>OX465579.1:147312354-149753828 GCA_950022655.1 Alentia gelatinosa
CGGGAAGGCGATGGTCGGACACATCTAGCTAAGACCCATGGAACCGTAAGTCAGATGACAGATTTGACTTTTATACTGAGGTTTCTCGGTCATCGGGAATTTGATTCCCTTTACCTTCAATCGAATTACATGTAGTATGGTATACACGGCGCACAAATCTTTCATTCAGGTGCAAACTGACCTTGCTAGCAGAGCTGAACAGTGTCGGTCGATCCAATAACACAATTAGTCCCATATTTGTTTGTAAATTAGTGCGGATTTAAGGATCCTGGATATATATACTAGATGGGTGAATGGAAAGAAGGGTAAATAGATGGATATATAGACACTTCCAAACAGAGAACAAACTACTGACAATGCAGTACGCACTACAAATTCTCACATATAGATGGACATCATGATTCAAATTAACTTTCATATTACTAGTGGAAATGCAGTATGCTTTTCTGTACAAAGCAGGGATGTATAAAGGGCCACGGAAGCCGTAATATTATTGTAATGAATACAAAGAGAAGCTGATCGAGTACGGTGCACAAGTGTTAAAAGGTAACTTTAGTGCAGTATCGGGCTATCCTAATGCCCCTGTTCCATTGAGCACTGGGAGAGTTGAGCCGGCGGCCCGCAGCCAATTACGGGGAAACTGGGTCATGGCAGCCCCACAGCTGTGGGGGAGTTTGGGTGCTGGCCGCCGAGAGGGTAGCTCCACTACCACACCACTGCTGCTCCATTAGCAGCGACGGAGGGCTGGCCGGTCGGCGATCAGAGAATCGCCACCCAATCTCCAGTGAATCGGTGCAATGGAACATGGGCATAAGGGAGTGTTCAATAATGATGGCTTGGGGGAGGGGGAGAGTTTTCTTGGGGTGGGGGTGGGGGGGTTAATTTTGGGGGGTATTCCAAGGGGGATACAACTTTTCTTTTTTAATTCCATGGGGGGGGGGGGGATTTCCTTGGACCAATTGGTGTTCCAAAAACTGTGCCCCTTCTCCAGCCATAATTAATGAACACTTCGCAGGTCCTCAGGCTCACATCCTCTCTGTTAACTGATATCTCTGTCCTCTGGAGAGAACTATGCCCAAAATACCAAAACTGTCAGAATTTTCTATATCCATTCGCGGCTTCGGCAATCGCGGGTGTGGACCGTTCAACGTTGACGGGATCTCTTCAAATCCATTGGCCAGACGCGCATTTCCAGCCGATAAAAACTAATAAATTAGGTTTTGTCTGGTGGGAGATATTTCATCCGGCAGACAAGAAAATGTTCATTGGGTGGGACGCAGGTAAAATATCTAGCTGGTGGAAGTGCATTTCAGCCGGCGGATGGTCTGATGTCCAAACAAACGCTCAGCAACTGTTGGGCGCCGCTCCAACGACCACTAAAAGATGCAAATTTTACCCACAGACCAAGAGCAGACGCCTGCTGGAATGTCTGGCAAGTGATTCCACCAACCCGACTGATGTTTTAGTAGACCAGATCTGCTGGCAACCTCGGCAAAGGCACTGTACAACGTTTTTGTCTGGGTGGTGGAATACTCGCATTAAGGGCCGATTCCACCCACAGGATGGATTTGCCGTGGTATATCTTGGTATGTCTTGTAATGTCTTACCTTATCGCAATGGGTCGTACCTCACTTGTCTCATAACGTAGGCTAGTGGTGGCGGGTGTATATTTTGGTGCTTCACCACCACAATACCTGAAGACACATTGCAACAAATAGGCACACGATTATTCAATCCTATCCCGATCTAGCAAGACAACCAAGTCGCCGAATCTTGCTACATTGTGTGTATTGGTGGAATCGGCCCTTTAGCAACGTCATGATGTTCTATTTTCGCGGTATTTTTACCGACCTATAAATTGCACTAGTTCCATTTCCTGTTTGTTTAAGAATTGGTTGGTCACGGACCCACTCCTGTTACAGTACCTGGTACCATATCATCATATGTGAAAAGCATCAGTTTCAATTTGTATAGATTCTACTATAAATTGATCATAGTGTTGTTATCTAAAAAACACAAGCATAGTGACTCCCATTTTTTAAATTAACTAGACTATATGTTTTACAACACTTGGAGATGCTATTTTAAAATTTCCTGAAATACAGGTGTTGCCGTTCAGCGCCGCCTAACGGCCCACTGCCTAGTTACGCGGCCGCTCGGACAAACCTGGCCGAGTCTGGCTATATGTGTAAAGAGAACACAGCAATCACACCTAAAGTGTGAACGGTGGGTGTGATTGCAGGAGTGTTGTTTTCCGACAGATAAAATTGCTGGAACAAACTAGAGTATTGTATCAATGAGTCTGAGCTGTCTAAACTTTATAGTTGATAATTGTTTTGGTTTAAACTTGGAGAAAGATAAGCATATTCCTATATACCTATGGCTGTACACTCTATGCTTACACCACGTTCTGGGGGGTGGAGTAACTTATGGATACTACCCAAGGTTGCCGTATACTACCCAAGGTTGCTGTATACTACCCAAGGTTGACATTTAGACCAATCAGATTGTCTCTTACAAAATTCATATGAAAAGCGCAGTGGGGAGTAAACATAAAATGTCAAGTTACTCGATAAGGTTGGATCTGGCTTCAGGTTTGATGGTGGATGAGCAAATAACGTTAATTATCGTTATTAAACCACATTTGAAGGTATATAGGAATAGGGAAACCAAGTACCAGTGAAAAGGAAGTCAAAATTACTCGGTAAGGCTTGGAACAATTACTGCCCGCGGCCAAGGCCTTGGGCAGTAATTGTTCCAAGCCTTACCTCATAACTTTGACTTCCTTTCACCGGAACATAGTTTCCCTCTATTCCAGCTAGGCCTGCCAAGGTATTACTGTGGTTGCAGTTTCGGTGTCCCTGAGTTACCTAAGGTATATCTAAAGTATCATTGAGGTGATATACATGTATGATACATCAAATTGAAGCTGGAATACCATAGAATGCGATTAAATCACTGTTATTTCTCTGCAGATGATATACACGGTATTATCAACGTATTACGCTCATATACTGAGTGATCCAATGCTAAAGAATACGTTGCCAGGGGTATGTTTGGCTGCAAGCATTGCGTAACCAACCAGATAACGTGCGACACCGGCCTGTGGAAAAGGCCTATTGACATGGCTTTTACTTTTCAACTTCAAGTTCAAGGTAAAATCTATTCCTATATACCTATGGCTGTACACTCTATGCTTACACCACGTTCTGGGGGGTGGAGTAACTTATGCATACTACCCAAGGTTGCCGTATACTACCCAAGGTTGCCGTATACTACCCAAGGTTGACATTTAGACCAATCAGATTGTCTCTTACAAAGTTCATATGAAAAGCGCAGTGGGGAGTAAACATAAAGTGTCAAGTTACTCGATAAGGTTGGATCTGGCTTCAGGTTTGATGGTGGATGAGCAAATAACGTTAATTATCGTTATTAAACCACATTTGAAGGTATATAGGAATAGGGAAACCAAGGAATGCTGGACGATAAGCTTCGGAGCCGGCACGCCTTGCTTTTCCGTGCATGAGCGACGGACCATATGATTTTTCTTAACTTCAGTTACATGCCATTTTCTATTTCGGTAATAACCGCAGATCGGTCCGGCCGATTTTCTTCATATTTGAAAGGCTTATATGTCACACATGTCGTCTAAAAGTTTCATTGCTTAATTCCTATGGGAAGTGCAGAAAATTCTGTGTACAGTATGGCCCGTCGATCTATTCGACTGTGTGTGTCAGTGTTATCAAACTTGGACAGTACAAGTCTAAAGCTACTCTGTACATTTCAGGTGAGAACTCTGTGAATAATTGGTGTAAAAACACCAGGTAAAGAATAATAGATGTCAAAATACATTCACGAAACAATGGGAGGTTTATAGTTTGATTCTCTAAAGGGAACTTATGTTAATTTGCAGTTATGCGTGTGACATTTTTTCCGATCGCTATGTGCACCTATTATCACTCATGTGCAGTCCTGTCATTTTCCGGGTGATTTCACCCACTTCTCATAAGAATTAAGTCATGAAACTTTAACATAAGGTAGGGAAATATTTAACCTATAAACTTTTCAAATATGAAGAAGATTGGCCACTCCAAACTACCGATATCCGATAACAAAGCGTATCTTCCGAAACTACTACCAAAAACGAATCGTATCGTCCAATTCACGAATCTTATCGTCCCAAGCGTAAAGGCTTCCAAGCGTATGGTCCAAGTACCAAACCAAGTACCAGTGAAAGGAAGTCAAAATTACTTGGTAAGGCTTGAAAAAATTACTGCCCGCGGCCAAGGCCTTGGGCAGTAATTTTTCCAAGCCTTACCTCGTAACTTTGACTTCCTTTCACCGGAACATAGTTTCCCTCTAATCTACCTGAAGTGCTTTATATGCCAAATACTACTCGATAGAGAAAAGTGTTAATCCCCGAATTACTAAGGAAATGTTCAAAAAGTCTCATAAATTAATAGCTAAAATTGTAGAGGTTCTATGAATCCATGAATATGTTAGGGAGAACCGTTTCAGTCAACACGTGAGCGATAATACGTGAAGTTGGAAGGTGGGCGGGGCTGATATCATATGTATTTGGGTATAGTAACATTTCACGTATATAACATTTGATAGAGGTTATTCTATAAAAATCAAAAGTAACTTATCTTACCTACAATCTCTGGCGATAACAGTAAATCTACAGTCCTTGGGTAATCGCCTACCATTTTCGCTGAAAAGGTGTTGAATTTTTGAAGTTTGTTTACGTTTGAGGCTCAACCAAAACACCTTTAAATACACAAGAAAGAGCAATGGGCGCTCTTCATATCTAAATTCTAAAGGAAAAGTAACAATAAATGAATAAAATATAAAACAGATTATTGATGACAGAGTGAATGCGATGATGGAAATGAGCAGATATTCCATGATCGCTTCACACAACCAAGGACGTTCTTGGTGAGCGCCATAGCACCTAGCGAACTAAGAGTTATTTAGCATTGACCTGCAGGCTAGTATGTTTGCGTTTGAAATGTATAATCTATGTTATACGTGAAATGGACAAAACATGTGACGGCATGCAAATCATATTTGGCAATAATGATGGTAGGTATCCAAATAATTTATCGCACTGTGAACTAGTGGTCTTACTTGGAAATAATTGGGGATTAAACATAGTTTTCTGCAGGTAATTGGCTATTCCAGGAAAGAGGAACACCCTCTCGTATTATGTGATATATCATAAAGTTATGTTACACTTTACCTTTTGTATTCATTTTGCACTTTATCTGATGACTGAAATGATACTTTAATTTACCTTGCACTGTGCTGACCAAAATATACTTATATCGTCAATTCATTTCTCTTCGTTTAATAAAAATCAATCAAGTCAACTGAGGGAGTGTGTCTTTCAAGGGTAATGTCACAAACAAGCGAAGGACTTGGCAGCTGTATCTATTGATTGTGAGATTGAGTGCAAGAATTATTGCAGCACTTGCACAATGGGTGTAACTAATGATAATCAAGCTGTTGGAAAACAACATCACTATAACCAGGATTCGAAGTAAGCTTTTTTAAAATGCAATTTCCAATATCTTTGTACCAGTCTCGTCAAATTATTTGGTAGACGCCACTGACAGAGCAGTGGTTAGTGAAGCCACTATCAGCTTCACTTGTGATCGCTGTCACTTTGTGTCAGTGTCAGTCACTGTTGCTGGCAAATTACTATTGATAGAATGCCCTCTATTGTGATAATGATATGAGTGCTCGATCCTAGATGATGTTTTGCAGGCTGCTGCCCTTCCCGGTATTTTGGAATTGTAATCTGAGGGTTGTGGCTGTGTGGGCGTGACTACACTTAAACTTGAGTCAAAGAGCGTTTTTATTCTCCGATCCGGTCTGGAAGTAGGTGGCGCCACGAACCCTCTTGGCGGCCATTTTGGAGAAGCCGCTACGTAATGCTAAGCCTATAGCACCGTTCGGATGTTCATTTATGATACTAATTGATGCGTGAGGATGTTTTAGATACTTCTGAAGCATTCTCGTGGTCAATATTTGGTTTTCCCTGGCGAGTCATGAGGGGCGTTACTCAAAAATTAATAATTATGCCAGGTTGCCACCGCTATTACTAGGCCCTCTTCATTGCCATTGGGAAGTTTGTGTAGAGTGAGCTTAAATCAAACGAACACAGTAGGGTGCCTAGAGGGAAGTTTGGGTTATGTTTTTCTAATGATCTCTAGAAAGTGGTTGGTGTCCTTGATTTACGATGGGATCTGGGGGATCATCGGTCGCAGAATGATATCGACAAAAGCCAATATCATTTCTGTGGTTCCCGGAAACGATCGGGCAACCGTGAAGTGGATGGCCAGATTTTTGGATTTTGGCAAGGTGATAAAAGTTGGGTGTGCTTACTCATCTGTTGACATGCATCCGTTGGTAATAGCTATTAAATAGGCATTAGCATCGTGCAGCTCTCCGTAAAGCTTCTCATTTCAATAAACGCTAGAGTTGGAAAGAGGATAAAACGGTATGTAGGTTTACCGAATTTAAATGTCTGACTTTCCTATAGATGTCAGAAAAAGTGGAGAAACTAGTCGCACGGTCCCTCCTAGCTTTCATTCCTCGCCCCTGGGACGTATCGTTAGACCTACTACCAGGAGAAGAATGGAAATTTAACTTTTATGGAAAGCATAAGGTACGCGTTACAATCGATGAATGTAATGTACCGTAATAGTGCTATCAGGTTGCACTAACTAGTAGTGATAATTCCTCTTTCTTCCAGCCGCATTGAATACATGGCTATCGAAAAGCCCCTCGCATCATCGACTGTGGAGCAGGTGGCTGTGACCCCAGAACGGTCAAGCCCCCGACGCTCCCACCATTGCCGATCCCGCTACAACCCAGTTCGTGACTATCCGACCAGCCAGCATCGTCGCAATGGTGGAGTCCGTCGCGTCAGACGGAGTGAAAACAGTGAGAACCAGTTATTTTTGGCCAACCGTCAAATATCTTCCTTTGGAGTTTTTCTATTAATATCTCAAAATAAATGGTAGGTTCTATTATGTATAACTGTTCATATATAATACTTTTCTTGGTGTTTTGATGATTAGATCACATATCACTGTCCTCTATTTCTCTTTAGCGATATCTACTTAAATTCTCGCGTATAATAGGATGCACACCGACTTTGGGATAATCCGAGAAGACGCACCTAGGGGTTGAGTGTTAAGGGTAAAAACCCGTTTATAAGACGCCCCCGATTTGGTGAAAGTCCTATAACATGCACTCCCTCCCAGCCCCCCCCCCCCCCCCCCCCCAAACTTGTCATTTCCAGCGGGAAAATGTGATTCCAGCCATATATATTTGTTGAAACAACGTGTTTTTTATATAGACGATATGTGTATTATTATGCAGTAATATCATAATAAAACATTAGAATCATGTATATCCTTTGATTTGAAGGCACCCCTCGAAATTCTCAATTACCCTCGGTTAAAAACCTGTGTATAAGACGCCCCCCCCCCCCCCCCCCCGAGTTTGGGCGACTCCCGTAAGACAAAGTAGGGATTAAGTTCGCGTATAAGACGCGTCGTATTCGCGGGAATTTACGGTATTCTCCCTGTCAAACTATATTCGTTTTCTCCTCCGATTATACTGGCATCTCTTGATTTCTTCCCATAGACACAACTACAGACAACATTCACTTTTTTTTTTATGATTGTATAATTATGTCATATAATCTTTATCTAACAGAATGCATATGAAGTTAAATATGTGATAATTGAATCTAACACAAAATAAGCACGTTTTGTCTTCTTCAGGGATAATTGTTTGTATTGAAAAGTGTTTTTTTATTGACAGTGAATTTCCTGCTCGGACTGGTGGAGTCTGATGAAAATGTGGAGAACCTAGTCGATCTAGTGGAGCCTACTGCTACCGCTTTCTCGGAGCTCTTCATGGAACACGAGAAAATGAAGGTAGTTAAGACACTTGCTAAAAAATTCGTTCTCTTTCCTTTTATTTCATAATATTCAAGCTAATCGCCATTGTCATTGGCACCCCACACCTCCACCAGGAATGCTAAACGATACTTGGCATTTAACAAGTCAGTTTTGGCTACACTTTATAGTCGTTCGTAAGTGTGTACAAACTACATGTACATAGCAGCTATAGATTGTTAGATAATTTATTCACGTATGGACATGGACAATAAGTGAACCTCCTCATATATCCGAACTGGAATTTTTTTTAAAGCATTCGTATATAGTATAGTAGATATAAAGAATAAAAAAAATATTCTAAAAAGCATTCGTGTATACAGGTCTGGAATTGAGTAAGCAAGGATCCGACTGAGTCAGTTATATTTCTGAATTTCAGGTCTGGAATGATTTTATCAATCGTACGGAAGAAGACCAGGAGATGCTGCTACACGCCAGTAGTCAGAAGAAGATCCAGGAGACAAAGAACCGAGAAGAAACACAGGCTGCCCAAACAGAAGAGGGAAGCGGCGAGGAAGGCTGGGAGGATCTGGGTGACCAGCGCTCAGGTAGATTCTCTATTTTGGACAAAGTTTGAATGGAGCAGTCATGCTACTGCCTATACTTCTATAAAGGGTAAGACAATATACAGAGGAAAAGGAGCTGTTGTTTTCTTCTCTAGTCTTTAAATTTGATTAACCCCTAATGAATTTTTTTCCCTCTGGTTTTGAATTCCTTAGTTTCAACATTTCATCATTCGCATTACAAAATACCATTCAGTAGACACGCTCACACATGACTTTGAAAATTGATATGGCTATATTTATCAATGGAATAAGAAAGCTGAAGAACCGTAGTTATTCCAACTTTGACATTAAGTTTTGTTATCCAGTGCATCCTGGCTATACTGCGGATGTTTGCTTCAAGAGAATCGACTCGAAGCTTAGGAGCTTCCTCCAAAGACGCCAAGTGCCCAAGGTAATCATAGACCCTACCCATCATTCGATGAATAATTTTTCAAGATTTTTTGTTGATCAGAATCAATCATTTGGATGTTATACCGTTCGAAAATCTACAAATTGATAGTCCATTCTACTGATTTCTACCCTTCAGAAAACTAAGATCTATGAAAATAATTTTGCGTTCTACATGTCAAAATGTTTTTGTCAGCATGGACAGTGTATTTGAGAATAGACCAGAGATTACACTGGCCGTGGTTTCAGGCACTGACTAAAATATAAAACAATTTGCAGACGCAACTAAAACTACGGATATAATTCTCTTTTTGTCGTTAGGGAACGCTGGAATACTTGGAGGCCGATGTGACCTCCTTCTTCCGTGAGTGGCCGTCCTCCGTCCTCGTGTCTAAACTCACCAGTAGCTTCGAGCGATTGCTACTGCATGCACTTTGCCAATATCTGGACCTCAGTTCCCACAGTTAGTAATTCTTTTGATATTTTATCGTAGTTTTCCTTCACAAATAAGATTATAAATCTCGGGGGTTATTGAAGACCACCACAGGAGTTTGACTTTTGATACCTCAATTGATTGAATTCCCTTGTTTCCATTACGTTACTGCCAAAATGTGTATATATGCAAGCATAGTCCTACCCATTGAAGGTGTATTACCCTGGTAACTTGACAAATGACCAAGGAGAGTTTGGCCTGTGGCAAGTCTAAGGATTATAGGGTGGCGGGGGCTTTGGGATAATGGTTTTAACAGTAATAACAGTAATAACTGGTATACCCAAACAAATCAAATATCAGAACACTAGTGGATGGGTGTATACATTTCATCAAACCTCGTTCAAGTTCAGATATAATGTTTTCTAGTGGGCCTCTTTATAGATTGGAATAGTCCTCTTTTTCGAGTTTCCTACTAAGCGAAAAAGATCATATACTCTCATATTTCTACACAGTTATTTTCATCTTCAGGTTTTGACGATGATAAGGGAGAGCGACAAACAGAAGTGGAAAATAAGAACAACTTTTTTACTCCGCCTAAAGTGACTTTGACTGAGTTCTTGGAAGCAAAACACTGACCATGAATGAAGCAAGTCTGGGGCATAACCTGTCTTACGTATTGCCTCATCAAGTTTAAATACGTATACAAAAATATTGGATTTGATTTTTGCTCAGTTTTCTTTTAGCCACTAGAAGTAGTTCTTTATAAAATACAATTACAAGGGCTAATGCCCTGTACTATTTGGAAGTGATATAACAGTGCTTAGATCATTTGCAGAATGTTGTTTCACCCAACTCCTGTGTGAATATAGTATCCTGATTCAATTGGATAGTTTGATGTTAGGGTTATTGTCCTATTGTTAAATGTATTTCCTTTATATGGCGTTAGAATTAGCGTATATATGACACAAGCCGGTGTATTGCAGATGCATTTATATCTGGATTATCCGCTCTCCTTTTAAAATGCGTCTAAATATTTTCAGTAGAAAACTTCATTATTGACATGTTCCAATTGTTTCTGACCGCGTTATTCATTCCCGTTATATTTTGTTGTATCTACGTTTTGGCAGCTGGCAATAACAATATCCTCAGATTTTGTTCAGATCGTGTTATTACTAAACTATTTGAAAGGGTGTAAAAAGTCTGGGAAATATTTATTAACTTAGTCGCAATTAACTTATTAAAATCCCATGATATCTTTTATCTTATGAAAAACAAACATTATCGATCAGTAAATCACAATTATGAATAGTATACTCTTTTTACAGTACATAAATATCTATACAAAAACACTTGAGAAAGTGCCCCAAATTTATAATATCGCTGGAATGTATCAAATAGTTATATAACGTTGTTATTATATTTGATCCTTTGGTAACCTGACCTATATTTGATGTACATGTATAATTATATAACGATATTTACATAATTATTGTTCAGTTATTATAGATGTTATTCAACATTTACTTTTATGTGTCGTGAACCTATTGTACACCAAATAAAACATTGAAAGGTTGCAAGATTAAGCAACATATACTATATTTGATTTGTTTCTTTATTGAACATATTTTGTAGAAATTGGTTACAGCCTTTTCCTTTGGCATGCAGAGGCTGCATATACACATGTTCACTATAACGATAGATAACACATGTAATAAGTTTTAATAATACTCGGCATCTTTCAAATTGATTTCTCATAGAAAAACATTCAGCGATGCATGAGGGTTCGGTACATTCTCGAATTATATGTAGTACAGTATCGACCTCTTAAGATCGTATCCACCAATCAAAGAAAGGTAAATATCAGGAACCTGGAATGCCTTCAGATCTATAGTGATACATACTCAGCAAAATAATTTTATAAATCACAGTTTGCCGTTATCACGAATCCAATCTGGCGAATACATTTCCGCAAAATAACTTCTCCCTTTCCTCTCACTATATTTTATTTATAAGCAAGATGGTGTAATATGAGGCAATGAACACAAAATGAATTTCAATTGTTAATTTCATCCCATAAAAATCAGTGCACAGGATTATCCAACCGTACACAACTAACTTTACAACTGGCCAAATGTAATCTGCTACTGTATCACAATCATAGTATGTGGTATGGTACTATGACAGAATCGGTAAGGCAAGAATTATATAGAACGTCCTAACCATGCTGTACAAGCTGCAAAATGAGATGATAATTTACGATTCATACGGAACGAGGCGTTTTCGCCGAGTTCCATACAAACATAAATTATTATCGAGTTTTGTGGCTTGTACAAGCATGGTAGGTCGTTCTATATCTACTATATACCAGAAATTAGGAAAAATCATTAATTCATTTTGGTCTACCAACTAATATTTTAGTCCACGTGTATGTGAAGGTGTTCCATGTTTTCCCGTACAGAACACTGTTCTGAACAGTATTTTTACGTTATATGGTGAAACGGTGCGTATTTACAGTATATACGGCATGGCTATACAGTAAAAATCGAGGACTAATTTCATCAAGCTTCGTGGATTTTACGATTAAGCTTACTTCAAGAGAATTCTTTGGTACGGGAATTACTGTTTTAAGTATGAAGAAATGTATTCCACTGCCTCTACTTTATTTGGGGATCATCGTTTCGTAAATTACAATCTATTCGTTTGGCTAGTATAAATCTAGAACAGTTCTACTGAAACAGCAATTTGCTCATAGTTAACTTTGTTCATTCCCACTCGCATACATCTAACACACTTTCGTTCACTTAAGATATCAAGCCACTATTACACTGCATGTCTTCGTGCTAGGAGTCCTTCTGTAGTTTGACGAGGTTCCGGACACTCAATTTATGTTTGATTACTTCTCCGCGCAGTTCTTGGTTTTGTTTGAGTTTAAACACGAGGCTCCTCATGGTGCGTTTATATTTGGCGTTTATTAGGTGGCCGTGTTGGTTGAATGCCTCACGTTCAATCGCCTCTGACAGTGCCTTAGTATCCTGTTGAAAGGGAGTGAAATCTAGGATTAATGACTTTTTAATTAATCTAATTCTTTTTATTTGGTTTTACTTTTAGTTCAGAGTTCCGCTAATGACTGCTTGCCTCGGTTTGTTGAGTGCCTAGTCGTGCAAACTAATGTGACAATACGTCATATAATTTGCAGTTAATTACTCAGTTAAACACAGGATTACTTTTCAGCACACCTAGCGGTACATTCTTTAGTAAAGGATTTTGCTTGGTCAAATAATGCTTAGTCTGCCTCCTACAAGGCTGTGTTTCTTTGGTTTTTTTTGCAAGATATGACTGCTGGGACAAAGGAGAGTGTTGTATTATTGAGTACGGGCTGTCTGGTTATTAATTGTCTCGGTTTCATATAGACAGCAATAGGTATATGCCAGCCAGGCCCGCCAATATGTTATTGTGCAGACATGTACAGTGTTCCTGTGTTATCTAAACTATACCTGAAATATTATTATGCGATATTCATGTTTAACCCACCAAATTGTAGCGGGTATACCATAGAGCAGGATGCAATCAACAAATTTTCTCTGGAGATAATCTTAACAGGTATTATAATGGAATTAACCTCACACACCTAATGGCCGAGCGGTAAAATGTGTGTTAACACCAAACTGCACCTTGTATGTTAGTAGTTTTGCAGAGATGAAAGCCGTGTGAGAGAAAAAATTTGAAAATTAATAATCTTTATAATAACGGATTTATGGCATTACTTTGGAAGAGGATGTCTATATATTATCAATATAGGTTCTAATTTCTCTTGATTTTCACTGGGTTACTTTTAGTTTGGGTTCCTTGAGATTCATATTATACTATAGCGTATGTTAGAAATGGGCAGGAATGTACACGAATCCTGTCTGCATTAGAATACAGTACCCTTTGGTGTATGAAGCAGTGATTAATTCAAATTCATCTAGTTATCAAAATGCTTAAACTGTTAACAGCTGATCCAGTATACGCCGCTGTGAAGCAAATTGTTACCTACCTTTAAAAAAACGTTTGCGACAGCATGTGTGCAGAGTTTCACCCCACATAAAACATCGTTAACTGGCCCTAGGCTTGAAGATTGGAGTGCAATAAGAGTGAGATGTTCGCTGGTAATAGATTATACTGCAGTCCAACACTACAGAACCAATCAACAACAGGTAAGCAAGTTACGCTGATATTAGGGATTAAAATAAATAGCACCAATGTTGTAGTCTCTTTCACACACAATTGGAGGCGCATATAGCAGCAACGAGCTCATGTGGTGGTCAATAACTTACCAAGTAGTAGGCTGTAAAGGATGAATTACTCACCTGTCCGTCGAGTGCTCCAGCGAGCAGTTTCCGGCCTGCTTCACGGTGCTTTTCCGTCTTGTGGTCACAGCGCACCTCCAAAGTGGGACGGTCACGTTTGGAAATATGGTATGCCTTCCAGTCATTAACAATTACTGTGGCCAGCCGAGCGACTTCTTCATCTTTGTGTACCGTTAGCTTGTTCACTGTCCGGCCTAGAATTATAAGACACTCAGTTGTTTTTGTTTTTCACTACGAAATTGCAGGGCAAAACATGATATGATTTCTATTAACGACTATATGATGAATGGTATTAATGTTTATTGACATAAATAAGTTCACATGTAGATACATATGATTTTCAACAATCTCATTATCGATCGCTTGTATACGGAAGAGATGTGCGACTGATGACTCCAATTCCGTAATTTCTGATAACTTTAAGTATCCAGATGCTACATTATGTCTCATTCATCATCACAATGAAAGAGTATATATTTCTAACACGGTGCGTTCTTTGTGTGGCGAGATAATGAATATCTGTTACATAACTAGGTTCTATGAATTTACTTATTGCACTTACTGAATATAAACAATTCGAGAAGTGTTTCTCCATTAGTATATCAATGTAAGCCACTCACCTATTTTGGTAGATTTGAGTACTTCCTGTGAAGGTACTTTGGTGTTGAGTTCTTGCAAAGCCTCTAGCAGCCTACTTTTAGGTTGATCTTTCACTTTCAGCACCGACTTAAGTCTTAGAATCTGTTCCACAACCACTACGCCCTATAAAGACGATAGAAAGGGTAACAAAATTCGTTATAGCACAACTGGAATTGCTTGTCAACTTTACCCTTAGCAGCTCCTCGCTTAGTTGCCGAAACCGTACATTCAGCTTCAAAGATCACCACCAATCGGGACTCGGCTGTGCCTCTGTTCAAATAGTATGCAGTGATATTCAGCTTCTTAAACTATGTTGTTGTCCTCCCTCTCCATTTATCAGCACAATGATGTAAACGCTATCAGTCCAATTTAGGTAAAACACTTATAATATCAAATAGAATGCAGCAGTCATGGGATTTGGAAATAAAATCAACTGAGAAAAATGCTGGGGTAAGGTGGTCTGCTCTTTGAACTATTCAACATGATGTTAAATATCTAAGCTCGGAATTTTATGGCTTGGCCATTAAAACCAGCCTCATAATCAGGCTGAGGCCTTCTGCCACTTTGTTGGGTTTAAATGCCAAAGCAAGTGAACTGGTGAAACGTGTGTATTACTTATTGACCCAATAAAGAAATTAAATTAAAAATATATATATATATATTCTGTATAACTAGCAACAGCTGAGAGCTAAAATAACCTTTATTTTGTGACCGAATTGGTTTTAAAACATAACAACGCCACCAATTTTATCCTTAGATTTACATTAATCTCAAGAGGCCATCCATAAAGAGGGGGTGGGGAGGTGGTAGATCAAATACATACAAGTGCGTAAAGGGGGGGGGGGGGGGGTTGAGGGTTTGATTTTCCATATGAAGTTGGTGAGTGGATGGGCTGCTGGGTTTGTAGTTTAGTCGGATTGATGGGAAGGCACATAGTTATGTATGTTTGTGGGGGAGCATATTGCTTGGTGGGCATGTTTGTAGTGGGTTTAAGTGAGGGCAGCGTGGTTGGTGGGAGGTTCGGGTGGATAGACTGTTGGCTGAATAGGTTGGTGAGTGGGCAGGTTGGTAGGTGGGTGGGTTGATAAGTGGGTCGGTTAGTGGGTTGGCAGGTTGATTGGTAGGTAGATTGGAAGGCGGATAGGTTGGCAGGTGGGCAGATTGGTGGAAAGCCATGTTGGTAGTTCGGCAGGCTGTAAGATGAGCATTTTCATAGTTTGGCAGTTTGTTAACCGTTTTGATGGGTAGGCCAGTTGGTGGGTAGACAGGCTGGTTGTTGAGCAGATTGGTGGTGTGACTGGTTGTCTGATTTGGGGGTAGGTAGGGTGGGGCTGGGCATTCTGGTGGGCAGCTATGTTAGGAATGGTAGTCACATAGGCATAAGATGTTAACGTTTCTTGAATGGATGATTGAAAAACATAGACATCACATTATAACAATATAACTTATTTCTTTTAATTACACTGATTTACCTTCTAGGACGTTTAAATAAGTCTACGTTTAATACATTCATACCGTTGCTTTCCATGTCGTTACTTATTGCAACTTTTGTTTATGCATAACAAAACACGCTGAGTAAAATTACTCTTAAAAAAAGCCACTATGTAAACGTTTCATAAAAGGTAGATAAACGTATATATGTGTAAACTGACTGCAGGTTGATGGGTTGGCAGGTTGTTGAATAGGTGGTCTGGTTGTTACGTAGGTAGGCAGGCTGGAGGATGAGTAGGTTGTTAGGTTAATGGATGGGCAGATAAATATTTTGGAATATTTTACATCAGGTCAGCATAATGTATCTCTACCCAGATTTACTATGCTCTAAAAACTTTTTAAGTTTTTCCAATTTTCGAGATAGGATGGTTTGGTTTGCCTGCGATTTCCAGGCTTCTCTTTGTGTTAAAATCTGTCCAGATATATTGGATTCTCTTAGAAATTCAATGCGGCACTGTGAAGTGATGTATTTTTCAGCAATGGAACATTTGATGTTCAATGCTCAGATGTATATTGCATCTCTGACACATGGATGCTAATTCACCCCTGATGAGGTGCCTATGTGTCAGTTTAGTATGACCAGTCAGTATATCATCAGGTTGCTTTTCCTGGTTTGTTCTTAAGAGTAGGTTAGTAGGTAGGCAGATTGTTAGGTGAGCCGGTTGGGGGTAGGCAGGATAATAGGCATGCAGGTTGGTGGGTATGCAGTTTAGTCGGTGGCCAGGTTTTTGAGTGGACAGGTTGGTGGGTGAACAAGTAGGTGGTTAGGTAGGTTGGGAGATGAATGGTGGCTAGTGTGGGCAGACTGGTGGGTGGTTAGGATTAATGTCACATGGTGGATGTCACATAAATTGTCATGGTAGTGGTATATAGGGTCACATAATCGAAATAACATTGTGGATGTTACATAGCAGTTAGTGTCCTATCCTGTGTCACACAGAACCATAGGATATGTGACATAGCGAGTCTCACATGGTAGTGTGATGAATAAAGTAAGTAATACAGAATTTAAATTACACTTTGGTTAGAGTAAGCGTCATGTACAAGGTGTGGTAAAAAGTCACAACACAATAAAAAAAAATACACCGAGCGTTTCTCTACGGGCAGACCTTTAAGCCAAAGGACGCGCAAAATCTAGGTGTGCATCCGATTTGCCTTAAGAGTGTATCTGGAGTATTGATCTTCGTTTTGAATTCCTGTGTTCAATATCTTATCTCATTTTTACCATCGGACTGTTAGCGCTCCATTTTGTGCTCTTTATTTTTTGGTTTGTTTGGAATCTTACGCCGAAGCGGCATGGGGGCATATCATGGTCTAATCAAGTCAACCAGTTCACGATGACCAAAAGGGACCGAATGTCATTGAACAAAATCTCATGATGAAGTCAAGTTAACATCAAATCACTTTTTGTAGCTTTATTTGAAAACGTGTGAAAAATTACAAAAGTAACAAGGCAAAAGCGCAGTGGCAAATGGGAATGCATGTAAAAACTATAGCTAGCAGTAAAGAGAACTAGCTTTGGTCCCTATAAACATCTAAATATCTTACTCGTTGTACTAGACACAGCCAGTATACGAGTTTTCATTGAGACAGCGGATTCCGTAATATACATGCACTGACATTAGTTATTTTCATATTCCCTAAATACGTCTTCCAGATACCATGACTAACACAACTCCCGGGTTAGACTGACATGCTATCATGGGTAATTAGTTGCATATTGGTCATATTGATGCTGCTGTTAGATTAACTTGTGACATATGGCTACACATTCCTGTATACAAGGGTAGCTACAGAATTGAACATGAGGGGGCGATACCGGTCCGGGTTGGCGTAATACAAAAATGCGGACCGAATAGTACGATAGAGAACCTCATAATTGAAATGCTTAAGCAGCTGTGTCGTGTAATTCCAAATGAGAGGTTGTGCAGATAAGCATAGATCTGTAAACCATTCATCGAAATTATATTAGAAAAATTGTTTCTTGAGTGCATGCATTATGCATCCTGGGTGTCACACATTTTCTATTTTTCAAAAAGTGCTCTCTAATGCGTGTATACTCGTTACAGATACCAATTTAGCAAACTTCATCTGTGTTTCCACAGCGATGATCTATAGCAGGTACCAGGTCGTTCCGGCCTCTCGGCGCGTTCGGCCCCCGGCCGTGTTGGCGCGTCCGGCCTCGGTGCATCCGGCCCCCAAACACATTTCGGACGATAACTACGTTAATAATGGTCGCAGAAACACGAAATAAAAAACATAGGATAGGTTTTAAAATTAGGCAGAAGTGTGTACGGTACACAGAGGCAGAATCTATAAGTCCATAGTGCTTGGGCAGATTTTAATAGAATTTCACACAGGGACAGGTGTGGTCATACCATAGTCATAGACATATTGTATCCTATTTCAATTTTGTTAGCAGATCTTATGAAAATATTGATAGATATTGTGTGTACACAGAGGCAGAAGCACATTTGAGCCTTTGTCATAACACCAACGCCCAACAACACCTTCACCTATAAACCAACAACAATAGCAACACCCACCAATACTAAGACCCACAGCAGGCCTATTTTATGTTTTTTAAAAAAGGAGAAAAATACATGTACACTGCTGTCAAATTCTGAATATCGACCATTTGCATTTACATTCGCGGAAAAAAGCTGTGAATACGTGCGCGGGGGCGCGAAAAAATGCGGGGGCCGGTAGCGCTCGGGGACCGGAACAGCCCAGAGGCCTGTAAGACTAGGAATCCTACAGCATCGCTCAATAACCTGGAACGAGTTTCAAACAAGAAAAGGCACGGCATTTGAACCAACGTTGGTCATAAGCAGTACCCTTAGGCACTTGTTGTAAAATGTTTCTTACAAAGTGATGTATCGTCATAACTTACTCTACTAAATGAACACACTCAAAGATCAGTTTACATGGCACAAATGAGGTGATTATCGTCATATATGCACTGGTGAATTGTGACGTCATTTAACAATAACAATTTTCAACATTTAACGAGTTCAAATAATCATCCCTGTTCAACAGCGTGTATTCCCAAACGTTATCAAATAGTACAATATACTTATGGTACGAAAATAAGTGCTAAAAAATCTCTCGAACAAACAGCCCCGGTGCAAAATAACATTTGACGATAATGGAATGAGGTAAGTCTCTTCCTTTTTTTCTTCACGGCTATAGTAAGATTGTTGTTTTAAAAGTCACGTGGTGAACATATACATTCAAGTTCAACAGGTTCATTTTCATTTTCCGATTCCGTTCTTGTCTTTATCCAATTGCACGGTCATCACTTCAATTGAAACCCCAGAAGGAGCTTGGCTTGTTGTCAAGGTCACGTGCACGCTTAACAAAGGCAGTGAAGGAGGAAACACAGTTCCCAATAAAGTGATCAGCTGTGCTGAGAACATACAAATCAATCCAAGGCAAAGCAGGATCGAAGTGAACAACTTTCACTTTCTGCTTTGACAAATACTTTTCTATATCTTTTATCATGGGATTCCTATCAGTTGCTACATATATGTATTTCAAATTATTTTCATTCACAACTTTCTTGATCAACTTCAAGACTGTTTTAGTGGATGGGTAACAAAGCTCTTTGGTGACCGTATTCGGTCTGTCTATACACTGGGTTGAGGCCATGAATTGAGGAATACCGTCGGCATGCTCACATGCACGCTCCCAATCCATTCCATTCCGTAAATGTATACCAAGAAATTTCTCGTTTCCAAAATTGCTGTTGATAAAATCGTCACCCGGTGATGTGATTTCTTCTGTAAATTTTAAGTAACGTTGCAATTTCCGATGTTGGTGTATTACTGGATAGGATGCTGGGGCTCCACGTAATGATAGAACTGGATACTTCTCTGGAGGATATGCCGTATTCCAGACAGTAGGATCGCCAAAGTTCAACGAGAAAACTTCATCCTTTACAAAGTCGACACCAAGACCATCCCAAAAAGGACCAAAGGGATTTCCATTTTTCATATTACATTTTTTAGGTTCATGTTTAGGTGGTAACCAACAGAAGCCTATCCTCTTCTCTGGAGGCCAATAAGACGGGGCCAATTGTTGCATGAAGTCTTCTGCAGTTTCAATGCGATGGTATTCTTGAAGAACATCTAGCTTAAACCAATTAGAAAACGGTGTGTTTCTGTACCCTGTAAATGGGGGTAGGAGCAGTGTGCGGTTGATCGATTTAGCAAACGCCATCCCACCAAGGAAATGGTCAATTTGATTGCCATAGCGACCCATACACATGCAAAATAAGACATAGCCATTCGGGTCATATGCTAGTTCTCGTCTTGGATTAACTGATTTATCTGTCGTTCCAGCAGTGGTCCCAGCAGCGGTCCCAGCAGCACCACTTATCCAAGCCACAGCAACGATAGTCAAAATCCATTGAACTCCAAAACTACTCATGTTTGTCAAGTTCGTACACTTTCCGCGCATGTGATTGTTTTCGCGATCTTTGGGGTGGCACCACTGTCTTCAAAATGTCACTTAAACCAGATATAAACGGATTAATATCAACTGGCAAATCTGTAAATGACGAATAGTCCTCGAACAAAGTGTAGGCTATGTTGACACGTCAACTGAATCGTCGACTGCTTGTTTTCCTAATATGGGCGATAATGAGGATAATTAGAGGCTTCCGGTTGTACAGGCCTTTAAATGAAGGCCACGATTTAAGTGCGTGTAAACAACACAATTTGTACCACAGGCCATGTGTACGTACATCTTATAGGCCAGGTGACGTGTACATAGCACATAATCAGTGTATGATCCGTTTACATAAAGAACAATGCAAGTTCTAGTAAAAGAGTTGTAATTGTGATATTTTATCGTGTTCAAGATGTTCAGCCTGTACCAGACGTCTGAAGAACAGGCGGGAAACTGTTTGCTTACTGATCAAAATACCACTCATTGACTCAGTAAACACACATGCTTACCTTCATTGCACCAATTGTCATTTGTTTCAATCCCTTTTCGCCTTTCTTTGGAGAATCTCGCAAAGCCTCTGCTCGTGGTTTTCGAACAACAAACCTGTCCATGCTGAGCGAAGTTGGTAGTGCTTGCAACGGGCCTTGCAACTGCACCTTCTTGTTGACATCGGCGAAAAGTTGACTGGTGCCAGTGGTGGTGAGCCCTCTCGCGGATAACTAAGGAACTGTGTTGCGTGACCAACGAAAGTGCTGCAGCCTGGCGGGAAGAAGTTTCGCCCTCTTTGCTCTCCATTCAATCACTGGTACCGTATTATTATTTATCCTACCCCACATATAAATCTCCATAGATTTAACATGGTGTGACTGTATGCCACAGTTATGGCATAAAATATTTAGGTGCCACTGGTGACATATGAAGTCAAAAACATGCAACAGGGTAGGATAAAATCTAAACATCACTCAATTTCATATAATTGTTTATATGCCATTCATTGTCTTCCGCTACAGATATGACTCAGTTCTGCTTCATGATATCATGCCGCAGGACAACTCATGCCATATAAACAATCATATGAAATTTTGTGATGTTTCATAATAATCTCTACTCTGTGGTTCAAAATCACAGACTTGGACTGTACACACATTGGGCTGCTGGCCTATCTCTATATCAATTATCATTATAGGGAGCCAAAGTGAACCCGCTCCAACCACAGATAGCCGGTCACAAAATACCGTACTATTTCCGGGTATCGGCGCTCAGTAGGCCCCTACTTAGCCTATGTAGGTTCGAGATTAAATGTCTCATTCTCCAATCTTTTAGATCCAAATTCTTAATAAACTTAACAACTGTCATCGTAGTTTTGGAACAAAGTTATTCAGAGACGATAGTTATAAACTTCACTTCAAAAGTAAGAAACGAGCCCAAAAACATAAGTCTAGCCTTAAACCCCCATAGCTTTAGCACCAAGCCTCGTTCTTACTGGCCACTGGAAACGGTCTTTTGTAGGTGGGTATCTGTGGTTTCAGCGGGTTCACTTTCGGATCGGAGCGGCGGGTGGCGGGTGGAGGATAGCCATAAAACCTAGCATAACAACACCAAAACCTAGCAATAACAACACCAAAATTTGATGGAGAAGATCAGGATAGGAACCTGGAATTCTCGGGAGCGGAACGTTCAAACCAAAACGAGGCTGCAGCTGGCAAAGGGTTATGTCATTTTTGGGCACCCTAGCTTTCTGGTATCATCGCTCAACTTGCGTAATGTAAACCGATGTTTGAACTCACTGTATATGATTAATATGTGTAATTAAAGGTACTTTGATGTGTTTCTAACAACAGGGATGCAAGTTTGCCGACAATTGACGGAAATCAGAAATTTCTGCATTTTGAAATATCATCATTAACAAAGTATGAAAATCATAGAATAAAACTAAATTCCAAATAATTCTGGCAGCAGGCTCTCACCAACGGCGTATAAACCTCCAGTCAGTACTTTGGCGGCAGTTAAACGCGCCAAGGGCCGTTGACACTGCCGTCAGAGTTCCGTCAAGTGCCGAAATTTTGTTTGACGGCACGGGGGGGGGGGGGGGGGGGCGCCCCCCCCCCCCCCCCCCCCGTATACGCCCCAGTTTTTTTTTGTTTTTTTTCCGACTTTTTCATCAGTCCCGACTTTCATCCCTGTAACAAGATGTATACATAAACTTTGTGGCATAGAAGTTTTAATGTTTGGATCTGCATATTTATGTACTTTTGAGCAAGTTTTTATTTTGACAGTTGAAGCAGCCTGGCATCTGCAATTTCGGCAGTTTGCTGGAGAAAACACCAAATAAAACAATCTTTGCAAAACGAATTGATACAAAAAACACACCAATCATCTTCTCCTATTCTTCATCTCCATACCATTTTTTGTTTGATGCCTCTATGTTGGCTATTTACTGAGATATTACCAGAGACAAACAGTGAATTTAACATTGGTTGCTATGGAGTGAAAAGTTGTTTAACCCTTCGCGCGTACGAGAGTGCACTGCACCGCTTTACCAAAAATAAACTGGACAGCTATAAACCTGAGTAGCGCAGTGTTCGTTTTTGCGGCCGGACCTACCCGTTACTACGTTGCATGACGTCATCGCCGCTCCCGAGAATGTACAAACACTCAGAAGTCAGGCGAAACAGCAACATCTAATTGAAGATCTTACAGCCAAGAAGGTAACTATACCCATACAAGAAACTCACTGGCAAGGCACAGGCACTGAGCAACTTACAGCACAAACAGGTGAGAGATATAACATCTACTATACTGGTGATGGAAGCAGCAGTGGTGGCGTTGGATTTATAGTAAGAGCAGACATCAAGGTAAAATTCCATGCTTTAACAACAAGAACATGTAAAACAGACACCCTGCTTAAAGATGACCGCAAACTAACCATAGTCTGTACTTATGCACCAACAAACCCTAGTTCCTTAAAAAACCCTGGCATAAGGGAAAAGTACTACGAAGAACTAGACTCAATAGTAGCGGGCGTAGCAAATAGAACAATACTGGTGGTGGCGGGAGACTTTAACGCTAAAACAGGCAGCGGACACAAACAATACCCAGAAAACATCGGGAAATCGGTAGAATTTGCGAACCAACACAGCCTGGTACTAACAAACACAAAATTTCACCACAAGCTACTCCACCGCACAACATGGGAGAGCGCCTTCAGAAACCACAAAACAAAAAACGGAGAATAAAGAAGAAATCCACACAGAAATCAGATAGACTACATCTTGATAAGGAAAAGAAACATGCCTCAAGTGACAAACAGCAGATCGTACCCCCACAATAACACCCTTACATCAGACCACAAACCCGTCATAGCAGATATCGACCTAACGATCAAAATATATCGCACCAAAAAAGCACCCAAGACCATCAACTTCAACAACCTGAGGGATGCAAACATTAGAAAATGCTACGAAGAAGAAGTCAAGAACATCATGACAGAAAAAATTAAAGAAGAACACCAGACGCCACAAGAAAGATGGGACAACATCAAGAATGCCAACAAGACAACAGCAGAGAAAATATTGGGCTACAAAGAAAGATCGAGGAAAAACGGGAATGAAGAAGTGAAGAAACTCTCAGAAGAACAGAAAAAACTAAACAACAGACTGAACACCGAGAAAGACGCAGCAAGAAGAGAGGAAATCAGAAAAGCCAGGAACAAAAAGCTCAACAAGATCCATGACTGTCTAGAAGCAGAAAAACATCAAAAGATAATGGAGCAGGTAGAGGAGATAGAAAGGTCAAAAGAAGACTCCTACAGGATGTTCAAAGCAGTAAAAGTGATAGCAAACAAAAAGAAGAAAAAGCCACTAGTCATTCAAAGCCAACAGGGACTTACTTAAGACCCCAAAGAGCAAGCGGAACTCATCGCAAAACACTTCGAAAACACCTTCAGCGAAGAAAATCTCAAAGACATCCAGGGGGGCCGTTGCACAAAAAATTATCATAAGTAATAACGCACGTACGTTTATGTACGTGCGTTAGTGTCGCACAAATCCCAGCTTAGCCCTAAGAGAAAAGCCGTATGTACGTTAATGGGTGTACATGCGATAAACCCGTTGCACAAATCCATTAACGCACGTAGACCTCACGTAGTGGGCAATTTTTTATCGCACTTAGAGGGGTGTTGCACAAAACCAGTATGTACGATATTCGATTAACGCACGTGGTTCTGCGTGAGTTAGCGTTGCACAAAAGGCTCACTACGTACGATAAACGTACCTCCGAGCGTTTTATCGCACGTACTGCTACGACAACCCATGTAGGTCTCGTAGGGTTTGCAAATTGACTAAGTTATCGCGTTACCGTTGCCGCTGTGCGGCCTATACTGCCCCTATACCATACTACCCCGCCACCTATACTGTCCCTCCACCATACTGTCCCTCAACAATACTGCCCCTCCACCATACTGTCCCTCAGACATACTGCCCCTCCACTATACTTACCCTCCACCATACTGTCTCTCCACCATACTGTCTCTCCACCATACTAACCCTCCACCATACTGCCCCTCCACCATACTGCCCCTCCACCATACTGTCCCTCCACCATACTGTCCCTCAACCATACTGTCCCTTAACCATACTGCTCCTCCACCATACTGTCTCTCAACCATACTGTCCTCTACCATACTGCCCCTCTACTATACTGCCCCTCTACTACACTGCCCCTTCACTATACTGCCCCTACACCATGCTACCCCGCCACCATACTGCCCCTCCACCAAGCTCCCCCTCCACCATGCTGCCCTTCCACCATGCTGCCCCTCCATCATACTGCCCCTCCACCATACTGCCCCTCTATCATACTGCCCCTCCACCATACTGCCCCTCTATCATACTGCCCTCCACCATACTACCCCTTTCCCATACTGCCCCTCTACTATACCGCCCCTCCACCATACTACTCCTCCCCCATACTGTCCCTCCACCATACTGCCCCTTTCCCATACTGCCACTCTACTACACTGCCCCTCCACTATACTGCCCCTTCGCCATACTGCCCCTCTACCATACTGCCCCTCCACTATACTACCCTACATCCTACATCCCTACATCCTACATCCCCACATCCATACATCCTACATCCCTACAGCCTACATCCCCACATCCCTACATCATACATCCCCAGATCTCCACATCCATTTATCCTACATCCCTACATCTTACTTTCCCACATCCCTACATCCTACATCCCAACATCTCTACATCCATACATCCCCACATTATATGGGGATGTATGGATATATGGATGTGGAGATGTAGGATGTAGGGGTATAGGATGTATGGATGTATGGATGTGGGGATGTGGGAAGTAGGATGTGGGGATGTATGGATGTAATCATGTAGGGATGTTGGGATGTAGTGATTAAGGGATGTGGGGATGTAGGGATGTGGGAAAATAGGATGTAGGGATATAGGATGTATGGATGTGGAGATGTGGGGAAGTAGGATGTGGGGATGTATGGATATATGGATGTGGAGATGTAGGATGTATGGATGTGGGGATGTAGGATGTAGGGATGTGGGGATGTAGGATGTGGGGATGTATGGATGTATGGATGTAGGATGTAGTGATGTAGGATGTAGGGTAGTATAGTGGAGGGGCAGTATGGTAAAGGGGTAGTATGGTTGAGGGACAGTAGGGTTAGAAAACGGTTGGGTAAGGGTTAGGGTTGAGTATATATGACTATAAACCAGTATTTACACTTTTCAAAGTTTTTTACATCTAGAAGCTCAAGGAAACCAAAATGGGGTAGGCTCAAGGCGTCCACGGGGTAGGCTCAAGGCGTCCACAGAAAGGCTCAAGGCGTCCAGGGCTCAAATCATCCCGGGCTCAAGGCGTCCATGAACCGAGGGGCAGTATGGTGGAGGGGCAATATAGTAGAGGGGCAGTATGGGGGAGGGACAATATGGTGGAGGGGCAGTATGGTGGGGGACAGTATAGTAGAGGGGCAGTATGGGAGAGGGGCAGTATGGTGGAGGGGGAGTATGATAGAGGGGCAGTATTGTGGAGGGGCAGTGTAGTAGAAGGGCAGTATGGTGGAGAGGCAGTATATGGTTGACGGACAGTATGGTGGAGGGACAGTATAGTGGAGGAACAGTATGGTGCAGGGGCAGTATGGTGGAGAGGCAGTATGGTTGAGGGACAGCATGGTGGAGGGGCAGTGTAGTAGAGGGGCAGTATTGGAGAGGGGCAGTATGGTGGAGGGGCAGTGTGGGAAAGGGGCAGTATGGGGGAGGGGCAGCATGGTGGAGGGGCAGTATGGTTGAAGGAAAGTATGGTAGAGGGGCAGTATGGTTGAGGTAAAGTATGGTAGAGGGGCAGTATGGTGGAGGGCCAGTGTGGGAAAGGGGCAGTATGGTGGAGGGGCAGTATGGTGGAGGGAAAGTATGGTAGATGGGCAGTATGGTGGAGGAAATTCCAATAAATATAATTGAATCATTTTTAATCATAGTTGTAAGTGTGATTTGTAATTATTATTTTTCCTTATATTGACATCAAGTTATGAGCAGGGTTATGAGCTGAGTAGGTATTGATTATGTAATACGTGTACAAGTGTAATATGTATGAAAGTCTATACCGTATACCAGTATTATGTATTGTTGAAAAATTGAAATCTTGAAGCATAAAAAATAAAAAAATCTCAGATGTGTATGGGGGGTTGAAACCTGTCCTCTGTTTTTTTTTATTTCATGTTTCTACGACCATTATTAAAGTAGTTATCGTCCGAAATGTGTCTTGTACCCTTGTGACCTATCGTGACCTCTCGTATGTGTGAACGATAATATGCGAATTTACGGGTACCCGGCCGTGTTTTCCTGCGTAAGTACGTAGTAACGCACGTAGTATGCTGTTATCGCATGTACTACTACGTGACGTCTACCAGCGGTTTTGTGCAACACTGAAAATTATCGCACGCAGCATCTCACGTAACCATACTAAATTTAACGCACGTACTGAAGCCAGTACGTGGGTTATTTGTGCAATGCCCCCCAGGCAGATACCACCGAAAGAGATCTCACCGCCATTCGCAACAGCAGAAGTTAAAAAAGCCATCAAATCGCTGGAAAACAACAAAAGGCCAGAGCAGAACAACTAAAACTAGGAGGAGATGCAATACCGACAGAAATAGCTAAGATCCTGAATGAAATGTCGAAGACCGGACAGTACCCCCACGAGATCAAGGAGGGCATCCTGACACCATTACAAAAGCCCGGGAAACCAAGAGGACCACCAGCAAACCTAAGACCCATCATACTGCTATCAATGCTGAGAAAGATCCTAGCAATCTGCCTTATCAGAAGAATTGGGGGGAAAATAGATGAAAATATCCCAGTCGAACAAGCAGCGTACAGAGCAGGAAGAGGCACAACAGAACATACATTTGCCTACAAACTACTGGCCGAGAAAGCAATAACATCAAAAGACTACGAAGTATTCATCACTCTGATGGACATGAGCAAAGCATTCGACACAGTGAGAAGACACACACTGGTTCAAGACCTGGCCACGATACTAAACGAAGCAGAACTACACCTCATAAAGCTACTGATTGAAAACGTTGAACTAAAAGTCTGAGTAGGAAAAGTAACATCAAAACCATTTAAGACCAAAATGGGAGTGCCCCAAGGAGACTGCTTGAGCCCGATACTATTCACCCTGTATCTAGACAAGGCACTGCAAGATCATCCGCAGAAAGAAGACCATGCCTATTCCAAACCCCCAACCCACAGACCAGGTGAGGAAGAAACTCTAAAACCTGAACTCAGAGACCATACATATAGTAAACCAGCGGAACAAGGCACCATCATCAGACCAAAATATGCAGATGACATCGGATGGGCAGCCAGCAACAACAGGCACTTGATTGAACATGAAAAGGAAAGCATTCTGCCAAAACTTATAGGAAGAGGCCTAAGAATAAATGAAACGAAGACCGAAGAGTATCATATCACAAGAAATGGACCTGAGGAGTGGAGAAAATGCAAGATCCTGGGAAGCCTGCTAGACACAGAGGAAGACATAAAGTGAAGAAAACAACTAGCAATGAACGCCATGAAAAAACTTGAATATATATTCACCAACAAAAAACTCCATGACAACATCAAAATACAAGTGTTCAAGGCATGTGCGGAGAGCATCTTCCTATATAACTCTGAGCTCTGGACCCTGACGAAAACAGCAGGAAATAAGATCGACTCATACCACCGAAGACTCCTGCGGAAGGCACTAAATGTCAGATGGCCAAGAAAAATCACGATTGACACCCTATACGAAAAAACAAAACAAAAACCCTTGAGCATAACCATCAATACCAGAAGACAAAGGTCGTTCTGGCATGCGGTCCGGCTACCTGCAGAAACACCAGCAAGGACAGCCCTAGTGGAAGCAAAAAGAAAGATCAAGAAACCGAAAGGGGGCAAAAAAACCAACTTGGCTGGCTGTATTAGAGAAAGACCTAAAATCACAAAACCTGACACTAGAGGGAGTCACAGAAATAGCGTACGACAGAGACGCCTGGAGGAAAATGGTGCAAAATTGCTAGGTGCGCCACGTGCATGCGCACTTCGTGCGTAAAAGAAGAGAAGGGTTCACTTTGGCTCCCTATATGCCTCACTAATATTCTCGACTTCCCGTTTTCGCTACCAGGGAGCACTACGGTAGCAGTGCTCAGGGCCCGGTTCACAAGCGAAGTCTAGTCAATTAGAAATCAAGTCAAATATAATAGACTTCGCCAAGTCAACTTCCGAAATTGTCTTGGTTTGGGTTCACAAACAAAGTTCAAGTCAATTCCCTAATTGACTTGGTGAAGTCAAATAAATCTGGAGCTCTTTACCATTGGAGGTGAAGATATCGCCTATTTAACGTTTATTTTAAGTCTGATTTCCACATCCGGTTTGTCGGATTCGAAATACACAATCCATGTTAACTGTTGTAGATTATGGAATTGTAGAATTATATGTCTTATTTACTAATCATGATATTCCAAAAAAATAATGTGATTAGAACAGTATTATTGATTGTATTTCTCTCCAGTGGTGATTTTCGGCATCGGAATTAATTGACTTGACTTCTCAAGTGTACTGTCTATTAGACTTGAGATTTGGAACGTTTTTTAAGCTTGACTTGTAATTGACTTCGCTTATGAACCCAAACTCGGCGGAATTGACTTGGACTTGAAGTCAATTAGGCTGTAAGTCAATTTTAATTAACTTAGAGTTTGCTTGTGAACCGGGGCCAGGTCGTTCTCCATCCCAAAAAGAGAACCAAATTCGATTTACATTGGAAATGTCCTGAGGGTAGAGCGAGGCCAGACAGGGAAGGTCCGGGCCACGGGACGAAGCATGGCAGATGAACTGGAAGCCGTCAATCGGAAGTTGGCCGAGCTTACAACCGCGGTGGCCAACCCGCCAGAGCGGAAGTGTTACGTCTGTAAGCAGGTGGGACATTTGAAACGAAATTGAGACCTGCAGAAAACTGACAGCGACTCCAGCCGCAGACCAGGCGGGAGTTGCCAGTAGGGTGGACGAAAGGTCGGAAGAGGTAGTGAGGGGACGACGGGAGACGCAGGGGGCCGGGCTGACGGTCAGCGGACAGGTGTGGGGACGAGGGATTCGGCTGCTGGTGGACACAGGAGCCGGGGTGAATATCCTGTCCTGGGCCTGGTGGGCGCGGAATCAGTCCCCTGGTGAAGTGACCCCAGTGACGCGGCCTATCTATTGCGCAGGCGGGAAAGCGATGGCCTTAGAGGGTCAGGTGGACGGCCCCCTCTCCCTGGGAACAAGGACGTTTCATACGGAATTCCTGATTGCAGATATTGACTCAGAGGCCATCCTGGGGGCCACATTCCTCCGGGAACATGCTGTGTCAATAGACCTCACCCAGGAGAGCTTAAGGTGGCCCCTGAAGATTGGGTGTTGCAGGGTGGTCTGCCATAGAACAGTGACCGTACCCGGGCATGGGGAGACCATCTTGAAAGGGGAGGTGGCCGGACGCTGGGAGGGAGCCAGTGCAGGGCTATTTGAGCCCCAACCGGGACCCCTACAAATCGGCCGGAGCGTGTTTTTCCCAGAGGAGGGACGGGTGCCCGTGCGCGTATTCAACGCAGGGAGCCAGCCGGTCACACTGTACCAGGGGACGGTGCTGGGAGAGGTAGACAGGGTCTGGCCGGAAGGCGGGAGACTCGCCCAGGAGGAGGGACGGTGCTGCTGGCGGGTGACCATGCTCCCCCCGGAGGTATTGGAGGAGCTCCTCCAAGGAGTGGCGGAGACGTACATTATCCTCCAGCCGGAGGAGGATCAGGTATGGAGAAGTTACAGGAACAGCGGCGAGTCTTCCGGAGGGAGGAAGGGGGAACGGCCAGTCACGAGCTTGTTCCCGCGTGTCCCTGGCCGCATGTACAAGGCTAGTTCAGCCGGAGCAAAACAGACTGGTTCAGCCGGAGCAAAACAGACTCGACCTAGTTCGAGTGACAGCAACATGAGGGGGAGGCAGGAGAAGACCAGGCCAGCCCACAGGAGGGAGAGCAAGGGGGATGTGCGGATGCCCCCCTTAGCCCGGCCATCAGTGACAGGGGAGCTGCCAGGAGCGGTGCCGGAGACCCTGCAGGACCCTGATGTCGTCAGTCCTGCAATTTTTTTCGGTTTTGTTGGGTAGGCCTGAGTAGTCCTTTCCACTGTCCCCATTACTTTTTTGAGCATGCAAGTGCATCTGACAAATTTGCAAAAGCCCTTACCTTATGGTCAAGGAGGTTGTTGAATTGGATTTCTGGACTTTTCTCAGGTGACGCTATTGTCATCAGTCCTACAATTTTTTTGGTTTTGTTTTTACTTTCAGGTGGTCAAATTGTCCAAAATTACAATATACAAATACACAGTTAGAAATAAGGATCATTTCATGAAGCAAACCTGTCAAGAATGAATTTTGCATGTTTCACAATATGAACTTTTGGAGACAATTTTGGTCATATGTGTATATTTTAGGGATGTTAGTTGGAGTGAGGGAGAAAAGTAGAAAATTTTTCATGTGTATTTTTCTGCCACAAAGAAACCAGGAAAACTTTGATAATATATTTTTTACAGCCATAGCATGGGGCTGAGGGCTTGTAGGAAAGTCCAAATCACTATTTTATCGGCTTAAATCAGGCAAAATCAATATTATCTTTGCTTCCCACAAGGAAAGGAATAAATATACTGAATGTGAAAAAATGGATTTCCACAGAAAGATGGAAAACTGACACTTTAGATATTTTAGAAATTTTACCTGTTAAAATAACATTTTACGTTGTTCATGTGGACAAAAGAATTTAACCCATTCACAGCGGGTGATGCCCTAAGGCATCAACCGTGTTGGGGCGGGAAGATGCCATATGGCATCATCTGTGCTGGGGCGAGTGATGCCAAAAGGCATCATTTTCTTAAATTTGCAAAATTTCATTTTTGTGGAATAAAATAGGATATATTGGATATATAATCATGAAATTTTCACAGAATATAGATGCAACACACAGGTTATGATTATAGGTGATATGGACAATAAGATTAATGATTGCCTATTTTATCATATCCTAAACTATAGAACTATCACAATAGGCCTGATACTTCCCGCCCCCTGGCAGAATAATTAGCACTAGTACCCACGCTGAACCACATACTATTGCCACAGGTGAGTGTTGGTGACTTAATGTCATGCCGACAGCCAGGGTCATACACATGACAAGAAACCATGTCAAAGCCAAACACAAACACTGCCTTATAACCCAAGGATGGGTTTATTGGCAGCTTAGACCACTGCAAACTGTCAATGAATTTATCAGATCATAGACAGCTATCTAGCTAACGTCCGGCTCACCAAAGGCCATCATGACTAGGGGTACCTAACAATCTGCCAATGGCAGTACCATGTAAGAAGAAGGAATCATAGAGTGTTACTCAATCTTAGAACTAAGGCTTCTATCCAGAAAAGCTAGGACCAGGAGTCTGATAGACAAATAAAGTGTCAAATGTAGGGTAAACACACACCCTCACAGGCTCCTTTTCCTGAGATTACTTCAAGGCCATGCATAAAGTAATTGAAGTGGTGGGGGCTGGGGTCAACAATTTTGGAATTCTTCCAGACATACTCTATGGATGGCCCCTATGAAAATATTACAATATATATTCCATGAGTCATCTCCAGAACTGCATCATTAGACTGATGCAAAAGAAAGCAGAACCACAAGTTTATAACATCTTAAACATACCAGAATATAAAAATAACAAACATGGAATCTTCACCTTTTTAAAAAGTTTACTGCACTGGATTTCAGAGAAGTATTTTCTACATATAATATGCAAATAATTTTCCCCTGAAATCTTTAAAGTTTCCCTGAGTTGGTGAAATCTTTTTCCCTGTGTTTTTGGGAATTTCTCAAATTCCCTGCGTTTTCCCTGCAGGGAAAATGTTTTTGGCATTTTCCCTGTTTTCCCTGTGCTGTGGGCACCCTGCATTATTTCTCATAAAACATAAGGTTTGTGATGATGACACATAAACATAAATATATTTTTTAAACAATGCCTGGAGGCATTTCTCATCCCCTGTGTGAGAATTAGTAGAAACTGAACGAGAGATAGCATTGACAGTGTTTATGCCAAGACAGGCAGGTCGTGTATTACTACGCGAAGCGTTAGCTGAACGTAGTGAGGAACAGACCTGACCAGAGTGGTATAATGACTGACAAGGCTAAATTGAGTTTGGTTTTGTATTTATCCTACCCCATCTCTACGCTATTGTATTACTAAAAGATAAATATTGTCTCAACCACCAACGAAAATTTTTCATAGTAGCTGACAACCTGGTCTCTGATTGGTCAAATTGTTTATTACTCAAGTGGCATAAAAAAAACACTTTGTGTCACGGCCTGCCACATCAAATTTCATAGCATTTCAGTCACCATGGACAGATCGGGTTCTGTCTGTATATATGTTGGGGAGAAACTCCAAGCAGACCCTGTCAGAATTGTGCCTTTTTATATACATGTACAGTAGCTGATGAGTCAGTAAATATCTCATTAATTAGCTGACTAAAATTTGGGGCTCCCTAAGGATATGTACAAAAATTTGTCTGCCCCACAGAAATACGAAATACAAATTTCCCCCCCCCCCCCCCAAAAAAAGAAATGGCTCTCTCTCCCATGAAAACTGTTCTCCTCCCACAGTAATAAATAATGAATGGTCCTACAGCCTAAAATATTAACAAACCTTCATGAAGTTATCTCAAATATAGTCGAATTTTAGGATTTGCAAATGGGCAAAATATTAACAGACCAAGAACAGGGATGATTGTTTGTTCGTGGTTTAACGTCCTAGGGGTCACTGAGGGGTATATAGGGACCATCAGTGATTGAAGCTTTTCACTTTAGTAGACTTATTTCAGTGAATTCTTTTCAATGTTTTCAAATATCTTATAAATAACCAAAGAGATTTGTCTCTTTTCAAAACATCTTACTTTGGAATAGTTTCAAACAACATTTACATGTTGTTACTCTTTTTCAAATACTTTTTTTCTACTTTCTTGTACCTTTGTCAGTCAAACAGGACATGCTGAACAGTTATGGGTACATACACAATATCATGGACAGTGTATCTCTAGTTTTATCCTACCCCTCATATAAATCTCCATAGACTTAACATGGTGTGACTGTATGCCACGGTTATGGCATAAACTATTTATATGCCACTGATGACATATGAGGTTAAAAACATGTGACAGGGTAGGATAAAAACTAAACATCACTCAATTTCATATACATTGTAATTGTTTATATGCCATTCATTGTCTTCCGCTAAAGATATCACTCAGCTTCGCTTCGTGATATCATGCCGTGAAGACAACTCATGCCATATATACTATCATATGAAATTTTGTGATGTTTCATGATAGTATGTCCATGACAATATTAACTGGTTTCAGATACAAGCGGCAGTAATCTCAGAGGATAAGACGCATAGTAATCTCCGAACGATAGTGAGGTGATTACGAAGAGTCTAGTCCGAGGAGATTTCTGTCGGTTTTATCTGAAACCAGTTTATATTGTATTTATTAACCACCATTCCTTGCTAATAATTACGATGCTCTTCTGAAACTTGACCGATGCGCCTCCTATCATTAATAATAATATCGTTCCTAAATTGCCCATGAGGTGGCAGTCATGTATCCCTTCACCATGTTGGTTTCATGTTGTCATCGGAGGAGGTACTTAACACTAAAATATCGGACAAAACAAGGTAAGAATTTGCTTATAACTATAATCGGACTGATTATAGACCGATTATAAGACACTGCCAAAGATGAATTCACCAAACTTGAACTGCAGACACTGTCGATTGCGATCTTGTGATTGTAATATCGTCTGCTGCTGTCATATTGTGTCAAACTCAAAACAACGCTCGCTAGGGGCCCGATGACGCTTTGGGAACTATTTCCAGTAATCTCCTGCAGGAGGTTACGGGCCTCAGTAGTCTCCTGGTAGCAAAATACTCACACCCAATGCTGTTCCTATGGAGACTCCGTATTAGGTGGTTAATAAATTGCATGCTTAGCATAATAGGGGATTTTCCCCTTTCAGGAGGTATCCGTGCATAAGTCTGCAGTAACCTATTTTCAGAAGAGTTCTCTTGCCATTCACAGTTGAATGAATGGTATGCAGTTTGTTTATTTGCTTGTTCCAGTCAGATTGCCATTTGTTCATTTCAATTCTCTTATTGGAGCTGTCATATTTGTGTGTGGAATTTTCACTGAACCAGAACAGGGATGAAAGTTCAGTCTAAGATCAGAAATCTAAAGCTCTTATAAAGAATCAGTAATAGCATTATTCTGGAACAAAATGAAGATGAATCTATATATTCTAACACTGCGAGTATTGCCTGTGTATATGATATGTTGGAATTCCGTAATTTGTCGTAAAACTGGCATCCCTGCAAGAAGTAGAACTCCCATGCTGACACGTGACGCCACACAGAGGCTCTCGACTGGGATCAAGGCACCTCCTCACCAAAGCATTGTATTTATTATGATCTCTTGGAATTTATATGGAGTATGACATTTATCTGTAAAGAACATCCACCAACCGAACACACAGAAACCGTTCCTACCTTTATATAATAATGCCTAATTAGACAAAATAGATAAAGGTAGCACCACCACCAATTCTATTGCAACAGCAAGGTAAACAGAGAAATGAGGGAGGTAGGCTCCAGAGCGACCTGCGGTGGTGTTACCAGGCGAGAAAGAAGCGGTTCAAAATGTAATCATGTGTTGAATTGTTACGTGGCTAAAACAGGTCGTGACTAACCAAAAAATAAAAATAATAAAAAATCATTGACTATAAATTTGGCTAATCTTGATACGTGGCTATTGGTGTACACTGTTCGAGTTACCGCATCTAAGTGACGGAGCAAAAAATAATATATATAAATTTGGCTAATGTATACCAACTATCCACAACATGATAGTGCAACCAGGTAAAATAAACTGACAGCGAGACGGGCATCTGTAACCTCATGAGGTCAGCTCGACATATTAGAATTTTGTAGCAAATTGTAATAAGGATCATCCCTAACACTTAAATAAAGTTTGGCAATTTGACATATATAAGGAGAGGAAATTATATCTATTTGGTGCGTTTGCCAGACTGCATGAAAGGCTTCAAAATAAAAAAAAATTCAAACATACGCAAAGACCACTGATATGATTGTGGCTTCCTTCCCAATATCAATAAATGATGGTAGAATCTCACCCACTATGTACTCATTTAGTGAAACTAAAGGCGCAAGTTTTCTTGTCCGTAATTAGGTAACATTCCTGTGAATTTTTTAATCAACCTAACTTTTACACGCGCATGTGGTAACTTCTTTCGTGATAGGTTAGAGGTAAATTGATTTAACTTATTATAACTTATAAGATTTGATTGGGGAAAACCAGATTATCTCATTAGATATTTATTTATATCTACAAAGATATAATAGCAGTAATAGTGTTTGCTGTCAGAGCAAATCGTAACAATTCACTATATATATAGCGCAATGGCTATGCAAAAAAAAATACACATATCAGCAAGACCTTAATCAAAAGACTTTTGCATATTGGAACTCGCAGCTGGTCTGATATTCTCCCATATCCAGCGCCACTTCGCAACTCTCTTTCACGACAGGCTCTTCGTCCTTTAAGTGTTCAATAAGTGCCGTCATGCACTGATCTGTTGCGATTGAACCTAAGGCTTCTGCACATTCGTGTCTGACCATAGAGCTTTCCCCACTGTCTTTTAGATTTTGTTTCAGGGCTTCAGCTGCTGCTGGATGCTGCATTTGGCCAAGGACAAAGGCGACTTCGTGGCGAAACAGGGCACTCTTACATTGAAGACCTTAAAACAAAACAATCAACATTTTAACGCAACGGTGAACTCTTACGAATGCTATTATCTTCAATAAAAAAACAATGCACTTTTAATTAATAAAACATACATATATATTGGAATGGGGACATAATTAGAAATAATGGGGAGGTGTGGGGGTGATTGAAATTAGATCATTCGATGTGCATGCGAGTTTTGGCATTGAGTATAATTCGAAAAATTACTGATACTGAGTGCTGGAGATATACGTCTTAGAAAAAGCTGGGTATGTGATTACAGTACCACTTAATGACTTGGTGGAATGATTGATCCAAGGAAATCATAAGTTAATATATCGAGTTGGCCTGATTTGGGAATTTAAGTTATATCCAAAAATATCCTACAGAGTTATATATAAACAATATACTATCAATTTCCAGTAGAATAGAGGGAAAAAGTAAAACTCACCATCAGCCAAGGCAAGTGCACATTCTTCAGTGCCAATATTTCGGAGGGCGAACATGGCCCGGTAGCGATTATATAAGGAGAGTTCCTCGTTCAGCAGGTGAGCTCGCAATTTGCTGACATCACACTCGACACTGGGTGGCGCAGGATCTACTGAACTATACGGATTTTCTGACAACTTCTCCTGCTTCCTCTGCTGGCTGTTCAGCCATTGAATTCTTTCGATTGCTAACTGACATGTTTCTGCAATCTGAAGACGTTTAATGGATCAATGGTTGAAACTTGAATGACTGTTTTGTTTTTAACTGTACATTATATTTTACTTTATACCACGAATAGACACTATAATTTATGCGAATGAATATTCTCATTAGTACCAGCCAAACAAAGAATTCCCATAGGTGTCCAGGACATGCAGTGATAAGCGAACTATATGTATAAGGAATATCCCATTTCCTTTTAATACGAAGTTACTTTACCTCAACAATGGGATCATCTTTGTATTTTTCCAACACAGGAAACACAGATTCCAATCCAATTGCACCAAGTGCTTCCGCTGTAAAATAATAGAAAAAAGATATACATGAATACGCTGTGGGCATGTCTTGAGATGTTAAACGATGTGTGACGGATTCGTCGCACAGGTATGGAATACTGCCTTCTTCTCGACTAATGTTATTTACTGCAACAACTCAAAAACAATGAAAGATGTGGAAGCCTGTCGATGTTAGTCTATGTCCATACACCCTTACTTTCAGAAATGTCTAATAAGTTATTGATGAACATAGAAACTCCTCTTTTGTTCCTTTTAGTCACTTTAAGGCGCCATTTTGTACAATTCATGACACCATTTCTCATGTCGGCCATATTCTATATACTGTGGTGGGCAGGTGAGAAGAGACCCCTAGTATAGGTGGAAGAGTTGGAAGCGAAAGGGGGGGGGGGGGCTTTTGAGTCTCTGATGTCCACTGGCCACCGAGTTTCTCTACTTAGACCCTCTGCCAGTGGGCGCCGGGGTCCACCGAGGTTCTCTCAGTGGACCTCCGGGGTCACTGGGGTCTGTCATAGGAGCACCGGAGTCCTCCGAAGTTCTGTCAGGGGGTCGCCCAGGTTTGTCAGAGAGGGTGGTGTTGGTCCCTAAGATTTGAGGTCAACTCTCGACTGTGTAGCCCTCCCAAGGCGCTAGAAAATATCACGTAAGGAGGTCAGGGTGAAGGTCGGGGTTTGCTGCGAATGCAGTCATTGGCTACTCGGTCTACTCTTTTCCTTATATGGACTTAAGGTAATGGGACAACTCCATGCTGCAGAGGAGCGCCGGGGTTCTGCCGGTCGAGGCTGTGATGTCACACAAGTGCTTTGAATATGGCGACTCAATCTCTTTGAGAGCATTCTTAGGATTCAGGTTGGTTAATTCTTTTCCCATTAGGTGTATATGTGTTGGTCTCGCGGAGACCTTCACTTTCCACCTGGAAGGCCCGGTGGGGACTTCTAATGGTTAGAATTTTTGTTTCTGCATTCTTAGGATTCAGCTCAAGGAGCGCGTACCTTTCCAGCCACAGTTAGCCCTGCATTCCCCTGTAATTGGCAGCTAGGATTACTGACTTTGAATAGGTAATTATTCGATTACTTACCTTGGTAAAAGTATGAAGAAGAATTGAGGTTCTTGCGAAGCCTAGGGACTCTTTCGAGAGCCCTAGGGTAACAGGGAGAGTGTACCGCGTAGTAATCAGTCGTGAGAGTGCGTATACCTGGCGTAATTAATATACTGGAAAAAATTTTATCTCCTAATTTTAGGGGAGTTTTTATTTTTAATTTTTGTGCGTGGTTTGTTGGGGAAGGAAGGTGGGTCCCTGTTACCCTAGGGCTCTCGAAAGAGTCCCTAGGCTTCGCAAGAACCTCAATTCTTCTTCATACTTTTACCAAGGTAAGTAATCGAATAATTACCTATTCTTACTCGCCGTAGGGACTACTTTCTTGTAGCCCAGGCTATCAGGGAGAGTTTTAAAGCACAAGAGATAAAGTTTTTTCCTTTTTTTTTTTTTTTTTTTTTTTTTTTATATATATAAGATCGGAAACCAAATTTTTACAAATGGTAAATCTTTATTGAACATAATGTATGTAGCTTTTTTGGTGAAAACACCAGTACAATAGCTGCTTTTAATACCTTCAAGGTAATAATAGGTCAATATATCATGACTCAACTGTTATAAAGTCCTATTCAAACTACAATGTTTGCCAGGTAATAGTTATATGTCATACCTTATACATCTTGAATAAGGAACTTCTTTGTTATATTAAACATAAAGAAGTGGTATTTTAATATCACTGAGGTATCGTTTTGATACATGAACACAGGTTTTTTAGAAGAATCATGAGATTCTGATCATCCATTTTCACACCATACATTAGGTTAACCTTAACCTTATGTTCATACATGTTTGTGTAAAAACTATGGTGAAAAATATATATTTGGATACAAACTTAATAGTAGGACTAGTGTCTATCTTATCACAATTATGGTAGCACCTTTACCAGATATTCTCCATTAGGGAGAGTTAATCACGTGACTATAAGTATTCACAATTTACTTAGGGAGTCGATACAGCCGGAAAATAGATAATTAACTCAAATTCTCCAAAATCGCTGTTCCTACAGAAGAAGATTTAGTCTTCTCTATCGGTTTCTTATAATGCCTAGCCATTGTCTTTTCTTGTTTCCATGAACCATACGCAAGCACCGTGTTCATGTCTACACCTAGGGCTACTGCTGCCGAGGTGCCTGCACCTCTGGTTGAATGTGCGGCATACTTTTCCGTATTTATGCCCGCTGCTTTTAATGTTTTCGTGACATATCTGGAAATCGTGTCTCTATGAACGGTTTTGTGTGGTTTTCTATATGATATTATTAGTTCTTCACTTTGTCTTAGATTTTCCGTTCGTTTTAAGTAACACTTTAGGGTTCGTACAACACATAACGATTTTTCTTTGTCGTAAGGTTCTAGTAAAATCGTTTGCAAAGCTTGGCCCGTTCTGGCCGTTTTCATAGGCTTACTTAAAATAAACCTCGCTTGATTTTCTTCTGTGAATGTCAAACGATTTTTGGATAGTGCCAATAATGCTTGGCCTCTCTGTCCCGAAATCAGGAGGAAGAGGACTACGAATTTCAGTGTGAGTTGTTCCAGAGATAGATTTTTGTTTATTCCTAAAGATTTTAGATATTTAAAAACGATTCCTACATCCCAGAATTCAGAATATTTTGGTTGTGGTGGGTTTTTTAGGTAAGCTGTTCTGATTGCTCTACACACCCAATAGTCCTTTCCCATTGTATCTCCATTCTCCAATTTTGGGAGTAATATTGATAATGCGCATCTTGCTGCGTTGATGGAGCCATATGCGTATCTATTGTCAGAAAGTGATTTCAGAAATTTACAAACTTGGAAATTTGTAGGCTTTGTTGGATTTATCTTATTTATCAGGCAAAATGTTCGCCACTTCGCAATGTAAGTGTCGTAGGTTTTCTTTGTCGAATCCTGCTAAGATTCCATAAGGAATTTGGCAGTATCTCTGTCACAACTCTGTTTTTGGACTAGACGATTTTCTAAAGTACTGAAAAAAGAAGTCCTATTCCTCTTGGAAAATTCTTTTCCTGTGATTTTGGGAGAGAGAGGTTTTTTGGCTTTCTCCCGATCGTTTTTGTTTGTTTTGCTGCTGATATGAGCGGGGCGAACCACACCGCTGAAGGCCAATTCGGCGTGACTAGGATCAGCCTCGTTGGTTTGTCCGTTCTTGCTTTTCTTAGTAACTGGAGGACCATGCTGCAAGGTGGAAAAGCATAAGCATTTAGATTTTCCCACGACATGGAAAATGCGTCTACATATGTACTTTGTGGGTCTGGTTTCCACGATGCATAGACAGGGCATTTATTGTTGCGAAAGGAAGCAAATAAGTCGATTTCTGGCTTTCCGAAAGTCTGGATGATTTTTTCGAATAACGTATCTGAAAGTGACCATTCTAGGTTGTCTTTGAATACTCTGGAAGCCTCATCCGCCAGACAATTGAATTTGCCTGGTAGGTAGGAAATGGTTATCCAATTCCCTAAGGATTCGGCCCAGGTCCAGATTAATCTAGCGACATTATCACATTCGGGCGATTTTACTCCACCCATCTTGGACACATAGCACAGTGCTGTTGTGTTGTCTGTCTGGACATGTATGGTCGTGTTTGGAATTTTGATGAAACTGATGAGTCCTAGATAAATGGCTCTTAATTCAAGAACATTTATGTGTTGTATTTCTTTTTCCTCCCACCGGCCTCCTATCGATATGCCGTTGAGATGGGCGCCCCAGCCTAGAAGGCTTGCGTCTGTGGACATTGTGAAATCGCATTGGTCAGAGCGAATTTTTCGGTCTGAGAGGTGGATATGGGTTAACCACCATCCTATATCGATTTTTCCTTGTTCTGAAATCGTCATTTTTGCATTGAAATTACCTTTTTCCCTTGCCAGTGCTTCGTTTTTGCATTTTTCGAGTCGTTTAATGTGTGCAAAACCGTAGTCTACTCCAGGTGAGTAGGCTACCATGAGGCCAATGACACCGGCGCATTGTCTGATTGTTGGAGAATTGTTATTTAACAATTCCTTCGCCATGAAATCGAATTTTTGCTTTTTGTCTTCGCTCAATGTTAAGTTCATTTGATTAGAGTTAAAAATAAAACCCAAGAACAAAAGTTGTTGTGAAGGTTGTACAATGGATTTCTCCGGATGAATTACGAAACCCAGTTTGTCAAGTAATAGTGCGAGTTGTTTTACTGCTCTGAGACATTTGTCATATGTATCTGCCATCACAAAAGAGTCGTCGATGTATCCGAAACATTGTATTCCCTTTTTTCGTAGCTTTGCGAACACAGGTGTCAGAATTTTCGTAAAAATTCTTGGCGCGCAGGCTAGTCCATTAGGCAATACCGTGAATTGGTACATTCTTCCGTTCCAATTGAATCTGAGAAATCGCCGGTGGGATTTATGGATGCTTACGGAGTAATAGGCATCTTTCAGATCAACTGACGCCATAAAGAAACCTTGTTGAATCATTTCTATTGCCGTATTGAGAGAGGCCATTTTGAAATGTTGGTAAATTACATATTTATTCAATTCTGTAAGGTCTAGAATGATACGTATTTTTCCCCCTGGCTTGGGCCTGGTGAAGATATTTGACACCCATTGATCCTTTGTGGACTTTGTCTCCTCTATTACACCTTTGGACAACATGGATTGTATTTCGTGTTGAACTTTTTCTTTCTCAGAAATTGACAATTTGTATGGTTTTGGAATCGAGTTTTGCACCGGTTTTGACAGGAATGGAATTTTTACACCTCTTATTGAATTATAAATCCAATTGTCTTTTGTCTCCTTTAACCAATGATTCGCTTGGTGGCGAGTCTGGCCTGCAGAGAAAGATTCCGGTGAATTTTTCACTCCCCAGGTAACAAGAGTTTCACAAACCTTTATTTCTTTTGTTGCTGCTTCTGATGTTGCTGCTGTTGTTGTTGTTGGTACGGCTTGTTGTATCGTTGTCCGGAGTTGTTTGGTCCGTTCGGAATCCATGGCTTTTGGTTGTGGTAGTTGTTTTGCTGGCCCTGATGCCTCTGACCGTAGTTGTTCTTTCGAAACCCCACGTTTTGCTGGTTGTGATACCTTCTAGGTGATCTGTTGTATTGCTGCTTTTTTACTTCTTTTTTCTCCGGTTGAGTAAAAATCCGTTTCATCAGCTTCCCATCTTTGTCCGCTTCTTTTACGGACTCTTGTACCGTTGTTCCGAAAAGGAACTTCGGGTCTATTTTAGAATTTATCACCGTTTCTGCTGAATCCTTAGCCAATTTTGCTCTGAAAGCGTCTCTCCGTCTCCGGACGATGGCGGTATTGGCGAAAAACAACAGCTTTATCGCGTCGACCGTAGCCCCGGAAGCCCCATTTAATTCCGGGTCGTCCTCACCTCTCTGGTATGCGAGTTGAAAATACGGCGCTAAAGCCGTGAAAGCCGCCATGATTGCTTGCGTGGCGAATACCAGTTGCTGATCGCCTTTTTTGATAGCAGTATCTACTTCTTTGCTATTCCTCAAGGTCTCTTCCATCACAGGAACACACATATGCTTCACGTTTTCTGGGGGAGGGTATTTCTCCACCAATTCTTTTCCTGCTCTCATGTTATGTGTTGTATTCAGAAACGAATCCATCATTCTTGCTAGGTCCGGGTTTAGGGACTTGGAGGAAGGTATCTTATTGTCCTCTTTATGTGCTGTAATGGCAGCCGTTGTGAGCAAACCTGGTTTCGCGTTTGCAAAGGGCTCCGGTTCTTTTTCTTCCACTTTTTCCGGAGAATTTACCGGCAAAATCACAGATCCTCTGTCAGAGGCTAAGAAAATATCCAATTCACCGTGTGGGTTTGGAAGTGAATAATCCGGGTCCTGGTCCAGTGGTAGCATCCATGCGTTCACACCTTGGGTAGCGTGGGTAGCGTGGGTAGCGTGGGGGGACGCGTCCCCGCGGCCATCTTGTACCATAACATTTGTCCTTGCAAATTGACGTAAGTCCGGATGATTAATATCCCCGGAATCTTGGTATACACTTCCAGAGGTTGCTGTCTCTGATGGTCTTTTCCTTTTCTTTTCCAAACGCCTGCGTTTGAGGAAAAGTAACTCCTCCTCATCAGGTGGGGAGTCTGAGTCCGAAATATCATGCGTTCGGTCTTTGTTTACGGACGCCATCTTGGAATTATCCGTTTGTGCACATTGTATCGGTGTGTCTGATACATCGTCAGTACGCAAGATTTCGTTCAGAATTTGCGTCTGCTCCGCTAGCGTCTTAGCCGTCATGGTCAAAAGCGCTGCTAATAACCCTGTAGACCTTGAACCAGTCGTAGTCGTATTAGGGTGGTGCACGTCCCCGTAACGGCCGAGGCCCCGGGATGGATGTTTGAGAGGATCTGAAAAAATCAGATCATTGCAAAAAATTAGGAATAAATGAATAAATAAGACACCATTATTGATCCCCGCGGGGTAACAGTGTTGTTTTGCATCAAACATCCAGTAAGAAAATTGAAAATTATTAAAAGAACAAGTAAGAAATTGTATTTACCTGCTCTGTACGCTCTACACGTCCGTCCACTCCGGGTATTCGCGCGGGACTGATTACTACGCGGTACACTCTCCCTGATAGCCTGGGCTACAAGAAAGTAGTCCCTACGGCGAGTAAGAATAACCTTGATCAAACTGGTGGAACTATTGATACAGAGATAATAAACCCTGTAAAAGCGTGTGTACTGTAACACCATGTTCTTGTTGTGTGTTCTTACTGTTACAATGCAGATGATTGATGTCCCCTCTGTGCAATTATAGGTGTCTAGAAACCAAACTAGTATATCAGTACTCTAAACCCATATCCCAAGGCCCTGAGCTAGAAAAATAGTCATCTTCTAGTGTATGCTGCTCGCAGCTACAACTAGGTTACCCACAATGCAATTTCATTGCATTTTGTCCTAAGGAATTGCCTATTAGAAAATCGGAAAGATTCAACCTGTATTCATATGCTAAACTACTGCTGAATTGAATTCATACCACTCTGTCAAAATTGTTAAGCTAGAACTCTATGTGGGCGCATTTTAATTGTTTGCAGCACTCAGTCAGAATCTCTTGGACTAAACCAGCCCTGCTGATATAAGGGGTGAATATATTACCTTGGAGAACCATAAAGAGTGATCCTCATACTGATGATGATGATGAATATTGGAAGGATATGTGTCCCGATCACTCCTTCCCACAATGTCTCATCACAAGGTCTCCTGTCAGTGCCTCGCCACCTACACCCACACACATGCGGTAGCATGAATGGGTTCAAGTGCCAGACAACACCGAAACTTAGGCTAAGAGTTAAGGTGTAGCTTATTATAATTAACTTTAAGAGTATTTTAGAGTGTTAGGGGCTGTCTATAAAAGATGTTACACTGTTTTAGGGCATTTTTGTGACTTGTAGTCACTTGTAGTATATACATTTACTATATACCCATGCCGTATATACTGTAAATACGTACCGTTTCGGTATATGACGTAAAAATACTGTACGGACCAGTGGTCCGTACACCAAAATACGAACTACCTACCCATACACATTTATTCAAATTTTGGTTGTTAAAAAAATTAAATTATTTTTTTTTAAATTTCGGGTATATAGTAAATATATAACGTCCAACCATGCTTGTACAAGTCACAGAACTCGATGCTAATTTACCGTTTGTACGGAACTCGGCGTAAACGCCTCGGTCCGTACACACCGTAAATTAGCATCTCATTCTGTGACTTGTGCAGCATGGTCAGGACGTTCTATATAATTCCTGACTTTACTTGATGCTAACTTTCTCCCATTTGGATGCCCTTTTCCTGAATTGTTTGACTACTTCAGTGAGTTTGTGTATTGAGCCGTAACAGGATACCCATCCATAACCACATATGACTATTCTTTCCAGCATGGGCAAAGTTGACTCCTCAGGTCTCTGGAGTTGGATAATTAAGTGGTTTATAGATCCCCTGAGCCCAGGACGATTTGAGGGCCGATATCTTGAGCCCTTCTGTGGATGCCTTGAGCCCGCCCCGTGAATACTGTCAGCCCACCCTGTGGACACCTTGAGCTCACCCCTTTTGGACGCCTTGAGCCTCTAGGTTTAAAAATTTCGAAAGGTACACTCAAACTGGTTTATAGTCACATATACAAGCCAAATCTGACTAGAACTCCCCAAGAATGCATGTGGTGGAGGGGTAATCCAGTGAATGACGTCAGCACTTAAATATTAATGTGGTCTAAGCTGACAGGAGGCTCAAGGTGTTCAATTCCCTATTTAAATTACCTGTACAAAAGAACTATAAAACAGACAATATGAATCACAATATGAGGCGACGGATGTTCTGTCTATAGCCTGCTGCGTTACTATTTAGGGGTGAACAGCTGCCCTATGACTATGTAAACAGGCCCGGTTTTGCCAAGTTCGCAAACTTACCTTAATTTTGGACAGTTGTGGCAAATTGTGGCTTTTTCAGTTGAGGAACTAATTAATATACATCAGTAGATCCATTGTCTATGAGGGTTGTTAGTCCAATATAAAGGGAAATTCTGAATGATTTTACCCTCATGTGAGGCCACACAATTTTTCAGCCATTGTGTTTGAAATGAGGCTACTTCCGATCTCTGCTGGTAACTGGTGATTTTTTCAATTGTCCATATAGATAGCATAACACCCGGTTCTTAGCTGGTAACTGGTGTGCCATCCTATGTAATATCTTCAATTAAATGACCAGTAACAAAGAAGGCTGAACTGAGAAGAAAGTAAATCTCCATTGGAAAACTACCTCTAAATACACAGTTATAAAGTAAGAGACAGCTGTTTTGAATGTTGGCAAAGACAAAGGGGTATTATTTATCGATTCAATTTTCTTTTTATACATGTCAGACTGAGCCCGGACAAGACAGGGTTGGGGTGTACGGAGTCAGTGCCCGGTGTGGTGCCAAAATTGGTTACCCTGCCATAAGTGGTAATTATCGCCCACTAGTATCTTGTGAACATGCGCAGTCTTGATGTCCACGATTGGAGAGTGAAAAGTTGCCGAAATTAAGCATATTACGACATATCACGCCAATGTAATTCTCATGTCTAAATTCTATTATCCACTCTGATTATCCGCTAGAGGGCTCGGTGGAATCACTCTCCTAGCAGATATCCTACGCTTTACTTCCTGTGGCCGCTTGTCAAGCGTTAGTGCCGCGAAAGATCTTGGAGGAAAGTGCTAGTGGGCGATAATTACCACTTATGGCAGGGTAACCAATTTTGGCACCACACCGGCCCTGTTTGAGACGAGGCCGGTGTGGTGCCAATATTGGTAACCCTGCCATAAGTGATAATTATCGCTCACTATTGTCATTGGCGCATGCGCGAACATGCGCACTCTTGCAGTCCACGATTGGAGAGTGACAAATTCATCAGCCCTCGAAGCACTAGTTTGTAACTCTCCAAGCAGAAATCCAGCGCTCGACTTCCTGTGTTCGTCGATAGCAAGCGATACACCACGAAAGACCTGCTGGGAGAGTGTTAGCTTGTACATGCACACTAAGCAAATTTAGCCTATCTGTTCGGCTATATGACGCCTAGAATAGTCTGTGAAATCTAAGCGGTACAGTACGGGAAGCGACATGCTGGGATAGAGTGAGCGATAATTACCACTTTTGGCAGGGTAACCAATTTTGGCACCACACCGGGTTCACTGGCTATAATTGTAATAATGATCAGCCCTGTCCACAACAGTGGAGATGAGGGTGTGAATATTTTACCTTTGGCTATGATTCTGTAAATAATAATAGTAGGAAGACCCAAGAGTCTGGCCTCAGGTTTGAAACCTCTGGTTTTGTTTCTTACCAGCTTCGTGCCTGACAATCGGCTCTTGTGTTACATCATCCAGAACGTTAGTTAGACACGGTATCGCTCTCTCGTCCTGCATCTGCCCAAGACAGTATGCACATTCATGCTTCAGTAATGACGAAGGGTCTTCAAAACATTTACTAATTGTGTCGATTGCGGCTTTTCCTCCTACGTTTTTCAGTGAGAAAAGTGCTCGAAATCTGTCCTTGAGTGACTGCTTTCCATCTGTCAGAATCAATGCAATAGCTTCAATGCCCTCAGTTGTTAATGAATCAGTCATCTTTCTTGAAAATGTATGGATTCCTAAGTATCAGAGACTACAGACCCAACTACCATTACACCTGGGCAGCTTGTTGTGCAAGCGGAAGTTAGTTAGCGGAACCACGTGTCAACTACGAAGGCAAGGTACCAGATTGGTCTCAATTCATTGGGACAAGGAACCAGTCTACACAAGGCAACGCGTAGTCTCTTTCACGACCGCTTGGGGCACGCCGTCTGGTGAATGGTGGCCGCACTACAGGCTAGGCAACGCGAGGGCCTCTGGCGGATACGACTGGTACTACTGCATTTCGAGAAAAAAATCTTACATTAATTAGATCATTAATATACTTCATAAAAATGAAAATCATATATTAATAAAGATTGAGTAATCTTGTTGTCATTGTCACTTAAGAATAAAAGATACGAAAGTATCATACGAAATCGGAAGTACCTAGGCTGATTATCGGTGTGTGCAACGCTTAGAGGCCTATGATAGCGTAACCAGTGGATTGTCGTACGATGTTGTCGATGTCAGCTGACCCTGAAGAGAGATGAATACATCGTTCATGAAGACAAGTACGGCTCGTAAACTTCAATCTAAACATTCTGGAGTTACTGCTAAATGTATCTCAAGTTGTTGATAGGTCATGGTAACTCTGAATGAAGATAGTGAAGGTAAATACCCACATACTGTACATAAGCTCGTGTCACAGTCAGTTTCTCGGATTAACAATGACAGTGACAGACTGATGTAAAAAAAAAAAAATCTTGTTGTCACTAAGCGGTTTATCTGATTCTCAGTGATCATCTCACTCTCAGTAGCCTACAAGAATTACAACCAATTTTGTATGTGTTAAATCGCCCTCGTCTATTGTTTCTGTTTGATAGTATCGCATTAGTATTAAACTGCAGCTCCATGGGCATGGTCCCTGTCTTATAACATTAGTAATGTTCATTTACTAGCCTATGAAAATTGAAATGTCAGTCAACCTACCTTGTAAGGTTTGTTTATTCACCATAATACATGTTTTCACTGGGCCATGCAAACTAATCACACATTCTATATCATATTTCACCTCTTTTGATATGAAATAATGGAAACAATATTTGTTCTTGTGCTCTAAAATACGAGTAAAACTGCAGATATTTGGCCCCTAGCTTATAACACAGGAAATGTCAGCCCTGTGGACGCATTGAGCCCAGCCAGTGAAGACACCTTGGGCCCACCCCTTTTGGACGCTTTGTCTTTGAGTTTCTAGGTGTAAACACTGTGAACACACTAGGTGACTACCTCAATCGTATCTCTAGACTCTAGGGAAAATCTGTCAAATCAGAAAAGTATAGTACAGTAGAAACCTGCATAACGCCATTAACGGACATCCCATGTGAGCAGACATTTTGCTCGAAACAGACATTTTCCGCTCTATTAGATGTTTAATTTAACCCCGTGTAAGCGTCACCCCGCGTGAGCAGACAGTCATTTCGGTACAAAAAGGCAAAAGAACCTGGGTAAGCAGACACCTCAAATGGACACCCTAATGAATATGGCCTATCGGTGTGGGGACAACATTCCAGATTATCAGGATTAATCTGTTTTTGGTGTGTGTGTGTGTGTGCTGGATAGACTGGCAGCCACAAGTCCATCTACACAGGTGAGACAGTTGAGTCCTGCCCATAGTCATAGAGACACAGCAATCACACCTAGAGTCTGAACAATGGGTGTGATTGCGGGAGTGTTGTTTTTTGAAAGATTAGACTGTTGAAATAAAGTAGGACATTGTATTAATGAGACAAATACTGGACGCCACGCTCGGTAGCCAGCACGCTTTGGACGCACCACTTGGTAATTTGGACGGTATGCTTGGTTTTTCTGGAGGTAACACTCTCGCATTCGCGGAGAACCATATAACAAACCATGGCAAATAATCAGATATTGCCTATTATGAATCAAAATGTAAAACCACAGAGTGTTTTTCGCATAGCTTTAGCTATCTATTGATGTTTATTAGAAGTTTCTACATCAATTATTGACAAAATTCTGACATAATTTTTTTTTCTAAAAAGCGAGAGTCCGTCCGTCACCAGCTGAAAACCGAGGCATGCTGGCTTCGAAGCAGGGTGTCCAGATAACAATGACACTGGTCTGTGGTGTTCCTGTTTTCTCTAATCCATATCTGAAGTATTACTGGGGCAATATTCATGTGTAACCCACCAAACTGGAGCTGGAATACCATAGAATATGATGCAATAACTGTACAGTCTCTGGGAATAATCTAAACGGGTAGTATACAAATATTACGCTTTATTATTCATAATTACACATATGTTTGATAAAAATTCCATAAGATGGTAATTATGTCTTTATACTTATACTATAAGAACACATGTCATATGCAATTCAGTGCTTTATAACCAGCATAAACCTGAAAACCCTCTTTGACTTTGTACTTGCCGATTATAGTGATACCCTATCTTCTAGAAAACCTCTACTATGGTAGTATAAAAGGTTCTGGTGTCCCAAGCGTTTGCAGTGGTTGTTGGTATTCGCCTGGTTACCAGGAGCGCATCTCCTATTGGCTCAATCGGTCTGGGTGGTGGGAGGGGGGGGGGGGATTGGCGGGAATCACCAATTCTGTTTGTGGCATACTACTTTCAGGAAACCTTAAGACAACCTTAAGACAAATTTTAGACCGATAGGGGCCATCCATAAAGTACATACGCAGATTTTCCTGGGAAATTGCCCCCCCCCCCCCCCACCCCCTGTTGCACTGCATACGCTTCTCATGGACCCCCCTTGTTGCGTATGTACATTTTCTGGACCCCCTCCCCCCATTTCCAACACCTGAAGCAGGTATAATGTACCTAGACAGGTGTTCTTTACACCTTTTCCTCTGTCTCTGACAAGTTTCCCCCAGTACAAAAATCTACCAGCAGGGTGTACACTTTGGCTTTTCCCCAAAACTTAAGGTTTTTTTTAAAATGGCAGATTGCATTCTCATGGAATGGGTACATCTGTCTCACTAAAATGCCCCTATGAATTTTTAAACATGTCTCATGAGATTCTGTAATTTGGGAATGGAATTTGTTGGGGACAATTACCCTTATCACTCTTAAGTCCCCACCAGTCAGACCAGGAATACATCAATCCTGATCTCACAAAAGTCTCACAGCAGTCTCACAACCATACTGCCCCTTAAACATACTGCCCCCCACCAAAATTGCTCCTGAATCATATTGCCCCTCAACCATACTGCCCCACCACATACTGCCACTCCACCATACTGCCCCTCCACCATTACTGTCCCTCTGTCATACTGCCCCTTCACCATACTGCCCATCCACCATACTGCCCCTTCACCATACTTTCCCTCTGCAGTCCTGTCCCTCCACTAAACTGCCCCTCTACCATACTTCCCATTTACAGTGGCGTCAGAATAGGGGGGTCGGGGGGGACTGCCCCCCCCCCCCCTTTTTTTTTTTTGCCAGCCCAAAAAAGTCAGCAGCTTCGAATTTTACTGAAACAAGCCTGTCTTGACTTTTCAGCATCGAAAAATGTCTAAGTCTAACTTTTTAGCATGCAACAATGGCTAAGCCCCGACTTTTCATTATGGAAAAGTGTCAAAGTCGGACTTCTCTAGTGTGCAATGATAGCTAAACCCTGACTTTTCACCATGGAAAATGTCAAAGTCGGACTTTTAAGCATGCTAAAAAGCCATGACTTTTCACCTTTGAAAAGTGTCAAATCTGAGGTTTTAGCTTCCAATGATGGCTACGCCCTGACCTTTCTCAGACCTTTTGCAGATTCGGTAAATCCAGTGGAACAGGCAAATGTCGAAGTCTGACTTCATACCAAGAAAAAAATTTAGCAATTTTTCAGTTCGCCCCCCACTTTCAAAACATTCTGACGCCCCTGCTTTACTATATTGCCCCTCTACCATGCTCCTCCTTCACCATACTGCCCCTCTACCATACTGCCTCTCTACCATACTGCCCCTTCACCTAACTACCCCTCAACCTACTGCCCCTCTACCATGCTGTCCCTCCACTATACTGTCCCTCCGCCATACTGCCTCTCAACCATACTGCCCCTCAACTGTACCACCCCTCACCTATACCTTCGTTCAACCACTATACTGCCCCTCAGCATTACTGTCTCTTAAACTTACAGCCCTTACATCATACTGCTTCTCTACCATACTGCCCTTAATCCATACTGCTCCTCTACCATACTACTTTTCAACCATTCTGCCCTTAATCTATACTGCTGCTCACCCATGCTTTCCCTCAACAATCATACTGTCCCTAAGTAATACTACCTCTCAACCATACTGCCTAAATCCATACTGCTCTTAAATCTTAAATCATACTGCCCCTCAACCTCACTGCCCTCAAATGTACTGGCCCTAAACCATACTGGCATCGTCAATTTCCGGGCATCGTCAAGTGGTGGTATGGTTGAACGACAGTATGTTTTAGGGGCATTATGGTTATGGGGCAGTATGTTTCATGGGCAGTATAGCTTTGGGACAGTGTATTGAGGGGCAGTATGGTTTGATGCAATTTGATTCAGGGGCAGTATTGTGGAGGAGCAGTAAGGACAGTTTCTTTGAGGGACAGTAAGATGAGAGCCAATATGGTGAGAGGCAGTATGGCACAGATGTCAATACACACACACACCTACACACACACACACCTACATACACACACACACACACCCTCCCCCCACCCCCACACCCCCCCCCCCCCCCCTTGCTGCGTACGTACTTTATGGATGGCCCCATATCGGAACGCATCACGGGGGTATTTCTTAAACTCTGTTGTCGGCGACAAATTTTTATCAACATATTGATAAATCTGTCGGGGCCGATTTCAGAACATGGACCTGTACTTTGTCGGCGACAAAAGAACATCCCTACGGGGGTTAGGACTAGTCCTAGGCCAGGGACTGGAGGGGGTGCCACACTGGGCGATTCTGTAGCAGAGGCCTGGCCTGAGACTAAGGACTGTTCCTTTGTCGCCGACAACAGAACATCCATGTTCGGAATCGTACAGTGGGTAATGGTCTTAACTAGATGCCCTACGAGTCAGAGATTAGATGATAAGTTGTTTGTCAATATCCACAAAAAAGACAATTAGATAATAATACTTTTCAATAATTAGGAAACCCCACTTCCTTGTTCAAATATAACCCTGCCACTGTCAGTTTCATTCACACACCTTTACCTCAAAAGATGTCTATTTTACGAACATATCAACTTTTTCTATGTTGCTATATGTTACCTTTCGGCCCTTCAACATGGTCGTTAGGAAAGGGATAGGGACATTCACAGGTCAAGAAAAGTCAAAGGTCACTGATAGCTGACATTAGACAAAGATGCGCTATATTAGACAAGAGTTGTACACATATGTTGTCAATTACCATGGAACTTATAAAATGTAGTGGGCGCCGAAGACATATTATGGCGTCTGCCTGGAAACCGCCACACGTCTGGCGAGAGGGATGAGGGTGCCACTTTAACACGAGTTAGAGAACCATATAACCTATGTACGCTCTAAATGTGAAGATGATCAGCCGCGCCGATCTGCGAATATTATCGAAACGGGTACCTATTTATTGTGGTATATCCACAGCATAGCGAGACCCTGTGCTCACTAAGTGCACTATGCTGTAAAATATGCCAATAGTGAGAGTTGGTCCCACCTCATCAGTGAGAGCACTGATGAAACACGAATTTGGGCTTGACACTGTTAGTGTCGCTGTTGCTGGCACTGTTGCGGTCCTACCTCTCGTTTTGACCCCTCTACTAGTGAAACGGCCCCCAGGATCCAAGGAGAGTTCAGCCCTTGAGGCAGCAGCAATCTCCTCCGCTACGCCGGGAAACGCCAGACACCCCGGTGGTGATGGAGCGCACATACTGAGCCCGTCGGTTGGTCAGAATCATGTCTCTGTACGCACTTCACAGACCTGATTATAATCGGGTCGGGCATTACTAGTATGGGAGTAATGACCGACTCTTCCCGACCTTAATCTTGTCGCTGTCGGCTGCTCTCTTTGATCTCAATTGGGCATTTTGTGAGATTATAAAAGGAGGAGTTTCCAACAGCCCCTGAATTTATTTGAGATTTGTATATTCCTTTTAGGTTATCATTGATATCATTAAGCTGCAGGGGTTGTGGCTAAACAAAAGAAACAATGCACCATAGAATATACCAATCCAAAACCTTTGCCCTCCAAATTTAGCAAATTAGGGTTCGTACAGAGCCTGGGAAAGCCTGGAATTATGCTTTTGGTTTTTCCAGGCCTGGAAAAGCCTGAAATTCTCACAAAGAGCCTGGAAAACCCTGAAAGAGTCTGGAAAATTTAGTTTTGCATGAAACAATTTTTTTTTAGTCTATGAAATTCTGGTAATTATTAGCTTTCGTTAACTACGGTACCTCACTGCCTATGAAACTTTAGTGACTTGGATTAAATAGTTCCAAAAATCCTTTATTTGACCATGTATAGCAAATTGCTAATAATATAGCATGGATTTGATTATTTGTCTATCCCAAACTACTGAAATTTCACAGGTAGTAAGGAAGATTTGGAAAAATTTGGTGATGAATCAGAGATGGTATTAAAAACAGTGACCAGATGTGCCTGGAAAAAAAAAATTAGAGCCTGGAAAAGCCTGGAATTTTATTGGGCTCTCTATAGACGAACCCTGGCAAATTCATATATACACCAGATATTTTAAAATAATTGATAGATTATTTCACAGAACCAACAAACTCCAGTGATATATTTTTGTAGTTCTTAGATTTTTATCTTTAAAAACGTAGATTTGGTTTTACAGAATCATATAGATAGCGACACAACGTTTCGGCATTATTGTGAATAACATCACAACCTATCTGGGACGTAAACTGTATATAAGTGCCGACGGTGCCTTTCCAGTTTTTATGTCCGGGAGTATAAGAACATTGGTGTATGACCTGTTCGTGACGGCCTTCTTATTTTAAAATAATATTGAAAAAAAATAAAACAAATAGGTACAACCACAAACAGCATAGAACACGCCATACAAAGCCCCAAAAGAACATATAATCCATTAATGAGTACTTATCAGAAATTAGATTAATGAACTAAAAGAGATACCCCAGTCACAGTAGAATGACCTAAGATATCGAGGCTCCCGCCACCCCACAACTGCCCTTTAACCTTCATATTCCTCTCCTACAGTGATGTAGATGTTTTTTATATGGTTAAATAACCTTTGTTTCATTCATATCAACTGGAAATGTGAGTCTTGTCTTGATAAGTAGTTTTTTAAATTTACCAGAGTATATAAAAGGTAACTACGTGTATGTGTTTATTGGCTTCTATTCCCAACACAGGATACCGCTATTGGTTTTCATGCCTGTCTCCACCCACAGCTCTCACCCTTTCCCCTCAGCTAACTCTCTGTGTGCGACAGATATCTGCAGCTTTCTCTATAGCTATATATAGGGACTGAATCTGCCATAGAAGTCCACTCAGGAGCCTGAAAGGGCCGGTGTTTGTAGTATGGAAATAAACTTATTTCGGGGCACTCTCCATGCATTTTCTCCAATTACGACCAAAGCCAAATCCCTGGTGCTTGCCTTGAAATGGGACCAGGCTTTAACTTACAGGCTCATGTATGTTGCATTATTTTTTTATTTCAACCAGCAGTCGTGATGTATCCACCACAAATTAGTGAACATTATGTAGATATACTCATAGAAACCTGTCACCCATTAACGTACCGGGACTTGGGAAGTGTGTAACTAACATCGGCATCTAAGTCAGTGCCCTGTCCAGATAACAGTGATTCTTCGAGTGTCATGATATAAGGTCATCTCATACAATACGTCATTAGCCACACAGCCCGTGTCAGCATGTCTAGGCTGTCCGATTTCGTCATCGATATCGACATTGGAACATGATTGACCCGTGAACTTATCTTTCTTTAATAGGAGACTTTGATCCCGCATGGCCTGAGCCTGTGATAACCAGTGATAACACCCCACCAACACTGATACTGACACCTGGTATGCGTAAAGGACACAGAAGCCAGCGGTAGCCGCCGATCCACCACCGGAAGAGAGCCTGAGGACGTGCCCGCCTTTCCCTCTTTGGCGCCCCGTGACCGTCATGTCGACCCCCGTGACTCCCTATCTGCCCCTGATGGCTGGGGACGGCATGAGCTTCATGCTGTTCCTGGTGGCAGTGGCCGTCCTCTATGTTACCGTTCGTCTCCTACTTCTGGCCAGTCCTGCCTCCTCTCCGACACTCATCTACAAAAAGTCTCCCTTCAATCAAAAGATCATAACCTCATGCCCTCTCCTATTGGAACCGTAAGTAGCTAACTAATATTTATTTAGCAGTACAGTTCATGTAGAATAATCTGATAACACAGTTTTCTCTCAGTAATGATATTGGTTTGTAATTCGCTTTAGTTGACATCTTGTTGAGTTCAGTATTTATAACATTCCAGTAACATCTGTTACAACTGAATCAATTGCTTGCTTTTTTGTGTTGTAGTATTCTGTTGTGATTAACAGTTTACTAAACACAGAGAACATCACCAGCTTTGCGAGTATGCTTACAACATCTATGGTATTTGAATTTCTCCACAAATAATACAACTGAAACCATGTTGAAAGATGCTCTTGATTTATTTCCAATTGGTTTGTCCGTACAGCTATGTCCCACCCTTACTGTGGGGAAAGAGCGGTCACCTACAGACCCTTGTGTATGGTCGGTTGGGCCGAGTCAAGACACCCTTCCCACGAGGAGAGCGACGTTGCGTTCTTATGGCAGACGGTGCCACTATGACGTATGACGTTTTTGAACCGTTGAGGCAACATCCCTATGGTAAGGATATTGGGGAGGGGTTCGGAATTAGATATGTTAACATTCTGATTTTCATATACCTCCCACTTCAATATAAATATATACCAGAAGCGTCATGGTAATCAGTATGGAGACGCTTCAAATTAAATAAGGTTTTATCAGAGCTTCTTGTATTGAATCTTAATGCTTTAGCCAACAAGTTTTTTTTAAAGTACAATTATCTTTCGAAGCAGCTGTAATGCAGTAGGAGGATGATATTTTGCGCATCGTAGGCATTGTTAGAAATTCTTTGCTTAATTGAAGAAATGAAGATAAATTTAAATTTATGTTTAGTTCTTGGTTGATAAGACATCTTTCTGACAGCTATTTGTTAACATTGTACGCGACAAAAGTATCTAAGACAAGTAAGGTATATATTGTAAGATCTGCATCCCCTCGGGAGAAGAACGACTGAACCTGCAAAGATAATTGAATCTGAATGCATGTTCTCGACTTTTCAAATTTAATGACAGCAACATACCCAGTTAACGTGTCTATGTCATATGCAATGTATGTTTGGCTACAGGTGACTTCACACTTCTGATCTGTCCTGGTATTGCCAACAGCAGCGAGTCACTTTACATTTGCTCATGTGTGGACTACGCACAGAACCACGGCTACCGTGTGGCCGTGCTCAACCACCTGGGAGCGCTGAAGGAGGTGCGCCTCACCGCCCCACGCATTTTCACATACGGTAAGTCTGTTTTTATCGTAGCTGAGTGTTTACTGATGTCGCTTGGTTAAATTTGAACAGGTGTCATTCTATTATGGCATAATCACATTGCCCTATTTTTTTTATACGATGACATGAAAATAATGTTTTGACTTGTTTTAACTTGGTAAATATGGTGTAGTTCTGAGCTAACAGGATGATGCCTTTAGCCATTTTTCAGTGATTTTCTGATTAGAAAAAAAAGAAACATAATATTCAATTGACCTTTATGATTTTTACCGGATGTATGCGGGGTTATATTACTTTAAGAATTGTGCTATTTTGTATTCGGATGTCACCTGGTTAGGTTAATATTCAACTTTAAATCGTGTTTAGTTGATCCGTCATTTCAACACGAGATTCCTCATAGAAGTGAAGGCGAAGGTATTGGCGGAGAGATATGTCTGTAAGATGGAGAACAAGTTGCACAAGTCGAAACATCTTGATCTATTGTATAAACTGCTTTAAGAAATTCTAAGTAACAAAACCCAATGCACCATGTAATGTCTAGTAATGTATCACTGTCCCGTTCTGTCTTGTCTGGTCTATCGATTCAGTGTATGACACACTACACAAAGTACTGTATAATATTGCATTATAACTCTATGTGAATAATGGTTGAGTCCAGATCATATCTGTTCTTTTGATTAAGCATGTTCCTATTGAAATACTCACTCTTTCTCACTTAGATTTGAGAAAAGATATATATAGATCACTGTAGATAGGAAATCTGGGGGGGGGGGGGAAGCAAAAAAAAGCATCAGTATGACCACATCATTACGAATTTGTTGTTTAGAATTGTTTATTGTGTTTTTTGAAAATGTTTAAAAGGTTTAAGACTGTATAAGTACCAAAAACTGGAACAAATGATTTAAACAAATGAAAAATAAAAACTGATTGCAAAAAAAAAAAAAAAAAAAAAAAAAAAAAAAAATGTCAAGTGTATACCAGTCATCACCGAAGGATGCTCCTGATAAATGTTTATTTTATCGATACCATTTATAATTTCTTATAGATATAAAAACAAAGTCATGATTATTACATCATGTAAACCAAGGAGTGAACCGTGCTAGTTATTGACAATACAGAATTTGATAATTTTTTGTGCCACATGTTGAAGCTCATTTACATTCATGTATCAGTCAGCCTGTTAGTACCGTAAATTCCCACGTATAAGACGCATCTCGCGCATAAGATGCACTTCGACTTTGGGAAAATCCTAAAAGACACACACCCATCCAAGAAATGTGGTTCCAGCCTCCCACAGTGCAGTCCAACCTCCAATATTTGTTGAAAAGGGTGTTTTTAAGGTGTTTTTGATATAGACATTTAAATTATATATATCCTTTGATTTTAAGGCATTTCAAATGGTACCCCTCGAAATTCTCAATTGCCATAGGGAAAACCCCATGTATAAGACTCACCCTGAGTTTGGGCGAATCAACCAGGGGTTTGGTTCGCGTATAAGATGCGTCTTACACGCGGGAATTTACGGTAGCACTCCGGTGCTGGTCAGCCTAAACATCAACGTGCCTAATTATCAACTGTTATAGCTCATTTGTTCAGAATATTTATATCCTCCTGTACCCACAGATTAAAGGAATAAAGTAATGTGGCCTAGATTCAGGGTGCCCACAGCACAGGAAAAAGGCTAAAAACATTTTTCTCTGCAGGGGGAAAGAATTCATCAACTCAGGGAAACTGTAAAGATTTCATGACAAAAATGATAAAAAAAAATGCTCTAGAATTTCCGATCCGACCCTACCCACATATATAACTTTGATATACTTAACGAAATTTTTTCGTTGTATATATCATACCATCTCAACTGATAGTCAATTAAGATACTCGGATGTTGAAAAAATGTAGACTTAACCACCTACTCCTGATCATGGACATGTAGAGAATACACTGTCCATGGCCTGATGCATAGGTTAAGACTATTAAGAATATATGTAACAAAATATAGAAATCTGACCATGGAGCCTACCCAGAGTGGGCTGCTCCGCACCCAAGTAGAGAAGTCTAATAGAGCATATTGGACGTTGAAATACCTAAACAACCCCAGTAGAGCTTCTCCAGAATTAACATCAAATGAAAAAAACCCAGCAAGTGAGGTTTTCCACACACACAAAAATGGTATAATAGTTTCAGTCACAAACAATGGGCAGCCCCCCCCCCTCCCCCCTGCTGTCGTATTGTACGTAATTGCCGTTAATAACGCTAAATATACAACTATAGGCTGAGGGTATACGTTCCCTTTTCAGGGGGCACAGAGGATTATGGAAAGATGGTGGACGAGGTGCGACGCCATTACCCAAACACCAAGCTGATTGCCTGCGGTTTTTCCATGGGCGGTAACATTATCACCAAGTACCTCGGCGAGGAAAGCAACCAACACAAGTTTATTGCTGGAATTTCTTGCTGTCAAGGTTACGATGCCGAAGTGTAAGTAGTTGCTTCTTTAGTGCTCATTACTGTTACTGTGAATTTTAAGGCATTAGTTTAGTATATTGGATATGCAGCTTTGTAAGGATTTGTATATTTATAGCAGGTTGCCACACATCAGGGGAAATTATGTAAAAGATTATATAAGTTAAAGTTAAAGAAGGACATAGTTCTCTTTGTACGATTTTAACTCTCTTTTGTTTTTATAATTTGACAGACACTGCTTCCAGATTGCCACTTGAAAACCACAGTAGTGACAGTCACAAAAGCAATTTCCCCACTGGGATTATCTCTTAAAATAGGGACATTGGCAATTTGTCGACACGGTTGCCAACAGGGATTCTAAATCCTAACAAAACATAAACATAGCGCTGTCAGCCCAAGACATACATCACTATAATTGGTCGATCGGGGTCACATGGTACAATACTATTGTAACGATCACGTAACGAATGACAACAACACTGTGAATTAAAGTGCCAAACGTTGATTAACTTTTATTGTCATCAGTAAATGTACGGCATCCAGCAGTCAATATCCCTAACCTGTAACTACATTATAGAAGAGAGTGTTCAGTGCTCAGAAGGTGACCTCGCCTCAAAGGAGGGTACGCCCTCTCTGTCCCCTCAGAGGGAACCTGTCCATATTTATAGCTCTCTGTGTGACATCATCTCTCATGGTTTCATGCTCTCCGGGAGAACCCCTGAGAGCGAGCGCCTCTCCAAACCCTGTGGAGAGAGATGTCTGCGATGACCGTTACACTATAAAAGGTGTGACAGTTCACACTGTCAACCATTCAGCGATTGCTGCGAAACAGAACAGGTCCAGATCCAGATTGACTTCAACGAACTACTGTACAATTATTCGTCTTTTTATTCACCATTTCAAGTTGGTGGGTGATTATATACATGTATAGCATGTCATGGAAAACGTTACAATGGCAAGACCACTCTTTTAAACTTAAAACAGTTTTCTACCACCCCACACTCAACAACAAACAAGTTGTAGAGTGATACTGACAACTAAACTGTATTTGTCAACCTTTTAAAAAAGTTGAGAGACCTGTTTCACACTTAGAAACTTTCACCCAATTTTATCCCATCTGGCTAAACCAAAGACAGTCCTGTCTAGTGATCCGGACATACTCCTAACAACAGTTCCCAGCTGTCTGCCAATAAGTAGAGCCTGATGAGCTCCTTGTGAAACCACAATGGGAGTCCTAAATGAAGGGATTCCCCTCAAAACATCACACCATACGCTTTGTTCTGTTGTCAACGTAGCCTAGGTAGTGAGTTGTCTGACTAAAAATAACGCGACAACTGCTCCGCCACTTTGATGCGGTAGCTCAAACGGATAAATCCCTAGGCACATATTCAGATATCCACAGTACAATTGAGTAAATCTTTGACGAGCGGGTTGCAGCAGACATTCTTGTTCTACTTGCTCTTGTGCCAACTGATGGGCTTCACCATAAAATGTTATCGGGTGTTCAATGTTTATCCTGGAAAGTGTACTTGGAAAAAGAAGTCAAAGTTCGTGATAACATGGAATGTTTCTTTGTTATTTCTTATTAGTGCACAACATGAGATAATGGCATGGACACAGTGTCGCCGAGTCTATTGCTGGGCCATGACCATGCACCAAAAGAAGCTGATGCGCAATCACTACAATGAGATGTTTGGACCAGAAAGTCAGGAGAAATACGGGGGCTTCGATGTGGAGCGCCTCTTCAAGGCAACATCGCTAGTCGAAATAGATGAGATTTACAGTCGGCGACGCGCTGGTTATTCTTCTCTGAAGGAATATTACCGCTCCGCCAGCTGCAAACACTACATCAAAAATGTAAGCTTTTTCTTAACGTTGTATGTAAAATACTTTTTTCTTTTTTTTTTCTTTTTTTTGTGTGTGTGAAATACATTGATATATTCATTTACTATACAAGCTCATGATATTGTAATGTATCTTTAAATGATAGCGTAACGTGGTAACCTGCATACGATGGCCTTGGACAAAGACATATAATGCAGATTTAATCCGTTTCACAATGTGCTATTATGTGTCAATGACAAAAAAAAAGAGGAAAATATGGAAATTTGATTTTAGAGAGAAGCTCATCATTGTTGATATACCTTTTTAGAGTTCAAGAGAGAAGTCAGTATAATATAATGGTAAACGTTCTTTTACAGATTCACATTCCCATGTTTTTTCTAAACGCTCGTGACGATCCCATCATACCCGAGTGTCTTCTTCAAACACCACACGACTATGCGTGTAAGTTAGTTTCTTTACACTTTCACGTATACAGTTATTCTAGCTGATTTCCGAAATAGACCTCAGTCTATAAAACAAAAAGGCGTGATACCTGTCTCATTATGTAACCATTCTAAAGCTAGTATGAGAACAAAGAATGTGTCTCAACCATACGTTCAGTCATGTACATGCATGTTTTATTCCATGATGTAAAAAACGTGCTACGACTCCAAATATATATATACACACAATATTACCATGATTTCGATCTGAGTGGCCGTATTCTCCCTGTAGTTGACACATAGGAAAACTCAGAGCGATAACAATGAGTATTGCGTAGTGTCAACTACAAGGAGAAAAAGGCCACTCAGATCTAAATCATGGTAATGTATTTATTACCCACCTTGTGACTGATTATTAGAACAAAATCTTGTAAGTTATTAGAAATTTGATGTGCCCGCCAGGTGGCAGAAAAAGCTGCAGTGTACTGGGTAGATTTCGGCATTCCTGAATTTACTGAGTAACGATCTGTAGACTCCTAGGTTTAGTATGAAGACTCCATATTGGGTAATAAAAACATTTAATTGCATATTCTGGAACCACTTCGTGATGAATACAGCTATAAATGTCTGTGGAAGTAGTTACTGATACATGTCAAGAGAAAACAATTATTGGATTATGTACATATGATTTTTGAACTTTTACAGTGAGTCGAGACAATGTGATATTTGCCAAAACTGAACACGGCGGTCACCTTGGCTTTTTCGAGGGAGGAATCGCTGTGCCTGAAACCATCACCTGGCTCGACAAAATTGTGGTGGAGTACTCGAATGCCATGAGTGCTGTGTCAAGTCAAGTGGAGCCCACTGAGAAGCTCACCGCCAGCTGTTGACGAATGGCTGGTGCCATCACATCTAGTTTCGGTGTTGCCCTCAGCTGCCCATACCCTCACAGATAGCCGTCTTGTAACGAGAGATTTGTCATGTCATGAGGAGCTCGTGTACTTACTCACCGACTTTCTAGCTAGCATTGAATGTTTCGTGGTGCGCACAACCCGCCGGGTTCACTTAATCCATGTAGCTAGATATTGGCCTTCAGTGTTAGAAGTGTACTCTATTCTTATCCCCAGAGCAGCTGAGGTAGCACCTATCTGTGCGTACAGCACGCCTGCTGCTCTGAACTGGTATCCTTTTGATAATGCGTTTCATATTGCATGTATAGCTGAGCAACTGTCTTGAAGGCTTGTTGTGCGTAAGCTTTCTGACCAAAGGTCTGCGGGCCAACTTGAAAGTCGACTGTTGTAAAGGTGCAGTCCAGTACACCGACGAAACAAGCCTGGGTCTTTACTCCCATGGCTTATGCTGCTGTAACTGCAGTTGCTGCTGCTCTCGCTACTGATCTTCCTCCGGAACCTGTACTTACAGGACAATAATGAGATAAGTAATCTGCAAAATAGTAAATCTCGTGGAGTATATTTACGTGGTACCGAGTGAGCTTAATGAATGGCATATGTCTCACACATTGTACGCTCATTGTAGTAGTCGTATTGTACACATTATTTATTTGTATAGCATTCTTCTATTTAAAAAAAACGTACAGATATTATGATTGTAAATGACGGAAGAATATTTTGTTATATTGTACAATGTATTTGGTATTATACATTCTCTGTAAATTAGACAATATTCTGGATATCCCAGTTTCAAATTCCAGGGGCAAGTATAGGCAGAGCTGTGAATGCTAGGTCTCTATATGCATTGCTGTTGACTAGGCATGCTATGTAAGACCCTGTATACAGCATTACTAAACTCTGCCTAGAGATTACTACGCCATTTAGTCTCTTATATCGTTATGTTACAGATGCTCCTTCTTTGACACGACTGTCCGGCTGCAATGCACCATACATAAATTATGTTGGTTTAGTCGTCTGTCCAGTAAGTCAAATGTGCATTAGCTATTGAGCGGATCTTGGAAGGTTATTTGCCCACTGATAGAAGAACAGGAGAATTGCACTGTGATGTGTGCGCAATAGCTTGAATAACGTCTCAATCAGTAATGTTAAAAAGATTAGAAAAACAAATTATGATTGTTTTAAGTAAGGAGGATATAAAGTTGACCATAAAATCTCTTCTCTTACCTGTGATATATGCTTTTACTTTCCGCTAATCTTATAATTCTGTTGCATTTCCTTATATTTTCTCACTGTGAAAAGCATAAAAGCATTGAGGGGTCATTTCTGACTTCTGTTCATTTCTTGTTTTTCCTCGGATGATGGTTCTCTGTCAGATGTGTTCTTTTGTAGGTATTCCATTTTTAATATTCATCTTCGGGATATGATTGCAATCCAAATGAGATCTAACGAGCATAATAGTTGAAATGAAGCCCATTCTGTTCTGCAGGTGAGCTTATCATTGAGATATTTGTTATCCATTACCCATTACTTAATGTTTTAAGATTCGTGTAGTAAGCACATCTCACAATTGACGTCTAGTATAATATATTGTCGTGTAATGAAATTATAGCTTTCAACATTGTTACAGAAACTCATAAGAAAATGTATTGTAGTAAAAGATTGTCCACAGCCAGTGTCAGCCCCAGCAAACAAAACGCGATTAATTTAGCATTTAACAAACAAGTCACACCTTTTTAAGGCTAGATGTTACCTTATTGAGAATGAACTGATAAGTTTGCCAAAGTTTATGGGGTTTTTTGTAACATTGTAAGGGTCTGTACTGCTAAAGAATACAGATATGTATGAGCTAAGAACTAGTGCCTTGCCGTTCAAAGGTTATTCCCCACAGCGGATTTGGTATCGATGTACAATGTGTATTCAGTCTTGATATGACCTTTACCAAACAGCTAAGGCAATGCGTAGGTCAATTGACAGTAACAGAGGTTACAGGTGATATGTTAAACATTCGTAGTTATGTACACTGCGTAATGGATAATAAAGACTATTGCATGTATTTACATACATACTCAATTTGGTTTCATGTCCATTTCATCAATCTAACCCTCATTATAACAGTGTGCATCGATACTGCCCCATTTACTAAAACCAACTTGAATCAGCTAACTATTGAATGTCAGACAACTAACCAAGTTCTCAACAGACTGGTCTGATGTCGGACAACTGACCATCAAAGTGGGACATCTGACAAGGCTGGGATCAGCTGCCTTTCGGGTAGAAAACAAACAGAAAACCCTAACCTCTAACATTAACCCTATCCATTTCCCTGATCCTAACCCTAAACCTAACTCCAGGGTGAGACAACTGACCATAGACCCTCCAGACATTACTAAACTCCCTATTATCACCCTGGGTAAGTAAAGGTTCTGATGTGATGCGAAAATTAGTTACCCTGCGAAAAACTTGTTTTATCGCCCACTCTATACGCGCATGCATCTGGACACGCTCTTCCAGTCAGATTTCACAGGCTATTGGACGACTAGTTTTACACTATAGAAGTTAGTTGGAAATATGTTATATTTCTCCTATAACAGACCCTTAAATGTCATAAATTTATGTTATAACGTTCATTATGATGTTCTTAATTTCGGCAAATTGCGCTACAACTCCTTACAGAGATTAAGCTAAATCTTGACAATCTAGGGAATCAACCGCCAATGATTTTTTCACTCTCCAATTGTGGACCTCACCACTGCGCATGTTTGCACGTGCGCACAAGATACTAGTGGGCAATAAAACAAGTTTTTCGCAGGGTAACCAATTTTCGCATTACACTGCTCCCGACTGACTGGGCACACTGCGACCGCATGAACCAGTTTTCCAATTTATAATTGGAGAAACTGAATATAATTTCGGATTTACATGTTGAAATAGCTGAAATTTCAATTTTTGGTATCAGATTTCCAATTCAAAGATTTCTGAAAACCATTAAACTGCAACAATTGTGGGTTGCGGGTCAAAGCTCTATCACTTTACAATGTCTGCAACTAGCAAACACCGGAACCTGTTAACAGACTGAATTATGGGATACTTCATTAGGGTCTATGCTTTTCGCACCTGTCTCTTGTCTTGTCTTATTTTCTTAGAACTATAATGAACTTTTTCATAAATATATCCACAAATATTTCGGTTACAGGCGGACAGGCCGTGATCACACCGTGCCGGAGATACCGTCCGTTATTACGCGGCACCGAGTTCACCTTATGCTATTATGACAAACCAAATGACATCAATGAGTATGACTGACTGCAGTACCACCTCGAGACATAATATAGAATTACCTCGGTCCACAAATCTGACAGTGAATGTACTTGTGATAGGCCTATTCTGTAGCTCATTATAGTTTCACACCTTATCTACCAGATGGCATGTAGAGCAAGCGACATTCTATGGTGTAATTAGGTATAAGAACATCATGCCTCTGGTACAATGAGAGTGAAGTATCATTTATTATTTCGGTTTGACCTGTAGGTCAAGACCGAAATATATTAGGAGAGACGGGGAACGGTTTTTAGCGGCTTACATTATTATTTCTGTTTGACCTGTAGGTCGAGACCGAAATATATTAGGGGAGACGAGGAACGGTTTTTGCAGCTTACATTATAATACATTACAGTAATATATTATGAATAATTAGACCCTCGAAACCCTCGATACCGGGTCCGCACCCAGCAACAGTAGTATTTTTATATATTGCGGTTCAATGAATGCCTACTAGCGATTGGGGCCCCACAGGTCAGATGTGGTCCGCACCCGGCAACAGTAGTGTATTTATATATATTGCAACAGGCTTCCACCTCCCTCCCTCCCTCCCTCCCTCCCTCCCTCCCCCCTCCCTCCCTCCCTCCCTCCCTCCCTCCCTCCCTCCCTCCCTCCCTCCCTCCCTCCCTCCCTCGTGGGTGTTCATTGGGCTGTGGCGGGTGCCAATACCAGACGTGGAGTGCGTTCGATCTGTATATTTATGTTACGTTGAGCCTCTGACTATGTTTTGTTAACCAGCGAACCCGGCCCTATACAGGGCCGGGTTTCTACTATATATAGTCTTCCCACGCTTTGTCATTCCAATGAATTTCCATACTGGCCGCCATCTAACATGCATGAAAAAAGACTGAATCAATTAATATAGACCAATTTGTGTTTGCCAACCATCAAAATGGGTGTATGTTGATTTATAACTGCGTATTTAGAGGTAGTTTTCCAGTAGAGCTTGGCTGGTTCTCAAGTCCAGCCATTTTGTTCAGCCTTCCTCGCTGGTTCCCTAACTGCAAAGGGCCTCGCCTATTTACATAGAACAGATGTTCACTCCTGAATGGAGATCAGGGGTGAATACTTTACCTAATGTTTTGTTTGCTGGTGACCTATTTGACCTGATTCCCTCAAACACGTCTGGTGTCGGCACCCGTTGCGGTTCAATGAATACCTACTAGCGGTCGGAGACCCAACAGGTCAGATGTGGTCCGCACCCGGTGACAGTAGTGTATTTATATATATTGCAACAGGCTTCCACCTCCCTCCCTCCCTCCCTCTCTCCCTCCCTCCCTCCCTCCCTCCCTCCCTCCCTCCCTCCCTCCCTCCCTCCCTCCCTCCCTCCCTCCCTCCCTCCCTCCCTCCCTCCCTCCCTCCCTCCCTCCCTCCCTCCCTCCCTCCCTCCCTCAATCTGAAAGCCCTAGACACCGGGTGCGGGCGCCGATACCAGACGCGTTCGATGGAATCAGGTCAAATAGGTCTTGAGCACACCCGTTGCGGTTCAATGAATACCTACTAGCGGGTGGGGCCCGCTCTGGTCAGATGTGGTCTGCACCCGGCAGACCACATCTGACCAGAGCGGGTCTACACAAAAGATTTTCCTACGCAAACCGTAAAGGTTACGCGAACGAAAAAGTTATCACATCTAAGGACTACACAATATATGGATATACCCCACTAATCTTTCACTATAAATTCACAGAGATGGAACAGATTTTGCTGCATTTGGACGATAACAGCAAAATTACACCACTCATGAGTTTGGATCCAACAATGCTGTTTAAAAAATTAACACTTTGTAAAAGATTTTTGATGGAAAGATGCTGGATACCTACAGTCTCTAAGATATTCTTATCAGATATAAAGATAGCAAATTTGTTATTCTGTACTAAATATCAGGGCCTTTTACTTTTGCATTCGGATGATAATATTAAAACTACCCCAGTTTTTGAATCTTAATGGCTGCCTTGATTATTGTGATAGAAACATTTTTCTCTCTTTTATCAATAGAAATAACTTAATACGATAGATATATTACACAGATGAATATATGTTACAAAGCATTTCTTTTTTAATTTCAGCATTTTCTGTTCAATTTATGATTTTTCCACTTTGAGAGAGGCTGAAAATAAGAGGTTTTTGATTTTAAAACTAATTTTGAAAAAAAATCTGATATAGCCTTAGAAAACCATATACATCCTACCAAAAGGGTACATGGTATAGGGGTTTCTACATGGTTCGGTGGCAAATCTACCCTTTGCACCTCAAGCGGTTGTGAAAGAGACCAAGAGCTGTCTTTAGTTCGTTCACAGACCGCATCAGTTTCAGAGGCTGAGCGCCCTGGCCCTGGCGACAACGGGATGTACTATGGTCGAGGCCGTGGCGCCAGTCTGAAAATATGTACACGACTAAGATTTCTTGGAACACCGATGGGGTTCCCCATTGCGCATGCCTACGAGATGCGAAGCGAAGAGCTGTGCTGACATTGGGCTATGTGGCTTTGACATTTTCGGCACCATTAAGAGCTATAAAGCTGGAGCCCCTTCTTGCTGGAAAATTGTGCTCGTGTACCTTTGTGTTCTTTTTTTGATTCTAGCAATTTGGTATATGGGAGGTTCGTCTTCACACAACATGACCACCCCGAATGTGATCAACGCCACTGCAAAACACACAGCCACGGTAGGTCCCATTCATTCTCACCGGGGGGGTTGATTTCTTCGCCTCTCGAGTACTACCTCTGTCTGAGGCTTGTTAACCAAGCGTTCATTCAAAGTAATAATTGACGGTCAGTAAGTCAGGTTCCTGTATCTAGTCGGATAAAAAAGTGATTTTACAATGTACTTTTCTGCCCCACCATGGACTTGTTATAAATACCATAGGACATGATGTAGATTGTATTTGTACTAAATAATTGTAGTGAAACTCAAGCCACAAATTAGTCGCATAACCCCACCCACAGGGTCTTGTGTCAGGACACCTCTGTCAGCTGTGAATACATCCACCACTATATCAGTTGTCAAATCAACTTGCCCTCATTATTGAATTTATGTGGTCCGTGAATTTGCCAATCATTTTGATGCCTAGACCTATTATTATGAATAGGTGCCTGTTATTGATATGGGGCCACATTGTACTAGAGTCTAGAGATAATGATAAATAAGAATTCATATTTTGTTTTTAGTAATTTTAAGGGCTGGTTCCATCAACACGATGGATTTGCAGTGGTATGTCTTGGTGTATCGTGTTACATCTTACAGTGTCGGGATATTCATATCGTGCCTATTTGTAACTGCTACAAATAGGCACGCGATTATTCAAACCTAGCCCAACTTTAATAGCAAGACACCCAAATCGTGGCTAATCTTGCTAGATCTTGTGTGTTGGTGGAATCACCATATAAGGTGGTGTAGCCACTACATCATGTATACATGATAGTTTCGCTAAGCACCAACATAGCCGTTTTGTGACATAACTGTATGTTCCTTGGACAAGGCTTGGTCATTAATGATATACATACATACGGTATGTACTGATAGCGGCTTTAGTAAAGGTATTATGCAAACTCAGATGGACTTGCCATAGCATCAGCTTTCCTATACAGTAAAACCCCGGTTGCGGGACACCCCGCTTAAGGGAACACCCCACTTAAGCATTTAAGGGGACACCCCACTTAAGGGGGAAATTTGCTTGGAACGGAAATTCTTAACTCTATTAAGAGTATATGCCAAGAGTAGAGTATATGAGGCCTGCTTACAGGTTAGCGGTGGGTGGGTGGGGGGGGGGGGGGGCTGAAATAAAACTGTACTTTGCACTTTTTTGGATGCTGTAAATACATGTATTATTCATTTTATACATTTGTGTATTTGTTTTATATTTATTTGTTATTTATTTTCCATTCATTTCCTTAGAGTGTATTATTTGATAAACCTTTTATCTAATAACACATATATAGGTATACTCTACTATATAGCCATTGGCAGACTGGACACCCCGCTTAAGGGGTCACCCCGCTTAAGGGGCACCCCGCTTAAGGGGCATCCCGCTTAAGGGGGTACTTGGCCCGGAGCGGAGGGTGCCCCTTAAGCGGGGTTTTACTGTACATAACCACAGATAGTATTAACTTGTTCGGATAGTAAATATTATATAACCCCAAGTATTTTTCTATGATAGTATGATATTCACTCGGCTGTGGCCTCATGCATATCACTCGGCATCAAACTCGTGGAGAAAGACGACTTGGACCAAAACTTGTTGGGTTTCTTCTTTAGTAGTGAGCTATATATTAAGGTGGGTTATAGGGCCACCCAAATATTCTGTTAAACATATTCTGTTAAACCACTACCCATTTCTAAAAGCTGTTAGATACTCTTTACCATGGTATATGTATGTAAATCCATGATATACAGCCTCAAAGCCATTGTCTGTGGGAAGATGGTCCCTTTTGTGCTATACAGCTTTAAAAAAGTCCTTATTGATATGGCAATTCCTGGGAATCATTTGATCAAGAAGGTGGATAATGAATACAATATTGAATAAACAGTGGTTTCATGAATAGGCGGCTGCGTAAACCACTCACGGTTGACCTCGTAATATCCTTGCTTCCGCTCGTGTATTACTACGCGTCAAGCCCTCGTGGTTTACGGCCGCCTGTCTACAAAACCATAGATTATTTTCTGTTTATAGGATGTAGCGATCACATGACTGCTACTCACGCAGGGCATGAGAGCCCCAACGAGAGACCCTGGGCTGCCCTGTCTGGAATAACTTCTTGGACGAAGACATTGCTGGGCACTTCATAATCTCATACTAGTGACTTCTTTGCTGGCTTATACACTTCCAGGTGTCTGTTAAAGATATTACTGCTCACTAGAGACGCAAGTTCGGACCCGTTTAGAAGCACTGGAGAGAATAAAGCTACTGACTACTTGAACATATGCATACAAACCTAGATGACCTTGTCATAAACATGGTGCCTCAACCCGGCTATTATAATCAGGTGCGTTTCCTCATACATCTCCAGGACATATATGACATTACTCAACTCCCATCAAGAGCAGAGCATTAAACCATTCTGCCTTGGAGACGATCTGCTTGACGACCATTCGTCTGTCATAATGTAACCCGTACATAAGGGTGTAGTCTGGTTTGCTGTGCACAATGATGTATCTGTAGGCATGAGTCAGCTTAACATAGACTTGTCTTAAGATCGATGCAAATGTCAGTAATGTATCAAATTAACTATTCTTCAAATTCATAAAATTCAAGAAAAATATTAAATACCCCATACTTCATCTTATACAAACCAAGAATACGTCCTATTCCAATTTTCACAATTGGAGCATCAGGCTTCCTATTTGATTGCAAGTATTTGCACAATGTTGTCATATATCGTTATCTGAATATTTATGGCAAGATGTCTCCGATTGGATGTATGGATGAAGTTCTGAAGGGCATGATGACTTATTGGCATCTCTACGTCTTAATGCTGCCACTGATGGATCTGTTTAGGTGTCCTCATTGGGCGTTGCCATGATCGAGCCGTGTAGACACAAGATACAGGTGCCGCCTTACTGATCCTTGGGAGTGGCTGGTCTCTAGCAACCATAGATTGTCCTACGGAACCAGATCGGGTAATTTACACAAACATGATGCCAAATTGGGCCGTTGGCCCGAGATCCTGTGAAATCCAATCCCCTAGGCGATTACCGGCTATTAAGCTAAGGTCTGATTATCTAATATTGCTTCGCTAGATGTCGTTTGGATTGACCGAACCACAATTTCTGGTGGTAATAATATGAAGAATTTATATTTAGTCAGATTCCAATCACAAATGGATGTAAGGGTGTGGACAGTAGACAATCTACCCCACCCTTGTTTTTATGTTTCATTCAATTGAGATTATGTAGATAGGGATGAATGGTGTCTGTAGAATTAACCATTTTATTTCAGTAAATAACAATTGGTTGTTGCGTTAAGTAGTATGACAATATGTAGATTAGTACAGGGCAAAGAAGCATGTATACCCGACTCTATACCAAAACGTGCGTCGTTCATTACACCGATAGGGATGAAAGAGGTCTATGTTAACAGTGGGATCATACGTAGGCGGTAATCATCAAGAATACTTGAAGTGGGTATACATTGCAAGAAAAGTTTTGGATTATAAAATGGTTATCCTATACAGGTATATTGAGAGGACTCTAGGCTGTGATGTTTCACAGCAGTTTTTACAGCAGTCCACAATGGGCGTCTGAACCGTTGTCCAGATTCATCAGAAGTTTCACTTAGCAGCTTATTCAGATTTTCTCGATATATTGAATACGTTATCATGTATTTCAATATGCAAGAATCTGTTGAGAGTATTGATGATTATTGGCGGTTTATTTTGATCTCGGTCAGTATCATTCACTGGAATATAGATCAGTTTGTCTCGTGGGTGGCGACATCCTTTTGCTATGGATCCAACATGGTGATCAATATATTGATCTCTAAGTATGGCCCATGTGTGGTTTATCTGGCAAACGTAACAGAGCTTGTATACCTCCAATTTATATAGGTTATAATGTTACTGATCTTTCCATCGGCTTCACCGTCTAACCTTCTATAGATATCCATAGTTGGATTTCTGTTTCTTTTAAACGTAAAAAGAAAACCAATAAAAAAACAGTTCGAGTAAGTGTTATTTTCACAATGGTGATAGAAATTGATCTAAAAGTGATTCCATCGTCATCTGGAGGGACCTGGTTGATTGACCTCGCTAATGGATCTCACGTAGAGCCGTAATTCAATTTGCTCCCTTAGGAAGATATGATAATAGAGCAATTGTCGCCAAGTCGACGGCGATATAGGGGAGATGGAGGGGGGAGGGTTGTGCACCAAACGGCCATCTAGCGAAGTCAACCCCAGCCTTCCAAACCACCAGCTGCCACCTTCAGGCATATGGTGTATGGTGGCCTCTGGCACGGCTTGTCTGTATTCTCTAATGTTCTGGCGCTCATCATCTGAAGTGTGGCACACAAGTAGCTGGCGGCTATGGTGCGGAAGGGTTGGGTGTGTGTGGAGAAGGTTGGGAGAGGGTGGGGGTGGTGGGTCCTCCATCGGGAAGGGGGTGATTCTAACAACAAAGGCCATGTTCACGGTTTAGAAATTCTCAACAAAACCATTTTCCTTGCATTGATCTGACCTCAATACAGTGTTCCTGTATTTATTGGCGTTGACCAGCGCTTGCAATAGTGAATACTATTTAAATGATCTGTCAATGGGAATAGATGGTCTAGAATTTTATCCACATACATGTATATTACATGTACTTACTTGCATGACACAGTCGACAATTTCTTATGCTCGCACACGATTTTATTAGCTCACCTAAGAGTCCGTTCTTGGGTTGATGCTGGACAGTTTGGCAGAGCCCAGACAGTTACATCTTGGCAGTATGGTAGCTTGGCAGGTTACCACAATCAATCCACCAGAACACAGAAATATTGTAGTGGGTTGGTCCTATTGCCATTGATATAGTTAGTGTTGGAAAAACTATATGTTTGTCTGGGGGAATTGGTAGAACAAAATATGGCAGTCTTTTAGGGAAGCTCAGTCGTTTAGTATTAGGGTGTATATGTGTAAACATATTGGTCGGCATGTAGATGGATGGGTGAATTGCATAGCGTGGCATTCTTATGAATATGTTTAGGAATACTGGGTGAGCGACATGGTGTTGCATACCTCATTCACGCAAATTTAACAGTAGTTTGAACCTCCCCACAGACCCGCCGTGCCCAACATTAACGTGTTATCCACTTGTCTGGTCTCACTGAGGCAGCAAATTCAACACGAACCATAGTTTATGCTGGCCAACTGACATCCCTGGCTTCTGTGTTGTATTACTAAAATTGCCAACTAACATCTTGTCCAGGTTCTGCTGCCGGATCGTTTCTTATCGGATCATATAATTTTGGTACAAAGGCAAACAGTTTCTTAGGAAGCAGAAAGAGGAGCGTTATGTGTATGAAAAACAAATTCATAGTTGTACGGCGAATCTAATAATGAATAATGGAAAAAAGACACGTATTCTGTATTCTAGATCTGGTAAAGGCCACCTCTAGTCGAAACTAGAAGGCACAAGCTCTGCTGGTCAGGAAAATACAGTTCAGTTTAATATAAATGAGGCGGGAAACGTCCGCCTGTGAGAAAGTTGCTAACTTAAAATGTCAATGCTCCATTTACCACCGTCGCTATAGACACGATATGCTCAAATAGAACATCAGTGGTTTTTATGTATATGGGTCTACCATTTAAACACGTATCTATATTTGACTATTGAATGTGCAATTATTGGACTTTTATGTACATTTATCATATGATACCTTCTCCTATGGACCGGTCCCAATAACTATGCAGACCAATACACGAAATGTGGTATGTGAGGCGGCAAATCACTGTGTAAGTCTTTTTGACGGTCATAATGTATGATCCGCAGCTGAATCTGTGTGCAATACATACGCGAAAAATAGGAGTTCAAAAGCAAAATTGATCTCAAAAACCCATATCCCTATTATATTAATTAGATATCACTTTTTATTTTTCTGAAAATCATCACCATTCGGTGACTTAGGCCTAATGTTGCAGAAATAGTAAGGACGATGTAGGACACCTTTGATATGAGATATAATAACCGTCTTGTGGGGAGTAATGTCTTGTGGTAAAGCCGGTGTTATCAGAAGAACGAAGATTGGAAGGAAGGCTAAAAACAAGGAAGTGTGGAATGGATGTGCAGAGGAAGTGGGAGTGAACAGTAAGGGGCCAAGCCTACGCGAGTAGGGTCCCCTCAGAGTGAGAAAACAAGCAGATATAAAGCCAGACACGTTTCTATGGTAACCTTATCTTGACTGACGGAGAAACGCAGTTCTATTGAGTCGCCTAGTAGGGCCGATCCGTCTGAAATACATGAAACACGGAGATCGGAACACTCATTTTACAGGATAACATCCCTGACCTGTTCGCCAACATTGGTTTTAAAGAATTAGCTGTCAATTGAGTATTATGATCGGTATATATTTGATTCTATTTGGTTGGTAATGAATTTTTTTTCTATCAGCTTAACCCTTTAAGGACGAATGATGCCTTGAGGCATCAACCAGCCCAGGCCGAATGATGCCTTGAGGCATTAACCGGCCCAGGCCGAATGATGCCTCAAGGCATCATTTCACTTAAACCTATAAAATCGTTTTTGACAAGGAAATAATTTATCAACTTACATGAAATCTTCAGAAAATGTAGGTATAATATCAAAAGTAATATTAATAAGCTAAAATAAGTGAAATATTATTGATTACCAATAATATCACGTGATGGAAGATCAAATTAGGACTTTATGCAAAATATGTTTGTCCTTTAGGGATATACACAATCACTAGGACCCGTCCTTATGGTGACAGCTCAGCCACAGGTGGCCGTCCTTAAAGGGTTAATCGATCACTAGGTGTGAGGATAGAGAGCGAGATTTTTTGTAACAAAATCTATTGTGATGCTCTTGAGGCTATCACTAATATGAAAAATAGCGGCAAAAGAGTAATATTTCTTTTGGTGATTTTTAGGGTTTTCTATTTATCTTTTCCAACATGACTAATATAAAATAACGGGGAGCACTATCGCTATGCGGCAAATTTTAAAAAAGACAAGAAATCGGATATTTCGCCTTAGAAGAAAGATATCAGACGGTCTTAACCTGAATGACTCTCCCAACTGTCAGTAAACACATACACCTTGTGGGCCCAAAATTACTGCTCGGGTATTACTGAGCGCACCCCCTCAATATAATCCCACTCTCTGCAACTGAGAAATCCTGCTCAAGTGATGGCATGGCACGCTCTTAATAATTGAGCTTTGTCCAGGCTAATCCTTTTATTACCCTCCCAATACGGAGTCTCCATAATAAGCCTATGGAGCCTCCAGATCACTACTGACTAGAATACGGAAAGCCGTATTCTCCTAGGAGAATACGGCCACCTGACGGGCATTATAGGAACTATTTTATAAATACAATGCACGGCGCTTGCGTCGAATTTCTAATTATCTACAAGATTTTTTACTAATGATTAGTCGAAAGGTGAGTAATAATTGCAACATTACCATGATTTCGATCTCTGTGGCCGTATTCTCCTTGTAGTTCTAGTTTTACTATGTGTCAACTACACAGAGAATAGGCCACTCAGATCGAAATCATGGTAATATTGTGTATTTACTCTATCCATATTTGGATGATCGATAGATATTTCTATTCATTACCCACCTAATACGAAGTCTCCATACTAAACCTATGTAGCCTCCAGATCGCTACTGAGTAGAATACGGACCTCCGGAATCTCCTAGGAGAATACAGCTTTTTTGGCCACCTGACGGGCATCATAGGAACTAATTCATATAAACAAATCTGATCCCTGAAGAAGGTATTAAAAATACCGAAACATGTCGGAATATACACCAAACTCTGAAGCCTCCTTATAATTGTATTCTAGAAGACCAGTCCAGTTCGGTTTTGAGGGAATATCTGGTTTATTTCAATTCATATAAACAAAGCATGGTGGTAGGGTCGAATTTCTAATTATATACTAGATTTTTTTCCTAATAATTACTCGAAAGGTGAGTAATAAATACAACATTACCATGATTTCGATCTCTGTGGCCGTATTCTCCTTTTAGTTGACACTACGTAATACTCCTCGCTATCGTTCGAAGTATTACTACGCGTCATCTACGCGGAGAATACGGCCACTCAGATCGAAATCATGGTAATATTGTGTATTTATTCTGTTGGTGCCTGATGAGCTTTGACATAGCAAAACCTTTATTTATTCCCTCCACAAGGATTTCCCTGTTTATTTCAGCAGGGATGACAGTTTTCAATGTTTCCATTGAAATTCATTTTTTCATTTTCAGAATGAAAAAATATTTCCTGTCCTAATATTGATATACTAACTGCTAAATTACCCAATTCAGCCACAGCCCATATCCCCCACTGAACCTCCCCACTGACCCATGTGCAAATCTGAGCTTTCCCTTGATTCCCCACTGCAATGCATATATGTAATGCATAAACCCTCTATTGCAATGAAAATATTTCAATGTTCTTTTCTGACCCAACTGGCAACCCTGTTTCAGACCGATGAGGGGCCAGCAAAGTAGATAGTCACATTGTTTACGCTCACCATGTTAACCCAATCTCCTGGTTTACTCTAGAGTGACTGGACACGTCAACAACTATTGATGACATTACCATGTAGCGCGCCATGGTAAGTCAATGATTAGGAAAAATTATTATCTTACTTCAAGGAAGTACAATGAAGTAGACGAAATTACTTGAAAAGTAACTACAAGAAAATGCCGTTTGAGACCCATATCAGGTTTTTGAAAGAGTCCTCTTGTCAATAGTTAATAAAATTGTTAGAAAATATTGAAAAGACCTGATGGAAATAAGTCTACAGAAGTGAAAAGCGTGAATCTTTGATCGTCCCTATTAAACCACACACAAACAAAAACTAAATTGAATGTAGCATTTCGCTGGAAGTGAGACCTTTTAAACCTTGTATTACATCAGAACATTAGGGTGTATAAAGTCGTAGGACCTAATACACAAACTGTCAAACATGTGCAAGGGCAACATAGATGGTTCACAAGATATATCCTATCGATTGGTTTTACCTGGTGGCTTATTGTCGTAGCATTTACTTAGCGGTGTACATCGATTGTGGTGTTGCTGAGGCTATAAAAACCTATCCTTGCACCTGTTTTATCGAGCATGGAAACAGCTCCATTATTAATTTCCACATGGGTGTTTTAGCAGGATGGACGTGAGAGACCTGTGGCGCGGTGTGATTAGATGGTAGAATAGGGCTTCTCTGAGCACATCTTTAGAACAGGACGGTTCCCCCGCCCCACCCACATTAAGTGTCGACTCACAGATGCACGCCTCTCCTTCCACACTGCCACCTGAGTGATGTGACACTGCAAAGCTGCTCCCATGTCTGAAAGTGTGGAAAGGAAAAGGGAAAAAGCAATCCTAAAATAGTTCACTCCGCTCTGCGGATCTGTGTACTCTCTGCGACTCCATGGTAGAGTCCGCGCTAGAAAACTTAGAGTATGATTCTCCCGACTTCTCAGGAAACCTATGAGACATAATGGCGAGAACGAATAAGCAGTTGGATTATATTATTGCCTCATTATGCTGGTTATACAGTTAGTTGTCCATGGAATCTCAGCAATGTATACCCATGTACAGTTTATAGGAAAATAAAGGAGTTCAACAATAAAATCCTTCTTAAGGGTCACACAGCGTAAATGGGTCCCACGTTAAAGGACAAATTGGTCGATACGGAAATGTTACCCTCTACTAAGTGTTATGCTTAACCCCGTGTGAAGAGTCAGCCAGTGTAAGCGACCACCCGCATAAATGGACAATTATTTCGGTATGGAATGCTTCTCACGCTCGCGTAAGACATTCTGGAAGGACACCTTATCAAATATATCGATTGCCTTTTTATGGTGTGTATGTGTGGCGGATAGACTGGTGTCAAAACACTCAGACACCAGGCAACGGCTTGTGGGTGCCCAAGTGGGCGTCAGGCAGGCGTCTGTGGGTTTTAACGGTGTCGCTACACAATAGTGTCATCTGTATAAAGTATAGTATGCAACATAGCCTATCCATCGGCAGACTGAATACCCCGTGTACTGTAAGGGTGGGCCCGCGTAAGCGGACAATTTATTCGGAGCAGATGGCGACCCCTTGGACGGGGTTCTACTGTACATAAGTGTATCATACTCGTACCCTATTTTGTCCTAGATATAGCGGGTATAATAACGAAAGCTGACAATCCTTCTCTTTGGTATTCTTGGCGTCTGCAAATTATGTGCATACATGTACATGTTTTTCTGTCGGCCAAGAGGATTTGGTGTTTTTCTTAAAGCACTGAACATCAGTGATAAAGTTCACGACCTAGTGGTAAGTCTACTTATGAAGGTTTTGCTTCACTTCTGATGGGAATAAAATGATTTCTATGAAAACTATGTCAGCCCGGTCTGGTGCTGATGCCAATTTAGTAGTCCATGACTAGGTGAATGTCAATCTAATGTGGCGGTGATTTTTTATTGCTTTTTAAAGTAAAAGGGAAAAAGTCTGTAGTATCGAGGATGTAGTTGTTTCAAGTACATGGTGTGCATCACACTATGAGTCAGTCCTCTTCTCGGCACGTATGACACCTCAGTAAAAACTAGCAAGATGCCTATTAAATGTTGCGTGGTGCTCGTATAAGAAACATTAGACTGAAGCAATGCTCCATTTTTCAAGCATTTCGGAACTGGTTCGATATCTGAAATTAGCCATTAAACCATCCAGCCAGGACAAACAAGGATCGATTATTGTGTGCACTGCAAAGCGCGATCCAGTATGACACATTTACCAAGTATCTAGCGAGCACGAAATGGATGCTCACTGAATAGTCATTACAAATCCCTGTCGTTGTCAGTTCTGCATCGCCATTGCTTCCGTGATGACAGATATACCCTGATTGGTCTAACTAATTAGCATGATGTCACTAAGGCATTATCAAGCAGGATGTTATATAACGGCACCTTTACATCCTTCCCACAGTTACGTATCCCACAGTTAAGTATCATTCTGCAAACATTTGTAACCATGGTAAATCAGCCTTGCTGTGTGTGCAGTGTAAATTGTCGCTGTGTACATAATGGAAGTACAAGTTGGCGTGTACAACTCTCACAGTACAAAAACTAGAGGTACTGAGCTCAGCTATATAAACTTGGCCGGAATAACCAGGAATAGGAGAGATTATATTTTGTTTTAAGCCTAAATCAAAGGGTGAAATCTAAGCCAGGACGGTTCCTTACCACCAAGACACATGTTATGGCACGTTAGAAAGTAAACTGCGAATTGCGAATACTAGACTATTTTGCATGGCAGATTACAAGACGTCCTAGTATGATGAGCTCCCACTCCACAGACATGGCACTCCACAGTACCTCACTTATCATCTTCTCTGCCACAATCACCATGCTTTATATGTTAATTTCTTAATTGTGCTAGAAGAGATCAGACACTATTGGCCTCTAAATTGTATTGATTATCCTAAATACACAGTTCTAGAAACTCTTAAGTGGGTGAATTACAAAAACGTAAATCATTGATATTGAAACGCATATAATTTGCAACCCCCCCCCCCCCCTCCAATAGCTCACCCCCCCCCCCCCCCCCTCCCTGCCGTAAATAATGAACGGTCCCTTAATCAGTGTAAACCGTTCTCCACCCCTAGCAGCAACGCCGGGACAGGGATCATAGATCAAATCATAAGGAGGGAGTTTGATAATCAATGCTTGTACTTCTCAAAGGGTAAACCTGCCTATCTGGTAGGAGCGGCCATCTTAGTTTTTGGTTAATTTTGAATAGGACATACCGTAACATAGAGAGAATTAATATAATCATATTCAATAAATTGTTTTTGGTCTGTTCTTCTTGGGTGAAAATATCCACCGAAATATATTAAGATGCCTTCAGATCTTTACAGAATGACGTGAAGATGTATCAAGAAAAGAGAGAGCTCTCTTTTAATCCCTGATAATGTGCTATTTTTAAAAAATATATTGACTGAAACAAGTATGCGAATACGTTGAGCACCAGAAAGTCTCTGAATCAGTCTCAATCTTCTATTCCTACATGAACACCAGTTGTGCACATGACATTGGTACCAGGTGCTCATCTAAAGATCCTTTCATTGTAGCTTAGCTGTATTGACTAGCCATAGATCATTGATTATCCAAATTTCTATATATTTAATCACTCTCTGGTGCAAGTACTGAATACCAAATACCATCATGAACTGCTCAGTTCTTCACACATAAGGGACCCTATCGATTTCCAATTCCGCTAGTCCTCGCGTCCATGGAGGACTATTCAACATATATGGACTGTGGGAGACCTGGTTGACGTTACTTAATGTATTAGCGTAAGACGGGCGTAGCAGCTGACTCATAGGTTTGGTGTATGACTCATACATTTGTGCTTAATACATCGCTTTAGACAATATAAAATTGATTTTTGTTAACTTTCTTGAAAAGTAGGCCAACATAATCCTCATTTTTACGTTTATTTATGTAGAATAGAAGAGCTTAGAACATAGATGCTATTCTTTATTTGCCCTATGTTATAATCTAATTCCTTCAACAACAATAACATTTTTTTTATTACTGAGCGATTTTAATTCTGTGTAGGTTTCAATATTTCTGACATTTGTTGGTTGTAAATTCCATTATGAAGATCCGTAAAAATCTACAGACCTCATGTAGGCATTACAGTTTGGTTTTAAAATTAGTAAAACAGGAGCATTATACAATCGAGTCTGAAGAATAGTTTTTACAAGAAAATCTTCCTTTTTAATTCTTGTTTCTAAATATTTAGTTTAAGAAATGTGGCTCTCTTCTAAAAGATAACTGTGTTGCGTTTGCCATTTTATGTAGATCAATTGTGGGAGTAAGCCGGGGTGCCTTTAAACAAATACATATGGCACGATTTTGTAAAACTTGAATCCTTTCTAATAGATTATTAAATGAAGTAGTATATAAGATGTCTCCATAATCTAGATAAGGTAAAATAGCCATTTTGTAGAGTTGTAAGGCCAATAATTGATAAATTCAATGACATACATTTTTTATTATATTTGCTATTTGTGGTTTATAATTAAGTTGTATGTCCAAAAATTATTCCTAAATGCTTATATGAGAGTTCTTTTGTTAATTTGTGATTAACGACAATTAAATTACCATCAAAAATGAGATTATCCATTCGGGATGAAAATACCATAAATTTGTCTTTTTAATATTTGTAGATGATTTATTCTGGACACACCATATATATATTATCCAGATCCTGTTGTAGGCCTTTAAATAGGCGAGCCTTACATTTCCCTTGAACATGGACCACCGTATCGTTAGCATACAGTAGTAATTTTACAGTATTAACATTTTTTACTAAATCCCTGATAGATAGTAAAAACAACAAAGGCCCCAATATAGAGCCTTGGGGGACACCATGAACCACAGTATTCCTACCAGAAATACTGGAATTTGTCTGAACCAATAGGCATAGATGCAATGCTAAATAAACAGTCAAGTTAAAAGATACGATTTTTTTTTTTGGGGGGGGGGGGGGGGTTAATATTGACAGGAAACTCTCACTTTCAAGGTAGCATCGGCTTGCCATAGAGGTGTATTTGCCACGTCTAGATGATAAGGTAAAAGATACGATTTTTTTTTTTTTGGGGGGGGGGGGGGGGGGTAATATTGACAGGAAACTGTCACTTTCAAGGTAGCATCGGCTTGCCATAGAGGTAAAAAAAAATTAGAAAAAATGAATAAATAGATCTACAATTAAAAAGTTCAACACAAATATATGGTATAATAAGAATAGCATCTTTCAAAACTTTTTTTAGTAATCCCAGCAATCATAGATTGTTTATGTATATTTACATTATGGTTAGGGTCAGATTACCAATGCTTGATGAGAATACTTTCTAGCTATGAATTATCCATTGAAAGCTTGGTTGAGAACGTTGAACGCGATGACAAATTATTTACCATTATTCCAAGTCAGATCTTTTGTATTCTCATCAGACCTGTCTAGAGAGTCAGTTGAACTACGCTATTGAAGGTGTAGTTTCTTCCGTTGAAGTCACTACCTCGCTGGTCACAGGGCAGGCACATTACTCTGTTTGCCTATTCTACCCATAGTGGACAAAGGCAATGCTCGCTGATCGAGTGAGTCACTCGCTAACGCTTACAAATATGCTCAGAGAGCAGTTCACTCACGAAGAGGTTCATGGAGAGGCAGGACATGACCTGTGGTCGACCGGCACTGCTTGGAGGGGCTACATCAAACAGCTAGTCGCCTCATTCATTATACACCACGTTCATGCATGGTGCCTGCTAGGTGGCGTGTAGCTCTATAAGTGAGCAGCTCACGTCAGATGGGCTAGCGGAATGAGCTTCACCTTTTTGCTATAGGGGTACTTTGACATTGGACCTGTTACACAAATACTAGTAAAATTCTATTTCGGTCACCCAGTTTTGGTGGTATAAAAGGAGTTGCTACTCTTTTTTGAAACAGAGGAAGGCGCTCACCCTTCCGAAACATCGACCAGAATAGAGTTAAATATAATTATCAAAATCTAGAGTGGGCATCCATTTATGCAGGTAGTCTAGAGTTAGACGAGTTTCATACTATCATTTATTATTGCCTTAGTAAGCAAAGGGTAAAGTATTAATAGACGATCTGACATGATTGTACCATCTCGCCACATTACTTTACCAACCACAGGATTCCATGTTAGATATTGCCTTTAGATGGTCTTGGCTGTTTCAGGTGTCGTAGGAAAGCGTAGAAAACGTTTACAATATAATTGATGGTTTCATTTTGTGTTGGCTCTTTTGAAGGTATGATCCTGATAGATATTTTTTCCTGGGATGAGGAATAACATGAGGTCCTTTACTTGAATCTCTAGGCACTCTGAGGTGATCCTTTTACTGTCTGGCCTTGTATGTATCTTGACATGTTGCAAACTCCTTGTTTGTCAGCTCCTGGGATTTACTGCTGATATCTGATGTAAATCAAAGTTATCAATGAAATACTTGTCACTCACATTTTACTGGTCTGTATTTTAGGGTCATTTAGAGCACGGCCCTGTATAATACTGACAGGTTCATGTTTGCAGTATTTTTTTATATCCGGATTCTTGAGAGTTTACATCTGAACTATGCTATTAATAGGCTGGTACCTGGCTGATACTATTTTTGAGGCACTACCGGTACCACCACACATGGTAACCAACTACCTGAAGTGAGCTCTCCTCAACTAAAGGTTAAAGATGGGTATGGTGTCTGACTCATGGGAACTTGATTACGCGGACAGAATTTGCCTCGTCTGACTAGGGGTCAGTGTTTGTCTTATTCTCCCTGACGTTATGGACGGATTTACTCTGCTCAAGGATCTGAAGTTGCATTTCAATGCAATGAAATATATACACATTGATATGATATGTCTATTGTGGAAATTCACAATGAACAAATTGCAATCTGACTGGAACAAGCAAATAAGGAATAAACTGCCCACCATTCATTCAACCCTGAATGGGAAGAGAAAATGTGGAGGTACAAGTCTCAGTGAAGTGAGGTTGACCTGTATAAGAATAGCTTACCCCAGATTTACACTATGGAGTACTTGAAAAAAACCCGCTCTAGAAAGATATAATCAGCTTTTTGTAAGAGTAACAATTGGCAGAGTTTGGATGACTTAAGATGACAGCGCCCCACAGAAATCACTGATATTTGGGGGTCATTGGTGAAAACTCAGAGATTCTATTATTCCGTAATAAACTATTTAGCTGTCTTGCCCGAGTAGAAACCTACTCAGAACAGTTAACATTACAGTCTTAGCCCTTCTGGGGGTTTCCAAGCAATTGGCAGAGTTTGGATGACTTTAGCTGACAGCGCCCCACAGAAATAACTGAGTTTTACCTGGTCACCCATGAAAACTCAATCTGTAGGAAATGTTCCCAGTCCAGCAAGCCTTAATGAACTATTTAGCTGTCTTTCTCAATTGGAAATCTAAAGAGAACAGTTGAAATTATGGCTCTAGTCCTTCTGGGGGTTTCCAAACAATTGGCAGAGTTTGGGTGTCTTTAGCTGACAGTGCCCCACAGAAGGTTTATAGAGGTTAGGGCCCACCACCCGAAAGTCGGGACGTTAGGGCCCACCTATCATAAGATCGACATATATTATTGAAATATACATACATGTCAAATCATAACTTACATTTCATGAAATTTACAAAAACCTTGTCATTTCCATTTTTCGCGCTAACCAGCTAACAAATATTAGGTGGGCCCTAACATCCATTTATGCTATTTCGAGGCGCCGCAGGTGTGAACAGGGCCTCGCGGTTCAGCCGAAGCGCAACTGTTGCTTTCTCACCACCGGTCTCGGCTGTGCCCTAACGTCCCGACTTACGGGTGGTGGGCCCTAACGTCCTGCAATCCCACAGAAATCACTGAGTTTTACCTGGTGACCCATGAAAACTCAAACTTTAGGAAATATTCCCAGTATATCACGCCGCAATAAACTATTTAGCTGGCTTCTCCAAGTAGAAATCTACTCAGAACAGTTAGTATTACAGTTCTAGCTCTTCTTAAGGTTTCCAAACAATTGGCAGAGTCTGTGCGACTTTTGCAGATGAGAGGCCTCAAATTCTCTGTATTTGAAATAGTTACTAGAGAAAAAGTCCAAATACCAAAACGATTTCCTGTCCACCAATACTTGACCAAGTCTTTATAAGGGATTTTATATTAGGGGGAGGATAAAAAAAGTACACTTAACAATTGAACTTTTGCATGCTTTCTAGGGGTTAAACAAAGGAAATAACAGGGGCGCATTTAACACCATAATAGAATTTCTCTATCAGTCTATACGAAACGCGAATCCCTTTGGGCCTTGGAGGCGGATCGTGGAGTGGTCCCGGAAGTGACGTGGATAGGGCGCCCGGCGACTTCCTATGAAAGTCTCCGGGTGCCCTCCGGGAGTCAGTCTGTCTCTTGACTGGGCTCGGGACACCTCTGGACAACTACCTAAAGTTCTCTCCCTCTGGGAGTGCCGGGGTGGAGGAGAAACATCCGGAGGCCAGAGTGAGCATTATTAACCGTTCGAGTTCTAATGTTGAGATTTGGCTTGGGTACTCACTCGTATGTCACCTGAGGCTTGAACTGTTTGTGGAGGAGTAAATCTTGCTTAACTGTTCTCCGGTGTACTCGTTGTTCTGTACTACAGTATATTCACCTTAAAGAAAAAGAGGTGCATAATTTGGTACGCGACGTCCTTACTGATTGAACCTAAAAATGAGCGTATGAAGTAAGGCGGTCTTCTAATGAAATTATGGGTAATAGTCTGAATCGTCTAATATATTTATTTTTGTTGTTTTTGCAGGTGATATTTCTTCACGGGCTTGGAGATACAGGGTAAGCACCTATGATAAAAAGATGAAAATCAGTTGTATTAATAATCCTTTGGTAAATTTTAGGAAAATTGAAATGGTATGAATGTTAAGATATCCATTACTAAATTAAATTACACTTTGATAATGATGAATATCACTCACATTGACACATATTTTTGGCCAAATAAAATATTGAGATGTGTTTTATTCATCCCTACAATCGTATTTGGGGGTACCGTGGTGTGGAGTGGCAGTCCTGCCATCAGACAACAGAATCCCTGCCTCCACACATCTAAAAATAATACAAGCAGCCTGGAAATTCCCAAGCAGTTGTACGGGGCTCTCCTCATAACAACACAACCGTTCCCTGATAGTGACATCACACCCCATTATTACGTACCTGTGTGCGAATGTCTCTCTTTTACTTACCAGGAATACGGTCACCGATTGACGAAATAATATTAATAACGTCCCTCCCCACCATGTGACCACTGTCATTCTCGAAACAGTGTGTTTTTTATTTGTTTTCCAGGTATATGATAATGAGAGACAGTGGGTGTACCTGAATGTAATCTGTTCCTCGGTATATATATATATATATATATATATATATATATATATATATAATGGAATTAAATAGATACAAGACAAGGCTACGTCTGTCTCCTGGTTTGATGCTACCTTGAATGACAGTTTTGGAACTGTACCTCATCAGATGATGTCACACCAGTGTGCATCAAGAACGGATTTGTTTCAGACACTAGAATGACCCTAGATAGAGTGAACAAGACAGAAAGGAAGTCTGTTGTAGGTGTGTGTGTGGGGGGGGGGGGGGGGGGAGGAGGGGGTTGTCAAGGTTTCACCAGAATTGGCTCATCAGGCATCATATAATGCTTATGAGGATTATCGAGGTGATCAAGAGAGCTTGAACTTAAGGAAAAAAGATGAATGATTTGACCAACAAAAGTTTCAGGTGAAATGTGGCCAGTGAACGGTTACAAACCAACCCAGAGGGGTTGGTTGATCTTCTGTGGGAGTTCTTAGTTAATCAAACTTACATAAACTCGCCGTCATTCGAAGGGGAACAAACCAGCGCCGGTATATACATTTTGTACACTAAAAAAATATTATAATGGAAATTAAGGCATAATGTATCTCTATAACTTCAATGGTTAATTTCATCATCTATTGTGTCACCAAACCGGTATTAAAACTTGTTTCTCTGTTTACTGTAATTTTTTTCTGTTTTTTTTTCCAGAGAGGGATGGTTACGGGCTATGCATTCAATTCGGTCCGCTCATATCAAATATGTCTGTCCAACAGCGTAAGTATAGATTGACCTATCTGCAATTGAATTTGTAAAAGGTGGTGTTGAGAGACCAAAGTAACTGGATCTGAAAGAATACTGTACATCTGGGAAGACATCGTCAGTGGTTAACTTTGTTGCCAATTATTTCTATGAAGCTGAATTTTATACATTAACGGTTTCGGACCATCTTCAGATGAACTGTATATTGAATCACTGCTGTGCGGGTGCCTGGTCCAGATAAGTTAAAGGAAAATCCTACAATGCGCTGTGGTGCCACCTATATATCTTCAATCTTTACAATTATCAATTCAAACTCGTCGCTTGTAACTTATCTAATACCAAATCAGCGAAATAAAACTTTTTATTTTGTTTGACCTAACCTAAGAGGTGAAATATGCCTGTATTATTTATTAGATTTCTCTCCATGAAAAAATGGAGCACGGTGACCTTCATTTTTAAAGTTAGATATGTATTTTTTCTTCAATTATACAGAGATGTCAGTTTTCCATTTTTCCATGGAAATCGACTTTTTCATATCCAGTACATATGATTATTTATCCATGTTTCTCACAAAGTTAATATTGATGAAGCCTCATTTACGGCAATAAAAATATGTTTCGAACCTCCCCACAGACCCCCACCCCCATGAACTGCCGGACAAGCTCATATTCCCTCTCACCGAATGAACTATTTTCTTAGCACATATTATCAAAGTTTTTACCGTTTCTCGGTGGCAGAAAAATCCACATAAAAAAATATTTCCACTTTTTTCCCTGACCGGAACTCCGGCTCACAGGAAAAGCCGGGGGGGGGGGGGGAGCTGGAGGTTCTGAGGGGCTCCAAATGTGGATCGCGGAGCCACCTCCCAGGCCCACCAGGTGGCGCCCCGGTCCCGGAAGTGACATAGGGAGGGCACCTAGCGACTTCCTATATAAGTCTCCGGGTGTCCTCCGCGACTACTTGGGCAAGGCCCGGAACTGGAGTGGGAGAAAGCATTCGGAGCGTCGGAGTGCGGAGATTCGAATGGCAGTCAGAGACGGGATTTACTTACCTTGCTACTTACCGTATTTACTTACCGTTGATACTGCTTGCTGCCTGAAGCTTGAACTGTTGGTGGCACAAAAAATGAAACTTCACTGTTCTCAAGGACTCATCATAAACAGCCCTAGTTGTGACCAAACATCAAATATTATTCGCCATGTGGAATGATTACTGCGCAAAAGAGAGCGGCAATGTAACTCACTTAATTAATGTATGCAGCCTGAAGATTCGCATAAATGAAACCATGGTACACAGTTTTTTTGGCCATCCTATAAGTTGTTGACGCTTTAATACCTGACAACCTGTCCATGGCCCTGACAACAAAACAAAAGCGGACTGCTACCCGAAATTCGACATGTATTTTACAATATTTCGAGATCGTTATGTTCAGTTTCAGGAAAATTGGTTTCTAATTATGTTTATAAATGTATCTTTTTTCTCAAACAGGCCTGTACAACCTGTTTCCCTAAACATGGGAATGCGGATGCCATCCTGGTAAGTGCCATTTAATCAGTCATGTAGCTCTTGCATTTGGTATACCATATTAATCTGACCAGCTAATTGACGTTGAAATTATTTTAATCAATATTATGGATATATTATATATATAACGGTGTACCGAATATTTGTGTTTTAAGGTTTGATATTCGGGGATTGGATCCAGGCAGTGAAGAAGACGAAAATGGAATCAAAGAGGCAGCCAACCTTTGTAAGGGTCAATTTATGTATTTAGTTCCATACCTAAAAGATATAGTTCTGTCTCTTGTGGCTTTTTCTTGCTGAACGCATTCACGCCCATAACTTTCCTATGTACTCTTATCATGATTTTTCAACACCTGCACTGAATGTATAGTGAACATTAACAGGGGTGCCAGGTTTTAGTAGTTGCGTGGTTGTACAAGTAAAGGGCTGAAGCCCGCGAGGGATCTCGGAGGACAGGAAGCAGCCTTTGAAGTTCTTGATTTTGAAACGTTGAGATTTTTTTTTTTGAGGGAGGGGGGAGGGGGTATGAAAGGCTATTAACCATTGATATCCCGATGAATCTGCATCACGATTTCGCATTGAGCTACAAATTAATTGGTATCTCTCTTTCTTTTTAAACAAAAAATGATAGAAACCAAATCTTTTTTAAAGTGTCCAATCCTCTCATTTCACGAAAAATCATTAGAAAATCATGAGTAATGACCCAACTTCGTGTCTCTCACCTAAATCACTGCAAATGTATTTCATTCTAATATTGATATTCCTTATGTTCCTTCTAGTGCAACAATATATCACGGAAGAGGAGAGTAACGGCGTTCCTCGTAACCGCATCATTGTAGGTGGCTTCTCACAGGGTGGCGCTGCAGCCTTGTACTCGGCGTTCGCAGTTGCAAAGCCCCCTCTAGCTGGTATTATGGGACTCAGCACGTGGTTGCCTCTACACAAGACTTTCCCAGCAGTAAGTTCTTTAGAATGATGAAGCTGGATACCTTTCTCCTACCTAGCCTCTAGTTCCAAACTTGAGGTGTCTATTTAAAAAATATGTTGTTTAGATTTTCATCTCAGTCCTAGTCAATGCAGTTAGACCTAACACTTAGATTAAAAAAAAGAAACACTTGTAAGCATTGACCTGGATGAGGGTGTCACAGCACAAAAAATGTATAGTCTTCTCAGATTCTAAATCTTGAGCAGCTTGATCCAAAGAACAGTCATCAGGGACATCAAGCAGTCATACACCTAACTCAAGAAAGAACACTGCAAAGAGGTAGTCAGGTTTGTTCGTTTGGGTAGTTTAACGTCCAATTTATTCAATTAGACTTGAGATATTCAGGTGTTCACCAACAAGTCCTATCGGAATAGAGAGAAATGAAGCCGCAGATCATGCAGCCAAAAAGCATTAGGCAGAACAATGTGAGCCCACACAGTTCCATATACTGACTTGAAACAAGTGGCCAAGGAGAACATTCAAAATACCTGACAGAGGCTCTGGAACAACACCAGACAATAAACTACAAGAAATTGTAGTATCTCAGACCTACAACTTGACAAGAACTGAACAAGTGAAACTAACCTGTCTGCGGACCAGGTACACCAAATTGACACATGGACACCGCCTGTGTGTCAGACATGCAGCATCTCCTTAAGTGTAACTATCTAATGTTATAATGTCAGGAAAGAAAGAAAAACTGGGAGAAATTCCTGAAGTATGCAAACACCAGTATGCAGTATTTTCCATAGCACTGACAAGAAAGGAATTATATACTTCGTCAGGGAGAGCACTATTTTCGACAAAAATAATCTAAAAGAATAGGTTGCCTGGATCTCTCAGGCAGAATACACCGTTATTTCAACAGGATTACGATATGCAAGTAAACTAAACCAGAGCAAGTCTAATAGAACGTACTGCACATTAAATTCCCCCATAAAATGGGTAATTACCCGAGTACTTACCTTCGATAGAAGTATGAAGGGTAATTAATGTTCTAACGAGGCCTGGGGTAATACTGAGTACCCTAGGAGGGTAAAGACGTCAATATGTAAAAGACCAATTAAAACTTTTTGCCTGTATATTGTATATACATGTCTCTGCATAATAATTATTTCATATGAAATCTCGTCATTGCAGACACTAAAAGCCAATCAGAAGACGCCGGTCCTTCAATGTCATGGTCGTTCGGACCCACTCGTTCACTACAGCTTTGGTGAACTCACTGGGAAATTAGTGAAGTCTTTCAACACAAACCACGTATTCAAGTCCTACCCCAACCTGGGCCACAGTTCGTGTGATGAGGTCAGTTTCGTGCATGTAATTAGCCTGACTTTATGGCAGGCCTGTTCATTTACATTTAGTACAACTACCACTTTGCGTTCCTTGTTTTACCGTCATTTTATCCTTTGCTTAGTGACGTAACTATAATACATGTTTACAAACTTATATTAGTGGCCTCGGTTATTGTAAGCATATTTCCTGACCGTAAATGGTTTGTTTCCACTGAGTGTTTTGGTTTTTAAAAATTAATTTCTCGAACATGAACGCACATTATGTTCTGGAGTAATTAAGGAACATATATGATGTTAACCTAAACTACCATAGCTTTAGTTTAGATTGGCTGGCCGTTCTTCTTATTTTGGGGAATTGGGGAAATTTGATGCACATGTCACACTTTGAACATAAGATTTACTGTAGGACATCTTTAAAAATGAATGCAATAACGCAATCCTGACAAAGTGTACACACAAAGACTTCTAGAAATATATTAATACTCCTTACTTTGTTCTGTTTCAGGAGATGCTCGATATGAAGAAGTTCATAGATGAGCACCTCAAACCTATCTGAGTACTTCATAATAACTAGAGAAACCTGGTACCCCGTGAGGGGGGCGCCACCCTCGCAGTACTTCTGCCAAAGGGGACAGTGGTATACATAATGGGGACAGGGCTGGCAGCTTCACTCCGAGCTTCGACTCCATAGGGAAGGCAGGGTGCCTGACAAAAGTAATCATCGCCAGGTTCTAATATTAAATTATCAGATATGCTGAAATACACTCATAGATATTCTAAACATTACTTCTTTTTGAATTTCTGTGTCAAAATGACTACTTTGGAGTATGTGTATTATAACCATAGGCGAATGTGAATGAGCGAGTCCAAGTATGTTTCATTCTTCTAGAATGGGATACCTTTGGTCTCTAGAGTACACTGATTACTCATTCTCTGTCTGGTAACCTTCATAAAGACAGATTAGCAGCATGATGTATAATTTAGTCAGCTATAATCTAACTAATTAAAATGTTAATTATATCCAAGAATATACTGCCATACATCTTTAGTCAAACAAAAACAGTTAAGTCCAAGATATTTTTACCCTAATTTATGTGCTACAAATTCCAGATGTCCTATCTTCATATCATTGAATCATACAATTGACCAGGGGATCACTGTACTAGAAAGGCTAGAAATCTTTAACTAAACACACAGAATTACATGTCTGGATGACGTGATGCCAAATTATCACTGGCGCAAACCCATGTACATTATTCCAATCACAGAGACTCGGACCTTTTATAGACTTTGTACGTTACTTTGTACAGTATCACAGGTCAACTTATCTTAATCTCACACCAAACGTTATAAGATCAGTGTTTTCTTTCCTTTCCATCGATGAAGTTCATAAACATGGTGTGGAGTTAATAATTTGTCACGTGAAGTCTGTGTTTAGGCAGCTAGATAGTAACACTAAACGAAGGAATGTTTAACAACTTCTCTTTTCACCATGATAGTTTTAATACCTAGCATACTTAAACATCATCATCTGTTCGCACAGGCAGTGAGGGAACGTACACATCAGTGTACTTCCACAAAGGTGTACATAGTTGTATCGCGCAGTGTATGCATGTGTATGTATACGTGTAGATTATGGTTGATTCATGTGGACAAAACACCAAACACGAGCGGGACATGACCCTCTCGTTGACATACTCCAATCGGTCAGAGGGAAGCAGCTCTGCGGTTGGACGTAGGCCTGGCGCATGTTGGGATTCTTGCAGGTCTTAGCTACTTTTTATTCTCAGTCATAATATTGTTGATGACCCTCCTGAGATTGTCTTTTGAGAATGCAACGTAGTGTACAGAATTGAATAAATCCTTATCTAGCTGGATTTGACTTATCCTGTGTTGTTTTTTCCTTCTCCACAAGTCTAATTGACTATTCGAACAAAAAAATCCCTCTCCACACATCCTTTATTCTGTTGGCAAACTGAGCTTGTTATTTATAAAAATCCTTCTCTGTTAAGCTTTGGTTGCCTCTGTTCACAGACGTTGACAATTTAATCGCGGGTTGAAACTTGATTGCGTCATGCTACGTGTGGTATCTGATACATTATTCTAAACACTATGGTAGTCATAGTAATTGCATCGCTATTGTCTTAGTAACTACGTTTCCTCATAGTACGTTACAAATGAAAGTAACTGGAGAGTAAACCTGGGATTGTTCTTGATCTAAGTAACAACAAAAGAGGTGAAACTAGCACTTTTCAGTTCAAAACTGAACTGGAAAAGATAGAGAAGGACCACAGAGAGTACATTCCTATTTACACTGAAGGGTCAAAAGAAGGACAGAAAGTGGGCTTTGCTGTCCAAACATCATATGGTAACCTGACTGCCGGATTACCTGGTCAGGCCAGTATTTTCACTGCAGAGACCAGTGCAATACTGAAAGCCCTACACTGGGCAGGTGTCTCGCACCATCGTAAATTCATCATATATTCTGACTCAAAATCATGTCTTCAAAGTATCCTCCAATACTCTCCGACAAACCCTTTGGTAAGAGAGGTTTGAGAGAGGATTACTATTTTGAAGAAATTGACGGAAATGAAAAGGCAGACAGAGCAGCAAAGAAAGCTCTGAAGTTGCATCCCAGTACAGCGAAAATTCCACGCACAGATATGACACCTCCAATAAGAGCATCAATAATGAACAAATGGCAATCTGACTGGAACAAGCAAAATTTGACCCGGCTGAAAATAGGTCACTTTAGACTTGCACATTACTATCTCCTGAAAGGGCAAAATCCCCCATTATGCCAAGCATGCAATGTACTCATCACTGTTCAGCCTATCCTGCTGAACTGTAAAAGGGTACAAGAAAATAGAAGAAAGTACTCAAAAAACTGTAACAACATAAAAATCTTGTTTGAAACTATTCCAAAGAATACCAGAATTCTTGTAACCAAATATTGTACTGCCAATTACCCATTTTTTTTATATAGCGATGCAATATACATATTGACCGAAATTGTCTAAATGGCCCGGAGCCTACTGAAAATAGGATATATAACCTATCCTAGTAGCTTACTCCAGAATAAAAACCAATCCAAAAATAAAGATTCATAAGTACATGTTAAGATTTAATCTGCATCATTAATACCTTTATTGGCATTGGTTTCATGATTCATCTGTTGCCACAACTCATCAACCAGGGAAAATATATTTAGGGACAATCAATCTAAAATCCAACACAAAAGCTCAATTATAATTTTTATTCCAACTTAGTATGTTTAACAACACGATTTATCAACTTAGAATAGACGCGTAGGCATAGCGATACTGATTGCTTCTGGGCGATCGTACTAGAACAATGGCCTGGGAATCTGCTTTGGTTCTATTCTCCAGTAAAGATATCAGTCCTTGAACAACAATAAACGCAATCCCAGAACCTCGGCCGTCACAGAAATGGTACCCTCCCTGCTTCACAAATCCCAACACAGCCCTAGAACTGGAATCACGAACATTGACAACATCTTCACAAAGACCTTTCGTTCCTTCTTTGTCAATCTGATGACATTTTGCATCGGGTTCCTTTCCAGTCACTTTTGAAGCGCTTTCTTTTGTCTCTGCTGCTTTCTTTGCTTTGGGTTGTTTCAACTTTGTGTCCCTGTGTGGTGGTTCTATCGGCCCACCGTATTTCTTGTCTTTGTGGTAGTTTAGCAGGTCATCCTGCGTGGGTATACAGACTGTAGAGAATGGCTCCAAGACCCCACGATGTACCGCCCGTACACATACCACAAGGAGAAGTGATTTATGTGGTAGCAACATACGCAGCACAGCCTCCTGGTGTTGTCCACCTCCATCATGGACACATTTCTGCTGTGTCGAGACTCTCTGACGTTTATGTGACATGTGTTTGTACATCCCAGAACACACCTGGTCAAGTTGCGTCAATAGTCGCTTGTTGCGTAGTACGACTACCTCACCATGGGCGGCAAAACCCAACTCTAACGGAGAGTCCAGTGGCTCTGGGACCCAGTTGGATATTAGCTCTGTCCAAGGATAGCGGAATGGGGCAATGATTCCTAATTTGATGTAGTTTGGACGTTTTGCAGGCGGCATTCTTTTGTACTTGCCTTCTAGTGATTCCTTATCCGCCGCCTCCGCAGCTTTTCCAGTTGGAGTATCAGGGAATCCCTCTGGGAAGTGCAACTGGCCCATTTCTGTGGCGGTGCTAAGGGACTCCTTCAGTCCACACGCCCGGGCGCCGCGGTATATGAGCCCCACCCAGAAAGCCATGGCCCAAGCTTGTGGGAGGACAATGTCCCACCCCGCGCCCCACTGGAGTGGGATCCCGGCGAGGCTGGAGTTCTCCTGTGCACGTCCCGAGCGGGGCCGCGGTCCCGGTTGCTGGATTAACAGCACAGGTATCCGAGACTCTCCTTCTCCGAGCTCCAGCTGCGTGCCTGTAAACATTTTTTTTAGAATAAAATCTGAAATTAAGCGATACTTTCTGGGAATGCAGCAAGCCGAATTGTCTCTTGCAAGGATATATATTAATAAAATGCAATTTATCATTCATGAAAAAAAATTTAGAATTAGAATTTTGTGCAGTAAGAAAATATACCTACGCGCGACAATTACCAAGTTCTGCGGGGAAATCTTAATCTTACAAGCCAAGATCCTTTATATACTGATCCTTTATGAGAAATAGCTGTTCTCTGCTTTAGTATAGAAATGATATGTGTATACCAATGTCTGTTACATACCTGGAACTAGGTGGTTAGACCGCAGTTCATTCAAAGCGGCTTCTGACATCTTCGAGGCTTTGACCTGGTGACGGACATCCTGTTCCCAGATGGGAGAGTCAGCCACGTCAGATGGCCACTGCTTCACAACATCCAGCGTCGTTTCGGATATCGCTATAGGACCAAGAAAAATATCACTTAAGCCTCAGGATAGCACATTTATTCCCTCTCACTGTAAACTTAGACACAAGTGTTTTATTCATTCTACGATAATTGCCTGATACCAATAACTGTTCTAACCAAGGAAGAAAAGAAAGGTTGACTCATTGTGGACATGGATAGAGAATTGTTTACTGTAAATTGTGAAACAATTGCAGGCAGATCTGCACATCTTGATGACTAAATCAAACCTACCAGTTATCCCTCACACCAATAGGTTAACCATGGAATATGTAATTTAGGCAACCCTAGCCACAGACATGGCCCTCATAATTAAGGAAGTATAGCCAAGATCAATAAGAACAAAAGACACGTACGAGCAGGGATGTCAATTAGGATCAGAAAACTAAGTGGCAATAGTTTTCATGAGGAATTTGCTGTCTCGGACCACGGACTTGGCCATCCAAATCCGTGCTCGCACGGACCGAGAAAACGTGGTTAAACGCATATATTTCGGTCGGTGTGGGTCTTAGGATCTATGGGTAGGTTTAAAATACTAATCATCTAGCATTATTGAAGCTCAGTTATCATTACCTTTGTTTTACACAAGGAAAAGGGAATTTATATAATGATAAAGAAAGCCTCGATCTCCATGGAAAATGGTAAGCTGCCATTTTTGGGTAACAGTAACTAATAGCGACTGTGTGGACGATTATAAGTTTTGTGAGATCTCAAGACTACTGAAGAGAGCCACAAACTACCGAAACTAATCAATATTTGTATCCGGAAGGTGCTGGCAATAATGCTACACAATTATTTGTTGTTCTTTAAAAAAAAAAAAAAGATTACCGGACTGTAGACCAAATAATCATATCACGCCACCACCGTATAAATCATGGGGGGTGAGGTTGATTCTTATTGAAGTAGCTAATGGCAAAATCACCAATGTCCATATTCATGAGACACTGGAGAGTTTCCCTTATCTCCAGAATGACTTTTCCTCTTAAATGAATTGGGATGGGTCAAGGTGAAACACATCGTCCCTGAAAAGTGATAACATCACATGCCAGATTAATCAAGATGCCTGATGCGTCAGAATAGGATGACACCATGCTCTTTCCCCACCCGATCTGTAAAATCTAACAGATTCCCATAAGGAAATGTGCTCGGTGAAAAATACCCCAACACTACTGTGCTGGAGAGTAAGCACACGGTAACGACCTGTTCCCATGGCGGGTGGCTCCTGTTGTTACGTAGATAACAATGGTAACCTGGAGATTGTGTAGCAAAATGGTTCAGAAGTGACAGGAAATTGTCATCATCAAAGTAGCATCTGGCTTACTAGGTGTTATAGGCATGTTTCATTAATTTTGAAAGAATACTAGACGAGAGTTTACGGGTGGAGTATAATCTATATTGTACAAAAATAAGATTCAATGCTTCCTTTTTGCGTATGAGTGATGGTTGAATACTCCACCATTTCCGAATTATTGGCTATGTGATAGCCACATCCATCAAATATCAATATTAAGAGTAAATCCTAACCTGACGGATCGTCGGTGACTCTCATCTTCTTCCTGGGTAGAAAAATGCGTGGATCCCTTGACGTTAGCCCGAGAACTACATTATCCGTCAGCTCAGCTGCAGACTGCAAACCCCGCAACTGGTGCCAAACTTCACACTGGTGGTCGTGCATGGAACTTGCAGGACCTGCAAAATAGCTCTGCCACCACTTTTGTTCACAGCTTGTATTCGGTTTTGTGTCGTCTTGTGTTTCATCAGTTACGGCCGAATGTCCATCACCCGCATTAGCTGCCTCTATCAACAAAGGGCTTCTTTTCACATCGGCAACCTTCAGAAGGTCCTGGAGAATCGCGTGCGATAATGGCCCGCTCAAATTGAAGCGACATAGGAGGTCTTTTAATGACGTCAAAGTCACCTCACCGTTACTAAGGCACAGTCTATCCATCCCAGAAGGACGAACGTCATCCACGCTTTTCTTAACATCGCCTTCCTTCACCTTTTTGTCGTCTGCTTCTCTCCCACTTGCCTCACGCAAACTAGAATCCTGCACTGCCAGCAGCTCCCCAGATTCCTTGTTGATCCTGTCCTTGTTTTCCTCTGTTGAGAGTTTGAATACAGTTTTGAGCTCAGTGAGGATGTCTTCGTAACAACCCGGGTGGCACCATATCCACATCTGCCGATGGCTTGTGTCGGAAGCCGAGGATTCGGTAGAGGGAAGTGGCTTCCACAGAAATTTGACAACACCCAGAGCTCCGCTTGGATACTGATCATTCCTGTAGAAAACTGCCTCCCCTTCTCGCATACCACTGACGTATCGTACCGCACCAGGTGTGGGGCCTCAAGAGACAATGAAAGAAAAGACATCAGAAGAAAAAGAATTTGGATCTCCTCCGACCAAGTTAAAAATAACAAGAATTAAGTAAGGTTACAAGTAAGACTCCGCTAAACGGACAGATAGACACTCTAAGAATCACCCTTTTTTCGGGGGGGGGGGGGGGAGCGGGGGGCGGTTGGGTCTTTTCGTTTTTTTGGGGTTTTTTTGGGTTTTTTTTTTGGGGGGGGGGGGGGTCTAAAAGTGTTTTCGCATCGTTTTCTAAATCTTAAATGAATCATTTCAGTTTTCAATTGAGTTTTATACTGACCACTGAAATTGATATATACTTTTCGGGCAAGTAAGGACAGTAAAATTGAATTGTCTGTATCTGGAGCTTTTCTGTATTACGATGCAATATACGACACAGTGAATGTCATTCTAAATATATATTTGGACAACTTAGAACATAACTCACCAGTCTCAACACTGCAAAGTCTATATAAACCTTTTAATAGTTTTGCTTGTGGTCCTTGTAACTCGATACAACACATGTAGGAGATGTCCTGTCAAATGGAAACAAGATAAATAAATATATAATTTCAATGATCCCTTTAAACAAATAACCTAGGTTGCACTGATTAGCTTTGCGTTTGGAAGAAAGTTTTAAATGTAGAGGTCTTTCACCTGAAACAGGTATTAGTCGACAGGAATCATGTGAATAATCTGTAGATGGGATCGGTCAGAGGAGAGGAATTGGTTCATCCCACTGCCGACTTATTGTAAGATGCTAATGGACCTGTTGTGTTGTGATATATGCGGAGTCATTGCAGGTCTGCGACTACTGAAGAGAATGGGGCTCAGGGAGACTCCCCTTTATAATGACGGGGATTCATCGGCGGCACGGCGGAGTACCCGGAGTTCGGCAAAGGAGATTGGGACTCCGGGGCTTAGCGGCCCAGGATCTATGGTGGAAGGTATGCGAGATCAGCAGACAAGCAGAGTCGGTGTAACTAGGCCTGCAGACGGGATTTTAAATACTTAATATTTAGGGGCGCTGGGATAAATCATAAGGGACCCTGACTGGATCGCCCAGTTTTCATTGAGTAGCTTTGTCAGGACTCCACCAGAAAGCTAACTTTGAGGACGATGTGTAGTGGGGACTGGTCGGAGAGGAGAGGGAGAGGTTGGCGGGGAGGGTAGGAAGTAGTCCCGAAAGTGGTTAGTTACCAGGGGGCGCCCCGAAGCCCATATATGGGTGAGCAGCTACGCCATCTGACTTTCTATGCTTAAGTGCAGAACACGACGGACATTTTGCTTTATCCTCCTGCCCCCCCCCCCCCCCCCCCCCCCCCACGTGCAGACGTAGATCTCATTTTTGTGAAGTGATTTGATAAAGCGCTGTGGTCGCTACCATTGTAATCTGCTTCATTGAATAGGACATTTCCTTACACCTAGTGTCGTCCTCACTTTAATATGGTTGCTATACATTATAACACCTTAGCGTCACCTCCTTATAATTTCTAACATTTTACAAAAGTATTGAAGACGTGGCAAAAAACACCTCTTGGATAAAGTCGATGCCACCTTTTTAATGACAACTTCCTATCAGTTCAAACGAAACTGCTATAGTGTCTTCAGGTCAGCCATTGTTCTGGATTAGACAACGTAGGATCCAACCATGGTAACGGATCTTAGATCCGGTCTACACTCACAAAACATAGGTATTGCATGGGAAAAAGTGAAAGCCAAGCAGAAAAGAAAACAATTAAAAGAAACTACTAAAGTGACACGCTAACGATTCCCCAGCTTTAAACCCCGAGTTTAAGCACATATTAGCATTTTAAATGTCAGGGAGTTTGGCTTACCTTTTCGGCAGGAAACAAGGTATAGGTGCATAATTTCCTTTTTATGCCATCTAATAATCTTACCCGCATATTACAGAACCTGGCACCACCACGATAGGCAGCAAAAGTGACATCCCAACGTGTTTGTATTGTTCTGTATATTGGAATCTTAACTTATAAGGTCTACCTCTTCGACAGGAAACAAGGTACATGTACATGTAGTTTTACTTTTAGTCATCTGATAATCTTACCCTCATATTGCAGAACCTGGCAGCACCACGGTAGGCAGCGCGCACGCCCTTGCCGTTGGGGTGGAGCGGGATGCGGTAACCCCACTGCGTGTCCATGTGGAAGCGTTTGGCGTGCCATATGTGAGTCTCCAGCCACACGTTCTGTCGTGAACGGCGGCTGTACTCCTCCAGCAGGTTGCCTGGCCGTCTTCGATGCCGACGCGACGGGCATTTCGTTTTAGTCGGATTGCCCGAACTAGCCATCTGAAAATGGTGACAGGGGAGCGTTTTAGAAAACGTCTTTAGAGATTTACACAAACTCAAAAGTTCACTTTGTACGGTAAAATATCGATCTAAATTAGCAGGGTTTTCCCATTGTCCAATTACAAGAATTCACGGGTTCACATACATAATCGTTTTTATCTGAGCATCACTAAATAGTATCTTAATATTAGTTCCATTACTAGTGTATGGTCCTCTGTTTCACTAGTATATAGGACCACCGGAGTGTTACATACCAGGCCGCTGAAAAAGACAATTATCCAGACCTGAACCAAGGGCTGTACTGTACTACAATACTATATCGAAAAAACATTCATCACTTTCCCTATATTCAAGAATCTATAACATCTAATAACATGTACAACTAAGTACCACTGAGGCGATTTTTTTTTCATATGCTCAGCTCCATTTTAATGACCATCGATTATGGAGTCTTTATAGAAAACGTATTGGGTATGTGTAATTTGCATGAAAGAGGCCCATAATCTCCTATTAGTGAAAGTAGGTTTTTATGGAGAAAAGTCCCCAAAACGTCATCGAGCCCCTGATCGGAAATCAAAATCAGAACTTTGTGACGAACTGTTAAAGTCCCGTAACGTTACTAGAAGTTTGCGAAATATGAAAATAATATAGTTTATGGTAATAATAAATGACAAAATAAAATATATTAATAAATAGAATATAAATTGGTTTCAGATAACAGCAGTAGTAATCTCCTTGGTCCAGACGTAATATGCTCATGTGCGCTCGCATATTACTACGCGTCTGGTCCTCGGAGAATACGGACGCTTGTATTTGAAAGCAGTTAATATTGTGCTTATTATATATCATTATATTCTTATGGCTGTATCAACTACGGATACTGCCCGTGGATCACCTTTAACCGTAAGTCACATTGTGACGCAAGGCGTATGTGATCACGTGACTGTAAAATCTTCGGCTTCGGGATGTATCTGATTAATAATTTTACCGCATATTTTGGACATATAAAGACAGTAAGCCACTTTCAATATAGTACTAAATATCACACAAAATAATATGTTTAGGAGCTAAGTAATTGACCGGTTCTTTATAGACATGAGCGAAATGGCTAAAACACCTTCAGGAATATCGTCCAAAGTGGCACATAACCTATGGAACGTTTGAACGTGCATCATCTAACGTCTACCCAGGTGCTACTTTAGCGTACAATAGGTAGTTTATTTACTTGATGCCATAATTATCATTCTGATACTACAATTGTGATATCTGGGGTCTATCCTCAAGCGCGTGATGTTAAGTAGTGTGTAGACCGACCTCTCGTCGACCTTTGTCTTGTAGGCGTCGCGGAAGGCGCTTGATGTTGTGGCTCGCAGCTCGCCTTCGCATATGGCGAGGTAATATCTGCATTGCCTTGTTGTTGCCCCACGTCCGCCTTGAGACGGCCGCCATCGCCTCCATTTCCCGGGCACGTGCCCCTGCATATTCTATCACATTGATGGATGCTATGTGTATAAAAAGTACTCGTTAGAATCAAGGTCGATCAATGTGATACAGTATATCGTTACGCTGGGAAGCACAACCCTGCTTCATTTGGCCAACACACACTATAAGAGGCTATGCTACAGGAAGACATAGAAATGAGAAATTGGAAAAATCCAGAACAATAAGAACGTAGAGGCCTAAAAGTTTGGCCGTGTATTTTGTGCTACTGTAAGTGAAATCCAGAATCACAAAAATCGCTAGGTTTTCATTTTGACCATCCATCCCCCCGCCCCTCCCCCAAACAGACTTTTACCCGCCGATTTACAATGATCTCATGAATAACACTTGGGATATACACAATTTCAAAAATCCGCCAAAATTATACACATGTACACGGCAATATTAAAGTATTCCGTAATTCTGTAGCGATAATTGGGACAGAGAGCAACCATATAATTAGTGTGTATTCCTACGGTGTCATCAGCGAAGGGGAATTATAGGTCTAATGAGCACCAGCTATATAGTAAGAACCCTCTCATTACGGAATCACTCATAAGCGGTTAACAGAGTCGACGTAGGATACCTTGCCTTGGCCGAGAAAGCTTAGTGATTTTGAATACACAGTATGAGCCAAACATTGTGTGGGTCACATCAGTGAAAGTATTACTGGTACGATATCTTGCTGTAAATAAATCGTCGAATTTATGCGTGTCAACTGGAGTCTATGGCCCTTGCTTGCCTACACGAGTGGTAGACCAAAATAAAATTCCTATGATGTTAGTTTCATAAATCAACCTCTTAAGAGAAGTGTAATTTGCTTACTAGTATTTGATATTGCACATGTACTTGCATATCTAAAGCAGGATAGACTACGTGGTATAAAAATCTAAACTATTGACATATCTTCTGAAGAAATACTTACTTCGAGATACTTCTTTATTTCCATCTCCTGCCGTTTTGTCAGTATTGAGTTCACGAGACATTTCTGTAACATTAAGTGCATACATAAATATTAATGAACAAAAATGATTCAACGCTCATTTAAAGACGTTTACAATGTATGGCTAAATATTGTGTAATGAGATGGAACCATGTTCCCAACGCCGTAGACTATGGAATTAAACAAGGTAAACTAGGACAAAATGACAGGAAATAAAATAATTATTTTGGGAATTCTGAAATTTCTCAAATTCAAGGAGTCTTGCGTTTGCTACTTCATAGACTGATTTCATGTGCACAGTAAGCGTTAAGACTCTGCTTATAGTGACAGCAAGATATTTGTATGACTTACAATGTGGTAGAGAAGTGTCATTAAAATATAAATTCATATTGCCCAGTCTATTGTGTTTGCTTCTGGTACTGTACCAGCACGTCATTGTCTTGGTCAGATTCAGCTTAATACGTCCGTTGGCATTTCACCAGGTAGATAGTATTTAGAGCATTCTGCAGTTTGGATGATGCTACCTGCTCATTCATGTCAGAAGTAAATATAACCAAATCATCAGCATTCTGTTACTATCTTGATGGATATCATTAATATACAATACTAACAAAAGTGTGCCGGGCACAGATCCCTGAGGGACTCCAAATGGTACTGGTGTAATACCAGACTCCATAACATTAACACACATTAGTTGAAATATGTTTTTTAAATAGCACACAATCCTTCTAAAAAGATTGTCAGGTTAACAGAATTTACATTGCAATTCTGTTTTTACTAGTAGTTCATGAAAGGACACAATCAAAGGCCTCGCATTTATCCACAGAACGGGGGCAGTTACGTGGAATCCACCTCTAGATTGATACAGGTGTGCACTATAAATATACATGTACATGTATAGTGCATCACCTGTACCTAATTCAGAGTTGTTCGATCATCGAACTACCGTAAAAACAATGTGAAGCAGTGATGGATTGTGATTACGCAGGACGGACCATCAAGGTGCGGAATTGGACGCCTTTAGCCTTTTACCGTTTGAACCCCATTCCCTGGACTCGTTGAGCCTAACCTTGTGGACACCTTGCACTCGTTTTAGGAACACTTTGGGACTATTAATCAGGGATGCCAGTTGGGGTCAGAAGAATACATTAAAATATTTATCATTGCAATACAGGGTTTATGCATTACATATGCATTACACTGGGGAATCAAGGGAAACACGGGCCAGTGGGAAGATTCAGTGGGGGGTTGTTTGTTTGTGGTTTAACATCCCAGGGGACCCTGAGGGTATATAGGGACCAGGGATCATAGGCTGTGGTTGAATCGGTAATGGAGTAACAGGAGAATCTCACCCCTACACATTTACCAATGTGACTTCTTTTACTTCCCACACCACATAGACATGGTATGAGAAGGATTGACCTTTGATATAGCAGTAAATCTATCAATGCTGGGGGTGAAGAAGAAAAAGTGGCTGCAGTGGGACTTGAATCAACAAAGTCTGACAACCTTGTCTCTACACGTCCAGTGTTTTTACCACTGAGCTAACTGCCCTCCCCCCCCTTCCCCAGTCGCTTTAGTTATATTTGGTCTGCACCATGAGGAGGCAAGGCGACCAAGAGGGTAAACAGATTGGTAATTGCTATCCACCCCAGCAGACCCACCCAGGAGTGCTCGGCCCTGGTTATTTGGTTAACCGTAAAATTGGTAGCGTATAAAAGGACATTAAGGCCCAACCCTACTGTTGTGACAGAATCATTGCACCTCCATAACAAGTCGACAATAAACATCCATCTTTGACGAAACAGCGCCAATGCAAAAGAACATCAACAACAACACCCACCAACAACAACATTCACAACCATCAGCCCCATCACCCACTAACAACACCGTACACCTATCAACATCAACCAACAATAACACCTACATCACCAACCCACTCCTACCTACACCCACAAACATCAACACAAACACCTGTACCCACTAACACCAAAACTCCCACCAACACTTCGACCCACCAACACTCACAATCACCAACAGGGTGGAGGGAGGGAGGGAGGGAGGGAGGGAGGGAGGGAGGGAGGGAGGGAGGGAGGGAGGGAGGGAGGGAGGGAGGGAGGGAGGGAGGGAGGGAGGGAGGGAGGGGGGGAGGGAGGGAGGGGGGGAGGGAGGGAGGGAGGGAGGGAGGGAGGGAGGGAGGGAGGGAGGGAGGGAGGGAGGGAGGGAGGGAGGGAGGGAGGGAGGGAGGGAGGGAGGGAGGGAGGGAGGGAGGGAGGGAGGGAGGGAGGGAGGGAGGGAGGGAGGGAGGGAGGGAGGGAGGGAGGGAGGGAGGGAGGGAGGGAGGGAGGGAGGGAGGGAGGGAGGAGATAGTAATGGAAGGATGGAATTAACCACATAATGTCAGTTGCCATTATGTTTCCTCATATGTTATTGGCATGTATACTATAAACTTGTGTAACAGAGACCAGTCACTGTGACCAATGTCATCAAATTTATGGACGCCAATGGAACACCCCTTTTATACTAACTTTAAAACCATTGTTGATCTATTTTTAAATTTTGTTTTTATCATAAGATGGCCAGTAGCTGACTTATCGATTTAAAAATACCCATAGTTATTACAGAAAATGCCATAGAAGAAGTGTTTCTTAGGTGTTGCAATGGTTAGAAAATCATTAGCTTTGAACCCCCTTACTACATTGGCAGGCTGCAGGTTTTGTTGGTTTCTGAGGATGTCCTGACAGTTATGTAATACAATCCCATAGTCATTGTTGAGCGCGGGAAATCGCGCTCATATACGTCATCTCGAGAGGTTAGAATGCTCACACAGGGTTTCAGCTTACTGCAGAGAATCTAACACTTCGCTATCAATGTCCCAACTATAAAGGCCTGGTTAAATGAGCAGGGGTCCAGTATCCCAGTATCCCGTATCCCTGCCCCACTACTGACTTGGTTTCTTCTAATAGAACATTCATGGCTGAGTGACCATGTGAATGTGTGTGCAGTGTGGTGAAGCAAATCAACAGAAATCACATATCAATGGACAAGAATCACATATCAATGGACTATGATACTAGGAGCAAATAGAAAGTTCATCATTGATGAATAAGCGTGCAATTTCAAATGTATGACAACTAAAAGGTTCGGGTTACATTCAGTCTATGGGTTGTTTTCTGTAACTACTTGCACCCAGTAAACTTGACATTTCTGTAACTGCCTGAGTCTATCTATAGGATCCAAACATATCAAACACCAGTAGGTCAATGAGGTATTTCAGTCTTGAGTGATTGGTCATGGTCAGCTGGGCACGCCTCTAAGACACTAAGACACTGGCTCCCTGCTCTGTCCTCAATATCACAGTGAATAGCACACAGATAGTGAAGGGATACATTCTATGCAGTACCCTGAAAGTCTATGTGAACTTCTCTAGGGTCTAGATGATGTATTTAGCATGTGCAAGCACGCTCTAATAATAGTGCTGAATATATTTTAGGAGTAGAAGGAAAGCATATGACAAATATGTTAGTAAAAGGACTTCCAAGGGCACTAGCAGTACTCTAAATGAAGTAGCCTTAAGCCAAACAAACATAAGTGCATCAAGCGCTAAGGGGCTATTAGAGAGTGAACTGAGTGGCATAGCTGACCTATTAGCCAGAGAAATAGGGCAGTTGACCAAGACCCTGAATGAAAAATTCAGTCACAACCGCAAGTTGAATGGGATCCGTGGTATGCTAGACCAGGCACAAGTCAATGTTAGCCAACAAATGACAAACACCTCAAAAGATGTAGATGTCTATACCATAATACACATTCCTGTTGATGATACTTGAGAACAACTATTAAATCCATTATCTGGGTTTATTGAAGCATTCTTGATACTTTCAAATATAAATCGCTTACTGATCAATAATTTCCTATGATAATCTCGTACACTTATTTAATGAGATTTTGGTATACCGCACTCGTCCATTATGAATGGAAATAACATTTGCTCCTAGTTTGTTGAATTTGTAATGATAAAGGAAATCTGCTCGGGAAATGAGGGTTATGAATAAGCAATTGAAGGTATTATCCCCTGGGTAACACTACTGCACTGATATGGGAGATTGTTGAGTGAATTTTACCAAAATATGCATTCATCACAGGAACTGTCATTTACCCTACATTTTCTTCAGGCAGCTGTTGTTTTATCAGGGTTTATTTGTTGAAAATATGTACCTTCATGGTGACATTACAGATTACTTAGGACATAAATGACAATACAAGTGCCTGCAATAACCCTGCTATAGTCTCTGCTGCTATAGGCCAACAATTTTGCTACTAACTTTTAATAGTAAGATGACCATTTAAAAACAATGCACTGTAATCTCAGAAAAGCTCTTGCATGGCAGAATACTAGTCTTAGCATGATGGGACCCCCCTCCACAGCCATGGCACTACCAAGTGTTACAGTACTGGTACCTCAATTATCATCTCCTGCCACAATTGACACACTACACTGGAATGCCTATACAAATTTATGCACATTTCCTGCACTTAATCTAACTAATCACACAGGATTGCCTATTTTTTAGTATTAACCCTATCAGACAGTGATACCTGTAGACATTCTCACTGGAATACCACATGGTTCACATAATTATTCTATCGATGTAATAGATTATGAAAGTATGATAGTGTCCTTTTGAGGGGTGCTCCTGACGAACAGAGATACCCTCAGACCACCAGAGTCACCAGAGGGTCTAGAGATTCTGAAGGTCGAAGGAGGCTGGCCACGGAGCCACCTCCCGGGCCCACCAGGAGATACCCTGGTCCCAGAAGTGACGTAGCAAGGGCGCCCGGTGACTTACCATAAATCTCTGAATGCCCTCTGGCAGTCAGTCTGGTCTTGGACTGGGCTCAGAACACCTCCGGATGACTACCTGTCTCTCTTGAGATTGATAGCTCTGTTAGAGCCTAGAGACTTGGGGGTTTGGTCACACAGTGACCCAATTCATATGCTGCCTGAGGCTTGCCTGTTTGTGGTGCGATAAAAAACTTTGAACTGTTCTCCGGGGTAATCACCATTCCTGTACTCCAATACATTTGAAATATCTAAATGAACGAAATAATTGAACAATCAATTCTTAAACACTTGTATATCTGAAATATTATGCAGGGATATCTTTACCTAACAGCAGCTATGTTAAAATAGTTATAGTAAGGAACAATGTGGGCTTTTCCAAGGAGAATCTCAATTAATTGTTAGCAGAATGAGCATTGGTGGGAATAAATGCATTACAATAAAAGGTTTTTACTGTATTTCTGCACGATAGTTTCTAAAATGTAGCCTTGCTCAAAACCTGTAGTGACTAGGTCGTGGCAAACAAGTCTGATGTATGCTCACAATATCGGAGGTGTTCTTTCAATGACAGAAGGTTTCCAGGAAAAATCCTGAAATTTACTATATACCCATGCCGTATATACTGTAAATATGCACCGTTTTGCCATATAACGTAAAAATACTGTACGAAACAGTGTTCCCTACAGGAAAATACGGAACACTTGTTCCGTATATATAGACTAAAATATCAGATCTTAAGCCAAATAAAATTAATGACTTTTCTTAATTTCGGGTATATAGTAAATATATAACGTCCAACCATGCTTGTACAAGCCTAAAAACTCGATAATATTTTACAGTTTGTACAGAACTCGACATAAACGCCTCGTTACGTACAAACTGTAAATTATAATTTCATTTTGTAGCTTGTACAGCATGGTCAGGACGTTCTATACAAATACAGGTATAGAAAGCCAGGTCTAAATGTTATCTATGAATAATATTCTAACACTTTGATAATCAATCATGGTATGCATGTTTCATCTAATATGGCATATCATGTTTCAATGATCTTTCATATAGAAAAATTCCATGACAAATTTCCGAACAATCTATAGTTACCTACCTCTGCTAGGGGTATAGTAATTATAAGTTATGTATCGAGGCTGACGTTTTTGTACCAGGCTGACGTTTGACCAGGCTGACCAGGCACAATTAACGTATGATTATGCTGAAAATAATACCAGAGAACTTGGCCATGGGAGAACTCGGCACTGAGCCGAGCTAGTACTCCTCCTCCTGGTATTAGAAAAGCTTGGGATGAGCTATATTATCGCTGAGAAGCTGAGGGGAGCTAAGAATAGGGGCAGGCTCAAGCCTTCAAGGCGTCCACAGGGGTTAGTCGTGGCGACCCAAACAGCTACAGTTCCCGTATTAATAGTCGTGTATAGGGTCGGATTCGTCTGACTTACAGGGGTATGCTAAAATCATCCACAGGGTGTGCTCTGGGATTTATGGACGCCTTGAGCCCATGATGATTTGAGCCCTGGATGCCTTGAGCCTTTCTTTTGGCGCCTTGAGCCTACCCTATGGACACCTTGAGCCTACCCCGTTTTGGTGGCCTTGAGCCTCTAGTTGTAAAAACTTTGAAAAGTGCACTTGTACTGGTTTATAGTCATATACACAACCCTAACCCTTACCCAACCCCGTGAATCGGAAGTAAAATAGGGGTAGGCTCAAGGCGTCCACGGGATAGGCTCAAGGCGTCCACGTTTTCACGCTGACAGGAGGTTTAAAGCTTATATAAACCAATTAAGCTCTGTTAATCAATCCAAAAAAGTAAGCCCCGCCCTCCACACAATTGAGCAGAGCGGGGCTACTATGTGGACATGTACCCTGGACAACTTTGAGGCAATAGTTGCCTATGAGAGCTCTGCAGCAATGCTAAAGTATGGGAGTAGTAGGGGACAGAGCCATTGTTAGTTTATAAACAGTCACTAGGTAGCCAGCAGTATGTCAGGCCCCTTTTGGGGGACAGATCTATATTCTAGCTCTTTGTTCTTACGAAATTCAACTGCCTTTCAATGTTATACCATGGTTCCCTTTACTCTTTACACCCATCCTAGAGAAGGATGACATAATGATTAAACCCAGAACATGAGGTTTTTCACATGGAACACTTTATATACATATGTCAGCAAGGCTAGAGTTGTGACACTTCCCAATTATCACTCACTTCTTTCACACCTCCTTTAGTGAAGAACACCTAATTTTTCACCTCCTTCAGTGAAAAACACAGACAAGGTTGTACTAGTGTGTGTGTGTGGGGGGGGGGGGGGGGGGGAGGCATATATGAAACTATGTGTGTAATATGTATCTAAAGAGGGAGCCAAAGTGAACCCACTGAAACCACATATACCCGTTTAAAAAAAGACCATTTCCGGTGGCCAGTATTAAAGACCGAGGCTTAGTGCTAAACCTATGGGGGTTTGAGGCTAGACTTTTGTTTTTGGTCTCGCTTGTTACTTTTGAAGTGAAGTTTACTACTATCGTCTCTGAATAACTTTGTTTCGAAACTACGATGACAGTTGTTAAGTTTATCAAAAATTTGGATCTAAAAGATTGGAGAATGACACATATAATCTCAAACCTACATAGTCAAAGTACTGTGTGCCTACATCCAGAAATGGTGTTTTGTAAATGGGTATCTGTGGTTTCAGTGGGTTCACTTTGGCTCCCTAGATATCTGTATATATGTATCTCTGTATCATTGGCACATTGCCTGTCTATATGTCCCACCATTCTTTAGGCACTTACCTAATTTTTAAGACTTAGTTCTATGCACTCTAGCTAGTGATCTATGGAAAGATCTTGCAAAACTGATTGATTTTGCTTTTTGAATGAAGTATTTATGCCAATTTAAAGCAAACCTGGAATTCAGCCTAACGTTCTGCCACAATTAACCATTCTCGGGAGCGGAACATTTAGTTTCTTTAACGACCGCTTGGGGCAAAGGGTTTTGTCATTTTCGGTCACCCTAGCTTTCTGGTATTATCGCTCAACCGGCGTAACATAAGTCGATGTTTGAACTCACTGTTCATGATAAATATGTGTAATTAAAGGTAGTTTGATGTGTTCCTAACAATATATATAAAAAAAACTTTGCAGGATAGAAGTATGAATGCTTAAATTTAAAGATTTATTTACTTTTGAGCAAGTTTTTATTTTGACAGTTGTAGCAGCCTGTCATTGCAATTTCGGCAGATTGCTGGGGGAAAAAAACCAAAGTAAACAATCTTTACAAAAGTAATAGATTGAAAAAACTAACCAACCATCTTCCCCTGCTCTTCAGCTACATGCCATTTTTTGTTTGATTTCTCTATGTTGGATATTTACTGAGATATTACCAGAGATGTACAGTGGATTTAACATTGGTTGCTATGGAGTGAAAAGTTGTTTAACCCTTCGTGCGTACGAGAGTGCACTGCACCGCTTTTGGGAAAACAAACTGGAAAGCGAGAAAACCGAGCGGCGCAGTGTCCGTTTTTGAGGCCGGACGTACCCGTTACTACGTTGCGTGACGTCGGCGCCGCTCCCGAGAATAGTTAAGAGTTTAATTGTGATCCAAATTTTGTGTTCCACCAAGCTGGTATCAAGAGTCATTGAATTACTTGAAATGTCTATTTCTCATGAACAATATAAGCTAGAAATATGATTTAAAAAGTGGATTGAAGGTCATGACAAGGCGGATGTGACCATGCATGAGATGACCTTTTCCAAGGTCAAGGTCATTTTAAGGTCAAAGGTCAATATTGATATATGGTATATGTGAGGATGTTGGGGTTGCTTATAAAACATAGTGGTCCCTGTCTAAATGGAAATGTTAAGGCATATTCTATACCATTTTTAACCATAGAACATGTGCAAACTAGTTATTTTTATGAGGAACTTGATCTCCATACCATAAAATACCTCTAAAGTTGGGCTTTAAATTCACTTGACCAAACCCTTATTTTTTTCTCAACCAATCATTGATAACTCATATGCACATGATAGATCTCATCAAGCCCGTTAATATTACACCCTAATTGTCTTGATATTCCAATAAATAGCTTCCGAATCAACTTTTGAAGATAGGTGAGGTAAAAAGTGTCCCTCAAAAGGTTAGTGAATTTAATCACACTATGAGCGGCAGAGCCGCGAACGGGATTATGTAAGTGCCTACATTCTTCACACGAAATGAAAACGCTACACTCACAGGGAATAAATGTTCTCTACCATTTCGTGGCCCAGCTCTGACTTTTTGTGATCCCTGCATGTAAATGATCTGTAGGACACCCTTCCACATGTCTTTCAATTTTAATAATATATACCGTACGGTACCCCCATTGACTGGTCTTGCCGACCTGACTGATCGCGACAACTGATACACACTGTGTGAGGGGTGGGTATATATTTTTAATGAAATTATCATCTAGAATAATTTCTAGATATCAACTTTAAGCGATAAAAGGCTCAAGGCGTCTAATTCCCGGCTCAAGGCTCATAATATGATAGGCAACGTCTGGTATTATCGCCCACAATAAGCACTAACCGAGGTGGATATGTGCTCAGGCAACACCTTTTCCTATTCTGTCCTTCTTCAATAGTGTATGATAAAGTTACAAGCAGATATACATTCCATGACAAACAGAACAATGTGTCGAACTCACATAGGTCATCTGTGATGCTTAGGCCTACTGACTGATTTTTAACACACGCTACCGCGCAGCCACTAACCGGAAGTTGCATATGATATATTCTTCTGCTATATCAGGACCGAGTACCACCTTATTTCCCCTCTCATTCACTCACCATAGTACATCTATGATTCACCTATACATTTCAAAAGCTTAACATTTGACGAAAAGAAAGTAAACATTTTCGCTTGTAGAGAATCCACTCTACAAAGTTTGTTTTTTTTCTATTTGAGAGAGTATTTGGCTGGCTGTTGTCCGGTCTGGAGGCAAAATTAGAGTCCGGACTGGTTCCTTGGGTTGTCTGATTGCCTGAGTGTGAAAGTGTAGTCAGTCGTCCCCACATTCCTACTGGACTCCCTTTGTACACACATCTAAACTAAAATTAAATGCATAGATAAGCTACTAGTTTATGAATCAATTTATGATAAACCAAAAGTTTATATAAAATGCTGTACCACTTCGGGCACCTTTGTAAACGCTCTCATACCATAGGTTACCCAGAAGACTATGTCCAGAGTATGGACAAAGATATGCTGTGAGAGTGTATCACGCAGGCCCAGTCGAGCCGGAAGTTGTAGTTGGGTGCGCATGCATCATATGATGATCATCAGGAGGTTGGTGTTTCCAGCAAAATAAGTGTCGATTTCAAGATGGGTCTATATGGAACATATTCTTATACCACAACTATTGTGGTGCTAACAGTTTTAATCATTATTGGTGAGTACCGTTGTTTATGCCTACAATTTCATAGCCATATTCGTTACTGACTGAAACAGCACCACTCCTCAAATTCAGATTGACAGTCCTTGGCACTGCTGTCCTGAGTGAGTGTTGTGCCTGAGAGATGATTTCGCATCACAAGACACCTGACATTGGCATCGATATCCAACACTGTTGTTCCTCGTTCGATGGAAAATGCTTCGCCCTGTTACCATATCTTTAAAGCTCCTGGTTTACGTATAGATAATGTAAATAACTTGTTTTCATTGAAAGGTTCCCTTATCGTAAGCCACGAATCTAGTATAGTAGTAGTACTAATACTAATACTTAAATAGTAATACGGTACCGGTTGTAAAGATTTCGTATAGATCTAGATCTAGGTGGTCTTCCATCACTGCAACATGGCACAGAAATGTAATTTAATGTATAACTGGGGTGGCACTAACAAAAAAAGTAGGTATAAATTTTCCTTCCAGATATTCTCGGTAAATGGCCGGACGGTATCATGTGTTAGAAGTCAGATAAATGATTAAACCGGGCCCGAAAGGTTTCTCCAGAACTTGGCAGAAGAGGTGAAAGCACTCAGTCAAGTTTAGTTGCTATCAAGTTTAGTTGCTGGGGGGGGGGGGGGGGGGGGTGGGCAGTGGTACCGCGGTACCGCAGTACGGTTACAGGATAACTCGCTCCGGTTTGAAGAATTCGACCCGCAAATTTACTCCGTACAGTAGAACCCTGCTTTAAGTAAGGGGACACCCTCTGTTCGGAGCAAAGTGTCCCCTCAATTGGCTTAAAGAGCTGATTCCACCAACAGGATGGATTTGTCGTGATATATCTTGTTATATCTTACAGTGTCTCGATGTGTCGTACCTTCGTGGTCGCAAAAAGAAGGCATGGGGTGTCGGGTGTCTAGTTTGGTGCTCCACCACCGCAACATCTCAAGACACATCCCCGACAAATAGGCATGCGATTATTCAAACCTAGCCCGACTTAAGGCGGTATTCCACCAAACAACCACTTTTTCAACGTCAACAGACGTTCCAGCCGACCTTTCAGCCGACGTCGGTTGAAACGTCTGGAAAAATGGCCTCAAAATGCGTCGCTGCACCACCGAAACCCCCAACAGACGTTCATTTAGACGCCATACGAGCGTCGGGTGGGTTCGAAGTTCCAGCAGATCCTAGCCGACGCCCCTGCCGGGGCGCCGACTGGTGGACGTTGGCCACATTTTACGTAGTAATCGAGTTCTCCGATAGGCGGCGCGGCGTGCGGCGATACACTACGACGCTCTGAACCCGCGAAAACGCGTATCGAGCGAAGCAGTGTGTCGCTTTGTCGGGATTTGTACGGGAACGGTCAGAAAAGGTGAAATAACCGCGGAATTTGACGTCAAATCGAACAATGAAGGTAAATAAAGACAAGGATTGATGTTATGGTGCTAGAATTCTGCTGAAAGTCAGAGTTTTCGATATCTGTTCGCAGCTTCGGGTATCGCCGGTGTCGGCCGCACCATGTTGGCGGCGTTCCCTCGCTGCAACTCCGGGCAGAACCCGCGAGCAGGTGTCGTAGTCTTCAAATGCATCGACCAGATGCTTAATTCCAGCCGATAAAATTCTAATCGATCAGTTTTTCGCCAGATGGGCAAATTCTGTCTCTTGGAGGTTTATTGGAGGATTGGTTGGGATATCACCTGAAAAAATCTAGTTGGTGGAAGCGCATCTCAACTGGCTCTTCTGCCAGACGCTTAGCAACCGTGAAGCGACACTCCAACGACCCCCAATATCCTCCAACAGACGTCTTGAAACGTCTGGCAGGAGAGCCGACGCCTGCTGAAACGTCTGGTGTGTGCTTCCACCAACCCGACAGATGATTTAAATTTGAGCAGATATGCCAGCAACCCCAGCAACCCCCATACGCGCGCTGTACAACGTTTTTGTCTTGTTGGTGGAATATCCCCTTTAGTAAGACACCCAGATCGTGGCTAATCCTGCTAGATCTTGTGTGTTAGTGGAATCACCACTTAAAGGGCTGATTCCACCACACAATGGATTTGCTGTGTAATGTCTTGGTATGTCCTGGAGTGTCGCTATATGTCATACCCCTGTTGTTGTAAAACCTAGCCTTGTGGTGTTGGGTGTATGTTTTGGTGCTCCACCACCGCGACACCTCAAAACACATCGCGACATATAGGCACACGATTATTCAAACCTAGCCTGACTTAACAAGACACCCAGATCGTGGCTAATCTCGCTAGATGTTTTGTGGTGAAATCACCACTTAATTGGGTGTCCCAGAAGCGGGGTCTTACTGTATTTAAAAGGGGAACTCGCTCTGTGAATTTGGGTGTGTGAAAAGCAGTAGATCCGCGTTTTGCAGAATAAACCCCTTTTTCACTGACCCGATCAAAGATGAGAATCGGGAACAATAATGTCGGTATCTGGACTTCATAGCTTCATAGCCAGTAGGCTTCGATTTTCACCATGAGTGCGAGAGTGTCGCCCCCTGAAAGCATATCGTCCAATTTACCAAGCGTATTGTCCAAAGCGTCCTTGCTGCCAAGCATATTATCCAGTATTCTTGATGTCCATGTACAGAGATAAAAAGGATCCAATCATGCAAATTTGGTTAACACATGCTCTAATAAAGATGTTTGGAAACGGTTTTCAGATTTAATACCTCCTTCATCCTCATGCAGTACACCCCAAGCGAATGTTCACGTAAATTGACTGGTTTGGGGGAAATACTATACCGCATGTTTAAATAGACCTTGATGTCTACATGGGAATCTAAATGAAGGGGATATATGATAAAAGCACTAGACCCAAGTTACCAAGTGATTAATTTAGCAAATTGATATGACCATATTTACTCGTATTTCTTTTGACTTTCTTTAAATATTCTGGAAACGTACATCTTATGAGACAGCAAATGTCATTTCATAAGAAGAGATAATTATTGCAAATTCTGTTAAAGTGGTACGGGTAATCCGCAAATCATATTTATCGTAACTGAGACACTATTGCCATTATCAATGCTTATTTTAACTGATATTCATCTTTTATTTAGAAAATGTATATCTGATTTTTTGCAGCCCTCTACTACTGTCTCTCCGGTCAAGGATACAGATTTGACATTGGCTGGTATGCAAAATCCTATTAATCTGTATAACTCTAACTAGTAATGCTACAATATTTCATCTATATTTTGATCTTATATAACCCTTTAAGGACAGCCGCCTATGGCAGAACTACTCACTTGGGGACGGCGACTAGTGACTGTACAGTTAGGGGACAGGGGCATTGTCCTCTGAACTCAAAATTTGAAGGCTTATCACGTGATATTTCTTTTTATCCTTAGTATTTGTATTATTTAGAATTTAAAAATATGATGTTATACCTACATTCTGTGAAAATTTAAAGTTATTGTTAAAATATTTCCATTTCAAAAACAATTTCATAAATATCCAGCATATGATGCCTTGAGGCATCATCCCCCCCTGCCGGTTGATGCCTTAAGGCATCATCCGCCCCTAAAGGGTTAATCTGCCAATTCTTACATATAAGTTATAAAATGAGTCCAGCGATAACCTTTTGAATGCGACGTGTAATCGTAAATTTCAGCGGGGGGGGGGGGGGGGGAACATGGGAGTGGATCGACCAAGCTTAATTAAAGTGTATCATAATTACATGTAATATGTTTCACTTATTCAGGTTCCTCGCAGCCACTTCACCTTACCTATGGGCTAACCTAGGCATTAGTCTCTCCATCGCACTCTCAGTCGTCGGTGCAGCATGGTATGTTATATTAGTATTCGGTCCGTTGATAGAGAGGATTCGCAAACTACATATACAAGTATTATGAAACTACAGGATTCCTAATATTCCTACCAAAGAAAGCCGATTTTTTTATTTGCTACCGACAAGAGATGGAAGCTATCACAAGATACGATTCACTGTCCACCAATGTAGCCATTTCTGATGCTCTATAATTAATGCTCCCATTTGTTTCAAAGTGATAATTATTTATTGTCGAACTATACGCTATCTATTGTTGAGTTGTCCACAAAGTTTAAGATGCATAATTTTGATATACTTTACTTCTAGGGGCATTTACACGACGGGATCTAGCATTCTTGGTGGAGGTGTGAAAGCACCACGTATCAGGACGAAAAATTTGGTCAGCATCATTTTCTGTGAGGCTGTAGCCATCTACGGTATCATCATGGCCATCGTCATTAGCAACGCCGAAGAGGTGAGTACCATGAAGTGTCCCAAATCATGACTTTTAATCATTACTTCATATATCTGCGTCTTTCCACTCTGTAATAGGACAGTAACTAGATCTTTGTATATTTTGGGGCACTCACAATATTTCCCGACATGGGTAGAAATTCGACACTCAAACTTAGAGTAGCTAAAAACCAGCGACCATTCCATTGGGCTGTGTGGCCCTATTTAAACAATCTGCAAACGTTTCTACTTTCATGGATCTGGGTATATCTTTTAAATCGAGAAATGTTACTACCAGCGTACAATACTCTTCTAATAAAGATTGTGGGGTGTATCCAAAAATCGTTATGTATAGTACTATAATACCGTGTGAGAACGTCACACACTTATGGTTCAGCTGTTCAGATGTAATTCGTCACTGAGTGGAGTGAATATACTAGAGTTTGTTCCTACGTATCATGTCACTTTCAGTCATTCAAAACTGTAAGTAGTAAAATAGAGTTTTGAATGATATTTAGGTATGTTATATTAAGATGACTGAGTAGAAGAACGAGGCACGTCTGAACACCTCGTTCATGGACCTCAGTTCGTCCAAACATACCTAAACAACTCGCAACGAAATTCATTCACTCACCCTTCTCCAATCTTCATATAGCAGTGAACGTGTAGTATACCAGATGAGAAAATATTGTACTAATCGCTAAATTTGTCTGTTCTATGGTATACGTTCCATGCCTCTTATTTTTCAGAGTTACAACGTGAATACCGAAGATATAAGTGTCCTTCGAATGAACGCAAAAGCTGGTAGGTTTTACCCTTTTATCTATAGTCCCTCTATTCAAAGATAGCTTACAGTAATATCAAAGGAAAATAACGCATCCAACATTCGACAATGCTTTATGAAATAGCGTTGTTTTTTCTGTTCAGTTCACCTCAAATATGGGAAACTATCGCTTTCTTTCATATTAATGAAACTATAATCTTGTTTCATGTCGTTGTGAAAATGAAGGCTTCGCCAAAAAAGAATCACTGTCAGGTTCAGTTTTGAGAAACCTGGATGTCTTCAGTGCCCTAACATGTGTTGCACTATATGAACTCTCCACTCCTTCACGTTATCTTTTTTTACAGAAAGGATCATTATGATTACGATTTTTAAGTTGTATGCACATGCTGTTTTCTATTTCCTACTCAGGTTATGTGATGTTCGGCGCCGGACTTACTGTTGGACTGTGCAATTTGTTCTGTGGCGTCTGCGTTGGTATTGTTGGTTCTGGAGCTGCTCTAGCCGATGCCCAAAATGGAGCTCTGTTTGTAAAAATTCTCATCATTGAGATCTTCGGTAGTGCCATCGGATTATTTGGAGTCATCGTAGGCATTTTGCAGGTAGGCAACAATTTTTAATCAAATTCTAATGTAGCTGCTACACTGTTATAAAATAATGTACAACGCTGAATGAAAAGGGAAGAACATGCCATGCACTATGCAAGCCAGATTCTGAAGCATTAAAAATACCATCATTCAGATTGTACTGATTTTAAGATGAACCATCTGTGATTTCTCATCATTTTTACCCTCTTCATTGGGTGTAAGAGTGTGTGGTGTAAAGAAAACCCGTGCACTTCCTATATAGGGTCCAAATAAATATGAGTCATCGAGGGTCAGTTGTTCGAATTAATCTGTTAACGGTCTGGGGTTTCTTGTTTCATGGATCTATTATATAAGGTGTCTATTGTACTCAACAAAATGAGTTGATGCTGTAGGACATAGGCTATGCTCAGGATACAGAGTTTATAGCTAAATGATGCTAGAACGGTGTGCAATAGTTGCGTCGTGGTCAGTAATATTAATCTGGTGAGACGGGCCAATTTTAAGCCACGCATCTCTGCCCAGGCGGTTTTCAGTAGCTACTACAATTCCCTTGGAGTTTCTGATTATATTTTTACACTCCTGGCAACATTTGAGGACTTCAGTGTTAAAAGATGTTCAAGTAGCAATGCGACTATTGGACACTAGAGTAGTTACATCACCTCTCCTGAAAACGTCTCTGGTATATAGTTAACTATTCTTAGTAGGTTTAAATCACATTGTAAGGCGAGTGTGCCCAATTATTAGAATAACCAGGGGCACACTCTATTACTGTGTCTGTAATTGCTGTTAATGGAATACATGGATATAGACTCTGTATTGGGTGCATCTGTGGAATGGGCATCTACCCATTGAAATGTGTAGGGCTCTACCTGTTTATGTGCACAGTGTGGAAACTAAACATCTCCAAATAATTACATTATCCTGGCAGTATATTGATATAATCCCGTCTTCATACCAACATTTAAAAACATCATTATTCATACCGTGCTAGATCCCTTTGGTTATTCGTACATAAATGTATATTCCGACACTCTGACACTCGTTTATCCATACACGAATACCCCTGAACACTCATACATCATTACACTCGTACACCCTTTACTCATTATCATGCATCACCAGCCCAACAACCCCCGGTAGGTTCGTTATGAGGCATGCCGCTTACATGGAATCATAACTACTCGTTTTTCTGATATTTAGTTGTTAGTGTAAACGTTCATTATGAAGTGAAAAATCTGTGGCGTATTGTGTTTTATCTTAATGTCATACGCTCTTTATTTTGCAGTCAACTGGAGCTAAGATGGGCAACAAAATCTGATCAATGAGCGGGATGCGGGTGCTTCCGAATTGGCAAGGACACATTCCAGAGACATCGTGGGAATTCCATACCAGTTATCAATGTAATTTCTGTCAAGTTGATAATTATCGATGGGATGACAAACTGTGTACATTCTCTCTCTCTCTATATATATATCATGTGTCATGCAGGTAAATTTATTCTAGACACAGTCATCCATCATTTATATGTACATGTTTTGTTATTAAGGAATTTATTTCCTTTTCTTAAAAGTATGCTCAGATAAATACGTATGGAATTTGTCTACCATTGGGTTGTGTTCATTTCAGTTATATTAGTATGGTTGAAAGAATAAAGGACTAGGGAATAAATATACCTGAAATTACAATCCTGTATTTCGAGGAGCGGCGATCCTTGCATTCTATGATTTCGTAGTATTGAGTATGGTTAAATCTGGACAAAATAACCATATTGTAGGTATTTCTTTATAAAATTGGTTTATTGGTGAACGATCCCTTGGTACATTGTTAACAACCTACTAGTGTTTCTTATGGAAATATAGGGATATATTTCCAATGTACAGACAGCCTGATTATTGTACATGTCCATGTAATTAAGTCTCGCTAGACTAATGAATTTATGTAAGATAGTGCAATGTGTATATAACCATGGTGGAAAGCCATATCGACGAAATGTGGAAACATGTCAGTTTAATCTATTAGTTTCTTTAGGTACTCTCTCTATGATTTCTTAATAGATATATAGTAAATAATGGGTACTTTATATATTAAAATGAACAGTCGGTAGATATCTCTGGCTTTTCTGTCTGTGGTATAACGTGTAGTGTGTCGTGAAGATAAGTCACCTAGGTAATGAATGAATGTAATTTAATACAGCACCATCATCTGAGCTACTAATATTCAAGGGTCTGTATTCTTGGCTGATTTAACCTACTTATAAAGAAATGAATGTGCACAGGGAAAATGTTAATGTTTAGATAAAAAAGTAAAAGGGAAACAGATTTAAAAAGTAGTGTTGCATGTGATACCTAGTTCTTTATGAAAAAAAGGATTGCGAGATAAAGAAATTCCTTGTGGTAAGCACCTGCATTAAGATACATGTCCCAAGTTCCGGTTCAAAGTACCGTAGACCGCACTAGAAATCGTATTTGCTCGAAGCGTAGGCCCTATGGAACAAATCTCCTTTGTTGACGTTCTGATAGTTTCAACATACACACTTAAAGTAAGTCGTGAGTTAGCCAGGGCTCTCCAAAATTAGGTTTTTGTTAACTTCAGAAACATGTATGGAAGATGTATGCCTATGATGACTGGTATAGAGAAATCGGTCGTATTGAATCAACTGTCGATAAAATGAAAAACCTAATCTTGATGACATTGGTTGTAGACTGTTACTTGTTTGTCTGTGAAAATAAATAACAGAACGCAAAGTACTGAATTTAGGTTCTATCTTGGTCAAGTGAGAATTACTATATCCGTACGCAGTTCACAGGCTATATTATTGGAAGTTATAAAGAGTGTTTTAAAGACAAAGGCTGGTAGTTGGGAGATCTCTTAATTCTATTGACTTTTGCAAATGACTGCATAATACAAGTTCCATATATCAGCAAATAGAAAATGCAAAATATGGCATGTCACCATGCTGTAGCGAACCACTGGTCACTGAGAGTGTGTGACCACTCCGTGAAGGGGCAGTCCACCAGTGGCTGAGACAACATTCGCTACCCTGTGCTAACGCCTCAGCACAGATGTGTTTGGATTGAATCCGGGAAAAGTAAGGAGACTCTGGATCTACAACCTAGCACTTAACTACGGAAACAAGACCAGACTCTGGACTATTTAGATACAACGCCTTTATTTATGTATCTTGTTACAGTAGGTGGGTGCTGCGGGGCACCAACTAGTGCGGGAAGAGATTTGGGTCTCTTCACCGATGAAAGGTCCGAAAGAAACCTAACCAACGTATGAGGCTTCAGGCGTTCACTCGACCCGTTGCGGACTCAGTCCTTAAATACAGACTGAGTTATGTAATGAGGGCGACCCCGTAGTATTTGCATACATGGGTCCCCCAGCCTTACCGCACAGCAGGGATCGGCACTCGCGCCATCTAGTGTAAAGTGAAAACAAAGATGCTTGACTACCCTGACCCCTACAATGCTAACTTCTATGGGAAGGCCATCTGAAAATGTAAGTGCTTAACTATTGGTGTCTATGGGAAAATGCAATATTTTAAATATGTTGCTAAATGACACTTATGTTCTATTGCTATCTCCAAATAATCTGGGTTATGATAGTTGGGAAGATGTACAAATGAGGAATGTTAAAAAAATACTGTGTCACCATGCTAGTTTCTACAGAAAGGCCATCTGAAAAAGGTAGGTGCCTATCTTAAATTTGGTAGACAAAGGGGGCACTGCGAATTGCAGTATAGATCTAGAAGTGAATGTCCTGTCCCATGTAGTGGTGGGCAACAGGAGCTTGCATGCAGGGATCGTCCTAGGGAGAGGTTTGCCATTGAATGGCTGTTAGTCTAGTCAATCTATGACATTTTTGGGCCTAACCCACCACAAATTGCAATACAATTTTTTTCTTCACTATACATCTCAGGAAGGTCCCTAGAACACCATATCAAAAATCCGCAAAAATCCCCCTTGGGGAAATCTGTCTAAATCCAACATGCCCATTAGAAGGTCATCAATTTCAGAGGGTTTTGAAATTGAGACATATTTTGTCATTTCTGAAAGAGTATTAAGTTGATTTCTTAGATATTTGGAGAATATATTGAGATACCATGGATTCATTAGCTTTTGTCATCATTTTGATATTTATCAAGGTCAAGGTCACCAAATGGAATGTTTCCACCCAGAATTTCACCCAATTTCCTATAAGGACTTACAATCGTTTCTATAACTTGTTCTAATATGTCTGTATTTCAACTTAAATGATATATTTAGATACCTGACACCATACCCTAGTAGAGCCCAAGAGATAGAATTCCCATCATGCACCATTAAGCTACAGCAAGGTCAAAGGTCAACATACATGTTCATACAAAAGACCAACAGCGGCCACTGAAATTGAGACATATTTTTTCATTTCTCAAAAGGTATTTGGTGGATTCCTTAGATATTTGGCAAAACTATTGGGATGCAATGTAGCTATCAGCCTGTGTCACCATCTTGATTTTTTTCCAAGGTCAAGGTCACCAAATGGAAAGTTTCCTCCCAAAATTTCACAATTTTCTATGAGGATTTACAATAGTTTCTATAACTTGTTCTAATATAGATGTATTTCAACTTGAATAATATATTTGGTACCCAGCACCATACCCTAGAAATGTCCTAAAGCTAGTCTTCCCATTATGCACCAATAAGCCACAGTAAGGTCAAAGGTCACAGTATCTGTTCATACATATGATATTGACAAACATATTTTGTCATATCTTCAAGGATATTTCACCGATCTCTTAGATATTTGAGACAAAGATTAATAATCCATGATACTCTAATATTCTACCACATTCAAACTTTTTTCCAATGTCAAGGTCACTAAAAGGAATTTTTTTCTCGAAATTTGACCAAATATCCAATTACAAATTGTAGTTTTTATAAATTTACTCAAAATACCTGTAATTTAACTTGCATCACATATTTCTAAAAATGATATTAGGACCTCACAATGTTGTGAAATTGTTTTCCCATCATGCATCATTAGAGGATAGAAGAGACAAACATCTAAACTCATGTTCAACCTGTCAAAAAATCCTGACCTGCTAGATACACGAGAACCGCGTACGAGATCATCCTGTATAATTCGTTCTACAAGGCACTACCATCGTTCTAAGTACTAGTTATGAAAATGTTTAGAGGACTCAGATTGTGGGACATGGTGCCATTGGAAATGCAATTTGCAGACTCCAGTGCAGCTTTCAAGCACCTGCTATCTGAAGGCAACTAGTATCGAATGGTTAATTAGTTGAAATTATAACCCTATGACTTTATTATCTAGACCTGGAAGTGTGGGAACGAAATTGCTAATTGCTAAATCGTACTAAATGTATCATCTCAATGGGAAAACTCAAGTTCCCCCCATCAACCTCCCCCAAGATTTTCAAACTTGGACAGTCTGATGCATTCCGGGAAGGATACTTCTTCTATTAGGATATCCATGATGTAAACATTGGCCAATGTGCTTTGTTGTTGTTTTGACAGGTCAAGTTTAACTCTCAATGAATTGCATGTGGAGACTTACAATAATTTGTAATTCATATTTATCAATCTTATATCTTATATTATCACAAAAAAACATTTTTTGATTTATGAAATGATGCCTTTAGACAACAACCAAACTATAACAGATAATGTCTAAAGACAACATTTCAGGCATTTCCATGGTGGTACTGTTGACACCTAAAGGCATCACCCACTGGAATGTGTTAGGGAAAATGTATCATGTCATGAAGCTTTGAATTATAAGTTCAGACAACTATGTGCCCATTTGCCCTGGGCCGGTTGATGCCTCAAGGCATAATTTGCTCTGGGCTGGTTGATGCCTCAAGGTATCATTCCCCCTTTAAGGGTTAATATGACTATGTTAATTATGACTGCACCTAATTGGAAAGGGATTTATAGAAGTGTAGAGGACTACACATACTGGTTATATCTAATGAGCTAAAATGAATATCAAGTACAGTTGATGTATTTACAGATACACGATGGCTGATAGGTTATGATATTTTAGCTACACCTTAACATCTAATAAGCTGAAGCAATAACAATATTTGAAATTAAAATCATCCCCTGTGATTTTTTCTTAAAACTGTTTGAAGGGAGGTATTGATGCATCGCCAAAATGGCATTTCTTTATTATGGTGCTCCTCGCCAATTAAGATATTCAGTTGAAGATTCATATGAGATCACAGACACAAGAATACTTTTAAAAGCCATTTTTGAATATTGATTGAAAATGTAATGTGATAGCCTGCACTAGATATAAAAAAAGCATTGAAACTATGATACATCGGGAACAGCCTATTAGAAAATAGTTAATAACTACCTATGTAATTTTCATAATTTGATGAGCAGTTAAATCATGTAAATACTTATTCTATGAAATTGTGCACCTAAATAAATATTTCTTTAAATTACTTGAAAATACCATCTAGAAGTTGTTTTATGTCTATTTGTTCACAGTTGTAGGTGTTTTGAAGGCCAAATTTGATTTTTGCAAATTAAGCATATTTCCCCAAGGGGGATTTTGGCGGATTTTTAGTATGTTGATTTGGGGACCTGTCTGAAATGCATTATGATGAAAAAAATTGTATTGCAATTTGTGGTGGGTCAAACCCTAAATTGACTAGACTATGTGTATGAGATCAAGTCAATTACAATTGTCTTCATTGAGTGAAAATGAGTCAGAAAGTAAGACGAAATCAACAATTATAAGTCAAGTGAACTACCATAAATTGGGAAAAAAATCATCAACAGCAGCCCTCAGAAGACACTACAAAGGCTAACGTAGACCTAATACAAGCCAGACCCATGCGTTCAACCCTAACAACAATCCCAAGTTCACCAAATTTTCAAGGGACGATGCTGCCACCTGTAAGTTAAGTCGAAAAATGATATATTCACGAAAATTATAAACCTCTTACTTGAGAATTATATTGTATTGTATTTATGTGAGAAAATATAGAATTAAGTCAATTTTCATGGAAAATGGGTATGGAGAGGTGGGGGTCAGAGATGTTGGGGTAGGATTTGGTGTAACAAACAACATACTTTTGAGCTTTTGTATTGGGCCGGTGGCTTATGGAGGCTCGGGCACTGGCATTGACAATGCACACAAACTTTGAAATATGGAGACTGGGTCAATTCAGGTCATTTAAAAGTATAAACCTCTAACTTGAGAATTATATTGTATGTTATTTATGTGAGGAAATGTAGAATTAAGTGAATTTTTATGGAAAATGTGTATGGAGAGGTGGGGTCGGAGAGGTGGGGGTCAGAGATGTTGGGGTAGGATTTGGTGTAACAAACAACATACTTTTGAGCTGACAGTTGAGAACTAATGAAACAATCTAGTCGAATGATCTAAAATGTTTACTGTAGTACAGTTTCAGGCCTTTCAAATGATATATAGAACATATATGTAGGGTATGTGGTTGTCTCAAAACAATTCGCACCAAATTTGTATCGGGCGGGCGGCTGATGGTACTGGCATTGACAATGTTCACAAACTTTGACTTTTAAGCTGCCAGTTGAGAACCAATGAAACAATCTATCCAATTGATATAAAATTTCTACTTTAGTACAGTTTTAGGCCTTTCTATTGACATATAGAACATGTATGACATATAGAACATCATATGCAATCACCCAACCGTGACGGCCGCGCGACCGGTGGGGAGACATAGATATTAGCTTCACACTTCTGTTGCCATTCCTTCTCTCTCCACTTCTTTGGTATAACTCATTTGACCACATTTCACTACTTCTACCTTATGTAGGCCATATTTGATGAACTGGTTCCTGGCAATTCCATGTGTGGGATCATAGATGCGCATTTGAATCTGCCATTTTTCTAGACTGTAGTATGTCCTGTTGTCGCCAGGAGGGTGGTTGTGGCCCCTAAGATTCGAGGTCAACTCTCGACTGCAGAGCCGTCCCAAGGCGCGAGAAAATATTATGTAAGGAGGTCAGGGTGAAGATTGGGGTTTGCTGCGAATGCAGTCATTGGCTACTCGGTCTGCTGTATTCCTTATATGGAATTAAGGTAATGGGACATCTCCATGGTGCCAGGGCCAGGGTGCTCAGGCTCTCAAACTGCAAAGCTTGGAACGGTTTGTTGATGGACTACCATTTTTCCCACCAGTTAGGCACAGACATGGATTTTATAAACACTGGCTGTTCTATTATTTAGAACTAATGCAAAGGTAGGAAATTGCAGTCATTTTTACTGCATTTTATCCCAGGAAACTGCATACTACAAAATCGGAAAGATTCAACCTCTATAAGCACAGACCTAAATCTCTGCATAGGAAACGCGGGCGAGCGCCGTGTTTGTTCTATGATCTGTTGGCCTCGGCTATGCTTGACTGATTTCACTGGTAGTATTTTACTGTCGATTCCAGGTATCTACCTACTGTAATGTCTGTGAAACAATAGTTTTGAAGTGGTGTCTATGTGATGTTTATTGTCAGTAGTCAGCACAGGAAGTATCATGGCATGAGGCTGTGTCTCAGGAATGATACAGACAGTAATTTGTGTCTTAGTAAATAATAAGTATGCAAACGTTACATCTCCCTTCTTTTCTTTTTTTTAGAAAGAACTTAAATATGAGTATACTACTACTAGGACATTAAAGTATTTTGATTTAGTGCTCATGAGATCAATATCTTTTATCAGGTCAATGTCTTTGGCACTGAAGCGAATAGTACTATAGAGTCTCTTTGGCAAGTTAGCATCTGTGCAAGTAAATATGTGAGTAATACTCTGGAAGTATATCTAGTTATTAATCAAAGTCTTTGGCATCTTGTCAAGTAATACTAACAATGTCTCTGTAAGAAAAGTATAGTCAAGTTTACAAACAACTTGAACGATCAAAACATGACACTGTTATTTTGAGAGTAATCAATGTCACAGATCAAGCCTTTTGACAGGCTTAGACTCCCTGCCACTCCGGGTTTTTATCAGGGCAGGTGGGACTACTGTCATCGGAGCAGCAGATGACCATCTTAGTGCCTTCCGCTTTGGTGTAGGCACCAGTTCTGGTGCCTGCTCCAACTGAGGTGGAGGGTCTGTGGCAATGGGTGCAGCAGCAGGCTGCGGTGTAGGTGGTGGCATCGTCTCAGCAGGTGCTGGCTTTGGTATATTTGGCTGGGCAACTGGCTTCTCAGGTGGTACTGATGGTGCATGAGTGCGTTTGAGAGCTACGGCTTGCTCTCAGCTTGAGGTGGCTCCGATTTCGTTGATACTTTTGGCCTCTGCACTCAACAACATATGACCGTGGTGTGTCATGGTGTGACACCACAGTTCCGGGTAAACACTACTTGGTTCCTGGCAGTGGGGCCATACTCATGGGATCACCTGGTTTCAGCACATACATGTCCTTGGGAGTCTTTTTGTTGTGATGGATGCGCTGCTTGTCCTTATCTGCATCTAGGAGTTGACGGACCTTGTTCAGGTCGTACGGTTTTGGCATTAGCAGACTTTTGGCGGCTGGCAGCTTGTTGCATGGGCGGCGCGACATAGCGAGCTGTGCTGGCGACAAGCTACAGCAGTCCAACGGGGTTGACCTGTAGTCCAGCAAGGCTAGATGCTTATCACTTGCCTTCTCCCATAGATGTTTCACTGTCTGAACAGCCCTCTCGGCGGCACCGTTGGACTGTGGGTAGTGCGGTGATGACATGACATGTTCAATGCGCCACTCCTCGCAGAACTGAGCAAACTTGTAAGATGAGAACTGAGGGCCATTGTCAGTTTGCAGGCGGAATGGAATGCCATGTCTGGGAAATTGGGTCATGAGCAGGTCTAGAAAACTAGAAAACCTGGAAAATGAAAGTTGTCATGGAAAAGTCATGGAATTTGAAAATTTGCCAAAAGTCATTGAATTTTGGTCATCGGTCATTGAATTTTTCTATATTACAGAGATCATTGAAACACATGAAATGGCATATAATATGAAACATGCATACCATGATTGATTATCAAATTGTTTTATTTTTATTTATAGATAACATTTAGACATGGCTTTCTATGCATATCTATTTCAGGCTTTTTCCTGGAAACCTTCAGTCATATAAAGAACATCTCCAATATTGCGAGCATCAGACTTCTTTGCCACGACTTAGTCACTGCAAGTTTTGGGCAAGGGCACACTTTAGAAACTATCATCCAGAAATACCATAAAAATCTTTTATTGTAATGCATTTATTCCCATCAATGCCCATTCTGCCTGGTTGAAGAGAGGCTAGATTGTTAGATTGCTAACAAATAATTGAGATTCTCCTTGGAAAAGCCCACATTGCTCCTTACTATAACTATTTAAACATAGCTGCTGTTAGGTAAAGATATCCCTGCGAAATATTTCAGATATACAAGTGTTTAAGAACTATTTCTTACAGTTGGATATTTCAAATGTATCATACTTATGGAGTTAATAGATACCTTTTGAAGAACAAAGTATAGCATCCCAGTGAGAATCGAACATCCAGTTTATAATATCTATCTTTTGAAAAGGACATGTGTCCTGACACATGGTCCTTGATACTACTTTCCTAAAAATCCTAATTTTACTATGCCTATGTTATACAGAATTCTCATGCTTTAATTATGTGAACCATGTGGTATTCCAGTGGGCATCACTCAATCCTGTGTGATTAATATAATTAATTCCAGGAAATGTGCATAAATTTGTGTAGGCATTCTGGGCCCTGTTTTTTAGTCACAACAATCGTTATCAGCGATATCTTCCAGGCGGCAGTGTGCTAGAGAGCTACGATCGTAGAACCAACGACAAATGGCGTGGTCCTACGACACCTAGAGAGCTCAAATGTATTTTTTTAGTCATGACAGTCGGTGCCTAGCCAAGCGGAAAGTGTCGCAAACTATGTCATAGGTCTAAGACCATTTTGGACATGTCGTAGCAAATACGGAACTTCACTTCCCGTGGGAATTAAGCAATGAGACTTTTACACAAGTAAGGTATATATAGAACCTATAAACGTACCAAATATGAAGAAAATCGGCCGCAGGGTAAAGAAGTTACGGCCGTTTGAATTTTGTCATAGCAAATACTGCTGTGGTGGCCAGTGTATGCTTAGCATCACGTGATCTAATTTATGCGGCTACCTTGACATTGACTGTGCTTACTTCACTCTCACAGCAGAGATTCCGCGCGCTATACCGCGAAAGATCTGCTAGGAGAGTGCTTGTACGATATTCGATCGATAGCTCAATGTTTCATATTCAAACCCCGATATATTCAGAACAACACGGCCGTTCTTCTTAATATTTGGTACGATTATAGGTTATATGTATCCCTTACTCGTGTTCAAATTTCATCGCTTAATTCTGTCGGGAAGTGGATAAATCATCTATATACGCACAGTGAGGTTTTATAGAACCTAAGACAGTTCTATGCTTGTCGTGACGGCCGACACTTTGAGCTCCGATCGTAGGCGGCAGGCTACGACACCGTCTATAGCACGGCGGCCATTTTGTATCACCAAAAAGTGTCTTGGCTTCAAGCTACGATCTTAGGCCATCGCGGATTCACGATATCGTGACTAAAAAACAGGGCCCTGGATACCAAGCTAATGTATTCTATTATTAGAGCGTGCTTGCACACGCTAAATACGTCATCTAGAGTTTAGAGGGGTCCATATAGACTTTCGGGGTACTGCATACAAATTATCCCTTCACTATCTGTGTGCTATTCATTATCATATTGAGAACAGAGCAGGGAACCAGAGTCACAGTCTCTTAGAGACGTGCCCAGCTGACCATGACCAATCACCCAATACCAAAATACCTCAAGACCCACTTGTGCTTGATTTGTTTGGATCCTAGATAGGCAGTTGCAGAAATTACAAGTTGACCAGGTGCAATTGGATTACATAAAACCATCCATACGATAAATCTAACTTACACCTTTTTTTATAATAGCACGCTCATTCATCTAGGATGAAATACTATTTGCTCCTAGTTTTAGTAAAAGTAGTTACCACTGAAGTTGTGGGTTTTTCACAAGTCCATACCCTCAAGCTCTACAATATATGTTTTTTTGATTTGATGAATGATCAGGCCTTAAAGTATATGTCAAAATTCACAGCAGCTATCAGAAATGACAGTCTTCCACTTTTCCTTGGAAATCTTAGTTTTTCATTTCCAGTTTATAAATCTACTCTTATTCCATAAAACAAAGATAGTATGAATTCCCATAAAACCCTGGTTATAAGCCGACCCCGGTTATAAACCAGACCCCTACTTCAGCAAAATGCTATAAGTTGATTCTGGGGGCATTTCAACTTTAGGAAAACCCTGGTTATAAGCTGACCTCCCACTTTGGGGTCCCGGTCCCCCATCCCACAATCTGTCACTCACAACCCTTTGTAGAATTTTCGGTATATGATATGAACGTTTCAATGAACTTTTGTACTAATATAGGATATCACATGCTATCTGAGAGGTCTGTTGGGGTGGACAGGAATTACTAATCTGTTCACCCTCTTGGTCGTCTCGCCTCCTCATGGTGCAGACCGGATGTGCTTGCACGCAACCAGCAGCCAGGGTGGGGAGTTAGCTCAGTGGTAAAGAGCACTGGGGGCCGTTTCACTAGAAGCCCTAAGTCTCACTGTTGGCAACAGTGCCACCACAGCGACAGTGTGCGTTTCATGAGAAGGTGCAGTCAAGCATGAATGCGAGTCAGGTAAGGGGTGAGACCAACAGTGAGAGCGGTATTTTTAACCTCCCCACAGACCATCAGCTTCATTCCATGGAATCACTTTCATCTTCTCTAAGTGTCTCTGAGGCAGTAAATTCCACATGAAAAATATTTCCAAACATCTTACCCAAACTGACATCCATCAGTTATAACTGCATGCATTCTCTTTTATTTTTATATGTTGGATATGTTTACAACCTCAACATCATAATATAGTACCTTATAGTGATCTATAAATCAAAAACTAGCACGGTGACCCCCGATTTTTAAGTTAGATGTTGTAGTATCCTTGTATACTATTGTATCTAATGTCTAATGTTTGGTCTCTATATGGTCAATTCTCCCAGATCGTGATCGATGGGCCACGTACGGTGACCAATAATTCAAAAGGTCGTTTTCATATACAAACATTGTTTTATAATATCAGAAACGATTTTAGAGTATGTAGAAATAAAATATCTGTCAGGGGAACCCCACTTTCATGTTCCTATATCTTTAATGAACATTGATAAATCCCTAAAATAGGCATTTTTAGCTCAAAATTCATAGATGAAACCTGTATATCAAGATTTTGGAGACCTCTTATTTGTATCTAACTATAAATATTTATCTGTCCTGAATGTGTCATACCCACAAATGTGTTGCAGAGCTTATAAAACATGATAAATGTTCGAATGGGCAGATTTATTTGTAGTCTATGTGTGAAAAATCAGTGGTGAAGGGTATGTCACCGTACATGGGCAAGCAACATTAAAAGGTAAAGAAATTATAGAAAATTACTTTTTTGGGTACTTTTTCATCCTCCAAATGAAGGAGGCATGTGGAAAGGTTTTATAGCATTTGAAGTGTGTAAATTAATTCTTCCATCAAATATACTACAGCTAAATGAACATGGGTGGTGAACTTTATTTAGTCACCATACATGGGCAGAAATTATTAGGTTTTGCTTATGTAAGGAAGAAGATTTACAATATTAGTGAACACAATTTTATATATAAATAGACTATTGTGGAACTGTTAACACCTGCAATTTGCAAAGACTTCAGACATGTTAATGCCAATAATTATACATGTATTTTTAGGTATGTCACCGTACATGGGCCGGTCACCGTACATGGGCATTGTATTCTGAATAGTATTAATCAACACTAATTTACTCAATATGATTAGAATTTCATTTTCTGATAATGAAAATCTGATCCTGCTTATAAATAACAATCAATATTTCCCCTAAGGCCGTGTGAAACCCACTTGCCCACGTATGGTGACATAGGATGTATAAGGTTAAATTCATTCAGCTAAAAAAATAATTTCCAATAAAGATTAGTGTTCCCAACTTTTACACATGCCTAATATTGTCTTCTACTATATATTTCCACATTTTTATAAAGATCTAACTAGTTTGAATTTTTGGTCACCGTACGTGGGCATCAATCACGATCTGGGAGAATTGACCATATGTGTGTTACTGTTAACATGACACACTTACTGTAAGCTGCTGCCATAGGTGAGCAACTCTAACAACTACTCATGTATGACATAATCACATAATCACACACTACAGATGTGTTCCACAACACTTGGAGATCATCATATTAAACTTTCAGGAAATTGACATGGATTTTAATTTTCAAGGTAAATTGTCCGATATGCCTTTAATGACTTAATGTCTACCTGTACCTATCCATCTCTTACCTATAACGACTCACTTTATACCGAAGCAAAGAACTATAGACTACCGTATAGGCCTATTAGTTCTTTGACCTAAGTCATCAAATATTGACGTATTTTAACCTTGATAAAGGGCTCCAAAAGCTTGAAACGTTGGTTCACAATAAAATGCCTACAAAACTATTTGGTCTCCTTATGGTTCTACTATCTACTAGCCTACTCTAAGTTTATTTGGTTGTAAACTATATTAGTTAACAGTATTGATGTGAGAGGGCGCCACCTGACTTTACCGGCTGGTCACTGCCATCCACCTGGCACTGCCACTTCACAGCCACCGGCCCCTCAGGGTAGACGTGTCGACCTGTCTCTGAAGTTTGTTTTTGTCGCGAACTTCCTTGGTTAAATTCGACAAACTCGACAAATATGTCAGACCAAGAGTCACTAGACAACCCTGAGGGTGGTACAATAGAGAAAAATTGTACAGGCTGTGGACAACGACACACAGCACCCTTCGGACGCTTCTGCAAGAGCCTCTTACCACGTGGCCCGCCTACTGGGGAAGGTGACCAACCATCGATGATGCCTTCTAAAAGAGATATCCTTCTTATGAAGATACAGAAGCAAGAGGAATTGTCTCTTAGGTTGGCAGAAGAGGATGAAATGGCCAAACTAGAGAGAAAATTGAAGGATTTAACTCTGAGGAACGAGTCTTTGGAGGCAGCCATTCAATCAGTCGCCGGCCACGCCACCACGGGCGACAGGGCGGCGCCAGCTCCACCCAGCCGTGAAGCCGCACCAATGACCCAGCTACCAGTCAACAAACGATCCTCTCGGGCCTCAACGCTGCCGGGTTGGGTCCTAGTGCTTTGGGATCCAATGCCTTGGAGGGCCTTCTTTCAGTTTCCAAGCCCCCGGAGGGAGTACCACGTGACCAGGATTGGTTAGGTAACCTTCATTTGTTATCTGAAAATTCTAAACGCAAAAGGTCTCGCCATTGGCTAAGGCCAGACTTTCACGTCCAGGTAGACAAGAAATACGAGGACATGACCATGCCAGAATTGCTTTTTGGCATGGCTTGTGTTTTGCAATGTCTGATTCGCGCAAACCTCCCATCAATCCTACCCATTGATTATGTAAATCACCTACGATTTGTGTCCCTTAAGGCCGTCTCTGGTGCCTTTTCTAGTGAAAATCTATCCAGGTACGAACATAGTGTGATCACAATGGTCCTAGACGGTCGTTTGCAGAAATACATCCCAGCCGAGCACGAGAGTATATATACTTTCCTATCGGCGGAACACACGGTGGTCAACAGGTCTACATCCAACACCAAGGGTAAACTGGCAAAACGTTCTAACGTGAAGGTCCCAGAAGACGTTTGTGCCCGTTTCAACTTCACATACTGCGATATCCCCAGCTGTAATCGCGCTCATGTATGTGCGATCTGTCGAGGAGCCCACAAGGCCCGTTCGTGCAAAAAAGACCAGAACAAGTCTACTGACTCCAAGGACTCTGAAGGCCGCAACAAATCTGCATGATGTATCAACGGGAATGTGCCACGCCCACCTTCGGAATACCATCGCATAGAGAATAATTGTGATCGCTTTGAACCAAGTACGGACTACATCACTATTAGTCATACCAAGAGTGATACACAGGAAGATATTTCTCAAGGACTCTCATGTGATAGCTTAACGATTTCCAGAGACTTACAGGACATTTGTAGCTCTTACGGCGATTCCTTACCTATCTGGTCCACTAACAACCATCATCGTATAGGAGGTATACGTTCGCAACTCAAACCTTGGGGTTGGTTGGACATGTTATCAAGGGGTTCAGGCAACGTTTTTGGTTCACAAAAAATGGACACTGATAGTCATTTTCTTTTAGACGGTATTTTGTACGGCTTTAAGATTATTGATCCTTGTTCAAATATTGTTAACTATTGTGTTGATAATTACTCTTCTTCAATGGGAGATGCCCATGCCTGTATTGACCAGGTAATTACCGAAGAACTCGCTGTAGAAAAGTTAACCATGGTATCTGTTCCACCAAATTGTATTCATGCCTTAGGTGCGGTAAAGAAATCCTCTGGTGGTTATCGCCCAATCACTGATGTTAGCCGTCCAAAAGGGTTTTCTGTTAACAACTTTATGGACAAAACGTTTTCACATTTTCGTTTTAAAAACTTGGACCTTGTAGTTCAAGTTTTAGAAAAAAATGACTACTTGGCAGTATCTGATATAACCGCAGCGTATCGATCAGTTATGATCAGACCCAAAGATCGTTGTTTTCAAGGTCTCAAATGGAGAGTATCGGGTGAAGATGTTTTTCTTCAAGATAATTGTTTATCTTTTGGCACAAGATCAGCCCCTTATATCTTTAATAGATTAACGGATTCAATTTGTAGGAATGTTAATGCCTGTGGTTATTCATGCTTCAATTACCTCGACGATTTTCTTGTATTAGGTCATAGCTACGATGAATGTAAAGAGGCACAACTCTTTCTACACAAAACCTTGAGGAATCTAGGTTTCTATATCGCTTACAACAAGGTTAAATGCCCATCTCAGGTCCAGAAATACCTTGGAATTGTTATCAATTCCCGTAATATGGAGCTAAGCCTTCCAACAGATAAGCTTAAAAAACTGCACGATGAAATTGCGTTCTTTAAAGGTCGCCACAAGGCGACACGCAAGCAGTTACAGAGGTTGTGTGGGGTCCTCTCACATTGCTCTTTAGTTGTGAGAGGAGGCCGAACCTTCAGCAGAAGGGTTATCAACATGTTATCTGGTTTTTCCGCGGTAACCAATATATCACATTGTCCAGAGAATTTTTTCTCGACCTCGAATGGTGGGAAAGATTTTCTGCCTGGTTTAATGGCACCCAAGCTATTATTGTTTCAACTCCAGGCTCACCAGTTGTATATTCAGACGCTTCAAAGTCCGGATATGGTGCCATTTGTGACCATGACTGGTTCGTAGGTAAATGGTCTAAGAATTATTTGCATCGTGTTCCAAAATGTCATGTTATCGAAAATACGATTTTTGATATTCCTGAGAATATTAATGTTCAGGAATTATACCCAATCCTCGAAAGTATTCTTCGTTGGGGAGATTCCTGGAGGAACAACACTGTCATTTTTTACAGCGACAATACCCAAGTGGTCTCTGCAATTAGCACGGGTCGGAGCCTCAACAAATCCTCAATGATACTTCTCCGAATAATCTTCTGGCTGACCGTGATGTTTAATTTGAATATCAAAAGCTATCATATTCCAGGTGACATGAATGGGGATGCAGACACTCTTTCTCGCATTACCAACTTGACGATTTTGCCTTTGTATCTATATTGTAGTGGTGGAGGAATCGGACTATGTCAAGGAGTTGGATCGAAGATGCACCGAAATCCGGTCTATGGCATGGGCCCCTTCAACCTGGCGCACAAAGGCGTCCCAGTGGAAGAGATATATAAACTTCTGCAAGATAATTGCTTCGCCTCCGCTTCCTACCACAACTAAGCTACTTTGTCGTTATTTGGTTCACCTATCCACTGATTTATCTTACAGATCTATCGACAATTATGTCAGTGGAGTATTGTCCCTAAACAAATACTATGGTTATCAGGTGGACCACCTCAGAGACAACTTCGAGGTTTCTCTCACCCTTTCAGGCCTTAAGAGAATGTTAGGCGATCCGGAACCATCTCGGCCTACTCTGTCTGTAAACGATCTTATGAATATGTTTTCCTTTGTTGATCTTTCAAGTTATAATGAAATCTGTATGTGGTCTGCTATAATTACTAGTTTCCGTTCTTTGCTCCGGAAAAGTCATCTTGTTTTTGACGAGAGTTCCCCTCATGTTCTTTTGAGGAATTGTCTGAATTTCTTCGATTGGGGTGTAGAGATAAATATCTCATCTTCAAAAACAATCCAACACAGACAACGTACCCATTGTATTCCAGTTACCAAAACTTCTAACAAGGCATTGTGTGCCCATCATTGGTTAGAATGGGTCTTATCCAATTCTTCACATTTACCTGTTGATTCTCCTATTTTCATGTTGAAAAAGGGCAATGTTTTTCTTCCCTTACGTTATTTGACTTTATTGTCTTACTTGAAAAAACTTTTTTCACTTTGTCATATCAATGAATCCCGGAAAGGGATCCACTCTCTACGAAGGTCAGGTGCCGCATATATGCACCAGTGCGGCTTACCTATCGAAGACATCCAATATACTGGAGACTGGAAGAGTCTCACAGCTCTAATTTATTTAACAAAACCATTTTCCCTGCGTATCCTTTCTGATAAGAAAGTCTCTTCATGCTTATCATCCTTATAATTTATATATAACCTACTTGTGTTTGGGAGTTAAGACAAATACTCCTGAACCGCATTACTTGTCTCCTTTATATATATTCTCACGTATTAATGGTTGTAAACTATATTAGTTAACAGTATTGATGTGAGAGGGCGCCACCTGACTTTACCGGCTGGTCACTGCCATCCACCTGGCACTGCCACTTCACAGCCACCGGCCCCTCAGGGTAGACGTGTCGACCTGTCTCTGAAGTTTTTTTTTTTTTTTACTTTTTATTATGTTATGTTTTAAAAATATTTTGTTTCTTCACTTAATAAAACTAGGGGAGTTAAGACAAATACTCCTGAACCGCATTACTTGTCTCCTTTATATATATTCTCACGTATTAATATCGTTTTTTGACGTAGTGTAGCTCAGCTGGCGGCCAGTGTTGGCTGGTTCTCGCCTGTGTACGGTACACCACTGGCTTCTTACATCTCCGCCGACGCAGTGTTGATCGAATCATCCACCTACCGGTAGTCAACAAAACCAAATGGCTTAAGCCTCTGCTCCATTGCATCAAACCTTGTTCTCCAGCCGGTCTCCGACCATTCTCCACCCAATCTCCACCGGAGTTGTTCATCCCATGAACAGCGCTAATGGAGCAGAATCAATGTGGTCCTGCTCCATTAGCGCTCCACTGTTCTTTTGTCAATCTCTTCTCGATCGGCACCTTGTCTCCACCTTGCCGCGGCACCTACTCCACTGCCAGTCACTGCTGCTCCATTACCGCGACCGCGGATATCACCACGATCAGGCGCCTACTGTCACGCCTTCTGGTAGACATTGTTCGCATTATGTGCAACAACGGAGTACTCCATTCAGTCGCTAAAGGGTGGGTCGGTCAACCTCTGCGATTTCCTTAAACAAACTTTGATTTCTTTTCTCTTTTATCACCTGAATTGCTCCATTTGGCTGATTATTTGCATAGCTTTCGGAAAATTAAGTTTTGTGCTTTCGAAAAATGAAGGTAAATAAAGATAAGCCTTGATATTATGAATGTTTATAGGCTACTCTAGTTCTAAAATTGTACAATGAATTCCATTTTTCCATTTTCCAATTTCCGACCATATCTGATTTTTCTAATATCATCTCAAGCCATTCTTCCCTGCTCAAGATCGAAGAAATTGGCTCTCAATCGCCGATGGTAGGGCGACCAGTGAGAGAATGAATCAAGAACCATGCAAAAATCAGTGGAGATCAGGTGCCGATTATGTGGAGATCGGGTCCTGACGATCGGTGCCCGAGCTCCACTACAGCTCCACTGCTGCTCCACTATCGGTGACGGAGGGCCGGCCGGTCGGCGACCAAAGAATCACCCCCCCAATCTCCAATGAATCAGTGCAATGGAACATGGCCTTTAGCCTTACACCACTCTCTTCCCAGATCTTTCGCGGCACTAGCGCTTGCTAGCAAGTGGCCACAGGAAGTAGTGTGTAGGATATCTGCTAGGAGAGTGGCCCAACACTTGGCAGTCTCTTTCACAGACACCTGGGCCCTGTTTTTAGTCACGACCATTGTGAGGCCAGGAAGGCCCAAGACCAACCAGCGATTTCACAACAGTTTTGACGACAAAAGATGGCCGGTGTGGTATAGACGGTGTCGTAGTGCGCACGGGACATCGCCGCTAAAAGTGTCTCAAGTATAGAACTGTCTTAGGTTCTATAGAACCTCACTGTGCGTATATAGAGGATTTATCCACTTCCTGACAGAATTAAGCAATGAAATTTGAACATGAGTAAGGGATACATATAACCCATTATCGTCCCAAATATGAAGAAAATCAGCTGCATCGTTCCGAAGATATCCGCGTTTGAATTTCGACTGCTGTAGTGGCCAGTACACCCTCCCACCTCCCGGTGCGCAGTGAATGTCGAGGTCACTGCATAAATTAGGGTCACGTGATGGTAGGGGTACACTGGCCACCAGAGCAGTATTTGCTATGACAAACTTCAAACGCCGATATCCATAACCTATATTTGGTACGGTTATAGGTTATATGTATACCTTACTCGTGTAAAAATTTCAGTACTTAAATCCTAGGGGAAGTGAATTTCCGCACTGGTACGACATGTCCATAGATGTCTTGGGTCTAAGACAGTTTGGGAGACAAATTTACCCATGTGACCTTACATGTCTCATGACTATAGCACACCTCAGACCACCCTAAGTCTCTTAGAGCAGTGATAATTACCCGAACCCCTAAACTATCGCGACTATAATTTACTGACAGCAAAAACATGTCGCTCATAACGATGGTCGTCACTAAAAAACAGGGCCCTGGCCACCAGAGCAGACGATTGCCGTAACAAAATTCAAACCTCGAATATCGGCAAATCGATGAGGCCGATCTTCTTCATATTTGGCACCAGAACGGTGCAGCCGTTCAAAAGGAACGGTATGTCCGATATTTTTCATTTTTGATACGATTATAGATTATATGTATACCTTACTTGTGTTAAAATTTCATCGCTTAATTCTAACGGGAAGTTGCACATTCGGTACAACATGTCCAGAGTGGTCTTAGACATACGACACATAGGGAGCATTCAATAATTATGGACAAGGGGGGGGGCATAGTTTTTAGGGGGGGGGGCCAAATTTTTTTGGGGTATTCCTAGGGGGGGGCCAACTTTCTTTTGGGTATTTCAATGGGGGGGGCAACTTTTTTTTTAGTATTTCCATGGGGGGGGGGGGGGCAAAATTTTCCACTAATTCTGTCGTGGGGTTGACGTTTTCAGCTAAACATGGAGGTAAACTCCCACATTTGTGTTCAATGACACAAATTGATGTTATGAAATGCATTCATATCATATGACAAGAAATCAGGGCCCTGTTTTTTAGTCACAACATTTGTGAGTGTCGCAGGCCTACGATCGCAAGGCCGATCTACGACCTTTTTGGCCAACAAAAGATGGCTGGTGTTTTATAGACGGTGTCGTAGCATGCCACGGATGATCGCCACTAAAAGTGTCGGGCTGTCACGACAAGTATAGAACTGTCTTAGGTTCTATAACACATCACTGTGCGTATATAGATGATTTATCCACTTCCCGACAGAATTAAGCCATGAAATTTTCACACGAGTAAGGGATACATAGAACCTATAATCGTCCCCAATATGAAGAAGAACGGCCGTACCGTTCTGAGAATATCGGGGTTTGAATATGAAACATTGAGCTATCGATCGGATATCGTACACGCACTCTCCTAGCAGATCTTTCACTGTATAGCGCGCGGAATCTCTGCTGGGAAAGTGAAGTAAGCCCAGTCGATGTCAAGGTCCCCACATAAATTAGGGTCACGTGAGCGTAGGGCTACACTGGCCACCAGAGCAGAGATTGCTATGACGAAATTCAAACGCCGATATTTGGTACGATGATAGGTTACATGTATACCTTACTTGTGTTAAAATTTCATCGCTTAATTCTAAAGGGAAGTGAAGTTGCGCATTCGGTATGACATGTCCAGAGTGGTCTTGGACCTACGACACTAAGGGCGATATTTTCCGGTCCAGTGGCCACTGGGTGTCGTGACTATAGCACACCTTTTACCTCCCTATGTGTCGTATCTACAGCAAGTGTCGCAGCCAGCCTAAGATTGTAGCTCTATAGGACACTGGCAGCTGAAACATGTCGTAACTTATGAATGTCATGACTAAAAAACAGGGCCCAGCTTAGTTGTACAACTATAATAATGATTAATGCACAAGGTAACTATAGTTGTCTCACTCCCTGGAGTTCAGTTTCTATGGTCACAGTCCTGTTTGCCAATTCGAGATGGGTGTCCACCCTCCCTCAGTCTGACAGACTTATGTGGAGGGAGACAACAATGGACGAACACTAATATTTGTCCCAGAATCAATGCAGTCTCACAAGATCATTAGTTTTTTTCTTCAACATTGATGAATTAAGAGCATTTACTATAACATCAAGTGCTACAAAATGCCCCTGTTGCTGCTTATTTCAATAAGATTACCATATTTATGAAAGAGCATTGAGTACTTAAAGGGGTTCTGCATGCAAGAAAATGGGACTTTCTTCTGTAGTGCCACACCATAGATTAATCCACTCATTCCAAAGATCCCTCACACCATGCCAGACTGTAACAAATTGCTAGAACATCTGTATTTGCATGTCAATGATACTGCTACAAGAAACAGTGAAGGTCCTTTGAGATTCTGCAAGGGAGCCTGATGACTACGAATTGATGGCGCATATCGAGAAAGCAGTTGCTCCTGGATATTTGAATGTGAACAATAAGTGACTTCATTGAGAATTAGGTTCTAGGTAGTCAAGCTTTATGATTGATTACATGGGTACAGGAGAGATGGGTACAAGAGAGACTGCTAGCTGCCAAATACAGCCTCAGTTTGGCAGGGGTTGATTCACTGATTTCATTAGAACATTAGTAGAATCTTACAATTCAAATCATGTATATGATTCTTACAGAATCTTATAATTCAAATCAGGTATATGATTCAAGTTCATATGTTAAAAGCAGGACACAGGAACCTCTCATATATTGGCTCTCCAAGGACTCTCCTGTAAAACTGGCCAAGGAATACCTGACATTATCTGCTATTGGCTGCCAGTGGTGCAACTGCGAGCAGCTCTCCAATAGAGTTGACTCCAGATGGCAATGACTGACATTGAAACTGGCCTCCACATGGTGTGTGTTCCAGTCCTGCTCCAGACTCCCCCATCTTTTTTGCATTGGTGCTGTTCCGTCAACAACAGCTGTTTATTTGCTACTTGTTTCTTTTATTTTCTTTTTTAAGCAATTTTTATGAAGTGAATATTGTGTGTACCATCACCAAATTTGGTGGTACAGCCATTCTTCCACTCGGGCACTAACCCCTTACTCCTCATTCTAGTGGCAGGTGTCAAGCCAAATGAGCAGTGGGTACTATTTTTGTGTAAGTAATTGGTATAACCCGACTGGGGTTTGAAGCCATAACATACGGTACCATGCTTAACCCATCCAAATACGTTTTTTTAAATAGAATTGAAAATAATGGCTTAATAAATTTAAAACTCTCGAAGAATGTAGATATAACATCATATTTGGTTTTTCTAAGTGAAATGAAAAATAATAATAACTATCATGTGTCATGTCACGTGATCCCAAAACCAAATTTTCACAATAGGCCTATGTACCCGGCCTCTAGCGGCATACATTGGCACTAGTACCCAACTTCATGACTGTAGCCCTGCCGCGGGTGTTGTAAAGACGACCCTCTAGTTGACAAAGAGACTTCTTTAATAGTGCTGATTAACTACACACGTGTGAAACGCCATAAGACGAAACCAGAAGTTACCATATGACTTGCGCAATACAACATCTCCCCTCAAGCTTTTTCAAAGCTTTAATATCTGATAGTAACATATTTTCTATCATTCACATATATATATCGTTCACAATTATATCGCACAAAAAGAATATCGCGAATGTCTTTATCTCTGTTGATATATTGATATATGCAATGTCTTATATAGGAGAATATATCAACTCAATGTCCTTTCTGAAATCATATATGGTCGAAAATCACGAAATGGCAGCAATTGGACTATATTTTGAATACATCTAAAAATCCTTTTTGGGGAATAGTTTGAATAGTTTTGAGACATCTAGGGCATTATAGGGCACAATCCAGAACCTTAAAACAAAACTTAAATCCAATATTTAGACAAATTATGCCTGAAAACATGAAAAAGTCATATTATGACACCATCATAAAATCTCAAATAAAATAAGATTAAGAAAGGGGCAGAATCAAATAGTTTTTGCAATCAATAATAACTCACATATATGCATCTTCCCACCATAAATAGAAAGGCCTATAAGGCTTCCTTCATACTGAACTCAATTTTTACTATTTTGGTGTAGTTTGGGCAGTCACGTTACGACACCCACTAAACCATTAATAACTTAAGTTCCCTTTAATATTAGTAAAAGTTCTTTTGTGATATTAAGGGGGAGGTGTATACCTACAAAATGGCGAAAAAATGAAGTTTTAATCTTTACTAGAAAAAAAGTTATCAGCCCTGACATATTTTTTCGTCACGTTACGACCCTGTCACGTTACGACCCTGTCACGTTACGACCCCGTCACATTTTGACCCACAGTGGGTCCCGTGGGATTAGGAAAGGGGTAAAAATAGTTTTCATGTGTTGTTGACATATATACCTATGCAATGGCGAAAGAATGAAGTCTCTATCTTTACTAGAAAAAAGGTTATGAGGCCCTACATATTTTTGCATCACGTTACGACCCCCGTCACGTTACGACCCCCCCCCCTCCTCCCGTGGATATAAAGCCAGAGAAAGCAAAGGAATGGTACAAATGCATTTTCTTTGGCTCAAATCCATTTCCCCAGTGTCAGCCCAGTCCCTGGTGGGGGTGTGGGCATAGCATTTAAATATGTCCCAATCTAGGGGGGGGTCAGGGGGGGGGTCGTAACGTGACGTTTTTATTATCATATTAGTCCTGTGCTAAAGCTATTTATACTAGTTAGCGTTCCCAATTTTGCACACAAGTCTTTTAATATATAGAGATGATATTTGCAAAAGGAATTAATGATCCTCTCAGATTAGATTTTTTGGGCAATTGCTGCTATTTCGTGATTTTCGACCATATATCATTTGTAATGTAACATACCAGGTTTGACAACTGGTCTAGAGGCTCTACCGGACCGAGTCTGGGTGGCCTTGGGTGTTGCGGGCCGGAATGCTTTGGACGGTCGGGCAATTGGACGGACTGAAGTAATGACGGGTTGTGGAGGTGTTGGTGGATTATGGTCAGGGCGGACAGGAGTTGGAGGGCGGCGAACCTCTGGTGTCTTTGGCATTGGCGGCGCGACGGGTATATCAGGCGGATCCACTGTTGGCTGAACAACCGGTGGCGCAACGGGTTTATCGGCCGCTGCTAGCTGGATGACAGGTGGAGTATTAGCTCGCTGTGTTTCGCCAGTGTGAATAAGACTTTTCCTGTTCCTCCTAATGTTAGTTCCCTGTTCGGTCCTTATCATGTACGACCTTGGATTTGCATGTCTCTCTTTCACCTCTCCGAATATGTCCCTGTCTCTGATGTAGACCCAGTCTCCTTCCTCAAGAGCTGGTAATTTAACAACTTTTGGATCCCGGTCCTTCCGTTCCTTGTACTTATCTCGGTACTTCTGTTCTTTCTGAGCAATCAGCTCTCTATCCATGTTGACCTTCCGCGGTTGTGGTCCCATTGGCAACTTGGTGCGAAGTCGTTGTGAGTTGAGGATCTCACTAGGTGAATATCCGTTGAGTAATGGTGCAGCTCTGTAGGCCAGTAATCCTAAGTGTTGGTTGGCATTCTTCTTTATTATATTCTTCGCTGTCTGCACCGCTCTTTCAGGTCCTCCGTTACTGATCGGATAACGAGGTGACGAGGTAATGTGGGTGGAGCCCCACTCTTCGGCAAACTTTCTGAATTCTTCGTTTGCATACTGAGGTTCGATGTCGGACACCACAACTTTTGGTATGCCCTGCATAGCGAAGATCCCCGACAGTGCATCTATGATTGTCGGCGCTAGCATATCTGGAAGGACCTTGAAGTCAATCCATCTGCTCGTATGATCTACCAAGATGATGTAATCTATGCCTTTGTGGGAATATAGGTCAGTGCCAATTCTTGTCCATGGTTCTACCTCGAACGACAATGCCATTAACGGTTCTCGTGGTTCGGGCCGCACTCGTGCATATATAAAGCACTGATGAACGATCCTCTCCATCTGCTTCGTAATTCCTTGCCACCACACCGCAGCTCTCGCTCTAGCGTTGCATTTTGTGATACCAAGATGCCCTTCATGGATGGTCTGTAGAGTTTCCTCTTGAAGTATTGTGGGGACTACGAGACACTCATTGTACATAAGAAGACCCTGTGTGATGGTAAGGTACTGTCTCTTCTTGTAGTATGGCGCTAAGGATGATGATGAATTTGGTAACACTTCTGGCCATCCTTCTCTCACATACTCCTTCACATGTGACAAGACACCATCTGCATCCTGTGCAAGCCAGATCTTTTCCAGCCTGAGATCTGTAGTGGTATAACGCAATACTTGCCCTGCTATTTCTTCTACTTCGTACATGTCTGCCACATCTTTCTCCGTGGGTTTGCTGGACGGCGCTCTCGACAATGGATCAGGTGTGTAGTGCAACTTCCCCTGCACATAGACTAACTCAGGCGAAAACCTTGTCAAACATAGCTTAAAGCAGAGTATCCTTGCTGGTAACTTGGACAAATCTGTAGTGCCTAGCAGTGGAACTAACAGACGATGGTCCGTCTCCATGACACACTTGCTGCCTATGATGTATTCGGCAAACTTCTCACATGCCCAAGTGACAGCTAATGCCACTTTTTCAATCACTGCGTAACGCTGCTTGGTTTCAGTTAACGAATGTGACGCATATGCTACCGGACATCGGTCCCCATCATCATCTTCTTGCAGGAGCACCGCTTCAATGCCATAACGGCATGCATCTGACGCGATAATTGTTGGTTTGTTGGGGTCGTAGTGAGCCAAGACTTCTGTTGACGTAAGCATTCCTTTGATCTGGTTGAACACTTTCTCTTGTGGCTCTCCCCACACCCATGCGTTGTCCTTCTTCAGAAGAGCCCAAAGCGGCTCATTTGCCTCTGACAGCTGGGGCAAGAACTTCGCTAGTTGGTTTACCATCCCGTGAAACCTCTTGAGCTCTGTTGTTGTAGTAGGCGGAGGATAGTCGCGGATAGCCTTGGTCTTTGCTGGGTCAGCAGCAATACCTTTCTCAGAGACGATGTGTCCAAGGAATTTCAACTCGCTCTTTGAAAACTCACACTTCTCGTTCAAGGTGACCCCTGCCGCTTCAAATCTCCTCAAGACTTCCCGCACGCTCCTATCATGCGTCTCCTGATCAGGGGCATGAATCACAATGTCGTCCATGTGGACTACTACCCCAGGTATTCCCTCCAGAACCTGGGAAAATCTCCTCTGGAAAACTTCGGAAGCTGAATTTAACCCGAATGGTAGCCTTCGGAAGTATTTTCTCCCGAATGGAGTGACGAAAGTCGTCAACTTCTGGGACTCCTCGTCCAAAGGGATTTGCCAATAGCCGGATTTAGCATCGAGCTTGGTGAATACCTTGGAGCCCTTGAAATGTGCAAGATTATCATCTACACTCACCATCTGATATATCTCTCTCTTTACAGCTTTGTTAATCCCGGTCAGGTCTACACACAATCGGACGTCACCGTTCGCCTTTTGCACTATCACCAGGCTGGCACACCAGTCGGTGGGCTCGGTGATTGGCGCGATCACCCCCTGCTGTTCCATAGCTTCGAGTTTTTCCTTCGGGCAGGAGTGGGTGCGGAATGCGTCTTGGTGCGTACACACACACGGGTGTGGCATCTTCACGGAGATTGATTTTCATTGGTTCATCCATTTTCCCCAAACCTTTAAACAGGGCCTGGAACTCCGCCTTGAAATTTGGCTTCTCGGACTCGATGTTAAAGACTTCGGATGCTGGTTTAAGTAGTCGCAGCCCTTGTATCGCTGACTTCGATAGTAGGTTATGCCTCTGCTTTTTCATGATGTACACGTTCTCCCGAACATCGCGACCACCGATGGTAAGCGTAGCGTTGGATACTTGACCTACGAAAAGGTCGGTCAACTTGACTCCACCAGGACCTTTAAACTCACCGACTTTTTTTTATATATTTTTTTTAATATGTTTATTGGGTCTAGGTTAATACAAATAACCTCCAGACTCGGCTGGGCCGATCTTCCGTCTGGGCCCTAGTAGAGAAGCAAATTACAAAGTGATAGTTGACATTATACCTGGATGCCCGATAGTCTGAGGGATCCATCACCAACCAACATAAGAATACACAATAAAAATTATACATGTGGTGCACCAAAAATAATGTGATGAGGATGAAATATTATCAAAACTAAACATGGGTTTGGTAAATATTTCTTTTCAGTCACAGTAGAATCCCACATATAAAAGCTGGTGGATAAGATTGTACCGTTTATCACCAGTTTGAATAAATTACATATACAGAGACTAAGCAATTTTATAGGTTAGTATATTGTATATAATATGAGAAGACCTATTGATAAATACGAGAAGCTAGATTGCTAGCAGACATTAAATTATGTCACAGTTGCAACGCAATCTGAAATAATCATGTCGGTCGATACCAGTAACCATATTCTGTAGATAAATAACACAGATTTGTTTATAGAACAAGCAAACACATTTTGATAATTATATATACTGTGCATTATGGGTAATGGTATAACATGTAGAAAAAATATATTAAAGTTTAAAGTTTCCCTTCACCCGATACCGTTGTAACACAATCAGTAGTGAGTACAGGGGATAAATCATTGTCGTATTTTATGACATAATACCAGAGAAAATTAACTTGGTTTGCTCAGTATAATCAGTCGTAAACACAAATTAGATTTGAGCACCAGTGAAACACCCTGGATATGACTTTTTTATAGCAATTTTGAAGGCGTTCTTATCTTTTATTTCAGTAAAGTTTGTTTTCAGATTATTCCAGTTTTTAATTCCTGTAATTAAAAAACTATTTTCTAAAACCTTTCTCCTTAATGGTGGTAACAATAACCTTATACCATCATGGAGCCTAGTAGGCAGATTTCGTTGATCTAATAAAATTGGTTCCGAGAGTAGTGAATAAGCATAGAATAAAGAGTGATTCTGTCTGCGTTGAATCAGAAATTGTGTTTTTGACAAGTCGTGAATATCCTGAGTATTTAATAATTGATTTGGGCCTAATCTTATTTGAAAACAAATTCGGAGAGCTTTGTTCTGAAGGAGCTGAAGGTCATTACCGTGTTGCTTCGTTTGTGTGTCATAAATATTGTCACAATAATCAAAGTAAGGGAGAATGGTAGATTTGTAAATTATTATAGCAGTTTCCCGGTTTATAAGTTTTCGAATTTTTGATAGTAAATAGTAATCTCTCCAACTTGACGCCTTTCACCCACGGACAATGTTCACCAACGATCGTAACCTTCGATCCACTGTCAAGCTTGAAAGTTGTAGGCTGTTGGTTTACTGACACATTTGCCGACCAGAAACTTTCTCTCGAGATATCTCTCACATCATCCATGAGGCAGGAATCTTCCAGATCATGATCTCCCTCTTCGCATTCGTCTCCGCTATCAACCTCGTTGACACTTTTGGCGACCCTGCTTGCGAGTAGTGACCCTTCTTCTTGCACTTGAAGCACTTCGAGTCTCTAGCCGGACATGTGATCTTGTTATGTATTTCCTTTCCAGCACACCATTTACACTTCTGACGCTGGTTTGGATTTTGGCCTTGACGATTTTGGCCTTGACGATTTTGATTATGCGACTTAGCCTTCCATGGTTTTCCCGTTTTTCGCCTCTCAGCGTACTCAACTTCCTGACGTGTCGCTCCGACTATCGCGCTTTTCTGAACTTTTGTGTCTTCCGCGGCTTTTAGTCTCGCCTCCACTTGAGCAAGGTCCGGGGTAGGACGCATATTCAGAAGACGCTCGCGACTCTTATCGTCAATCGTACCAATGACTAACCGATCCCGGATCAGATCCTCTTCTATCAGGCTGTACTGGCACGTCCGCGCTAGTTTCCGAAGTCTGGTTGCAAATGTACTAACCTTCTCATCTGGATTCTGCTTGGCGCTGTTGAAAACAAAGCGCTCGTATAAGACGTTCCGTGTCGGCGTGAAATGTGCGCACAACTGCGTGAGAACTTCCGTTGGTTGGCGACACTTTATGTCATCGGTTAAACCGGGTAACATATTCATTACTCTTCTGCACTCTAACCCCATTACGAGCTTCAATGTTGATGCTACTTCCTCCATCCCCTCCGGGTTATCGACCATCGGAGCCGGCTGTGGAGGCTCACCTTCCACTTGTTGCGGCGCCTCGCCTGCCATTGTTAACCGCGCTTTCAATTTCGGCGAGATCACCCAATCGTTCCATAAATCCTCGAACTCGCGCCAAGTTTCTGCTAGGTTGCCCTTTTGGGACATGGGCTGAGGAGGAGGTATATTGTATTGGGTGGCCATTTTAAGATCTTTGGAGGAAACTTGACGGGTATTTGGGAGGGTCGACCAATGGCAGATTTGGATTTGGATTTGGACAAGTTTTACAACTCATCAACAAACGGTGTGACTCAGTAATATATGTAATTCAGTAGTGAACAAATTTTCAATAATGTTCAATCAATGCCTGTGAAATGTGAATTCACCTCGAGATACACACAATTTTTGTTCAACACAATTTTTGGCAACAGCAATATTTTGTGCAACACAATTTTCCCCACAGTAATTCTTGTTCAACACAATTCATGGCAACAGCAATCTTTTGTGCAACACAATTTTTACCATTGTTGTTTTTGTTCAACACAATTTATGGCAACAGCAATCTTTTGTGCAACACAATTTTTACCACAGTAATTTTTGTTCAACACAATTTATGGCACACTCACGCCTAGAAACTGTCGTAAGTTACAAATATCGCCCAGTTTGGGAGACAAATTTACTCACGTGACCTTACATTTGTCGTGACTATAGGCGTATAGCACATCTCACACCACCCTACGTGTCGTAGAGCGGCGATAATTGTCCGACCCTCTAAAATGTCGCGACTAGAGCCACAGAGTAGAGAGATATCTGCACACTCAGAGCAAAAACAAGTTAGCGTGCTCCGTGCGCCTCAAGCGGTCCTGAAAGAGACTATATCCAGTGGGGGATGATGTCACAAATGTTGGCCCATTAGTCAATATTAAGGGTGAGATAAATTCAGAAACCCATTCAAGTTTAGGGTCAGAGCTCGATCCCATCTCATTTGAATCACATAGTAATTCACGCAGCTTCGCCTTGTGAATTATTACGTGATTCAAACTCGATGGGATACGAGCTCAGACCCTAAACTTTCCTCTATAGTACGTCCCGTTGTCGCCAGGGCCAGGGCACTCAGGCTCTCACATACACTGGCCACCAGAGCAGACGTTTGCTACGCACGTTAGTCGTAGCTTAGCGCAGACAGGGGTTGGTTGCCAATCAAGCTCACGGTGCCGCAAAACCTGAACGAGTTTCTGTAGGTTGCTCTAGCGGTGCAGTGTGAATCTAGCTATCAAACTGCTAGTCCGTCCACGCACCGCGCCGCCATCGGGTTACGCCTGTGTGCCCTGGCCCTGGCGACAACGGGCTGTACTACAGTCTATCAAACTGCACACTGCGCCGCTCCGGTTTATTGTACGAGTTTCCGAAGGTTACTCTAGCGGTGCAGTGTGATCAAACTGCGTGGACGGACTAAACACTTGGTGGTGCCACTAGTTTCCAGTTTCGTCAGGTAACCTCTGGGAGAGGCCAAACTAAGAACATGGCTTTATCTCTCGTCAAGTAAGCCCATTTATACTCCACCAATTCATTACATTTGTAAAATTATTCATTGCAGTAGACTTGATTTTGTGGATTTATGATTGATGTATAAATTACTGTGAGAAAGATCCTAAAGGCTAAAGCCCCCGATTGGGCGATAATACATGTAATGTATCATTGTATGTGGACATGAACTTGGGATGGCTGGGATAGCGCTTTGTGCATTCGCTTTGTATATCATATGATATTGCGTTTCAAAGTGCAATTTTATTTTAGACATCTTGACAACCTCTTTGATTTATTTGCTACGTTTTTCAGTACGCCTATTATATTGATTCAAATCATTGATTTTTCATGACTTATTAAATATACTGTCCAGTGTCCATAGTCGTGGGCGACCCTAACAGTACGTTCCCGTATTAGGGTCGTGGATCACTGTATAGGCAAATTCTGGGGTTTTTAGCGAACCAAGATGGTTCGCACTCTCACGCTTTTGGATATTTACATCCAACGATAAAACTCACTGAAATCGATAGAAAACATATTTCTCTTGCTTCTGATAAATTTTTATCAGAAAATAACTTCAAGATACTAAGATATCTGGACTTGAAAATGATAAATGGTTGTCAGAGACTGTACCACTACCAGAGAGCACAGCGGCCATCTTGCCTCCACTCTTGTTGTGGTCACATGACCTCACCATGTGCTTTCCTTACAACTGAATGTCAACAAAGACTGGAAATCAGTTTTTAAAGTAGTTGCAATCAAGATATGGGTCTCACTCGTGGGAATACAATGCAAATGTACTAAATGACATGATAATGGCAATAGGGGCACTTTATATGCCTTAGAATTAATAGAAACGCATTCTGACAGCAGTTTGTTGATATTCTCCGAGTCATCTGGTGACTTCCGGTTTAAAATACCCTCCGATATATGCAAATTTCCCTGACAACGGACAAGGTCCGCCATATTGCTGGTGACCACAAAGCGCTGTCAGAGTGTTAAATGGTGAAAAAATGGTTTTATCTGCTCTTTTATATGTAAAGTTTACATGTAATAGTTAAAATATTATTATTTCCATTATCCAGACATAATTTAAATGTGCCAATTCGAAGAAAAAAGGTTGTTTCGACGATTTGTTGACATCGCATCTACAGTCTAAACCAGGGCTATAGCATTATCATTTGATCTGAAATGTTCAGGGAACTTTGATTTTTATCGAGAGAAGTGTCTCAGAAGTACTTTTAACATCCTCACATATCAGATAGTATTGTAAATGAACTTTTGAACGGCCCATTGACTTAGCATTGCGTAGTTGCTTCTCCAAGATGGCCGTCCCCCTGTCAAAAGCAGGGTTCATAGCGCCACCTACTTCCAGGCTGACTCGACGAATGACTCGTTTTCGGAAAAAGTGCGGCCCCCTATTATCGCTCAAGTACTTGTCAAAGTCATTAAAGTTCTTTTTAAATCATTATTCAGTTGTGCTATGAAATAATTAGTCGCATCTACATCTCCTTATTGAAATGTATTAGTTAAGTACCCAATTATAAGCTTATTGTTCATTATAACTACATCGGAACTCCGACAGTGTCGGTTGGTATTTGAAAGTTATGTTTTGGTCTCGTTTTCGAATGTGACCTTGACCCTGGGTAACCAAAATGGCGTCCACCTGCCAGGAGATAGATCGATTCACACAGTAAAACATGGTGATCTGGGCTGTTCTAGGGATGGCACAACTTGTTAAATGTTCTATTGGGTCTATATAAGGGTGTTTTAAGTGTAAAAAGTTTACAATGATCGATATTCCAAGTTAAAATATGTTTATTCACCCTGTAAAAGAAAACCCCAGAAAAGTCTAATGCAGTGGTGTCCGACCCTAATACATGGGTATAGGGTCGGACCTGTCTGACTAAGTGTCCATAATGTTGAATTTAATGGATAGAATTAGAATTCGTCGAGTCAGCCTGGAAGTAGGTGGCGCTACGAGCCGACCTCTAGTCCTAGCGCGGCCATTTTGCAAGGCAACCTACCTAATGCTAAGTCTATGGAGAATTCAGAACTACATTCATGATAGTATTTGATATGTGGGGATACGTTAAGTGACTCCCATGCCAATCTTTTGATAAAACCAAACTACCCTGGCAGTTTCAGATCAATTGAATAAGTGATGGCCTCAGTTCAGCCTCCGAACGCGATGTCAACAAATCGTCGAAACAACGATTCTCTTCAAGTTAACACGTTCAAATCATGTCTGGATAATGTAAATAACCTTATTTAAATCATTGCATATGTAAATTACACATTAGAAGGTAAATTAGTAGAGTTTTCCACCATTTTACACTCTGACAGCGGTTTGTGGTCACCAGCAATATGGCGGACAGTGTCCGTTGTCAGGGATATTTGCATAATTTGGAGGGGATTTTAAACCGGAAGTCACCAGATGACTCGGAGAATAGATCTACCGGTACATCGACATTATTCAGTGTAACCAGCCCTGTTGTGGACGGTACTTAGACGATTTGCGTTGACTACCGATTTGCGGTGGACGATTTGCGGTGGGTTTGGACGTTTTGCCGTGACATTCCCCGGGGGCCATGGTGGACGTTTTACGATTAAATTAAAACATAGTTAGAAAGCTGAGGGTGGGGGGGGGGGAGGCTTTTTTCAGTATTTCTGTGGGGCCAAGCTTTTAAAAATTACAGGGATGTTAGTTTTCCAGGTTTTTTTCTTTCCAAATTAACTCAATTAAATGTAGTGTACTAGCGGTCGGTACCAGAGGCTCGGCGGTTAGTAGCGGAGGCCTGGCGGCTGGGCCTGGAGTCAGGTTGCGGGAGCACCAGTGGCCCGATATTTAAAAAAACAACTTAATTCCACCCCTTTCCAAAAAACCAAACCAAATGACTTTAAGACCAGTAAACCCATGACTATATATTTACCATACACAACCATTAGCGAAAATCTTATAATTAATCTTTACAATAATTGCGGACAGAAATGTGAAAATATCACAGCAAATCATCCGTGTGCTCAACGCAAAACATCCACTGCAAATCGTCCAATCGCCATCGCAAAACGGCTATTTCTGTGGGGCCAACCTTTTAAAAATTACAGGCATGTTAGTTTTCCAGGTTTTTTTCTTTCCAAATTAACTCAATTAAATGTAGTGTACTAGCGGTCGGTACCAGAGGCTCGGCGGTTAGTAGCGGAGGCCTGGCAGCTGGGCCTGGAGTCAGGTTGCGGGAGCACCAGTGGCCCGATATTTAAAAAAACAACTTAATTCCACCCCTTTCCAAAAAACCAAGCCAAATGACTTTAAGACCAGTAAACCCATGACTATATATTTACCATACACAACCATTAGCGAAAATCTTATAATTAATCTTTACAATAATTGCGGACAGAAATGTGAAAATATCACAGCAAATCATCCGTGTGCTCAACGCAAAACATCCACTGCAAATCGTCCAATCGCCATCGCAAAACGGTAGTCAATGCAAAACGTCTATGAACCGGAGGACAGGGCTGGTGGCTTCACCACAGGACGAGATGGAGATGAGGGTGTGAACATTTTACCTACGTCTACATTAGGTAGGTCCTAATTAAAGGAGTAGGCTAATCATTCAGATTGGGTCGTGACCCGTAGTACAGTGTACGGTATCTTTAGTTTATAAGGTTGTATGTCCATGCCCGTAGTCATGATTAACGACCCAAACTGTTTCGTTTCACGCATTTGATAAAACGTTAAAGCGAGGGTCGGACACCATCTCACTAACACAAGGTAGAATATTTACCCTACAAATTTATTGGGACAGGGGCAGGGATAGCCAGTGTACCCGGCCCTGTCTCACCAAACAGGGCCGGGTCCTGCTCCATACACTTCAACCCTGCCTTGTCATACCAGATTGGCCAAAGTCTGACATGTATAGAAAATATTGAATCAATAAATATTGTAACAGTAAAAGACACACACAACAAGACAGCGTATACAGTGTCCAAGCATTGGCAGGTGTTATTACGGAATAAAGGAATATCAATCCCCGATGCATGTTTTGTCTTTACTTTGTTAATCCATGGGGAGAGAGAGTGCCGAGGTAGTATTGAACCGGATCCGCTCTGGTTGAGCTTGATCGTAGGAATGCCCCCAGCCAGCCAGCGCTGCTTCTTTTATATCCAGTTTGTGACGTCATGACATCTGCTGGGGTGGATAGCAATTACCAATCTGTTCACCCTCTTGGTCCCCTTGCCTCCTCGTGGTGCAGCCCGGATATGCTTGCACGCAAGCATAACAAACCAGGGTGGGGGAGTTAGCTCAGTGGCAAAGAGCACTGGACTTTGTTGATTCGTGTCCCACTGCAGCCAATTTTCTCCTTCACCTCTAGCAGTGGTAGATTCACTGCTATATCAAAGGCCAATCCTTCTCATGCAATGTCTATGTGGTGTGGGAAGTAAAAGAACCTGCACCTCGGTAAATGTGTAGGGTTGAGATCCACCACCGTTCGATGGTCCTACTGCCGATCGGCAGATCCTCCACCGATCGGGGTGTCCACCACCAATTGGCTTGTCTACCACTGATCTGCAGGTCCACCACCGATCGGCAGAGCCACCACCAACAAACAGGATTACTGTTTCCTCCTCTGTCTGTCCTTGGTAGCAACTGACAGAGGGGTGGCGTTGGAACCTCTGACACCATACCCCCTCTTGCTCTGTGGGCGCTCCTCTGACTACCTGTTACAATATATACCCATTTGTCTTCGCCAACCTTCAAGACAATTGTCCATTACTTTATAACTGTATTTAGAGGTAGTTTTCCAGTAGAGGTTTCTTTTCTTCTCAGTCCAGCCATCTTTATTACTGGTCCTCTAATTCAAGTAATTGCATAGGATGACACACCAGTCACCAGCTCTGAACAGGGTGTCATGCTATCTAACTAGACAATGGTATAAATCACCAGTTACCAGCAATGATCGGAAGTAGCCTCATTTCAAACAAAATGGCTGAAAAATTGTGTAGCCTCACATGGGAGTAAAACCACTGGGAATTTACCTTTATTTTGGAATAACAACACTCATAGACAATGGATTCACTGATATTTATTAATTCTTCAACTTTCAAAGCCACAATTTGCCTCAACTGTCCAAAATTAAGGTAAGTTTGGCAAACTTGGCAAACCAGGACTTTTTACATAGGACAGCGGTTCACCCATAAATGGAGAGAACAAACAGATTAGGGGTAGATACTTTACCTAAGGCAGGGATAGCTCTGATAGCTACATCCACATACAGTAGAACCCGCTTCCGGGACACCCCGCTCAAGGGGTCCCCGCTTAAGTACAGAAGTGCTTCTTAACCCCGCTTAAGGGGACAGTTTGAAGGGATGCCTAATCCAATACAATCCAGATTATTTTGAATCCTTGTTTGTGGTATTTGTGTCTGGTGGTCAGACAGGTATCACAACACCGTTATATTGGACGTTTAATTACCCAAACATCAATAACAACAACACCAACACTGTTAACCTGTACACGGGTCTCATAACCGCCACCTTCAGTCAGTGCGAAAATCATTGGGGCTACTACCAGTGGGGCCGGGCCTTCACAGAGCAATTACTTATATCATGGCTGTATGGGTACGAGTACAAACAGAGGAGCCCTTTAGTGAGCTGCTGCGGAACCACATAAGAAATTACTCTTTATCGGTCAACATGAGCAGGTGCTTGTCTACAAGCTGATGTTGGAGCTAGATGTATGAACTCAATAACACATGGGTACTGTAGTCACAATATACCTACAAGGTCTGGCTGCGTCTTAAATTAAACTGAGCACGTCGGATAGGTAAACTATTCCCCCTCATCTCCTATTGTTGTGGCTAATAGCGGTTCTACTGGCTACCGGCAGGGTGGTTCTATTGACTACGTATCAGAAAGACATTTCTAGTCGAATTAGGTATTCCACCGCCCAGAATTGTTAAAAGATTTCTGATTAAGATTAGAATTTTTTTTTTGCATCGGCTTATTACAGAGGTGTTATAGCCACGTCTTACAAATCTGATTAAGATTAGAAGTTTCACAATGTGTCCATCGCGGGACCCTCTGGATCTGGAAATACCTTACCTGGTCACTCTCCCATAGTCTTTCCCAACAAACGTTAAAATGCCCAAATCAATCAAACTGACTACACTACTAAATCAGTTTGTGGACTATTGAATAAATTGAGAATCATATTGATGAGGCAATCCATTACAACCATTTCATGCCGTCTCAAAAGACACCACATATGTACATATTCAACAACAGCCAAGCAGTACTGAAAGCGATATACTTTTTGTTTTTCCCCGCTCAATGCATGTGACGAAAATACTACATATACATTGACAACACCTTTGATATCATGAGCTTCTGTTTGACACTTTTTTTCAAATACAATCAAACCATCTTGGTCACGATCATTTTACACCACTATAACCTCACAATTAAATATTTGACGTGTTGATGTACTTACAGAACAGCCAGCAAGGTGGCTTTGGGTGGGGGCGCGGTTTATGTGACGATGAACCAAGGTGTGTGGAGCACCACCCAGAAAGGATCGCACGCTCTACAGGACATCCGGTCATCCGTTTTACCGGCTGCCGATAAGTATATTCAGCAGGTGAGGACATAGTAAACATTTAGTAGAAAGAGCGCTCCCTGCTCACTTGCTCCCTGATGAAGGTACTATTGTGCCGAAACTAGTTGGATATACAAGTGCTAATCAAACAAAAAATGTAGAACATGTTGTACAGCCACATGAAGACTATTAAATGTACATAACTCAATAACCTGTGAGTACCGCTTGGTTAGTGGCCTAAACAACATCATCTAGTAGAAATATTGTAACGGAGTTCCCTACTCAACGACAACAACGACAGCACGTAAGGTCTCAGTGTGTGGTTCACTTTATTACTGTTCCTAGGTTACACCATCTACTAGTCATATAGTCATGACTACCCTAGTCTTCTTCTGTGAGCGTATGGTCGGAAGCCTCAGGTCCTTCCCTCAGGACTCGTGTCTCGATAATGCCCCTAGGCGCCGCCCTGAGAGTGACGTCACGGGGGCTACAACCAGCGTCCACCGGGCCCCCCGACTCAGTGGGGTCCGGTGGTCGGGGGTGGGGCCCACCGCGTACTCGGTGGCTTCGGGGGTGGGGACCCAATGCGCATTCGGTGGCTTTCCTGTATTCGGGGGTGGGAGGACCTGGTGGCACCCGTAGCGCACAGCCTACTGGCGCGCCACTCGCCCCCAGGTCCCCCCCCCCTACCCCTCCGACCGCTACACTATATTAACCTACAAAATGGTGTGCAATCGCATTCTGATATAAATACATGACGCCTCCTTCCTTGGTGGTTTGATATGATAACTTAGAAATATCCCAGTGAAATTAAGAGGTATTCTCAGCGTCTGTGTAGCTGCAGAGAGAAAGAGTGGTTTGCTGTTATATGGATATTCGGTCTGCAGAGAATAAGGTACACCATTAGCGTGACAGTAATCATTTTGATACTGAATTTTGATTAATTCAAACGGACCAATTGATGACATGTAACATGTTTTATGGTATTTGTGTTCTACGCAATGATATTTATCATGAATGAAGCCTTCAACACAGATTAACCTATCACTATATTATATAGAGTGATAGTTGAAATAAAGACTTATTTCTACACGATCTTATTCAGTTATATCCTTATATTTGATGAAAATGTATTTAATTCTCTCTTCCTAATAGGTTCCAAAATCCGAAGACATTAGCCGCAAAGCAGTAGATGTCTGGAACAATGGTAAGTACCACTTGTTAATCTGTCGTATAACATCTATAATTTTTGATCTGCGAGAGTGAGCCAAAGTAATAGTACGTCAGCCACTTTCTTTGCGTATCAGACATGGAGTGGATATCGTTATCTTGATAAGCTGTTCAGGGGTTCACTGGGTGTTCCAGTCTCATGGAACCTGCAACTGCCACTTGGAGTCGTTTGGGTTCGGGGGCAAGACGGCTGCCTGCATGTGGTGAACCCTCTGTGACAATTGGTAAGAAGCGCATTAGAAGCAAACCATGCTTGGTTTAACAATTACCGACAACATTTTACACCAGTCAGCGTGTATACTGCAGCATAAGCGAATACTCAAAATTGTTCTAAAGATTGGATATCTGGCTGTGCAATCCACCAGATTACCCAGTGTCGATATGTAACCTGTTGTACAATCTGGCCTTACATGAAGTACGTATACAGCAAGAGAGGATGGGGGTTAGAACTGGCTGCTGGTTGGGCAGGTTAGTTTGTGGGCACGATGGTTGCTAGGCAGGTTGGTTGGTAGGTAAGTCGGTAGGTGGGGGAAAGCATATCGGTAGGTATGCAGGTTTATGGATCGGCAGCTTGCAGTATGCAGGTTGGTAGGTCAGCAGGGTAGTCCTTAGAGAGATTGGTAGGTAAGCTGCTTGATGATTGTTGGTATGTAAGATGGTGATTGGGAAAGTTTGGTTTGGTTGGGCAAGGTGGAATGTGAGCAGGTTGGTGGGTGGATGGGAAGGCTGGTTGGTGTTTATGTAGGTTGGTGATTGGGCAGGCTGGTGGGTACTATGGTCTGCAACCCTGTAGCAGGTCCAATATGGGACTGATGGCCTGTGCAGCATTTTTTGAAAGGTCACCGACTTATGTCCACACCGTATGAGGTAGGAAATGGGTGCGACAATGTACTATTTACTTGTACATGGATTTGTACCCCAAAGAGCGACCCAAAATGCTAGGTGGGCAATTTCCCTTCATGCTGTATACTCTAGATGTTGGAGTGGAGAAAATGTACCTTCAGAAAGTTGGGAGTTCACGAGAATCTTATTATGTGCAACAGGGCCGTGGGTGGTGGTGAGTATTCCCGGAAAATTTGCGTGGATACTTTACGGATGGCCCCTATCTTGAATAAGAAGATATGGGGGTCATTTGTAGCCACTTCTGTGGCATAATTTTTTTGGATAAATATCGTTAGTACCTTCAGATTTATTAAGACCTCTCCTATCTTAGAGTCAATTCTCTTGTCTTATATTTTAATCTGCAAATATTGAAATCTACACCTGTATTTCTAATGTGTATGTTTAATTACATTTTCAGGTGTTCACAGCGCCATCAGTGGTTTAGCACATGCTCCAGACCTGGCAGCAGAATATAGCAAGAAGGCGATTGACACTGTAAAAGAAAACCTGAAGTAGGGGCTTTGTGAAAGGGACGACGCAAGTGTGATTAGACATGCCAATGTATTGGAATATATATGTATGAAATAATCTATCGACCCTAAAATGGTTTATAAAATGTTCATCAAAGCAGGACAACATATAGCTAAGGTTACACTGTAAATGAAGATATATTGTAGAGAACCATGAAAATATGTACATAATAAAAGATATTGTGAATTCGACGGTCTTTCTTGAATGTATATTGTGATGCTACCAGGTACCTCGTGTTTCTTTTTTACGAAGAGTTTATTGCTTTTGATAGATCAACGTAGGTTTATTGACCTATCGTTGCCATTCATTGTTAAAGCTAATGTGAAATACGTCATACTGCCATGTTCACATAGCTTTTGTAGTAATGCTCTAGTGGTGATAAGCTGATACATTTAAGGCGACCAATTCATGACGTGTTTAGATTCTGGGCATCGTGTCTTTGGAGTTGATTAGACAAAAAGTAAAAGGATAAATAGTAAAATGGTTAGCAAAAACCGGGATGTTTACTGTGTAGTTGATTGTGCAGTTTATGTTGGTATGGAAAATAGAAATAGATTAAAACCAATGTTTTGCGATAAGCAGCCCATATTTTTTTCTTCAATTCTTTATTTACCCTGGAACACGATCGGTTGTTAGGTGGCATATCTCTAGGTAACAACAAAAAGAGCAATGGAGAACAGCTACTAAATTTGTTCGGTCCATTTCGCGTTCAATCACTATTTCGTGCGGTTAGTTGTTCAATTAATTGCTTACATTATATACTATTGGTAATTCCGTACACCCATATGACCTATCATATACAACCAACATCTATTGATGAAAATACAATTTTTCTACAGGCTTTATGAGGACAACAAACTATACCATGATTCTGATGGAGAAATTAATTTTATCATTTCGTGGTAGAATTATGGGGGCTGTCAAATTGATCACAGTAACCTTAGATGTGTGTAATTTGGTGATATAAACAGAACATGCTACCGCATTCAAGTGACAAGCAGATATTCAAGTGCTTGCGATATTTATAGTAAGGACACTTGCTATAGTAGCGACCTTGACAACAAATTACTAGAAACTGGTCGCTTATTAACTGTTTGACGTCACGGTTGCCGGGGGTGTCTTTTTTTTAATTGTGAACTGGTTGAATTTAAGAAAAGTACAAATTTAATAAACGAGAACCAAATGCATAAGTTCAAAGAAGAAATGCACTTTTGGAATATAAAGAAAATCTAAATATACATGACAATCTTCGATTAAATACAGACGAAATCATCAACTATAGATAGAGGAAAACACAATTTTTGTATAATTTACATATTTTCGCTTGGTTAACTAGATCTAGTAGCGTACTGATTGTGTGGATGATCAGGTGCATATCGGACAATTCATCTTTAAAATTAAATCCCATATCACTTTGCTCGAAATATGATGATCTCCAAGTGTTGCAGAATACAGAGCTAATATAAAATTCCGGGTCGCCTTTCTAGCTTTTGATTTAGAAATCAATATCATGAGAATATTTTAATATAGAATCGAAGGAAATTTTATAGATCGAAGTTCACATGACGTCGGCTTGTTGCGGTGCTATGTGTCAATTCACATAGTTACCGTGGAGTTTAAACCAAGTAAACCCCTCATCTGAGTTGATCTGCTCTCCTCAGAGTCCAACTTCGATCTGAACATGGAGGAAACTTGCGGTGTGTGTGAGTTTTTTTGTTTTTTTTAAGACATTTATTTAGACTGATAGTGCTCAACTTTCGAGAAGTTGGTCTAAACGCGGTACCAGTATCGTTCAGATTATAATCTTTCCCTTGAATCACATGTTTCACTTGCAACATATATACAAAATACATAATAATAACAATGCCCTTGTGCTTTTCATTTACAGGTAGTTGTTAGTGTCTCTTGAGAAGTCATATCGGCTTCAAGTTGTCTGTGCATCCCAGCTTATGGGATGTTTGCAATCATTAGTTTCTTCTGCTCTTGTTTAAAATGTCTTAGGGTGTCAATTTGCCTCTGATGAGGTGGTAACTCATTCCATTTCTTCGCTCCATGGTATTCGAGGCTTCTCTTATATGTTTCACATTTTGGTTGAATAATGTTAAAAATAGGCGCCGTAAAAGCTCTGGTATTCATAGTCTTAGATTTCAATATTTTGTCATCACTTTTGAGTTTATACATGAATTGGACAACGTGAGCATGCCTTCTGTGCACCAAGTATGGGATCTGTACCGAACGATGCAGGGCTACAACATTCGATCTCCTGGACCAGGGGTTTATAATCCGGAGGGCATCATTTTGTAGGACTTGTAATTTGTTTTTCTCGAACTCTGTACCCGCATCATACAGCACGTCTCCATAATCGATTACAGGTAACAACATTGATTTGTAAATAGCGAGGCTTGCATTTCTTGATAGGTACGGACGTATCTTAACCAGAAGGTAGATCTTATGGGATATTATCTTGATGAGGTTATTTATATGATTTTTGTATGTCAGGAACTGATACAGCGTTATGCCTAAATATTTGTATGAACTTACGTGCTTCAAAGCATCTCCACACAGGTTGAGGGTTAAATGTTCATCTTTCATTAGGCGTTTGTTCGATGGTGTTGAGAAGATCATTATCTTAGTCTTATTTGTATTAATAGTTAATTTATTTCCTGAACACCATTTACCTAACCGTGTTAGATCGCTCTGTAGCAGGCCAAAAGTATGGCGAAGATCCCGTCCTGCCTTAAACAGTACTGTGTCGTCAGCGTACATTATGCATTGTGAACCCTCATTGTATACATTATACATGGTATCAATTAGGTCATTCACATATGTGATAAATAGTAGAGGGCCCAGAATGGATCCCTGTGGAACACCAAAGTATCTACCTGCTGGATATCATTCAGCAAGTTGTCACTGTGGTTTGACAGTGTCTGTCAGAACTTATTTACTCCTGCTCAGTCTTGTGAGGCCTGCCCACCCGACCAGCTGTCGTGTCGTTGTGTATGTGGATGAGTCAACCTTGGTTTTTTATACGTTTATATTTTCGCACTCCCTTGCCGAAACCAAGCCGTCCCGGGGTGTTGACTCAGACTACCCAGTGTCTGAATCTTCTCGTGTTGAGAGTATTTACCCTCGATGATTTCACATGGTTTCGACTGTTATCCAGTCTCGTCAGGCATGGTGTGGTAGGTACTCTTCTGTGGTCTTTCCCCCTGAACCAGTTTGGGGAGTGGATATGTCAGCCCGATCGAATCTCGGAAGTTCGATTCAACGTTTTTCTCTCTATGTCTAGTAGTCCTGGAACGGGAACACTCCAGGGACCCCCTATGGGTATAAACTTTCGTTATAATCTTTTTGTTCCGTTAGAGAGATTACACTGCTCCGAGGTTGGAAAAAAAATGTTGACCTGGCATTTGGTCCGGGGTTCCAAACGTGTCCCATTACTCAGTTAGCCGTACCTATTGTCCAGAGTGTTGAGGCCGTCAGGTGCAGAGGTCTTCAGTCGGTGTATCCGGTTTAATTCTATTTTGTTGCGTAGTCTTGCCGATCCTTTCATTCTGGCTGTCTGTAGATGTAATCGAGTATGTATACTTTTACATCGTTTCCCCCGTGGTGCGTCGGTTGGCTGAAATGGTGTGGTACTTCGTTCTTGCTTGAATGTTTCTTGATACAATTCAGATGTTCACGTATTCTCTCCTTGATTTTTCGTTTTGTTTGTCCCACGTATTGGCTCTGGCATGTTTTGCATTCTATGCAGTAGATTACGTTGGAGCTGTTGCAGGTGACGTTCCATTTCGTTTGGTGTGTTTTGCCCTTTGTTCTAGAGTGGATCATTCCTTCCATGTCGATCAGTTTGCAATATTTGCAGTTGACTTTGGTGCATTTGTTTGTTTGTTTGTTTGTTTGGGTGATTTTACGTCCGGTCAACCGTTACAGGTCCTTTCCAGACTTCCTCATTATTTACGATCATGGATTCATCCAATTGTTTGTATACTTACTGAACTTTGGTCCACTTGTAGCAGTTGCAGATTCTTCGTAGTCTCAGGAATTGTGAGTACGGTAGACTCCTCTTGGTCGCTGGAGGGTGAGCTGAGTTGTAGTCTGTTACGTGTCCTCTACTTGTTCTTACATACACTATCGCCACCTTGTGTATCTTGACAATACTACATATAGTAGCCCCCTCTAGTGAATAAACAGACACACTACTAGTTTCACTTCATGTTGTTGTTCTACCAGTCACTCCACAAAGTCTACCCTTCTGAGCTGCTCATAGACCCACAACCACGCAACATGGTGGCAGCGGTTGAAGATTATTGTTAATGGAATGACACAAACAGGTGGGGAATGCCCAAACTCTATATTTCTCAAATATAGGCCCCTCTGAAGTGAGACCACATGACTGAGTGCTAATAGGGGACATCTCCCATATGCTCAACACTAGCTGTGTAAACCATTACACTAATTCCTCCATTTTCTGCTAATAATGGTTGATGCACAACCCATTCCCCCAGTCCATGGGATCAGGCCACCACAACCACTCACCCTAGACTCTAATATTACTGAAAATTGGAAGCTCTTCAAACAGAAATGGAAAAACTATGCTGTCATTGCCCAACTTGACAGACAACCAGCCGTGTATCAGGTCGCTCTACTCCTCCATACGCTTGGTGATGACGCCCTCCGTGTATACAATGGGTTTGATTTCACGACGCCTGAGCCTCAACGAACCGTCGATGAAATCCTTGAACGATTCAACCAGTTTGCAGTTGGAGAGGTGAACGAGACGTATGAGCGTTTCATTTTCAACAAAAGGGCCCAAAATGAGGGTAAAACTTTTGAGAGTTTCTACTCGTCCATCAGGTCTCTCATAAAAACGTGCAACTATTGCGCCAATTGTGTTGACTCTATTTTACGGGACCGGATCGTTATTGGCATACATGATTCTGAAACTCAGACATCACTCCAGAAAGAAAGGAACCTAACTCTCCAGCGGGCAGTCGACACATGTAAATCTGCCGAGAATGCCTCGACTCAAGGCCTTGCCCTCCGTCCCGACCCGGTGCACAAAGTCGCTGCCACGAATGGCTACTGACAAAAGAAAACAAAACCGTCAAGAGACAAGATGAGAGCCAGTCACAAAGGCCATGATCCAGATGAGCGAGAGTGCAAGTTCTGTGGTCGCACCCATGTCATGAAGAAGGAAAAATGCCCAGCCTGGGGCAAGAAATGTTCATCCTGTGGCAAGGAAAACCATTTCCACTACAAGTGCCCAACTGACAAAAAGAAAGTCCACAACATTGAAGATCAGGAAGAGGAGACCTCTGATGAGGAATGGATCAACATTGTTCATGAGATTGATGCTGTGCACTCAAAAGCCTCTACTGAACTTAAAGGCAAGATGCTGATCAATAACAAAGAAGTCACCTTCCAGATTGACACGGGCGCTATAGTAAACATTCTACCAGAAAAATATGCTGCTAACATCCAGCCCACATCTAGGACGCTCCAGATGTGGAATGAATCAACGTCAAAACCAGTCGGTGTCTGCCATCTCTCCATACACAACCCGAAGAATATGAAGAAGTACTCAGTCGAATTTATTGTTGTAAACAACAAGCGTACCCCCTTACTCGGGTGGAAGACAGCAGAGAAAATGGATCTGCTCCGCATCATGAACAAAAATCTGGAACGCATTGCGGCCATCCAGCCTCAGCCATCTCCAGAATGCCTTCTTGCTTCACTCAACAAAGAGACCATAATTGAACACTATCCTGATGTTTTCAATGGAGAGCTAGGGCAGCTCCCTGGCATAGCTCATCTCCAGATCAAGGATGATGCTGTCCCTATCATCATGGCCAACCGAAGGACACCAGTGGCCATCAGAGACAAACTGGCAGGTGAACTCAAGCGTCGTGAGGGACTTGGGGTCATCGTCAAAGTCACTGAGCCAACTCCATGGATTAGTCAAGTGGTCATAGTCCACAAGAAGTCTGGAGACCTTAGGATATGCATAGATCCAAGGGAACTTAACAAAGCACTTGTGCGTGAGAGATACACCATGCCAATACTGGAAGACAAGCTGCATGAATTGGGCCAATCTCGCATCTTCTCCAAGGCCGACCTCGCATCTGGATATTGGCATGTCCAGTTGGACCATGACTCAAGTCTGCTCACCACCTTTCAGACCTGCCATGGAAGGTACAGATGGTGCCGTCTCCCATTCGGTACCTCAGTCTCTGCTGAGATTTTCCAGAGGAGACTGCTTGAAGCCCTTGATGGACTCCCTGGTTTCATATGCATTGCAGATGATGTGATCATCCACGGAAAAGATGTAGCCACACACGATCAGAACCTGGACATCTTCCTCCAATGATGTGCCGAGAGAGGGATCAAGCTCAACTGTGACAAATTTGAATTGCGAATGAACGAAGTGACCTTTATGGGCCATCGGATCACTAAGGATGGTCTACAGTCTGACCCTGAGAAGGTCAAGGCCATCAACGAGATGCCAAAGCCGGAGAATCTACAACAGCTACGACAATTCTTAGGATGCATCAACTACCTCGCAAAATTCATGCCACATCTGTCTAACGTCTTACAGCCTCTTCTGATACTCACCAGGAAAGAAGTCCCATGGAACTGGTCTGAGAACCAGCAAAGTGCTTATGACAAAGCAAAGGAGTTAGTTACAACAATTCCAGTGCTGGCATTCTATGACCCCATAAAGGAACTCACCATAGAAAACGATGCCAGCGAATATGGTCTAGGGTCTGCACTTTTCCAGGATGGGAAGCCTATTGCCTTCGCAAGCCGCACTCTGACCGATCCTGAAACTCGGTATGCCCAAATCGAGAAAGAGATGCTTGCGGTCTGCTATGGGCTAACCAAATTTCACCACTACACCTATGGTAGAGATGTCAATGTGATCACTGATCACAAGCCTCTGGTTTCTATTGTTCAGAAACCACTCTCCAAGGCACCGAGGAGACTACAAAACTTACTGCTGCGAACACAGGAATACTCATATTCCCTTGCCTACCAAGCAGGAACGGCAATCCCTGTAGCAGATGCTCTCTCCCGTGCACCACTTCCTGGAAAGAAGAACTAGTAAACTACATTTTCTTCACACCAATCAAGATGGATAGGCTATCTCAAATCCAGATGGCAACTCAAGCTGACGACACCCTAATGACCCTGAAAAAGGTCATCATGGCCGGGTGGCCAAACATGAAGAGAGATGTAGTGCCTTCAATAACTCCCTACTTCGACTACCGTGATGAGCTAACAGTTCAAGATGGCATCATCCTACGTGGGGAACGTGTAGTTATCCCACTCTCACTCAGGCCTGACATCAAGAAAAAGCTCCATGCCGGACACCTAGGTATCAACTCTTGCCTTCGTCGTGCACGTGAGCTGGTGTTTTGGCCAGGTATGTCAGCCGAAATACGCCAAGCGATTGAGAACTGTGACACTTGTGCCATGTACTGTGACCGGCAATCCGCGGAGCCACTGGTCATGAACAAAGTACCAGACCGTCCTTATGCAACAGTTGCAACTGACCTCTTTACTATCCAAGGCCGTGAATACTTAGTCACAGTGGACTGCTACAGCACTTTCATTGAGGTGGACTACCTGACCTCAACGACCTCTGAAGCTGTGATTTCAAAGCTGAAACAACACTTTGCCCGCTATGGCATTCCCGATACGGTCATAAGTGACAACGGCCCACAATTCTCATCCGAGAGTTTCCATGACTTCGCTACAAAGTGGAATTTCACCCACCAGACATCAAGCCCAGGAAACAGTCAGTCGAATGGAGCGGCAGAGGCAGCAGTGAAAACTGTCAAACGAATGATGCGTAAATGTGCCAAGGCAAAAGAGGATCCATATCTGGGACTCCTGAACCTACGAAACACCCCAACAGAAGGGCTCTCATCCAGCCCAAGCCAGAGGCTAATGGGAAGGAGGACTAGGACCCTTGTGCCTACTACCACTGATGCTCTTAGGCCCAAACAGCCCGAGGATGAGAAACCAGACATGGAAAACAAACGTGCTAAGGCAGCAGAACGTCATCTTGCCAGAAGGACTCTCGGCATGTTACATCCTGGTGACAATGTCCGGGTACAACCGACCCAGCCTGGACAAGGAATGTGGAAGCAGGCCACAGTCACCCGTCATCTTGGTGGCAAGAGCTATGAAGTAGCCACTGATGATGGGTCCACACTCAGAAGGAACCGACGACTCCTACGTTCTAAACCCCGTTCTACTGATGACTCCTGCTCAGTTGAGACCCCAGCTGAGACAACCAGCAGGGCAACCCCTGCCAAACCGCCCCTCTCACCACGCAAGGCGAAACCACCCACAGTCTACGATGGTCCTGTGTGCCCCCCATCAGTCACACCAGGCACTGCCACTGCAGATGCTGTTGAGACCCAGTTGCAGGCAGAGGCCTGCCAGCAGAGCCCGAATCACACCACCCGGTCGGGAAGAAATATCAAAGTCCCAGCTAGATACAAAGACTGAGACAACTTCAAGATGCACTTTTGTTTTTAATGGCTGATAAATAACCCAGTATAAAACAAAGTCATTCTGATATATCTTTTTACCTCTTAGTCAACTACATATCAGTTGAATAATATCAAAGACCTTTTATCTATAATGACTTGTTGTTTGATTTTATCCTTAATACATTTCAGTTTCAGAGACTCTTTGTCTAAAGGAGGGAAGATGATACGTGTCCTCTACTTGTTCTTACATACACTATCGCCACCTTGTGTATCTTGACAATACTACATATAGTAGCCCCCTCTAGTGAATAAACAGACACACTACTAGTTTCACTTCATGTTGTTGTGCTACCAGTCACTCCACAAAGTCTACCCTTCTGAGCTGCTCATAGACCCACAACCACCAACATAGTCTAGGTACATGTTGGTGTCTGTGGGTTTCGTATACAAGTCCGTGTATAGTCGTCCGCACTCTTGGTCGATTTTTACTTGTGTGTCGAGGAAAGGCACGCTTGTGGTTGATTGTTCCGAGGTGAACTTTATTGTTGGGTGCGCTTCTTTGAGGTAGTTCACCCATCTGTCGAGTACAGCTTTCCCATGTTCCCAGATTAGGAAGATGTCATCTATGTATCGTAACCAGATTTTTGGTTTCTTTTCTTCTGCTGATAGTACTTGTTTCTCTAGGCGTTCCATGAAGAGGTTGGCATTAGAGGGTACCAGTCAAGTACCCATTGCCGTTCCACTGATTCGTTTGTAGTGGGTTCCATTGAATTGGATGTTGTTGTTCTTCAGAACTAGTTTAAAGTTGGACTAGTGAGTCCTTGCTTGGGTTTAGACACTTGCTGCGAGTCTGGTTCAATTTTTGTTGTATGGCTTCTATACCCTCGTCATTTGGGATGTTGGTGTAAAGGGATTCACATCTAAGGTGGCCAGTATCGATCCTTTCTTGACTCTCCCGAGTTGTTCTATTTTGTTGATGAAGTCGTTTGTGTCCTTGACGTATGAACCTATCTCTGGTACCAGTGGTTTTAAAAAGTTGTCCACAAAGGTTGAGATTTTTTCTGTTGGGCTTTGTGTATTTTTGGTAGGAAATACACATGAGAGGCTCTTGGTTTTGTGGTTCTGAGTGATCCCCCATGGCTGATCGCCCATGGCTGATTTCACCATTGTCGACCATTTCTTCTATTTTCTTCTCGACTTTGTAGTTTACTTCTTCTGTGGTGTCCCCTTGAGTCTCCTTGTATACTTTTGTGTCGTTCAGTTGTCTCTTGGCTTCTTTTATGCAGTCGCTTGTGTTTTGGATTACTGTGGCTCCTCCCTTGTCTGCCGGCTTTATTGTGATGGAGTTGTCTTTAGCCAGGTTCTTCAGGGCTGCTCGTTGTTCTTTCATGATGTTGTATTTCCTGGGTCGTTCATTGTTGTGTCCGTTAAGTTGTATCTCGTTGAGGGCTATAAAGCCTTCAAGGTTTTGAGACCCTGTTGGGGGTCTCCATGTGGATTCTCCTCTTAGTCATCTGTTGAGGGTCTTGTCCTCAAAAGGTGTGAGAGTCCCTTTTGCCGTCGCAGTTGTAGCCTTGTTGTTTGTTGGTTGGAAATAACCCAAAGTTTCATATTTGGGTTCCGGAGTCGTGGTGTCGAAAAATTGTCGAATTCTGAGTTTTCTATGGAATTTGTCCAGTTCGATTTATCTGTCTCCCTTTCCTTGTCCTCCTTGAATGGGGCCCCTTTTCCAAGATTGAATTTTCAACCTCGTTGAGTTTTCGGTCGGAAAGATTTACTACAATACTTTCGGGAGGGGGGTCTGGACGTGGGTGTTACTGTCAGTTTGATTCGGAGATGGTGGGTTTTCTGCCGGTTTGGAAGATGAAGTAGTGGGGTTGTGGGTTGTAGTTTTACATTGGCTTGAAATGGACTGGGGTCGAGGATTGGCTCTCTTATCATTTTTGGTTGCTATGGAAGAAAAGACAAACTCGTTGTAACAGTTCAAACCTTTATTAACGTTAGTGTAAATGGTTACATGTGGAGAAACATTTTGATCTTCGTTGTCGTTCTCGTCTTCCAAGGTGTTGAGTACAGTCCATCTATTGTGGCACGGGAAGGTGACCTCTTCCAGTGGCCTTATATATTGTTCTCTTGGGCTATTACCACGCTTTTCAACACTATAGGTAAAAAAACCTTGGTATGTTTAGTGAGATTCGAGCCCCTGAGCATGGAGGAGTAGCCCCAGTAGGAGGACCGCCTTGAGGACACGACCTGGAGGTCCTGCAGATGAGGCCACACTCACGAGGGCAGAGAACATGGAACCTGAGAGTGGTGGAGCCGGAGCCGGAATGTGCAACAACACTGCAGACTGGCCACCCCAGTAGCTACTTCCTTCACAAGAGGGTGGTTGAAGACCCCAAGGTCTCCTTCCCATGACGAGTTCCAGGCACGGGCCCCAAATAAGTAGTTGCGGGAGGAGGCTGGAGCTGTGAGGGATTTTGAAGGGAACTGCACAAACTGGGTGGTCTCAAGGATGGGGGGGGGGGGGGGGGGGGGGAGGGCGGATTCTCTTTGACCGCGTAGGTGAGGTAGGCCCTGGCCTGGATAGCTTTGTTGAAATTTGTTGCCCTTGAAGAAGCCGCTTCCGCTAGGAAATTGGCGGTCCTGCAAGTGACAAGGGCCTCAACCCGAGGTGAGGTCGAGGCCGAGGACTACATGCCCCTACAAGTATTGCAGTCCGTTCTCCATGGGTTATATCCTGTGTGTCGTCCATTATTTAGGTGTGCACAGGGGTGAGATAAATACAGAAAGCAACTCGTTTTAGTCAAAGAAGTCTTTCTCCATCTCGTTTGAATGCTATGTGATATTCACTTGGCTGTCGCCTCATTCATATCACACCGCATCAAACTCGTGGAGAACGACGACTTTGACCAAAACTTGTTGGTTTCTTCTTTAGTACTCTGTGGGCCTATTACATGCGAAGAGGGTGAGACCATTGCTTTGAGCTGCATAGTCCGTAAACCAGGCCAGGTCCAGTTTCGCTCTGCATGGGGCTATTGTCCCTTACCATGTGGAAGGGAGACAGGAGGTTATTGGTAAATTTCCTAGCCGGGAGAACACAAATGGAGATATGTAAGAGTTTCCCAAGGACCGGCTAGAGGCCCTCTTTCGTGATGGCGACTATTGCCAGCCATTTGTTGCAAATGTCCTTGACCTCACGAATCTTTCTTTCAGGATGGTCACTCAGCCTGTGTTCGTATTAATGTTGTATCCGATCCACTCCAGTGAGGGGGGGGGGGGAGCTGTGATGTATGTATTAAGAATATCACAGGGTGCTTCCTAACAGGTCCTCGCTCCAGATAGAGGTTAAGGCCTAACCGTTTGGACTGCCACCCCCCAGCGTTTGAACCATCCCCTGTCTTCGTTTGGACTGACCCCCCGATAGGGTGTATAAGGAAGCAGATTTCAACTCACAGCTCACTTGGAACCCAGACACCGTGGCGTCAACATCTCCATGCTGCTCAGCATTACCACCACTGCATTGTCAGGCTTGAAACACCATAGGACTCTATGCTACAGAGGCCTTTACTGAGGATTGGACTTCTCCATAAGCTACTATCACCCTAGCACTGGAGGAAAAGACACTGATGACTGCTACCACTACTTGGATCATCTATATCCACAAGTCAAGGAGACATGTGACAGAGCATTTAGCAGGGACCAGGACCAGTAGAGGGCGGTAGTGAGATTTTTGAATTCTTCAAAGGCTCTGGTGGCCTTGAGCTCAGAGCTCTCAACCCCAAGGAAATCATTGAGGTAGACTAAGGTGGTGCAACCTTGGCAGCCATCATGTAGGTGACCACTGAAGTCATTCGTTGACATGCCACCACCAGGAGCCTTGCTCCGAAGTGGGTGCGTGTTGGGGGGGGGGGGGGGGGGGGGGGGGGGACAGGTCATCTTTCCATGTGGTCCCTTGACTTAGACCAAGGTGAGAACATCTCTAATGGTAGAGAGTGTAGGTATTTAAGCTATGCCCTCGAAATTCCTCTGGAAGATACCGTCCTTGACGCTTAGGGAGTGTTCATTAATAAGCGCCCAGGGGGGGCACAGTTTTTTCGGACACCGATCAGTCAAAAAAAAAGTTGGACCCCCCCCTTGGAATACCCCAAAAAAAGTAGGCCCCCCCCTTGGAATATCAAAAAAGTTTTGCCCCCCCCTTGGAATGCGTAAAAAAAAAGTCCCCCCCCCCCATCGGAATAGGGTAAAAGCACAGGGGAGGCTAAACTGATGCAGCCTTTTTTCCATAAGGCTTTCCTTCTTTATTTTAGAACAATCCTAGCAACATTCAGTCATTTGTCAAAATTTGACCAATCTTGGTGGCTAAGTGGTAGGGTAAGCATGGCAGGTCTTGGGTTCAAACCCCAGTCGGGTTATACCAATTACTTACACAAAAATAGTACCTAATGCTCATTCGGCTTGACACCTGCCATTAGAATCAGGAGTAGGGGGCTAGGGCCCCAGTGGAAGAATGGCTATACCACCAAATTTGGTGATGGTACACACAATATTCCCTTCATAAAAATTGCTTAACAATGAAAATAAAAGAAACAAAGAAACATCTGTTGTTGACAGAACAGCACCGATGCAAAAAAGATGGGGAGGTCTGGAGCAGGACTGAAACACACACCATCTGGAGGCCAGTTTCAATGTCAGTCATTGACATCTGGTGTCATCTCTGTTGAAGAGGTGCTTGCAGTTGCACCACTGGCAGGCCCAGTTTTGCAGGAGAGTCCTTGGAGAGCCTATAGGGAGCCAAAGGGAACCCGCTCCAACCACAGATAGCCGGTCACAAAATAGTATTTCCGGATATAGGCGCACAGGTTCGAGATTATATGTCTCATTCTCCAATCTTATAGATCCATATTTTTCATAAACTTAACAACTGTCATCGTAGCTTCGAGACAGAGTTATTCAGAGAGTAAACAACACTTCGAAAGTAACAAACGAGACCAAAAACATAAGTCTAGCCTCAAACCCCCATAGGTTTCACACTAAGCCTCGTTCTTACTGGCCACCAGAAACGTTGTTTTGTAGGTGGGTTTCTGTGGTTTCAGCGGGTTCGCTTTGGCTCCCTATATATGAGAGGTTTCTGTGTCCTGCTTTTAACATATGAATTTGAATCATATACATGATTTGAATGATGAATTCATGTTGCAACTGAAAGCAACAATTTTTAAATTGTCACTGTAAAAAGTATATGGTAGTGGTCACATTTCTGATGGTACATACTGATATGTGTAATAAGCATGTTGTGCCATCAGTTGGTAGTCATTAGGCTCCCTTGCAGAATCTCAAAGGACCATCACTGTTTCTTGTAGCAGTATCAGTGACATGCAAATACAGATGTTCTGGCAATTTGTTATAGTCTGGCATGGTGTGAGGAATCCTTGGAATGAGTGGATCAATCTATGGTGTGGCACTACAGAAGGAAGACAAAGTCCCATTTTCTTGCATGCAGAACCCCTTTAAGTACTCAATGTAGAGTTCTTAATAAAGAGTCATTTGCTCATAGTGCTCTTCCATAAATATGGTAATCTTATTGAAATAAGCAGCAACGGGCATTTTAGCACTTGATATTGTAGTAAATGCTCCTAATTCATCAATGTTTAAGAAAAAAACTAATGATCTTGTGAGACTGCATTGATTCTGGGATAAATGTCAGTGTTCGTCCATTGTTGTCTCCCTCCACATAAGTCTTTCAGACTTAGGGAGGATGCACACCAATCTCGAATTGGACTGGACTGTGACCATAGTCACTTAACTCCAGGGAGTGAGACAACTATAGTTATCTTGTGCATTAATCATTATTATAGTTATACAACTAAGATGATTTCTTGTGATATGATATAAATGCATTTCATAACATCAATTCTTGTCATTGAACACAAATATGGGAGTTTGCCTCCATGTTTAGCTAAAAACATCGACCCAGCGATAGAATTAGTGAAAAAATTTGCCCCCCCCCCTGGTAATACCCCCAAAAAAGTTGCCCCCCCCCCTGGAATACCAAAAAAAAAGTCCCCCCCCCCCTCTGGAATACCCAATGAAAAGTTGGCCCCCCCCCCTAAAAACTGTGCCCCCCCTGGGCCCTAATCATTGAACGTTCCCTTACCGGATAACGATTCCCATTGGCGCATTAATTAATCTTCAGTTTAACAATTACTGACCAATTGAGTAGTTTTCATGCTATTGTAAGAATGCAACAAAATCTATCATAATTCAGAGTATTTGTGGGTTTAGTGGACAATATTTATATTTCTTAGCTCGACGATAGAGGTATCTTATGATATAGTGTTGGTCAGTATAGGCCAAATAACTTATGGAGCTAGAGTCTTCTAAACTTGAAAGTTATCGTCCGAACACAAATTTAAAATGAATTTTACATAGATCAAAGCCTTAAAATGCTACTTTACACGAATTATCAATTTAATTGCAACAGTGAAGAATAAATATGAAAATTATAAGATTTCAAGTAGCCCAACCATGCACTATCGGATCTCCCTAGATATGGTACAAAAAATACAGTACATTTCTAGTACTGTATGGGTAAAAAAATATATGGATAGGTATTCATTCACTTCAATCAACGTATTTTAATTTGGTATGTTCATAATTATCTGGAAACGCAAAATAAGCCAAATTATTGTTCATAATGAGTACAGATTAATTCTGCAATTGGACAATAATTAAGATAAGTGTACCTACATTTTGTAAGAGATAGACCATGACTGACACATCAATATGGTATGGTTTAAAAAAAAATATATTTCTATTCCTGACCCTTTTTTCACCCCCGTTCCAACAGTTCGTGAGAATTGACCAAATGTTAATAGACCTTATGTACCAAAGGACTAATTTTTTTTTTTTTTTATTACAGGAAAATAAGGGAGTAAATACATTCATTCAAGTAGGAGGTTCTTCCATGAACCAATTAAAGGCATATCGGACAATTTGGCTTGAAAATTAAAACCCATGTCAATTTCCTGAAAATTTGATATGATGATCTCCAAGTGTTGTGGAACACATATCTAACGTAAAATTCGATGGTTATCGTACTAGTTTTTGATTTATAGATCAATATTGTGATAATTTTATATTAGAACATATAGAAATTACAAAAAATATTTTTTCACATAGTAAAACCCATGTCATTTTCCTCAAACTTCCACAGAATATAGTACATATATAGTACTTCTGACCACAGATACCCGTTTACAAAACACGGTTTCCGGTGGCCACTAAGAATGATAAACCTATGGGGCTTTGAGGCTAGACTTTTGTTTTTGGTCTCGTTTGTTACTTTTGAAGTGTAGTTTAATTACTACTATCGTCTCCAAATAACTCTGTCTCAAAGCTACAATGACAGTTGTTAAGTTTATAAAAAAAAGGATCTAAAAGATTGGAGAATGACACATATAATCTCGAACCTACATAGTCAAAGTACTCGAGCGCCTATATCCGGAAATGGTCTTTTGTAAATGGGTATAGATCTGTGGGTTCACTTTGGCTCCCTATATCCTGCTGATTTTCAAATACCGGGTACTGGCAATTATCAATCAAAACCAGTTTCTTTTACTTATTCTAATACCAAATGAATGAATTATAACGTATTATCAAGTCTGACCAAACTCAAAAGGTACCATGAATTAGGGCAATTTACAATTGACTGTTTTACATAGGCCTAGATAATTTACAATTGACTGTTTTACATAGATAATGTACTGAAAAATATGATTTTCTTCTATTCATTCAAAATCAAGGATGGTGACTTATGATTTAAAAAAAAAATGTATAGTACCATATATTTCCTATAACCTGTGAAAGTTTTTAAAACGTCACATGAGTTTTACTGTGTGAATTCCTGTATATTCTATTAAATATTGCCATGATATTTACCTTTAATTTAAAAACTAGACACCGACAGTAGGCGATCATCATATTCAATTTTCAGGATGTATTAAGGGCCATCTATAAAATATGTAGGCCCCCTACGCACTGAGGGGGGATGGGGGGGGGGGGGGGGGGGCAACAATTTTGGAAATTTTGCGTATGCTCCCTCTTTGTTCTATTGTGTACAAAATCGGGAGGGGTGGTGGGGGGTCAACAATTTCAGAAATTCTGCGTAGGCCTACGTACTTTATGGATGGCCCTTTATTGACATGGGTTCTAATTTTCAAGGCATATAGTCTTATATATGCCTTTAGGTCAAGTTCGAAAAAATCCTTATATGGTATTAGATGGTACCAGTTTTAATTGATGATGATCATTATTAGAAAATTACTAGATGAGACCAATGTGTTTGATGGTACCAGTATGCATTTAAAAACAACAAAAGTTGGTTTTGAGAATGCAGCGTATATATTGAAAAGAGACAGTATCAAAAATAGCCTTCTACAAAGTCTGTGTATCCTATTCGAGCAGCTACTGTATTCGACTATCAGGAGAGATGTCTGGAAGCAATCTCCCAGGTCCCACATTATTGGTAGGCATTTTAATAGGGAACAATGCACGGTACCCGGTACTCTACCATGACTAATATTGGTTGTTATTACTATAAGAATGAGCTGTTAGCTGAACAAAAGTTCGCCCCCAGCATGCAGAAAAAGCAACCAGATAGCGTTACATAATATATGTGTCCCCCAAGAAGAAGTGGAGAAAGAATAGGCCTTTTTCCACTGGCTGGTGTCGCATGTCATCCACGAGTTTGGATGTGCCGTACATAAGGGACCCTCCCATCTACTACGACGGCCTACGACGCGCTACAATTAATTCCCGACGACGGCGCGTTGCATGTTGTATAGTATCAATGCTGTGTGTTATTGCTAAATTTATCAATTTGTATGTGTCATTCATAAAATTATTCTTTTTATCCAACTTTAATAACAATGAGAAAACCAAAATTGGGGGTTCCCCCACAAATTGGAATGTTACCATGGCAACAGTTCTTCCAAGAAAACAGAAAAGGGCATATTTCCATACTGTACACTTTTGGCCAAAGAATGATAAATTTTACCGACAGAAAAAATGCATTTATTCACCTTTTCTTATAAAAGTATGTATTATGTGTCAGTATGTATTAAATTTAGTTTTCCTTCTATTACCATGGAAACGAGTATGATGCTACACTTTTTGGAACAAACGAGTATCAGATTCAGATTCCTGAGGTCATAATTGACTAATATGGCAAGTTTCAGCCAGTAGACTTTCGGGGGTCAATTTTACCCATTTTTAGGCCATTTGCTCCTCTACTAAGTGTATTAGGAGGGTTGTTCTTTTAACCCGGCTGGTCGGCGACAAAAAAGAGCAGGAAAACTCTTTTAACTATATCAAAGGTAGCATATATAAAATCTGTTATAGTTCAAAGAAATAAAGCATTGTTATAATAGATTTTTGATAGTATATACATAACAATACCATATTGTTTTTGATATAACAAAAAAAACCAGTTCCAAGCTAAACCATATTAAAATGTTTGATTTGAGACCCTTAAATTACTGGGGCTTAGCGTTTATGAAATAACACCAAATTCGCAGTGCAGTATCTACATTACATGCCCCGATAAGCTCTACGATTTTGCTACGATATGAATTTTGTATCGGAAGGGCTATATCGGGGCGCGTCGGTTCGCGTCGGGAGCCCGGTGGACACCCCCCCCCCCCCCCCCCCCTTATGGTATAGGTTTTAAAGGTTTCACTGGGACCAGTGGGAGGCCTGATATCGTAGACCCTCTACGATTAACGTTTTTTGTTGTAGAACGTCGTAGCGCGTCGTAGATCGGCCCGGAGCTCGGTGACAAAGCCTGACTTAAATTGACGGCTTCGTCGCCGACACCTCCACGAGTTTTTCAGTTTATCGCCAACCAGGCCAAAGGGTTGATTGTAGAGTTAATCGTAGTAGGTGGGAGGGGCCCCTCGAGGCGAAACCGAGTGACGATTACGGCACATCCGAACTTCGCCTCGATGACGCTTAGCCTACGGCACATCCAAACGAGATTGACTCGCTGCACAATTTATGTGGGTTCGCCTTGTGAATTACTACATGATACAAACTCGATGGGATACGAGCTTTGACCATAGACTTTTATTGGTTTCCCCTATATCATTATCTATCGATTCTATGTAGGCCTACCGGTATCTCGGATTTTACTTTTTAGGACGCCTCTTTCATTTAGAATTTTTGCATTCCTGGATCCGCCCCTAAATTATGTGAACATGAAATCAGTTTCTAGGAAACTGTATCATTAAGTTAAGTATCGATCCTCTGATCCATAGATATATCATATATATTTATATTCCATACTAAATCACGGACCTTTACTCCATGAGAGCAGAGTGTCTCTCAATCTCAGTCGGTCGTCTGCTAAAAGCGCACCTGTCAATCATCCAATCGGCGAGTGACTTACTCTTCCGGTCTGCGCAGACGTGACGTCACCCTGTGCGCAATGGAAAGGGGCGTTACAGTCGCCATATTGGATTCTGTGTGATTTGTTTTGGTTGGGGAGGCTCTGAAAATCGCCCGATATCACAATCATCGGGCTACTGAATCACTTTTTATCCACTAATTCATATTGACCAACCATTTCTTAGGTCCTCTGTAGAGTATTATAAATATCATCGTGAAAAAGCACTGCCAAAAGGGAGTCTATCCCGGTTTACCCCATCTGGAGAGCGACTAAGACCAAGAGAGAGCGTAGGAAATGGGTACCAAGGACGATGAATATGATTATCTTTTCAAAGGTAAGTATTTATTTAATTTGTTGTCTATGGTGTGAAAATCTACAGACAACCAATCATATACTGAGGTATTTTTTGTTCTAAATGTCAATTACCCTGTATAATGAACGTCCTTTCAGAATTGTTTTTCTTGACAACTTGACAGTCACTGGCTGACACAGTCACTGTTGGTGTTGTGAAAACTGAAATAGATGAAGATTTGACTAAGGGTAGACACTTTCTGATATTCTTTGAGGCATATTGTATACTTTGCCCCAATTCAAGTGACATTCGATCCACGATATGAATTTGCTAGATAACAAATTGGAAAGAATATAGATATATTGGTCATTCATTCATAGTTGCTGAACCGGCGAAACCGGTGTCAGACATCGATTGTCCGGTTAGCTACTTCTTGTTCTTCAGTGATGCCTCTCTCCCTGTCAGTTCTAATTTTATACGACTCACATATGCATTCTGAAGCAAAGTAGATGCCTATAGTGTATCCCTAATCATCAAGTATATATCTGAAAGATAGAATTGCCTATATAGTACTTGAATTGATATCTTCGGAATGATTACAAATCGGAGCTAGCCACGTAAACCACCTGCCTTAACCCGGAAATAGAAGATAATCGTCTTCATAAATCAACTACTTGAACAAAATGTCAAACTGAATTATCCTGACCGATATATATTCCCTTCGAATTTGATATCCACTCCAGTCATGTTAGGGGCGTGACCAAAATATAAAAGTTAATATTGCACTGAACGGAAACAAACCGCGTTTAAGGACATACCAGTCAAGTCGAGAGGTCCCAGTCAAGGTACACATTGTCATTGTGATTTGGTACATGACATTTGTGGGCGTAAGGTGATATGGCCCTGTAGACAGTAGAAGCCAATGTCATTTTATCATAGATAGTTGAGACATGATATACAGGCACCATAATATTCTTACACAATCTCTTGGTAATTCTTGATATATGTTATTATTGATAAATCATAGGAGCTGGGAAAATGTTGAAAATAAACCTGATTTAGTCAGTCATTTGTCGAAGTCTTACTCAGTCACTATCGCTATTTTTCTTTGTTACTCCCATTTATTGCGCTCATGACATATTTATTGATGCAATAGGTATTTTGTCTTCTGAACTCCCATCATTAGTCTAGGATTTATGAGGACTATATATGACTGAAAAGGTGTAGGTAGTAAAACGCTTTATTAAAACGGTCAAGGTCCTGAATGACGGTTGATTTCTTATTAGACTGGTTTCATTCCCAGTACTTCGTCACCTGCCCCACCCCTCCTCACCGGGACACATTGATATTTGTTTTCTGGGCCAGTCAGGGGGAAAGTTTATCTTAATTTTGTTGGATCATTTAATGAAAGTTCATAACTTTAACAGGTCTAAGTGGTGGTCTTGTTTGTGTGATTATCCCTTGATGTCTGTAATATTTATCTCTAGTTCCAGGGCCATACCTGTATTCTATTGTACTTAAAACTTGGTTTATGCTCAATTGATAGATCAGTAAATTGTTAGTGATATCATTTAGAAATCCTAGCTGTGATATCATTTAGAAATCCTAGCTGACCGTTTAATACTTGGGGATATGGTTTAGGGATTGGGAATAAACTGGGTCAAGAGTGACGATATAATGTTTTGAACGTGATCTCAACACTGACTGGATGCTATATAAACTCACAGACAAAAAAAAATTAAATTCACAGACAATACATGTATGATGTCACAGTTTCTGTGACCTTGTTATTTGGAGCTGCTTCGTCTGTCAGGGTTTAAGGTAGTAGATGTTATCTCTGATTATTTATTATTTCTTTTTATCGATTTCTTTATTGGGTCCAAAGTTTTCAATAATCCTGTGGTTTACATTATTCAAAGATATATTCATGAGCCGCAAAAGGGGCAATTGCCTCAGTTGACACAGCAACTGATTTTCATGGCTCTGCCTTTACACAGTGTTTATACCCTATATATTAGATATTGCAATCATTTTCACTGACAAAGTAGCATAAAATTAAGCGAAATCTTTCCTTCAGGTAATAATAAAAAACATGGTTAACATGAGAACAGGAAGTCCTATTCCCCAAATCACCAAATGTCAAATACGTAGGACATTTATATCTGTTATAATGACCAATAGAAGTGATGTACATAGTCGATTGATACAATGATGACAACAATAAATGCAAAAGCTTACTTCAATATGTCTAAGATCAGTATGTTGTGTTTAAGGATATATTGCCTCCTTTGATATAGAATAAAAACATTTGTCAGATAGATACAACATCTTCTGGAAATTCATGCTACCCCCTCCCTTTCCCTGATAGACAAGACTCAGGTCATGGTAAAGACTCATGTAGGACTTGCATGTTGTAATGTAAACACCCAACTACCGAAATAAACCCAAATATAGAATAGATGGGATGTCTGGATTGCTAACCTTTTTCTCTTAATTGAAATGTTATTTCACAGGAAAATGAACTATTCCAAACATTACGAATCTGGATATTTATGAGTTTCTTTCACGCTATGCTCATTATTTTCCTATATGATTAGATATAAACCATATATTGTTCCACCTTCGCACAGAGAAGACATTTCCTCATGGTGGTCTTTACTCTGAGATATTATTTCCGCACAGAATGATTCATATGGTTTTCCGGAATAACTAATTGTTATAAAATATAAGCCGGATGCAACACTTACACACCATCATCTACCTGTCCCAGGTATTTGTGTGTGCTTATTTATGTGGATGCCAGTTGTAAGAGTATTGCAGAAAAATTTGGCCTTATGCGGCCAATATAAACTGACCTCTAAAGGTCAATATTAACTGACGAGCCATCCCATTTTCTGCTGTATATGGGGCACTGCTGTTAGGTATGGTTAAACATAGAAGCGTGTGTCCGAACCGAAATGATTTTCTGATATATGTGCCGGTAATATCTGAAAGCACCACCTTCGTTTATCTTCTATGACCATGGATGGAGAGAGCGTTTCGGTTTGTCTACTCCACCAACTTATCCCTATGTATGAACAAAACTTTTTATTGATATAAACTCGTTGATCATGTTCGTATGGTTTAGGTCTCTCGTATAAGGTGTATCATGGTGTGTTTTATCATGGTCTACTAGGTCACTGACGTGGCAGTGACATAATATACCCAATATAGATTCCAAGTAAGCCTTCTCGATTAACCATAACAAAGACACCCATATCGCGTTGAGGTTTGTTTCTAGACTCCTGGTGAAAATGGGGAAATTGTTAGAATTGACTGAGATTAGAAATCAATCTTTATAAATTTTATTGATCAATATGATACACACGAAAGAGGGTCATCATAGCTTTAAAACATGGCTTATCTTTTAGTAATCATTTATTAGAAATGCAAGTTTTCCAACAAATGACATAATTCCGACATGTTAGTCGTTCTGTTCCAAAATAATATTATGAATGATTCTTTTTTGTATGCGTTTTAGATTTCCGATTTTTTCCCAGTCCCGACTTTCATCCCTGATTTGCAGAAGTAGTCCCTGACATTTTATGTGTTAAGTAAGAGAGAATTGGGTATTATTGACACTTTCTAGCAGGTGAAATATATATATGTAGAGTTCGAGAAGCCCTCAGTTTATCCAGCTTAGCTCTTGGACTATGAGTCGTGAGGATTACTGAGTGGTGTCGACGACAAGCATGTCAATAGCGACCAGTTCAGGTAATGGGCTGCCGGTAGTAGGGCAGACCGAGGGTCGCTCTTTAGAACCTGATAAGTCGATGCTCCGCCGTCCCCCATGAAATCCCGCCCCCATCCAAATTAGACAACTCTCCAGCTTTACATTCAGTACACTATGTTACTGACTAAACGAATTATAACCAGGGAAAAGTGTCCATAGGTCAAACATTGAGAACCACATCGTCTCCGAAAATACAAACACTATCCATAATTACTACTGTATAGGAACGCACAGGAATAGGCACCATATTACCAACCATATATTCTAGCAAACCCTTCAATTTGTTGGCTCTCTCCTCTGGTGGAGATCATATATATTGACTTTTTACCACATTATATTTATAGTATATTTCACAAGTATCTTTTGTCCGACAGACCTCCCCCCCCCCCCCCCCACACACACACACAGAATAGAATTATTGACATTAGCTAAATGGCAGTACAAGAACGTTTTCAAACGTCTCCGACATGGTACTTGATATTATCAAGTCAAACATCAAGTATGGGAGTCTATCACGTTTATCAGCTCATTCGAAGTCCAAAAGTTTCGGGTTTCATATCGTATTAATAACTAAATCTAGATCGTGTATAACCAAAGTCTTTTCGATTTGGGTGTCCCATATGTTCGGTGTCCTATTCAGGGACATAATTCTAGTGGCCGATCACTACAGGAAATGTCTTACCACCTACCAAAAAGTCCAGATCATGCGCAGTGTGCCCGGATAAAAGACAGAACCTCTTTGTTAGTTCATTACCTGGTTTCAAAAACTGAGTGAGTATACCATAACTTTAAACAATGTAACTTGACTGGTGGCAACTCTTACCAGTATTATCAGTTAACCAAGACTGATCGCACAACTTAGTAAGATTGATGACACCGCCTCATTTTTCATCTAGGTTTACCACTACAAACCTTAGATTTGGTCTCCGTAGTAATATGATTATCTATTGGGTAGATTTTATCATCTACGGCAGGGGGGGGGGGGGGGCGCACTATTTTCGTGTGTGTGTGTAGGGGGGGGGGGGGGGTCTGTTACTTGTTGGGGAGGGGGGATTTTTCATATAGATTCAGCACTACGAATTTAGATTTGGTTTTCATAGTAATATAATTAATAAGGTAGTTTTCATTATTTACGGCAGGGGGAGGGGGTTATCCTTTCTGGAACTCCGGGAGCGGGAGGGGGGGGGGCTTAATATTTCCTGGTGGGGGACATATTCATTGTATTTCCTGGAGGCAACTTCTATGGAGGCTGATTTTGTTTGTGTGAAAAATGCCCCCTTCTTCCTCAAGTTGAAGGTGGTGCCATACATCGGTCTGTGGTGCCATCGGTCTAGTGACCCTTGTACATACATTTCTGCTACCCGAGATATTTTGGTCGTTGACGAACTTCTGTAGGGGGTGAGATTATCCTTTATTATTCACTTAATACGGAATCTACATACTAAACCTATAGAGTGTGTAGTTCACTGTGCGGAGATTACAGACGGTCGTATTCTCCGGTCTACAGGGCCTAGGCTACATGATATTTTCGCGTTCGCTCGGATATTGCTACGTGTCTAGTCCTGGGAGATCACGGTCGTTTGTATCTAAAACCCTTTAAAATTGTGTATGTATTAGCTAGAAAATCCCCCTAAACAACCAGTGTCCTCAATAGATTTACACGTACATTTATTGATATACACATACATATATTGTAATCCTCTTATTCTTCGATTTCAGTGGTATTGATTGGTGACTCGGGCGTTGGAAAAAGTAACCTGTTATCACGATTCACGAGAAACGAATTCAACCTCGAAAGTAAGAGCACAATTGGAGTAGAATTTGCTACACGGTAAGTAAAAATTGCTTTACTCAGTAATGCTTTATTGGGAATTTAAGAGGGGTTAGAGTTAGTGTCCACGTACTACGATTTTGCTCCCGATGCGCTATGATTAATAGTTGGCAAGCTCTAGGGCTTACAAATCAAAATTGTGGAGCTCAGCATCAGTTAGTTTTGTCGGCTGGCTCTATGGCGCACGGCTACGCATTACGATGATAAAAGAAATACAAGGATGTCAGAGTTCAAGGAAATTCCTGAAATCAGGGTGTCCTCTCTACCCAAAAACCTCAATAGAACCTGTGTATGTCAACCCCATATTGTTTTAAGAACCCCATACACCCGATTCCCCTTTCAATATGTGCTTTATTACTTCCATGATTTTCAGGGTTTTCCCTGAGAAGCTTCTGATTGATAATGCATGGATGAAAATCCCCTGAAACCATTGCACTGTTGCCATACAAATCCCTATAAATGCATCACAGACTGTATTACCAGTTCTCATCTCCAGGGGATACAGTTTTCATCGTTTTTTTTAGTTCCCAGTAAGCAGTGTAGTCTGGTGGTGGGGGAGGGGGGGGGGGGGTGTGAGTTTGTCCAAGCAAATCACTTCAGGGATTTTCCTCAAGAGCTGCTGATATCCCTGAATAAAAAGGAATTCAGCGATGCATTCGGCCTAGAAATTTCTTAGATGTGAAATACTTGACCTGGTGTTTGATTAGGGGTCTCAATTCAATCATTTCTTAGTTTAGCTTGGATCTGAGTTTGTATTGTCTGAAAAACAATATGGTATTGTTATGTATATACGGGACTATGTGTTGGTGTCGTGACGCGCGCGTCGGGAGGTCTATTGTAACGCATCTGCGTGCGCCGTAGTAGATGGGTGCCATGTCTTACCATTTAGAGTAAACAGGCATATATTTGAATAGGTCAAGTCGACTTTACAACCAATCAATATTCTTAGGTATAATTAAGGCAATTCTTGATATTCATCTCTAATTGGATCTCTAAGTGGTTCAGACATGAACATCATAATGTAGGCAACAACAGAAATAAAACTAGTTGATTTGAGCGTTTAATGTTTACTGCTGATTTTCCAAGTTGAAACGAGGGGTGGATCAGATATCAGATAATTGGACCTTCGAGATATGGGATCAGATAATATTGAATCAAATTTATTTAGGTTATGGATAATCCACATTCCTGTGAAAGGTGACATTTCTATTTTATAAATCAGTCATAAAATGATAAACGGAAAGATTTCACCATCTGTTACGCGTGTTTTCATGTCGAGATTACTGGAAAACCTGGAATGCAACAGCCGTGACTCATTAATTGCCTCGTAGTTCGCCAGTCTTTGGAGTTCTACCCATCTCTAGGTTGTATTGATATCTTCGTTCGGATTTTGCCTCTAAGCCTGTTTCTTTTCATAAAATGTCTAATCTCGAGACGCCATGCCCATACCTCTAAGAGGCCAGAAACTTTTACTTGTAAATCCTTACTGAGAAAAATAGGGACATAAGTGTCAAGTTAATGATCGGCTCCGTGGGTTTCATAGCAAATGCGATTTCATACGATGAAACAATTATTTTAATTTACTAAGGGACTGATATATACACATGACTCCCATTATATTCCTATATACATATATTTCTATTTAACTTACCAATAGATAGAAGATAAAAAGCCTTAGGCCGGTGTTAAAGATAAGTACTGCCTATATATTTTTGGAGATGGTGGTTGCCCTATAGTTGGTCACGTGGGATTCTCAGGGTTAACCACATACATGTACTTTTTTATCCTACTCAGACTGGTGGGTAGGGGAGTTAGTTCAGTAGTTAAGGGACTGGACTTGTAATCCCAAAGTTGTAGGACTTTGTGGGTTCGAGTCCCACTGTAGTCACTCTTCTCCTTCATTCCCAGCAGTGGTAGATTTACTGATGTATCAAAGGCCAATCATTCTCATACCATGTCTATGCAGTGTGGGTACTAAAAGAACTCTCACCTCAGTAAATGTGTAGGGGTGAGATTTCTACCTAAATTCATTACATAGATTCAATCACCACCCTTGTGGTGTAAAATAACTATGAGAGTCCGGTAAGAACCTTAAATGGTTAACTGGATGTTGAATTAAACCAAACAAATAAACAACTCAGACGGGTGACTATTTCTACGCATGGGTAAGTGACAAATGGCATTCAGACTAAGACAACTATTCATTGGTAAAGATTAAGTAAGTATTGAGCTAAAATACAGTGAACTAAAGTGCAAAAAAGACTAGTGTACTTTACCAATGAAGAAGATTCCATTTCGGATAGAGTATGAAATTTTAAGACCGTTATTGATAAACATTTTAAAGAAAAGGTTCTATAATGCGTTAAGTCACAGACATCCCCAAATACAGGTCGGACTTTCTGTGGATGCGCGGTATGAAGTTTATACATTTACTGAGAGAAATGTTACGGGGGACGAGGGGATTAGCTGGGGCAGGGAACGTCAGGCGTAACCAGCTGCAGAGCACCGAAGTACCTTACCGATCCCCCGGGTGCTCTGACCTGCAATCCCCGATGGGCAAGTTGGTGTGTGTTGTACTTATCTAACCTTGCACTGTTTGCCTGTGTGACTCCCACTGTTTCGTTCTGGGACCAGGCCCACGCGTGAATAACTTTCAAATGTTGGTCAACGTTTTAATAGTAGTGGGATTACATCACATGGGTTTCTGTATTTGTTTGGAGGGGAAAAAAGACTGCATCTCCTTCTGGAGTATATATAGGATAGTCTTTATGTGAGACGAGGCGTGAATGCCTGCCACTACCGTGATGCTACCTTGAATTAAGGATCGTTCCACTCCTCACCCTAACTCTGGCGTGCTCGCGGTTTTGACATCGCATCGGCACTACGGGGGTGGTCTCCTTGGTTAGGAGAACAACAACACTTCAATAGTGCATCAAGATTCATCACATAATTTATTCTACGCATAATTACGTTCGTATTTACCTATCTCTACTTCATTAAGCCATTTCATCTTGAGATCTCATGATTTGATTTGTTGGACCACCTTCCCTGTTCAATTTCCCAGCTTACAACAAATTAATTTGAAGCATACCGTATTTTTCGATCGTTGCAGGAGTATCCAAGTAGATGGAAAAACAATCAAAGCTCAGATCTGGGACACGGCAGGACAAGAACGGTATAGAGCCATTACTAGTGCGTAAGTATCCTTTAGTTTATCTTAAGTCACACATAATATGATTCATGAAGCAATGTTGGGATGGAAGTGTATGCAGCCAGACCAATAAATTAACTTCGTTCCCTAGCAGAAATGAACAGATGGTTTAGGGTTCCCGGTGTTGATACTCTTTCACCAACCAACACACAAAATGTACTGATGCCCGAAGCTTCAAAGAATAACAGCTGAACCGCACCTGGGAAGGTGTTAAGCTTATTTTCTTTAAAAACCCAGCAGAGAGCCATGGCCTGATTTGCGCCATATTTGACAGGAGCCTTCTCAAGAGAGACACTGCAGTGAATAATAATTAGAAAAAGAACAAATTAATTACTTGACCTTTTGAAAGGTGTCGATCACACTGTTTTATGGGCTTCATGTACGGACTCTCTTGAAGTGACTTATCACGGTGGGAAACACAAATCTCTCCTAAATAGAAAAGAGCAGGAGCCAAACTAATAGTTCTCTGAATATCGATAATGTGATTTTTGATAACGATTTGCGAACAGTGTAACAAGTACAACATTAAATCAATGTGGTTTCTAGATTACTACTCGAGCTTGCCAGCGCCAACGGTATTGCTTTATTGTGCCAATGATTCTACCTCCCCTCTATGACACGCGGTTCATACCTACAGTCAACAGTGACCTTTTACGTAGACATCTACTTAGATTCCACCCAATTCTTTCGTGGTATAGATGGAACTTCTTTTTTAAATATTGGAAGAACGATGGGTCAAAATCATGGCATATGGTTCAGTGATGAACATTTACACAATCTCAACGCAAGTGCGTACTGGTACTTTCCCACCAAAGTTAGTCACCCCTTTAGATCTATGATTTCAATGACCAAAATATGATTAACGAGGCCTAGCTGCACGTCTTCCACCCACCGCGTTGTGACCACGGATAGAGAACAGGGAAGCGGTTTCATTGGTTTAGCGTCGTATTTGCGTTGCGTCTATGACGGCCGCCCCGGCGATCGGTTGTATGGGGCGCTATGTGTGTCCTATGGTGTTCAAGCCATGTGAGGTCCTATTACGAGGAATTTTGTTCCTCATACCCAGTCAAAGCTTGACAGGGAGGAAGCCCCTTGGTAGATATTTTGTATATCTGCACTGGATTGATTTTATACCAGTCCATGGTGTGTGGGCTGTCACTGTTAGTGTCATATGTCACTGACACCCATGAAGCGGGGGTTATTACCCTCTCATTTATCTCGTGGATCCAACTGTTATCCAGTCTCATCAGGCAATGTGCGGTAGGTGTTCTTCTGTGGTCTTTCTCCCCGGCGAAGATGTTCAGGGAGTGGATATAGCAAACCTATTATTTTTTCAATTCGGAAAACAATTTTTTCCTCCAACTGTGGAGTTTCCAACGAATTCCAACGGAACAAGAAAAAACTTTGAAAGCTTTGATATCAATGACCATTCGCAGTTTCGAATTCAGTCTTCATGCAGTTTTATTGGTGTTGATGTTATGGAGCCCTATGAGTTAGGTGTAAATCCTGTGACAAACTGGGGCGGGGGTGGGGGGAATTCGCTGGAGCCACCGGAAGACAAGACAATCTATTGACCTAGGTGACCACTCCAGGTAGAGCTCAAATGAAGGCGGCGTCCTGCTGCCGATTTTCCCGTTTTTGTTGTTTTGCTTACCCTGAGTCTGTCATTAGGGGAGCACAGGGAACAACAAGACCTTGTGGTCTAAAAGAAAGAAACATAACCGTCTTGTTTCAGGTTATGTCTGTCATTAGTTGATATTTCCAAATATTGATCATATTGTGATGTGTTTTCCAGATATTACCGAGGAGCGGTAGGCGCATTGCTAGTCTATGATATAGCCAAACATTTAACATATGAAAACGTGGAGCGATGGTTAAAGGAACTACGAGACCATGCAGATAACAACATTGTGATTATGCTTGTCGGCAACAAGAGTGATCTAAGGCACTTACGAGCTGTGCCAACCGATGAGGCCAAAGCTTTTGCAGGTTTGTACCAAATATTTTAAACTGGATCTCAGAATTTCGTTTTAATGTGTGTGTGTGGAGAATATAGTATTCCTCACACAATGGAGGTATAATATTCCTTACACAAGGTAGATTCCACATGGTAGCTTCCCTCTATTTGGACATCTACCGCGTTGTCTCATAATGTTAAAATTTCGTATTCAAAAATATCAAATTTCTGCTGTTCTGTCGCTTTCTATGGTAAATCACACAGAACGACAAATCTACAAATACACAATTTTTATCAAATATACTTTGTGGAAGTGATAAATACCGATGTATCATTACCTATTAATAGGAATACGATAACCATGGTGTGATACATCAAATGTATGACTTTTACACTTCATTAAATAAAAAATATGGCGGGAAGAAAGATATTAGGTCAAAGTAATGAGGTATATGATAAGTGGGTATCGAGTAAGTGAAAATAAAAGATCTACAGCTTGTTTCTGGTCGGTAGGATATATAAACAGTTGCAAACTTGTGGTAAAATCACTCAGCAGTAAGTTATGTTTGGTCTCGTTTTGAGGCCCGATTTAGGAGTATTTGTAAAGCAGGTTTGACATTCCCTTATAAAGCATTATATTCCATCTGTAAACTCAGTGGCAGGTTCTCGTTTTAATGCTTTATACTTTCTCGTTCAACAGAAAAGAATAACCTGTCCTTCATCGAGACGTCAGCACTAGATTCCACAAATGTAGAAACAGCTTTTCAAAATATTTTAACAGGTTTGTTACTTCTTTTGTGTTTTTGTCTCTAAAATAAAATTGGTTAATAAGAAATGCATAAGTTCTTCTGAAAATGAAATCCGTGTTGTTAATTGTAGTATTCGGTAATTACTCTCTTCTTCTGGATCTAGCCATGTATTCCTCGCCATCTTGGATACTATAGTAACCATTCTGATAAGAGAACGTTAAGTCTCGAGCTTGGTAGTAGTCACGAATGTGGAGGCTAGGCTCGTGTGTGTTGTACGACAAACTACATGGTTTCAGTTCATTTGAAGCATGCATCTCTCCTGTGCTGCATGGCGCACCTTTCCTTGTAGTTATTACCGACTTTACGTATGTACTTGCCTGTCGTGAAGAGTGTAAATCTACTGTAGTCCTCTATTAGACACATCTGTTTTCTAGTTTCATTTGCAATGTTCAGTTTGTATTAAACCTCCTGCCCTGTGTTTGCCCCTGGTCAAACCCCACACTGGTGGGGCGTCACGTCTTGCGTGTTGTCTAGTACGGACCGGCTGAGTCCGAGCTGGCATGTTGCTCGGGGGAGTGTGCCAGCCCTGCTAACCTGCTGCTGTTCCCCTTCTCTTCTTGCAGAGATTTATAGAATAGTCTCTCAGAAACAGATCCGTGACAGCCCCGATGATGATAACTTGCCGAGCGGGCCCGTGACGACGATAAAAGTGGCCCCGACAGATAACTCGACAGAACGGAAGAGGCCATGCTGTAATGCTTAGATGACCGGGGCTGCACCTCTAACCCAGCATGTGTGAAGCTGTTCCTACTGATGATCAATGATGATGATGCATGTACCATATGGACAGCTGGCCTTGTTCAACTCAACGCTCTCCAGCAACTCTCAGCAGCGCCAGTCAGCTCAGCAGTACCTTACACCACCATAAATAATAGGGCAGTCTAGGCTCCATTCATCTCTCCAACTACTGTCAAGCATTCCACTTGATTTCTATTGTCTAAGTCTGCATGCAAAGCCCAGTTACAACATACTGGAAATAGACTAAGCTTCTGGAAGAAGACTGGATATGCTGTTCCGTTCTTGTGGATGTACCTTGTCTTTCGTTGCATGCGGAGCGTGTGAATGAAACTTTTAAACAAACTAGAAAAAAATACAAAACAAGTAAAACCATAAAAGGCTGACTTGGCATCAAACTCATGCATCATCTGTGAGATACTTGTACATTGTTTGTTTCAGAAATCTATAAAATTGTGTCACAGAAGCAGATACGCGACAGCAAAGATGATGATGAAAATTCGCCCAACAACAATGTTCAGACAATCTCGGTGGGTCCAACAGATACGTTCGCTGAGCGCAGAAAGCAGTGCTGCGACACCTAGATAGAGCAAGCTGGCCAGCAGGCGAAACCGACAGGAGCTTGGTGATCGTGAAAAAAAGTAAAATCGAAGAAAATTGACCCTCAAAATTTATCGGCCGCGTTTTCATGATTGAGCGAAGGCTGTCCGGGCCCATAGGCCTTGTGTATATAATTAATCAAGAAAGTGCACACATAACAAGTAAAAACGTGAAAAATGATTGCTGCATTCCATCCACACCTTGCCCCTTGGTATAACTGGCATATATGCTGTGTAGCTAGTATTATGGCGAATTCCTCGCCTTTCTGCTCCGCACCCTCCCACCTGTTGCGGACTGCAACGAGTGGGTCGGTGTTCCCAGACCCTGTGCTATTTCGTTTTTGTTATGTATCCTTATTTTAAATTTAACGATTTTTCTCTCTTGTTTTCCTGTTGATGATAAATGGTGAACACTGTCCGGAGAAGGTCTGCTGGCCCGCTGATACCCCTTAAATGAATCCGCCATGAACGGGGCGTGTTGTGATAATGCCCACTAGGTGGTACCCCGACTCTGGATGATAACCTGACGTTGTATTGCTTGTAGCGCCCTCTATATTTCATTTGTCTCCTCACCCTCCATCCCACCTATAGGGCCGCGAACCTGGTTTGTCTGCATGCCCCCGCCCCCTTTACACCCTTTCACATAGAGCACTATGCAACCACATGGTCACTGTCGCGTTATTAACCAGAGTCCACTGAGCGAATTGTATTTGAACAAAGGGACAGGCGTAATTAATATGGTATGGTGCAATTTATATATTATATAAAACCTGTAAAAAATGACTTCACTAAGGACATTAATCCTGGTATCCTTTGTAAGATAATTTTCCTCGCGCATGGGAAGGTACATCTTCCTCCGAGAAACGGAGTTCGTATGGGCACCTGTGCGTCATATGCTCCAATTTGTATGTTATGTTTCTAGTAGTCATCGGAATAAATGAATTGTGGATAAATACTCTTTACAATTTGATTACAAGCCAGATGATAAAATGACTTGTGACAACCAGTCTAGGAAACCTCCAGTGTGTGCTTTAGATGTCTATCATGATTTGTTTTATTTCTCACCATGTATCCAGAAAAAGAACTAATTGTTGGTTTGTTTAGAATCTGGAGAGGGTGATTTGTGATGTTGCTACGAGACAGTAGCGTAGGATACTTAAAAAATGAACAGATAAACCAAGCCTGTAATGTGACAGAGCAGAGAAGGAGCCATGTACCCTCGTGAATGTGAGATGTATGTATGTGAGGATCTTCTCTATGTGGGTGCCTAGAAAACTATCGCCCGACTGGGCACATTCTGTACAGCGAGAGGAAGAAAAATAGACGAAAAGATTAGACCACCTGTCTGGCTTAAGATGACTAAATCTTTTATTAGACATTGGATCAAATGGCACAACCAACGTAATTGTAATCTAGTATCACAAACATATTGTAACGTAAATTTGGGGGAATGAAAATATGAATACCGATGCAGATTGATTTCGGTCAAAAAATTGTCAATTTGCCTTCTGCACTGCGCGTGGCAGGATCCTATGATGAACTGGTCTGTGGCGCTATTACATACATTCGACATTTCTTTTTTTTTGCAACCAAAGCGAATCAAACCGGATGCACACTGGCTCGACACTAAGGGGAAAAAGCTGAGTTGATTTCCCGAAGGCCAGTGTGGACTTGAGCCGCTTCGCATGGTCTTAGTGTCGCGCGTATGTGCAAATGTCAAAGGGCAAAGAAAATGTGATCACTGTAGCGCATCTTCGGTTGGTCATTAAAAGGCTTCATATAATTATGATCCATTGCCTATATATGTAAAATTTTGTGTAATAAAAGCTGAATAATATTATATAAAGACCGTTGACTAATGTTTTCATTAAATAGCCACGAGAACACTGCTTAAAATCTTAACCATGTCCGATTTAATGACAACACCTCGAATATATTTACATTACTCACTGCAGTACTTCTATGAATATTAAAAGTTATCCTAAAGACCTATGTTCCCCAGGATTCACTGAGTACAAAAATAAACAATACATTAAGATTGTTTATTACGAAAGACGGTTCCATAATTATTTCTTACGTACAGTCACCTAATAATTAGGTTCAATCAAGAACCAGACGGGATCGAACTCATTTGGTAAAAAAATTACGCATGAACATTTTGTCATAGCACCCCATTTACACACATTTTAATATTTTACTTTAATATTTACCTCTGTAGTCCCGCTTTCCCATTATAAATACCATATACAATATATACAAATCGGTCTAATTAATAACACCAGGATTAGATACAGGTGAGAAGACAAGGTAACCCTCAAATTACATGACGTGTTTATGTACATGACACACATTGTGTACTAATATTATAATCAAGCCGGTTCACTAAAATAAAATTTGTAAATCCTTCGAATCATGCAAGTGCCTCACTTAATAGGTATTCCAAAGTAAATCTTAAACAAAAGACGTGTTCCCCGGTGTAAGGATAGATTCGCATATCACTATAAGAAAATTAACATAAACTAGTATTTATTACATTTTCCCCTATTCATTGTGGCATCTTATAACCTATAAATGCCTTGTCTCCCTTCGAAATAAAATTGAATTGATTCAAATCTAGTGTGATAATTACTTTATAAAGATACATATTCAGGGAACCTGTGTATCGAAATAATCAGTGTGATCTACCTTCTTTGGACCTGTCTCAAATCCGTTCAATCCAAAATAAGCGCTGAATGATTTTTCTATATTTACATAAAATTACAGTATTTTACGGCTATTACGACGCCGTCACTATACCAAGTGCATCAGAACCAAAGAGTTCTTCAAAGTGGCGCACATACTGCTCGCAGTGCTCTCCTGAAACAACAATAGAACATTTTATTATTATCATTATCATTATCATTATTATTATTATAATAATAATAATATACCTATGGCCGTACGTCGATGAAATACTACCTGCAGTTAGAGGTGTAGTATTAATTTTCGTGAATAAAATGCCGTTTTCTCATCAGTTTTAGGTAATGAATAATAAGAAAACCCCTTCGATTCTTGAGCCTTTATTTTTTCAAAGTAACCTATATAACCTTTAAAAACCTATGCTTTTCAGTTCCATACAAATTGATGTGTTCAGGAAATTTTAGAAGTTAACTTGACACAAAGTCAGATTTTCAAATGACTAGAAATCCACATTATCAGTGTAGTGGTCACTGCCTAGCCTTACATCGGAAGGTTTACCGCCGGAACACTAGTTCCCAGCGATATCCCACCCTACATGATTTTACGTATGTCGGTTTGGTTTTCAGAAAGTATGAGCTTACCTAGTAACACACATCACAACTCCACGTCTTAAATAAACTTGAATGTTTATTCAACTACTTCCCCAAGTGATCTCGGAAGATCACTTCCACAAGTACAGTACCCCGGCACAATGTACCAGGTAACACTGGAGAGGCTTATCTGAAAGACTCCCCTAACCACCAGGAAGGTTCAGAGAACCCGCCTGCCAAAGTGAGGGCCCAAGGGTCTGCTCCTGTAGAGAGAAGTGCGAGGACAACCTGTCGACCCACTGTGAATGCGGAGTATATATACTCAACATTACGTAATCCCGGCCTTTGCTGCGCCACTTTCGTGTGCAGCATTGCCCGGAACCACTACACAGCAGGGATTGACTCTGCACGACCTTCCGAGGAACGGACAAAACACTGCTGGATCCCCGCCACACTACATCAGTGTATTTAAGAGATCTTAAAACTGTTTAAGAATCAACAGTCTTTATGACTTCCTGCTAGTCTGGCTTGCCTGTTGGAACCTCTGCATGCACATATGCGTGCAGAGTATAACCTAATGAGCCAGACATACTGATGTCCTGCAAATTAGCACTTTTTTAGAAATCAAGAACTGAAAATTAGTGATTCACTATATTTTGACTACATCATGCTGAATATATGTTAAACCTAAAAACCTACAAAAGCCTATGTTTTAGGCCTTGAAAAACCTGTGAAAACCTATATTTTGATTTTCAAAACCTATAAAAAAAACTTAATTGAGGAAACGGGGAACTGGGAGGCCTGTAATAGTAATCGATAGTAGTGCCTGAATGGAGCAACCCAGAGTTTGACCGACATTAGTCACTGACCTGGAGCAAACTTGGGGTTGCCTCGTAGACGAACGTTTCTCTGTTCAAAGAATTTGAAAACGGTGTAGAAGAGCATCTGGTCTTCTGTCGTCTTGCATGCCTCCAAAAATTTTCGAGCAGAGACGGTGTCAATAGCTCCCACGCCGCGTATGAACCTTTACAGAAGACAACACCAAACTCAATTTTAAAGTTAATATACACCTATCTTTCTCCTTGGTGGGTGGGGACAAACTTGAGTACAACTGTAACACTTTCACTAACTTATCTTGGTCTACAGTGACGGTTTTCGTTTCAAGGCTTAAGTTGAAAAGTACATGCTGATAAGGTAGGAAGTAAACAGAAAATATCTACAAGCTATTATCATAAAATAGTCCTACGCTCTCTGTCTCGCTATACTTTTTTCTCTAATTATCCACCAACCTGCCTCAGTATCTCAACACTATTTCGAGCCTTGTGTCCACCTTCCTTTCAATTAGTGATTTCCTTTAAACATCGTACAGCATTGTAAAAATTGATAAATTTAAAACGGTGATTAGACTATTACCTCATAGCAGGCAGCAGTTGTTGCTTGGACAGCAGCACCTCTATAATCTCCTCATTCGCTGTTGATAATCGCTAGAAATAGTAAATAAATGAGCATAAGAAGTTGGCGCAACAGAATAAAATGCGACTAAGCAAATGCATCGCCTAAGCATAAGCATTTTTAAAACAAAATTCCGGATGGAACATAAATGTGAACTCCTATCACCTATATATATAACACGAGTATAGAGTATATTTAATAATAGAAAAGTATTGATTAGATTCAAGAGTATCATATTTGGACTGGCAAGGTTTCGCTATATTGGGCTTCATCTCGACAGTTTTGTCAATTATCAAATATCTAAAGAAAATCAAGCTCCATTAAACTGTGACCAGTTATAACAAAAAAGAATACAACACTCCCAGACAGTCAGACGAATGAAATCCCTAACACTCAACCAATAAATACTTGATGGAACCAAAGATCGATATATTATTCATGAAACTGCTGTCTGCACTAGCACTGCTCATGCCAGATTTTGAAATCCTCCGTTGACTTTTCTCTTCAGATTAAATGTTGAATCGGGCAAATTCTCAGTCATGAAAAATGTACAACAGAAATTACCTTCAACATATCAAGTGCGAGTTGGTGGGCGGGCGGGTAGACGCTCTCTAGGGATAGCATAAGGCAGGCGAGCGGTTTGGAGTCACTCAGTACGTGGTATTGTAGGAACTGGTGCAGCTGGTAGAAGCAACTGTGGTACACGAGCGTGTTTATTATCAGCTCGTATAGGTAGTGCTGCAAAAAATCAATCGAACAAGTTTCAGATATACGCTATAAACAAATGTATCATGTTTAGAAAATTATATCTTGAAGATCGATTGGTCAATCTATGACACATTCTAGCTTACCATTAAGAAATCAGTTCAAAATCATAGTGGCACTAATTAAAGATACAATCTAGAGTTACATCATATTTACCGAATGCATATATGTATGTCACTTACCTGCACAGGGATGGTGAACTGGTTGAGTGATCGAATATACTCCACAAGCACTGCCACCATGAACTTGTATTCAATTTCCTAAGATCAATATCAAACAGCAAAACATTAACAATTTCCTTTAATTACCAATCCATTATAGTATACGTCACCTTTTCAGTTAAATTCAGAGAGTAACCCAGATATGTCGAATTGAAATAGAGAATATACTGAGCACAAAACGTGTCTTAGACTTATTCTCACTGCTCATTTATCATTACAAACACTTTCGTGTTTGATGAGGTAAAACTCCTGATATCTGTGCAGAATGGGTGCGTTGTTATAAATAAGTACTATATAAAACTGTCATTGGGTGATCAATAACAGAAACCTACTTTTAACGGTAACCTATGAGGCCTTCTAACATATCCTCCATATTGTCATAGCAAACAACTTAAATCGAGGCTTGTATATTCTCTGCTGTTTATTAGCCTTGTCACACTGCAAGACCTAGTACCTACCCTCGAGAGTGAACTGACCAAACCCCTGGTCTTTTCAAGAGGGTCTTCTGATAGGTGTCTCGTTCCAGAATGATGGGATTAAACGTGCATTTTGTGTCTGCTTGCAGGTATTTCAAAATTAACAGTTTAGAATCATGGTGTTCTGAATACAAATAATTGACAAAAATACTCGTCTTCGTACATTTAATTTATAATTGCGTTTCTGAATATTGTCAATCCGCTCTGCATCCTACCGCAGATATACATCACTATGAATGTTGTTGCCAATGAGCCTACCTTGTTGTCCACGAAGACAGCGAACACATGAGTATACATGTCGGACTGGTCAATGACCGCCTGCGATCGCCTCCGCAAATTCTCCATCCTTGAGCCGCCATTACTTTCTGCCGCCTAAAAAAAGGTAAAATAATCATAAAAGGGCAGATTCCATACAATCGGGGGCACTTTACATTAAACAAGTGCTCTGCCTTTTTAGCAATATTTACTATCACTCACTGAAAATACCTCTCAGAGCTTATGAAAAAATAATTCTAGCCCTGTTGTTGACCCTGATACTTGAATACTATAATATATGAATCATATAATTAGTGTGGTACCAGTGAATATCCCCAGGAGAGCACCTGAGGATATTCCAGAAGCCACAGGTAGTACACCAATATTTGTTTAAATCTCGGCAATGATTCACATATAGTGTGGTACTGTTCTAGTAGAAGAGAGCACTGGAGGTAATGTCTAGGCTCTGGAGGCCACCAGTTATTCAAGTTCGACAGGTGGTCACTAGGGGGTAGGGGAGTCAGGGCGACACGTGCTTTCACAGTACTGTTTGTTCAAGGTTCTGGAGGAAAGGATAATGTAGACTTACAACAGCGTGTGCCTCAGCCTGATGATAGGAGAAATACACATGGTTGAGCTTGTCGAAGACTCGGGCGATCACATCAAGTGTAGACTGCTGGCCATGTGTTAACATCTGTCGACAGACGGTCAGCATAACCTTTTTGGCTTCTCTCCTCACCAGCAGCAAGTCCATCAACATACACTGGAGAGCAAGGATACGGACTTTTGAAGAGATTTAGTATGAAGCTCCCTAACATTGATATTATAAAATTTTGAAGAATATGGGCAAGCGACATTAATGTCCTTTAAAATGTGAAGGAATTATGTTATAAACATATATGTAAGAAACAGGAATCTGCAATCAGTCTTTTTGAATGTGTGGTCGTTTGTTGTGATCTCACAGGCATGTAACCAGACAATATATGGTTCCATCTAGGTCTATGAAACGTATAAATTTACATCTGCAGACCCCAGTTGACGATAGATTTCGATAAGGGTGGATGGGGGGAAATAAACATCTCTGAATTTCTGTGTTGAAAGGGCATGCATGTTTATCTGATAATAGATTTTGTGGGGCACAACATGTGAAAGTTTACATATTGTGGGGGATAATTAGACATTCGGGGCGTGTAGGGGCTACACCATGACGAAAGAATTTCTCTTTTGGGTTTGAAGAGGTGTGGGGACGAGTACAAATCGAACTGAACTGAATTATTTCTTAAAAAAAAAAAAAATTTGTAAGGAGTCAAATATAGTCAACATATTAGATGGTGATTTCAATAAAATACTGATATGATATTTATTCTGTAAATAGCATAAAATGGCGATGATATTAGGACATGTTAAAGTTACCTTGTCAGGGATCATTGTTATCAAGGGCTCCAATTTGAGTTGGACATACCACAAGCATCCTGAAAAAAAAATCCATTTATATTTACATTACAAATAACTGCCTGACGGAAATGTCAGTTGGGGTCAAGAAAAAAAGAGGAAATATTTTTCATGTGGAATTTACTACCACAGAGACACTGAGAAAAAATGGAAAACAGTCATTGACTATGGTATGGGGCTGGGGTGTGTGGGGACGTTCAAACACCTATTTATTGGCGTGAATGAGGCTCAATTTATTCACTTTCTGTTTTACACAGGAAAAAAGAATATTATAAACTAAAAATCAAAACAAGGATTTCCTTGGAAAAGAGGAAAACTGTCATCTCTGATTAAAAGGTTCTGATTCTTTTCCACAAGCCCATCTTGGTAACTCCCTATCAAATAGGGATTTAGTATAGTATATATTTTGTCGGTGTATCTAAGAAAATAGTATGTTACGGAAATTTGATGTGTTATTGAAAACGAATGCATTAAATCTTAATAGAAAATAAAATTACAAATTAGTGAACCCGAAAAATACCTAGCTTTGCGTCAATCACAATGTTGGGCTGAAATACGATCCAGTTGGGCGAGTCTTTGCAAGGCAGTCAAGGTTAATTTCCCACTGATGGCGTACTCCTTTTTTTTAAATTTTTTTTTTTTTTTTTATAAATATACACATACAACTGCATATTCTTGGTTTGATTATATTAAATGTTCCACATGCTTTTTCACTATCAGTGCCATAGTTATATCAATAACAATCAGATATGCACTGATTATCTCTCACAACAGTCAGTATGTTAGCAAACGTTGCTAATCAATTTAGGGTTTTAGGAAAGGTCGCCTCAGATTTAATGTGACTACTTTGGGAATAGGCGATAATTAATTGGAAATGATGATGGGCTTTGGGCTTCATCGTACTAGATGGGGCCTATCTGCAAAGCATGGACACAATAGCATTTATTACCTATGCCCTGACAAACTACATACTAACCACAGTGGTTGAGACGGAAGAGCGGTAGTAAATCAAAGTGAAAGTGTATATACTATACTGTATAATATTGTATTACTTTATGCTAAACTCTTCATGTAAGCCTGCTAGACGGGCACGGACAAGAAACTTAGAAAACTGGAGGGGGTGCAGGATAGGCAAATTATTTGCTGAACCCCGACTCCAGTATAAATAAAACTTAGAAAAAAAGAAAATATGAATGATTATATATCATGATATCTCATATTTCATCTGGTTTAGCAGGATACATAGCTCGCATTGGAATTCTTGAGAATCTGTCGCGGCTGCTGATGTGGGAATGGCTGTAAAAATAGAATTTAACATCAAATTAAGAATTCCATTTATAACATTTTTGTATCGCAAAGGTTCATTATTAATCTATGAGTGCTTTCACTAGTAATGTTACTAATGTCATGGTCAGTGTACTCAAAGTAATACACACCTATAGATGCTAGTTCTTATTTGGAGCTTTTGTTAAAACAAGTATACCTTTAACACCATGATTCCGATAATATGACAAGTTCAAAACAAATGAAATGCTTGTTTTATGGGTTTCATGCTTAACGGGGATAGAGGTCACCTGCGAGTTTGAGTCTGAAGGGCCGGATAGGGAGCGGTTCGAGAACTGGATCGTGGTACATAATGAAACCGTCCGACCGACCGTTCAGCCGGATGTCAAACATCATCGACGTCTAAAACAAAACACGCTCAGGTCAGTCAAGTACATGTGTATTCTAATTCAGATGAAGTAATGGTCCGTTTGGATTGGCCGTGTTACTCCCATGGTACAAAGTACATTGATTTATAGTAAATAATTACATGTGAACAATATTGACGTATATAACGGTGAGATTGGCAGTTAGGTAGTGCAATATATATTATATTTGTTCACCAGCATCAATTAACCCACTAGGAGGTGAAAGCTAAATCACATTAATGAGCTATCGATTCACCTAGCCAAACACCCTTAATCAACACTAAAAGAGACTTCTTCCAGATACTGGTATTTCCTCTACTGGTTTATTTGTCGTTAATTTCTTCCTTACTGGCCAACTGTACGAATTTTGTTCTGCACACTGCATGAACTATTCATTTGTGCCATTCGTACCAAGCGGGGTTTTCGATCTGTCGATGTTATATAGTAAAGTATACCTACAGTAAAACCCCGCTAAAGGAGACACCAACTGTTCCGAGAAAAGTGTCTTTTTCAGGGCTTTCAGTCCGTCGATAATTAGGCAATATTGTATATAATACCTTATTCAGGTGATGCTATGGCATATAGACAGGTATAACAACATAGACATCCTACTGACGTCTACCTAATGCCTACAGGAGCCCACACAGACCATTTTCTGGAGACTAATTATCTAGAGACCAGTCTACCCGCCTTACACACACACCACAAACAATCAAGATAATTCAGTTTGTCCCCACAGTGACCAGTCAAATTTGATACGGTGTGCCTCTGAAGTGTCTCCTTAGCCGGGGTTAAGATGCATTCCGTATCAAAATAACTGTCCCCTTAAGCGTGGTGTCACCCTGAATCATGGTTAAAATAAATTCCCATTAGAGCGAATATTTTCCTTTCAGAGCCAATTGACCCCTTAAGCAGGGTGTCCCAGAAGCCGGCTTTTACTGTACTCACCTCGATCTTCGAACTCAATGAATATTTTTTACCAATACAATTCGGAACAGATTCATTCAGGCATATTAAACATGTCTTAAACATAATTCGCTTCTCAAACATTGATACTCGACAATAATGTACAGCTTCTTGGCATCAGGGAAAGTAGGTTCCGCAGTAAGATGTGATAAGCTTGATACTTCACTTACCTTGGAAGCCTGGTGGTGCACGACGACCAGGTTATCGACGATGTTGATGGCGAACCGTCCGCTCATATCCAGCCGCAGGACATTGGTCTTCTTGGCGGGACCATCTCTGTTCATACAAACCCCAAGGCAAGGATGAGTGATCAGGTACCCAACGCTGACACGCCTCTTAATAGGCCTAATATCTACCTATTTCAGGAGAATTCTTAGCAATAATTTCCCGTATTGATATCTACACTACTAAATAAAATACCAATGCAAGACAGATTCATTGATTGCGGTACAACACATATATTCAGAGAATGGACATTGAAAACATTCCCTTTAAACCCATACGAGAGCCACCTTAAACCATATGCAAGCGATTGGCTGTTTGATTTTCAAATATGTTTCGGACTAGAGTAGACCTTAATCACTGGATAATTATTACAGGAAAGTATATCAATGTATATTTGAATCAATGGACGATGCCCTTAATCTAGCACAAGTGGCCAATTAAAAATATCACGAACATGCGACTTTCATTTTATGAACATATCATCTATGCAGACCTAACACAATATCATATAACATAATATTTTCCAATTGGTCACTCCCCCCTAACAATAGTAAAATTGACAAATCAACTACATGTTTTACTATATACCCATGCCGTATATACTGTAAATACGCACCGTTTTGTCATATGACGTAAAAATACTGTACGGACCACTGGTCTGTACACTAAAATACGGACCACCTAGCCATACACATTTATTAAAATTTTGGTTGTTAAGAAAAATGAAATTGATATTTTTTTTAATTTCGGGTATATAGTAAATATATAACGTCCAACCATGCTTGTACAAGTCACAGAACTCGATGCTTATTTACCGTTTATACAGAACTCGGCGTAAACGCCTCGGTCCGTAGAAACAGTAAATTAGCATCTTGTTCTGTGACTTGTACAGCATGGTCAGGACGTTCTATATAATTACTGCCTATACGACTTTCGACTCAGATCTATGTTAAATGGCATATCTATATACATACAGTAGAACCCCGCTTTTGGGACACCCCGCTTAAGGGGCCAGTTTGCTCGGAACGGAAATTTTTCCCTCTATTATGAGTTTATTTTAACCCCGCTTAAGGGGTCACCCCGCTTTAGGGGACATCCTGCTTAAGGGGAAAGCTTTCCGGTACAGAAATGCTTTTCAACCCCAATGACAATCCTTGTTTCTGGTGTGTTTATGTGGTGGCATTGTCACAACAAGGTAACACCCACAAGCAACCCCCTATGGGCCGCTAAGAGCCGCCGAGAGCCGCTACGGAGCCGCTGAATATCGCACCTTCAAAGCCCCAGCCCGCCCTGAACCGCTCACCGCTAACCTGTAAGCGGGCCTCTTACCTGACACCTTCAGCTGGCGTGAAAATCATTGGTGCTATTACCCATTCACCATGGGCCGCCCAGGCCCGCTAGAGATGCAGGGATTAGTGTTCAATCTACATACTCCACCCGCCGGAGCCCGCCGGAGAATAGTTTGTCTTTTGTCTCAGTATAGCGCAAATGATTAAGAGGCCCCCGAATAGGTAACCTTGACTTGATACTATAAAAACATATATCTTGCGATATATATGTGATATTATTCATCCATCTTATTTTCATTTCTTAATCATTTTGTATTTATTTTTCCTGAATTTGCTTAGAATTGGTTATTCAATAAACCTTTTATCTAATAGCTAGTATTTCCTTCGTTTAAATAGGTGTACCTTATCGTGTAATCATCAATAGTTTGAAAACCCCGCTTAAGGGCACACCCCGCTTAAGGGTACAGTTGGCCCGGAACGGAGGGTGCCTCCTTAAGCGGGGTTTTACTGTACATGTATGATCAGACGGCAGTTGGACAATCGGAATACGATAGACATACAAATACCTCATGGGATTTCCTCCAAATTGGAATAAGAATTACTTGGGAATGAACCAAAAGCAGGAAACTGTCTGAACGGGAGATAAATAGGGGAGGAATATAGTTCTTAAATATTACCGATTATAAAATGTGACATAGTCCGTCTTTGTCACAAGTCATGTTTATATTAGAGGTTGGTGAATTTTTTAAGAAGCTGTGTTTATTGCCCAGTATTTATTCCACACCTAAGCCACACTATATTATATAGAGTCTACAGGCATACACCGATGTGTGGAATAAGCAACAACTTCATAGTATGGTAATGTCAATTTTCAACACAATAGCAGCCCAGACGACACAGTGTGTTCTTCAATTTTTGATATACCTATTTACATAATAACCGCTATTGGCAGGAAATCAGTTCACTTCCTGGGAATTCTTAATATAATATATATTATATTTGTTGTTTACTAGACAATACTATCAAAACAATTGTTTTGGCAGATATGGAGAAAAGTGAAAATGTTTTATTTCTAACTAAATTACTACATACATGTTTCTTTCAAAGTTAGACCAGTTGTAAGTATGAAGCCGACTGCACAGTTAATAGGCTGTACTTACAGTTAACAAGGTTGGTTGTTAATTTGCATCTGATTTATCCAAATGACTGGGACAATTTTGAGAAATGTATAAAGTGAAAATCAAAATGATTGCATTTCTACTACCTCAAAATAGACAGATGTAGTGATGCCCTGTGTTAGTTGGATGGTCCAACTCCTCGGTATTAGTCAATTGTATACATTGGCAGAATACATAAGCTTCTCATGCAGACCCGAATCAGCACTTAGGCCTCTCATTAGCTCATGAAACGTATTACCTTGCTCTAGAGGAGGAGTCGCTGTATTCGTCATTGCTAATGGGAAGACACCATAGATTACCAGTAACTCCAAATAGTAGTCATGCTTCTTCTAATGCAAGCGATCTACAGAGCGTTGAAGTTTCTGATATCTTACATCTTGTATTGATTAAGAGACATGTATAATATCAAGAATAGAAGTTATAACTCTTACTTTTGAAGCAGATATAGAACTATCTCTGCACCGGTGCCACTTGTTCCTCTGGGTTGGTGACGTAGTACAACCACATACAACTGGCCGTAACTGCAATCCAAAACGTCGCAACCATGTCTGTTATTCTGTTAACACGCATCTCATGCTATTCAGCCTATGTCATTTAGACAAATTGTCTAGATGCCTAGATAAGCTAGGTGTAGACCTTAAGAAGAAGGGGAGTAAGAACTCAAACACAGATGTACTGTGTACCAGAACATATTGGCACAACAGCCAATCAGAACTGACCAGTCTCGTTCCGATCTGTCGAACATGCCAAGGAGGACCATGTCATGTCAGAGTGCCCTGCTCCCATGTGGCCAGACAAGGAAATAGAGTGAGCGATAATAATGGTATTTATGCCATTCACTACAAGGTTGCCATACGGTCAACATCAAGACAGGGAGGGAGCTACTACAAGATGGCGACTGTCCTAATGCAGTCATTTTGGTACTAATAAATACAGCTTAATCTCTTCGCATAGGAGCCAATATAATTGGTCATGATAGGAATGTATAGACTGGAACTTTATAACATGTTGTTCTTATGTTAAACCTTGCTTTCCTTTATTTCCAGTTCATAAGAGATAGGTTTTGTTGGTAACTATTCTAGTTCACAAGATATAGGTTTGGTTGTTAATTATAATTACACTACGGTCTAATAAGTATTACCTTCTATTTGGTTGCATACAGTGAATGCATAAACAACGGGATCTATTTAATTTGATGTGATTGGTGTCCTTACATGTTGGCCATTGTGACGTCTCGTTCTAATAGACATAACTTTGGAGGTTTCGGAATGGTGGGCAGATCGACTTCAAACTTTGGTAGCTTCAGCATTACACTTGGCTGCAAGCAACATTTATTCATATTAAAATTCTTACATATCACTTTAGAGCATCAACAATTGTATTCAATATATCTACCTAACTATGAATGCAATGCAAGGCGCCAGCCAGTATTGTTGACTAGCTAAACAAAGCAGAAACTTACACCGAAAATGGTCAGGCAGGAGGTTAAAGAAATCTTTCAAATGATAGTCATGAACAGGGAGCATATTAATCCTTTAAGGGAGAATGATGCCTTGATGCGTCATCCGGCCCAGGGCGAATGATGCCTAACAAATATTTAAAAAAATCTTAATAAAGAAATAATGAACTAATAATCATGATATTTTCACATGATGTAGGTATAATAATGTATTAATATTTTTAAGCACAGCAAAAATAACATAGAGGATGGGTATTCATATTACGCGATGAAACAAATCCAAGTCCAATATTCCCGTCCCCTAGCAGTATATACGGACTTAGTCATAGAAGAGGTAAAATGTTGGGACATTTCTCCCTCACTCCACCCGCCCGCTACCCGACAAAAAGAGAGAAAATCAAATATCAAGAATCGGACTTAATTTTTCTGATAAGTTGCAATCACTTTTGTCCTGAGATCACAATGCGAGAAACTAAACAAAATATTTATCAATCACATGGTAGAGAACTATAAAAGGGATAACAGTTCTAAACTGTCACCCATATCGCGGTTGCTGCTCCTACAGTGTAGATGCTGATCTAGCCACGTCCTAAATTGAGAACAATACTTATCAATTATTCAGCGTTCCTCTGAAGTTAATGTACATATACATATGCGACTATCGCTGGCAGTATACTGAGAAGCTACTCACCCTGAAGTGAAAAGGGTTGATGACGTTGCCAAGAACCCCAGATGACAGTAGAAGAACCGCACTTTCGGGCTGTTGTCAAAGTTAAACATGTAGAATAGTAAATACAAGAAATTGGTGTTGTAACACATCAGTGTGAGTACCATGCGATTAAAAGCAGCTAAAGCAAAGTCTAATTATTTGAATTTTGGGAGTAATGCAAAGGCTTACGTTATTTCCAGCCCAAACTTTAGTAAGCAGTGTGTGAGTAAGGAAGCTATATAGAAATAGATTCTTGAAGTGTTGATAGCTAAGTGTCTGCTCTTATTAGAATAAAATGAATGTTGACGAGATCATCTTGTATCTATATCACTAAACTTATGTTTAAACAAGATCGTCTTCCTTACTCTTAACAGGTTCACGTTTACTTAAATCTTTATAAGTATGAAATGTGATGTACATCACTTTACTTAATCTGTTTGATATATGAAAGATTCATGCTATTCTTAATAGGCGAAATTGTTAGGAAACGATCGTATAACAAACAGAAAAAAAGGATTAAATAGTGTGAGTGTTAATATAGACAAACTAATGCGTTAGAGAGAAGGCACAGAGTGTGAGTATAGCATATCTGGCTCCCAACACGTTTAATGGCCACACGCCTGACTTGATGTTAACATGCAATGCGATGTCTGGCAGTACTTTATTAAACTAACTTACACAAGTGGACCAACAAAGGTAATTACCATTTCCATCAGCTATAACATATCGATGGAAGATGCTGTTGAATGGAAGGGTGTAAGAATCTATCTATAAGTGAAACTTAGATTGTGTTTATGAATATGAAGACGATCTCGTTTCTTACCACGGACATGTAATTGGTGAAACTATGGCTTACCAGCCAGACAAACCAGTTGACGGAGACGCTGTATGCTTTCAGCGACTTCAGCAACCGTTTCTCGGGTATCACCTTAAAAAGAAATCCAATGATTCTTAAAATGTGGAATATCGCTACATCATATTCATTCGACCAATCTCACGAGACTTATTTGAGGAAAAGACAAACTTTGTATATTTACAATTAAATACCGAAACATGTCGGAATATACACCAAACTTTCAATGACTCCTTATTTATCGCAGAAGACCAGTCTAGATCGGTTTAGAGAAAATACCTTGTCGAGTTAATTGTATTTACAACCACTAACACGAATACAGCACTTCCTAAAATGTCGGTCATTTGGAAGTTCTCTTTAAAGTATGGCACATCTATACCACAATGGCCTGCTTCTATTCAGCTTTCAACATAAATATTACAGGGTTTATCTAACTCTGAATTATCTTAATTATACCCAGATAACCCTCCCATACGGACTCAGGCAATTGGACTGAGAGGACGATGCATTGTCACATTGTGCATTTAACCAAAGCCATGGCCATGAAGTGAGATGGGGATAGGAGAAGTTTGGTAAATGTGTCGGTTGAATTGATTAATATTCCGAATCTGTTACATATACTTACTTTATTCATGCCCAAACACCAATTCCCCGAGTTTCCCCTTGGTAATAAGTTTAGTGCTTTTTGTTTTTGAATATGCCATCTTTATGACAATTTTGCGCTTTATATCCATAAAGAAACCTGTGTCTATAACACAGCGCTGGATGTAGTTGTCATCTATTGATGAAGTCAGCATTCTCCCAAAATGATACTAAAGTACACACTTGGTAGAATTCCACTCCGTGATCGGTGATGAAAACGATTTCATTGATATTCGTCCAGTTGAAACCAATGATCCTTGTACTTTTACCCTGAAAACAAATGAATAAATATTTAGAAAGGATATTATCAATAGTTACCTTTACAAAATCCGCTAAAATGACCCAGGGGATCAATTATTTAAAATGAAAGGAAGTGGTTCAGATGCCGCTACGTGTCTGGCGAATGGTTAAGTAAGAGTTGTAATTCGGCAGGTAAACATGTCCATCTAAATGAACAATTCACCGGTTTTGTCAAAATTGGGCAAGTAGTGCAAGAGGTAACTCCATTGAATCTGGGCCAATTCTCATTTACATCCTTCCAACTAACACTTAAAGTCTCGTGAAAAATGCAACCAGCATTAAAATCGGCAAGATGGCCACATAAAGATACATTTGCTAATTTCCAGGGAAATAATTTGCATGACTCGGCTTCTTGCCTGTCCTGTTGGATATCCAATAATATAACCATTCTACTACTAATTTCATAATAAATGTTGCTGAGAGTCATAGTCAGAAAATACACTAACCCGACACGCCTGTGAATATTCTACGGAGTCAACACCGTCTGTGAAGTTGACAAACTCCTGAAAGGGAAGGAAATCAATCAATTTCAGCACTCTAAAACGCGCCATGATCCAATTTTCTATGTTAACTTCCTCATGAATCTCTCAAATTGCTGTTCATAATTCACAGATGTACAGCTTTATTCACCATAATGATAAACACGTTGCTCTTTTATATCGTTTCTCTCTTGTGAATCCCCTTGATAAAGACTTCGAACTACAGGGGATAAGAATAGAGAAATATTTGCAACTGATTTTATAAAGTGCGGGTTGTACGTACGACAGATTTGTGGGATCGTTGAATCGCTAGCACCTTCATGTCGTATGAAAACTTTATTGAGATAACCTCACCCCGATCCTCCATTCTGAAAAAAGAAGGAAAGGAAGTACAAGGAGAATAATACACATGGTAACATGGAAGGGAAGCAGAAATCGAGTATTCAACAAAATGCAAACTGTCGTCATAATTTAATTCGGAAAAAAGTTCTTTTAAGGAACACTGTTCTCAATGTGCATTATAAGTTTATTGTAATGCCCATATTTGCATAGGAATACCAACATTTCTTTAAATTTTCGTATGTCACTTTAGCCATTCCTTTTGCGAAAACACATTACATTTGGTTTGTTATCGGTTTGTAATGAGGGTGTATAATACCAATTATATGGGTGATACCTATTTATTAACTTTACTTTCAGAAACAATTAGTGTCTTTAATGGTTACCTGAAATTGACGGTAGTTTTCTCATCTGGACCTTTGACAACTACTCCCGTTGCACCCCCTGATCTCACAGCGAATACCTATAAAAGTACATTGCGAGCTGATCAAGTCTTGAGGTAACATACATATTTACGTGCCATTTTGTATGTGTATGTGTGTGTATTTTAGTGTGCACTATGTGCTTTTATGATTTAAACCCGCCCCAGCACAGTTGATGCCATATGGCATCACCCGCCGTGAATGGGTTAACCAATTCTAAATATATACATAATATTGACTGATTTCAGATATATGCGGCTGTATGCTCCGAAGAGTTGAGGCGTAGTAATATCCGAGCGCATGCGAGGATACTGTGTAGGGTCAACCCCGAGGAGCATTAAACAATTTTATCTTAAACCAGTCTATATTGTATTTATTATCCATCTTTATCCAATTTTGCAGCCCGGAGCATACAGGTTATTTTGGAAGTTCTACATACAAAATCAAATTGAAAAGCATTTGTTCTTTATTGCGTTGGTGTTTCGTTGAGAGAATTAACAAGAGCTAAATGTGGTCACATTTAAAACTCAAAAGGTGGTCACATTTAAAACTCAAAAGAAGTAACTTAAGACAGGGTTCGTACAAAAACAGCTTCCAGGCCTTTTCCAGGCTGTAATACCTTTGTCCAGGCACACCACCATATGGAGGTGGGGGGGGGGGGGGGGTGAGAGGGAGGGGGAGGGGGTTGGTTTGGTTTGGTTTGGTTGGTTGGTTGGTTGGTTGGTTGGTTGGTTGGTTGGTTGGTTGGTTGGTTGGTTGGTTGGTTGGTTGGTTGGTTGGTTGGTTGGTTGGTTGGTTGGTTGGTTGGTTGGTTGGTTGGTTGGTTGGATTTAATGTCCAGTTAACCATTGCAGGTTCTCACCAGACTTTCTCAAGGTTCTTTTACACCACAAGGGTGGTGATCGAATCTATGAAATGAATTTAGGTGGAAACCTCACCCCTACACATTTACCGAGGTGAGAGTTCTTTTACTTCCCACACCACATAGACATGGTATGAGAAGGATTGGCCTTTGATATAGCAGTAAATCTACCACTGCTGGGGGTGAAGGAGAAAAGTGGCTGCAGTGGGACCCGAATCAACAAAGTCCAGTGCTCTTTACCACTGAGGTAACTCCCCACCCCGGTCGCTTTTGTTATGCTTGCATGCAAGCATATCCGGTCTGCACCACGAGAAGGCGAGGCGACCAAGGGGGTGAACAGATTGATAATTGCTCAGGAAATATCTATCACAACCTGGTAATATTGATATCATTTTAATCATCTTGAAATTCCTAAGAAGGTAGGATGTTTATTTCTATAGGTCATTGTGATAGATTTTTCATTAAATCACTGTGAAAGCAGGAAGGTAACATGTTTGTGTTTTTTTTTACCTAAACAAATCTGATGTTCAATCTATGACAGGAAATCATAGACATAGCACAGGTAAATCATATATATACCAAAACATAAGCCTTAGTCTCAGCTTTCTAACGATGTTTTGATTGTAAAATTTGGCCATATATTTATGACAGAAGGACGATTTATATTTTCATTATTATAGTGGTATTAGGCACTTGCTGCAGTGTTGGCTTCACTCTAACAGCACTCGCCTCGTTCTGGAGTGTGGAAATTTCGCTGGTGTGCGGCTGGTACTTTATCAAATACACAAAACCAGCAAAACCTGTTATCTCGGCGATCGCTGCACCACGCTTATGTGCAAGAGGTGAATAGCAGTAAATCTACCAGAGCTGGGGGTGAAGGAGAAAAGTGGCTGCAGTGGGACCAGAATCAACCTAGTCTGACAACCTTGGTATTACAAGTCCAGTGCTCTTTACCACTGAGCTAAGGGGGAGGGGAGAGGAATTCCCTTATTGGTTGTTTGTTAAAATAAACACTAATTGAAGTAAAGATACAGCTTTCAAGTTGTGGTAAAAGTACCACCAGCTTGTCTGGAGGGTGGCTCCAGTGGGACCTCTAGAAGTCTGGACGGTCCAAAGAGGAACTTGGATTTATGCTCGAAACATCGATCTCCTACACTTTCGAAACAGATTATAGATATATCACCTGTGTCGAAAATATGACAATCTAAATGCTGTGTCACCCCTGCAACAGCCCAGGATACTTGGTTTTCCCAAATTATCTAATCTCTATCCGGATTTTTGGTCGTTTCACATGGGTTCAAGAACTGTGTATTTGCATAATCTATATATTTTAGGGTCAATAGTGACTGATCTCTTCTCGTAGAGTTGAAAAACAAATTCACCCTCTACCCCCCCCCCCCCTCCCCAATCTCGATGTATGATTTTACCCCAATAAATTCACTTTACACTTAAATCAGCTTCTCTGGTTTTCTGTGGATTTCACTTCAACCTGAATTAAGAAATATACATGTATACCGTGGCAAGTTTAGCAAAGAAAATAATGAGTGAGATACTGATACACCTAGCAGTTACATTGATCGGATTCGGGGCCCATTTTACTGAGACTTCTAGGATTCTACAATGCAAGAGCTTTTCTGAGATAGTAGTGCAATGTTTTCTAACATCTTACTAAAGTCTTACTAAAGGCCTATTGCAGAAGATACTATCACAGGGTTATTGCAGGCCCTTGTACATATCATTCATGTCCTAAGTAAGCTGTAATGTCACCATAAAAGTACATATTTTCAACAAATAAACACAGATAAAACAATCATAATACAAGTGATATTTTCAAGTTTTGCATGTTGTCTTTTTATGAAGCTCGAAAATGATCGCCTAAATTATTATGATGGAAATGTATTATTGTTGATGACCAAAGACTATTTATGCTGATTGTAATGTGACTGTTGAATTGAACTCTGGTGTTTGAACAAGTTATGATGATCAGGTTCGATCATCGAAATTGGGGGATATAAAAACAGTTTTAATGAATGTGTATTTATTCTTGGTCTTGAGGAAGGTCTGGAAGGACCGAAACGTTGACCCTGTACTAGAATAACATTTTCTGTCACCGAAGAACCTGGAGTAGTCTTTTTCATTGTGTCAACTTGGAATTAGTCGTTCTTCACCACCAAGTGATAATACCTTAAATTGCTCATTCAAACCCTCACTCTACTAGCATGAATCCTTCTTCTCCACAATTTCAACAAACAATTTACCATTAGAGTATATAATTAAACTCTCAGGATGTGACATTCTCAATAAACACTATAACATGTAAACTGTCAATGTTGTTGTATCTGGTATCAGACCCCGTATTTTTTTTTACCTTGGCAGCACCTGAAAAACACTTGTGGTTCTGTGGCAGATTCTGAAATAATTGTGGGCCAATCTTACTATAGTATGACAGCTACTGGCCCTCCTGTGACAAAAATATAAGTGTTGCAATAGCTCTACAATGGTATTAACTTAAAAGTAAAGCGGATGTCCCATTGTTGTCCATAAATTTGACTATATTCTTCACAGGGTCGGCCCTCTGGTACACATGTTTATAGTACACAAACCAACAACCTACAAGGAAAAGATAATTTTTATAAATTCAGTCGGCAGTATTGTTTTGAACATTCACTTTTTATTAAGGTACATCAACTCCTCCACGTGAATTTCGCTTGAAGCGGGATTCACACATAGCGACTAATGTACCTGAGATAGGTGTACTTCCCACCAATTTTCCTGTGGTGCAAAGATCTCATAGCAAAGTGTCATGGTTTTTGCTTTCAGTCTCAAGTGAAAATGGCTGATTGTATTCACATGGAAGGACACATCTGGCACAGAGTCTCAGACAAAATTCTCTGGGCAGGGAATATTGTTGCTGAAATGGAGACCCACCCTATGAGGAAACTCACCCTGGGACTCAAGTACCCTTTATGTGAGGTGTGTGAAATGCATGTGATCCATGATGCTGACTTTTTATTGGCAAGTATTTCGCCAGCGACTTAGGGGCAATCCCTGTGTGAATTGGATTTATGCCACATCCCTCAGACTTGGAAACACTAATTTATATCGTTGAGTCCATTTATCTCTCGAAAATGCCCCAATAGATTTTATATCTATAAACCAAAATCTCTTGGGATTATGTATTTCGTCGCTGACAATTCCTGGGTAAAATACGTGTCTCAGGGATATGGAACCCTACCATTCAGACGAGGTGACTGTGTTTCAATACAGAATCTCCGTGGATATTTTTCTCAGACAATTTCACAGGGAGGTATATTAATCCCTTCATGTGAATCCTTAACCTCTATGGAGTGAACAAAAGTCAGCGACTTTTAAAAAATGTTTGCATTTTGGTCCGTTCAATCCCAGACCATCAATCCCATGTAGGACCTTGAACATGGGTTGCAAGCTGACCAGAGCACACACCAATCTGACCAGTCGCCAACCTACCCATCCATCCACCTACCCTCCCTCCAACTTGCCTACTCACCGACCAGCTTACCTATCACAATCTTCCAAACCACTTACGTGCTACCCCTCGACCTGCACTCCCATCTACCCACCTACTCACCCACACTCCAGCCCTGCACATCCACCATCTTGCCTACCCTAAAACCTGGTCCCCTACCAACCTATCTATCCATCACCTACCTCACTGTCCTCAGTACCTGTCAACCAACCTGCTCACCAACCAACCTCCCTATCCACCAACCTGCCCTGACTGAGTTAGTGCGAGGGTTAGGTTTAGGATAAGGAGAGCGTGATCTGTTGTACATACAATCTAGGGTATTTGCACATTCGTCCAACCAATCCATCGGGTCGATGAATAATGCCTTAACCATCCCCAAGATATTTACGAAAATGTTCCTTAAAATAATAAAAATCAAGTTAATGGTGAAGGCTCAAGGCATTCACAGGGTGGGTTCAATCGAAGTTCAAGGAGTCCGGCGAGTGGGCTCAAGGCCTCCACGTTTTTACACTGACAGGGGGACTCAAACTATGACAAGCTCAAGGCGTCCAATTCCCAAATAAACATCGGGGACTTGTAATGCCACTTTCGACTTCGGCACTACCGGGTATATCTAATCTAAATAGTAAATTGATTGCAATACCCTTTATTATCGCTCACATAGAACGGTAAATACGACATACATCAAGAAATAATATTGCATTCGCATCTTACCTGGCGGTTAGAATCATCGAAGAAAACATTTGTAACTTTGCTAACGGGTTCAAATCTGATCGGGTATGGGCATAATTCAATATAATGCCCCCCTTCATCACCGTCGATAGTGGCCATCGTCGCCGCCCGCAAAACCCTGCTAAATACTAGATGGCGCCAGTATTGTGTTCCGCTGGTGCCTTTACGCCACTAAGCAGATAAAACGAGGCACCAGTTATTAGCTACATTGGTTTCCCGATTATCCGCAAGAGGGCTTCGCCGACCCCCCAGTGAAGGGCGTAGCGCACCAGCCACAAGCAGATTATCCGTCGTAGATGGTTTAGCGCAGCTGACAGTTGAATGGACAGTTTAATGAGAATATGAACCGTTTTATCATGGACATACAACTCTATGGACTGGAAGCGGCCCCTGCTGTGGACTGATCACTGCCTGTTCTGGCTATGTTGTGTCATGGACAGAGAGTTGTAGGCCTATGTCCATGGTTTTGTTCAAGCCTATGAGTATGATCCATGGGTGCCGCCATTTTTTTTTTTATTTGCACATATAATTCACCTGAAGATAGGTGGTCTTCCATTATAAGATTACAGAGTCCGGACTATTTACAAATGCAAAAGCAGTCAAAATCCAAATCACATAGAACATTACATCAGTTTATAATAAGGTATAGGCCTACATGATTGATTTGAGACATACAGAAATTGTACAGAAGTTGTGGAACCAAGATAATTGATGGGTCATTCCACCAGAAAATGTACTTTTGGTAAAAACAAAAAATTTGCCCAAACCAAATTTTCTTTTACTTTTGTGCAAAATATACACTTTCAAGTTTTAGGAAAACATGATTCAACTGGGATATTAGTGGGGGGTCAGTTTTTGTGAGGCTGCAAAAATTGTAAATATTATTGCCGTCACGTCCGACATATGAAAAAACACTCATACAAAAGTTGATGATAGAGAAATATATTTTATTTTTTGTAAGACATCAAGTTTGTACCCAGTATGTCAAGCATAGTCTGATATCATAGACAAGTGGAAATAATGAACTACTTATGCAATCTTTTTCTGTGCTGCCTCAAAGATGCACATACAGAAGGTGTTCTCCAAGGCATTACAAAATGATTTTTTTTTTCCTGTCACTATCTGAATACAAAAGTGTCACGTTTTTAAATAACAGAAATACTTTTATAGGTTATATACCTTATTTATGTCTAATTACAACATGTACCATGCATTATTTCTTCACCTAATAGCTTCTAGGAAAAAGGTTTAAAAATCTCTTGGACGTGATTTTTTTCATAATGGACGTGATAGAAGAGTGACTTCCACTTTCTTCATCACAAATCCCAAATCGGTACAAACTTGTTGAAAGTTGTTGTTTCTTTTTCAATATACATACCTTAGCTTCAATTTAAGCACATATGACACTACCTTAAATGCCAATGACCTTCTTTTTTCCAAGAAAAACTACCAAAAATGTACAACTATTGTTTCTTATGCCACTCAGAACACGGCAAAGAATATGGTTTTCTTACACATTGTGCTAAAAAGTGTCTGCACACCTTTTCTCTATGCTTTGAAATGAAAGAAACATTAACTTGAACCTTAATATTCCTCGAAATACCACATTTAGTGTGCACATCATAGATCTGTTGGACGTGATTTTTTTTATAATGGACGTGATAGAAGAGTGACTTCCACTTTCTTCATCACAAATCCCAAATCGGTACAAACTTGTTGAAAGTTGTTGTTTCTTTTTCAATATACATACCTTAGCTTCAATTTAAGCACATATGACACTACCTTAAATGCCAATGACCTTCTTTTTTCCAAGAAAAACTACCAAAAATGTACAACTATTGTTTCTTATGCCACTCAGAACACGGCAAAGAATATGGTTTTCTTACACATTGTGCTAAAAAGTGTCTGCACACCTTTTCTCTATGCTTTGAAATGAAAGAAACATTAACTTGAACCTTAATATTCCTCGAAATACCACATTTAGTGTGCACATCATAGATCTGTTGGATGTGATTTTTTTTATAATGGACGTGATAGAAGAGTGACTTCCACTTTCTTCATCACAAATCCCAAATCGGTACAAACTTGTTGAAAGTTGTTGTTTCTTTTTCAATATACATACCTTAGCTTCAATTTAAGCACATATGACACTACCTTAAATGCCAATGACCTTCTTTTTTCCAAGAAAAACTACCAAAAATGTACAACTACTGTTTCTTATGCCACTCAGAACACGGCAAAGAATATGGTTTTCTTACACATTGTGCTAAAAAGTGTCTGCACACCTTTTCTCTATGCTTTGAAATGAAAAAAACATTAACTTGAACCTTAATATTCCTCGAAATACCACATTTAGTGTGCACATCATAGATCTGTTGGACGTGATTTTTTTAATAATGGACGTGATAGAAGAGTGACTTCCACTTTCTTCATCACAAATCCCAAATCGGTACAAACTTGTTGAAAGTTGTTGTTTCTTTTTCAATATACATACCTTAGCTTCAATTTAAGCACATATAAGACTACCTTAAATGCCAATGACCTTCTTTAAAACTGAAAAAACTGTCAACAATTTGAAACTCTTGCCTCTCATCTATAACAGGATATAGGAAAGAAAAAAATATTCTCACATTTTCTTCTGAAAACCTTCTGCAAACCTTTTCTCTATGCTTTGAAATGAAAAAAACATTAACTTGAACCTTAATATTCCTCGAAATACCACATTTCGTGTGCACATCATAGATCTGTTGGACGTGATTTTTTTAATAATGGACGTGATAGAAGAGTGACTTCCACTTTCTTCATCACAAATCCCAAATCGGTACAAACTTGTTGAAAGTTGTTGTTTCTTTTTCAATATACATACCTTAGCTTCAATTTAAGCACATATAAGACTACCTTAAATGCCAATGACCTTCTTTAAAACTGAAAAAACTGTCAACAATTTGAAACTCTTGCCTCTCATCTATAACAGGATATAGGAAAGAAAAAAATATTCTCACATTTTCTTCTGAAAACCTTCTGCAAACCTTTTCTCTATGCTTTGAAATGAAAAAATAAACAACTTTCACCTGAATATTCCTAGGAATACCACATTTCGTGTCCACATGATAAATCTCTTGGACGTGATTTTTTTAATAATGGACGTGATATAAGAGTCACTTCCACTGTCTTCATCACAATTAAGAAATATGGAGCTTTTTTTAAAAAAATATTAGTTGTTTTGGAGAAAACAGACCTGAGCTTCAATTCAAGAACATATTAGAGTACCTTATATGCTTATAACTTGCTTTTTTCTTATTTTTTCTGGAAAAACTAAAAGAAATGGTGAACTCTTCCTTCTAATGCCACTCATAATAGAGTAAACAACCTTTTTTTATGATATTTATTTCTTAAAAACGTCTCCAAACCTTTTCTCTATACTTTTAAATGCAAAAAAAACTAATTTCACCCTTAATATTCATTGAAATACGACATTCTTGGTTTACATCATAGATATATAGGACGTGATATTTTTTAATAGCGGACGTTATTGTGCTAAAAAAACTTTGACAATATATGAAGTAATACTTTGTGACATGTTAATGTATAACAAACTTTTAAAACAGCATTATAAACTTCCCATGGAAGCTCACTGCTTAATACTTATTCAAATTCTGACACTTTAAAAATACAATTTTTACATTTTACTAATGCGGCAATGCCCCTCAAGAGAGTAAATACTGCACCTCAAGTACCTTCTCATACTATGTATATACCTGCTGATCCTGCACTTAAAATATAATAATCCTGCACTGCCTCTATTTATTTTATAATAAACTACTTATGAGTTATGGGATTTGATAAAGCAGTCAAACTACCACTGCTGGCTAAAAAAGAGCTATGCAGAGAGAGTATGTTTTACTTCCCACACTACATAGACATGGTGTGAGAAGGATTGGGATTTGATTAAGCAGTCAATCTACCACTGCTGGCTGGCCAAAAAAGAGCTATGCAGAGAGAGTATGTTTTACTTCCCACACCACATAGACATGGTGTGAGAAGGATTGGGATTTGATTAGGCAGTCAATCTACCACTGCGTACCAAGAAAGAGCTATGCAGAGAGAGTATGTTTTACTTCCCACACCACATAGACATGGTGTGAGAAGGATTGGGATTTGATTAGGCAGTCAAACTACCACTGCGTACCAAGAAAGAGCTATGCAGAGAGAGTATGTTTTACTTCCCACACCACATAGACATGGTGTGAGAAGGATTGGGATTTGATAAAGCAGTCAATCTACCACTGCGTACCAAGAAAGAGCTTGTCTAAGTAGCAGAAAAAACGATAGTTAAGAGGAGATAATAGACCCTTTTAAGTGGGCTAGGGAAGCCCCAAAAAATAGTTCTGAAGAATAGTTCTATCACCTTCGTATAGAACTAGATGATAAGGACCAGCAAACTTTAGTGAAAGTTCGGAAAAGTGAAGCATGGCTTTGCGAAATATGTATTGCCTGTGATGATGAGCATGCTCGGATGCCCCATCCTTTGTTCGATGCAAGAGGTCGTGAGCAACAAATTTCTGGAAGAACTAAAGTAATACCAAGAAAGAGCTATGATCATCTTTTGACTGGACAAAATTAGTGAATGCAGTGATCGAATACAACTTGTCTAAGTAGCAGAAAAAACGATAGTTAAGAGGAGATAATAGACCCTTTTAAGTGGGCTAGGGAAGCCCCTTTGTTTGATGCTTCGTTGTGTGTGGCGTGCTATGAAGATACACGCCTCTTTGGATGTACTTGCCGCTCTGGAAGAACTAAAGGCTGCCAGTGACGTTGACAGATGGCAGTGTTTTTTGTGTTCCGACTATGATGAGTCGACGCATGGGTTGCTGAGACCGCGCACACCAAGCGAAATTAAAAATAAGCTGAGGTCAATGCACTTTGGGAAACCATATCCCAAAACTTCCTGAAGTGTGCAAAAGAGGGAAATATTTAAATTAAAATGCATGCACTTCTCCATTTCACATAGAAAAAGAGTTCATATCTGAGTGGATAGGAAAGAGGAGATAATAGACCCTTTCAAGTGGGCTAGGGAAGCCCCAAAAAAAAAGTTCTGAAGAATAGTTCATGATTTCCTTTCTTTGGGAGGTAAGGGTTTACGCCCCATACTTTCAACATAGGGTGATATGTAAGGGGCTAGGGAACACCAAAAAAACAGTTCTGAAGAATAGTTTAAAACAAAAAAATGGAAACTTGAGTGTCCTCAACATGCTTGCGTTTTGCCTCACGCTTGCAGAAACTGGCTTTTCTCATCTCTTTGTTCCTGCAGTCCTTAGATGAGTCCTTAGGAGATTTCCTCTCATCCAGAGGTAACGGTTTTCACCCCATTCAGAGACATGGTATGAGAAGGATTGGAGTTTGATGAAGCAGTAAATCTACCACTGCTATGGGGCAAGGAGAAAAGACATACTGAAACTTCTAAATACATGGCTCACTGTATGGAGTGGTAATTTAATCTGAATACTTAGAAAAAGCTGCTTCAATAGCTGCATAGTCATTATTAGTTAACTGGAAGTAAATCTTCCTGCGAGTGCTTCCTTCGCAAGTTGGTGGAGATATCTGAACAAGGACACTCTCACCGTCATACCATTCAAGGTCTTTCCTGGCTGGCCACTTAAACTTTGGTGGAGAAGAGGTTGTTTGTTCCATACAGTTCACCTCATACTGTAGGACTCCATCTAGCATACGGCTTTGTTCCACCTGGCCTAGGTACCATTCATTGTCGTAAACGACAGCCAACCAGCTTTCTTTTTCGTAAGTGATTTCGGTGTCGCTAACTGTAGGAGAAACAGTTGCCTCATTTGACTCAGCATGAGAGACATCTTCATCATCCAAAGACACATCGTCAGATGCATCACCATCAGGAAGACTTGGCGTTGGCGAAGAAAAATGGGGAACCCTCCTCTGCCAACCAGGACATGTGAATTTCCACACGCCAGATTCCACATCAAAGCAGCATGCTTTGTAGCACGAAATGTCTCTAATACAAAGAACACCTTCCTCTGGACAAACAACAGCATGTGTTTGCATAGTGCGTGGGATAGGAGCAACGCATGTAAGAGAAGACAGTTCTTCACGAGCAGAATTCAGTGTCGCTGGCAGTACGCATATGTACTGAACAGATGTCCCCTCTTGCTTATTCCCTGCCTCGGCAAACTGGTTTGCATTTTCAATGTTGTTGTCTTTCTTGACCTCATTGTCGGCCATTCTCTTTGCTGCTGCACCAATGCCGTCGCAGGCACCCTTGCCGTGACCGGACTCAAAATAGCACCAGGTGGCTTCTCTCTCAAAGAGTTTCTTGTGCTTGCAAATGACACTGAACATCTTTCTATTACGGTATTGAGAAGAGGGACTGTCGGTCAGGTAATGGACCCAAGATACGAAAGGAAGCTGGTAGGTAATAACCTGATTTATCACCTCAAGAAAGGCAAATACAGCACCGGCATCATGACATCGGTCGTCAGTAAGCAAAGCAAGAGTGAGGAGCTTTGTGACATTGTCATCCTTGTAGTGAATCACTACGGGATGAACAGTAACAGGATCTTTAGAATAATAAGCTGGCTGTGGCTCATAGGGATAACTTATTTTCCAATTTTCTGCAAAATCCATGTGTATGGAACAGTGGGTATGTGGAAGCTCAAACCGTACAAAGCGTGCGGCCCCATGTTGGGCATACACTTTCTCTACATGCTGTGACATAACAGTATGGTCGCTAAGAAGCTGTGTGGTGAAATTGTCCCTGTCGGACTCCTCGTCAACAAGTTTCAACTTTTTGCACACCTGCTGATCACCGTAGGTGACCTCAACATGCTTCCACTGCTGGTACTTAATGACTTCTGGGGCAGCAAGGAGTTTTTCACGGATGACATTTTCTGACTGCTTCACAAATGTATCAGGAAGTGTTGGCAGTCCAAGTGTTCTAACAGAATAAAGTTTGAGAGCACAGTTTTGGTGTTTAACACACAAGCACACATTGCAATTGCGGCATGACACAGGAAGGATGTACTTGGCAGACCTGCGGATACTATAAAAGTAAGATCTGCTGACTTTTGCATTAGGAAATTCAGTGTTGTACTGTTTATGAAGAATGTACATGAACTCAGTTAGTTGTACTTTTTGTACCTTTCTCTTGTTTACTTTCACAACATCTTTTTTGCCTGGAAGAGTAATGGAGTGCTCACATCTAGTGAGGAAGTCAATGACATTTTTCTTTACACCACTATACTTTCTATGTTTAAGAGTAGGTGCACGAGGACCAGATAAAACTGTTCGTCGGTCAATATCAATATCTGCTGCAAGCTGCTTCTGGGCACGAAGAGACTTCACTTCCTCAGGGGAGGACAAAGAAGAAAGCAATGATTTTTTTTTACCGACACTGGATTGTTTTTTCATGTTGGAACAAAAAGTTTCATAAAGTCCAACCTTGCGCCAAACACAGGGAGCTTTACTTGGGGAGATCCCCTCCTTTCTAAGTTCCCTACTTGCAATCTCGGCCGCATCAAAAATGGTTGCCTCAGGGACTGCGACATTATCACCTGTGGCATTTACCTCTTGTAAATCTACAATACCTGGGTGTATCTCAACCACATCATTTTCAGGAATATTGCCTGGAGCTAAAACAACCACATCATTTTCATGAACATTGCCTGGAGCTAAAACAACCACACCCTCTTGAGGGACATTGCCTGGAGCTAAAACAACCACACCCTCTTGAGGGACATTGCCTGGAGCTAAAACAACCACATCATTTTCAGGGACATTGCCTGGAGCTAAAACAACCACACCCTCTTGAGGGACATTGCCTGGAGCTAAAACAACCACATCATTTTCAGGGACATTGCCTGGAGCTAAAAGAACCACATCCTCTTGAGGAACATTGACTGGAGCTACCTCGTTCTCTGCATCCTCTTCAGGAAGATTGCCTGGAGCTACCTCGTTGTGTGCATCTGTAGAGATGTCCTCGGCCGCATCCAAACTGGAGACATCACTATCGCCATCTTGTGCCTCTACAGCCTCAGGAGTAGTGCCTGGAAAAAGGGAAAAATGCAATAGCTAAGGAAAAATGCTAGGTCTGTTTAAAGTGCAGTATTTCCATGTGTGGAGATGTGCCTGGAAAAAAGGAAGAATGCAATAGCCAATACAAGATTCAATGTGAGGATTTCCAAGTCAGGAGATGTCCCGGGAAAAGAGAAAAATGCAATAACCAAAAAGAATATTCACTGACAATTTGTATTGCATATTTTCACGTGTGGTAAAGAAAAGAAGTACTTACCCAGACCAGCAAGGAAGTCCTCATATGACACCTCAACAGGTTCTTTCTGCGACTCCAGTCGTCGAAGCCGCTTACGTAGGGCCTCAACCTCCCGTTCTGCTACATGACGGGCCTCCCTCTCCAGCCGTAGTTTGTAGTAGAGGTGGTTCTTCCGGGGAGTACGCTGGCTGCTCGACCCTTCAACAGAGGATGGCGTCCTGAAGTGTGCAAATGAGGGAAATATTGTTCAAGAAATCTTGCAGAACTCTTGTAAAGTTCAGGGGGATAAAGTAAGTGAAATTTAGTTAGGGTGAATATTAAAAATAGAGTAGTTACTGCCATTTACTCTGCAAGTATTGGTAAAAATTTATTTGGATGGTTTGGATTTGAGAAAAAAGAGTATTCATTATTTTAATAAAAGAGCCATTTTAAAAGGTCACTATAAAAAGGCATAGCACAATTATGAATTTCCAATATAGTAGTTTGACTTTTACTTTCCTGTTAGTAGTAGTTCAGTAGTGAAAGAGAAATTTACCTAGCATGACCATGCTATATTATAACCTTCAGCCAGTCTTTTCTCCTGCGGAGCACTTCTCCATTTCACGTAGAAAAACACTTCTGAAGAATAGTTAAAAGAGAAGAAACAATGGAATTAAATAACTTCAAACAATGTAAACAACAACAACAACGACGACGGCAAGAATGACGACGACGACAACAACAACAATAAAAAATAATGCATATTATTTACCTTATGTCGTGAAGAAGTCGCTGACACTGGTCTGGGGTTGGAGTCGATGCTACTGGCACTGAAGTCAGAGATGACTGCGAACTTTGAGACGGCTGTGAAGCAAGAGATGACTGAGACGGCTGTGAAGTCGGAGATGACTGACACGGCTGTGAAGCAAGAGATGACTGAGACGGCTGTGAAGTCGGAGATGACTGACACGGCTGTGAAGAAAGAGATGACTGACACGGCTGTGAAGCAAGAGATGACTGACACGGCTGTGAAGTCAGAGATGACTGCGAGGCCAGAGACAGAGATGACTGTGAGGCCAGAGAAACTCCACTGCATCGTGTCTCTTCAGACGTACCCCTCCGTAGGCTCTTAGGCCTACTCCTGGATGTGCCCGCCTGTTGTGCTTGGGACACACGACTGCGTAGAAAAAAACCACCATCCTCACTCTCATCGGATGAAGAAGGCAGCTTGGGAAGTGGTGTTACAAGCCGAAATGAAGGTACAGGAATAGAAGGTACTTGAGGCCGTACAGGAACAGCAGGTACAAGAGGTGGTGCAGGAACAGCAGGTAGTTGAGGCGGGGCAGGATCAGCAGGTAGTTGAGGCAGTGCAGGATCAGCAGGTACTTGAGGCGGTGCAGGATCAGCAGGTACTTGAGGCGGCGCAGGACCAGCAGGCTCAGGTACGCCATTGTCGGAATCACTGGTGTCAGTGTCCTCCAGTGCAGCAGCAGCTTTCCTTTTTCTGTAGCGTAATGCACGTGCAGCATCTAATTTTCGGCGGCGAACCTTTTCCTTGTCCGTCAAGTTGGTTTTATTTTTCTTCCTCTCTAGACGCTTGCGTTTCGCCTCCCGCTTGCGGAAACTGGCTTTTCTCATCTCCTTTTTCCTCCAGTCCTTAGATGAGTCCTTATGAGATTTCCTCTCTTCGGGAGGTAAGGGTTTACGCCCCATACTTTCAACTTAGGGTGATATGTGGGGGGCCATCCATGAAGTATGTACGCACTGAGGGGGGTTGGTTGGGGGGGAGGGGGGTTAAAATTTTGTACATACGCTACTTCTGTATATCATTGTGAAAAAAATAAGGTAGGGGGGGGCTGGTGGGGTCGAAAATTTTGGAAATTGTGCCTACATACTTCATGGATGGCCCTAAAAACTGAAAAAAGAGAAAATACAAAAATTAGCAAACTACCTATAAAATAATATTAACCCATTCACGGCGGGCTCCTAAAAAGTCATGTATATAGGGGTCAGGTATTAGTACCTATATAGTGCTAGGGATCGGGTATTCACAGGCCCATTATGGTAATTTGATGATCTGATCACGTGATATAACATGTGATACTCTATATCATTTTCCATTTCCATAAACATTTTAAATATGATGCTATATCTAAACTCTGTGGAAGTTTCATGTATATTGATGAATTATTTTCTAATTTATCACATAAAACAATAATTTTGTAAATATTGGAAAATGATGCCTTAAGGCATCACCCGATCTGAACTGGTGATGCCTTAAGGCATCACCCGATCCTGTGTGGTGATGCCTTAAGGCATCACCCGCAGCTAATGGGTTAAAAAGGTACATTTCTTTTGAAAAATTGTCTTCTTTGTATGACTATTGTTCATACTTATATTTAGAATAGATAATTTGCCCATGAACTTAATATGATGGCTGTCAGAACAAAAATATTACCAAAATCAGATTTTTGCCAAAAATGTGGAAAAAAAATTTCCTCAAAACCATTTTTTTTTTTCATCATACCACAGAATATAACTCTGTTCAGTATTCCAGGTGATTTTTTCCAAGGTTTGTTCAAGTCTTATACTTCAAATATGGTTTTGAAAAATCATGCATCACATCCGACATGAAAATGAACCACTATAGATCGTAAAAGAATCTGATAATCATTTCAATTTTTCATTACATAAAGAGTACAATAGGCAAATATTGAGAAAAAACAAAAGAAATAATGCTTCCACTCATTTTCATACTTCTTATGAGACAAAATCTAACTGGGCGTCACGTCCGACATACATATATGGGACGTGACGGCGGCTACACAAATGTATTAAAAAAATATATTTACACGTAGACTTCCATCAATTTTTCTCCCTAGACTTATGAAATGATACTTGGTGCACATAATGAACAACTTTCATAACTGTATTATTGTAATTTAAACTCATTCTGACATAGTTCATAGTCAATTCCGTCAAAATATTTTGCCCATATCACGTCCTCGATGGCTATTACCACGTGATAGGCGTACCACCGGTGCACAAAAAATATGCAGTCTTTTAAACATACATTTTGTCATTCGGAATACATCGGAATATATATAAATTCTCAACCTCTTTGCACATTTTCTCATAGATCAATCGAAAGAAGAATTTCCATGTCGGACGTGATGTGGCCAAACAAATTTTTTCGAAAAATTCACTAACTCATTAAAAATACACCAAACGCTTCCAGAAGCAGCCATCTTGGGAAGGCATCAATCTGCTCTTTTTTTCAAACCACAAAATTTCGGTAAATACTTGTAAACTTTTCAAGAAAATGGATTCTACAGAATCGGGAAGTCCAATTTATCACTGTTAACACAGAAAATCATGTCCGGAATGGAAAAATAATGCTAGCAGAGAAGAAATGTGGAGTACTCACACTAGCTGGATGTCTCCTCTTCCCGCTGAAGTGCCGGAGTGAGGGCGCATGCGCAGTTAAGAGGGATAACATCCGGTTCTTGTGATCGGCTTTCCCGCCTTCGATTGATCTCTTGGACGTGATAAATATCGCGGACATGATTCCTCCAAAATTACTTTCCCTGTTCTCGCATAGTGAAGGCACTTAGGAAGCATTTTATTACTCCTACACTTCAGACCCTATGGGCACATTATTCAGTAAGTTTTGTACCAAGTTAGCACCAATATGGAGAAGTGGAGAGTGCTAAATGCAACTCATCACGTCCATGATATCAATTGTGTAAAATTGATTTTTTTTCGTAATTCGGCTGGAAAAAAAATCCTGTTGCAGTTGGACTAAAATCATATACATATGTCAAAAATTGATGTATGTCCAGAGTTTTAAGTGCATGTTTGGGAAGTATACCATTAAAATATATTGTCATCAGGCTATGCCAAATATAACCTATTGCATTTGCTGAAAAAGCACACTTTTTATTGAAATTCACCTAAAAATTTTGTGGAGCCTGAGAAATAAGGGAAAATACTACTAAACAAGAGCCAATATACATAAGTTCAGGAATTAAATCAATCAGGGAATATATCTTTATAGTTTCCACCCAAGAAATAGTGCTAAACTTAAAAAATATCAAAAGGACATGCACTTTTTTACTAATTTCTGACTTTGAAAGGCCACAGATTAAAAAAAAATGTAGATAGACTAATAAAGGTAATGATTTTCTGAAAGGGCAGGGTGTTTTCTGTCTACATGAAAAAAAAAATTTCAAAAAAATTCATTTATATTGAAATGATAGCCCATCAACCCCAAAAAAAGTGTGATTTTCACCAAAAGTGCATTTTCTGGTGGAATGACCCATATACATGTGTAAAAGGTAGAAAGATGATGAGTATGAGGGATGGTGAGGACACTCCTAGGGCTGAATTAAATCGAACATTTCAGTTTTGATTATAGTTATAGTTTCTGCAAGTCAGCAATTCCTTTCTTAAAACTAGCTTTACATGGGAGCTTTTTAATTTCTTCGGGAAGAGAATTTCATAATTTCTCACCCCTATATCTAGGCGATTTCTTAAGAAATTCACTATGTGGTCTCACTACCTTAAACTGTAGCTTAGACTGAGAGCGGAGAGATCTGCTATCAACATCAGAATTGTTTATCTCCCTGCTGAATATGAGTTCCTTAACAGTTTCATTTTTACTATTATGCTCAATCAGACCAAAACTTTTAATATATTCCTTACGTATGTGGGCCACCTGCACGAAAAATGTACAATTGGGTATTTTAGAGAACAAAAAAAAAAAATCCTAAATGATTTCTTATATTTTTTTCCTGGTAGAGAAGGGTCTCAAATGTACATACTTGAAATCTCCTCATCCTTTCTAATATGGTTGTCTCAGGAGAATTTTCTAAAGAAATGGTTCTCAGAGCACATGTATTCACCGTCACGTTTGGGCCTGGCAAGCAATGGTTGGATATATGAAAATATCCTTAGTATCTAACTTAAATTTTCCAATGCACTCTAATAGCAAAGGGAAATGTCCTTAGGGAAAACTATTTTTTAGGCATTACTCCTTGTACATTTCCCTATTTTTCAATACCATTTCCAGTTATTTCTAAAGAAATTCAGCTATTTCTGTACTTAAATTTTATATTCTATTGTCAGAACACATAAAAAAAGTATCAGCTAGTTCTAGATATTTATTTACACTTGTCCATTAACTTTAGCATGTGTACTTTCAGAAAAAAAATTCCCCTAGAGAAAGTCTGTACTTATGTACACACAGTGCTATCTAGGGAAAGTCGTGAAATAGCGTGACAGTGAATACAGGAAGTACATTTCAGCAGTATCACCTTTGTAAAAGTTAGTCTCAATAAATGTATGGAAATACAGTAATTTTAAATGTATTTTCACTTTATTATGGTCTATTCTTCTATTTTAGAAGGTGTTTATTGGCAAATAAATTGGAGAATAATTGTTAAATTGATCTGTAATTATCCGAGACGCCCCCTGACGGCCTCGAGAGACACTATACCGCTGACGTCACGTTTCAATCTCACACAGGCGGCGCGCGGATTCGAAACAACAAGAACTTTTTAGTCTCTCTCTAGGCTGTAGTTAATAAGTAACATCAAGATGCCGAAAGCTTCGAAAAAAACCCCAACCATCACCAGAAGCAAGAAGGCGGTGGACCTCGCGGAAAAAGTATCCGCCATGGATGGAAAACTCGAGGATTTCGATCAGAGGTTTGATCAGCTAGAGAAAATGATCCGCGCCATAGCAAAGCCTGTTAGTGTAACAGAAGAAATCACCTCAGACGACGCCTCCGAGGTAGGAGTCGCTCAAGAACTCTCGCCAAAGCTCAGGAGAGCCCGAGGGAATACCGCGAGGGCAGATGTCAGGTTCGCCCCATACATCCAACCTAAAGCATCCACAATCCAGCTAGCTGAAACTCGGGCCGCCATTCCTCCCGCGCAAATCCGCGCCCCTGGATATCTGGGGCCCGCGCCTCCAACGGCCGCTTCGCTTCCTTCTACCATCGCAGAAGCAGACTCAAGAAGCGACGAGATCTCAGACCAAGTACAGAAAATACTGGAAGGGGCTTCTCACGTACTGGGAAAAACAGGTAAAATCTCAAAAATTTTTCCCCACAAGTATGTTTTCCGGGGACTCGCAAAAGCAAAAACTGCACTCAATGAACTCAGCTGGGCAGAGTATCTCTGGGGCCTCTTCAGAATCGTAGACGACCCGGAGTACCCTCAAGCCTGGATCCCGCACACTATGCAGCATATCCGAGATGTACTGGAGGACTCGAGGGATTACCAGTTCACACAGGTACGAGCCTGGTCCGAGGAGGTCCTAAGCCTCATCGCGGAGGGCCGCCTCACTCAGGCCTGGGAAGACACCACACGCATCCAGATGCTGCGCATCTCCATGTCTCGCTCCCCCCTAGGCCGAATTGATCATCAGGCCTCGGGGAAAACAAAGAAGCCGGATAGGCAAGGAGACAAGCAGGACCTGAGGGGGGGCCCTCCCTGCACCGCCTACAACAAGAAAGCTTGCTCCCTGCAGTCCGGACACATGGATAATGGGATTAAACAACTACATATTTGTGCTTACTGTCTGTGTAACCTCTCATCGTACCACCCCCACCCGGAAAAAGAATGTCGGATAAAACAGAGGCAGTTATCCGGACAACAACCAGCTGCCAAGAAGGGCGCCCCGCCCCCTTTTCATCATTAGGCCGGCCCGGGCCTCTCAACACGGGACCCGCTAGAGCCTACGGCGACTCGCCTGCTGTAGGCTCACACTCTCCAAGCATGACTGCTCGCACCGACCACCGACTAACTCTCCAAGCCTCCGGGCTCGAACCAGGCCTCGGCCCGAAAACACCGACAAGTGCGGTAATGTATCCGGTTCAATGTATTCTGCCTTTCCAGGAGCAGAACCCTGTCTTTGATACTGTATGTGATAGTGTGATCAATGAAATGAGCTATGTGGCACCGCTCCCGCCCGGCACCACGTGCGCTAGCTCTGGCAGCCGCCGGTCTACGCTAGATGGCGCCACCGCAGGAACTCGATGCCTCGAGTCCCCGTCAGACGGCGGCACCGCGGGAACCACACACCCTCCCACCACCGCGGATTGGGCCCCCACGGACACCTCCCTCGGTCGAGAACCCACCTACCTGGATTTCTCCTGAGGAGTTCGCCCCGGTTATCCACGATCTCTGGCCGGCACCGCTGCCGCACCGCTGGGAGAATCACCGCCTCCACCTTCAAGCATACCAACACGTGCTGGCATCAGGTGTGCGGAACTATGCAGGAGCACGTACCCCCCTCCCCTCAGGTCTTAACATCGCGGCCTGGAGGGATGCTCTCCGAGGATACCACAACCGCCGCCTACTGGACTACCTCGAGTTCGGGTGGCCCTCGGGCTACTCCTGCACCTCACTCCCGTCCCCGACCTGCAACAACCACGCCTCTGCGGACCATTACCCCGAGGCAGTACGGGAATATATCCGGACGGAGGTGGGCCACGGGGCCCTGCTAGGCCCGTTTGAGGCCTCACCCTTTACATGGACTCAAATCCCTCCCATGATGACCCGCCCGAAAAAGGATGCCTCCAGGCGGATAATCATCGACCTCTCCTTCTCCCCCGGCGCGGGAGTCAATGCAGGCGTCCTACCAGGGAACTTCGAAGGGGCAAAATTTGTCTACACTCTCCCGGGCATCAGGGATGCCATTACACTCCTGGAGCCGCTGGGCACCCAGGCCTACATCTGGAAGGCCCACCTGGCCCGGGCCTACTGCCAGCTCCGGGCTGACCCCCTCTGTTACCTGCTGTATGCCATCACGGATGGGGCCCGAGTTTATCTGGATCTGTGCCCTCCCTTCGGCGCGAGGCTGTCAGCGGCGGCATGTCGGAGGACCACCCAGGCGGTCACCTACATCATGGCTAGTCTGGGCCACAAGACTCTGGTCTATCTGGACGATTTCCTAGGAGTGGCCGCCTCGGACCTCGAGGCTCACGCAGCTTACCGAGACTTCAAGGCCCCTCGCGGATAGGCTCGGCCTCGCTCTGTCCCCAGACAAATGCACTCCTCCTACACAGGTGCTAGAATGGATAGGATATACAATAGATGCGGCGGCGGGACAAGTGACTATCCCACCAGAGAAAATGAAGGAAGTACAGACTCTGGCATTGACATGGTCTCTAAAGACTGCCATATCAAAGCCCCACCTCCAGTCTCTAATTGGGAAATTGGTCCACGTATCCAGCTGCGTGCTCCCAGCTAGGAAATTCACAAATAGCCTCCTGGCGGCTCTCCGGATAGTTAGGCCGAATAGCCTCATAGGCCTCTCAAAAGGAGTCAAGGCAGACCTAGCATGGTATGCCGCCTACGCTGCGAAGTATAACGGCCTCGCGGTCGTCCTACCCTGCAGGCCGGACGCTTACCACTGGGTAGTCCAAGCAAAAGGGGGCGTGGCAGTGGCCTCGCTCACGGAGTATGGAACACACCCAACCACTCCAGATATGAAGGTCCTCGCCTCCACCCCAGCTCACCTGCAAGCCTGCGCTGTCCACGTGGCATGCGCTACTTTCGCCCCCGGTCTCCCACGGGGCGCCCGGATAATTATCGGCCTCGACCTCCTACAGGGGACAGATACCCTCGCCACGGGCAGGACCGGAGACCCGGTGTTGGCCGCACTCGCCAGAGAGATCTGGCTCACCCTGGCGGGAAAGGACTGTATCATCGACCTTCGACAGGCCTCGGGCCCAGACCTCCGCCTACCGCAGGCGGCCGCGAGGGCTCTAGTCTCCTCCGGCCAACAGCTGGGCCTGACGCCCCCTGACGGCCTCGAGAGACACTATACCGCTGACGTCACGTTTCAATCTCACACAGGCGGCGCGCGGATTCGAAACAACAAGAACTTTTTAGTCTCTCTCTAGGCTGTAGTTAATAAGTAACATCAAGATGCCGAAAGCTTCGAAAAAAAACCCAACCATCACCAGAAGCAAGAAGGCGGTGGACCTCGCGGAAAAAGTATCCGCCATGGATGGAAAACTCGAGGATTTCGATCAGAGGTTTGATCAGCTAGAGAAAATGATCCGCGCCATAGCAAAGCCTGTTAGTGTAACAGAAGAAATCACCTCAGACGACGCCTCCGAGGTAGGAGTCGCTCAAGAACTCTCGCCAAAGCTCAGGAGAGCCCGAGGGAATACCGCGAGGGCAGATGTCAGGTTCGCCCCATACATCCAACCTAAAGCATCCACAATCCAGCTAGCTGAAACTCAGGCCGCCATTCCTCCCGCGCAAATCCGCGCCCCTGGATATCTGGGGCCCGCGCCTCCAACGGCCGCTTCGCTTCCTTCTACCATCGCAGAAGCAGACTCAAGAAGCGACGAGATCTCAGACCAAGTACAGAAAATACTGGAAGGGGCTTCTCACGTACTGGGAAAAACAGGTAAAATCTCAAAATTTTTTCCCCACAAGTATGTTTTCCGGGGACTCGCAAAAGCAAAAACTGCACTCAATGAACTCAGCTGGGCAGAGTATCTCTGGGGCCTCTTCAGAATCGTAGACGACCCGGAGTACCCTCAAGCCTGGATCCCGCACGCTATGCAGCATATCCGAGATGTACTGGAGGACTCGAGGGATTACCAGTTCACACAGGTACGAGCCTGGTCCGAGGAGGTCCTAAGCCTCATCGCGGAGGGCCACCTCACTCAGGCCTGGGAAGACACCACACGCATCCAGATGCTGCGCATCTCCATGTCTCGCTCCCCCCTAGGCCGAATTGATCATCAGGCCTCGGGGAAAACAAAGAAGCCGGATAGGCAAGGAGACAAGCAGGACCTGAGGGGGGGCCCTCCCTGCACCGCCTACAACAAGAAAGCTTGCTCCCTGCAGTCCGGACACATGGATAATGGGATTAAACAACTACATATTTGTGCTCACTGTCTGTGTAACCTCTCATCGTACCACCCCCACCCGGAAAAAGAATGTCGGATAAAACAGAGGCAGTTATCCGGACAACAACCAGCTGCCAAGAAGGGCGCCCCGCCCCCTTTTCACCATTAGGCCGGCCCGGGCCTCTCAACACGGGACCCGCTAGAGCCTACGGCGACTCGCCTGCTGTAGGCTCACACTCTCCAAGCATGACTGCTCGCACCGACCACCGACTAACTCTCCAACAAGTGCGGTAATGTATCCGGTTCAATGTATTCTGCCTTTCCAGGAGCAGAACCCTGTCTTTGATACTGTATGTGATAGTGTGATCAATGAAATGAGCTATGTGGCACCGCTCCCGCCCGGCACCACGTGCGCTAGCTCTGGCAGCCGCCGGTCTACGCTAGATGGCGCCACCGCAGGAACTCGATGCCTCGAGTCCCCGTCAGACGGCGGCACCGCGGGAACCACACACCCTCCCACCACCGCGGATTGGGCCCCCACGGACACCTCCCTCGGTCGAGAACCCACCTACCTGGATTTCTCCTGAGGAGTTCGCCCCGGTTATCCACGATCTCTGGCCGGCACCGCTGCCGCACCGCTGGGAGAATCACCGCCTCCACCTTCAAGCATACCAACACGTGCTGGCATCAGGTGTGCCGAACTATGCAGGAGCACGTACCCCCCTCCCCTCAGGTCTTAACATCGCGGCCTGGAGGGATGCTCTCCGAGGATACCACGACCGCCGCCTACTGGACTACCTCGAGTTCGGGTGGCCCTCGGGCTACTCCTGCACCTCACTCCCGTCCCCGACCTGCAACAACCACGCCTCTGCGGACCATTACCCCGAGGCAGTACGGGAATATATCCGGACGGAGGTGGGCCACGGGGCCCTGCTAGGCCCGTTCGAGGCCTCACCCTTTACATGGACTCAAATCTCTCCCATGATGACCCGCCCGAAAAAGGATGCCTCCAGGCGGATAATCGTCGACCTCTCCTTCTCCCCCGGCGCGGGAGTCAATGCAGGCGTCCTACCAGGGAACTTCGAAGGGGCAAAATTTGTCTACACTCTCCCGGGCATCAGGGATGCCATTACACTCCTGGAGCCGCTGGGCACCCAGGCCTACATCTGGAAGGCCGACCTGCCCCGGGCCTACTGCCAGCTCCGGGCTGACCCCCTCTGTTACCTGCTGTATGCCATCACGGATGGGGCCCGAGTTTATCTGGATCTGTGCCCTCCCTTCGGCGCGAGGCTGTCAGCGGCGGCATGTCGGAGGACCACCCAGGCGGTCACCTACATCATGGCTAGTCTGGGCCACAAGACTCTGGTCTATCTGGACGATTTCCTAGGAGTGGCCGCCTCGGACCTCGAGGCTCACGCAGCTTACCGAGACTTCAAGGCCCCTCGCGGATAGGCTCGGCCTCGCTCTGTCCCCAGACAAATGCACTCCTCCTACACAGGTGCTAGAATGGATAGGATATACAATAGATGCGGCGGCGGGACAAGTGACTATCCCACCAGAGAAAATGAAGGAAGTACAGACTCTGGCATTGACATGGTCTCTAAAGACTGCCATATCAAAGCCCCACCTCCAGTCTCTAATTGGGAAATTGGTCCACGTATCCAGCTGCATGCTCCCAGCTAGGAAATTCACAAATAGCCTCCTGGCGGCTCTCCGGATAGTTAGGCCGAATAGCCTCATAGGCCTCTCAAAAGGAGTCAAGGCAGACCTAGCATGGTATGCCGCCTACGCTGCGAAGTATAACGGCCTCGCGGTCGTCCTACCCTGCAGGCCGGACGCTTATCACTGAGTAGTCCAAGCAAAAGGGGGCGTGGCAGTGGCCTCGCTCACGGAGTATGGAACACACCCAACCACTCCAGATATGAAGGTCCTCGCCTCCACCCCAGCTCACCTGCAAGCCTGCGCTGTCAACGTGGCATGCGCTACTTTCGCCCCCGGTCTCCCACGGGGCGCCCGGATAATTATCGGCCTCGACCTCCTACAGGGGACAGATACCCTCGCCACGGGCAGGACCGGAGACCCGGTGTTGGCCGCACTCGCCAGAGAGATCTGGCTCACCCTGGCTGGAAAGGACTGTATCATCGACCTTCGACAGGCCTCGGGCCCAGACCTCCGCCTACCACAGGCGGCCGCGAGGGCTCTAGTCTCTCCTCCGGCCAACAGCTGGGCCTCGGCCCTAGCCCGAGAACTGGGATTGACCCAAGTACCCCTTCATGTGCCAAAACCTTTCCTTACTCTTCCGTAGTAATCGTTACAGGAACCTCCCGTCTACAAGACCAGATGCTGGCCTCGGTTGACGCGGCGACCTCGGCCTTGACGCAAGAAAACAAGGCCCGTCAGGCTAGGACGTATATCACCTTTGCGGCCTGGTCCTCGGTGGACCCCCTACAACCGTCGGTCCGCGAGGCCGGACTCTAAGGTCAGTTTCTGGCCAACTCCCTGGCGGCCCCGACCTCGCGCCTCAATTACATCTCAGGCGCGAGGGCTTGGATCGTCTCTCATGGGGGCGACCCCTCCGCGTTTCAACACCTCCTGGCAAGGCAAGTCCTCCAGGGCGCGGCCCGGCTGGCCCCTCATCTTCCGGCCCCGGCCCCCCCTCTCTCGACGGACCTAGTGGCCCTCCTGGCGCGCACGGCTGACCAGGTAATGCCCCACGGCTTGGTCCTCAAAGCCGCCATACTCATCGGATACGCCTCCATGCTCCGAGGCTCCAACCTGATATCCCCCTCCGCCCTCGGGCCTGGCCCCCATACCCTCCTGCGCAGAGACATACAGCAGGAGGGTAGGGTTCTGAGGGTGGTTATTAACTCCTCCAAAACTATCCGGGACCCAGCGCAGGCAACCTCCCTCTTCGTGGCTCCCTCGACCTCAGACCTCTGCCCGGTGCAGGCCTGGAGCCGCTACAGGGAGTTGAGCCTAGCCCCTCCCTGGGCTCCAGCCTTCCTGACCCTGTCAGGAGCGCCGCTGGCCTCGCGCCAGCTGACGGCTTTTATCCGGCTCGCCCTGGAAAAGGCTGGCGTCCCAGCCTCGAGCCGGTTTTCTATCCATAGTCTACGACGGGGAGCCGCACAGGATGCTGCCAAAACTCCAGGTGTGGACCTCCAGTCCATAATGCGCCATGGCACCTGGAAAACAAAGTCAGGCGTCAAGGCTTATCTTGACCCCTCGTCCCTCGAGGTCTCCTCAGCCCTCTCCGCCAAACTGGCCAAATTCTGACTTTGATATCATGTATTAATATCATATCAACTCCCCTTGGAGTTTTCTTGCCGTAGGGCCAATAAATTTTTGTCTCCAATTTCAGCGTCGACTGAGTTAATTGGAGAATAATTGTTAAATTGATCTGTAATTATCCGAGACGCCCCCTGACGGCCTCGAGAGACACTATACCGCTGACGTCACGTTTCAATCTCACACGGGCCCCACGCGGATTCGAAACAACAAGAACTTTTTACCACCACCCGCCCCACATCTAGGGCTAGACTTTCGATATTATATCTTATATATCTCAAATTCTGACTTTGATATCATGTATTAATATCATATCAACTCCTCTTTGAGTTTTCTTGCCGTAGGGCCAATAAATTTTTGTCTCCAATTTCAGCGTCGACTGAGTTAATTATAAATTTCCACTTACGTAATTTAGTTCTGCTGTAGAGAACTGTATACATGTATTAATATCAACTACATTTCGAAAAAGAATTAATAAAACACATACAGTTGTAAATAAAAATAATCTTTTTATTATTGTGGCTGCATTAATATTAACTTTATAGAAGAAAAACACCCATAGTGTATCTCTGACATGCGAAATCACTTCGTTACGGTAAATACATAAAGCATGACGGAAGATACAGAAACAATAGGTTGGCTATTGAAGAAACTTCTGAAGACACAATGATATTTTAAAACAAATGAACGCCTGTTTCTGTGTGATAACACAATGAACAAGCTGGGTAGGCAGCGATTTGGTACAAATTTGAATATTTTTTTTCACAATTTAGACTGAAAAGTTGAAATTTAACATTTCACCACCTTTCACAAACCACAAGCTAAGAGCAAGATACATTGAAACCTTAATATTTCCATCTGAGAAAGTACTCGAGACATTCAACTACCTGATACATCATGAAAGGAAAGAGTTCGCACAATTTCACATGGTTTTAATGTCAACAGACATCACGTTACGGTGAATATTTGAAAAGTGACGGTGAATACACACCACACACAGCCGAACAAGTTCAAGTTACTGGAGACATAATTTGGAATTTATAACAAATGAACGCCTGTTTCTGTGTGATAACACAACGAAGAAGCTGGGTAGGCAGTGATTTGGTACAAATTTGAATTTTTTTTTCTCAATTTAGACTGAAAAGTTGAAATTTAACATTTCACCACCTTTCACAAACCACAAGCTAAGAGCAAGATACATTGAAACCTTAATATTTCAGTCTGAGAAGATACTCTATGTCGTATCTGCTACCGTTTATAGCCTCAGCGGAGGCAATTGTATTAGTACAGACAGAAACGCGAAACGTTCTTAAGTTTTCATTGTAATCGCACATCATCATAAGACCATCATGTTTCTTATATCCTATGACATTAGAAACCAGTCGTGTTTCTTATAAAACTATCACATCTCATTCATGTTATGACTTTACAAGCTTGTCATGTTTCTTATATGTTATGACATTACAACACTGTCATGTTTCTTAAAACTATCATGTTCCTTACACATTATAACATTACAAGGATGTCATGTTTCTTGTTCACATGTTATGACATAAGAAAACCATCATACTTTTTTGGTACAACCCTTGCACATCAGGCCCATCGCCTGCTTCGTCATCACTCATAACCTCACTAGGTATGTATTTCTTGACTTGAGAACTGTTTCTCTTATACCTCGTCCCTTCTGGGCTTTCTACTGTAACTTGGCTACCTGCCTTTGATACAACTGCATATGGCTTGGGAATAAATGGTGTTTGCATTTTGTTTTCTACCCTATCCCTCTTAAGTAGGACGCTATCCCCCAAGTCGATGTCTGACATAATCATGTTATGTCGTCTGTCTGCTTGCATTTTAGACAAGCCTTTCTTTTCAGCGTCGCAATCACGAGTCTCTAAATCAACTACGTCCTGTCGCAGTTCTGGTACCTTGGTTCGGATCTTCTGACCAAACAGTAGTTCAGTTGGGCTTTTCCCAGTTGTTGCATGTGGAATCGCACGATACACACTAACATATCTAAGGATTTCTCGTTTCCAATCCTTCCCAGTGGCATGGGCGATACGCATTCGCTTCTCAAGTGATTGGTTCTGTCTTTCGACTTCCCCATTTGCTTGTGGCCATCTTGGTGTTACTTTGTGATGTCTGATGCCACATTCTTTCATGTAGTCTGTGAAGACTTCTGACACAAACTGCGGTCCGTTGTCGGATGACAAAGTTTCTGGCAGACCATAAATCCCGAATATATATTCCAGTGCCTTCTTGGTGTCCTCGGCAGTGGTCGACCTCATGATTTTGTATTCATAGAATCTGCTGTAGTAATCTACTACTACCAGTATAGATTCTCCGCTTGGGAGCGGTCCCAAGAAATCTAGCGCCAGGTCCTGCCATGGACCAGCTGGCAATGTTGTCGTTCTGATTGGTTCAGGCGGGTCTGGTCTACTGGTGATCTGACACCCGTGACATGATCGGCAGTACTTTTCTGCATCTTTTTCCATATTTGGCCACCAGACCTTTGTCCGTAGGTTTTGCTTAGTCCCTACAATCCCAAGGTGTCCTTCATGCGCTAAGGCCAACAGCCTTGGTCTGAGCTTCTTGGGTATGACTAGGCGGGTACCGCGCAGTACCACATACCCGATTGCACAAAGCTCTGAACTCACTGCCGCATACATCTTGTTTGGGCAGTCGTCCCATCTACAGGACTCGATGCGTCTCCTCAAATCGGTCAGTTCTCCATCCTCGGCAGACTCTCTCTCTACTTCCCGAGTAGTCATGGCCTTTGGTGTAGCATTCACTGCTACAAACCGCACATAGGTCTCCGTCTCATTATTTCTGTCTGTCGGTTGTGGAGTCTTGTCTATCAACAGTCTTGACAGTGGGTCTGCTATGTTCGTCTTACCTGGTATGTATACCACTTTAAACTTGTAGGCCTGCATTCGAAGCACCCAACGCTCGATACTTACACATGGCTTCGACCTCGGTGAGTAAATCACCTCAAGGGGCTTGTGATCTGTATGGAGTTCAAACTCCAAACCATAGACATACGGATGAAATGTCTCGCATGCCCACACCAGAGCTAACGCTTCCTTCTCGGTCTGAGAGTATCTCCTCTCGACATCGGTTAGCGCTCTACTGGCATACCTGATCACCCTTTTTTCCTTCCCTTGAAACTGTACCAGCACGGCACCTAACCCTACTGGGCTCGCATCCGCAACCACAATAGTCTTAGTGTCTACATCAAAATATCCGAGGGTCTCGAAGCTTGCAAGCAGCTTCTCGAGTTTCTGAAATGACTCAACCTGTTCGGGACCAAAAACAAAAGGTTCATTCTTTCTGGTCAGCTTCCGAAGCGGCTCTGCAGTTGAAGCAAGGTCCGGCATGTACCTAGCACTGAAATTAACCAAGCCGAGAAAACTCCTCACCTCAGTTACTGTTTCAGGCTCACTTGCCTCCAGAATGGCCTTCACCTTTTCCTTTGCAGGATGCATGCCTGTCTGGGTCAGTCGGTGTCCCATGAAAGTCATTTCCGTCACAAACAATTCAGTCTTGTCAGGGTTTGCGGTCGGTCCGTGTTCCCTTAGTCTACTGAATACCTTTGTCAGCGTCTCGTAGTGACTAGCTACGTCAACAGTATGCACAACTGAGTTATCTGAAATATTGACTACCCCTGGAATTCCCTGCAGGACATTCCTAACTATGCGTTGGTATATTTCGCTCGCTGCATTAATGCCAAAGGGCATTCGCTTGTACCTGTACAAACCAGTATGAGTCACAAATGTTGTCAGATCCCTAGCCTCCTCGTCTAGTTCTATCTGGTGGTACCCCCACTTCAGATCTACCTTAGAGAACACTCTACTCTCTGGCATGTCTTGTAGGGCTTCGTCTATTGTAGGGATGGGCTGTCGTTCCCTAAGAACAGCTTCGTTTACACACCTCATATCTACACATAGTCTTATGTCACTATCAGTCTTTGGGGCTATTACAACAGGACTTACCCACCTAGTTGCCTTTTCTATGGGCTCAATGATGTCTTGGTCAATGAGACTCTGAATTTTCTCCTCAACCTTTTTCCGCAAACCGAACGGCATACGTCTCAAAGGCTGAGCTACAGGTTTCACAGTAGGGTCTATCTTTAAGCTAACCCTTTTCCTGAGGTCTTGCATACTCCCCAGACTACTGTCAACTTTATTCACCCCTACTCCAATTTTCAGAATGCCCAACTTCTCAGAAGACTCCCTCCCCAGAAGTGGTGCCCCGACGCTCTCAACGACTACAAACTCTGTTGCAATCTTGTGGTCCCCCACACATGCTTCAGCAATAAAACAACCTGCAACCTCTAGCGGTTCACTTGATGTGTAAGTGAACAGCTTCTTTTTTGTTGGCTTACACTTACATACAATTTTCTGTTTCTTACACTGTTCCCACATTTTCTGGTCAATGATATTAAAATCACTTCCAGAATCAATTACAAAATCAACAGATACACCACCGATATCAACAGCAATCATTTCACCTTTAGGCTTTGCCACCTTCACACAGAAATTGTAATTGTCGTCAGGTTCTTCCTCCACCACCTGGTGGATCTTACCCCTTTTTGAACCACCTGGTGGATCTTACCCCTTTTTGAACCACTTTTAAAATGGGCTTACCTCTATCACCTTCTCTACCACTGGACTTTGGACATTTAGCCTCAAAATGACCCTTGGCCTTACACTTCCTACATTGCTTGTGCTTGGCCGGACACTTATCATCCCCAGCGTAATGACCCTTATAACCACAGTTCCAACAATTACCTTTTTCTTTTTGCGTATCCTTAGCAAACCCCTTACGTTGTTTCTGAAAACTAATTTTGTTGACAGTTTGACCCTTTGTTGCACACATTTCGGTAGACTGTGACTTCACTGCCTCATGGTTAGCTGCTATACTCAGTGTCTGTTGCAGATTCAGGCCTGCACCTTTCTCAAGAAACTTCTTTTTTAGTTTGTCATCGCGACACTTCTCAACAACCTGGTCACAGATATAATCATCCTTAAGATCACCAAACTCACACCCTACAGCTAATTTTCTGAGGCGTAAACAAAACTGAGCCACAGACTCACTGTCCCCTCTTTGTGCCTTCCGGAACATGTGTCTCTCGTAGGTCTTGTTGGTGGGCACAACAAAATTTGCCTTCAGGGCAGCGACAGCTTCCGCCCAGCCCTTTGCATCCCCGGTGTTGGGCAGCGAGGCAAAGATCTCTCTCACCTCAGCCCCAGCAGTATACAATAACAGGGCTCTCCTCTGTGCTTTGTTGTCATCCCTCTCAGCGTCAACAAATAACCCCTTGCTGTCCGCATACGCATTGAACTCTTCCATGTAGGCCTGCCATCTCAGCGACACAGTAGAAGCATCACCAGAAACATCAAACGGCTTCATGCCCCTTATATCCATGAACTCTGCCATGATTCAGATCTGTAGTCCACCACACAATAAATCACACACAGTAGGAACACCTCAAACTGATACTATATCTCACATAAACTAGATCTCAATGTATTTCACACCTAGGCCCATAAATCAGAGTCACTGAAAATAAAACACACACAGGTATTTGCAAAGTACACAGTAGTAAATCACAATTCACAGTACCACAATACCATAGGCCAAGGCACAGTTGAGTCAATAGTTCAATAATATAGCATAGATTCAGTCCCAAAGACAAAGTTCAATATGTGTGGTATATTCTCCAGTCTCTATCTGAATCAGTCAGTTCACAGTTCACATGGCAGTTCACTTCAGTACTCATGGCTCTTGTTTTCAACACTCATAAACACAGCATTGATGACTTGGCTTCCCTCAGGATGTAACCACCATAGTACAGTCACAGCCACTGAGTCAGTTCCACCTCCACTGTGGTGCTGTACAGAGACTTCAGATCAGCTGATTTCTCCTGTAGAAGTACACAGCAACACATCTCCATCCTTCAGTCATGGTGTTTCAGTTACCGCATCCTTCAGTCACTGCATCCTTCACTTCAGTAACTGTTTTCAGTCACTTATTGCTGCTTCTCGGGGCCGTCTCAAAACGTCCACCGCATCATTATGGTGGGCGCTGTTTTTTCCAGTGTCACGTTTAATAAAGTTCGACTTCTTCTATGTGAAGGGGTCGATGTGGTCAAACCACATAGTTCTCCACCTTCCCCAACATATCAGAAGTAAATCCTCGTCACCATTGTCGTATCTGCACCAGTTTATAGCCTCAGCGGAGGTAATTAGATAAGTGCAGACTGAAACGTGAGACGCCCGCCATTAGATTATAAACCGGAAGTTATTTATTCTACCTTCAATCCTGGAGAGTTCCACAACGGATCTGACAATCAGTACCTCGACAGCTCTTTACTCATACTCACTCTCCTCACTTGAACTCTCGAAGCTTTGGCACTCTTTCGTCTCTGTATGCCCTCGTCTTCTCCTGTTTCTCCTCCACCTTGACTTGAAGGTTGGGTTTGATCACCGATAAAAAACATGAACCAACAGGTACCAGGCAAAAGCTATTCATATACATATATATATACTGTAGTACACAACGAGGACACCAGTTTACTGCATAACTAAGGATCTATATTAACCACAACTCCAGCTACAATGATTACATTAACCATGCACTCAGGCATCCACTGCGAGCTGTTGGAGGGCATCTCGGAGGCAGGTTGAGTGTAGGAACCTTTTCCAGAGGTGGTCCAAGCCCAGTCTGGTAACAGACTGTTTCCGGAGGGTGTCCGGAGGTTTATATAGGAAACCTTCAGGGATTCTCTGATGTCATATCCGGGATCAGAACGCCACCTGGTGGGCTGGTGGGGCATCACAGAGGAGATCCTTCAGGTGCCTCCGGGCCCTCATTATGGCACTCCTCCTGATGGCATCCCTGATCGCACCCCTAATGATGGCACTCCTCCAAAAGGCATCCTTTATGATGGCACACCTCCTGATGGTACCACTCCGGATGGCACTCCTCCAGATGGCACCCCTCCTAATGACATCCCTGATGGCACCGCTCCTAAAGGCGCTCCACCTGATGGCATTTCTCCTGATTGTACCACTCCGGATGGCACTCCTCCAGTACGAACTTGTACTCTCTGGGTAGCATACCGCCTTTCTTGAAGAGGTTCAGGTATCTCCTCTTCTTGAAGAGGTTCGGGTATCTCCTCTTTACCTCATCTTGACTCCACTCACGCATCTGACCATCGTGGTCAATGACATGGACTCTACGGACGCAGTCTGATTTCTTGATGAGGCCCAGTCTTTCGCTCGTGACATTTGACAACACCGGTGGGCAGACTTGAGGCACAACACTGAAGTTGACACCGTGGGTCCGCCCATCCACTATCATGCTAGCGCTGCATATACCCTTTGTCTTCACTCGCTCTCCATTGTAGACCTTCAGACAGATGTCGGTCCTCTTTAGTTCCGGTCTCACCCTCAGACGCTGAAAATTTTTCTTGGACATCACATTCGCCTGGGCTCCACTGTCAACCTTCAGATTCATCTCTGTGCCATTGATGTGAAGCGAAACAATCCAATCTTTTTTCTCCAGATGAATAGAATCAACTGACATCTCATCACCTTCTACTTCGAGTGATCCCATAAACGGTTCTTCTTCCTCACTAAACTCGGACGACTCATACTCAACCGCCTGCACTGTCTGTGTTGGACAACAGCATGCAAAGTGGTCACGTTTCTTGCAGGTGATGCACTTCTGCCCCTGTGCTGGGCAACCTTTTCCCTCATAGTGCACTAGATTGCAGTTACTGCAACGTTTTCCTTACTTCTGCAAGCTACTCTTCTGCCAGCCTGACTTCTGCGAGCTGGACTTTCGCCTGCTTGTATCCCCTTCTTTCGTCCTGTCTTGCTTAGGCCTTCTGCTGTCATTCCTCTTGTGTCTTGACATGGCATGTACGCTCGATGCTGCCGCCTCTGGTCGTAGCTCTTGGAGGCCCTGTTTCGCTGTCTCGGCACGCTCAAGGATTGCCTCTGCAGATTCTAAGGTCAGGTCTTCTTTAGCTAGCAGCTTCTCGCGCTGGACATCACTTCGTAGACCTACTACAAGCCGATCTCTGATGAAGTCATTCTTTAATGTCTCGTATTTGCAGTCAAGGGCGAGAGTTTTCAGTCTCATCACATAGTGACCTGAGCTCTCGTCTGCCGTCTGTGCACACTAGTTAAACTTGTACCTGTTCAGGATGATGTTTTCCTTTGGTCTGCAGTATGAGGCAAATTTCTCCGAGACGGTCTTGTACGTCCATGCAGTCTCTCCTCTATCAGCATCATATGTGAAGGTGTTGTACAACTCGACACCTTCAGGCCCTATGCAAAAGGCATCTTTTATGATGGCACTCCTCCTGATGGCATTTTTCCTGATGGCATCACTCAAGCTGGCACCCCTTAAGATGGCATTCCTCCTGCAGTTTTTCTCCATTCTGGGCCAACACTGGTAGAGTGAGAGGCACACAGATCAGAGTTGAAACCATCTGAGAGTGTGGCCTTGACTTTTCAGAGTTGATTCATTAAGAGCTACTGGTAGACACCTGACGCCTCTGGACCTTCCGGAAATTCGGGGGTCCCTCCAGAAACTCTCAGAGGTACATCTGGGCCCTCCTGTGCACCGAAATGGGAAATCCTACCGCTACCACCAATGTAGTACACAACGAGGACACCAGTTTACTGCATAACTGAGGACCTTTATTAACAGCTACAATGATTATTTAAACCATGCACTCAGACATCAACTCTGAGGCGTCGGAGGGCATCTGGGAGGCAGGTTGAGTGTGGGAACCTTTTCCAGAAGTAGGCATGGGACGGAATGATTTCTGGAGGGTTTCAGGTTTATATAGGAAACCTCCAGGGACCTTCTGATGTCATATACGGGACCACTCTCCAAGCAGAAATCCAGCACTCTACTTCCTCTGGCAGAATCTGTCCCATCTGTCGCATTCGCCAGTTTTTCGAATATCCTAAATTCTTAGTGCTTTGTATAGTTACATGTTCTACTTGTAAATGGCGGTGCACATAATTGTATAGTGAATAACATACACTCATTTCTGTTATTTGTCATTTCAAACCAGACAGTCTCTGGGATTACTTTTTCCAGTGGAAAGCACCTCATGTGTTATTGGGTTTTGCTTTGTCAATATAATACATGTGCTCACTTGAAGGGGTAGTCTACTCAACTGTGGATTCACATATTAAAGTGGATTAGAGCTGAAAAAGAAGCAGCTAGATTGTCTATGAAGCTCATTTAACAATTCCCATATTTCAGAACTCATAATATATGAGATATTTCCGTTTCATAACTTTTGACAGTTGCCCTATTTTGAATCTGAAATTTTGGCTGGTTCCCACTGTCTCCTACTAGATACTAAAGAACCAGCGTTGGGTTGTTGCAGAGATAAGTAAGCGCTAGCACCTCGAAAGATTTGGGAGGAGAGTGATAAGGGACCAGAACGCCACCAGGTGGGCTGTTGGGGCATCACGGAGGAAATCCTCTGGGTGCCTCCGGGGGTATCCTCTGGTGCTGCAGCCATTGAGTGCGTGACCTGCTCCACTTGACCAATGTCTATACTCAAACTCAAATGGCCACTGCGATGGCCGTGCAACGGCAGTCCGGCAACTTTTTTGGCAATAGTTCAGTGGTGGAACTAGCCCTTTAAATATGTCGGATTTTGGTTATGACCCTAGTATTGAGGACTTCTTATCCGATAGTTCAGGTGCTGTTATTGTTGGGAGAATGTACAAAAATATCTTTTATTAAACCGCAGGACCTAGTGTAATGGGGAAGGATGTAACTATTTCAATATGTTTTGTTACATTTCTGTATTCATTTGAAAGGAAAGCTACTTTAGGTTGACCATGTCATCAATGATACTCACTGCAGAAAGGAAGAAGGAAATATTGTCAAGACACGTTTTTCACAGAGGACAACAGAAGATTGGTCCAGTGCAGCCGAGATAAGTAGGTGGGGATATACACAATATTACATGATTTTGATCTGAGTGGCCGGATTCTCCGCGTAGTTGACGCGAAGTAAAACTCCGAGGGATAGCGAGGAGTATTACGTAGTGTCACCTACAAGGAGAATACGGCCACAGAGATCGAAATCATGTTAATGTTATAATTATTACTCACCTTTCGAGTAATTATTACGAAAAAAATCTAATATATCATTAGAAATTCGACCCAAGTTCTGTGCTTTGTTTATATGAATTAGTTCCTATAATGCCCGTCAGGTGGCCGAAAAGCCGTATTCTCCTAGGAGATTCCTCTTGCACATAAGCGTGGCGCGACAGTCGCCGTAATAACGGGTTTCGCTGGTCTCATATAACTGTGCACCACTCGCCGAGAACCAGTTTGTCTGTGCTAATCGAAAACGAGGCGTGCGACCTAGTGTGGCTTCACAGTGCAGTGGGTGCCTATGAGACAGTCTACTGAGTTCTCAGTGTCACTCTCAAAATCATTTTATATAGGCATGTAACATTAAAAGGGGACTTAAATATGTATATTCTATACACTTTGAGATTCATTTGAATAGTTTAAGTGGTAAAATATATGAAGTTATAAAGCAAGTGATCTGTCAAAAAGACCTGTATGAAAGTCAGTATCAAAAAGGCAATAATATCAGAAAATCATATTCTAGTGCACTTTTGGACACTCTATCATCTATCATATTACTGTTCTATAATCTCAGGAAATATCTATCACCACTCGGCAATATAAGTATCATTTGAATTGTCTTGAAGTACCTAAGAAGATAGGATCGTTATTTCTATAGGTCATCGTGATAAATTTGTCATTAAATTAATGTGAAAACACACAAGTAAAATGTTTTGATATTTTTACCTAACAGATTCCGATCATTGGAAATCTTAGCCTAGGCAGAGGTATATGATATGTATACCGACAAATATAATAGGGTGGTTGTTATATGTCAGCCTTCTTTATTGATTTGGTATGATATCATAAATCCCTTAACAATTAACTTAAAAACTCAAAATAAAGATCAGTAGATCAGTAGAGAGTTTATATTAAGATTTTTGACTGGTTTCCCACAAGTTGAAGCCACTATGGCATGGCATGTACATGCCAATGACATAATGTATGTTTTCATCTACTAAACCCCTTTTAATTTAAGAAATATTCACAGAAAATATTTCTATTTGTTTCCTGTACCTTAATGATTTTATGATTCCACGGAAAATCACATTTTTAGTCTTCTGGACTATTTGTCATCTGTCAAAATGTTTCATTACCTCAGGAAATCTGTCACAGCCTGGCAATATAGGTACCATTTTATTCGTCTTGAACTACCGAAGAAGATAGGATGGTAATTTATATAGGTCGTCGCGATAAATTGTTCATGAAATTCCTGTAAATACAGGAAGGTAACATTTGTTAGCATTTTATAGCAAACAAATTCTGATGTTCAAGCTTTTATGGGGCAATTTTAGCCAAAGCATAGGTATCTAATTTACATATCAGCAAATAGACCAGAGCCGTAGCTTTCCAACAATGCATTACTTATAAAGATCCGCCTGTTATTCACAACGCAAGAACTATTTTCATTTTCCGACTAAGAAAAATACAGTTTTCTCCCATACAAAACGCTCAGGAGTCGGGCCGCACGCCTCGTTTTCATTTGGCTTACTTTGGCGGCCATTACAAGATGGCGCCAGTGTGAGGAGGGTCTATTCTACTCAGTAGCGATCTGTAGGCTCCATAGGCTTAGCATGGAGACTCCGTACTAGGTGGGTAATAAAGGAAATAATCACCACCATACAAATGTGGGTGAATACCCTTTGGCTATTCCGACCTAAAAGAACTGAGTAAATCCATATTTAATTTTAATATTACATACTTTATTATATGAACACTTCCTACTTGTGCAAGTTTAATACTTGTACAACTTGAAGCGATATTGTATATGTTCGCCATTCTTTTAAAGAAAAAAATACATAATTTCTCCTAATGTGACAGAAACCAGGCACCATTTAATATTACAATCTTATTATTATACCTCCTGTACTAACGAGGCAACAAACAGTCCGAACTACAAGTCAACATTCTATTCTATTGGAATGTTAACCATTCTTCTCATTTTAACAAATCATGGCATTTATATATATTCATACAAAATACATAAATCATCAAAAGTGAAAACAGATAAAATTCTATGCTATCCAACAAGCGATTTATGTATATCTGTCAGTGTAGGCACGTATTATTATTTGTGCATACGAAATCCCATATATAAATGGGTTGGTATAGCCAATGAAATCACAGAATATCATGCTTCAAAATAAAGCAGACTCAATACTCTTTTATGAATCTATACAAATGTTAGGTTCACTTCTTGATTGTAAGTTTTCAACTACTTTACAATAGTGATATAGCACCAATCCAGCATGCATAGAATCTCCAGTGATAATAAATCAGTGATAATTTTCCTGAGCGAATGCGTCGAGATATATAGGAACAGGTATTATATCATAATTACATAATGCTTTAGTCCTTTCTTTCTGTTTGTAATGATAATCTAAGAATAACAATCGCAAATTTCATAAGTGTATCATATTATCCCAACCTTTCGTCTTCAATATTGATCCTTATAAATCCAAATGTTTCTCCCCAATCTATGTGTGATTCCTCTTCAATCATTTGTATTCTGTGTACTGTAGTGGTTCCACCTTTTGGCAAAGAAACTGATGAACCTTCGGCCAGATTTCATTTGAGAACTTGCCACTGAATTCATGAAGCAGCATCTTATTACTGAAATAAAAGTAATAATTTAAAATATGATTAAATGCAATAGTATCAAACAAACACAAAATGGCGAGAAAAAAGGGTAACTTCCTTCGTTCAATCGAAATAATGGATAAACCATACTCGCTGGGGTTTTCAATAACTGGAAAATAGCGACTGATCATATTGATATAAAAAGTATATATCCTAGGAATTGTCAAGCATATATCAACCCCACCACACAAAATCTGAGCACAACCAATGTAAAACTATACACTAACCTATTCACCAAAATGTCTATTACCCTGTCCCTAATAACCATGCATGTAATGCGCAGGGCAGAACTGGAATAATTTCTGAGAACAGTCTGTCTCGTAAACTAATGAGGCACCATATAACACATGTAACAACTAATCAAATATATGCACCTACACCATCAAAAGGAGTCCCTCTTCCGACCACCTACCAGACTTTTATACATTTATTATCTTAACTCTTTCTGTCCGAGCCTGATTGGAGAGCACAGGCACTATAGGACGAGGCATAATACCTCTATAAACCCCAAGGGGAGACTGTCGCCGTATGGTGTCTGTTTGTCGTATGGGAGTCACTTAGCAACCTATAGATACCAGTTACTTTAGTTACTTGTCGAATACCCATAGAGTATAATAATGAACATGGTATTTTTTATTAATTGTGAGAAAATGGTGTAAATCTATTCATTATTTCTCATAAAACATAACGTTTGTGATGGTGACACATAAACATATCTTTAAACAATGCCTGGAGGCATTGCTCGTCCCCTGGGTGGGAATGCCTCCAGGCATTGCTCGTCCCCTGAGTGGGAATGCCTCCAGGCATTGCTCGGACTGAAAGAGTTAATTGAAGCAACTGAAACCGAGTAAATTGTCTATATTGTTTTGAATCATGTTGATCAAACCATATGAGACCAAAACAGTTAACATGAATAACTATTACGAGAACACCCCATCTTAAATATGAGCCTCCAAAATTCTCACTTCTTCACATGGCGAAACAAATTGTGATGCATTAAAGGTGCATCTCCCAATGGAGTCAAAAATAATAACGAAAATAAGCTGAACTTGAACATACTCGTAAATACCTGTACTTGTTTCTTTCTTTTTGTCTGCATCTTCAAATAATTCAACTAGAATGAGATGCGAGTGAAGATTTTACAAGGAAAGGGGCTATATTATTAAAAATATTTCACTAGGAAAATTACCTTTAAGTTAGGCTGAAATGTGCCTATAGAATAAATGCAGGTAGAAGACTAATTAATGGAAGTTCATTTAGTTATGGAAACAGGTACGCATTTGGTGATCCTGGTAATACATACTTGTAGAAGTCCAGGACAGGTTGTGTGAGTTTCTGGTATTGTGCTAGTCGAGCCTGCACAGTCTCTGGTTTGTCGTCTTCACGCTGTATCAGTGATTCACCGGTTACATCATCCTTTCCCTAAGAAGAATCAATATAGTATTTCTAATCTATTATCATTCACTAAAATAGTATTCACAGACATCACGCCCTGAGGAAGGATATTTTCACGTCTGAAACGTTGGCCCCATGATTTGAGGTATCATTTTGCAAGTACAATTTAAAGTTCCACATGTCGAGAAGAGACTCATCTTGTTCACTAGTAGGTTCGGGGTAACTTCTTGCGGTTCAGTATAATATCATTAATACGCTTAATATCATAGCTCATTGGATACCCTGTGTAGATGTTGTGAGCCATTCATTTGTTTGTTTGGTCTGATTTAACGTCCAGTCAACCATTATAGGTCCTTACCAGACTTTGTCAAGGTTCTTTTACACCACGAGGGTGGTGATCAAATCTAAGCCATTCAATCATACAAAACTTAAGTTTTTGTAAGGAAAGGGTAATTAATGTATCAAAACCCACAGGTGTTTTAGGAGGGTTGAAGTCTGTGTTGTAGACGCGTCCACTTCCCGGATGAATCCATCTCCCAGAAATACGATCAACAATCACGTCGAAGGGCACATCCAAGTTTAGTACAATGTCTATTGGCTCGACTTTGTACAACGCCTCCGCCTGTGGAACCGTTCTTGGAAATCCTGAAGATAATCGCATTTATGCCTCCCTTTAGGTTGTAATATGATACTGAACATGAGAATTAATTCACAAGTAGACACTATAGAAAATGTGTAAAAGAAAGAAATGCCTATAGGAATGAAGTACTAGTAACACCTCACAAGGTGTGAGGGAATTTACCACCATATAAGAAACAACATAAACCAAAAATATGTAATACTTTCTCTGATTGCATGATATAAAAACTAACCGTCTAATAACCAGGATGCGCCCTTTAATTTGAGAAGTTCGCCACCAACGAGTCCCACCATGACTTCATCCGGGACGAGGGCGCCTTTCTCTATGTACTTTTGTGCCTCCGATCCCGTAGCTTAATAAAATGCAAAGGAAAAAGCGAGTGAGGCATATAAATTGGAGATAGTATGTAAAACTTATTTGAATGATTTGATTTAATTGTCTATTTGGGGCAGGGGGTGGGCTTAGAGCTGTCATAGACAGCCTCGTTTAGGTACAAACATTAGGGAGTGACCAGTCGCTTGATGATACTCAATATTCTATTGAAAACCTGTATAAGTTTAAGCTATTAGAAGTGCTGAATCTGGGTCGTCACTACCACCTTCTCACTCTCTTCTACTATGTTACAGTACATTCAAAAGGGCTCTTCCCATTGTTGACCTAAGTAAGGCCGTTATCATAACTGTAATCAGGTCGCTAACGCAGGGATGACGCTATTTAGCGTGTCGCATAAATGGTGCATCAAACGGCATCGTGTGCGGTTATTCGGTCTGTCACCTTGGTCGTGTTTAGTCTGACATTACTCTTGATAAATAGTATATGATCTCTACACCTGTATACAATCTGTCTTATTCATTCAACTAATAGTAATTTAAGGGAGGAGATCACCCGTCGAGATACTAGATTTATTGCATCAACCTTTCCGTTTCGAGTCACAAACAGTTATGGTCATGAATAAGATGTAGACATAAAAGGAGAATTGCTTGTAAAACCGGCAAGCGATGAATCCTTCCGCACACATTATAAAGACCTGGCACAGGGCGTCTAGTCAGGAGGCTCAAAGCGTCCACAAGGAGTCCACGGAAAGAAAAAATTGGGGTCGGCTAAAGATCGACCGAGGCAGTATGTAACGCTTAACATCTCATTTTATAACATTTACCTTCATCATGATTTGTATTGTTCCTGTAATTGTATTTGTTGTACTATGTATAATTTACATCTTTTCTTTTTTGCCACATCTGAAAAACTCACCTTGGTGAGAGATGATTGACCTAATAAAAAAAAGAAGAAAAAAAAGGTTCATAACGTCTGAGGGATCAATACGCCAATGATTAATGGATGTCGGTAAAAAAAGTCGAAATATGTTTGACGTGGAACTTGCTACATCAGAGGCTGAGAAAACGTAGAAAACATGCTATTGTCGGTAAGGGCATGGGCCTGAAAACCTAGTTATAGTCATAACCCAAACTGATTCACGTTGCTACACGTATTTGGGTTGTGGATAATATCTATATGTATTTTTCTCAGTTTTTTTGCAAACCAAGAGGTTCGCATTCTGGCTCTTACAGATATTAGCATCCAACAATAAAAGTCACGGTTAAGAATACGAGGCAGACACTTCTAATCACAATAAAAAAGACAAAAAACAAAATCACCGAGATATTAAGATAACTGTAGTGTAAAATATATATATATATATGTTTATATACATATATGTAATATACATATTTATACATATATTAAATGAAAATTTTGAAAGCTGCCTTCACTAATTATCATATCTTCTATACACTTCCATAGTACAAAAATTCACTTATAATAAACTAATCATAGGCAAAACAATTATTTTGGACAAGTATCTTCTCTTTTTAAAAAATTAATATTCAAGTGAACAAATATGTACATTTGCCATAGTTTGCCTTCTTCCTAGTTCAAGCCGTTGAATGTAGCAGACATACAAAACATATGCAATAGATTCCCTTTGTGTATTATAGAGAAAGGAAAAAAAGAAAAAGAAAAATTGGAAGCAAACCATCAGAAAAAAATAGAGTATTTGTGATAAACTTTGTCCTTATTAGGATATTTTTCTATCAATGTGTATATATACTGATACATGATATAGCAGGTCATTTAACTCCATTCTTGATTATGATTGTTTCTGAGTAGATAGTGCATCAAGTTCTCGGTATTAGTCAAAATCATGTTGCTTCTCAATAATACAATATTTCAATATAATAACACTATCCAAGGATATCATAATATATTAAATGGATTATATATATATATATATGTATATGTATGCTATATATACATGTGTATTATATGACATTCCTAATGGGGTGAAAGGTAAGATATATTGGTTAAATTGCATATGGAATGTTCATGGTACGAATTCTATAAAAAAAGAAGTTTTTTAATCTAAATGATAACTTAAGTATTATTGAGGCAATATGTATGTTAAACCCACCAAATTGTAGCTGGAATACCGTAGAATACGATGCCATCACTGCATTGTCTCTAAACATAATCTAAATGTGTTCTACGAACATATTACCCTTATACACTCAGTCCTCCAATGCTAAAGAATGCGTTGCCATGTGATGGTTTGGCCGCTAGCATTGCGTAACCAAGCTGATAAGGCGCACCGCCGGCCAATGGAAAAAGGCCTATTTATGTGATTTATTGATATTGTGTTTATAGTCTAAACTGGGGCCACCACATAATCATTTGATCTGAAATTGCTGGTGAAGTCTAATTTTGTCAGGAGAAATGCTTCAGAAGTATTTGAAGCATCCTCACACATCAAATAGAATCATATAAATGAATGTCCAAATGGTCTCATAGGCTTAGCATTGCGTAGGTGCTTCTCCAAAATGGCCACCCCCATGGGTAGAATGGGGTTCATAGTGTCACCTACTTCCAGATTTATAACTGAACAAATACCATCACCAGCATTTTGCAGGCTTTAAAATTGTAAATGTAATTGCATGTATTCAAATGTAATATGCCCATTACTTATCAAAAAAAATTCTCTGATCCGGTTTGGAAGTAGGTGGTGCTATTTTCATCATCCGAGGCATGGGGGCCGCTGTCTAATTGAAGCACCAACGTAAAGCACAGCCTATGCTTATGGCCAGTATGGGTGGATTCAGAAGTTCATTTCTGGTACTATTCTATTCAATGTGTGTGGCTGTATTGAGTGATTTTCAAGCCTCTCCCTTGACAATATCAGAATTCTCTTGCATTTTTTGATCAAATAAATATGTATGGCTTCAGTTTAGAATATTATAGAGATCTAGTAATAGTAGTATATATATCATTATATGCGATGCCAACAAATCGTCGAAAGAACATTTTTTTTGAGTTGGCACATCTTAAATGTCTGAATGACGTAAATATTCCTGTTTCAACTATTACATACACGTAGGCCCTACAGAATGCACAGAAGAAGGTCGGTTTAAGTATAGTTTTTCATCATTTTAGGCTCTGACACAGTGACGGCGCTTTCTATTCACCAGCATGATGCCATTGATAGAGGACCGTTCCGTTGTGAGGCAGATTTTCATATTTTCATAATGTGGAGGGGATTTTGAACCGGAATCCACCAGCCGGATCGGCAAATAAGATGACAACTGACTGCACGTTCCAAATCAAAGGTTTTGTAGTACGCACCGGTCTTGTTTCTAATATGGGCCCTGAGCAAGTCACCGCTCGAGAGGTGCTTCAGGCCAAAGTCCTTCACTATTCTCTCTGATATTGTGCCTTTACCGGAACCAGGAGGTCCCGTTATAAGGGCTCGTACTATTCTTGAGACTGTCATTTTTTCCCTCTAATAGACAAAGTAATTGTTTTCGTTCACTCTTGACTTCCAGTGGAGTAATTATACGTGGAGGGGACTGGCACAGTCTCACGGGTTGCACGGTGCGTGTGTGTAGCAGAAGCCCCAGTTTCCTGACTGTAGCTTTACTCCAAACTGCTATAAATTAATATCTATCTAATCTGTGTTTATACTGATATTCAGTGTACCTATCTACTATTCTAGAATTTAGAAGCCAGAATAAGGGTATCTTCTATTTGAAAAGGTAAATTATACTTTATTCACATCGATATGACGATATTGCAGTTTAAAGGTGACAAACAATATTGCCTCTAAAACACTCAACTTACAACTTTGTCTTTCGATTAGATTAAGGCTAGATTTACCATTCAAAATGATTAACTATATAAAAGAAATATATCGGAATAAAATTTATTGTAATAATTGAGTGATTTTCTTAATATGTAGCAAATAATATAGTTTATTTTGCGAGGCCATTCACATGTGGCCGTAACACATGTTTTGCTGTGAATCTGTGGAGACGAGAAAGGTAAAACACGATTTTTCCTACTAGTGGCAACGTGTAAAACCCAATTGAGATTACATATAAATAGATGGATTGTTATTCACATATATATATATACTACAGCACTAGTTTACACGAATTTAAGTACAACGATATAGAAACGTCCAAGTATCAGTGACCCAGTGGCACTGCGGCGGCAGTATAGCCTACTGAGTACTGTACATAGATCTGCAGGTCCGAGAGGCTCTAACTGTCTAGCGGTCCGTCAGACAGTCCGAGCCTCTCGGACTAAACGGTAGGTGTGTTGACAGTGACAGTTTTCACGGAAGTAGCTGAACGTTTCCGAAGTTAAAACTGCAGATCCATGGTCCCTGCCTTATATATAGCATATGTAATATTAGTCAGCCTACCTAGCTTGTTTATTCTCCGATCAGGCTGGACACTTCGGTGCAAAATACCCTCCAAATGATGCAAATTCGCCTAAAAACAGATCGATGCGCCACATTGCTGGTAAATATAAATCGTTGCGAGAGTCTAAAATGATGGAAAAATATACTAATTGATCTTCTTCTGTGCATTCTGTATATGCAATAGTTGAAATAAGATTATTTACATTATCCAAACGCAATTTAAACATGTCAACTCAAAGAAAATTACTTGTTTCTAAGATTTTTTGACATGGCATTTATAGTCTAAACTGGGTCACCACATAATCATTTATCTGAAGTTGCCAGGGAAGTCTTACTTTTGTCAGGAGAAATGCTTCAGGACAGAAGTACTTGAAACATCCTCATACATTAAATAGTATCATAAATGAACGTACAAATGGTCCCATAGACTTACCATTGCATAGGTGCTTCTCTAAAATGGCAACTCCCATGGCTGGAAGGGGGTTCATAGCGCCACCTACTTCCATTTTGACTTGACAAATAGGGAATTAGATGCCTTGAGCCTTTTACCATTTGAGCCTCCTGTCAGCATGAAAACGTGGATGCCTGGAGCCCACCCTGTGGATGGTTTGAGCCTTCACCTATTTTAGTTTTGACTGGCAGGTTAGGGTTAGAATAGGATTAGGTCAGGGTTAGGGTTGTGTATATATGACTATAAACCAAGGTAATTGCACTTTTTCAAGTTTTTACACTTAGAGGCTCAAGGCCTCCAAAAGGGGTAGGCTCAAGGTGTCCACAGGGAAGGCTCAAGACATCCACAAAAAGGCTCAAGGTGTCCAGGGTTCAAATTGTCCCGGGGTCAATGCATCCATGAACTGACAAATACCACCACCAGCACTTTGTAGGCTTTAAAATTATAAATGTAATTGAATATAGTCAAATGTAATATGCCCATCATGTATCTGAAAGTTGGTGGCACTATTTTCACCATCTGAGGCATGGGGACCGTCATTTTCTTGAAGCACCTATGTAAAGCAAAGCCTATGGGTGGTTTCGGAAGTTCATTTCTGGTACATTTCAATGTGTGTGGATGTATTAAGTGATTCTCAAGCCTCTCCCTTGATAATATCAGAATTCTCTTGCAGCTTCGGATCAAATAAAACTGTGATGGCTTCAGTTTATACTGTAGTTTAGACACAATGTCAACAAATCATTAAAAGATCCAATTTTCTTCAAGTTGGCACATTTAAATTATGTCTGAAAAATGTAAATCTTCCTATTTCAACTATTACATGTACAGAATGTACTGATGAAGGTTGGAAAATTTACTGTAATACGTTTTCACTGGCCCATTCACATTCAGCGACTGTTCTGAATCATATTTCCCCTCTTTTATTAAGTCTTATTATAATATTGAACAAATTTGAGGTACATTTTGAACACCTTTGAATGGCATATTTATCCGTATTATTGATCAGCTCTAGTTCATAGTCTGTCCACATGAGGGCAGGGCGCTCTACCTATGACACCTTGAGTTGTTCAATGTTATGAGTGGCCTGACATGAGGAACAGACTGGATTGTGTGAACTGGAGTGATATGGTCATCCCTGATTGGCTGTTGTACCAAGAGCCAAAGAGAGCGCAGAGCTCACAGATACAAAGCCTGTTATGTCAACCCCCTGCAATGTGTATAAAAGATAAACCATCTTTTTGATAAATCACTTTAGTTCTTGGCTCATGATAGGGAGCCAAAGTGAACCCGTTGCAACCACAGATAGCAGGTCAAAAATACTATTTCCGGGTATAGGCACTCAGTACTTTGACTATGTAGGTTCGAGATTATATGTGTCATTCTTCAATCTTTTAGATCCAAATTTTTAATAAACTTAACAACTGTCATCGTAGTTTTGAAACAAAGTTATTCAGAGACGATAGTTATAAACTTCACTTCAAAAGTAACAAACGGGACCAAAAACAAAAGTCTAGCCTCAAACCCCCATAGCTTTAGCACTAGGCCTCGATCTTACTGGCCACCGGAAATGGTGTTTTGTAGGTGGGTATCTGTGGTTTCAGCGGGTTCACTTTGGCTCCCTATAGTACCTGGTACCTCTGTGTTTGAGTTCTTACTCCCTTAAGGTCTACACATGTCCAATCATGTAGCTCTGGCCGAACATGGCACTCACCCATAAACTTTACACCATTAGCCAGATAATCGTATTATTTATAATATGTCTCTGTTTGTTATTATTGTCTTGCTGTTTCCCATTGATCTTCAGCTGCAAGATATTTTTAATGTTCACAGTTTTAGAAAACAAAATACATCTAGAACTTGTATAAGTTCTCTAGAATTCTTAGCAACAGTTCTATATTCATGTAAATTGGGGTCTGATTGATGGATTCATGGGTCATAAGTCAAGTGTAGACCAATACAGTACCTTTTACGAATAAAACTGTAGCCGCCCTGTTATGTGGCCTACCATTATGATTCTCATCCCTGTGGCCGGACACATCGACCCATGTTTTTATCAGGGAAGTAAGACCTCAAAAATAGATGACAGATTACTTATGTGTCGTTGAACATTGTAATGGGGCCATCCATAAAGTATGTACTCAAAATCTCTGAAACATTTGACCCCCCACCCTCTGAATCTTGTACGCAATCGAAAATTTTCAAAGTTTTTAACCCCCTACCCACCCCCTCAACGAACGTACAGTGCAAAATGACTGACGAACTGGGGGACTAAAACTCTTTCCTTTTGTTTCAGAAAGAAATTTAGATAAACCGTTGTAACACCGCTAACATGAATACGGTAACCCCAAAGAAGAAGTCCAAGGCAGCTACGGGGGGAGATGGAGCCACACCCGAAATCAAAAAGTCTGTAAAGAGTCTAAAAAGGAAGTCTACAGACTCGGTGGAAGCTATTCTGACTGATGCCTCCGGTGTCGGGAAGAAAAAGAAGACCCCAAAGAAAGGAGTTGACAGTTCTGACGGACAGGAACAAAAACCAAAGAAATTTGAAAAGGGAAAAAAGAAGCCATTGAATGTAAGGACAACTTCGACTTTAGAAGAAAAAGATGTACCATTTTCTATATTCCTGTATGAGTAATTGCGAACGCATAGATTCTTTTGCAAACGAAGTGGAAATATTCCAACAGATGTATTGGTGTTCTTTTTGATACACCAACCAGAAACTACACCTGATTAGTATTACAGGGGTGTCAGTTTTCCTTGTCTCCATGGAAATCCGTGTTTTCATTTTTAAGATTTGAATTTTTTTTCGTTGTGTAAAATGAATATAACAACTGCTAAATTACTCAAATCAGCTACAGACTTTTGATTCGCCACTGAACCTGGCCACATACTCATGTTATGATAGATTTATCCCTCAATTCCCTAATTCCCCACTGACTGAACCTCGCCCACATCCCCTTGGCCCCTCTTTATTAAACCCTGGCCTGAATGGTACATGCTACGTTTAATACTATGTGGCCAGTGTCAATATAATGGACTTGTGGGGTGTTCTTGTCCTTAGTCTTTGGGCATGCACTTCCGTGAGGGAGAATGGTAAAGTTGGGCATTGGGCCCACTGCTACAAGCAAGCACAGCTTCAGTTATACACTTATCTATTTATTTCATCTCACATTATGTGAAAATGTTTATGCAATGAGGCAGTCTGGAAGGAACCTAGAAGGGTCGTCTGGACTTTACATCTAACAAACAAGCAAATCTAAATGAAGGCATTGATTATCCGTTCATGTTTACTTAATACCAGTGAATAATAGAAAGTTATTATTTATATCCCTTGGTCAGTTTTCCTTGTCCAGAATCCACAAAGTTCTTGCTAAGTTCATGTTGAAATAATGTATGTCCCTCCTTCAGGTGATAAACAATGCCGCTAAAAAATTGAAGAAGCGCAAGAATGAGAACGAGGGAGAAAGCGACAAAAATGTGAAGAAAGGTGTTAAAAGAAAGCTTGAAAATGGTGAGTAATGTTTTTATTGTTTAGGTCATTAAAAGTACTAAGTAGTGGAACATTAGATCAGAACTGATTTACAAGATCTAAAGTTTAAAGACAGGGCTAGGTGTGTTCTAAGTGGCAGCTACCGCTCAAGTGAGCTCAATGTTGTCATCGGCTGACGTCACATGTCTGTTCGTTCGATTAAGACATTGTTGACAGCAGCGTAATTGTAGTGATTTGCTTAGTGTCAAGTTGTTGACAAATAGTTTGTAGAGTAACAAAACAGGTATGTCATGGGTTATCATGGCGTGTGCATGACAACTACAGTGGTTTCATCCAAGTGAATCCTCAGGCTGCACTGATGGATGGGGATTCAAATAAGTCTGGTTGACATTATTCAAATAAGCCATCTAAAGCGGCCCTGTCAATTGATGTATCAACAGGTAATAAACGTGACTTGCATTTTAGGGTGAAATAGGGTAGTGATGTCTATTGTTAAGACCTGTGGGGTTACATGTTCTGTACAGTTTATACAAAAGGAGTATGAGCTGTAAGTGGTGTGCTTGTAATGTTTACATGCCAGAACGAACAGATTTTACCGATTTCGGTGAAAAGGTAGGTGACATATTAAGAAGGGAGGTAGCAAATTGAAAACAAAGTTTAAAAAAAAAAGAAGAGCGAATGTGATAACTATATTGTTAATATTACCCCTTTACCCTGTTGCCACAGAACACGGTAAAGGGAATTAGACTCTGGAATCTGTCGCGATCTCTGTCTGGCTATTGATATAGTGAACTCCCGTCTTGTTCCGAGTGGCTTTATAGCATTTATTGTCACAAAGCGTTAGTACTTCAATCTAGCGCTTGTACAATTTTGTATAATTTTAACTATATTTTGTTCAACCTACAACTGAGTTGCCTATGTGCTGAAATTGAACTCGTTTTCCATAGGTCGTTCGAAGCTTATCCGTTCTATTTCTCTGTTGTATTCTCTAGATGAGTCTAAAACCAAACTGGAGGAGATGAAGTTCAAGGATCGGAAAAAGATGCGCAAAACATTCCGAACTAACCACGAAACGGCGCATCAAGCTAAACGTCTATGGGAACAACTGAGGAGGTGTCTACATATTTGATTTCTCCTTTTCGTGCATATTTCAATTTCTTCACCTTAATGGATCTAGTGAAGGATTGAAAGAAACGAATATTTAATAGATTGGAGTATCTGTTACGGAGAAATACACTCACTATCTTCCACAAGCTCCATATATGATATTTTCAACCTCTGTATACCATAATATAGAGATAGAAAATTGATAACTAAATTCCGTATATATATATATGTATATAGGAATAGATCGGTAGTGGAACAAAGATTGATTATAATAGATGTTTAGGTTACGTGTAAGTGGATAGAAATAATTGTTCTTGTCCTATAGTGTACCGCTGTCTTTCTTTAAACAGGGTAAACATCACTTCAGAGAAGAAACTAGAATTAGCAAACAAATTATACGAATTGGTTAAAGGGCGATCAAATGAGGTAAGTTTTGTGGTTACTATGATTCTGAGCGGGAGGACAATTTAAGATATTGAAATGTATTGAAATTCTACCCTAAGGAACTTGGGTGTCCATCAAAACCCTGAGGAGCACTGAGTCATATTAGCACAATAGTTGATGTATGGCCTCGTTTCCAATTCCCACATATTGTATACATGCATATCTAACATTTTAGTTCCTGATAATACCTATTCATTATGATATTTATATTCTGCCTGCCATTTGTGAGTATGGAATTTTGATGGTCATTAGATTTTATCGAAATGAATTTAAGTGTCGGTTTGGCGATGCGTGACTCGTGTTTTAAAAAAAAATTTTTTTTTACAAATTGCAAACATTTGTCTTCTTTCGTTTTAGCTTATTTTCGCCCATGATACATCGCGAGTGATTCAATGTCTAATGAAATACGGGTCACAGGAGCACAAAAATGCCGTCTTCGAAGAACTGAAAGGTGGGTCATCTGTTAAACGTTAACGTGAAACTGCTGTTTTATATAAGTTTCTATCGTTATTGATTATTCTGCATCTTTAAACATGGATGTCCGTTTTCCTTGTTTCCACGGAAATCTGTGTTTTCATTGTTATATTACGAAATTCGTTTTCTTTATGTGAAATGAACATAACAACTGTTAAATTACTCAAATCAGTCATGACCCTCGATTCCCCATTGAATCTAGCCAGAGACTCCTGTTATGATACAGATCTTTACCTCCATTCCTTTCATCACAACTGACTGAAACTTGCCCACATCCCCTCGCTCCCTCTCAGTTGCCAACTCCAACAAATTTTCCAGGGAATTCCAGTGTCTGTGAAGCAGTGATTCATGTAAATGCCACGGAAGGATTCTAGGCCATGAATCCCATTAGTCAATAAATACCACAGATCTGTTGGAACAGTGATCGGCACATGGCAATCAATCCTGACATTCTCTAGGCTGAAGTTTTGCTATTGTTTGATTTTAATGCTCATATTTTCTCAAAATAATTTGTATTTAAACCGATTTTATCTTTCACAATGCAATATTTTGAGGGTATCGATAGTCAAGTGACACCGAAATCATATGAAAATAAGTGCAAAATATCGATTCAAATACAGTTGTATCTGTCAGCCACACAGAGGGCGGCACGCTGTATCAAACTACAGTGGCCACCAGAGCAAATGCTTGCAACTTACTAAGTCGCTACACAGTGTAATGAGGAAGTCTGCACCCTGTATTAAAAAAACCTATTTCCTTGTTTCTTCTGACCCCAACAGGCATCCAAAATATTATGGTTTCAGATATCTTATTTTCTTAATCCCTTATTTTCATTCATTGCAGAAGAGATCGTGAAGATGACTAAAACTAAGTACGCTAAATTCATGGTCAGAAAAATGCTGAAGTATGGGTAAGTGACAGTCGACATTGATACTACTGAACTGTCAATTAATAAACCTCTGCTTATCTTCATTCGCCGTATTATAATGTCATTTGCCTATAAAGAATGAGAACTTCAAGAAACGTTTGCATCCTATTTTCAGGACAAAGGAGCAGAGGAAAGAAGTATTCACAGCCTTGTATGGAAACGTACGCAAGTTGATAAAGCATCAGGTAGGCAGGCCACAGACTCTTCTTGTATACCACTTGTTCTAAATAAAATGTAGGCTCTGTGTTCAATCATATGAAAACAAATCAGATATGATATTGACAATAGCACACCCAAATGGAGGTGGATGACATATCTTTTGTAGAAATTCATGACAGTTATCAGTAGACTACTGAATATACTTACTTTTCAATATCAATTCTGACTGCTCTTTTCACTACTATCCTCAACCTCAATAGCGTTAATACTTCTATACTTGCTGAGTTCAATAAAGGAAGCTGTAATAACCTGGTGACCACTTGGTGGGACCAGTCACTTTCTCTGCAGTATTTTTAATTTGCACTGTAACACATATTGTTATTCTGCACTCCAGCACGGATAAAATCGGAGCAGGTGTAAAGTAAATTAATTTGTATATCACAGGAGGCTGTAGATATCGTCGAGCTGGCTTACAACGATTACGCCGATGCCTTAGAAAGGTCAGCCCTGGTAGAGGAGTTTTATGGACCAAGCTTCGCCCTTTTCAAGGTAATTAAATTCCCCCATTTATCAAGCTTTCTACAAATGTGTGAATCTCTTAAAGATTTGTTAATACCATTGGTTGTAAGAACTGCAAAGTTTTCATTATGTGTGACAACAATCGTAACAAATTCATTCATTTTGCAGAGAAGTACTGCAGTTCATAGCTGCAGTAAAGCACTTGGAATGTATTATGTTTTGAGTAGTTTGTTCACATATAGCGCGTCATAAGTAGATTAACTGATGCACTCTGATATTGCAAATCTGCAGACGAGTGAAACGAGATCATTGGGAGATATCATGACGTCACATCCCGAGAAGCGGGATTCTATCCTCAGCAACATGAAGGACACACTGTGCAGCATCGTCAACAAGTAAGTAGTGACTTCGTTACTATATTTGGGTCACTCGTGACCAAAAAAAGGAATGGGACATTGTTTATTAAAAATTACGAACGGTTATTGTTGTGGTAATAGAATTACCACATTTAAAGTTCGATATGCAAAATAGACCCTCTCAACCCTCCTTTTAATCCTACTAATGATCACGCCTGCAGTGTGTATCTATTTTGGTATATAGTTATGGATATCAATCTTAAATAATATATTAAGAAATGGAAGAAAGATTTCAAAATCGTGAATTTAGGTGGTTGTCTTAGAAAGGTAGATGGGATAGTAAGAGAAAGCTGTCTACAGCTGTACCTTTGATTATTGGTTATCAGATAACAGCTTCCTAGTATTTTGTATAACAGTTGAGTATTCTTTATTTCCATCTGTAAAGGTAAACTAACTGATTTTTCATTTGTTTACCTTTTATAGGTCGATTTGTCAATATTCAATCGTCCACAGAGTATTTTTTGAATACTTCTCATTTGCCACAGATAAAGCCCGATCGGTAAGTTCGTGAGGACCATTTGTGTCAAAAATTATATATTCCCATAATTACTGAATAACGATACCTCATCAATCATAATGCAGCTACCAAACAAGTAAAGGTGTTTTGCTAAGATAAGTTATGAGTTTGCGATCAGTCATCAGTCACCCGGATTCTTACAGCTTCTCCTAGAACTAGGATGTATTAATACGCTATCCAGTTCATATACCTAGTCCGTACTGAATTATTTACTAAAGATTCCTCAATGTAGACCTACAATCAATCACACTGTCCTCATTGTCTGTTCTTATTTGTAGGAGATGATAGAGGTAGTCCGGGAAAGTCTAGTCCACATGTTGCATACCCGAGATGGGTCCAGAGTCGCCATGCAGTGTCTATGGCACGGCACAGCTAAGGTATTTATATACATTCATGGCGACTACCATTTTATTCTAGATCTCATTTTTAGAGAGCTCAATAATATATTTTTGCCTCTTACACTCTTTAGATAGCGAATATGGGTATACATTTCCAGCTTTTTGTTAGTTAAATTCCATTTCAGACTTTTCATATGTATAAAGTTTTTAAAAGATTGTAAATGATTACTTAAGCTAAATGAATGTACACCAAGCTTTTGTAATTACATTTACGCTCCACCTAATACAAAATAGAAAACAAATAGGGCGTGTGTATCTACATACCTGGAGCATACATATGATGTATGCTCCGGGCTGAAAAGCCTACGCATATGGAAAATTAGTGCATATGAAAAAATAGTGTGTACCTAAATGAACTAATATCAGTATGCCACTTGTCAGGAAAAGGTAAATGATAGATGCAATATAAACTGGTATTACTACGCGTCAATTCCTCGGAGAATACGGTCACTCATATCTGAAACCTGTCAATATTGTGTATGTATCTATGATCACAACAAAAATGCCAAATGATTTTCTTTAATTGAGATCTAATAAATCAATTTTGTTTGGTTCCTGCAAATGGCAATTGTAGGACTTTGGTTGGCACTATTTTTCCTGGTTGGCTGTGGGTTTGTACACTTTATTATCCATCATATACAAAGCCCCCATTGGAAATGTATCGGGACTCAGTAAACCACGACCCATTGTATAAAACCTGTCAGATACCATAACTGTGGTATACAAATTTAAACATGTGGTATACGGCTTCAAAACCATGGTATACCAGAAAAAAAGTCCCTTTTGCTCTAGAGCAAAGAAATAGTCCTTATTGTTATACCCTTTAATATGCCAATTACTGGATTTGATTTGTTCGAAAAGATGGATAATAAATGCAACAAACGATGATTTTGTGGACAGGCGGCTCTGTAAACCACTTGGGGTTGACGTCGTAATACACTCGCTAGTTATTGGTTTATTCTAGAGATAAAAGTGTTTAAGAGTCAACAGTTGGTGTGACTTCTTGCCAGGCTGGCTTGCCTTTTGGTAACTCAACACGCGTTTACATATTCGCTGGGTATAACCCGATGAGCCAGACATCCTGATGTCCTGCAATTTAGTACTGAGTACATTTTTTAGTAATCAAGAACTGAAAATAAGCGATTGACTATATTTTGACTCTTATTTTGTTGAATATGTTAACACTAAAAACTTATAAAAGTCTATGTTTTGGGCCTTGAAAAACCTGTAAAAACCAATATTGTGATTTTCAAAACCTATAAAAAAACCTATATTGAAGAAGTGGGGCACTGGGAGGCCTGCTATAACCTTGTATAAAGCCCGTTTCCATTTGCCGACGAAATCAGCAAGGATTTATTGAGTTCTCCTAATGGTCGGTGGTGGCCAATGACTGCACGTCAGTGTCTAAAAATCATGGAGGGTGCAATGTATTCCTTGTTTCTGCCACATATGACAGGTCCATATTGACTGAAGTCGTTCGATGGTTGCATCATAGTATAACCTATGCACAATTACTCAGTGAGCACTGCTCTGCTTGCCTGTTTCCTTTCACTGATCTGGCGTTGGTGGTTCCCGACTACAGATCGGTGGTGAATAGTCAGCCAATGGAAATGGGCTTATAGCAACTTCAGACTGTCCAAAACAGAACACTTCGTTTAATTGCTGGACCCCAAAGGTGGCGGAAATATGTAGAAAGGCTCCACACAATCTGTGATATACCAACCTTAAAAGTTAGCTTATGTTCAAGAGATCCAAAGATTCGATTCGTGGATACAAGGGTGAGGTGAACACGAGGTGATGACTCACCAGAAGGCACCTCACTAGTAGATATGAGAGATCCCCCTCCACAGAGGTATTAAACTCTGGAACACCCTGGACTCCGACATACAAAATTAGAATCTATTCCATGTTTCAAAAGAGATGTTGGTTAAGTGTTTGGTTGAGTCCCCTGGGTATCCCAGACTTATGTTGAGAAACTTTGTATTTCACACATTCCTCATCTCATTCTCACATCTCATTAATCATCGTACTTACCTCTTGAAAATAATTTTATGTTAGCCTGTAGAATATCTAAGAAAGTAACAGATCCATCAACAGGAAGAACTAACTCTTAACAGATGTTGTTTGGCAAATAATAAAAAAAATAGCACACACCCGACGATATTAAATATGCTTTGGGTCAATGGATCTCTGGCTTAATCAGATGATGGGAAGTCATCAGCAGAGATAAAAATAACTGGATTTATGTCAGGGAGCTATTAAACAGCTGACTCTATCGACCCAAGTTTTGTGTAAGATTTTAGATGAAGATAACTGTATATTACACGATAATGGCAATTTTGTTCTGAATCAATACCGTTTTCACGCAAAATATTATGTAACATTTACAAATGATTCTAAAACCATTTTCTTCTGGTGTTTGTAGGACCGTAAAGTAATAGTGAAGAGTCTGAAGACTTTTGTAGAGAAGATCTGTAAGGAGGAGTATGGGCACCTGGTCCTGCTTGCCATCTTTGACTCTGTCGACGACACGAAGATTGTACAGAAGGTTGTTCTAGAGGTAAGCATGACTCACTTTGTTTGTACATTTTATTTACAATTCGAGAAAATCACTGCCGTCACCAATTAGGGTTTACATACATACACCTTACAGTTCATTTATGCTAAACTTTTTCAACAAATATATAAACTCGGAAAAAATATTTGATTAATATTTGATACAGCAACAGTTCTGACCCAAATATTCCAGAAGCGTTCACACGTTACTTTAAATGTCCATAAATTCACATAAACTGCAGATTATTGAGCTTCAATAGAGGCCTGCTGTGCTCAACCTGAAGAATCAGCTGATATGTTGAGAATGTATACATCTCAGCAAGTTTGCATTGAATATTCCCATGTATCTGATTGGCTAGAAGGTAGGAAACCTAGGTTGACTGGTACCTATCCTCAGACTAGTGTAGGTTGACTGGTACCTAGCCTCAGACTAGTACTAGTTTCTTGGTCATACACGAGGGAGCTTATCAGCTTTCAACCTTTTTACCCTATCCCATTCGTAAACCTTGCCAATAGCTACGGGTATTCTATTACTGAACGCAATGTATGCCTCATTAGTAACCTATTGACCTGAACGTTGAACTCTTATACACTTGTACATTGTTATATCCAGAATGACTGCTACGGTACGGCAACTTAGTTTAATGCAAAGCTGGATTTCCATTTAAGCTAGTGTTAATAACTCTTTGCCGAGCTGAATGAAAAAATAAAATAATTCCTTTTTGAAAAGAACATACTAGTGAGTAACTTGTAATTAGGAAAAGAACGGATGTTAACATAAAATGTCTTGATAAATATAGCTGGGCCTCTGGGAGCGTTAAACCCTGCTATCCCAAAAGAGGGCGCAACTGACGCAACACCTAAATTGTAGTTCTCTCGATGCCGCTTGTAGCAGGTCCGTTTCGGTTTGTTGAAATATATAGGATTCTGGATGTATAGATGCCCCTTTAAGCATATGCCCCTGCTAATATGAGCGCCTACGGTTCTGAGTTTAGCGATGAAAATAGTGAACTGATAGCTGTTGTGGTAAATCATGATAATTTAGAAAACTGCATTTAAGGAGCTACTTGATTGAATTTGTGGCTCGTGTCACAGAAGGGCTAGCATTGAGTTTTTCGGTATTGAGTCCAACAAACCATACTTTCGTGTTTATTCAACAGGCTGGGTCTTTCATAATGAACATGTTTAGTTTCGCTGAAAATTACCGAAATTCTACAACTCTTCGTAGACAGTGAGAAATTTACCTCTCATTTCCATTAGCTTTGATATCTGAAGTAATCTGCAGGAACACCAAAACAATCTTCTCCTATTTCAACCCACTACCTAGATTCACTTTACAAGACCATTATAGACACCACGTAATTTAACATGCACGTAGGCGATTAAGGATGACCTTTTCATACGTAAATGTTTAATGTTGGGCCTGGCAGGAGATGATGAAGTGTATTGGTGAGGTGGCCCAGGACCAACACGGCAGGAAGGTGCTGTTCTACTTGCTGACCCCGCGCAACCCGAAGCACTTCCACCCCGACATCATCCGTATCCTGCAGGAGGGCGACGGCAACTCCACCAGGTCAGTCGGGACCCCTATCCTGTCTGTACCGCCCCATCCTGTCTGTACCGCCCCATCCTGTCTGTACCGCCCAGCATTTGACACGTTACTGGTCGTTATGCGTCTATTGACACCTCATGGAACGACAGTGTCATTTTCATTTTCATTTGAATAATGTATGATTAATGGAATATGGGCGAAATGATATGTGTTCATGTTATACGATTTCTGATCAAGATAACATAGCAAGTTAAAAAAGTCTCGGTCACATAGATGGTGCCCTTCAATCTTTAGAACGGCAATATCTCTTCACTATTTTATTCATCAAATTGAAGTGCATTGGCTAATTAGCGATCAGACATGTCGTTAAATTTGATAAATCTTATAGATTTAGATGCTTTTGATCTGAATATATCATATTGTTTTATATATATGTAAAATATACCAGAATGTTTTTAAACCTAACTACGCCTAAGTCAGTAACGTTCACGTTGGATTTACACAAAACAAATATATGTAGTACATGTCAAAACCATGATCTTTGACGGTTTTGTTTTGAATATTCACAGTAAGAAGGAACCTGCCGTTCGACAGGCAGAACTCTTATCGTCAATCACTGCGCCACTTGTGAGATTCGCCAAGGACAAAGCCACTGAGTTAGTGATGAACAATGCCACCATGCTGCTCTTCGTCTCCATCATCAACAACACTCAAGGTTAGTGGCACTGTATCATTGGCAGTTATAGTAGAACCCTCGTCCTATTGATTTCACAGCTTTTTAAGAGGGCTTCATTTTGAAGATCGCTTTGGTGGATCAGAAAAAAACCATGTAATGCCTGAAAACTTATTCACGGTTCCTTGGGTAGCACCAAAGGACAACATAGCTGAAAGTATGACATCAAGATTAAAATAATGAAATCATTTTAACTGAGGTTTTCATCAGTAATACTTTATTATTTTTGATAAAGAATCAATTTTAAGATATGAAACTGAAGATTTATAACTGGACTTTAGGTAGATTTTTGCTACCCAAGTTTTAGACTTGCCGATATTATAGTTTTCTAGAAGTAGGACGAGGCAACGTCCGTTCCCTATACTGATGCTACCTTGAGTGACAGTTATGGAACTTTATCTCACCCCAGATATTTTTTCTCCATAGACTTAACATTGGAAACTCGTATCTAAATATATATCTAGATATTTAGAAAAAATATCCAATGGGGGATAATGTCACAAATGTTAGCCCATTAGTCAATATTAAGGGTGAGATAAATTCAGAAACCCATTCAAGTTTAGGGTCAGAGCTCGATCCCATCTCATTTGAATCACATAGCAATTCACGCGGCTTCGCCTTGTGAATTACTACGTGATTCAAACTCGATGGGATACGAGCTCAGACCCTAAACTTTCATGGGTTTCCTCTATAGTACCTAACCACCGTAACTATGTACACTGGTCGGTGTGACATCACACGGTGATGTCACGCCTGCTCTCCCTGTGTTGCCAGGCGAAATGCCTGGGAACTACTGACATAACTCACACAGAGGTGTTGGTTATGAGGGAAAATACCCCAAAAGAGGGGGGGGGGAAAGAAAAAAAAAAAGATATTATAGTTTTCATCACAACTCCTAATATCGAGTCAGTATTGGATATTCCAAACATGTGGTCACGACGTATAGAAGCCAACTGCTCCTAATAAAGTGAGTGTTTGATTTAGGCACAGAGAATTGAAACAATATAACGACATGAACCGACGTTTTATTTTCTCAGGTGACCCTAGCGGTGCGATGCAGGCCGTGGCAGAGATCGCAGCCAAACCCTTCATGGCTGACAACACTGAGGACTTCCACATCGTTGAACACGCCTTCGGGCATGTCGCACTGAAGAGGCTGATAACACAGGACAAGGAACGAAAGCCAAAACCCAGTAAGCTCCTTTGTCTGGCACCGTGTCCCAAACTAAGGGATGCAAGATAGATTTTGAAGATCCGAAATATCAATATTTTTATATGTAACGATCGAAATTTGCAATATCGACAAGTCGGCCGAACTGGACCATATCCCGACCGGACCCAGCCGAACCTGGCCGCACCAGGTCACGAACAGGCCGTCGAAAGGTGACCGCAGGCCATCGAAGTATGCCGATTTTTTCATTTTCAGAAAGCTGAGTTCATACAATTCTCCAGCTCTGAGTATGTTTTACTAACAATCCCGGCACTGTCGTACCGTAGTCATTTCCCCCTTAGATTTTATTTCCGATTAATTTTGACCAAACCGTGGCTTGCATCCCTGCAGTTGTCATACCTTGAATCTAAACTTTGATATGCTACTTGGCTATCCGTCCTTTATCTATAGTCACCATACGTGAATTGCACTGTTAGGGGTATCTGTACCTTCGTGTGCTCCATGTTGCTGGGTAGGGGGGGGGGGGGGGGGGGTGGTAAATATAGTAGTTCTATTAAGGAGAATTGGTGGATACGCTAGAGATCTCACACTGCTTTGTGCTCAATAACCTTGGGAAACATGGTATTGCACAGATCTGAAATGTACTGAGGACAAGCAAAACGAGAAAATACGTTATATCTGTGAATGACAGCTGGTGTATAGATGATGCAAGGTTACAAGTGCCCGGATGAAGTGTATTTTCCCTAACAACAGGTGGCGCCACATGTGACATAAAACGTTCCAATATTTACCGATATATTTTCTTAGAGGCAAATGGCCCTGTGTTGTTGTCCGCCAGCTTTCAGGGCCTCCTCACTCTGGGCCGTATTGACTTTTCACAGACTCCATTGAGTAGGGGTTCTCTCACGTGACCGGAGTGTGATAGCCCTGGCGGCGTGCATCCCGGGGTCAGTCAGGGGAGCTCATCTCACGCACGTCCACCGAGCCCGCTGGGTGGCGCCACCGCTGAGCAGATCAGCAATGTGGTTTCTTGCTGCTTGTGTTTGCGTAATTGATTCAGAGGACCGTGTTGGGTAAAGTGCAGGAAGGGTGCGAGGAGGTTATCCCAAGGACGTCCTATCCACTGAAAATGATGTACGTGTCAGGGCTGCTACGCAGTCAGGCAATAGGGAACCACTGGGACCTTAGGCCAATGATCTTGGTAAATCACACTATGGCAGGGCTGTGGGGTTGAAAAAGGGAAAATGTTCGACTGCTTAGTCGTGGGTAATAATGATAGTTTAAAAGTTTCTACCTAGTAAATACTCTGTTTTATCTTAGCCTGGAATAAACGTCCATAGGCTTAACATTAGGAACTCGTTCTCAACAGGCTTGCGAGTACAGTAACTCATTCTCAACGGATGATAAACAGATAGATATTTCCAGGCTAAGATAAAATCAGAAACATATTCGTGCTGAGTCCCTGTTCACCATCTCGTTTGGAGTAATTCAGAATATTCACTCGGCTATCGCCTCGTTCATATTACTGCGCACTCCAAACTCGATGGCGAACCAGGACACAGACCAAACACTCGTCAGTTTATTTCTTCGAATTTATGGCCTTGTGAATCTGCTGTAAATTCCACTCGACACATAATTACAAATGCAAAATGGTATCATCATAATAGGATTAACTCTGAAGCGTCACATAAAGCCCTCAATTAGGACACCGACCTCGTCGAGCAGAGACCAGTTTCTAAAATCAGTGTTTTTACTCGTCTAACACGTCAGTATTAAGAATATGCTTCTCTCTGTCTCATCTATCGCGTTCTCTATTGCCTGACTGCGTAGCACAACAGACAGTTGTGAACAGAAACATTCAAGCTGAGTGCTGATAGACATAACGAGATGGTTGGCATTCACATCTATTCTGAACAATCGAGATGTGAATTTCGAACGAAATCTTCACTTTTTTAAATGAATATCTCCAAACTAATTTCGCTGACCGTCCTTATGTGTAGATAGAGTTCTAACTTATACAAGACCCACATTTCCATGTGATGTATCGTGTCATAGTGGGCATAGATGGAAACTTTTATTCCGGTGAAAGAAAGTCAAAGTAACAATGTAAGGCTTGCAAACATTACTGCCCAAGGCCTTACTTAGAAACTCTGACTTTCTTACACCGGTACTTGGTTTGCCTATTCCTATATAACTTCAAATATCAATAGATGCCAATGATAGTCCAAGAAGCCATTGCCACCCTTATTGAGTAAATACGACTGATATATGTTTGTGCCGCCGCTTTCATAGCGACTATGCAGGTTGCTATGTGACAACGTATATAGGAATAACAATTCCTCCGCTGTATTTGACTCAACTATTATGGAATGACATAGATACAAACAGGGAAGGGGAAAACCGTTAAAACGGATAGTTTTATCACAGACTATGTCTTATGAATCCCGATAGGATTATTTGATGCCTCGAATCACCACACACACTGACAGGGCTAATCAAACCCCAGGAAAGTAGCCATTCACTGTCCGAGCCAGTTTGAATGAACACACGATACTGTAATCGATACTGCCGCCCGACACACTACGCTAATTTAGGCAACAAAAATGGGCAGCTACGAGAGCTTAATTTCCCTGAGCCCCTTGTGATACATTTAAGTTATGCATTCTATTTCATTTACTTTCCAGTGCTATTCGCTCAGACTGTTATGAAGACAGTACCCGAGGAGAACTTTAAAACGTGGGCCTCTTGCAACAGAGGTTGCTTCATCCTGTGCAGGTAAATTGATATAATGTCTATTCACTTTTATGTTAAAAGGTTATATACAAGAAAGGGGGAAATACGAATAACCTGTATATACCTATACACTTACATGTACATGTAATTCGAATTTTCGTTTTTCTAGCGCCATCGAATAGACAATACAAATGCATTTATAGAATTTGGATATTTTTGGTTACATGAATAAGGTCTGCTAATCAGTCTGAAATCTAGAATATGGAAATACTTTGGTAGACACCGTTCTCTAGATCTCATTTGGTCATTGAATTTACCTCAGACGCCAGATTCTGGCAGACATCACACCCGGACGACTTTCTACCAAAATACTTAAGTTTAAGTAGCAAATTGGCATTGGTCGATTCTATTCGGAATAATGGCACATCGGGAAGCTATAATTGATTTAAAAGGAATATTTCTTAAATTTGTCAGAATGTGGATATGTACCGGGAACCTGGTATATTTCGTAGAATACCTTCGTCATTCATACTTATCTTTGACATATTTTTTTATTGGAGAGTGATTTTCAAGGGTTGGGTATTTCCTGATTGAAACATCCTTTAATGCAGATTTTGATGACAAAGGGGTTACAGACGCTGGCATGAGTTATTTGGAATGTATTAAGGTATTCAGGTATATGGTTATCACGTTAAACTTATCTTGGTTCTTCATTTTCTCTTTTTATAGTTTACTGGAATTGGGAGAGCCGTCTGTGACTACGACTCTAAAGAGAGCCTTAGGACCCATTAAGGAATCTCTGAAAAAGAAAGGATTCAAAGGCGCCGAAATATTAGCTTCAAAACTGTAACAATGACTCCCGACATTAAGGAAATTTCAATAACAGATTATAAAATGTGCTTCGTGATCTTAAATGATTGGAATTGATGGTGAAAGTTGATCTTGTCTAGAAGGGATCGAGCGCTAAAAAGTTAAAATTAATCCATATTAAAGGGACGTTCCTCTTGTTTCTTCTATTTGTTATGACCAAGAGAGTACGTTGTACAATCATGTAATATCCGACATTTTATTAAAGAAAGTCATACATAAAGGGAATCCTGATATGTTTATGAATCAAGCACATGATAAAAATGTCAGTTTTCTATTTTTCCGTGGAAATCCCCTTTTTCATATTCAGTATATGTAATTGCTTTTGCCTGCGTCAAACAAAGATAATATTAATTTAGCCTTATTATCTCCAATAAAACAGTGGTTTGAACCTCCCCACTGACTCTCAGCCCAATGCCATGGCCGATAAGGATATATTATCCAAGTTTTCCCTATAACTCTGATGCAGAGAAAATCCACTTTGGAATATTTCCACTTCTTCTCCATGATCCCAACTGACATTCCTGATATCTAGGAGGTGCAATCTTGAGTTTTGAATGAATAGAGAATTTGACAAAGAAAGTGTAGTCCAGATTACAGTAAAACCCCGCTTAAGGGAACATCCTTCTTTCTGAGCAAAGTGTTCCCTTAAGTGGGGTGGACCCTTAAGTGGGGTGGAAATAAAATAAATATTTCTGTTCCAAGCAAATTGTCCTCTTATGCGAGGTGTCCTCTTATGCGAGGTGTCCCAGAAGTGGGGTTTTACTGTATATATATTTATTGAGTAATCTATATATAACGAATAATTTAAGGAACAGGAAGTAAACAAAAAAACGAGTGCACTTCACACTCGGTAGTGGCAAACTGCCGTAGGGCGGCAAAGTAGATGTGGGATTCGCTTGCCGTCAGGATCTTAATGGTGACTATCCTGGTCACGGTACCATTTTGAGTCGTGTCTCAGGGCCGCGCTACGTGAGATCAATACAGAATGTGGTCGACTTAATTAGCCTCAGACTCAATGTCTCGGGGCCGACCCCAGTCCCTAATCGCACCAGACCGAGGTGACCGTTGGTTGATTATGCCCTTCGTGGTTCTTTTTGCCGACGCCGGTCTGGGCCAAGACTTATTAATTCATATCGTCCTTAGCGATCGCTATATTGAAAGCCATTGGACGCCGGTGCTCGGCCGTAGACACCCTCATATGAGATTATATACGTAGTTCCCACCTTGTAAACAGGGCGGCGCTACGGTCTGAACCAAGCCTCGTTTTGGGTCGTAGTAGACGCTGGGCCCAATGTAGCGTTCTTGCTGGAAACCCCGGACTAGTTTTAGTGAGTAGGAGCCCTTTAGTGGAGGGACGCAGCAAGGCAGTTTATCCAGCCACCGGCAGTCTAGAGGAATGACTAAAAGAACATATTGTCTCCTGCGTCATCAATCCTCACCAGATCGTAACTTAAACTAAAAGCCCCGTGCAGAGTAACGCCTTGCGACGAGAGGGCGACAGCGGGTGCTGAGTAGAGCGCTTAAAGTCCGCCACGGTAAATCAGCCACGCCAACAGTCCCCAACACACTCCAAATGACATTCTAATTGCACAGCTACATCAAGCCCACTGGGCACCGACTTTGGCCCAGGCAAGCCTACCATGTAATTTCATTTTATTACTCAGAGCCAAGGTCATTAGACCTCACATAACGTCGACTGCCAACGTGGACGGCGCTGCGATCGCCAGCGTAATGCTCCTCCCAGAATACAGCGGGCGGGCGTCGCCGGACGTGGCGGGCAGAGAGAGGGTCGTTGCTGGGACGTGCGCATTGTTGTTTGCCGGATGAAGTAACACGGTGCCCACCGTGGCCGCTAGGGGATCTGTAATCGCCATTGGAGTGGTGGGCACTCGGCACACGGGCCTTATTCATAAAAGTCTAGAATGCCTGGTACACTGCAGAAGCTAAGCTCAACTTGTATATTTTTTAGAGAGAGAAATCGGATATTTTGTCTGACGATGTTCACTGACTAGAACGATTGAGATATCAGTACATGGGTACCGGTAAGTCGTATGTGTAAACATATCACCCTTTGTGATACTGAAATTGTCTCCTAGGACATCACCAAATGTTATGGCTTTTATATGCTAACATGAAAGGATTGGGTTATGATTGCCCACGTTTCTAGGAAGCCGAGTAATATATATATTTGAAAAAAAATCGATAACTTGTATTTGAAAATAAAAGTGTGGTGTAAGCACATGAAGCTTGAGAATTCACGGTAAAAAGTCTTCTGATCAAATTTTTTTAAATTTTTTTAATTTCGAAATGAATTACGGAGTTACGGATAGCATGTAGTCCTCTAAAATAGCAGGTTCCTGAACTTATTCTCTAGCATGTTCACCCTTCCTTTATTCTCGAGTTTCCTTATAGAATTTTATTTTTGAATACGCGCTTAGCTCCATTTTATACACAGAAGAGATTGTTATGTTTATATGTGTTCATCCCTTGGCGTTAGATGTGTACATCCCTCGTCGTTACACACGTTTCATACAGAATATTATAAATACTCTATAATACATTCCTTCCAACTTTGTTCCAAGACAAAATCATATGTATTTTTTTCTTCAAAATTTGGAACATTTTGATCTCGGGAACTAGCTCAAAGGCTTAAACATAGCCAAATTAGCATTGGGCAAGATAAACGTGGGTGTTTAATCTGTCTGTCCTGGTAAGCGTGACTGCAGGATGCAGGCCCGATATGATACCAATGTGGTAGCACCCGTGTTTGAGATACCCCATTGGTTGCTCTAGTCGCCGTTGAATACCTCCTTCCCAGTTTGTAAATCCCGGGTCCTGTCCTCTTGTAGAACAAACCACATCCTTTACCACAATTTCTCCCATTGGCAGAAAATGTACTCGATTCTCTGTGGCCTTACGTCGCAGAGACCAGCTTTCCACTCGGGGCACAATAAGAGGTTGGCGGCCATGGGCACTCCTAACTGTCGTTGCCCGCCTGAACCCTATGGCAGGGACGAGCGGTGGGAATGTCAGGGACGGAGAGGGGTGGAACTGAGCAGAATATTCCCCTTCAGTCGAGCTTCTTATCAGGGCTGTCAGGGGGCACCAGCTGGACAGACAGACGTTTCAATCAAGGCCCGGAAACGCGAGCTCGCAAAAGGTTTGCGGCGTAGTGACGTCTTTGGAACAGGGGTACGGGAAAGGAGTGGGCACCCCTCCTCCTGATCACAGAGAAGGTGGCCCAACTTGTTTTTACCCCCGCAATAATAGTTTAGACCATACGATGGTCTATGATCATTTCGGAGAAAAACAAGTGATGCACCAAAGTTCTAATCATATGAACTAGATGGAACAAAAATTACAATGGTATCAATAGATGAATCAAATGCGGTTATATTCCTTTTTTAAATATGGTTATGGAAATATCTTGATCAAAAGATCGCTAAATGGAATATTTTGAATCTTTGCTACACCTATTTGTTGATTATTCATAATTATCTAAAGTTAGATTAGGAGCATGAATCTGAATTGATAGATAAGTACGAATAGGTTATTGAAGTTAATATTTGTAACAGCTTTATAGGACATGTAGCACCTAATGCATACACAACCGTTTCAATATAATCATGTAGAAAAGTGTTCCAAAAGCATCATTATTAAATCTTAAAAAATACGTTACACGGGTGATTTATGGTATAGGGCTTACAATAGACTTCAGTCGGTGGTATGTCTTTATAATGTATGGAGGAGAGGGAATTCAATGTCATGGCGTGTCTGGAGGTCTCCTTTCAGGAAACTAAGGCACTTGCCACTTGCAAAATACATGTATGCGTGAAGGTATGCATCCTCAAGCTACCTGGTATGTGTGCTTAACCTATTGCACCTATACGCTGGCGATTACCCAGCCTGTTGCTATCTTTGTTCTAGTAGTATATGATTGTCAGTTTGATGATGGTGACAGTATCTTGCTTCAACCACACATATAAGTATTGCATGAAATGTCACATTGGGTATACCTTTGTCACATATACCATTATATCTACATACTAAAGAAGAAAGCAATGAGTTTGGGTCAAAGTTGTCATTCTCCACGAGTTTGATGCGGAGGGATATGAACAAGGAGACAGCTGAGTGAATATCACATATCATTTAAATGAGTTGGAGAACAACAAGTTTGACCAAAACGAGTTGCCTTCTGTATCTATCTCTGTAATTAATCAAATATCAGGGGTGAGATGAATGAATCTATAATGCTCCTGCCGTAACAGTGATATGGAATAGGGGGCTAGAAGCTGGAATATATTGCCCGCAGATATACAAAACATAACAAAAAATGAGGACTTCAAATAACGTATTTAACCGGGAAGTAAGACTGTGAACATAACAATGGGACCTGTATAAAGTAAGGAACTATGTACGTTAGGAAGATCATATCATCATCTCATCCTCCTATTCTTTTCTACGAACTTTTACCTCAAATTATCACCTATATTACCTCGTAGGTATGGTACTGTATTGAAATGTCTATTTTGAAGTAATATGTATATTCGCCTTTGAGGTACCTGAAAAACTCGAAATGTTCAAGAGGTACTGTTGATTTAAAAATAAAATCTAATAGTGGCCAACACTCCTCGGGTGAACATATTAATGAATTTTCTCGGATACCCCGTACTATAGAGGAAACCTGTGAAAGTTTAGGGTCAGAGCTCGTATCCCATCGAGTTTGAATCACGTAGTAACTCAGAAGGAGAAGCCGTGTGAATTAAGGAGTGATTCAAACGAAATTGGATCGAGCTCTGACACTAAACTTGAAAAGGTTTCCGAATTTATCTCATACTTCACATTGACAAATGAGCTAACATTTTCGACATAACCCTCCATTGCATATTTTTCTTAAATAACTCATGGGCGTTGGATACGAGTTCCCAATGTTAAGTCTATGGAGAAAAAATACCAGGGGTGATATAAACTCCCATATTACACTGGAATAGTTGAGTATTGTATGATGTCAAATATACATGTATAACTTTAAGTTCATGGATATACAACAATCTTCCAACACTTTCAGTGGAGGTAATGAAGTAACACTTTACCTATAGAAGCTCACTTTAGTGGTTAGTAAAGACTAAGAAAGCGATGCCTAGATTATCAAAACGACTCTCACTTGATATTGTTGACTCATGATCATAGAAACAATCAGAAATAAGCAGAATACAGGGATATACATGACATTCTATGAGTAACGACTGTAAGGCCAACTGCAGTTATCCTTCCATTTGAGTTCTATGTTCCCTTGTGCCGACATAGTCCAACTTTCAAATAAACAGGATACAATTCTGACATTTCGCATCACAGTTTTTTGCGAAATAATTAGCTTCATATTCTGTGGTCCTGCAATACATGTTTGAGCGCTATTCTCAGAGCGAGCTGTGAATAGTTCAGTACTTGGCGAGTTCTAACCACATGGATCCGTTACTGACTCTGTGTTAAACATAATTAGTATAAATTCGTATGCGACATCACAATCCCCTCTACATCAGGCATCCCAAAATATACTTTTTTTTGTATATATGCTCAAGTTGTACTTTTCCTTATTCCATCAACATTCTTTTTTAAAATGCATTTTTATTCCAGGAAAACAGCAGGGTAATTGGGAATTCCAATCATTTCTTAAGGGAATAGTAAATGGAACTGGGAAATACTACCTGGCAAACTGTGGATTGACCATCCCGGATTCGAAACCTTATCAAAGGAAACTGTTTTTATCTAGAGTGGCATAATTAGGCTGGGTCGTAAAGTTATCTTTATAACTTAGTCCCCACATTCCCATACTGAGGACATTTTCAAATACCCATAGAAATACTATATGGAGCAAATTCCAATTTGATCATGCCTTCCGGAGAAATTAATGCAATACATTTTAACACATATTCCATACATAGATATTTCCGTTACCTAGATATCACCTGTACAAACCAGGGAGCTGTTCCAAAAGTCGGGAGGGTGCTAAACGAGAGTACTCATCGCCAATACAAGAGGCTAACAATGGAACTTGAGGCGTCGCTGTCGAGGTAGAGGTGCCGCTCTCTATGGGATATTGGTAGTAGTTTTGCTGCCGCTTTGATTTGAGGTGCCGCTCGCTGTTGCCGGCCTCTCGCTTTCAAAATATGACGTGCCGCTGGCGAGACCTCATTCGACTTTTGAAGTTATTATGGGATCTCAGGAGGGTATTGCATCAGCCAACTCTGTGGAGTCATAGGTTAGGCATCAGGCAATCGTGCTGGAGGTTGGGTGTTTAGTCCCCGGTGCTGACACATCATTTTCACCTACAAAGGTGAAAAGGATTTTGTTGTGGGTGTGGGTGGGTGTGGGTGGGTGTGGGTGGGTGCGGGTGTGGGTATCATTAGTCCTCACTCACCAGTCCTCACTCACCAGTCCTCACTCACCAGTCCTCACTCACCAGTCAACACTAACCAGTCCTGACTTGCCAGTCCTCACTCACCAGTCCTCACTCACCAGTCCTCACTTGCCAGTCCTGACTTGCCAGTCCTCACTCACCAGTCCTCACTCACCAGTCCTCACTCAACAGTCCTCACTCACCAGTCCTCACTCAACAGTACTTACTCACCAGTCCACACTCACCAATCCTCATTCACCAATCCTCATTCAACATTACTCACTCACCAGATCACACTCACCAGTCCTCACTCACCAGTCCTCACTCACCAGTCAACACTAACCAGTCCTGACTTGCCAGTCCTCACTCACCAGTCCTCACTCACCAGTCCTCACTTGCCAGTCCTCACTTGCCAGTCCTCACTCACCAGTCCTCACTCACCAGTCCTCACTCACCAGTCCTCACTCACCAGTCCTCACTCACCAGTCCTCACTCACCAGTACTTACTCACCAGTCCACACTCACCAATCCTCATTCACCAATCCTCATTCAACATTACTCACTCACCAGATCACACTCAACAGTCCTCACTTACTAGTACACACTCACAAGTCTCCACGTGTTCTAACTCAACAGTCCTTACTCAACAGTCCTCAGTGAACAGTACTCACTCACCAGTACTCACTCACCAATACTCACTCATAAGTAATCACCCATTAGTAATCACTCACCAGTCCTCACTCAACAGTCCTCATTCACCAGTCTTTTCAACAGTCCTCACTCACAAGTCCTCACTTACCAGTCTGCACTCAACAGTCCTCGCTCAATAGTCCTCACTCAACAGACCTCACCCAATAGTACTCACCAGTTCTGACTCACCTACCAGTCCTTCCCAGTCACTTGTCTCTAAGACACCTCTAAGACACCTCTACGACACCTCCAACCTGTCTTGGGCTGAGACCGTTTTGGAGCCAATTTGAGCTAAGATACCCTAAGATATCTTAAGAAAATCTTGACTAAAAGACACTTCTAACAACCCTAAGATGCCTCAGCCAAAGATATTTCTAAGATCCTCTAAGATATCTTGTCTATAGCACACTTTTGTCTTAAGACGGTCTCAGCCTAAGATAATCTTGACTAAAAAACAAGGCCCAGGTCTTTATCTCACTCCTGGAATAAATGTCCATAGGCTTAACATTGGAAACTCGTTCTTCATGCCCCTACGAGTATTGCAGTCCGTTCTCCATGGTCTATATTCTGTGTGTTATCCATTCTTTTAATGTGTATAGGGGTGAGATAAATACAGAAAGCAACTCGTTTTGGTCAAAGAAGTCATTCTGCAACTCGTTTGAATGCTATGTGATATTAACTCAGCTGTCACCTCGTTTATATCACTCCGCATTAAACTGGGAGAACGACGACTTTGACCAAAACTTGTTGGTTTCTTCTTTAATATGTACCTTGTTTTGGGGAAGGCTTTTTCTTAATAATGAAAAAAACACGACAAAAATAACTATCAAGTATTTAGAAGGAAACCCACGAGATGAAAATAACTTGGTCTGTACTTCACTGAGTTTGATCGCGTCGTAACACACGAAGTGCAGCTGAGTGTGTTACGACGCGATCAAACTCAGTGAAGTACGGACCAAGTTATTTTTATCTCGTGGGTTTCAGATTTTATCTAACCCCGGACAATCGATTAAGAATATCTATATATATTAAATAAACCTACTATTTCACTACTATTGCTGCCATGGTTGACAAAATCGCGAGTCTGACGGAACTATTTCGCCCCGGAGGTCCTGCTCGCTGATTGGTTAACGAGTCTGACGTCATATCGTTAAGTATTTACCGTGTTATTAGCGTAGCTGTGGAGTTCGAGTTCCCAATGTTAAGCCTATGGATATTAATACCGGGGTTAGATAATGAAAAGATAAAGACCTCCTTGCCTGTTATGTAACTTGATGGTACACTTGGGAAAAGTTTTATTTTTTTCTTTTACCTAGGAGAGAAACTGACTGTGTCCAATCGCTTCCTTGTCGGTGCGTTCTTCTTTGTACTTCTTCAAAGAACAGGGAGCTGTTTCAAAACCATAGACTTAACCCACGTTTTGAAACAGCTCCCAGGACTATAATGCGATCTGATAGATCTTAATCTTTGTTTTCATTCTTTCAACCTAGAAGAGCCATTTTCATATTAATCACAGGTGGTCGTATATGACTCTGCTAACGTGATTATTTAATACTTCATATTCTTATCTTTTCTTCAGATCGTTCATATTCTAGCAAATTGGGATACAAATTAGTAGGATTTTGTTTGTGTTAGCGGAGACGGGAATATGAGAATTGACAATCGAAGTATGTTGACCTTGAAATAGATTGCTTTTCCTCTCCTCAAATAAATCTGGGAAGTGAACACAGATGCGCACAGTTAATCTCCTTTACGCCACGCGCAATGGATTAATATATTCTCTAATTAATTAGGTGTGATTGCAATCAATTAAACTGCTTCATGTTATTGTTTGTTTGCTGATAGAAGGTCCCACGCTGCCGACACTAAACCATGATAGATTAATGAAGAGTAATTAAAACGCTGATGGATATCTCTCTCATTATCAATTATCTCTGTTATGGAGTGCCTGTTCCGATAGTATAACTTCTGCAGTCCAAATCTCGTGAGTGTGCAAGTCTAGGTTACCGATGTTCATCCACTCAAAAGTAATGTGCTGATAATAGATTAGCTATATCATACTTGGATTATTTTGAAGCTCATTAATGCACTTGAGAAACCATATAGATTAGATATTACATATTCTGATTATTTTGAAGTGTATTCATACACATGAGAAGCTACATGTCTTATTTCCTAAATCAAATTCATCTCTATTGTTCTTTTTTACTTTGGGGGCGGGTAGATAAAGCAAGGTTGTGCATGTTCTAGTCCCACTGCAGCCAACTGTCTTCTTTATCCCCAGCATTGTTAGACTTACTGGTATATCAAAGGCCAGTCCTTCACATACCATGTCTATGTGATGTGGAAAGTACTCTCCATCTAAATTCACCTCATAGATTCGATCACCAGCCCTGTACTGTAAAACCAACAAGAAAAGCTGAACCTTGTGATGGTCCCTATGTGCCCTCCACGTCCCCTGGGATGTTAAACAAATCAAACAAACAAAGCTTTCTAATTGTTTATAGTAAAGGACAATGGAGATTAAAAGACATTAGACCATTCGATAATTTTGAAGTGTTTTAATACATTTGAGAAACTATATAGATTAGATATTACATATCTTGATTATGTTTATCTTGATTATATTCAAGTATTTTGAATGGATGAAGTGTGATCGCTATGATCCTGGGGGGGGGGGGGTATGCCTAACAAAACAGCCAATACATACTTTAGTCACCAGGAAGCTGATACATGGGCCTACATAGAAACACACGGAGAAATTGTGACTTTATTGAGAGGCATACTGAAAATATAGACATATTGGTTATTTATACAAGAAAAGAAAATATCTTTTCCATAATACCAATGAAGTGCTGCTTAAGGTTCTTCAAAATAAAAGAATGTTGACCACTTTCAGGTCGATTTAAAATAGATTGATACATTATTCACAATATTACGTTCTATCCGAAAGGTCATCTACAAAATCAGTTACTTTGTATGCAAAGTGGAGATATAAAGTGGGCCAGATAATGCGTTCAGATTTACATGAAATCGTTGTGACCATTGGATATAAACAGAACTGAGTTTCAAGCCCAACTTAAAAAAGCATCAATGATAACCTGGTGCACTGTCTGTAATAAGAATTGCAACTAGTGTCCCACTCTCAAGGAAACTGGCCACTGGCAACATGCAGAAAATAGGGGAAAAGGGAATTTGGAATGCAAATCAAATATCACATGTAACAGCTCAAAGGCGATCTATATGGAATGCAAATGATGCAACCTGGGGTAGATGGGACCAATGAAAGAGATGATAAAATACAGACTATATACACACATGTATTACTTTCCAAATAATGGAATAGATATCGACATGGACTGTCATTTTAACCAAAAGGTATTTCAGGTGGACGACAGTGTATATCTAAGATATTTACCAAGGTAAACGTTCCCTTACATAGTATAGACGTCTCCTAAAAAACGTGCTATTTGTTGGGTTTCTGTTACGGTTGACAGAATCGTATTCAAACATACACAGCAATCACAAGTATTGTCGTATTATCCTGTTTAAATTGCTAAGTAATTCACTCGGCTTCGCCTTGTGAATTACTACGCGATTCAAACTCGATGGGATACGAGCTCTGACCCTAAACGTTCATAGGTTTCCCCTATAAAAAGGACCCACTCATTTAAAGGACCGAAACTGCCCGTCACCAGTCGGGGTTTCCCGATGAACAGTTAGGGTTGTATGCATTATAAGTGTCCGGGACTACGCACATGGCATAGCAAAATATCCCTTAATAACTCTTTTGAAAGCCACAATCGAGTCTATACACTGCACATCAGCATCTAAGACATCCCATAGTTTGCCACCTCTGAAAAGTGGTGATCTTTCAAATTTATATAGAACTTTTATGCCTTACTGAAATGAATTTTTTCTTGTGATCGCTTCTTGTACGGCGTATATTGAGATCTAGATTAGTGTCTTCAAGTGATCGCTTGTACATGAGTTTTAGCAATTGTTGTTCACAACTTTTTTTCCAAGAGATCTACTGCACATAATCTGTGTAGTTCGTTTATTGAGTACTTGCGAATATTGCATTTTTCAATAATTCTGAGAGCCTGGTTTTGTGCACGTTGGAGTAGTTGCGTTTTGTTTTTATATGCTCCATCCAGTAAGAAACTGCAATATTCCATGATCGGCCTAATGGCCTTTGTGTAAATATCGATGGCAATATCTTGAGAAACAACTTTCCGAAATTTCCCAAACTTGAATAGCTTGTTGTTCACTGACCTAATTGTGTTTTTTATGTGATTTCCAAAATTGAGATCGCCGTCGAGTGTGACACCTAGGTACTTGTAGCATTTTCTGGTGTGTATCGGCGTACCTCCACACTTGATATCGAAATTAGGAATATGTCTCATCTTGGTTTTAGCAGCAAACCACATTAGACTTGTTTTATTGGCATTCAGGCTAAGACCATTTGTGCTACACCATCTATAGATACTCTTGATTGCCATAGATATTTCACATTTGGCGACATTGGCATTTAGGTTCGAAACATAAAGCACCAAATTGTCTGTGTACTGCAGAAACCAACATGAGTTAAGGTCGTTACGCATAACGTTAATGAAGCTCAGGAAGAGCAGTGGCCCCAGTTCCGACCCCTGTGGTACACCATACAGCATACGGGATTCGCCAGATGTCTTCCCATTCGCAAAGACCCTCTGCTTCCTATTGTTCAAGTAATCCCTAATCCACAGTGCATAGTTTTTGGGAATGAAGGCTAGTTTTTCTAATTTCAATATTAGCAATTCATGTGGCAACGAATCAAAGGCTTTGCATATATCTACAAAACACGCAGCTGTGGCCTCCGATCTGTCTCTAGCGGTGGAAAGATGACTAACCAGCTCCAGAATAGGGTCTTCCGTACCCATATTTGGACGGAATCCAAACTGCTTGTCAGATAGGAAATTAGTTCTTGTGAACCATGAGTACATTCTTGCGTGGAAAACATTTTCTACTATTTTGGCCGGCATGGGTAAGATGCTGATCAGTCGCCAGTTGGTTATCCTGGTTGCATTACTGCATTTCGGAATAACTACGCCAGTCTTCCAAACGTGGGGTACTATTCCACTTCTGAAACTAGGGTTTAGGACATGGGTAAATTCCTCAATCAGTATTACTAGTGCATCCTTCAGCATTCGACTACTTATGTCTGGTAAGCCCGAGGACTTGTGGATAGATAATTCTTTTACTAGTTTTACGACCTCATCAGGATCTATGACAATATCCAACTGATCATCATTTCCTGGCATTCCTAGCAACCAAGCCTTTACCTTTTCAAATCCTTGTTGATCAGAAGTTGCGAATAAATCATCTCCAATATTACTAAAAAAACGGTTTACATAATCCGCAGTTTCTTCAGGGGTTATTGGGTTCTCGGAATTATCCACTAAATTAGAAATGTTTTCTTGCCGCGGTCCCTCATACATTTCCCTATGAGTCTCCAGAAGTCTCTCGGCTTATTACGACTTTGTTCTAAATTCTCCCTGCAATACTCAGAATTTGCCTTTTCAATGTCTTGTTTAATTATGGCATTTAATTTCTTAGCTTCAGTAAGGAACATACTACCACCAGTGGATTTGAAGGTCTTAATAACTATCTTTCTTTCATCTATTTTAGACAGTAATTCATCTCCTATCCATACCTCCCTAGCCTGTTTGAACTTGATTGGGCAGACCATGACTAGGTAACCTGTGATTCGCTTTGTGATAAAACTCCACTCAAGCTGGGATCGGTGCGGGTCCAGAGCTCTTCCCAGTCACAGTCAGTCAAGAAGTCGGCCATTGTGATGAACGAATAATTAGAATAAGAACGTCAACGAAAAGCAATTTCCTTCAACGTGCAGACAACAGCTTTTGCCTTTCAGGCAAAAGGGATGTGAACAAGTTTGCAAATTCTGATACCAAGAACAACCTTTACAAAAAATGATGTCTCAAAATTCCTGCTACTCTTATCTCTAGGACCAAGTTCTTTAGGTACAGATCCAACAACATGAAACTCATTCAATAGAGCCCTCGGCATGAATGCCTGTGTATTATCCATGCAAACATGTCCCTTCTTTTCATACAGTTAAAAATCTGAGTAAATCCACCTCAGAGGTGTAGACACTCCAACAGATAAAATCAATGAAACATTGCAGGAAATACCAACTGAGCATGTATCTTTTAGAAGATGGAAGCACAAAGAAATAATAAAAGAAGAGGGCAAAACAACAGTTACTGTAAAAGAGACCACTAGTCTGCCAAAGGCAAAGTTCATAGATTTTTTCAATGCTGATCTGCAAGTTTTGAAAGATCATTACCAGAGAAAAAAGACTCAGTATACATAGGTCGATATGTTGAGAGAGAAATTGAAACCTCAAACTGAATGCATTATACAGATGGACTTCAGTGAAAATTACAGGACTGGATACCCGGACACAGTAGCTGCTACTTTCTTTGAGGGATCACAAATCTCACTGCATCCAATGGTGGTTCATTTCTGTACTGAAGCTGGAAAGGTGGAGACCTTTAGTGTGGTTGCTGTTTCAGACAGCACATCACACATAGCTCTGACGATCTTATCTTTTATATCATTAGCGCAGTCGAAACTCAAGTCAGTCTTGCCACACCTAGAAAGAGTTTACTATGTGACAGATTCTCCTGCCAGCCAATATAAGTCTATTGTTCATTTGGTGGCAAATCACAAATCCATGTTTGCCACAGAGGCAACATAGCACTTCTTGGAAGCAGGCCAAGGAAAAGGCCCTGCAGAAGGTGTGGGTGGTGTAGTTAAGAAAATTGCAGCCAATAAAACCAAATCTGGATGTATTATTACTATTGCTGAAACCTTTGTGAAGGAAGTTTGTACCACCTCTAAGGTGACGTTCATCATTGCAATAAGAAATAACCACACAGCCTCAGAAAAACCATCAAGGGCTGGCATTCAGGCCAAGTAAAAGGGGTTTCACTCTTCCACACCCTGGTGCCAATTTACAACAGGGTGTGGATGTTATTATAAAGTTCAGCGTTTTGTACCCTGTAGGGGTAGCAAGAAACAGAAGTGGAGATCAACACCAGGAAAGTAAAGGAAGTTAAGGAGAAAGTGTCAACTCCCACCCAACAGGACATCATACAACCACCCTTCATCAAGTTTGCTAATTTGGCACACAAGCTATTGCTCCACATTTTCCGTTCTTTTCCGTGTATTGAACTAGATAATGAGAAACATATCACAACGATTCTCCTTTTCAGCAAAGAAAAACAGAAATTGCCTACTGCGAGATTTGAAGTGTATATTATCATGATGCCATCAAGGCCCACACTTTATTGTCAGGCCACCAAGAGAAAGCAGAGAATGCTTACAAGGGATTGCAACTTGTTATGCTATTGCAGCTGGCCAGGAAATCAAAACAAACTGTAAAAATGCTGAAAAATGCAACAAAGCTGAAAAAGATTAAATATGTGACTAATTTCTAGGCCCTCTTTAAATCTGCAGCTAATGAATAATGGATTGAAAACCACCTTTATTGAATAGCAGAAGTGTACTTAGTGCTTCTGTCATTCTACAACAGTCAGCTACTTTAACACTGGTTGGAGCAAGATTTGTAGAATGACACAAGTACACAAGTATATCTTATACTTATGTTATTCAGCAAATATTGCATTAACTGCGATGTTTAAAATCTGACTGTTGTAGAATAAAAAAAACAATAAGTACACTTCTGCTAATCCGTCTTTGAAATTTTTGCCATACAACCCTTCTAAATTGCATGTGAATTTAAACAAGGAAATCTGGTTGTCTGCATGACATAGGGATCACTTTCTTCCTGGTATTGCCTGATTCTGCAGTTAGCCCAAGTCATCAACTTCCTGCATATTCCCATGATTGATGCAATGTTAAAATAGTTTCAATTGTTCATTCTGGCAATGTTTGTCTGTTGAGACACCAAAACTTCCGAAATTTAGCACTTAGAATGTCAGGGAAATACCTTGAAAATGTCACTTTGCAGTGTGTTTGCACTTAGCATGAAGAACATGCATGTATTGTATGGGACCTTGCTTGTCTGAGTATTGTAGAAGTGTGCATTCTATCATGTCATTTTACAACACAGTGTGTCATTTTATAAAACAACTTGAATAACTAGCCTTTAGGGGATGAAAAAACAATTTATGTTAGTGTTGGAACTTATTGTTTTGAGCTGGACCTGTCCACTGCAGTGCACAGAATCATTAACTTTGTGAGAATTCCCATGCCTGACCTGTTCAGAATGTGAGTTATGGTATCATTTTGGACGAATTTCTCTTGACAGAGGTAAAAATTCGGAATTTCTAAAGGTCAATCGTTGAAAATGTTGCTCATAATGTAATCATATGGTCATTATACTGTGCATTTGGCTTGAATATTATTGAAATTTGCGGGTTTGAGACTGTCATATTCATGCTGTCTCTGTACACATAGTTATGCTGATTGTGTCATTCTCTGACACAGTGTGTCATTCTATGAAATAACTTGATTAATGAGCCTCTAGGGGAGGGAGGAAAAATGATTTAAACTGTTTATTTCCTGGACAGTGACATGCTAATATGTTGGGTGTATATAATTAAATGGGAGTTTTTTGATAAACACTTGTTAAAACTGTGATTATTGTCATGCTTTTATGAATGATATTCATACATGGCACTAACTATATAACTGAATCTCATTTTACCATAGATTTACAACACTTATGCCTTAAATCTCAAGTCTGTATTATGTTATATGGATACTATTTCCATATTTTCATGAAAATGCAGATAGTTCATTAATATATCTTGCTCATTATTGACAGATTTACACTAGCCTGTCAACCTACGAAATGACAACAAAGTCACCTTTTGTAATCTACTCACCGCACATTACATAGAAAACTGATATATATCATTGTAGAGAATACAATCATTAACCATTTCATTGATATTACATTGATAAGAATACAACTCATAAAAAAGCACAGGCGATGGAATTTTTGTGGAGAAATTCACTATGGAATATGGCTCTTTTCCAATTATAATGTAGTTTCATGAAAATCTACAGAGTCCTCACATATTTTAGGGTTGACCAGACACCAGAACATATTATCTAAGCTAATATATACAAAAAATATATTTTTCTCCAGAATTTTTTATTTTCATCTTCTATATTTCCCATTATGTAATTTCTCTTAGAATAGATAATGCTTCTCTTACAATCATTTCTCATTTGTTTATAGGTATTTAGATTGTTGTCACTTTTGTCATTTTGATATATTTTCCAGGCTCTATCTTTGTCCACAATCTTTTCTATAATCTCTTGGTTTAGCCATGGATTGTCTTGGCACCGGTATTGGAGGTTTTTTAGTGGACACATCTCATTTATATTACTTGTTATTTCTCCTTTCATATGATTCCAAGCCTTATTTGGGCAGGTACAGTTATACAACTGGTCCCAATTCACTTCTTTAAGCTTATTTTGAAAGACCTCCCTGTTGTACCTTCGACATGATCTGCCATATACCTGTCTTGTTTCATATTCCTCTTTTTCTTTCTTTTTTTGTGATACATATTCCCTTATGATCGCTAATTGCAAAATCAAGTATCCCACTACTGTTGATATGCATGATATTAGTAAAGACTAGATCTAGCATGTTTCCAATTCTTGTTGGTGTGTCTATAAACTGTTTCAACCCTGCTATTTTTTCTAGATTCCGTAGAATTTTTGTTTCTTGATCTTGGTTGTCGAGGTAATTAACATTGAAATCTCCTATAAGGGTTATTTCATGATTTCTGTATAAGTTACTTATTGTCCCTAGTGTGTCCAATAGATAGTCTGTTGCAACTTGTGGATTATTTTTCTGGTTTGGTTCTATTTTCAGCCATAGGCATTCTATGTCTTCATTACTTACATTGTATTCAATTAAGTCTCTGCTCGTATTGACTATGTTGTCCTTTATATATACACACACTCCTCCACCTATTTTTACTTCACCTTTTTCGTTCAGGGTTTCCTAGCATACTAGTCAAGACACCACAAAATCAACTCCATAAGTAGCACAGGACTATAAAGATGGATAAATATTTCTATGGAAAGGGTTACATGTACACGATGATATACATTTACGACTTGTTTACACACCGGGGGCAGATTCCAATGTCAGTAAATCCTCTATCCGTATTCAGAAGGTGTGTGATTCTTGAAGGTGAGTTCTGTGAAAATAGAAATAAAGGAAGAAAGAAAGAGGGTGTTCAGGAGAATGATAGATGAAAAGAAAGATGTACTTACTGGACACTGAGGCAATCTTTTTATATATATTCATTTTTGCACACGCATATTATATCACTTAGGCAGTGCTATAGGTACCTCTACTGGATTGGTATTTTGTAAGTGTAAGCCAGGGTAAATACGAAAAGTCAACGACGCACATATATTACTATATACCGGTGCACGAATGTCTCACTTTTACGCGATAAGAGAAAAGATTCCGTTCGGCCGCACCATGGCGTAAAATATTTTTATGCCACACCGTACCACATGATCTTATTTCGGAGGTTGAAATACGTTGATAATGTGAGTACCAAAATGGCATTTAAATCGAATATCGGTATATAGTAATAAAAAGACATAGTGAGTGTGGCCGAATTCCATCTGTTCCTCGATATTTTGGTCAGAAATACTCACCGAAGTCGTAGACTGAGGTGAATATTTCTGACCAAAATATCTCTGAACAGATTCCATTCGGCCACACTAACCATGTCTCTCTATAGTCCGGGACCTGGCGAGCCAGAAATCAAGTTTCGTGGCAAACTCTTGTAAACACCCTGGAATATGACAACTTTGAGCTGAATTTTTCATTTTTTAAAATATTACCTTTGGTCTAAAAGTTGACATTCTATGTGAAAATTCTGTTTCCATGGGAACCATAAGAATTTACATTTTTGTTCCTAAATCTAATGTTCAACTGAATATTCATAGGAAAACAATGCCAAATTGTAGTTTTCTATAGTTATATCAATGAACTATGGACATATCTCAAATTTCAATCAGCTGACTTATGGTGACCATGGACAATGCATTTCTGTTCCTCTTTTCAGGATCATATCCTTTGCTAATATTCTTTCTTATCTATTATGTAACTATGGATCTATCAGCTATGGTATCCTCTCTCATCAATGACTGTTTAAAAGACGTGATTGTAAGGTTTCTAGAGGGCACTTTCCTCCTAGGATAATCTGCACTGCAATGAAGCAAAAAGAAGAAAATACCACTTACAGCAATAAACTTATTCTACGGTGTGATGTGCAGCCCTATTTCGATACACATTTATCAGACGAATCGGATGCAATCTATATATCTTAGCTTTTAGCTAAAAATATATAAGGGTTGGTCAAAGCACCCTCTTCTCAATACAACGCTTAGGTGACCCTCTGCCCCACCTCTGGAAATAAAGCTCTGGGGATTCCGAACCGAATTCATGAACCCGAACGAATGTTATGTAGCACAATCTCATTTGCTTCTATTCTCAGCTTATAGCCATACCAATCTACCGCTACCCACAGTGAGTGCACACAGACAATAATAATAACCACATATCCATTACACGCGCGCCCGCTAGCCACATTAGTGAAGTTTCCAGGTGGCTTCAGCCTGCGTCAGAACGCGAAGTCGCACCATCAATCACGTCTCAAATCTCACCATGCAGAGATTTCTGTCTTTTCGCTCAGAGAAATAATGATCGAGGCAAAAGTCCACCGCCTCCTTTTCCAATTAATCCCTTTTGGAGAAGGCGCGTGCCTAAATGCGACCAGTGTAACTTAGCTTTCACTTCTTTAAATTTAAACCTGTCTCTTGTGGATTGAATTTTAAGTAGCGATATTAAAAAAGACAACCTAGGAGATGTGATACTGCTTTGGGTGAGGGGCCAGGAGACTAAACAGCGAGCAAAATGATTGGCTCATTGCAGGAGCACACCCTTTGAATGCGATAAAACCCAAAGCTTCTCTAGATAAAGGAGGTCAATTTTAGACGGTATTTTATGAGACTTCTAGAGTTATCAGTGAATCATTTACGATATCGGTTTTCCTTTGATGAAGAATATCATGCTTTAATTTGTTATGTGCAAATGGGCTATTTTCTCTCGATTATTTGCTAAATAAAATTATACTCAAGAAGATCGTATCGGAAAGCGTGGAACGTTAAGCTGATCATCCATTATCCATAGAAAAGGCTTGACATGACTGTGTGTAATAGCTTCTGTTAAATGGGTTGGTAGCCACACAGTGCAAATGTCATATGTATACAATGTTCTCTTGTTCTAGTGATGGGAAGTATACCTGAACATTGTTCTTAGGCATTGTAATGTAAATCTACCATGATATTTGTCATCATGAAGACGTTACCTTGTTCATACAGGAAGTATTTAATGTACAAGCTAATAACGTGTAAATGTGTGAAGGCGCATGCTATTTTCGTGGTTAGCATGATTATCTGTAAGTTATATCTTGTCTACATCAATGTAGCACACATTTATGACATTTTGTCAATTGGAAAAGTTCCGTCTAGTCAAGAGCTAGGTGCTGAGAAACTGACGATAAAATGTTTAGTCATTGTTTGTGAAAATCCTTTTAAAGGTTATGGATAGTGGCAATGCAGTCTACAACAACTCCTTACCTATATGAAAATACAAATATCTTATAGTGACTTTAATGACAAAGAAAAGTCCGATCGTAAGTGACGGGAGATTGCCGCAATCAGTTTTATTTTACCTGTCAATCAAATACAAACATACAATTATTTTACAAAGATCGTATTTCCAATAGGTGGTACAAACACTTCCATCTGGGTAGTAATCATAAACACATACAGCTCCACGTCGGTCTGTGACATGGTTCGCCGCGAAACAATGCCATGGGATAGGGGGTCACACACATCAAGATAAAGTACAATGGTGATTTGAAGTTATTACCAGCAGCAATAGTGTTATGGCGCTTAATTAGCTTTAATCTAGTGATTAAACTTTCATCCAATGTTTATTCTTGACAAAGGCTGGTATATGTCACATCACCAAATATATATTTTCTAAGGCTCCAATTAGGAAGGCCAAAATCATCAAATGTATATTTAGCAAGCTTCTACAGGTTCCTAGCATAAAACAATGGTTCGTAATCGATTAGTAGCCAGATAATGCACCACCACATTAACGTGTAATAAATCTGGTCTCTGCCTTTCAAACAGAATATACAGAGACACCCCAAATGACGAATGCAGAGATAACCTGTCCTGGACTTAACACAAGGTAAATGTCACTTGTTTGGCAAGTAAACAGTCATGAAAATAGCCGATTCAATGACATTAAAGATTGTGATTTGACATCTGAATGAAACAGCCATCTTTAATCACACAGTTGTTGGCTACATTATACCGGCATCTACACTCGTCGAATGAATTGTCGTATGGTATTTAGTAGAAACTTAACGAGTGATAGTGTTTATTGCACAATGGGCAGGTCGTGTATTACTGAGGGAGGCTTTAGCCGAGCATAGTGAGAAGCAGACCTGACCGCAGTGCGATAAACACTAGCACTACTAACCCGAGTTCCGTTTAGTATTTATCCTACCCCGTCTCCTATAATTCATTTGTTACCATCGTGCAATAAATAACACTTTACTACACGCTCTTCGGAATACAGAGACCCAATGTTAAGCCTATGGCGTGTTTTTTTATTATGGGTAGGATAAGTACTGTGAAACCAGCGCCCGGAAAAAAGCTTTTACCTTTTACTCCAATAGCCGGATGCAGTTTCGTGGAAGGATGCAATACCTGGCTACAGACCTGTTACATAATTCACTTAGAAATGGGTTCTAGAGCTGGAAGCGTGAAGGAGCATAGCCATAGTTCATGCCGCGGTATATTTATTTGTAATCCAGTTGAGATTCATGCAAAGTATTCCTTTGTCGGTTCACATGGTTATCTCAGCTGAGAATGACCTAATGCCGGGGATATGGCAATTTACATCGACACAAATACAATCTTCTAGGTTAAAAAATGAATATAAACTTCAAGGGCTTGGTCCCTGGTTTGTTGATAGAGTGAACATTGTAAGTATTAGCAATATACATAACATATTTTGGCAGTATAATATTAGGTTAACAGTGGCCAGGAGTGGGTAAGTTACATTTTCGCAAATCCTCCGGTGGTATCTCAATCAATAGTTTGGGCAACAAAGTTAGACATCTATCTATACATCCACATTGATCCATCTAAAATCAGTGATATTATACATTGATACTTGTCCACAAAAATACGTAACACAATGATTGTTGCGGTACGAGATAGTTTGAGCCAAGTAGAATAAAATAATCACCAATAATGATCTATCTCCCTATATCATATAGCCTATTATAGTATCGACACAGGCCACCAAGACTTAGCGGAGGGTAAGCATTATCCATAGATGACTTACCTAAAATAGGTGACTAAGTGTACCACTCATTCACGCTGGACATCAAGCAGTTTATACACTAATTGTGTGTGTGAGATGAAGCCCGGGTATGGTCATTTAAAAGACACAGCAAGAAGGATTCTCCTGGGTTCTATAGACACGACGCTCACTTCCTAGTCCATGGTCAGGGCTGGCAGCGCGCGGTAAATCTAGAGGATGCCATGAATACTGCATGGTCGGATGACAATTAAAGTTCTCAGGTGTCCAATTAGACCGACACGCATCAGTCACCTGGGGTTAATTGGTGCGTCAGAGGGGCTAGGCCAGACGAATGGCCCGCCCGGACGATCACGACGACGACGTCTTAGCCGTGACGTAGGTTTAGGAAGTCACTTGACCACGCTGTGTGCAAAGGTCTTGTCGGCACGTCGTGTTGTAGCCTACGTACGGGCTTTACCAGGTGTGCAGCTCGTTTGTGATGTACCCACACTGCTGGTACATAATATCATACCTGTACCGGGGCACACATACATCTCACATCTGGATGAATATTAGTATCGGGAACAGATAAATAAATTACAGGTATGATGCACACCAGGACCCTCAGAAATGTGAGGATCATTCACAAAGCAAGTATATATATTTTGGGTCTTTATTGTTTCCGCATATCATGTTGGTTCGGTAATAATGAACCTTCGACGACAGAGACACGTCATTTTTTTTCACTGCACTGTTCTGGAATATCATATAACATTTTTGTTGTCCACCCAAAGGTGTGTAAATAAATATACATATGGGTTAGATTTGAAACAACAGACCCTGCTTTATGGATGGTGATGGCAAAGATTGGTAGGTAGTTATACTGCTTCCCACTGCAAGAACGAGGATTTGGTAATGTCCACCTATAAATACTCCTCATTAATAGCCAGGGATTTTATCAACAAGTCACTACACTCTTTAAGACAGGACCAAAAGGCCAGCAGAATGAAGAGTACACAAACAGTCAAAGGATATTGAAGATTGTTATACCTTTACAACAAATACTCTCACAAGGGAAACAATGAAGACACAAAGGTGTATTAATCTGTTTTCCACAAGTAAATACAAAACTAGATTAGAACCATCTCTGGTCCAGATAAGGTCAAGGTTATGAACGATAGGAAGTTAGGAGCACAACGCCTACGAATAACAGTGTCATATTGTTTTAGATGACATAATTGCATTATGTAGATCGTTTATTTTCGTTTACATTTAAGTGTTATTGGTCCGCGATAACGATGCAGAAAATGAGTGTAAAGCCATTCTCTGCTGGTCAAGGCATGAAAAATCGACATAGTAAACTGCCAAGGTTATATAACATTATTATCAAAGGTACTACTGTAAGTAGCTATGGTCCCGGTATAATGCTTCTAGCGTTGCTAAAGTATGGATGCTAACCCTTGACAGAGTGCTGCATAGGCACCACATTTATACCCTCACCTCAAGGGATTTTTGGTCCTCTCGGCCACATAATATAACAACAAACATCTGCCATCAATCGTAAATGCATTCCACTGAATGTCACAGTCAAGTGGTCCAGAAAAGAGTATTTTCTATCTTTCGTGCTTACTATAACATCTCCAAAACGATCATGGCATTGTTCAAGACAAAACTTAACATATTTATATATATATCATCACCCCGTTACACTAATTAGTTTTAGTTTATGCATGGCATATATCAAATACCACTTATAACAGGGCAGTACTGCTACTAGGTGCTTTCAGAGACTTTGTTTACTATCTAGGAGTTTAATCAAATCTGCCATCGAATATAGGACTAAACACTCACAAAAAACATCTCTGAATATTGTAAATTGACGATGCCGAATATGTTCTAGTAGTGAGTCATTAATCCGTTCTGGTTTCATTAGATATTAAGGTTATTCTCAAGCCATGTGAGTCCTAAATTCAAAAGAGCAAGACAGGTAAATACTGATACAGAAGGTCTATTCTACGTCACCAGGGTCTGTTAGTTTAAATAAATAAGTCCAATCATTCAACCTCAAAGAAGAAACCGACCATGTTCACTTCCACTCAACATGCTGCGAAAACAACGACCACTTAAAGCAAATACAGACGTGTTCACTTGTAGGATAGAAGACAGGTCACCCTAACAAAAATATAGTCCAACATGGATCTAATGTAGCAAACTTTTTCTTTTTTTAGAGTTAGGTGTCATTTGGCGCGGTTCTTCACCAGCATTAAGTGGTATTCTCTACCTCTCCTTGGTCCCCATTGTGCTTAGGCTCTTTGTGTATTTTTAATCTTGTAAATATCCATATTGGAGAACAATATTGATTGTGACGTCATGTATTCATAGCCTCGAAGTGGTGTGATTGTCGATGACGTCACTTGACGGATACGAACACTGGTCCCCGAGACCAAGGCCATCCTGTACTGGACGCTGCTCTCTCCTACAATAATCCTACCCCGGCGCCACTAGGCGTCGCTGGCTACGCCCCTCCCCTCTCGCCACACACCAGCGGTATCAACATTAATGCCAGCCACCACCAGGGGGCTCCGAGTTCACAGGAACCAGAAACAGCCCGGTACATCCGGTAGACATCGACGGCAACCGTTCTGGACACATTTCCGGCGGGGTTGCGCGCTACACAGCGATAGGTACCAGCGTCCTCGGGGCGCACAGGTTTGATTTTCAGTTCGCCAGTGTTGCGTGGCAGTGTTCGGTTGGCCGGGAAGCCTGTGATGTCACGCTCGCCGGTTGGCCGGTGCCAGATGAGTGCGGGGGGAGGATCTCCACTGGCCGTGCACTGCAGTATCAAGACGTCAGCCTCACTCACATTGACGGAGCGTGAGATGTTGATCATAACAGGCGGCCGGCAGTTAAAACGTTCCTCGGGCACGTCGAGCAGCGGTACAGAAGACGGAGTGGCGCAGTGCGATCCCATCACTGTCACTGTCGTCATGCTGAGCCACAGTTTGAACCAGAGCAGCTCACAGTTGCAGTGCAATGGGTTGCCTTCTATGCTTAGGTGCCGAAGTCGCTGGAAGGTCATCTTCAAATCCTTTGGCAACATGGTGATGCCATTGTTGTCCAGATACAAATGTGTCAGCTGTGTCAGGCCCCGGAAGAATGAGCCCCGAATGTAATTGAACCGGGTGTTCGACAGGTGCAGCTGGCGCACCCCGCGCATTTTCGGGTACCTGCTAAACTCCACGGGACCAATGGGGTTACCTACCAGCGATATTATGTCCGAGACAACGTGCTCTAGGAAGGCCGCATTCCGTATGCCATTCTTGTCCAGGTTTAGATGCTGGAAGGTGAACCCCTGGAACAGGGTTGGCGAGAATTCAAGAGGGCGGCGGTTGCTTTGCCAATTGAGGTCGCGAAGACTGGCCGACAGCGACAACAGGGAACTAGTAGACTTTGCGCTTACCGTGGCATTGAAAATGAACAACTTATAGATATTCGCCCCGTAGAAAGCCTTCTGAGCGATCTCTGACAGATTGGGATTCTCTTCAAGTGACAACCGAGTTAAGTTGAGACCATGGAAAGCAAAGTTTTGGATCACCTGGAGGTCGTTGCTGTCCAGGATAAGCCTCTTTAGATGGAAGAGTCCACTGAAGGTGTACGACTGCAGCTCCTTGATGCGGTTCCATCGCAGGTCTAGCATGAATAATACTCTCAGACCCGAGAAGGCATTCGAATCGATACGCTCGATGTTGCAGTGTGTCATCACGAGTGTTCGCAGAGAACTGAGCCCGGCAAAACTGCCCTGTCTCAGGCTGCGGATGTTGTTCTCCTTCAGGTACAACTCGTCCGTGTTGGTCGGGATACGCAGTGGGATGTAGGTCAGGTTCTGCCCGATGCACGCCGTGACTGCATTTTCCATACGCAGGATGCATCGGCAGTAAGTTGGGCAGTCCAGCGACGCCGAGTATGTCACGGTAATGGCGTCCGTCAGCGCCAACAGCCACACACAGACGCCAATGAACTCCAACCGAGACATGACCGACCCTCTGCCCGAACTGAACCTGTAACACCAAGTAAAAGACATGAGTTTTGAATTGTGGCGATATTTCAATCATTTTACTGCAACGAAAGATTTCTCGAAGAGCAAGACTTTCTAATCGCCTAGTTAGTAAACAGTACTGTGATAGTTTTGGCAATACATGTATAGTTTAAATCAATATAAGAATGCCCCAAAAGTCACTGTTTCATGCTTTATTGAATTTTGTAAAGGTAAAAGCAGTGTTCAGCATGTTTGCTTATTGAAACATTACATTGCAACCTAGCAATTCCCTATACATGCTTTGAAAGCTGCCTATAATACAGATGCAAAATATCAGCTACATAGATTCACATACTTAAAACTCGATTTCACGCCTAGCACGGATAACAGTTTCCCGGCATACTATAGCAACCATGCACACCTGGTTTATATATATTTATATATATATATATATATATATATATATATATATATATATATATATATATATATATATATATATATATATATATATATATATAAATTATGACAAGCCCTAGTTTCTGGACAAGCCGTAAGATATATCAACCACAAGAGGAAACCATGCAAATAATGGTTCCCTCTAGTCTATAGTCCACCCGGAGGATTTCGTATCTCTCCCTACCTAATAATAAATTGCTAGGACATGTTCCACGCGATTGAGGGAAAGGGAAAAATGGGCGTGACAGCAGGGGTTTGGCGAGGAGGGGCTTGTGTATGAAAGGCCGGAAAAAATTGTGGCAAACAACCAAGTTCCGGCTGAAGTCGCATGACGTGGGTAACACAATGCCCATACGTGTGCATTATATATGTGGGTTCTCTGCGAGCTGCTGAAAGTCGTGAAAATGACGTACGGTCACACGTCTGAATGGGGCTGATGTCACGCCTCTGACGTATGGGCCAACACGATTCGACAATGGCCAGCCCGTCCTCCGCGCGATAACTTATCCCCCGTACTATCAGCTAACTCCAATTTTGCCCCACCAGACGGCACATGCAGTTTTCCGCTTAGAAGTATGGTCACGTGCCCAGCGTCGGGTAGCCCGTGACAGGCCAATTTGGTGTCGGTCAGCCTAGAAAGGTACGATAGAGGAGCGATGGGTAGGGATGGGGTTGTTTCCCTGGTGGTGTAGGGGTAGGGGCTAGGGCCTCGACAAGGTAATCAGGCAGTCCTTTCATTTACGGTCCATTTACGGATGTCTTGGTTAGGCCTCTCTGATAGTGCAGTGGAAACAGATAAGAGCATATGTGATATTAGTTCATGTATTTATTGGTGAGTACTTGTGGTTTTGCGATGACGTTGGGATGTCAGTTACAAGAAGGACAAAGGCAGACAAGATTAAAGAAAGATAGATATGGGCTGATGGAATAAATAGTTGGCAGGAGAGATAGACAACTTCAGTGTGGATGTAATGTTCATGTCAATACTATGCAGAACATTCATGCGTTCTTTCTGCGACACGCCAGAAAACCCAAATAAAAACTTTCATTCTCCTAAAGCGGGTGCTCCACCAAACAGGCCTTTGGGCTGGGAATGTACAAAAAGTGTATGAATTTTCAAAGCTGTTCCACCTGTTCCATGTTAACGGCGTCTGTCCCAGTATAGGCGGTGATGGGGTCAACGTGGATACCGGCAAAGCTTGCGGCGTCATTGGCCGGCCGCCGCTAAACATCTATTCAACGTGCCTGGTGGAACAGGTTCAAAATTACCTTGAGGGCAGGCTGGCAGTGGCCCACAACAGGTCAGCCGATGACGGGCCAGCAACAGGGTTTTGGACACACAGCGATGGGCTGGCGTTTGGCGGGGCCGGCTGTGAATAGGTTATGAGCTGTTCCACCGAGCAAATTATCGCTGCCTACACGCAAAATGGGCCGGCAATGGATGTCGACGACCAAAATGCAATTGGTCAGGACTGGCGCCGGCTTGGTGGCAACCACTTAATGAAGATTGGCAAATTCTAGTTGAAAAGGTCTACGTTTATAATGAATTCAGGAATTCTATCTTCACTAGAGTGACGAGTTAATGTAGTCAGCCGTCATAGAATTAAAGACCATCCTCATAGTGGAATAAAACTTCAAGACCACGAGTAATTGGGAATATAAAACAGGGCGCAGCAGGAAATTGACACGCGTTTTGCGGTGCATGGGGACAATCTGGCAAGCCAACAATTTTTACACCACAGCAAACCAAGACAACAAATCCATTTCTTACACATAGTTTTGTGTTCTCCACCGTATTTTATTCCCACCACTTTTGTGCCAGGAAGTGAGAGTTTCTTGGTTTTCTTTTAGGTTTTTTAATCTCTCACCGGTGGTCATTCCCGCCGCCAACGTCGACCACCAACAGAAACGTTTTGAAATGACAGACACAGAATTCCTCAACGACCTTCCTGTTTACGTCAGTGTTTTTCCTTCCTTTTTGTTTGCCTATTCAAATTTCAGACCCAAAATTAAGATCTGAACTGAATAGGAATTTTAATGAAAAATTAATGTAAACACGTCCGTAGTGCAGATTATCTAAAACCCACACACATTCGAGGGAGAATATTAATTGCATGGACCGATGAAGAGCGAAAAACTATTTTCATTGGCATTTTCCTATGTTTTTCGTAATTAACCATTATGAGGCACATCACTGCAAAATGAACACTATTGAGCATGAGATATACATATATAATCGAATAAGGACGTGTTATTTACATAAAAAGAGTTAGATGTTAAAGAGTATTTTAGAATGCCTCCATTACTATGTGCGCTATATATATATCTGCAGACATCGAGAAATGCACTCTCAGCTATAATAATATGCATAACCCGCTCAATTAGAAACACTATCTCTCAGTTCACATCAGTTTTATATTATTTTATTTATTCTGCAACATGTGTTCAGCAGATATTGTGTTTCCCATGTGACGGCAATGAGAATATGAAGCAGTTGATGAACCTAAAGCTGCCATGGCGATTTACTTTGTTGCATTGTGCATTTCTCCTCTTCCCACGAAACTATAGTCCAAATTAGGGTTTTAAATTTTGGTAAGGACACTTGTAATTATATCCTACTGATAAATCTATTCAGGCACGCCTTATTATGTCTCAGTAATATGGAATAAAGGATGCACACATGACAATAGCAGTTTCAGCATATTGGACGGCTACTACTTGCATGTACAAATAACATTTTGAGAAGGAGTTACAAACATGAACTGTTGTGGAATAGATACACCGTTGTATAAGATCAACTGAATGCAGTCGTTTATCAACAGTGCATATTTGTTGCAGATGCAGAGGATGATTTAGTAATCCACAAACCTTGATCTATTGATACTCAGAAAAAGCAAGTAAGTAAGTTATGAATATTGTATAGAGAAACACCAAACAAGAACATACCTGTCGGGCGATGATCGTCTTACACATAAAGGTATACAAACTAGGATTTGGGAGTTCATTGCTAAGTCTCCTTGTTGTTGGACAACCGGTCGAATCTCTCCCATGTCGGAGGTGAGTATCTAAGCCAGACAACTAGAATGTGAACACCGGCCTTCCCAAAGTACAAAAAAGGTACAAAACACACCAGTTATCTTAATTTGCGAAGACCCATGGATTGCACGCGGATTTGGAGAGATTTCCATGGACGTTTCAATGGAGGACCGGTTTGTAAACGGTGCCACTTTGTCATCACCGGCCGACCCAACTCTCCCACGAGTGCCGCTTACAAATTCAACCGCTTTCCCGCGGCCTCCTTCTGCCTTCACATCACTGCCTTGCCCTAAAAAACCACCTCGCCCACTTCTCAAAACGGATCGCCCCAAGGAACATGACAGGCGTTTGGAATAACACAAGCGCTCCCCCTTCCGGCGGCTCCAAGGCGGTTTAAACCCAGTGCATGCAGACAGACTTAATTTCATGCTCCACGTTTGAAAAGCCTCTCAAAAGAGGTAGACTATTGTGGCCATTCTCGAGTCACTTCAACTCCAACCTGCTCGTAGGCTTAGCTACGGACGAAAGGTGACGAAGATGGGAGTGTGATTTGCGGGGTGGGGTGGAAGAGGAGGGGGAGTTGGGAGGGGGCAAGCGAGCGGGAGGAAGGCCAAGGGAACTGCTCGTCCGGTTGGAAATGCCTAATGTCCGTATCCGGTCTCGGTCATTATTGCGCATGCGCGTTTTCTTGAGGACCGCCGATGTTTTGTGAAGGAACGCCCAAAGGACTTGGTTGAAGGACACGGGGGTTGTTGATGAGGGTGTGTGTGTGTGGGTGTGTGTGGGTGTAGGTGTAGGTGTGTGTATGCGTGGGGAGGGGGTGGGAGCAGCAGGGGGCGGGAAGGGGGTGGCTGGGAGAGGAAGATGGATGGAGAAATAGGGAAATATTACTTATTTCAACTGTTTGTGTTCTGATACTGCAACGTCGGCTGCGAGTTAAAACCTTCCCATTTTGCCTTACCCAGACTTTCCCGTCAGAATAAAATGTTCAACCGGTAAATAGATTGAAGATGATTTATAGTTCGGAAATAGATGGGGAGGCCGATGTTGTTCTTTCCAACCAAAAACACTGATAGGCGCATTTGAATAAAAACAAATAGAATTGAGTCTGATCAATTGCTGTCGTAAAATAAAGATTGATGAGTAAAATGTGAATCTTATTGGTATTTAATGCCTTTCCTTGTTTCTATACAACTTCGTGGAGTTGTAAGAACTCATGGATCCTCTTAGACATACCTGACAGTCCATTTACCTTATACACAAGATAATAGTGATATCAAAACGAAATGAATGAATTAAAACTGCAGTCTGCTAGGCAATAACCTGCAAAATAATGAGTCATTTGAGTTTACTCTAAATGTCTCATGTGATATACTGCTGTCTTGGGAATGTTTCTATCCCGACACATTCCCGTCAAACCTGATACGCAGATAGGATAGTTCTCTACATCAGTACATCAGTTCTCCCCAAAAATACTAAAGTCAGACGACAATGCGTCTCCAGGAGTTGTCAATGTGCTTCCGGTATTTGGTTGAATTTAGGCCGCCGAGCGGAGCGCAAATTGAGGCTGCCCGGGCACACACGTGTCGAAACAACCGTCGGGCTTTCAGGATGGTTTTCTCATGTCTTCTCGCTTAGCGTGCACGTGACCGGCGTCTATGACGGCATCTTTCTTGCCAATGATCATTTCATTAAAATGTGTGAAATAGCGAGATAACGCTCACGTCTGCGCCAGCTGCTATCAAAGCTCGCAGGACCAGATAATTCTACGTGTGATTGGCACGAGGAAGACTAGGTGGGTGGCGAGCAGATGACGAAACTAAGGGGAGAGACTGTGTGATGGGTGTGTGAGGTGGGTGAGTTTGGTAGGGATGTGTGGTGGCAGTGGCAGTGGTGGCTGTCGGGAAGGCCTCACATGACATCACAGATTATCTTCCAATAGTCCCTGTGGTCCGTGTGCTAGAAATCCCAGTTAAAACTAATTACGTGCTGCCCTAAAACACCGGTAGGCGGCGCGACGTTCAGACAGCGGCGTCCCTTGATGGAGGTGCAGCCAGAACGACATCGACTGGAAATTAACACGTGACCGTCACAGCTGCCACCGACTTGCACTGGTCTAATTCTTCCTGTGCCAAATAGAGGATGGGACCGAGCGAGTGCTACATGTGGAGACTGCGTGTCCCATTACTGTATTATGCGAGTGTCTTGTCACATGAACGTATAGACTACAGAGTGCATGTCCCCCCATATCTCTTCTATAATAAAACCCATGAAATACGTATCTAATACATTAATATGTCCATCCGGAAATCCAGACGCTTTGTATCGTTAACGGGTACTTGTAGTAAGGATGTTATGACCCCCTGTACTGTGTATTGTACGAGGAAGATTATTTAGAAGGAAACCCACAAGATGAAAATAGCTTAGTCCGTACTCCACCGAGTTTGACTGCAGAGTAATTCAGGAAGCGAAGCTGAGTGAATTACTCTGGGGTCAAACGAGGTGGAGTGCGGACCAAGTTATTTTCATCTCGTGGGTTTCTGATTTTATCTCACCCCATATCACATGATTTATTGATAAAATGAATTACCCTATTAGCCATTGGGTACACCAACTTCATGGCCATGGAGTACGAGTTCCTAATGTTAAGCCTATGGAGAAAAATACCGGGGTGAGACAATGTGGATTATCCTTCCACTTAATAAAAAACCGCCATAGACTTAACATTAGGTAATTTTATGCGGCATGCCGTGACATAAAGTGTGATTTATGCCTCTAGGGGCATATAAAATTGACTAATCAGCGACCAGATCGTGAGATACTTCAAAAAAGTTCTGGTTGCACTCAAAACGCCCATTCAAATATTTGCTGCTATGATGAATATTATGAGTGATTTATGAAACCAGCCCAACTTCAAACATCATTCTAATATCAACAATAAATACACACTCAAGGAAATCATATTATAATCGCGTTCTTAGCCATTTTGACACTCAGCGAAAAGACAAAACATGCCCATGGCGCTATCTTTGTTGATACTGTCAAACTACGACGAGCTGGCTCGCTGTGTAAGGCTTCGCAACAATATTATGATTCAAAACCAGATTGAGAATAAAACGTGTTCTAACCTTATGCATGTTATACGCCATTGGAATATCAGAAATGTGCAAATCCCGATATCATCACAAACGGTAAGAACCCTTGTTATCTTGTTGACATAGCATTGTCGAACTTGAACGGTCAGCATAACACGATGATAGATCCCGCTATATACGAGTGCTGAATTTGTAGATTTTGAATTTGTGCGGCAATGATACTATGAAAAGTTATTGTTTTATAAAATAGGTGCAGTGAGATACAGAAGAGAGTATTTATTTTTATATATATTGTGAGATCTTGAATTCAAATCATGTTCATTCTACCATATTATTATATACCTATGCACTAAGTCAGTGTAAATACACACTGCTGCTATGGGTATAGTAAGTATGAACAGAATGCACTGTACGCTGTGAAACATTATACTGTTTATTTGGAAACCAACAGATTGCACGCTTTCAGTGACAAAATGCACGCTTTGAGCCTAACTTGCACGCTTTGAGCTACAGATTGCACGCTTTGAAGAAATAATGCAATCTGATTGGTCGAGAGGCAGACAACAGAATTCTAGGTGCAAGATTAAAAAATGGCGGATCCCTTCACTTGGCGAGTTCTGAGGCTTCGTACAGAAACCACGGAACGAGTTAGTGTGATAATATATCAAACATCAAGGTAGAAAATGTGTAGGATTCATGTGATACAATTTAGATAGCTTAGATATGCGAGAAATATCGATTTCGATACGTTCATGGGCCGAGCAGGAAACTCGTCGATGTCAACAAAAGCAAAACCCCTGTCAGACACTGCACCGCTCGAGTACAGCTGTCCAATGGGACGATTGAGCATAGCAGGGTGACCGTGCGGTAATTTATGCGCTGGTATAATGCATTCGCGGCTGCGTGGTGATCACTTCCGGTTGTCAACTTCCGGCATGTCTGCTAACGTACACATTGTCTTTGCGAGTTGTAAAAAGTGACTTCAACGTCGAATTACGGTAAGTTTTAGCTATTTAAGACCGTGATACGGATACGTTGTTTTGGAGAATTTCTCTGAAACAACTCATAAATCTACGCCGTATTGTCACCATAACCATGGTTTCACGTAATATCGTAGCTAATATTACTGAATCAAATCCTAAAATTGCAGTATGACCACAAGACTGGCTTTATGCAGCGACTTGTCCTATAATCTAAGAACTGAATTCTAAAGTTTCGTCCGACACCATGAACATCGTGCAACAATTCCTCCCTTCTAGAAGGGATTCCTGGCTGTTCCGGTCGTCGCTATTTCACCATTGGTCGTACATACCTCACTAATCCAGGTAAAAGGAAATAATCGTTCATTAAAAGCTCGCCGACCAACTTGAGAAATGGAGTGCTGACTCTGCACGGCTCGGGTATTGTGGATCGATATATCTCTCCCGCCGTGTTGTCTCCCTCCTTCACTCCCAACCATCTTTTCAACTAGCAGTCCAAACCTGGATGGGATTGGGGTAGGAATTAGCGGACATGCCCTTGTCTGCACAGAAGCTCATGTATGCTTTGGGGAATTCCCTCGCGACGACGCCTCATGCAGGCATTTTACCATACATGCACGCAGTTAAGTCCGAGTTCCAGTTGACACGCAGGTAGTGGGACCTTCTGGCCTGGGTGTGGTAACCCCAACAAAAAGACAGCTCTACTTCAGGGCCAGCAGGATCACCTTCCCTATCCTGTCCATAGAACTGCTACTAGGTTCCGCTACCCCACAACTCTCAAGCCAAATCTCCTTTCCCCCTGACCCTATGACTCTAGATGGATACACCAGTAGGATTCAGATCGGGACCCGGGGTGTTAGATGAAGGGTCAAGTGGGGGCATACTTAGGAAGAATACAACTGAGGACAAAGGGTGACAGAGAACAACCAGAGAAATGGGCGCCAGGTGATGGTAACAGAGACTGATCAGCGGAGGTAGGCTGTAAGATGGCGACAGGTGAAGGCCAATCCGTGTTCTAAGTATGGCCCAATGTAGCCGCGAAGTCGAAACCAACCGGAATCGAGTCTCTCCCCGCCACCATAGCAACGAGAAGAGCAACTCGGGCGAGCACAAACATCGTGAGGCGGAGCGGGCAGCTCGGGTTACCGGGCAAGTCGGTAATCGTATTAGCCATGTTTGGTCAGTATACGGGCGCGGGCTAGCGGTCCTGCCAATCCAATCATCGCCGGCATAATTACTTTATTAGCTCAGAGATGAGCCGGAAGCAGGGGGCGCCACGCGATACCCTACTGTTTTTATCGCCTGCAAGCCGGCGGCGACGGTGGCGCACCTGGCGTCGGTGGGCGACGAGAGACGCGCGGTATCTGGCGGCGACATGCGACACGAGTCGTGATTAAGTCAATCAGCACGTTGCGATGCGGCGGCATGGCAGCGACGTGGCCGTCAGCGGCCGACGCCGACGCGGCTCCTCGTACACCGGATCCGCCCCGTGACAGTCGGCCGGTAATGGTGTCCCACACGTAGGGATTGTTACGTGTCGCCGGCTGACGGGCACGCACAACTACAAGTATCACCGGTTAATGTCTCTGCGGACGCACTAATGCGACGGAAAACCTTGGTCATGAGGCTGCACAATAAGAATATGGCATGAACATTGCATGTATATCAGGTCTAATACTGAAACACTGAAAAAATATAACTTAGGCCCGGCGTCCACCTACTACGATATGGCACCGATATGGTCTACGATGCACCTCCCGATAACAAATCAAAATCGCGTCGGAAGGTTACCTGATATGGGGGCAGTTGACCACGTTTCTGCGATTAGACACCGATAAAAACCCCATACAACGCATGGTGGATTGGCTTGTCTAGACATATGTCTACGATTTTGCACCTTCCCGATATGGCACCGATTTTGACATTTTGTATCGGTGCCATATCGGGAGGTCTACGATTCTTTCGTAGTAGGTGGACGCCAGGCCTAATTCTTAAAGGCAAGGATACTAATTTAGGTAGGTTTTTCGCCGTTGCTTTCAATAATAGGTTTGCCCAACTTTGTCTCGCAAGAATTACAGTATGGTATAGTGATATACGTATTAGCAGACAAAATACCCTAGAAAATGGATAATCATATCAAAGTTAGATGCTCTTCTAGGAAACTGTCTTTGTAAGTAGTATGTACAAATGTGGGTTTTAACCAGGTGGACTCTTGCTTTATTTGATACTGTAAGTAGTTTATAAAAATAATGATTTAAATCAGGATCGGTAAGTCATAGTGTAAATTCATACTGTAAGTAGTTTATGAAAAGTATAATTTTAATCAGGGCCGGAGGTAGTAGGTTATGAAAATGACGGTTTAATACATTCCATTGGGAACCAGAATAGAATAAAAGTCATTCATATAAAACAACTTTCCAATCCAAAAAAAGGAGACAGAAATATAGTCATTGGAATTCTTCCATGTTTGACTATCACTCAAGGCTGAAATTAAATCCTCTACTGGGAAGGGGATCAATAGACTTAAATATTCCTATCCTACGGGCGGGCCTTGTGGGGGTATACATCTCATGAACGCATTGATGTGACACCGCCGAGTTAGGCTATATTTCGGAGTATTGCACGACTGGTCGGGCAAATACAGAGCTGGTGGAGGAGGGAACCGTCCACGTGTACTCCGCTGCACGGCGCCACTGTTTGACAGCCCTCCCTTCCCAGGGAGCCTGAAATGGACTCGAATATCGTCTACCACTCGGTGGCGCCCAGATGCACACTAGTGAGAGGCAGTGAAGGAGTCTCGCTATTAACATTCAAATTTAAAGGGAAAAAGAGAAAGGGAAGAGTGGTAGGATAGGGGGTAAGAAAGGAGAGAGATGTGTCTGTCTAAGGCAACTACACGATAGAATGGAAATCGTAGATTCTTCCGGTCAGTAAGAGCAGGGACAGCATGAAGGATTGGAGATTTACATAATATGAAGTTAGTGCTGTTAGAGCCATATGGTTACCTGTAGAATATTGGATTAATGAATTGATAACACATGTCACTTGCCCCATCCTCTATGATTTGATAAATGTTTTATCAGCAGTGCCACCTTCATTTCCGAAGTCTAAAGGTCAGTTCCTCCTCTTAAATTGGGTATCGTGGTTTTCAGGTGCGGAGTTCATGAATGATTGCATTAATTACGAATTTTATCTTTAACAGATATGGGGAGAGAAACGTTAATTCTCCTTATGATTCAAATAGTGACATCAAAATCGTGTTTTAAAATTGCAAGTTCCCACGCGTTCATACATTCGCATTTTGAGCAGGTGCCACCTTTTAGAGATCCCAAATGATATCTGACTATAGCACGACTAGACAAATGTCACTTAAGGATTTCTATTATTTTAATTTTTGTCTGTTCCGCTGGAGTGTGTTCTCCGTGGTTTGGAAATTTTTTTTTCAACTGGATACATCGACTGAAAACCCACTCTCCACACGGTCTCAACACTCTGGACAACCGGTACAGCTGATAGCCTTCAAGAAGTCTCAACCCCGAACAAATGCCACGTCAAAATTTTTTTCCCCAACCACGGAGAACACACTCCAGCGGAATGGACAAAAATTAAAATAGTAAAGGCCAAATACAAGGGGATAGACATAGAAGCTATTAGGACTACATCTGATAGAGACCCGTTTTCACACTGTTTTTATAACGGAACAAAAATACGAAAATATAGGGACTGGAGTATCCTCCTACAGTCATCGCACCCGTAGGAAAGACCACAAAAGCATATCTACTGCACTTTGCCTGATGAGACTGGAAAACAGTCGAAACCACGAGAGAAAATGTTACTACACGACATCCACACCTTGGCGCTGGACGTTGGGGAGTTTACTTGAAACGACTTGGATCTAGCGGGTAAAACATAAACCAACAAAAGAAAGAACGACCCAACAGGAGCAGGGAACGAAAAAATCCCCACTCCCACAAAACGATCTGACAGACTTGGTTCATGTCAGTCGAACGGTGAACTCTATTGAGGCGTATACCCCCAGCCCTGCCCAGAGCTGGTACAGTAGGGAAAGATCTTCCCCTACTCAGGACTCTCTTGAAGCCAGAGATTCCGTTAGGTGCATTGTTACATCTATATACAAGTAAGCGTCAGACAGATAGTCGATCATAAATGCGAATCGACGACAAGCGAACTGAGACGAACAGTTGAACGCCCGGCTGGACGCGCCGAGCGGTCTCATCCAATCAGACACGCCGCTGGGGGTCACGTGAACGCCCCAGCCAATGAAACACGCGGAAAGTAGGGTACGCAGCAGGACGCGGGAACCTCCCCGTGTCCGCTTCCCTTGTCTCTCTATTACGTGGTCGCAAGCGGTAGGAACAGGTTGTGTTTTTTCGATACGCCTCGTGAATACATCACTTAAGGATTTCATTTTAAAATGTCAAAAGTTATGAAGTATGTAAAAATATGAAGACATGCTTCATATATTTCTTTTTGTTCTGTTGACATCATCTATCCATTAAAGTCATGGGATTACGAAGTACTTGCAATTGAACGCTTCTAACATAACAAAACCGCCCTGAATAGATTGGATGTGATTGTTGTCTGCTGCCGCGAACGCCGAGGGTATATGGTTTCGAGAACTGCAATCTGGAGTCAACCTGTGAGGTGTTCGTGCAGACAAATGGTCACAGCCAGGACTCTCTCAGCATTCACTAGGAGTCGCTTCGACCTCTGGTTACCATTACGGAACGCTGAGAAAGTCTACATTTTGTGTGTGTACATGATCCTGGTATAGATACGCAGTCTAAGTGGTTATCAGTGTTTCCATCCATAAAATACCTGGATGTGTATAAAGGAGACCAGAACTTGTTAAAGCGTTCTCTCATTGGGTTCCCATACATGAATAGTTCACATTTATAAAACACTTTCCTCTATGTATTGGTATCGTATACAGATAAATGGGTTTTTATTACGTCAAAGAGAATAATAGTCAACCATTAAGCTAAAAATGATGCATGGCTAGCATGGTGTGGTTTCATATTGTAATCATCACATTTGCTGATTGATTCTCCCTTGGTGTTTGCTTGTGAGTAGGACAGAATGCCCACCGTGTGGGAGGGCATCCATTATAGGATGAAGTTGCCGCTCCCGGCCGTTAACAAAGCTAACCTCTGACACGTGGGTGTACACTGTACAACGCGAGGTGACGATAATTCCCGCCGCCATGCGCATGCGCCCACTTCACATCCGCCCCCATGCTCACTCGCCCTCTGGCGGCCACCCCGACCAGCCACTGACCCCTCCTCAGCCGTGATTTGTATGGCATTCCGCTGAGGAAGTGGAGGAAGAGTAGGAGGAGGTGTTAGTAGCGCTCCCCTTGTGGAGATGGTAATATATAGCCGCTTTAACTGGCAACACGGCCGCCAACATTCGGCCACCTCCGTTACACCTACTCCTTCCACCAGCCGGCCTTGCCAGTCATACACACACACCTCCAACATTATCCTCACCACCACCATGGACCCCTTCAGAATTCAACATAGTCCTCAAAACCACTCCTCCCTCCACACAGCCATCACTTCCCCATCGCTAGTTAACAAAGGTACATCCGACCTGCCACGCCTCCAACAGCTAACAGCTAATCTACCATCCTCTTTCCACCAATAACCAATCGCCTATCGGCTAATATCATTTCCAACCCCAATGGATTTACACTGCTGTAGACTGCAACCGTCCACCCCCTCCCTCCCACTGCACCCGGCAATATATGATACACATTTCCTCATCAGCTTCACACATCTCTACACTCCTTCTGAACCTGCTGATACCACTCACAGTATACAGGCACACAGCAGCCGCGCCCACCGCTATAGTGATCATATTGGGTAACACAGACAACAAATTAGGGCCCTTCATCAAGCACCCACCTGTCACACGGGCCATCTGTCTTCTATCAGACAGCGCCGGGCATGGCGCGACCCTGGTCTGGCCAAAGGGAGCCGGGAGGCGGGAGGGGCTTCTACCACCTCCGCCTCCTCCTCCTCGCTCTTCTCCCCGTGTATATACCTGAGCTTTATAATCATGCTATTGATCACCGGCAGCTTTATAGTCAAGACGTCGGCAGGAAGAGCTAGTCCTCCCCACTCCTCACCCCCTTAGCTCCCTCGTCTGCCTCGCACGTTCGTCCATCTCTTCGATTTCTCCCCCAAACGACCACCGCCGATCACCGTGGTATCGCAATTGCAACGCCCGCCACTGCTAACATCATTATCACCACCCCCTTAACTGCAAAACCATGACAGAATACAATCAGGTTTCCGATACTGAAGCTATCGGATAGATTCGAGAAACATTAACAGGTAATCATTCAAAGAACTTCTGTTCATGGAGACTGTCTGTTCTAGGTCGAGGATAGCTTAGGACAGAGGCGTTCTGAGTGGGCCTTTCGATTAAGAGTCAGTTGTCAAGGTGGGCTTCGTTACGTGGACTTAGGATCCCGGAAGCCTTGTTAACTTTATGGAATATGGGGTGGAGTTTGTGATATGGAAGTGTAGGTGAGCTTTGTGAGGTCCCATGTCCATCTATTGTGTTTACCTTATCCTAGACAATGAACCATATTATTCCCACATGTTACTATTTCACGTTTTAATGAACAAGTATTGACAGGAGTAAGGCTTTGACTATAAAGCACAACCTTAAACAAGATACAATGATGCATTGGTTAGCGAGTTAAAGACGGAGATCCCCCCCCCCCCTTTAAGATATAAAAAAGTCCAAGGAGGCACGGAAGCTCGTCAAAAAGCAGTCCTCATTCTTCGTGTCATGACACAATTTATTGATTTTTATCTTCGATTGCACTTCATGCTGATGGGAGGCACTAAGACATCTATTAAATCTGTCACTTTGGAATGTTTAAGCATGACTTTATAGTTATAGTACATTTCGGTAGCTAGCGGTCTAGTACATTTGCTGAGTCAGGTCTTGAATGGTGTATAGGTTATTCGAACCACACGAGTCAAAATGTAAAAGAGGGGGCGCAAGATAAATCCATATGGGAGAAGTATACGAGGCACACAGCACAATTTTTTCCGAACCTTCGGATGCCGTCACACAGACCCACCACCCCCACCAGGGTATAAACCGGACAGTGCGGAACATTCAGAAGACAAGAAAGGAATTTACGCAAATAAATCTATATGGGACTCCAGTTTTGTGACTTCTTACCCAAAACATGTATATTCTCTGAAATCTGAATTGCGTAAAATACGCACTGAGGGGCATCTTCATTTTCATATCATTCAAGAATAGAAACCTGTGGTGAGGATATCTTCAAGTTCATTACAAAGAAAAGGACGTGAAAGAAAAAAAGGGATCCTCTAGGGAAGTGGGTAGTTTGTATATGTACCGTCCTGGGGAGAATTTCTAGTTTATTTTAGTATTGCGGGTTTAATGATAATCACCCGAGGGCCAGGGCGGTGTCACAGCTACATGGTGAGCATCCATCTTCGTCCCCATTAACCCCATCACAATGTGCTACGGGTGGCGCCCTCTACCCCATCAATATGACATCAATGCGGATGGCGGATGGGTGACTCCGTCAGAGGATGTCACGCGGAAATGCCTCATGGCAGGCGACAGGGCGTGTTTCTGTCATGGAAAAGCAATCCATCTTCTATTATTTATGTTATTCGTTGGCATGCCTGTAGGCCGATGTTTACTAGGTAATGTGTCATTTTGACCGGAAAAGTCAACTTCTGAGTCAGTCAATTCCCATTGAACTGATTTTCAAACACTCCCAATCATACTCAACGGAAACAATACACACATAACCTATTATCATATACCTATTTACATTTACTAGTCAGCTCTACGGATTCCATTCGTCACTGACTGATAAACTATAAATAATACTACCCTCCGTCCCACGTAACTTTCTGTCATTTACGGAGGTAGCAATAAATTCGTTTTAATGATTTCCAGGTTTATAATAATGAGACAGAGTGAGGGTGCCTAATTAAAAACAATTCCTGGTTGCTTTGGCCTTTTAAGACGAACCTGGGTTCTCCTAAGTCGGTAAGTCCAAACACACCAATATACCTCGAAGTAGATTTCATTCAGGCAACCTAACCCTGTCTCCAAATATTGATATCATATAATGCAGCGTATTCCATCATTGTCATTTGGTTATAATGATACCGTTTCGGAACCTAGACAGAATGTTAGACACCGGAAGTCTGTCAGACGAGTAGGACACATGTCCCAAGCGCGTGAGGGTAATCCCGTGATTGTACCGGAACATTCGGAAACCTCCCTTGGACAAAACCTCAATCTCTTTTGCTGTTCTATAAATAAATGTTAAACACACTTAAATGTACATCTATACAGTCTCTGTTTATCATCGATACTATTGATGTTGTTTTCCTTATCAAAATAAAAACATTACAAACATACTAGATTAGGATTTAAACGAGGAACAACAGGTCTAGTATACCCATAGTCTGATGCTGAGATATGCACGAGCAATCAAACACGATATTACAAGTCACATATCGTTATCGAGCAGCTTCTCGTGATGAGTGTTCAACAAATATCTTCATAAAGCTGTGAAATTTAGTGGAGCTGTGGTCCTTGCTGGCAAAAGCTCAGGAAGTTTTGGCAGGTTGGAGGAAATTGTTGTCAAAAAGACCCTGTCTGGTTAGCTGGGTGAAAAAACTAATTTGGAATTCAAGCAAAATGACCCAGATCATGCCATACAACCACATTGTCAGCTGTCGGACTATCAACCTCTGGTAAAATAGGCACAGACAAATACCCAACCAAATTCACTTGGCGGAAAGCCTTTCGTCATGCAATATATGGTGTAATAGCAGGTCGAAATTATTTTTTTTGGTTTCAAACCACTGAACCTCATTCTGGTATGTAATATGCGTAGTGACACATAACATCTGGTTAAACAGCCAGTTTATACAGTGGTACAACGTTATACAGTGGTACAACGTGGGCATATCTTGCCGTAATATGAGAAAACGTGGTTACTGAGCCCGTACGTGTGGCCGTTCGAGGTCATTTGATGAAAAAATACGGCCCGATGCCGTAGGGGTGAGGGCCGTATTTTTTCATCAAATGACCAAGAACAGACATCGTACGGGCTCAGTCACTACGTTTTCTTATTACTATATACCCCCTACTCGTTTAAAAACCCGTTTTATTAGATGGTGTAGTTTTTGAAAGAACTTACACCATACATGATAATTCATATACCAACAGGTTCCTTATTTACTTTATCTGTAAAACCTGTGGCAAAAACCTTAATCTCTGTCAATTTTACTTGATTATGGATAACACTTTGATCAGTAATCGATCAGTTCTATGCCGTTTTATATGATATATATGACAGAATCCCAGTGATAATTAGAGCAGATGTACGCTCTTCAGCCCCTCGGTACCAAACCTAACGTGATTCACAGATATTTTAGCCTAGTCTAACGTCATATTACTAAGTGTAAGAAAGTACATGGCACAAAAAGATCGCTTACTTGTTCTACCAATGAAAAATGGTTCCCTGGCTTAATTTCTCATACATCTAGCTCGTTCATCTCCTCCCGCCCCCTTATGTAGTAATTATCCCATGTGTATTAACAAACATGGACGTGGTGAATGAGGGTGGACTTTGTTAAAAATGATGTACTACTCTAGATTGCATTATCTATCTTCATTATATATATACATCTATACCATACATATATTGTACGGTGGGAGAACTGACTGGGCGTTTAATCCGTGAATTGTTACGAACTCACGCGATGGCGTATTTTCGAGTCCTTGAGTGGATAACGATTCACAGTTTAAACACTTCGTCTGTTTTCTCTTTATTATACCTGTAATTGCCATTCGAAGTCTAATTTGGGAACACAGAGTTGGTCTGTATAACAAGATATAATATATATGATTTATACGATATAGGGAGCAGGGGTCAGTAAGTATATAAGAACAACGTACATAGGTGTAAGAAATAGGAATGTATGAAATATTGAGAATTACAGAACCCAAAACATGTATTGTGACTACATCTGCATTTTCCATTACACAACTGACTTTTATGTCATGAATAAGTTGGCCCGTCCAATATACCTCAGGTGTGTATTTATTAAACTTAAATATACCCTGGAAATTGATGGGGATTGAGTTTAAGAGGTCCATAGACTGTCTAGAGATCCCTTACAGCAGGACAAGGTGTGATCGAGAACGTGGCTTGGTTGGAATGGAATGTTTGCTAGCAGGAGATATATCTGGAAAATGGACAAGGTCCGATGATGGAAGGCCCTGTCTGAGGCCAGAGAAATCTATTACAACCTGTTAGTGAACGTGCTGGTGAAAGTGCTAGACGGAAAGTTGATGGTGTTTATTGTAGGAGGGGGATATATGAGGAGGATTGGTAGGAGAATATGTAGACGGAAAAGTTTACTTAAGTAGGTGGTAACTAGAGGATATTCTGATGGATGATTTGATAGTTGTAAGCAGCTGATATATGTATGTAAGTATCAGTTATGTGATATAGATACATTTGCAACTCAAGAAAGACGTTTTGTTTGATGGTGCAGTTAGAGGATAGGAGATAAGTGATACATGACCTCTGCAACGAATGTCATATTTACAGAATGGATTAAACAAGTTTGGTAAGGAAAACAGTAGAAGGTTAGATTCCTTCGCATTTTAGAAATTTTTTTATTATGTGGAGACTGTAGACCATAATAGCTGCAGAAGTTCTCTGGGACCATTAGGAGGCAAGTGCTATGAGGCTTCAGGTAAAGAAAATAGAGACTTCCTTAAAGGGTGATGTAATGCTAGACAGGAGACCGAGATGATCAAGACGTGTCATTAGTAGTTGTATGAGGTGCGTTTTTTTATTATCCATCGTATACAACGTCCCCATTGAAAATGTATGGGGACTCAGTAAACCACTACCCATTGTATAAAACCTGTCAGATACCATAACTGTGGTATACGGATTCAAACCTGTAGTATACGGCCTCAAAACCATGGTATACGGGAAAAATAGTCCCTTTTGCTATAGAGCAAAGAAATAGTTGATAGAGGATAGGTTGACCTCGTAATACACTCGCTAACGCTCGTGTATTACTACGCGTCAACCACTCGTGGTTTACGGCCGCCTGTCCACAAAACCATCGATTATTGTCTATGTATTACATGTATTTCACAGAATTGCACCAACCACCCTGGGCAATATTTCAATATTCAACCAGCCAGATCAAAAGCCATCGTAAGGCTGCGGATTGAAATAAATTGTTGTTGCTGAATTAAATGGTATCACCATTGGCTTCATGTTGAGGTGTAAGGTAAGGAGACACATGCATGAGGGTAGAGCGGGCCTACGTGTTTATGATAGTTTCCACGAAGAAGCTGCATGTAAACACTCCACTATCAGAGTGTCCCGATCTGGATCTTCCCCCATGCCTCATTATCAATCTAAAATAGACGACACGTTAGGCTTAACATAGACTATAGGATAGACATTTCGCAGGCTTGTTGCCTTGCCATTTGGGTTCGCGTCTCGCCTAACCACGAGAAGGCGCTCCCAGTCCGGCGGGGCGTAATGAAGACATATCTCCACTCGGGCGTGACTTTGTCGTAGGTCAGCGGTCGGCGTAGGGTTGTATCACCTGACCCCCACTGCTGACCGATCCTGACCAGGGTGGACCATGTCCGCTGTCCGTATCGACCCGTGGAGTCTATACTTAGACCAAGGCTCCCAACCCTGGACAGGACAGGGCATTCTGAGGGATGCGAGTGGCAGGTGGGTGTGGCAGCCTGGCGGCCGGAGGAGTACATAGTTCTCCGTGCGACAGCAGGCAGGCAGAGAGGGTTAAAGGGTGGGTCGCAGGGTGGTCGTGGGTGGGTGCTCTAAATTCTCTGCCTAAATACGGGACAATACAGATGGGAGAAATGAGAAGGGGTCAATATCGATGACCTGGTTCGAGAAGGGTTCGTGATGCTGTAGACATACCAAGCGAGTAACGCGGCGATTTCCGGAATCGCCAACACAAGATGGCGTATATGTGAGCTATTATTTCATATTTCACCTGATTATTGCGTCAGAGATTCTAAATTATTGGTGGGATATATTACTATGAAATAATATCGCACATACACGCAAATCTTTGTTGGCGATTCTGGAGATCGCTGCCGTTACTCGCTTGGTGTGTCCCCGGAATGAGGCAGTTGATCAATGTAGCGGGGGATGGCTGTTACCCAGGGGTGTATGAATGAGTCATTAGAAATAGGACACGTATTGGGTCGAACATGCAAGTGCATGTCTACATAATTTCCCTCGAATTATTTTTAGGGATGGATATGGGACAAGGACCTGATGGGGATGTAAGAATCAAAGGGAGACCACCAAGCATGTCTACAGACTGCATTTCGTCTACAGTTTTGATACTCAGTGGTTCCGCCAACAATATTGTATCAAAACTGTACTGTCATCAACCGCATTTTGGAAAACGCCCCCGGCGCCTATTAACGCCTCTCTGTCTCTGTCTCTCTTTCTCTCATTATATATTTAGGTACATGTACATATAATGTGATATTCATGTAATTGAGTAGAGCATCTAAATTATACATATAAGGCATTCGGGAAAACACGTTTTAGGCCTCTACCCCCTCCCTACCCACCGCCAATAAATGATCACAGATCTGTCCCACATAGGGGGTGAAATGTCAAAGCAGTCACACGTTAATCGGGGCATTCCTTGGAGTACCCAAGCAGTCACCCCTGTGGTGCCTGGAACTATTTCCCGGCCGTCATCCACCCCTGTCACCCACCACGTGTGGCCGGTGGGTCGCCGCCTGCCGTCGCCTGCCGCCCGCTAGTTACTGTTTGAAGCGCCCGTCGCCCGTCCCCGGGGACTCTTTCATTACGCTACTATCACCGGGCCGCCACCAGATTTATACGGGGCCGACTGTGGCCTCGCGGGGCTCGACGAATATCTAACAAATCTACCGCTGTTTAGCATAAACATATGGCTCGGGACTGGGAGCTGGCTGCTCGCGGGGGATGTCTCGTTGTCCTCGCACTTCTCCATGACTCGTGAGCGACTCATTGCAAGCCGTATGGTGGCTGTCCCCGTCTCTAACCTCACTTAAGGGGCCCGGGGGACGGAGGCTCGGCCGACCGTGCCCGCCGGCTCTACGTGCCGCCGCGCCCGCCGCGCTCGCCACCGCCTCTATCGCTCCGCCGCAGTCTTCCCCCGGCAGCCCCGGGTGCGCCGGTCTTCAGTAGCCGGCCGACTTTGGAATTCTTATCGCGGAAACAAACGCGTCGGTAGCCGACCCGGGAGCGACGCCACCCGAGCTCCCCACCACCCGCCGCATGCCACCTGCCTGCCCGCCCCGCCTGCCGGCCGACCGATCGCCTTCCACTCGGCGATCACCTCCTCGACTTCCCACCACCCACCTCCCATCGCCCACTACCCACCTCTGTTCCTATTTATAGGGGCCCCTGGGTCAACTGCCCAGAGCGATAGCAGGTCGCGTCAGCATTGGTTTTCACCTTTTCAGGAACTTATTAGTACCGAAGGAGAATGATTTAATAAGTAGTCTCAAATGTGGGCTAACTGCTATACCGACGCCTCTGTATCTGCCTCTAGTCAGTATGGAGCCAAATCTGACAATGAATTAGATTAAAGCAGATCCATTCAATTGAAAAAGCACTGCTCATAGTTTAGTACGTTCGTGAGTCTGAAGATATGCTGAGATATGGGTGATTGAAATGCCATGGTTGCGGGATAAGCCTTTTTCTGATAGCAAGCTCCTCATTGGTCCTGAATGCCATCTGCCAATCCTCTGTCGAGCCTCACCTTCGGCATGAATGCCTGTTTTCGATGTGCTCTTCTCAGAATGTTCTCCTATGTGTCAATGTGAAGATGAAGTTGAATGTCCCTTTTAGTTGAATTGGTATAAAAAACACAAGCATTTTTGCATATATCTAGTAGATACATATACCCTCATATTTGTGTCTAGTCTATGAGGAAGATTGGTTAACTAAAGGTCAGATATTGTCGTGAACAAGCAGAAACTGATACAGAAGTGACCAGCAGATCCGATCCAGGTGTGCGATTGCTATATATAGTACATATTTAGTAGAAACCGAACGAGAGTTAGACTTGTCAGTGATTATGCCTGTATTACTACGCGAAGCGTTAGCTGAGCTTAGTGGGGAACAGACCTGACAAGAGTGGCATAGACACTGACAAGTCTAACTCGAGTTCGGTTTCATATTTATCCTACCCCTCTCCACGACTATATGATATTAGGAAAGTCCGACTCGATTCTGTCCATGTTTGACAACTGTCAGAATTTCTGTCTGCAGCTGGAACTATTTACACAGGTAAAAAATTCCTGATCACTGATTGGTCATTTTTTTTATTTCTCTAGGTACATGAATTTCACTTTATGTCATGGCACGCCACATACAATCTGCCTATGTTAAATCAATGACGGTTTTTCATTTGGGGTAGGATAAATATATATATGATTTTGGTAGAAAGCATGTCTTCATACCAATTTGCTGTGTGCCCATTTGATATATCAAATTGGTATGTTCACTGCAAGAAAATATGTATTAAGTTATTGCAAATTACTTACATTTCATGCCGTCAACCTTACTGGAAGTACCAAAAAGCATGCTTCTATCATGAGATAAATTCAGCCCCTTTAGCTCGCATCTTGCAGACTGAACTTCCGGTAAATGCAGTGGGCAGCTTTTGTGTAGACTGGTTCCCTGCCCTAATGAAATAAGGGGCAAGTAACGGGTTCCACAGGCATGACCTTCAACTTTGGCAGGTGCCCGCCTGTGTACAATGTAATTCCGCCGATCCCCCTAGCGGATGACCGGGGAACCAGCGTATAATACACAAAAACACGGAGGCGTTACCAATAATGCACCATAAAAATGTAACCCGTTACCTGGCCTATAGTCTAACTAGGCCAGGCTTCCAGGCTAAGCTTTTGTGCCGCTTCCAGTTTTCAAATGCATCGTTCTTTAGAGCGTGCTAGCACGCACGCCCTATATACGCTGCCTATAAAGGATTAGAGCGGTCACATACACTTTCAGGGTACTGAGAAAAATCTATCCCTTCATGATCTGTGTACTATTCTGTGTGCTATTGGATAGGGAGCAGGATGCCAGTGTATGAGGGTCTTAGAGGCATGCCCAGCTGACAAGACTCAAGATCGAAATACCTCATTAACCCACTGTTGCCTAGACTCAGGCAGTTACAGAAATGACAAGTTGACTGGGTGCAATTGGGTTACAGAAAACGATCCACAAACTGAATGTTACCCAAACTTTTTAGATGTTATTCATTTAAAATTAAAATTGCACGCTCATTCATCCATAATGAACATACCATTTGCTCCTAGTTCTGCATCACCGCGTTAGTGATAGGGTATACATGCACCAGCCCTAGTTTTCCAAGTATAAATGTTTTTGAAAAAAGCCCAAGGAGACATGTTGTGGCTACAAGACGCACCGTAACATGTTTCCATTAGTTACTTCAAGTCTTCTCGAGTTCCGAAACGTCTTAAATATCGTCGACGATGGGAGGCAAATGGAATTCGAAAGTGTTAGAAATTCCGGTATCAGACACGAGGTAACGGATGTCCACAATACTGAGGGAAAGCAATTCAATCTTGTCGCGGCACCGCATAATGACATGTGGCCAATGCGGCATGTGTCCCATACCCTTTAGACTGGGACGACTAAAAACGTGACGACTGTAGATTGTCTAGCCAATAGTCGTCAAGTGGTGCCACGATTGTTGTAGACCAAAGGATATCCTCAAGCGTTTACACTAGACGACTTACAGAAGTGTCAGGTGCCTAGACGATTATTTTCAAACCAGCTTGTAATTGTCGTCGGCCGTATAGCAGTCATCATAATCGCCAGGTGGTGCAAAATTGTGCAATCTGACGATTTCTAACCATTTCCGGCTGAAAGTCGTCAAGTGATGCTAAATATAGGATCGCCGCCTATAGTCGTCTAGTGTAAACGCCGGGATATGCTTAAAACACTGAACTGGTTGCGTGTCGATTAACGACATTAGATATGGGATCGAGGATTGAGACACCTCATGCTTGAATCCCACATACTGACCCATTTTAATTCAGTATGGTATATGGTATATATAGTTCGACCCTGAGCTTCACAAACACGCCCAGAAGTAGGTTAACACTCTACATTTGGCAAGGTTCTGTGGCAAAAAGTATGCCGCGCGGAAGTTAAAGGAGATCTAATGGACTCCTTCCACGTCATATAGCTTTATACCACAGACATGCAGCGCTCGCAGCGGCGACTTCTCACTCGCCAAGCACAACCCCCACAGGGCCGGAGCTCGGAGCCCACACGCGCACCGTGTCATGCCTTATGAAGTCCTAAATTTAAGACATTATGTCAGGCCTGATTGGAGGAGTCAGTGTCCAGACAGGACCGGCGACACGCCAAAAGTCGGCCTTCAAAGCCGACAAACGGCCAAAGCTGCACGCAAAAAGTGGATCGCGCGATCACCGTCCGGAAAGGTGCCACACGCACGTGAGCCCGTCAGCAGGCGGCACCCAGCAAGGCAGCCGGAGAAGGTCGGTGCGGGCCCCGTCCGCCCGGGCGAGTGGAAAATAACAATGCCTGCTTCAGGCAAAGATTGATAAGTAGGCGCCCAACACGTGTGTGTTGTCATTATGGACCTCGCACCGCCACCGTTAGGGGAAGTCAACCTCATTTTATACGCCGAGCGGCGACTTGGGGCCAAATGTCGGCTGGCTTTCTATGGCGGGCGGCGAAAATGGCGCGAAAACTCATGAAACGCCAAGGAGCTCATGGCTGGTTGCCCGATGACGAATACGATGAACTCTTGGAGCAATTTCGGGCCATAAGCCGTAGAGGAACGAGGGGCTGAGTGCTGCCTGGTTGGTTGGAGGAGGTGGAGGGGGTTGGGGTGGTGACGCACTAGAGAGGGGGAGGGGTGCACCCTGTATATTGTTACATTATGGGTGTCGGTTGTCGTCGGTGACATGCCCACCAAGGCAGGTCGACGCCGATGCCGGCCACTAACCATTCATCACGCATATCGGCAAATGTGGTCAAGAATCACCTCGACCCCCACCCCCCTCCTCCACACACACACAAGCCGGTAGGGTCAAATTCGTCTGGAGGCAACTTACTACCCTCTACCATATCTTCTCGTCTACCGATCAAGGAGATGAGGGAAAACCATGTACGATACGACAAAAGACTTCATAGTCGTCCTACGACAGCCAATGCTTTGATTTCATTTTATTTTTGGCAACGGGGAGGATGAGTATAAAACCTAGCAAAGATATCTCTGGTACGACCACTTTACACTACGCCTGGAGTAGCGGTGGTGAAAATCCATGATCATCGATGTGTTCACACCATTCGAAACGAGCACTCTCACCGATACAAAAAAAACCCATTGAGATCTGCTCCAGGTTGCCCTGCTCCAAGCCTGGACACCCCCTGGTAGGCAGACGAGGAGGATAGGTGGGGGGGTGATTGGACCTCCTTTCTCCCCTTGACGAGCTATACCATAGTCCACGCCTCCACAAAGCAGCTGGTCGCCCTCCGTGAGCTGCCCTGAGAGGGTGCTTGTAATGACCCCAGATCTACGCTATCTATTCTACTGGTCCTCAGCGTGAAGTCTCTAGTCTCACGTCTCAGGTCGAGAAAGCCTCCAGGTTGGAGTGAGTCAGGAGCGGGAGAGGGGCGTCGTTAGCCCGTGCTCAGACTGGTCAAGACACCGTCTCCCGGCAGCCAATCGCCCCGGTCATCCCGCCTTAACGCTCAGCAGCTAATTAGCTTCATTAGCCGCGGCCGTGAGCGCCCAGCCCGTCGCCCACAGCTTCGTCTTGTATTCAGCGGGCGAGCAACTCAAGGCCCGATTGCGAGCAGCTCGCGCGGGCCGCGTTTACTGCCTTGTTAAGTCACGCCTAATGCGGTACCTGGGGCCTAAGGAGCGACTCACTTGTAGTAGTGCTTCATCACACCTGAACCAGCTGTTTAACAGATGAATGAATTTCAACTAGTATACAGCTGTATGTAGACTTGGTAAGTATGTAGCGTTTCCACCTACCACCGATTATGACATTTAGCACCGTCCACCAATGATGGTACATTTTGGGGCCATCCATAAAGTAAGTATGCAGAATTTCTGAAATTCCTGACCCCCACCACCACCCCCACCTCTCTCCCAATCTTGTACGCAATATAACAAAGAATGGGCATACGCAAAACTTCCTAAATCCTTTGCCCCCATCCCACCTTCCCGTCAGTGCGTACGTACTTTATGGATGGCGCCTTGGTGCCTTAATCTTGGTGGAAACAAAAATTATTAAGATTTTTTTGTCTCCAATATTACATAATCTAGCATCACCGACCGACTTCTGTACCACCGACGAAATGTCTCTAAATGTCTCTGTGGTGAATTTGTCGGTGTCGGAATGAACCTTAGTGTCAAAAATCGGTCGGCGACTACCTCCGTTTTATTCAGAAAGCAGTTTTTTTGCTGACCACCACCGACCAGAATGATAAGACCAGTATTTTACTATATGCTGTAAATTTTAATCGCTGATAAATCAGTGATGGAACTGTTCTAGAAAAACCAATGAAGTTTCTGACTGCCGGGCAATATCTTCAAATTCAGGCGTTCATAGAATAGTGTAGTTGTATGAGATTCTCTCTGGACATGTAAAACACGTACGTTTATATATTAATGATCAGTTAAAAATTAACAACGTATGTCATGTAATCACATAATTTGTGTCGGGGGTCGCCCTCCACAAATCCCATTCACAAAAGTAAAGTTGACACCGGCATATAATCTGGGTCACACGCACCAATTCTCTCATGGTGATTTACGATATACACAGCATCCACGACACCCTCACGGATTATGTGTCATCGAAGTGGAGTAGGTGACCATCACCGGCAGAATTTTTGGGTCTCCCACAAAATTGTTGCCATTTTCGTCAGCTAGTGGAAACGTGCTTTATGACCCACAAAACCTCTGATTTCTGACTTAACATCAGTGTTAAAGACAAATGTGGGTAGGTATCGCACTACCCCCTGTGTCTACTAAATTCAACACTGGTGTTGCTATCTGGTTGCATGAAAATATAGCAGTTTCCCATAGACACCAATAGATAAGCATTTAGCTTTTTCAGATGACATTCCCATAGAAAATAGCATGGTCATATAGTATTCTTTTTTAGCATTTCTCATTTCTTATTTTACATATTCCCAACTATCATAATCAACATTATTTTGAAGATACCAATAGAACATCAGTGTCATTTAGCAACCAAGTAAAAATATTGCAGTTTCCCATACACCATTAGTTAAGCACTTGCATTTTCAGATGGCCTTCCCATAGCAGTTAGCATGGTGACATGCCAATTTTTTTGCATTTTCTATTTGCTGATATATGGAACTTATATTATCCAGAATCATTTGTAAAAACCAATAGAATTTTGAAATCACCCAACTACCAGCATTTGTCTTTAAGCCCAACCATTTGTATCATGTTTGAGATCCGCACATCTGGTTTGTGAAGGCCATTCACCATGTGCACCATGTCTTTTGTAAGTGAGACCTACGTTTGTGGAATTGCATCAGTGTCAATCAGAATTACATGTTCGTTGTCAGGTACTCTCATAATCTCTGGTATATGACCTTACAACAGTCTTATCAAGTGTCATTCCCCACCGATTCTATGGTATCTAAGACACAAACAAAATCTGGTTTGTGACATCAGTGTCATGCCCCTCCATTTCTGTAGAGTTTAAAGCCGACATGGCGTCTGGTCTGTGTCTGCGGCCCTCCGGGCCCGTTAGCAAGACGGCCTCTGCAGGCGACAAGACGAGCGACAAACAAGGCGCTGCCAAGTGAAATATTGTAATGTGACTGGGGGCGTATTGTAGTGAGGGAGGGGATGAGGTGCCAAGCAGGAGGTGGGGGGAGGGGCGTCCATCATGACCGGTATCGTGTTGGGCCTGCTCCGTCTCCCCGCTGGCCCACCCGACGGGCCCGGGGACACACCGTAGGCGCCCTGCTCTCCCCTCCTCCGGGCCTGACTGATGAATGGGTGCCGGACGCGGCCTCCACGGCGCGCCAGGAGCACTTCGCGAGCCACTCGACCGCCAGGTGGCCGATAGTTTAACGCTCGACGGGCGAGCGAGCGCCTGTCAGTTTAATTCATGAGCTCGGTCTGGGGTGTGGTTACTCTGGGTTTAGGGGTTTGGTGAGGGATTAGAATGTGGTGTCGAGTGGCTTAGCGTGGCTAGGATGTCGATGCTTGTCACTGCAAAGGAATTTTATGGTGGAGCGTACTGATCAAAGTTCTCTTGAAATTTTGCATTTCATTTGGGTTGAATGTTGAGTTTTAAAGGGACTGAGTTAATTCCAGTTGATTCACACGTGAACAGTGATCTTCCATCAGACTGGCTTCCGTCCATGTATCCCTCCACTTACCCCACCCCTCCTTGTCGTGATATAGGGCCAATCAAAGGAAGGTTCATCATAATTTCTTGTTGAATCGTTTAATAAATGTCCATAATGAAAGTCTTGAGGAAGTCTAGTCTTCCATCTACCCACGGACCCCAAAATTTCTGTATGATGTTTTTACAGTGATTAGGGTACACAATATAGATACTAAAGAAAGGAGGATGAGGCTTTTGAGAGCGTGAACAATTATCTTGAAAAATGAAGGAACAGGTACTATACCATTTCAGAGTACATAAAAGATGTTGCCAACTACCAAGTTCGTCAACCTTAACTGGAAAATAGCAAAAATATAAAAGCTAAGGGAACTCGAGAAGCTATTGAATTTCAAATTCTTTGCGAATTGACAGTAAGCATACTAACTTGGTTATTTGGAGAATTCCATTGCAAGTGGATCATTTGCCATACATGAAAAGTTAATTGTTCAGCTATACATAAAAGAAATCTCTAAGGACTACAATACACTTACTCTATTCCATATCATGTTACCTTCCTGAAAACACTTCTGCATTCTACAGATGTATAGCATTGAGTTTTAAGCGTCCTTGTGTAATGTTTTTTTAATCATTTATTGGACACATCTCAACAGTTGGTTTTAAATTGTGACCACAACAATATCGTGTGGTATCGAGAACCTCCCATGTTATCATCATTATATCATACTCTATGATAAGTATAACATGTTTGGGCGGACAGGGTGAAATGAAAACATAGAATAAATAATATTACATACATAGTACATGGATACATACATTACATACTAGTAAATGGATAGGCGAGTTGGATGTTAGGATAATAAGGGACTCTATAGATGGATTAGCGCGTGCACAACTGAAGCGTTATGTGACTATATTATGTACATAGTAACATGACCAGGTCAAGGCTAGCACCAGCCGCCTCATGCCCCTGCCAACAGATCAACACTAAAGGAAGGATTGTACGTGACCACTCTACTGTCGACGGCCGAACCGCACAGACAGCCTAAGGCAACCCAGTCAAAGCCCCTCGTCTTTGAGTCTCAGGTGTTTTCAAGGTTGGTGTTTCCACTTAAGGGAGGCCTTTCAACTTGGTCCAAGCTGGTTTGGGTTAAGTTTCTTTCTGATGGCCAAGCATCACTGGCGAGAAGCTTCTTCAGTCACTGAGTTCTGAGGGTAAGTCTCTTTTTTCTCTACATTCAATTGTTTGGCGTGGTTCTCCCTTTGATGCATTTGCTTTGAGCAAGACCTATTTTTGTGTAGCAGTTAATTTTTTATAAATGTTTTACTTAGTTGTTGTGTTTGTTATCATACACAAGCAAAGGACCATATTTTAGTCTGTTAACCTTTGATTTCCTCTTATTATAAGAAAAAAGATTGCTTTGGAATTATTTTTAGGGTCGAAAGACTACTAGGCACTGGCCAGTTCATAAGAATAACCAATGAGTACCGGCCGCATCGACAATCGACATGGGTAAAATAACAACTTCCCCGTCTACACCGGTTATTTAGCCTCGGCACCATATATAAATACCCCTGCCACATGATATTCCATATCCCTCTCCCATGCTTCTTAAAGACCTTCGCTGTTATCTGCTGAGAGGCTACTCTCCATGGCGGCAATGATTTCCTGGGACCGGCTGCCCTTCAAGCCCTTCTATCACACTCGATTTGAGGAGATGTAATGGCGAAGGGGGCACTTTAGCTCGGGCCGGCTGTGGCGGGCCCATGGGCGGATGGGTGGGATCGGCGTCCTGTGAGCATTGGGTGCATGGCAGGCAATCTGGACATCGAAGAGGCTGTGTTTGGACAAGCACGGCCCACTGACCCTGCCCGGGACAGCGTGGTCACTGTGGGTCACTGCAAGGGTTTGGAGTGGAGTCAGCTTGTTGTACGGACAGATTGCTGTAGCACCATTCCAATACAGAAACGTTGGGGAATTGGCGTATAGCCATACATAGACACGCGACATAGACAATAGTTGTGTGGAGACAATGACGTCAATGGATACAGAAATATAAATAGCTCACTCGTGTAGACAAACGTCAATAGCTGGAGGAGTAGATTGCAAGATCACATGATATAGACATTGAGATCGCTAAAAACATACATCCCAACTTGAAAGCTGTATGTACGCTCACATGATTACAAGATGATCCTTACTTACGAACAGACCAAGACACAAAATTACTCACCTATATAGTATACATGTATACTAACTTCTGATGTATATCCTGATTATATAGACATTGATATGTTCAATGACATTCACCTTTGTTATCTTTCTCATCACTTTTGCGGCTTTACAATCTCGTAGAATAGATATTATCCTCCAGGGGTTTAACAGTGTCCGACTGTATCTAGATATGAACCTAAGATCAGATTATTTGATTGCAGACATTTTGTATAATTAGTAGATTTTGGTCGGCAGTTTTGCATAGTTAATGTCACACGCATGTAAACACGAGGATTTTCTTTGACTCTTTGAAAATATTATATGACCTATTGGTATCTCACAATTATCTTATATTTTTGGGATAACAACGAAATACTTTCGAATCTAGGATAATTGTGGAATGAATGTTCAACGAAAAACATATTTCCCAATATAACGTTATACCACCTTCTCACTTCCTTTCTACAAATACTGGAAGAGATTCACTGGTACACCATCCCGCATGTAAATGTTATATAATATGGCATAGGCATGTACATAAACGTATATATGCATACTCAGAACTCCCAATTATTCACTCCTCTCACGACCGACTGCCAGGCGGTGTGGACGCACTGACCGTGGCGGCTGAAATCGCGCACTGTGTGATAGGACGACTTCGCACCATGCTCGATTCGCTAGACATTTACCTATAAATCATATTTAATTAGAAAGTCGCTGCCAAGCTAGTCAAGAAGGTCAGGCGTGAAGCCGGGCGCATGCGCTCTCATTAGGTTCTTCATCCATCACTCAGAGGCCTCTGGTGGGGGCTGTCGGCAACAAAATGGTATGCGCACGCGACACAACGGTAGATTCATTTTTTCAGTGGCGGGTATAATCTAGGATTACGATAGTATTCAGGAATGTTCGGTCCAGTGTGTGTGGAACATGATTTAATACAATCACTGCACACTATTTTTGATGAGGCTCTTGCTGTTTATAATTCCCTCTTTCAATTTACTTCGTATGAGCATATAATTATGGTGGCGTATTTACGAAAACATATAAATTCTATAACAAATTGAAATCAATTCTGAATCGATATGATGGTCTGGAACAAAACATTACATTAATTGATAAAAGAAAAAGGCCGATGCACGAAGAAAAAACAAATAAAAAAAACTCCCCACCCCCACCCCCACCCCACATTGTATAATTTACATTGTCCTCTTCATTTGCAGTCGACTCCGCGAGGGAAAGAAATGTATGCAAGGCTGGTGCAGCGAGATATCATTTATATAATAATCACAATTCGCTAGGGTCATTTTCCGCTGGGGGAGGCACGTGAAAAATAAACGCAGAATCTGGAAACGGTCGCCCAGTAATCCATCACACGCCCAGTTCTCAGGGAAACGACGCCGTGTTAGATAGCGGCGGTATAAGGGAGCTGGCCCCGCCGAGTCCAATCTCAGTCCACTACTGGTGACATTACACTAAGGTTAAAAGGGCCACATATTCATTTTCTCGGCGCACTTGTACGTGATAAACACAATCCGGGCGCTTGTCTTAGTTATCATGGCTGCCGCCAGTCCCATTTGTCCATCTGCTTCTCAGCGATATCTCGCGGCGACGCCAGGAGCCCGGACGGGAGCCAGCCTTCCGTGGACAACAAATGGGCAACGCGCGCGGTATATATTTCTCCCTACCAACTCTCTGGGGAGCATCATTTGCAACAGTAGCATTGGAAACCATTACTTTTTTTCTTTTTCAGATTACATCTCAGGAAATAGGAGAAGGTAGAAGAAGGGGTGGGGGAATGTGGGGGCTTATAAAAGAGGAAGGTTGTTTGTTCGCTGTGTGGTTCTGGACCCAGGAGTATATAAGGATTCTGTTTTATCATTGTATAATATAGCATGGCCCATACGCCTGAGAGAGGCGAGTTTTCACGCGGTTAGGTAGTGCATCTATTTTGTGCACTGGCCATGCGGAGACTAATCCGCTGGGGGACGATGCAGCCCTGGAGGAGACGTGGGTTTAATGGCGGAGACCCTGGACGAACACACAAACCACAGCGGCCCGGCTCCTTGAAGAGGATGGGCACTATACTGAACGAGGCACCTGATGAAGCTGATAGAGTTAGCAAGGCAACGAAGACAGACGAGCAAGAGGCAGAGCGAGGTAGATCTAGAAAGGGAGCGAAAGAGAGAGAAAGGGGACAGAGGGAATGAAAGGCGGAGAGGGAGGTCGAAAATGGAGAAACAAAGGAGAAGGAATTAGGCAGAGGGAGTTATACAGAGACAGATCGACGGAAATGATACATAGGAAGGGATAATGGAATGGAAGGGAGACAGAAGTAGAGGTAATGAGAGGGCTTATGGAGAAAATAGTATAGTTAAGTAGAAAAGAATAGAGGGAATGACGCATAGATAAACAAAGGAAGGGAATGAAAAGGAAAAGGAATGAAAGAAGAGAGAAAAAACTATGAATGGTGTCACCGGGAATTTGATGGGGAAAACAGCGAAGGGACAGACAGGTTAAAGAGAATGCTTAGGCACAAAATGAAGAAAAGAGTGTTATAAATAGAGGTGATACGCAGTAGCCTCAGCTTGATAGTGTAATTGATGGGTGTCAGATACAGCTGAAGCTAACCCAAGAACCTTCTTTTTTTTTATTCAACAAACAAAATTCGCCAAGGACGGCAGTTTTACATTTTGCTCCTTATGCATACATAGTTTTGCGATCTCTCAAGATGCTTTCGAACATAATAATAAGCAGATAAGGATAGAATGTACTTAAGTATAAATAAGATGATAGAAATAACCATGATGATAATAGTCCCACGAGTCTGGAGGTTAGCACCACACAATGATGCATACTACAATAAATACATCAATTTATTTATTTAGATAAAAAGGGTATTGCTCTCAGTTTTCGTTTAAAGTATCTTTTGTCTCGGAGGTTTTTAGATCTCTGTTTTTTGTGAGTCCCACAGTTTCTGTCGTTTGTAAAGTGTAGATTTTTTCTCATGCTCAGTTCTAACCTTGGGTGGGTTGAACGGTGACTTCTCTGCAGATCTCAACACCCTAGCATCGACATTCAGGGCAGAACCTAGTAGGTCTAAATTCTGCCTGTATAATGTTCTGGTGTAGGCAAGTGTGAGCTCATCTCATGGTTGTAGTGTGCTAATCTTTGACAATGCATGCAGCTCTTCGACAGTGTGCACCTGGACTTTATCAAGAAGACACATTCTAAGACCACAGTTCTGTAGCCTCTGCAATTTTTGTAGCCACTTGGCAGATGCTCCCTCATGTACCATGCAGCAGTAATAAAAAAAAGGTGCAAATGATTGTCGATAAACTTTACATGCCATCTCTTTTGATAGCATGTGACTGATATCATTCAAAGTAAAATTACACTTCTAACAAGTGCCCTCATGTGTTTTTTTTAGTTTAACATGTTAGCTATTTCGATACCTATATATATTGATACTAGTTCTGTGTAATAAACATACAGTTCTAAAGCCTTTACAAGGGTTCTTTTATTTGGTGGGACGTACCAACAATATTTCGTCTTAGTTTTCTTGACTGTCAATTCGTGTTCACAGCACCACCCAGTAAAACTATCCAAACCCTTTTGGAGGTTAGCTCTGACAATTTCAGGATTGATATCTGAGGAGTATCACACAAAATCATCAAAAATTAAAGTAAAATGCGTAATTTAGATCCTGCAAGTGGTTAACTACACCATTCACATAAAAAAGACTAACAACATCCGCAGGACTGAGCCCTGGGGTACACCAAAATTCACATCAGATCAGCATGCAAACTCGGGAATACTGGTCAACATAGACGATCAACCAATAAAGGGCGTCTATATTGATGAAGCAAAGTATGAGGACAGAGGATTGGACTATAAAACACTCACTGGATAAAATTACACACACAAATATATGTTATCGTATAAACATGATTATATAAATATAAATCAATAACCAATACTACTCTCAGAATTATTCACTGCGGTTCCTGTTTTGTTGTCTGGCGTCACACCCACTCTTCTAGGTAACCCGGCTACTGACGTGGTAACCGTAGGTTACTTGGGGACGCCCACCTGTTTAGATGCTCATTCTGCTATTATCTGCTGACCTGAGCACATTGTTTATAATCTTACTTCTGTCTTTTTCAAGCTTTCAAGCTTTAGCTTACCTGTAATTCTAGATGTATAGGGTGGGGAAGATCCCAATAAATTTACTTCTCTAATAAACCCTGTTTTAATATTTTTCCGCCACTCACGCCTTCGTCTCAATTATTATTATTAATGATATCCTTTATGACATATAAATTGCTTATTGGTTCCATATATATAAATACACATGTGTATGTAATATATTCTCAGGCGGTACTACGAGCAGAGGTCGAGAGTCCTACAGGGAGTCTTGCTCCCGGAGAGATTAAAAGGATGGGTTGTCCACCATCTAACAGGCTATAACTCAGGCATCGGGACCCTAGACGGGGTGTTGGGTCAGGCCAGTAGAGGGCAGTGCACGTGTCCTACTGCCCGATCAAGAGCTATATACGCCCCTTCCAGACAGCACCCACCCCCTGTGTTGAAGCGTCTTGGAGAGGAGAGTTGGAGGCACACACCTATAAAGCTTATAACTTAGTGTACGCTGCCGACCACATTCTAGACACCACCCGATATTAATTCTCTATGGCTCTCTCTACCTGAAAATACAGGTTTGGATAGATTCAAGACTGCTTTCGTGGGTGTTCGTGCGCTCCTCATAAGAACACTGACGTGCTGCTTCCAAACTATGGCATGCTATCTCACAAAACTTGATAACTTGATATTATTGGCTACAATATCATAGATTGTATGAAGATCAAGCGGTCGATCGTTTTCTTCGAGACCCTTTCCCTATTGTTTGCGAGGTTCATTGGTTACCACTGAAGCCATCACATATGTTGACGGAGCGGTGAAGAAGATGGGTTGAAAATACAAGTATACTAACTCTTTAGATGGGGTTTTATACACATCATTAGTACCGGGTGGTCGATATGAAAACCGCTTGGGTCAATTACTAAGGAAATATACCAGGTAATTAAAGAAAGACGACCCTATCTTTACACTTTACGGTTGCTTTGAAGGCCTGTATTGTACGACATACGTTGCGTGTTTAATCTTCGGCTCCTATTTTATGAAATGATTTATGGCCACGGAAGTGCTTTAGTGCTTAAATCATTAACAGTTACTAATATACAAACACTAATGGTGTTAATGATGCTGTCTTCTCCACGTCAGGATGTGAGGCAATGGGCAAGGAGCTTGTGGGTACTAGCAACTTCTTACCCTCCAGTTGAACCTGTTATATCACCAAATTTTTGTCGTAGAGAAAAAGCATATAATATTCAGAATTGATCACAGTATACCCATTTATGTATCCTAGTATAATAATACTCAGACAACAACTTTGAATTATAATTAATGAAGGAGAGAGTGTGTGAAATATTTAACTGTATGTTTTGTCTTTGTGTATTTATCCTATTCCTCTGTTTCTACTGAAATCAAATATCGCAAACTCTGTTGAGGCAGAACCAATTTTAGGAAGGGTTGTGCTAGGGAGGGGGGGAGGAGGGGGTAACCAGAAACACACCTATTTTCTTTTGGGGCCAAAGGCATTATAAAGTTCAGTACGTTTAATCAGCAACTTAAAATCTAATAAGCAGACAATTTGAATCTTATACTCATGCATGGAAAATCAAACAACTAAAAAAAACAAACAAAATTTGTTAGGGCATGGATAGAGACTAATGACGATCTCTGCCCCTGAAAAATTGGAAATATAACTCAACAAAAAGAACTTGGAGATATAACTACCTCAGAACGATATTTAAGTAGATATACATGTAGATATTTTGTAATGGCCCACTTCGTCCTGTGGACCTCCTTTTCATGATGTTGAATGAAAGGCCTCAAGGGCTTAATGATCATCAAGTGACTTTTACTGTAAGGTTCATCAGGTGAATTTGCTATGTCACGCTATATACCTCCGTCCTTGATACAGGAATTCACCTCTCTCATTTGGCAGCCGCCTGGCATCTACAGAATGTATGCCCCATCGATTTGATCTTGAACATCTTCAAAGATCCCATGACTTTTCTTTCTGGGCAATTGCAAGGTTGGTGGCTTGTCATTCATCTCAAAGTTTTAATTACGCCATTTAGATAGTCCCAGGCGGTCGTTCATAGTTTTATTGAACGAATTATGCAAATCCTTTTCAAGGCATGGCGTAGTGCTGCCAAGCTAGGTACACTCCCTGCTTTTGCTTCTCTGACAAAGTCCACATTTGATGAAGCAAATTAATCTGTGCTGAAGTAACTGCAGCTCGGGAAGTGGCCCTTCCATTTCAATATACATCCTCTCATATAGTAGCCTCAGACCTTCTTTAGATAAATGGTATGTCTGCCAATGTCTACGTATGCGTGTTTAAATTGTTGGGTTTCAATACTCCAGTAGCGACACTTTGATAATAGAGATATTCAATAAAGTCTGGATGCCACTTCACTTGGATCTTTATAAGTCAATCACTTTCATCATTTTGGAATATTTAAAGCTATACATTAATAGAGAGGACAAGAAGAATAAGATTAAGAATACAGTTTTTCGCATTTGCAAAATGGTCACATACCAAATAAATATATGATATGTTGTATCATTGTAAGAGCCTACTTATACTGAAGTGCTCTGTATAGTAAATAGTTGCTTTGTGGCACTAGCTTCCTATTGAGGCCCAATCTTCCTTTTGACTATAACTGTCTCATCCTCTACCTGTCACACCAACATATATTACCTTCGTGCATGAACTGCCAGATGCTTTTAGTTTTAATTCATGCTGTGTAATCTTCATGTTTTCTTGATAGGAGTGCAGGCTTTCTTGATCACTCAGGACTTCATCTGAGCCGAGAAGGGGTATCGCCCTTGTCCTTACCCTTCATGTATTTCCATTTATGGATTCATTCCTCTAACCACCTCAGCTTGTTTATGGAATAGTCAGAGTGCGAATCTGAGAAACACTTAAACCAAAGATGCACTGAGAAATAGTCTTAAAAGATCGCTTAAATTAAGTAGATTGGGATACACTGATCTATAGGGAGTGCAGAGCGGCGATGGTGCTCTTCACCTATCCCACCATGTTGATAGTCCCAACTCTTCGAGTAAGCAATTTCTTATCTTGTAGCTACTTACCAAGCTAATATACCTTTTGAAACCATTATCAAAACGATAAGCATTGAAAGCTTATCGAAAATGGTTCTCTTTTATGTACTCAAACCTGCAAATTTCATAACTGTATCTTCCATACAACAAATCTCTAGGACTACGTATCAGACCATGACTGGGTTACGTACTGCCTTTCTCTTTCGTGATTTGGGATACACCAAGCGCGATTGACTATCTCCTGTCAGGTGGCTTCATCTCCCGTACCATGACTTTGGCGTTATTTGGCCGACATTTTTTGTAATTGCGTCGGTGGAAAAATTATACTTTTGTGTATCATTGAGTCTGAAGCAGCGTGGAAATAGGCTTTTCCTAGCCTACCGTTTACCTCCAGCTAAAATAAAAATTTCTTTAAAAAAAGAAAAAAAGAGAGTAAAAGCCATAGCCTTCCAATGAGTTCCATTGGTTGTGTGTTCGCGGTTAGACGAGACTATATTTCCCCTGAATGTATAGAGGAAGCTCACCCAGGATACACTACTGACGAAGACAAATATGTGAACAATGTAGGAAGTGCGTAATAGAGGGAGTAGGCAATCTATCAACGTGTATTTGGACCGGTGCTATAGAAAATAAAGGTAAGTATAAGCGAACTTGGTATTATATATGCTCGGGTACTCTATTTATAGTAAAGGTAAAGCATTGAATAAACCCCTCTAATTATTGGACGACCAAATTAAACATTTGAATAGTTAGTCATTTCAAAAGAGATCACCCATTGCTACAGCAACTATATATACCATACAGAGTACTTTGCGTGGTTCCAGTCTTTTCCCAATACTTCGCTACACATGTACTCACAACTAGAGAGGCGGTCATCCTGCCGTAGAGTGGGTTGTGGAGTCCCGTTTAATGTCATCAGCCGGTTAAACACCAACCCGTCCCGGGTGACCATAAACCAGGCGCACGGTGCACGGGGCCCCAGGTTCCGCACACATTAGAGCCCGCCGTGCGGCCTATCAGAGTCGGAACATCTTCGGCCGCCCGAGCCCCAAAAGGCCCGCCGCCACAGAAGACGGATCGGCCGAGTGGAGTTTGGGAAGCAAGTGCCTAATAAAGCAGTTGCCGCCGTCCGCCTGACGGGAGGACCCTCTAATCATGGATCATTGTGTGTGCAGGGCGGAGCGGGGAGGGGCGGGATGGAGCGGGATGGGGTAAGACGGGCGACGGGCAGGAAAGGATCCACCGGGCCAATAGAGGCGGTCTGGATCAGGATCAGAGGCATTCCAAGGGTGAGTCCAGGCTCTATGGGGGGTGGTACACAAGCAGTGGGTACCACGTAGGCATCTATAATGACAGGCATTTTTCAATGTCTACCATGGAAAGGAGAGGACATTGTAGTATTCGATGGTGGAATTCAGAGGTTTATGTGAAAAGGAGGATGTTGTGATGTAAGAATTGGAATTAAAGATGTGAGGCTTATATAAGGTAATTGGAAGGGAGTATGCAATGAAGTGATCAGTAGAGGCACAGGTGTTGGCTATTGTATCCATGCAGTAGTACAATGAGAATACTGGTACATGTCAATATCAGAGGACTCTGTAGCCTATTTATGGAGGCACAAGACCCTGGTTCTCAAACCTAGGTTTGGATTATTGTGTTTCCGTCAAGGCTTTCTACTCGTGGCTTTTCTCCAGCAGATTTAGTAGTGTTTATATCCCCCTTTATAACATCAGTATTTGTGTGACGAGAAAAATATTTTCCCTTTATATCAGCTTAGATGTGGTTATTTACTTGGAAGAGGTTTCTGAATAACCCTATCCAGAATATTCTAATGAGGATCGTTTGTCAAAGGACGGAGTATGACTTGAAGCATGATATTTCCTTTCAATCTCAATGCTTCTACAAGAACCGTGTCCGTACAACGACACCACGATAGCCACGCCCTCTCGGCCACCACGTGACGTGCCACACACGCACAATGATTTGAGGCCCTCCTCTCGGCCAAAGTCGTAATTGTACCTCAGCCACCGACTGGCCTGGCTTGTACGCGTCCACCCCCCAGCTTCATCAAAGTAATGCGTAAAGGAACCTAGCTTTGGATCTAGCCTTCATCCGACCACAGGGGCTTTATAAGTATAAACGGAGTGGGGAAGGGGTAAAACAAAAACCTAACAAATCCGAATCGGTCTCTGTGCCAATCGTAGCCGCCGCGACGCGACGCTCAAACGCATTACACGCGCAATGGAGAGCATATTCCTGCCGTTTTCATTGATTGGAACTTATGGAATCCACCCCGTGTCCAAAAGGGCAAGTAGAGACTGGTCCGGCGGGGGCGGGCCGATGGTTATTTGCCGTCGGTCTGCTGATGGCCATCCAAGGCCGATGGGCGAGCCCGCGGGAACTATAGGCCGGTTCCAAATTGAATCTAATGCTTGGAGTATCTATCTGTCTGTTGGGCCACCATCGCGTCTCTGCTGGAGAACGAGGTTTGTTCACTTTCCCCAGCACAACCCGCGCCCACAAAGCCATAACACTAGCCCTGAGCGTCAGGGACAGGCCACTCTTTATACATGGAGCAGCTCTTCAGCCAGAAGAAGCAAAGGACGAGAGCAGACGGCATTTCGACAAGGGAATCAGTGGAAGAAAGCAAGTCCACGAAGATGAGCAGTATTGTGCATTGTACGAAAGAAGTTTCAAAAAGCATACCATAGCCACGTGTAAACAGGGAAACATATTTATGTAATCGAATGAGATGTACAGCTCGTAAACCTTATCTACATCATCATGATATCCTAGACATGATCCTCTTATTGCTCGTCCTCCTCTAAATCACGACACTCGAGGTTACTTAATCAAGTAATGAATTATGATTTATTCACTGAACGATAATTGGCTAAAATATACAAGTTATCATTATGGAATCTAATTCATTTTCTTTTTCATGCGATATACCCACATTTATGCTAAAGAGCTCAGTAGTTCAGATTTTGTGGATGATTAAACAGGACTGACAACTGCAAGCTAAACACCACTATTCTAAATCACTAGATGAGCTTGTATATACACATATAAACATGTACATTTACCTAATTCACGAGCAAGTGAAACATCTATTATACCTGCATATGTAAACAGCGTATGGTGACAATTTTAGGTTTTAGTCCCACACCTATTTTCGATAGTTTTCTGAAGTCAAAAACAATTGTACTAACAATCCCTATTCTAGGGCCATTAAATCTACCCACCATTTCTCAAAAAGCTCTAGTGCTACGATCGTCAACCCTCCATGAACAATACTTATTGCAAAAAAAACTGGACCTTGTATATTACTCTGCATTTTCCGTTGGAGATATATGCGGGTAACTTGACAGATCCCCAAATTTGTAATGATGATCGAATGCGATTACAAAATTCAAATGTCCCGCATAGCTAGAATATGACATTAAGTGTGATATGTACATATAAGGTGAGGCACAAGAACGACACAGAGAAGCAAGCATATGGAACAAAGCATAGATTAAGATAATAATTCAACTCCATTCAACACGATTAAGATAAAATACAATACGATGTAAATCACAGACATTATACAGAACGGATATAGGTGAACATACCAATAGACTGGACAACTCTTTCTTATACACATCATCACTAGGGTTGCTCTTCTGCAGGACGCAGTCGTTATAAGAAAATAAGCCTGAAAGAAAAGAGATATGCAACATGATTTTAATAAGGGGTTCATAGTAAATTCATAAAATAATAACATGGGCTTATAATTTTGAATTTGTACATTGTCTCTAATGCATATGTACATCACAGCTTGAACTCTGTAAGATATAATATCTGTGATAAACAACCTACATACATACACCAGATAAGGTGTAATATGATACTCAATGAGCATAGGTGTAAGAACGACTAGGTCACATAAAAACATGTATATATATATATATATATATATATATATATATATATATATATATAAATATATATATATATATATATATATATATTGATAAATGGATGCAGCTTAGGACTTCAAACTCTCTCGATAGATATAGACTAATCAAACATTCGGATCTGTAATTATCCTTATTACCTCTCGGTTTCTGGTTACTGTGGCAAAGGTACTATGGAAAGCTGTCTCTAATAATGAAAGCAACTTTATTTAACACACCTTCATAGTGCTATACGCACCTCCATAGGGTGTTCTGCAAAATTAAAAACTGTGGATTTTCTTATCCATTAAAAAAATTATGACTCAAATTGAGTGAACTGTAATGTCGAGAACCTGGAACACCATTCATTTCGCCGCTAAAAAGGGAATAAATGTACGGCTTATGTCTCGTCTGCCATACAGATTCCTACTGCATGGTCAGCAAAAATGTCTCCTCATGAAGGGAATATGTATGAATACACGCTACCCCTTGTCATAGAGGCTTTGTGATAAAAATGATAGTTTATCCGATAAACACCATGTACTCCATACATCCCCATTCAACCAGAGGAAATTATGACAGCCTTATGCCTTTCCCAAGTAAACACGGAAATATGCGTTGATATTGTACACTAAACACTCTGGTGTAGATACAATTGAACCCAAGTGCGGAGCCTGGAGAGAAATATGAAGTGTCGTCTACGGTTTGCAGGCTCTTGCTACTGTCTCTTCCTGTTACTGCACACCACCGGAAATTAGGCCGCAGTTTACCGGAAATAGGTGGACGTTTCACAACATGTCGTCAATTCTACCGATAGGGACTTGAAGCCAGTAATATCATCTCTTCGGTGATAATATAACATACATATTTTGATACGGCTTATTTCCTAAATCTCTCATTTTCTTCGCCAGAAATGTCCGCCTATTGCTTAAAGCCTACCTGATTTGTGATCGAAATTTCGTATTTCACAAGAAATAACTTTCCTTGTTGCAAGGTCTTTTGATACAAAGTAATTTCCCTTCCGTTAGAACCTTTCCCGGAGGGCCGTTATTCCCTATTCTTTCCTTGTTGAAATCATCTCTATACTGCCAGAAGTTGAAATACTACTGCCGGGTGTAAGGGAGCACATTCTCAAGTCACTGTCCAGTCATATTACATTCGCTGTTAGTCCTGTCAAAGAAAAGACTAAATTTTCATCTTCGAGAAGTCAGTTTAAATTTCCTATACCGGAGAATTCTCCAATGAAGATTTTGCTAGGAATACGAATTTCAGCGTACCTTATGGAAAAGGGTACACGGACAGTTGCTACCTACCGGGGTCCGCATAAGTTAAGAATGTAGAGGGACAATAGCATCTTATGCACAATCTCGGGAATGAAGGACAATCCAGTTAATTCCATTTTCACATTATATGTTCAAACGGGCCGTTCGATATTCAAACAGACATTCACAGTCCCTATCTTTCCAAGACATGTTGGATAATGACCACAGCTACAGCTGTCTAAAGCTTATTCTCATCCGAATATTATTCACTAAAGGGGAGGTCATATGGCATGACCGATTAGGGAGGGATAATATCATGCAATCTATGGAAGCCAAAGTTATCCAAAAATAAGATTTTTTGACCTTCCAAACTACAATACTGCACTTCACCCAAAGAGGACGATTATTGGGGACCTGTTAAAAGTTTGTGCCATTAGGCGACATGTATAGGTCCTTTCGAAATGTATCCATGTTATGAATATACAAAGGCTAAACAGGTGCAGACTATTTCTTGGTTTTGTTAGCCATTATCACTAGACCTGTCCATTTCGCATATAGACGAGCATTTTTGAGATTTGATAACCACTTCACAAATATCTCACAACAAAAGGCGTCTTTGCAGTTAAAATGATGATATGGATCTTTGTCATAAACGCATTAATGTTATTGTCATTAAAGTAACATTGTCTATTCCTCAGATAACGTGGTAAGCACGATTATTTGTGGGTCAGAATTCGATCGCGAGGATCGTGTATCAAAAGGTTACAGAGTTTCTTACCTCTGAGGCCTCTACAGGTCCGACATGCAAACGGGGAATAAGTCAAAGGTAAACAGGAGAGCCTTCTCTATAAATACAACAGGTTCTGGTAAAACACAGGAAGAGTCATGCCATATGTCTTATATCTGGCATCGTAGAGTGGCATGCTTTGAGACTTTTCTAACTCATCTATACAATATGGATAGGAGCAACTACAGATAGGAAGTTTCTCTCCTTCCTTAGCGTGTTGAAACGTCGTTACGTGCCACTAAACATGCGTGATGTTGAGCGTCACGAACTAGATCTTATGTCTACACACAAGACGGGCTAGACGACTTTTGTGTGTTTGTGTCTCGAACATGGCAGACATACAACGTAATAAGATGCAGACAAAACAAAATGGAGATTCGTACTCAGACACAAGCAGTACCATGTCTGCAACTGGAATGTTGGCTAAATTAAAGCTTTGATATCAAAGTAATATATAGGTAGACATGCATGCATTCATGCCAGCCTGCCACGGGAATATTGGTTTAAGTTGAGCCTTTAATCTCAAAATAATATATGGGTAGACATGCATGCATTCATTCTTTTTGTCACAAACACACATCTTAGGTACCTTTCATGTCTTTATCTTATGCATGGAGTGAACCCAATCCAAGAAGCCTATCTGTTGTCAGCATGATGTAAATAGGTAAGATCGAGGGAGAAACGTACTTATTGCGTGGTATATCATTTGGGTCATACACGTGAGATAGTAGAAATGGTTCAGCGCACAGACCGACCATCCACCAACACATTAGGCGTGCCTATAGATATTAGGCATACACGAATATATTTTGATTGCAACCAATAACCAGCGGGAGAGAAACGTTTAACTGTCAATCAGTGGTTAGTTGAGATATGCAATGTCATATCCATGAGGATTTAGTGCTGTGTGACGGCTAGATTAGGATTAGCGCATAAGTAGTTAATAAGACACACATTGATTTCAGAGCGCTACGAATCAACAATATATTAGCAATATCCTTATTTGATACCTCTGAAGGTCAATACGCGTATATACAAAGACTATTACCTTCTATAAAGACTCATGTTTAAAGGATATTGACAGAATAGTGATGATCACAATGAATACCACGCTTCCGCCAGAGACTCCCTCTCTTCTGTTGTGGTTCCTCACTTTGCCACTGTCTTTCCTTCTCTTTTGCCTTATCTCTCTTCCTTCACTCTTTTCTCCCTCTCTCCCTTTTCCTTACCCACGGTTATATACTCTCATATACTCTCGAACCCACTCGCTTCCTTAACCATCTCCTCTCTCCGCCTCTCACTGCTTCACCAATTCGTTCCTCCCCTCGGGCGAAGACTCGAATGGTTGCAGACGACAATGCGGAGACATATATTGATACCAATCTCCAGCTCTTATTTGCGTGGGCTCCTTTTCTTAATGATATTTATTTAATGGGATCTCGTTACTGCCGTTTAAGAACACGACTGGGCGAGAGGAGCCATTAGATTTTCCGGGGCCGCAGGGAATCAATACTATGATTTAGTGTGTAGGACTGGGTTGTGCCGACTTCTGCATAATACTAATTAGAAAATAAGCATAGCCGGCCAATAACTCAGGTGTTGTGTGGACGGGGAGTGGCTATCAGCTGGAAATACTGGCAAATGGAAGCTTCTTCAAAATTACTACGAAAAATCACTTACACATGTATTACCGTGAGAAGCTTGTGTGTAATTATTTAATAATGAAGTTTCATGATACACTGACACTGTACTTCCCTGGCCTTGAGAGTACGGTGAAAGATGCAGGGGAAAGTATAGATTTGTCCGACGGCAGCAATTTTTTTATTTTTTAAAAAAATTTTTTTTATTCAGGTAAGTAGCATACATTCACCAAAGCAAGTAGGCGTTTTCACATGTAGCATGAACAATATATACAAGTTGTGTTGCAGTTGAAAATTACATCAACACTGATACAGGACGACACAGGACAAACAGGACGGTACATATTGGACAAGTTCACGACTAATTCAGTAATGGTATAATTTTGTCATTTCTTTATCATTTATGCTTGTCCAAGGAGAAAAAAATATTTACATATGATTCATCAAGTTGATTATCCGGAGGTTCGGTGTATTAACTGGTTTGGCTGGCTTGACTGGCTGGGCATACAGCTCCGCAATTTACATTTTCATACTTAATTTTCCAATAGATGTTCTTTTACTTTAAATTTGAAAAATGAGCTATCCCTAGTTTTTTGAGTACTTGCAGTTAACCTATCCCATATGTCTTTTCCCACATATAATGGCGATTGCTTGTATTTTACAGTTTTAGGGTAGGCCTTATCCAGAACGATTTTTTCCGATGTTCGGGTATTTCGCGCACTTGTTTTGTGATGCATTGGGTCATATGACCACCAATAAATTTGCATCATAAGATGTAACATTCTCCTAGTTCTTAGTGGCCTGATTTTGCATTCAATGTAAAGTTCCGACACAGGTTTTTCTCTGGCATGTCTAACCCCTAGGCATGTTCGCATGCATTGATTAAATGCAATATCTAGTGACGATTGATCCTTTTTAGTACAACTTATGTATATAAAGTCTACATAATCAAAGATTGGGAGTATCGTTTGTTTAAGAATCATTATCATGGACTCTTTAGGTAAAAGGTATTTCAAGAGTCTCAGTTTCTGCATTTTAAATCGTGATTCAGCTACCACTTTTTGAACTTGGGATTTAAAGGTCAGGTTACTATCAATTAGGGTTCCAAGATAGTTAAAACTACATACCCTTTGAATTTTCTCACCATTTATTGTGCTAGTTGTTAATGAGACTTTGTCCAAATTTCTTCCTACCCACATCTGTTTGGTTTTCTTAGTATTCACTAATAGTTTATTTTCCGCGAACCACTTACTTATGTGATGTAGGTCTTCATCCATTTCCCTTTTGGCTATATCTTCATTTTTATCTCCGTATATTAGCACGAGATCATCAGCGTACATTAACACATTGCACTTAGTAATTACTTTAAAAATATCGTTTATAAAGATTATAAACAGTGTGGGTCCGATAACAGAGCCTTGCGGTACGCCACAAGTTACATCCTGCACGGTTGATTGTATTTCTCCCATTTTTACCGATTGCTTTCTGTTACTTAGATACGATTTTATTAGAGCCGAAAAGGTCTCGTCGAGTCCTAGTTTATTCAACTTGGCAAATAGTAGCTTGTGACAGACACTGTCGAATGCCTTTTTTAGGTCGACAAACGTGCATAGGCACTTTTTTCCAGCATTCATTCCCAGGTTTAGGATATTTACTAACTGAAAGATGGCCTGACCCGTTGATCTTCCAGGAATGAAGCCGTATTGGAATTGGCTTAAATGTTTATTATTTATTAAGTATGTTATTAGCTGCGATTGGATAACCTTCTCAATTATCTTGGACATAGTCGGTATTACCGTTATCGGTCTCCAGTTTGCATTATCTGTTGGATCACCATGTTTTGGGTAATTACTCCTTCCTGCAGAGAACTGGGGAATTTTGACTGTTGTATCACAGTGTTGACAAGTGTGGTAACATTCTTCGGATGGCTTAACAATAGTCTTTTCAGGTTTTGTGAGTTCAGATGACTAATGCCTGTGGATTTATCAGACTCTAGGTTTTTTAATAATTTAATGGTATCAGTATTCGTTATTGTGCATAGCTGTGTTCTTTCAACTTCTAGGTCGTTCGTTGTTGCTAATGGCTCATAGATTTCATCACCCAGCTGTGCTAGAATGTTCGGGCCTATGTCAGCAAAAAATTTGTTCATATCATTTGCTATATTATTAAGAGAGTCGTTCTTGGATTTGCTTATATGCTGGTATAATTCTGAGTTATCATTTGAAGTATTCCAGATGTTATTTATAATGCGCCATGTTTTCTTTGAGTTACCTCTGTTCGCTGATAGTTGCGTATGTATAATTTTAGCTCGGTGATTTCTAATATCAGTATTAATAGTTTTTCGTAATCGTCTTATCTCTCTTAGCACAGTTAAGTCCACTGTATTCTGATGGCTTATTACCTGTATCAGGTTTGCTCTGCGTCTTATTTTTTCGTTTATACTTCTAGGCAATTCTAGTCCTCCTTTAGTTGTTCTCATGAACTCTCGTACTGGGCATTTTTTATCTAATAATTCTACCATATGGTTCTCCAGATGCAAGTTTAAGTCATCCTCAACATCAGTCGGGGGTAAATATTTACTCATATATTTATCATTTCTTTTGTTTAGAGGTTTTTATTTCGCTTTCGATATACGTTACCGTTCTTTCAAGCAAAATTCACAAGACGAAAACTTTATAACATAAATACACGGTGAGCGTCGTATGTGTAAAGTAAGCAGAAGGTCCATCGTCTAATAATACAATATAAAGTTTGTCTCGGAGATTATGATTATCAGATTAAGATCTTGGTATTAATATATAGTTTCAGACAATTTCTCTGCATGAGTTCTGAATCTGCTTATTGATTTTCAATGCAATTTCAGATTCAGCAATGCAGTGCTCATGCACATCATTCGGATCTTTTAATTGTACTTGTCTATTGTGTCTTGCCCATATTATATATCCAAATATTCAAAATAAATGGAACCTACTTTAAAGGCAAGAAGTTTGGCACTATAATTAGATACATGTATATAATATGCATAAATACACCCAAATACATGGTGACGTGCTCTATTATATAGTTTATGATATTAGATTGGACATGTCTTTTGTCTGAGACCAACCAAATATATGGCCTAAATATCTCTTGCAACCAATGCCTGAGTGTTGAATTTATGCCAAGATACGTTCGGTTCTTATCCGACCGATTTCTGATATTGGAACTAGGAGCATGAATTCCTCTATATTGACATACCGAAACAATCACATGAGGTACATCGGATTGACATATCCTTTTGATTCAATCTAAGCCTACATAAAATACGATGTTTATTACTCTCAAAAGGAGTCTTACAAAAGGGACAAAAAAAGGTAAACAGGAAGTTTTGGGGAGCATTATTTGAAGGGTCTATCCGCAAATGATCCAGCTCCGTGTGTAGCGTAAGGCATGATTCCGTTTCCTGCCATATCCTAATGACCGGAAGTCTTAGAAACGCGAGTAAGCATTTGCGGTGTCAAGTGAACTGTTTGATCAGTCTCAGGAACGGAAATATAATCACTCACACTTCATCTACCGTAGAGTGCAGCAACTTGAAACAATATTTCATATAACTTGTGATATTGAAGTATATAATTCCAGTAGATCATACATGTGTATGGTGAACAGGTGCGTCAGAACATTTTGAAAGGGAAGGAAGGGAGGGGGGGGGGGGGGCGAGCCGAAAATTTGCAGACTTTTTTCTAACATGTTAACTGCTTTCAGGCAGATTTATAGAAATAATTGGTGTTGAGCAGGTGACGGCTTACCGGAAGCGACAATACACCTTTTTCCACGGTGACCTTTTTCCACGGTGAAAAGTCAAGGCTTAGCCATTGTTCCATGCTAAAAAGTCAGGCCTTAACATTCTTCTATGGTGAAAAGTCAAGGCTTAGCCATTAATACAATCTACAGTGAAAAATCAAGGCTTAGCCATGGTTACATGCTAAAAAGGTCAGATTTGACCTTGCTCCATGGTGAAAAGTCTAGGCTTAGCCATTATTGGATCCTAACGAGTCAGACTTGACATTTTTCCACAGTGAAAAGTCAAGGCTTAACAATTGATATATGCTAAAAAGTCAGACTCTGACATTTTCCCATGGTGAAAGGTCTAGGCTTAGCCATTGTTCCATGCTAAAAAGCCAGACTTTAAGTCTTATCTGCTGAAAGGCAAGACTTAAGACTGGCTTTTCTGGTATAGACTTACTTCAAAATAAGACTTTGACATTCAAATGCAATCAAATGTAAATGTATTTTGGTTTTGAATTCCACTAATTTCACCCTTGATTGAGTAAAATTTGAAGCTGCTAACATTTTGGGGCCACCAAAAATGTGTGTGTGTGGGGGGGGGGGGGTGAGTTGCCCCCTACCCCCCTATTCCGACGCTACTGGTGAATGTGACAGAATCACTCCTTTTAAAATAGATTTTAGATAAAACTTAATATTATTAGAACATTTATTCATAATCATTATCATTTGTGTGAATGATAAGCCAAATCCTTTCTGTATCGGTGTATCGTCCCTTCTAAAATCTTCATTGGTATTTCAGCCAAGGAAAGGTACAAACTGAATGGAATCCCTTTGCAGAAATTCACAAGACCTATACGTACTTTTAAACTAGGTTTAATAAATTTTAGATACCTATTTGACATTATTGTCTGATATCGATCTGTCTAAAGTCAGGTGGACGCTAATTTTTATACCCTCTAATATTTGTGTAATGTGGTAAATTGGTTAAAAGATCTGAGGAGCTAATAAATTTCAAATAATCTTTTAATTTGTGAAGCAACAATTAATCGACGAAATTGATGTGACGAACAAATGGAGCAAGAGCAAACATCAACTTCATAAGTAATGTGGAATGCATCTGATATGTGCGTATATATATAGTAACAAGTAGCGTTTGTAGGAAATTTTATGGCGAATCTCAAGGGTATCATAGAACAATTACTCAGATATTGTTGAATTTTCCATATTACATCTTCCCTTGCAACCCTGCTCCATACATCCAACTATACCCTTTCCCTCGAGCCGTTTCCTCGGTGGGAACGAGTATTCAATGTCAGGTTTTGTCAGTACTTCCCGGTTACCATGGGGACGGGAGGTTCCCCTGCCGGGTCACAATTAAACGTAGGTGACAAAGAACAGAGCCGCACGCCCCTGATATATTGCGCTCGTAATCTTGCGTGAGAGTCGGCCGGGCGGCATCGAGGCTGCCGCCGGGTGCCCGGGGTGGGGGATGCAGCGGACGCAAGGTGTCAGGTAGCGTTGGCGCTGCTCCATCACTACCACTGACGTACTCGCCGCTCGACAGCTTTGCCTACTGTTCAGCAGGCGGCGCAGCATCCATCACTTCCGGCATGACGAAGCGTTATCTGCCGAGCATGCGTCGGGCGCGCAGAGACAGCCTAGTTAGCGTCGACTCCACCGCCTAAATCCCGGTGATAATTCAGTAGACTCCCGCGTAATCCTTCACAGTCAGCGCCAGAAAAGGTTGATTATAGTGATCAGCACAGATGCGCATGTGGCAAGGTACGAGCGGAGGGGAATAAAAGGTACGAGGATTGTAAGAGGGAGGAGGGACGGACAGGATAGTGTAGAGGGTGGGAGAAAGAGGTGGAAGAGAGCTGCCAGCAGATTGCTACGATGTGCCACCATCCACGAGAACGCTGAGCGGCACTTCCGGTGGGGCACTTCCGGGAGAGCGCGTCTGGAGAGCAGCGTCCTTCCGTTACAAACTTACTTCCGGGAGCATCACGAGGCCAGCGCATGCAGAGCTTGATCCGAACCCGAGGCCATGCTCTTCACCGCTAAAGCTCACATTGCCAATGAGAAAGCACATACGTAGCAGAGAACACCTTCCAGCATCTTCTCACATTCATTGTTAGTTAAACCGAATTCATCGAAAGGATTACGACGTGGTCACAATGCTGACTATTTGTCAATACTACACGCTATAATATTGCGCAAGTAAATATACTTTGCAAGTTCATACAACACGACAGGAAGATTTGTGTTTAGCTGCATTAATCAAGTACTGTCCACATTGAGGCCAGTTTTGTCTGGGAATACTTGCACTAATTTGGGATGGTACAGTAGGCTATATACCGTTCGAGCACCACCCCACCTTCTGCTCTGTGTGAAATATAGTCCAGGAGATGAGGGGGTGATTTTGTCGCGAATGAGTAAAAAAGGTCTGATGGATGTTTCTAAAGCAGAAAATCATGCTGTTGTTGGAAACATATTCGTCGGTGGGGTAATGCATGGTTGGAATATATTAGAGCAATGTTCTCAGTTCATAGTTCATCCACAATGCGGTCTTGTTCTCTGTAGAACATATTGCTGAAACCAGTGTTGGATTTTATAAATGGAGAAATATCTCTATTATTGATGATATTCTTTTAAATGCTGGATTTTGGAGACAGATTAAGAGCCCCTTCAGTATGGGAGTTTGAAAATATCAAGCTAAAGGGGAAATTGGTATAGAAATTTGGCACTATTCATCATATTCAGAATGAATTTAATATCAATGTAAATCCGCTTGCAACAAACATAGGAAGAAGTCTAACAAAAAAAAAGATATTTAGGTTTTGGACAAACGGAAATGGAAGGACAACAGTGAATTCTATGTTAAGTGGGCAAACTAGACAGTCGTGGACACAGTATACAGTCGATTTAGACCTAGTAAACACACGAGCTAACCTATAAGTATCACACTAAATACCATCCAGGATACGTAGGCTAATAGAAAGCCTTTCCAGTTGCACCCCTCCTACTTAGCAAAACCTTTACTACCTATACAATCTTTTGCCTCGCGATGAGTTTGCAATGTGTTTTGTCAATAGAGAAAGAGTAGAGAAAAAGGAAAATAAACTAAGACAAAATGCACAGCAAAGCCTGGCAAGGCTTGGAAACCAGAGATTTGCTGAGTTCCTGAAGGAAGGAAGCACGGCCTCTGGGAATGACAATGAGGACAAACCATTTGAAGACAATGATACAGCACTACTTGATGCAGAAAAAGGTAACTGACCAGCTACAGATGAACAAGCATGAGACCGGGATGGCTGGACAGCTAAAGCCAGCTGAGGGTTGTACTATACACCTATTCCCCAAAATACTCCAAATACCAACCTCTGCTGTACAATTGGTAGTTGAGCCATACCAGCATACTGCGCCGGTATGGTGCCACACCTCCCATACTCTGAAGACTGCATTGCTCGCGCAACCTGCAGAACAATAAACCAGAGCGGCACAGTGTGGCTAATGCGGTAGATCGTGCATGCGCGTATTTCATAGCAGAAAATGACTTCTGCTCACCCAAACTACTTTGATTATCGCTTCGATGTAGATACATTTGGTAAGTTTTAAAATATTTATAGATATTTAGAGGTGTATGGTACAAGTGAAACCTGTTAACCTAATTGTGACATCTTATCATACCTTGTTACTTTGGATAGACTTATCGCACTTTCTCTTCGACTGATGCAATAATTCTATTGAAAGTAACATGGTACGATAAGCAGTCCAAATTAGGTCAGCTAATTTCTCTAATACACCTCGCCCCAAATGGATTGGGGATATGATCCAACTGTGCTATTAACCATAAGGGTGAGTGAAAAAAGGATAGCAAATGAAAATGAAATAAAAACGATAAAGTTTATTGAGGCAGAAGACGGCTCTATGGTGCTCAATGTCTGGGTGTTATACCACCTGCTGAGGATGGGAAACCTTGCGAGAAGATGTAGTGAAGGCTACCTGTCCTACCATCTACGTCTTCAAGCTCGCATCCCAGATCGACTGTTAGTCAGTCCTGGGTTTGGACCCCTGCTACAGTGAGGTTCTAGCCCAAAACAGTAACTGATGGGGTGGCAAGGTCTTGTCAATTGAGGTGGTGTCGCTGTTACCAAAAAAGATTCACGCCCCGTCCCCAAAGCGCCTGTAGACCCCCAAGAAACCAATAATGCAAAAGGGGGAAAGAGACTGCAACAGAAAGGAGGGAAGCATACAACACAGAGGACGTATGCCATATCTTTACTAATACAGGGCAATGCTCATAGGGGGAGTGCAAGTTCCACCACAAGTCAGCATAGGACCTGAACCCCCGGGTCACAATAAGGGATGGAGCCCTATGACCAAGGGCGGTCTGGGAGAAGCTGATGCCTCTGGTTGATGACAGGGAGTTCCTGCTGCACAAAGTTATTCAAAAATTTAGGATAGCCAACCGGGACATCAACGAGGTGAGAGCCAAACAGCGCAACTGCCAATCAGCCCTGCCCCAAGTGCACCATTGTATGGGCCTAATTAAGGTCTAATTAATATTGTGGGTAGCTAGTTACTTATCTTCAGAGCCTGGTCATTTAAAGTCTTGAAGAGTTGTAATGTAGGGTAGACTTAACTCGTATGGCATGGTCACAGCGACACGGTGACCTCACATCCCTGTGACCCGAGGGAATTAGGATGAACAATGGAGTACAGTTTAGTAACTTTAATATCCTGAGAAGCAATCCGTAGATATATTGAAATGTAGTCGCACTGCCATAGTGCTCACTCAATGTCACACAGTATCATATGTTAACTCATAGTAAATGTTACTCACTCAAGACTAGGTATTTGTCAATATCAATTCTAAAACTTCAAGTATAATAGTTCAGACCTGTGTAGTCAATCATACTAGGGATTGTCCATAATTGCTTGAATATCATTTCCTTGTTATCATTATCGTCCATGTTCTGGTCTTAATGATTGTTCAAATGTATATGCAAATGTTCATGACTCAATCCTCTGATTTCACAATCTCCTGATGTTAGTCCATTCAGTGTTAAGATCTTATAAGTCCAAAGTATCCTCTCTGTGTTCTCTCCCATCGAGAATTAGTTCCTTCCATGTTTGTCTGTAAGTTACTGACAAAGATGATGGCATCACGCAATGTTCTTTCACTGTAGGCGACTCCACTCCATGCAGAGCGAAGCCTCTGGCATCTAGAATCAAACCCATCCTCTAGCAAGGAGCGGCTTTGCTCAGTTCTCTACCAGATCTTATCCTTGTACTCAACTGCTGCTCTCTGCAGCAGCCGCAGAGGTATATTCCTCTGATGCTTGCATCAGCAAGTCACATGATCATTCACTTCCTTATACAGATGAAGTCTTACTTCCAGCTATCGCCATCTTGCCTTGTATTTAGCGGTTTTACGCACACATGTTTAAGAAACATGTTATAAAGACATCATAGACAAACTCTCTTTGTTTAGAATCATAACATAATCTCAGATGAGCGCATAGTGCACCAGACAATAGGTTCCTAGTGCAGAATCAGATCCAGGAGGAGGTGTGTGGTTACCCATGAATTCATCGGTAAAGATTAGGCTAATCCACGGCTGGAACAGACTGGAGGGCACTTCTATGCACTGTCAATAAATTCTTTATATAGGTGCCAGAGCTTGAGGATGTGACTACCTTCATCAACAAAGGGGACTACATGGCCAAAAATCAGTAGAACCCTGCCTGACGGACACCCCGCTTAAGCTGTGTTTTCTTATGAGTGTGTGTGAGTATATTGATAGAAAATACATTTATAATTCAAAGTTTGATAACTTCGGATCCAATTTAGATATTGGAAAATCGATTTCAGATTTACCATCCCCTCTATCTCCACTACATATCGGTATATAACACTTCAATATTGGCCCGGAGGAAACTTGAAAACCCCACGTAAGCGGACACATCGCATAAGCGGACCCTTAGGCCCGGAACCGAGGGTGCTCGCTTGCGCGGGGTTTTACTGTAGACCTCTCAGAAGTATATATATGAGCATCAAGGAGCTTCAAATTACATTGCACAGATCTATCTAGCAGGTCTCACGTGGGAGTTTGTCCTCGATGTCTACACTTACAGACACCCGCCTCTTGTGTGCTTATCTGGATGACTTGCTGGTCAGGTAGGAGATCAGAGACATCTGCGGAGAGGCCTTGAATGTTCCAATGAAAGTGGTGAGGGAGTTAAGTTTCAGTATTAACTACAACATGGTGGTTAGGCCCACGACCTGTGTGACCTTTTTATGGGTTCAAATTGTCACTGTTTGTCACATATACTGGCTACTAGGAGACAAGTGCCACAGTTACTGGAGTGTGTAGCAGATGTCTTGCCAAGAAATTACTATCAAAGAGATGCCTGGAGTTGGTGGTAGGGAGGCTCAACCAACTCCAGTAACCCAGTAACATGCAAGGGTTAAGGCAGCTGCTGCACTGTGAAGCTGCAACCGTATACCAAACCATTCCTAAAACTGTATAGAGCAGTGAAGGCAAACTGTAATCAGATACAAAAAAAATTGAAAAACAAGGGAATTGGGCAAGGTGAGATTTAGAATCAGAATGTTTGTCTCATATTTGAGCGTGTTGTATGTCAGGAACAGAGGGTTGTATACCATGAAATAGCTCTATCGAAGAGGCAAAAGGTGTACTTTTTCTGGTATGAGAGTATAACTACTCATTCGGCAGTCCTTTGAGCTGTCTATATCACATTTTTCACATGCCCTGTCAGAGCCTCCTGTATATCTTGTTCACAATACTATGTATTGGTGGCAGGTATAAGTCACCTATGCAAGGCCCTATGGCCAGAACAAATGAAGGCCCACCAATTGATGCTTATAATTCTCTTCATATATTTTCATTTTTGAGTAACATAAATCCACAAATAAAAATGATAGATAAACACAAAATTTCTGCAAAGATCGACTGACCGATTGCAGCACGTTAGGGCCCACCGCCTGTAAGTTAGGACGTTAGGGCACAGCCGAGACCAGTGGTGTGAAAGCCTCACTCGCGCTCCGGCCTCATCGCGATGCTACATTCACACCTGCGGTGCCGGGAAGGAGAACTAGCATAATTGGACGTTAGGGCCCATCTAATTTTGCAGAACTGGTTAATGTTCGTTAGCTTGCTATATCTAAAGTATATTCCCTGTATATTGTTATAGCGCCGAAAAATCAATTGTGAATACATATAATCAGTAATAAGAATATTCGAGATTGTAAGAGAGTATTTCAAACTATACATGGACCAATGCCTATGTAAGGTGAATGTACATGTAAATGTATACTTTTTGACCTGAATACAATTTCTTCTAAATCCTGGCGATCCTTCTCGTAATGATTTGACATGTATGCAGATTTCAATGATATATGTCGATATAATGATAGGTGGGCCCTAACATTCCGATGAGTGGGCCCTAGGAGGTAAAAAGTGTTACTTACCTAGGTATCATCATGGACTCGAACCTGACCTTCAGCCAACAAACGGACAAAATATTATATGACTTAAAAATGTTAAAACAAATGATATTACCAAAAATCGAATATGTGGGTTATATATATATAATGGAATAGCCACTAGGAACTTAGACAGACTAAGAGTGGCATTTAACAATTGTATGCGAACCGCCCTAGGGATAAGAAAAGCCAGAGAGCACCCTATAGCTGAAATGTTCACTAGTTGCAGTATGAAACCGCTGATAATTCGCAGGATAGTACAGCTGATGATGATGATGTTCTGGTGGTCACATGACCCGGAACACATTGTATCAAAGGAGCAGCAAATAACACGTAAGGACCATAAAATAAACATAAAACTCGACAGACCAAGAACCATGAAATACTAAAACTCACCATTATACCTAGGGGTAAAAATATGGGAAAAATTACCAACTAATGTGCAATCCCAATACGATATAACTAGCTATAAACAACAAATAAAAGCATTTCTGGATGAACATCCAGACTATTGGTTGTAAACTATAGGAACGCTCCAACTGCCACCCACCATTTTTTGTGTTGTGTTGTACTGTTTTGTGACTTGTATTGTCCTATACGTCATGTATTGTCTAGTATTGTCCTGTCTTGTTATATAACATACACTATCAGATCCTGTAAAACAATGCCTAACTTATCATCAAGGACCCAGGTCCCGAAGACTCTTATAATGTGAATGCACATTCATCGTTTACTTGTATTGACTTACATTTAAAACCGCCTGCTTAAGGTGAACTGTAATGTCTATTTTTTTCCTGAATACTAAAAAAAAAAATACAAACCTCGCTTTTGAATGCTATACTGAGCGCCGTGGACTACATGTGATTACAGTGCCACTTATATGCAAGAGGTCAATTGCGTGTTGTGAGAAGGTACCACCGTTCAGGAGCTGACCTCCATGATATTTCAGGGTTCGAATATTCAGTGCCAAACCAGAGGAGGCGCTACTTGACCATTCCAGTAAAGAATTGAGATTTATGTAACCAGAAACACAGCTATTATCTTGTGCAATATCTTCTGTCTCCATCAGTTGGTTAGAACAACACCCAAGTGCGGCTTTGAAATATTGGTGAAAACCAGACCCTGTTCACCTACGCATCAGGCGGCCAAGGACTTCCAATGACGAAATACTTAAGTATAAGCCATACTTATACGTGTGGCAAGCACTACAATGTACTCTCCAGGGTTACATTTATATTATAGCATATGGTATCTATGTATTCTCTAAGGCGTTACTTCCAGCGATGTTATGAACTTTCAAAAATACAAATAATACAGATTAAAAACTGGCCTCTCGCTACAGAAAACTCGGTGAGGATTTAATGGGAAATTATGTTGGCGCCTAGAGCGAGAGCATCTTTTTACTAGAAATTAATTCAATCCCATTCGGCACGATGATTGGCTCTGCCGCCTCTCGGCGAAAGAGGTGACAGATTGTAGGGCCGCAATAAGTGTCCAATGAAGACTTATCGTTCTTTTTTTCTCTATTCTGTGAAGGTCTATTTCGCGAAGGTCGTAAACAATAACTGGCTCTTTTATAGAAGCAGATTAGCCTTTTATCGATGCAGGTAGAGTCCCGGATGGACGAAGAGAGTTCGATTTCCAATGCATCCGAATAAATGTTTTCCAGATAGTCTTTTTGTCTGCATTGTCTACTGTTATGGCAGGGGTGGTTGTTGGGCATGACGTTATTGCTGGCGATAGCTTTGTCCAAACCATTTATTCTGTATTGAGACTGACCATCTCGATAAAGTGGTCTGTGTTCTATTGTGGCATGTTTTTGGCCAATGTTATATTTCTTCACAAGCAGTGTTCCTCTAAATCGTATTGTGGAGACACCTAGTTTCTGCTCGACAGTTATGTTGCAAATAGCTGCATAATGCAGAGTTTTTATGCTGTGCTTGAGGATCTATGTTAGATTGGTAATGATGTGAATGAGGCTACCATGATTTGTGCACATATTATCTGTATTGAATAAGCTTAGAACCCCTGTACATGTATTAGTACAAAATAACGCCCAAAACGTATACGTCTATTTTGTCAAATAGGGATGAGCTGACATAGCATCTATACAATATTTATTGCTCAGCGATTGTGATGTTCTCGGAAATACTCTCCTCGCGGGGCATACTCTAGATATATCAGATATGGTAGGTATTGCTAGGTTCCTTGGTTTAATATGAAAAAAAACTAACCAGTCGATACTAATTCCACTGTGAGACTTTGAGCAAAGAGCATAACAGCCAGTATGTCATAACCTTTATGTATAGATGGGAAGTATACCATACAGAAATATGCGTTGTATATATATATTGTTCCTTTTTACCAAGTTTAGTTGTCCAATACTTTATATCATATTAAAGGCATATCGGACAACTTGGCTTGAAAATTGAAACCCATGTCATTTTCCTGAAAATAGAATATCATTACCCCTTCCCTGGATGATAGAGAAAAGGCCGGAGTTGGGCAAACAAAATTGTATTGGATTTTATATGGAATAAGGATTTGTTTGTCCTTATGAATATATTGATCATTAATCATATAGATATCAATAATCAATAAAATATGAAATAATAATTGACTAGTAGAGTAGGGAGTCAATTATATTGAATATATGATATAAGATAATATAAGAAAAAAAAGACCTACGAAGGTAGGTGAAGTAGACAGAGGTGTGGGTGGGTGGGTGGGTGGGTGAAAAAGTATAGCGTGTGTATAGTAGTGAAGCTGAAGGGAGAATGAGAGATAGGAGAGGGGACCGGAAATTGAGGTCGGGAGAGTGGTGCCTGGTGAAGACACCAGGGGGGGGGGGGGGGGGCACTTGGAGTGCGCGATGTAGAGGGGAGACACCGATGTTCTCCAAGTGTTCTAGTACACACATTTAACTTAAAAACTGGGGTTCACCATGCTCGTTTTCGACTGAGAGCTTAATATTTTGACAATTTTATAATAGAATATATAGAAATTATAAGAAGTTGCTGTTTACATAGTAAAACCCATATCAGTTTCCTCAAACAGTATAGTAGATAGATAACACTACACATTTACGATAAAAATAATCACAGTCCCGACGCACCTCATGATGCAACCAATGCAGAAATGCAGATCTTGAGGTAGCATTTGTGCATACATAAATACATTATAGTAATAAATAATCTTTTACCAGCACACGCAGAACAATATTATAATGTTTTTAGACACTAGAGGCTCAGTACTTTTGGTGTAGTCTGCAAGACTGTACTCCCCATTACACTTCTGCAAAACTTGGTCAAATTGATTAGGATAACCTGAAACCCCGAACAGAAATTATTATAAATGCTTTTTGAGTATATCTTTACGACAGGGGAGTACCAAATTATATGGGGATGGATAAATTTCAAGGAGGTAAATTTCAGGGTTTATTGGCACAGGGATAAAGTTCCAACTGAGTAATGGTCCTAGATGATGAAAGTCCGAGTGGGGGAAATCGGAGTACTAACAGTCTAAGGGAGGTATCTGAACCCGCTAAATACCAAACAGTCTTATTTATATGTAACATAAGACAAGGTGCTCATCAATACCTCAGCCCGTCCACTCATGAGATCTGTCCTCAAGTATGGAAAAGTGTCAACATCTAATGATCTTTACATCCGATTCGTGTGTATATTGATGTGATATAATGAGTGTTGAAAGCTTGCCATTGTACATTGTAAACCCATTCCAAACTAATGCTCTTTGATTGAATATACCACCGTCATTGTCAGTAGTATCAGTACCTAATGTCCACGCACAGACATTAGGTGTTAGAATGGATACGCCTTAAATTCATGGCGAGCTGGAGGCGTCGTGCGATTAACATTAGGCGCTTTTACAGCGCATTCCCGGGGATGTTCTCACCCAGGAGCCACCTCCCGTGGTACTCGCCCTCTCTCATTAATCTGAATAGGCCGCACAAATGAATAGCTGACAGAAATCCCTTGGCAGCAGGGGCCAGGAATTTCCCTGTGAACACTACATTTTCAATGCATCAAAACCACTCTATAAAAAGAAGGGGAGGGGGTTAAACGGAGGATACGGAACCACTTGGAGGTTTCATTGTTGATTAATTGTTTTTGCATTAAGGCTTTTCAGTTGGTCCGCCATGATTTGATTTACAGAAATCGCTGTCCCATAAAAGTCGTTAATCTGAGGGTTTGACGGAATAAGCCTGTGAGGGAAACGACTTGAAGGGAAAAGTGGCATGTTGACGCTGGCAGTTTCTTCCTGTGGAAAAATTCGTATGAGGGATGCTACACCACAGGTACTACTCTAATGCCTATACATAGTTGTATTTTGTTTGATTTTCAGAGGTTAGAGGCTGTGCTTTTATGAAGATATGTACACGTGTGTTCTATATATGATATATATATATATATATATATATATATATATATATATATATATATATATATATATATATATATATATCACTCTGCCACAATAAATACCATTGTATTGCGAGACCTCACTCGCCTTTTGAAACAGCTCCCATATCTACTTGAAACTGGCATTCTTGATGACCACAATGATGATGACAACGATGTTGTTGCAGCAGCATTCCGTGGAGAAGTGAGGAGCCCACCAGGGGCCCACCAGGGTGTGAAACATGACAGCAACTATGTGTCAGTCATAGGATGCCTCAGGGTGGGGGGGGGGGGGTGTTTAACTACATGGTCCTAGTGGAGTTATGCCTGAAGGAGAAGTCCTAGGATGGTTTGTGTTTAACTATAAGGACAATCTTAGCGGGGGACTGTCTTAGCAGAGGATGTTAGCCAGACTGTCCATGGGGGCTGTTGAATAATCTAAGATCTCACATAAAGACATTTGTCCATACCTTTGTTCAAGGGTTATCGTTTGATAATACCTAAGTTTGTTCGCTAAGACATTATCAGACATCCATAAGGTCGTCCATAAATGTTGAATAATGTTGACCCACATCGTCCCTGGCTGTCTATGGCATACAGAAAAAGGGTCCCATAAGTGTTTTTAGTTTGACACACATCTGCCAAACTGTCATCCACATACCAAAAATGTCCTATATAGGTGTCTTAGATGATTCCAATTCACAAAGAACAACCCCATTTATCAATTTAACTAGAGGAAATAATATATATATATATATATATATATATATATATATATATATATACGGTATATCTATCATGGACGTAGCAATCACTCTGCCACAATAAATACCATTGTTCAATGGCATCGGCGCAGGGGTGCTTTGAGAAGATCGCTTTCTCGGCCATACAATATCCATATATTCCATTCTCTTATTAAGTATGAAGATCAGTGGCGAAGCTCTGTCTACAGTGAGCTGCCTTCCGCCGTTGAATCCACAATATGTCTTGTCCGTTCTGGATGGTACATTGATGTTCAGCTCTTCGGCTTTTATCTACAGAAGGATCCCATTTGTCGGCTGGAGCCTTCGGACCCGATTGGAGAATACATTCTCCATTTAGTCTGGACTCCGGTCAGCTGTGGCCGGGTGTGTGCTTAAAAGGGTTGCAGACCGCTTCTGACTACAATTGAAAAAGAATCGTTAGAAATGATTGCGGTGCTATTGACCCCATGTGTGTATACACAATAAAGTTGCAAAGAATTCTGCCTTTCCTTCGATCTTACCCTTATCTATCTTCCGTAAGATTATAGCCAATACGCAGTGTTTCGGGATTTCAAATCCGGCGTGTCTACGTCACAAGGACTTCTTTTTGGCAAGATTTCAATCTACTCGAAACCCGCAATCACTTAGGTAGATTAGAACAGGGTCAGTGGACATACAAATTGGTTTCACTGATCATGTAACTAAGCTGGATAGCTTAGGGTAAAAATAATACTGTATTCACCAAAAGTTAGTTTGTCAGGTATTTTTTGGTCAACAAAAATGACAATGCTTGTCCTTTTAACTGGCACTGAAAGATAAAAACGTTTCTAACATGATTCTAGGATTTTTCTCTATAACATTCTAATTGATCGACTCTGGCTAACAACCTTTACTACTAGTGCTAAGGCAAAAAGAAAGTTGTGTTTCTGGTTACCTGAAGCCCGATCATCGGTTTAGATGAAACACATTCTAAAACTTGCTGGGGGACACTGAACAAGAATTTCTAATCTACAGGTAGATCACATAGTGATATCTTGTTTGTAATTTCTTCGTTCCGCTGGACCTGTCGAGGATCCGTGGTAGGAAAAAGACTCACACTTCAAGATACGCCACGTTTTCCCACACATAGTGATATTTTGTTAACTAAATTTATCATTTATAATCATAAATGAATCTGATAGGATGAAAAACTGATGCCCGATTATGATAATTACATCATGTGATCTGACGTGATACTTGATATCATCTATCATTTTTCTATTCTAAATATCATGTCATACTTACATTCTGTGAAGGCTTCATGTCCGATTTGTGCAACCAGACTTACCTGAATTTACTTTACTAAAATGTTAAAATAACAGGGTATGCTTCCTGGTTGATGCAGACAGCTTACTCTTCTCAATTATATCTTATCAATTATTTTACATTTCCAGGAGGCTTTGTCACATCATTCCATTGATAATAGCACTGTTGTGAAAAATGTGATCTGGATGGGACAAAAGGGCTGCCTCATGAAAAGTTATACTCTAATACCAGTTTGAGAAAGCATACTCTTTGCCTCTTCACAACAACCCTCTGGTTCAGACATAAAATCACTCAACTAGAATACAAACCTTTATAATAATCATCTTTTTCCCACTCTCATCTTGCCCACTTTCCTTCACTTGTTTGTTTTCTCACTCTTTTTATTATTTGATTACATTTTGCCTTCACTTCCTTCTACAGTTTCAAGGATAGTTTAAGTGACATCAGGACTAACAATGGACCTTGTTAATATGTTCCTAATGCTCCCTATATCTGATACTTATGTTAAGGAATTAAATGACTTGAGCACTATATTGACCAGCATGTCAGGTCATCATATTTTTTAATTTGGAACAGGTACCAATGTTGGATAATTTGCTTGTCCAGCCATCTGTTATAATCTTTCTGGTATTACTCCTCTCAAACTCCCTATGTCAATTCTCTGAGATTTGGTCTAGACAGCCCCTTTCACCTCATCTATACTCTCATTCGATACTGATTCAAGAAGGAAGTGCTCAAATGAACTTTTAAGTTTCTTCCTTGTCAACCATTAAGTGTGTTCATTCCTCTTTGAGATCAGGTACACTTTGAATGAGCTTTGGGATAACTGTCATTGAGTTGCACCTTTTTAGTGCAACATCCGTCTCAGAGGTGGCAAAGTCCTCAGGCAACATCTTGAACAATGAGGTTTCAATTTGACATGACACTTTCTGCTTGATTACATGAGTTCTGTATTCATGTACATTCTGATCCTATGCATAGATCTATGTCAAGCATCTTAATAGTGTAGATCATTAATAGTTAGCCCTATCCATACTGGTGCCTGGAACCAAGCTAATCTTTTAAGGACCGGTGCTGGTGGCAGTTTGTCCCTCTAGAGGACTGGCACATAATGGTTAAAATCATAATTCAAGTTTGTAATTATGTAATACAATATACAATCATAAATATTTTGTTGCTTTTGAATAGAAATACTAAAGATGATGTCATATCTACATTTTGTGAAGATTTCATGAATATTGCTCTATTATTTCTTTTTATTTTGGCAGCACCGATTTTTCTATGGTGCTGCCATTTGGCAGCAGCGGTTCTCCTGTTGTGCTGCCATATGGCAGCACCTGTATTTCTATGGTGTTGCCCAATGGCAGCAGTGGTCGCGAAAGGGTTAATGATCCATCACCTCAAAAACACCAAGAGTGTTAATGATGCTTTCATGATCTGAGGCTACAGACAAGGAGCATAATGGCACTAGGAATTTCTTAGCACTCCAGTGGAAGCTGCAGTTTCTAGCTCTCCCATGTTTGCTGTCACAAAAAGACAGCATATAACTTTGTATTTAGCACAGCTTAGCCACTTAAGTATTCTAGTATGTGACTGAAACAGCAACTTAGAATTATCATCTCTCTAATGTTGTGAGAAAATTAGTTCTTCTCTGTGAAAATGTTCCTTATGAATTTTTTGAGTTGATATTTTGTAGTATGTTTGTCCTTATGTATTTTTGTGTGTATTTTCCATCATTTTCATCGGTCATCGAATATCGTGCTGACATAAGTTTGTTCTGAGCATTAGATGTGGATGACAATTTCCCAGCTACAAACACCTACCACATTTCTACTTCTTTCCTTTGTTCTTTCCGTGAGATAATTCTGTGATTCCTACTCAAACTATCCCCATCTAGGAGACTTAAACTGACCTGAAGGACTTCAGAGAGGCACGCCCGGCTCTTGTGGTTGCCGAGATTAGTAGCCGACACAGAGGAAATAATAGTTATTCTTCTGTGGCGAACGGGCTCTTTGATGTGACTGGGTTGAAAATAAAGGACCTCTTTCGCGACCGGATAGGCTATTGGAGGCACATACGGACGTCAGATAAGGTTGTTGGTGCCCCATAATAGCATCTGGTTCTGTAGCCATGTCACAGACACCGCAGAGGACGCAGCGGCTCCTTGTTTACATGGAACGACCATTGGAAGCCCTTCGGTTGCCCTATGCGCCTGCCAACGTCCAGTCGCCATTCCGGCCAATAGGAATCTCTGTCTCATTCACAGGAGCCAATGGCAGTGCCAGTCTCATCTCTGCGATGGAGACGACCCGCCAGGACCTCGCCGCCACAGCAAAGCCAGCAAAGGGTGATGGGGTGTATCGCCTGGTGGGATATTAATTCACATTTAGCGGACCTGATAAGGGGTTAGAAGCCGGGGCACGACATCCAGTGAGCGGCAGTCGCATGCGTACCCCTTTATTGGACGCTATACTGTTGCACACTTGAACTCACTCCAGCCCCCAGGCAGTGCCATACGGTGCTTATTGGAGATAAAGGGCTCAGTGGGGGAGGGGCCGGTACGCCACTCCAAAATGGAGAATAAAAACGACGACACATGGCCACAGCCCTGGGTATTACCACCCCGATGCAACAGTCCTGATGGTCCAGCCATAAAAAGAAGAGTAGAGCCAGACAACGACCCATGGGACCACTGTCGGCCAAACACTCCCTCCTGTGAGCTGGCAAGGATTTTATTATAGCTAACGCACGTTTTTGGCTTTGTTTCTAGTTTGTGGTTACCTTTTTTTCATATTGTTATTGAAGGATTGTGGAGTTGGCTCTCATGAGGGCCATCTCGCCATCACCAATGGCACACATATTATGATGTTGCTAATCCGCCACATAATAGACTATTACCATACAATTTGCTATAAAGAGAATATGGAACTACTCTATCTAATAGATCACCCATAAATGTAGATTGCTCTTACAGGAAGTATTTGTGACCTTTTAGATGTGATGGCTCTCTACTGATGTCGAGTGTCAGTTCATATTTGCAGCAATTATAATTGCCGTATTATCAGCAACGGATCTGCGGTTACGGTGATTTTGCTGCCTGCCCTTTCAGTACATGATACTTCATCTATGACATATTTCTGTGATGTATTGATTTTGTGTGTAACTTACATGTATGTATAAAACGTTCGATACATTTTACCCTTTACGTATTGAAAAGAAATAATTTTCGACCGTTCTAACTATGACAGATAAAGGTACAGCTCCACTATCAAATTTATCGTAGTGTCTTCGCGATAACACAGCGGGTGGGTGGAGGTGGCATCAGTGGGATATTACATGTATAGCCTAATCTATAATTGGATGTATTACGTATGTGACATTTATGGACAACCGATGGACACTTACTGTCCAGTGTGAAGCTGGGGAAATCTCATATCAGTTTAAACTATACTACTGAAAGTTAAGGTGATACTTAGGAAGCAAGCAAAACTGAAGGTAAGGACATGTTTTGTGTTATGTACAACAGTACAAAGTGTGCGGATATGTATGTTTACACAAAAGGGAAAGTTTACAAACCAAACAAATCGTAAGGCTCTCTTACGTATCTAACAAAATAGAGTACGAAATCGTAATCATAATATGTTGAGGGGATGTGAAGTCTATGAAATAAAAGGACAGGAACAGCTCCTTGGATATATTTTACAGTAGGATACGTTGAATGCATTCGTATTGATGTCACTGAAAGGAAATTAGGTACAGGTCCCCAACACATGGTCATCAAGAAATGCAAATCGATGTCCATCGTCGTGAATAAACATGATATCAGCATCAATGATATTGAAGTCGTATGATGACAGGGGACATTTCATATCTTCTACCTGGCAAGCAGATATTGCAGCTACTGAGCTGAACATCCCTAGTTTGTGATACGTCAGTACGAAACAGGAATATATCACTGTTATAGACCGCTGGTGGATTCTACAACTAACGCTCTCTTCACACACGCATGGGGTGTTGCAGGAGGATAACAAACAAACATACCACTATATTGTTTACTGGTTTTCAGTCAGGAACCGTGATTTGTCCTATATGAGGTTAGATAGGGACCATAGTAGAGTGATATATCACGCGAATTCTTCTTGGTAAGTTGTGGATAATCCTGATTGTCCCAAATCCTCCAACAGAAAGCTAGTAGCCTGCATTTTCTGTAAGGATATCATTATCAATCGTTCATAACTACCGCAGAATATGATTCTACAGGCGAGCACCCATGCCACTTATCAAGCCAGCGAACACAATTCCCATTCTGTTTGAGGGTAAATCACATGCATAATATGGGTCACAGGTTCTGTAAAGGAGACCAGTGTACCCTATTATCGTATCGTATCGTGCTGAACAATAGGCCTAATTCACCTTCTGGAACAATAAAAGGTTGGCCTTCCGTGTATCCACCAGAACTGATCTATAGAGGCAGTTTTATTGACTTAAATAACACAAAAAGAGTGTCTCCGTACCCCTGATTTAAGCACGAATTGGAAGGGTCATTTGGCTGTCGGAGTCCATCATCCTCTCTACCTATACATGAGTGCACAGTGACCCTAGGGGGAAACTCGGGATCACCTCCTAAATATATGTCTGGAAGGTAGGTACCAATCAGAATTGATGTATTTAGGGCCTGGTCAACTCACGGGCTTCTGTGGGTAGCCAGTATGTTGGTTGTCGTACATTACATGGATTCGGAGAGCCATGAGCACTGGTCTCGGACTAGTTCGTGCTTCCTGCATTTTACCAATAAATACGAACAAATATGTACTCTACCCATACCATGTATTTATGGTCTGTTTTGTGAACACCTCTTTTGGTACCCTTGCTATAGGACTGTACCATTAAATAGTGCACGAATACAATACACGCAGGTCAAATTTCATTCTTCACCGTTCTTCGACTTCCATGCCCTCAGGAAAATTCCAACATTCCTGAAGGACCACATCGTTGGTATCAAAGAGACCTTTTTTGTCTTAGTTCCCATTAACTATATCAGATATATCAAATTAGTGGCCACCTATACAACATAAAACAGTGAGGGCGTGCAGTTACTTTGTTTACATCCGCCATAGATCAAGCAATATATTGGTATGAGTGGATATCCGGTACCAGAAGGCACTGGTTAGTAGTGGACCGAAGGAATCGCTTATTGCATACGCAGTTATGTGATGGAAACTAGGACCATGCTGGAGATAAAAATATATATTGTTGTTCCTGTATCGATGCACACCATGGGGAACGAAACTCACATACACTACAGTATGCTCTAGTCTACACAGACTAGGATCCAGACTAGAGAAGATCGGCAGATACATATGTTGCATTTTATCTAAGAGGTATATATATATATATATATATATATATATATATATATATATATATATATATATATATATATATATATATATATTTGTCTGGGTATTTCAGTTAACAGTGCAATGAATGATATCAAGATACAGAATTAAGGGGTCTTTTCCCTAAATATGGAAGCGTTTACTGAGAATAGCAGTTAGTCTTTTTTTACATTAAATTAATATTTCGTTTTTGCAAAAGATGTGTTTACGAACATTTAAAGGATAATCAGACTTAATATGATTACCATGTTGCCCAGCGCCCTTTTTTACGCAGTAAATGGCAATCTTGATTGATTGGAAATTGAAGGGCAAAATAAAACGCAAATAAATGCACGGACACCAATCTAAACTGATTTCCGTGTGTCTTTCACTGAATGAAAGTACCTGGGACCAGTATTGACCAACTTCCTTCATGGTATGATTTATAAGAATTCATTCCAGTAAGAAACTATCGAATGATGAGGCGATATCTTCAAATGGAAAAATACCGTTTCTGTCTTTCTCTGAGGAAGAGTTGAAGAGGGAGGTGGGCATCATGGAGGCGGTTTTGCTCAACAACGCAAATAACGTCAAATGACGTTACTGCCGCTGACGTAGTGTTGCCCAGTAATGACATCTATGGAGACGTCGGCCGGCATCACTCAACGACCGGAGCGATAACCACTATAATCACTTTATCCCACTTCTATTCATTGCCGCTGTCACATTGACGTCACTTAGTGTCGTTTTCGTATTCAAATGATTTCTGTCGCCTTAAAATGATCATTGTTCCTGACAGAGTGAGAGTCCATCCGTGCCAGTCTGATGGAAGATACCACATTGCTCCTGCTGCTGCTGCTCCTACTGTTGGACAAAGATTTCATGAGCAAAGTCTGCTTCCAAAACAGGGTTGAATATGATGTCATTGGTACGTGGTGTTTGCGACGTCACCATTTTGGGTATTAAATATACATACCGTACAGAAATCTTTATCTAGCGAACTATAAATTAAAGGATTGAATCCACCTGTCCGATTTTTCTTTTGCAAATCTGACGGAATTGAATGGCTAAAGTCTAATTGATTGATTCTTAAGGTATATATATTTTTTTAGAAATTCCTATCAGTTTGATGGATTCAACTTCAACATTTGAAATGAAAACATACTTCGTACTTATAGAGGTAGCAGTGGCTAGAATAGGCCATTGTATGTTATACGTATAGACTATATTATCAGATGTCAAAATCAATGTCTCAATCAGGTAAATCTTTACTGTGTTCCTCTATTCAAGGTTTTGCATCCTTTGTCTGGTCAATATCAACTCAGGTTCAATATTGATCCAATCATTTTGAACTTCCATTCCTTCAATCTGACTTGGTATATTAAGGCATATTGGTGGTCAGCCATCAATATTCTGAGAGGATGTGATTCGCTCCCTCATACCAGGGCAAATATGTATACACGAACGGCTACGTTTTGAATTCCTCAATTCCTATGATTGCCCCTTCGGATCTTTAAGAACAGCTGATCTCTAATGAAAGCTATCACCGACTGATAGCTCATGTATTAGTTGCTTCATAGGTAATTGTAAATGTTTGAGAAAGTAGACCTAATCCGAGGTACAAAAGTACCACAGGGTATTTTACCTTGCACGCAAAAAGAGACTGAACTATAGTAGTGATTATCACGAAAATAATATGCCATAGAGAACGTCACGACAGTATTACTACCAAACATACCAGAAAATGTTTTAGGGACACTGCCCAGATTCACACACTCACTGCCAGAATATAGGAACACGCACACTCCTACTTTCAGCTTGTGCAAATTGGTATTTCCGGGCTCTAGTTATGACCTGTTGCGCTGATGTAACTGATGTATGTCGTCTAATTCTACGCATATTGACTTAAAACATGGTAATGTTCATTATATATCAATATGATTTACACATCCCTTAATCGTTTCCATTAATCACGAAGCATTAGTTTCGAATATAGGAAGTACCTATAGAAAACAGTTGAATGGCCTTATGGTTTTTGACGATTTGAAATGGAGTCACTTGCCTCAATCAGACATTGGTAAATGTTTCAGGTGTCTAATCCTATTAGATCAGTGTCTTTGAAAACCCCACGTACACAGGAGGAGAGGTTAGGGGTGCGTGTTGTAGAGACCCCAGCCGCCCCTCACATGTCAGCCTTAATTCCTAGGAGTAGGGACATCTAATTTGCGTGGGCCCTCTCAAGGCCAGGGTGCCTTCCTAAATGCCAATTCTCTATCGCCACACATGCTTTAGACCATTAATTTGAGATTCGACCCAGGTTACTGCGTTTTCCTAGTCCACAGACCGCAAGCCATCGTCTGGATGAACATTTTACGTGTTAACTAAATTTAGTAGGTGAAGTTCCATCAGTAGCACCAGTGAATAAATACAATACTAGCTAAATGTCTTGGCGTGTTCAGAAGGGGCATTCTAGATGGTTTAGTGATAAACAGGTTGGTTCCGGACTTGAAATTATCAGCATTCAAACCCGGAACATCAGGTTAATTGTTTACAAATCAGCCAAAGCTAATTTCCCCAAACCCTTGAATCAATCATTTTGCCTTGGACCTTGAACTTTGATAGTCTAGGCTACATATAAATGGTACAGGTGTAACTCCTAGATGTAATCGTTATTTAATGATATTGAGCTGCTTATCTGCTCAGTTATCCCTAGTACATCTCCATGAGGAGGCTATGCTAGAATATCCCTCTAACTCTAATCTGTCCATCGCACACGTTGATTGGTTCAGCAACGCCCTGCTGGCAACCATTAAAGTGCAGCACCTTCGTGAGATTGTACAACACCCCTAGTCTACGTGTGAACCGAAAGGCCACATATAAAGTGAGAATCAGACCTATAAACGGATACGCTATTCTAGCCTGCGTCTTCAGAACAAGGGAGCGCCATCATCATCAATAAATCCAGCCCCAATTGCTTCAGCTTTCAAAGACAATCAGTCAATCCCTTTAATAAGAAACAACAATCGATCAGACTGGCACCTCATAGTTTGCCGCGGCGGAGCTAAGGCGAACAGCTATGGACCGGAAACTCACACTGCATTTACTTCCGCTGTAGATTGCATTTGGTTCTAATAAATGAATCACGTCTTGAGTTGATAACTGCGATTGCCATGGGGAAATGACTGAAAAGGCTTTCATAGAAATGTTGCGTTTTTGTCTCAGTCTTACGCTATCATGAAATACCCAGCTGTGAATGTAGCTCATGATCTGTACATGCATATCCTGTCTGTGCATATACTTCCTGTCTTTAAATATATCTTAGGTATATACAAAACATAATTTCTATGCATATATCTCTTGTTTACGAATGTATCTGTACATGTTTCCACTAAAGCTGTGCCTATAAAGCGAGAAATTATCATCTGGTACTAATTGTAATAATGCCCTTAAACCAAGTAATAGAAGCTAGAGCAGATATATCTACGTAAGTAAATGTGTGCCTTATCTAACTGCCCTTCCGTGATTTCCTGTGGGAGTGCCGTATTTTACACATATCGTAGTTCCCGTCACTCTGTGGTCTGATTATAACATCTGTGTGTGCGACACGACGGCGGAAGCGGAACTGACTGGATCAAGCGAGGCGGACGCGGCGATGGTGGTGGGCGGCGGGGTTGGCGGTGTGCTGGACGGTGGGGCGGTGGGTACGGGTTGTTGATGTTCTTGGTAACAGACGCCGGCAATCCCCCTCCCACGTCACGACCCGTTCCGCCTCAATCACGACTCGCCATGAAACCCACATACGAACCCCACAACGGAACATGCCCACTCGCCGTATGCTGAGCACAGATTCTGTGCGACTCGCGCTGTTAACTTGGCAATCGCGAAATAAGCTTCGCATCACCCAGATTCTAAACCATAAAAGGCACATATTTATGGGTATATACTATAGATACTTGTGATACTTTTGAATGCCACTTATACAATAACATGGAGTTAATGCGGATAATAACATTACGAAATATAATATCTTGATAAAGTGGGTTTTAATCATCTTAATCAAAACAGGGGACCTACGAGTTGCTCTCAAAACAGCATATGTTGGATTATACTGACTTGCTATAACTATAGAAATTAACCGATTTGTACTGATCCAACCTGCTCTCACCCGTTAAGCCATCTTTTATCGGTCAGAGCAACACATTCCTACTGAAGCATAACACTGCCTCACACAAACCCACCATCAGCATCCACTGTCCGCCTCAGTCACCTTACCGCCAATCAGCATGCTGACACAAGGTTGCTTTAAATCTGAAACCATTAGCGAAAATTAATGATCGCCTCTTGGCCAGCAAGCCATTTATTAATTACACAACCGTGTGAATTTTCTCTCAATCACCGTTCGCAAAGGTGTTGCTTAAATAAACTAAAAACAAAGGGGAAATAAATTTGCAGAGGGTGGAAGAGAAAAATGAAATTGATTTGTTTTGCGTATCGAATTGCCGTTGCGTAGGAGCCGGCTTATTTTGCGCATTGAAGTATTCCAGAGGAAGTGTTTTTAGATTCCAAATAAAGCAATGTTGGGTTTATTGATGGGACCATTGCATGAACTATCCCTTTCTAAATGCCTGGAAGATATATAAATTGAGCTCGGATAAACTGGACAGAGGGAGAAGGATGTCGGGAAATATGATGGAGTATAGCATAGTCCCTTTACCCGATATTTGCCGCCAATCTCTCTATCTCTTTCTGATAGTCGTACAGCAATGAGCCATAAAATATGATGAACTTCCCAACTCAATTCAATTAGACAAAAAGAACAACTAGACAAATCAAATACGAAATTAATGCTCGAAATGTTCCCCCTATATTGAGTCCAGTTCTATTGTAATTTTTTTTAAATTTTTGTTTTATAGCAATATAAATGCATATATCGGTATCTAGGAGACAGACCTTTACAAAGGAGAGTATTCCAAAATGGAATGTTATGTATAACCATAGCAAATTATGTGTTTCTGGAGAAAGGCCTTCAATTAGAAAGGGTATCCTTCGAATAACATCATAAATGATTATGAAAGAAGGGTTACCAAACACAATCAAAACGGGTTAGAATTGGTATTCCGAATAGCAAATCTTAACGCTTATCATATCTATCCAACCTTCTGCTCATTCCACAGATCATTCTCATATGTGTAGCCTAGTTTACTTCACAAACGATACATTTGAAGACCTGGTCAGCAGTCCCTCTACTATCTTGAGCCATATGTTCACTCCTCCATATGATGTCTGGTTTAGTTCAGTTTGTGCTTTGATGAGAAGATTGGGGTATTCTAAATGTCTGCGTACAAATAGAATAATGGAGAAACACTGACTTGGTTATTTACATATATGTACAATATAATTTCTTTTCAGTTCTACATCTAAACGCCATGAGTAGCAACCGCGAAGTGGGTGGACATTTCATACTGCCATCTTTTTAACGTAGTACATGTTTATGTGTATATATAACAAATCGATGGTCTGTGACCAGGTGGCCGTAAACCACAAGAGGTGAATCCGTATTACAATGTCACCCTCGAGTGGTTTACAGAGCTGCCAGACCACAAAATCATCGTTTGTTGTATTCATTATCCATCTTCACAAATGAATTATCAGTAGTAACTATATTTGCTCGTCATTCACAAAGGAAGTGCAAACTCTTTTAGAGTGTACATTCCTGTAATCAAAGATTCTGAAGATCGTAATCAATGTAATTCAAATCTGTAGTAAACAGTTATGGGTTATGACAACTTGGAGACAGTGCCAGGCTATTGGTCACCTGATGGGCTCATGCATTTTCAATGGGAACTTTATATTATAATATGATACCACAGTCATGCATATTTTAGGGATTATTGGGGTGCTGGTTGGTTGGATTTCTATGTAATTCTCAGCATCAACCAGGATACTATCAGCATGGGGTATCATGTGGCGTGTTTATGCAGTGCTACTAAAGTCCGATGATCCTATCATATCTTGACCATATATAGTGTATGAGTAATATTGCTATATAAAAATGTGCTCAAAGGAGGCTGGTTCCTAGGCACCTGGTCCACCCGGAATCACTGCTCGAGACGGCTTTGATGGCATAAGAGCTATATGGTAGAACGATACCAAAGGTTTGGGACGAGAAGAAGCGGTGTGGTAATACTAAAAAGATGAGCCACTCTAAAGGAGAATATACAGCACATACAAGAATAACTGGTCATTCAGATGATAGCTGGTCAGTGAATGGCTAGCTGGCTCCAGCCACCTGCACCCCGACCCCATAACTTGGCGTCAGTGGGAGGGTTGGGGGCGGGCAAGGGCTATCGATCGGTGGTGGTGGAGGTCAGGTATAGGACGGGATAATGGGGTCGATTAAGTAGGCCTTGCTGTTTTTACAGACATCAGAGCCGGATAGGGCGTAGGGTACGTCCGTGGCAGTTAGCCTTTAATCACATCCATTCCACGTGTGGTCCTATATACAGGCAAGCGGCAAAACCAAGCCTTAAACATTCACCTTGCAGAAATACCAGAAAATGGAAGCCCATTCAAAGCTGATCCAGCCCTGTAGAACCAAGCTCGATTTGGCCAGTCCTAGGCATGACATGGAGAAACAAGTAGATTCGAATTTTCGCACGCCATGGCTTAAGCCTGATGAGACCCGCCCAATCGGATGAACTGCTGCCAAGACTCTAATCACATTGACAACCTTTCAACCTTTCCCCCAGCTCAGCCCTTTTCTGCCAGCCAGATGATGCAGCCTGTCCTCATCTGAAGGACTTCGCTCAAGATATAAGTTGGAATCAGGTAACTTCATTTTCGAGTACAGTCAAGGGGACTGCTATAAATGTCGCAGCCCGACGCCACCTGTCTCCCTTCTGTGTCTACGGCCCTCCTCCCACCGTCTGCTTGACTGCTAGATGCCTCACCCGGCCTCCTGCAGGCGGTGTCCGGCTAATCTGGGGTCGGGCCTAGCGGAGCAGCTAACCCTACCTGTCTGTATTCAACATGTGCTGCCCATTTAGCACCCACGCACACACCACCTTCCTACTCGAATCACCTTGGGGAAAGGTGGGGGATGCTTCATCCTAGGTGACCGGCACCCTGAAGCATACATAGGCTTATTCACGGTAGTGACATGAATGTGACCTAAAATATTGCTTTTTCCAGGGACTCTGTTAGCGGATAGAGGGTGTGGATCGTCTTGTATATAGAACCCTATATAAATACGTTCTTGAAGGCACCGTAATGATACATCGATGACCGTCATCTGTGTTCCCGCACCTATTCCCCTTATAGCAACATGCGCGGTTGTCGTCTGCTCGCTAATGTGATCTTACCTTTAGAATTCCTCCAGTGTAGCACAACTGGCGCCTTTGTCCAGGTACACAAATAGGTATGTTCTCACAGAAAGTTCACACAGTGCACAGTCGACGCTTGTTGCCTCCTTCCGCCAGGTGAACGTAGTCCATGTCCCTCTCGGAGGTATCCTCCACCTGGTACAGAAGACGACTCCAACAACGTCTCGCTCCCCGCGTCTCCTCGTTCATGCTCGTCGTAGTACTCACCGGCAACTGAGCCGCTCTTGTTATCATAACACCAGGAGGCTCACTGGAGGAGGCCTTAGACATCCCGGTACGCTACTCCTCCCTGTATGGCTGTCTGGCCTATCCGGTCCAAGCGTGGCTATTTTAAGCAACTCGTATAAGGCCCAGCTGAGCTACGCACATGGTTGGACAGAGCTGCTCGCCCCACGTGGTTCAATCATCCCTTGAGTTGTGGTCGCTGGGTCTCGTCGTGGCAAAGCAACCAGGAGCACATGTCGCCGGGGTCGTTGGAGCGTCGTGGACGGTGTTAACAGGCGGCGGCCGGCCCGTCTACGTCCCGGGGCGGTTATCGCAACGTTCACACACCGCTTCACTCCACGCCGAGGGGGCGGGTCCCGGGGCAGTATAAACAGCACTCCAGTAGGCGGTGAGAATACGATGAGAAGTGTCGGGGTGCTTTCCCTGCGGCCTGGTTAAAGGTGGGGGCTGAAGGTGGTGTGAGGATAGGCACTAGAACTATCGATCCCAATCCAGGGTATGTCCGGTGGTAGTTAGTATCATGCACGGGCAATGACCATCAACTGGATGCCAAGGCCTACTGTGAGTGTTTGCAAAACGCATAGGCGGGAGTTAAGGACATTGTGAGGTAGGGTGGACAGGGCGTCCGTCCGCGTGTCCGTCCCGCAGTAGCCCCGCTGCCCTTGCTGCTGGTTCCGGGCTCGTCACTATTGGACTGCCTGTCACACCGCCGCCCGCCTCCTGCTACCCGCCGCCCACCCGATCCCGATCCCCCACGTGATCATAGAGAAACTGGGGGATCGTTCCGTTAACGCTCAGTGATCATATCCAGGGAGCATCTGTTGTTGGTCGTGTTGCACGGCGGCGCGGCGGTCGGTCTTCTTTTCCCTCCTAAAGTGCGCGTCTGCAGAGAGGGTGGGACAAATTGTCGGAGGGCGGGGGTGATATGGTGGGTGGGGGTGACGGTCAGCGTTCCACCCTGCTCGCTCTTACACAGCAGGTGCCAGCGCTGCCTTAAAAGCACAGAACGCGCATAATCCACTGTTCCAATTCACACATCCTTTCGAAAGTATCTCTCCCGGAAACCAAAGTCGAACTGATTATAAATGCAAGGATATGGAGTAGGAGGTGGGTATGGGACTGTGTTTTGGAGGAGCAGTGGAGTGGTGGTAGTGGTGGCGATGGAGAAGGTGCTGGTAGCGGCGGAGGTGGTGGCGGTGGTTGAGGGCCCTGTAGATGGTGCTGCCGCCGCTGGGCACGGCCGACTATGGCCCTGGCTTGTGGTTCTCTGTCACTCACCCCCTCTCCCCTTCCCACATCCACTTCCACCGACGCCAGCACCCATGGCCGGACCATTGTACAGCCCGTCGCCTTCCCAGCATGCCTTGTTGCTGCTGCTGGCACCATCAGCAAAACCCGCGCTCCTCACACATTCTACAGACGACATTCAGAAAAGGCGGGAAGCCAGAAACGACAAACGTGCTGGAAGCCAGTGGCGCGTCCTAGTACCAGCCCCCTCTCTTAAGCTCCCCGCTCCACCCCTCCATCTCATTTCTCCACTCCCCTCCTATTCCAAAACAACGCCCTCAAACCAGCAGCAAATTATGCGCCACGCTCACGGACCCGCACTTCCGAGTCGCTAGTGGTAATTCACTGAGCCTCTCAACAGGGGGCGCCATTTGGCGAGAGCAGACGACAACCTACGTTTGTTTCCATTTAAGATGTTTGAGGGCGTCCCGATGCCCGCGGCTTCAACCACCTCCCGACAAGTCTCCTAGAATGCTACTTATGAAACTTTCCCCCCTATAAAACCTACCTGGTTGGGGAGGATCGTCTGGAGTGCCTCCACCATTAAGTGAGCATGATGTCGATGATCGGACGACGAGGGAGGTTGGGTGGGTATTGCGGGCATGTCTGACTGCCTCCAGGGTCGGTTGGATCTTTTCGTCATAAAAAGGAAAAAAATGGCAATGTAAAAAGGTAACCCCATAAAAAATAAGACGTGAAGGTCGCCAGGAGCTGACAAAGGGTGCGTGTCTCAGGTTGAGTAGGGCGATAATAACGGTGGCTGGGAATCCACCCGGCTATAATGATAGATCGAGGCCAGGTTTTTAGCATGTCGACTCAATTTGTTACGGCTAAATCGCCTCGTCAGCGACACTGACAGAGTTTTATCATGCGCCACCAGGACCCCCACCACCGGCCCCTTTCATTGGAATTGGTCAACTTGAAAGTGGTGCGGCCCACTGCTGCATTTCAAGCTCTGGCTTTAAATAGGCGAGCTGGCCCCTGTTGGCCGACACTCAGCAGTACTCGTTGCCTTTAACGTTCCCTGATGGTTGCGGGGTGGGAATATATCACAGTTTGCCCCGAGGGTGTATCCCACTGCGTCTCTTCCTTCATTCTGAAACATACGGCATCATTATGAGACAGACTTTATTACTCTGAGGCATACGCCATTATTTTGAGACAGACGACATTATTCTGAAGCAAACGCAATCTGTCAAAGACAGACGACATTTCAATAGATATAACATATGCTAAGCACTATCGTCCATCGTAACCTATATTGTAATACTCACGTCATGTAGCCAGCAAGAATCGAGAACGAAACACACCTCTGTATGTAAGGGGCGATTCAGTATGTACGCCAGCAACATTTTTGAAAAATATTACCTTCCATCTCCCTGTCCATCTTGTACGTATTAGATTAAAGAGGGGATGTTGGCGAAATCTTTGAAGCCCCTATCTGTGTACTTACTTCATGGATGGCCCGGGATATCCTTTATAAGAGAGGTGTCCATCGGGCTTCCGATGCACGCCGGCGCACATAGCTATTTGAGCTCAGCATATGGGGAGGTTTCTGTAACGAACGAGGAATGTGAAGTCAGGGATGTACAGGCGGCCCAAACTGTCATCCGCCTTTGTTCTCAGACTCAGAACACTATGATACAAATAGTGAATAACTACAAAACTCTTTATGATATTCATGTCCTCTCACTATCGGAGAATTAGGCCCGGCATTGATAAAATGCCTCGGGGTCTCCATATTCGAAAGCTGACATACCAACTACCTCTGCTTTCTCCCTGTCAAGTTGGTCATATTTGACCAAGGACTAACTATTATAGAATTTCAATTTGTCAATCAAAAACTGGATATGATTCACATACCCAACAATATTCACCCCTTTTTGCGCCTTAGAACTAGACATAATAGGGCTTGCACTTAAAAACATACTCAATATTTGCGTTAGGCCCGGCGTCCACCTACTGCGATATGCCTCCGATATGGTCTACGATGCACCTCCCAATACAAAATCAAAATCGCGTCGGAAGGTCACCTAATATTGGGGCAGTTGACCACGTTATTGCGATTAGACACCGATAAAAACCCCATACAATGCGTGGTGGATTGGCATGTCTAGACATATGTCTACGATTTTGCACCTTCCCGATATGGCACCGATTTTGACATTTTGTATCGGTGCCATATCGGGAGGTCTACGATTCTATCGTAGTAGGTGGACGCTGGCCTTATTAATCGTTTTCCCATAAGACAGATGCAAAGACAGACATTAACGTATCTAGCCTTACCTAAAAGCCTGTATTTCAACCCCAGAGGATTTTTGTAAACCAAATCAGGAAGCCGATTGAAACCAGTGAAATCTGTCACTATTGTTGCTATTGCAATAGCACTTTTTCCGAGGAAATACAAAGAAATGCTGTACACACTATGATGTGACAATAAAGTGAAGTTATCAACAACAAAAATCCAAATCTGATGCGCTCTTCTCGGTGGTCCCTCCTAAAGCTTGAGGAGTGCGGTCAAGGATTCCTGGTTTTAAAAAATATCCTGGCTGTAAAGTCTGAGACCCTTGAAAACAACATTTTGTCTTTTTGAACTGGTTTCCGTTTGCTAGAAAAGACTTTTGGCCAGACAGAAGGCCCCAAAGGTACGGCCGAAGCACCTGGAACAGATCTAGCCCAGCAAGGATGTGGGCATAAAAAGAACCAGTAACGTTAATGAACCCATTGGCCCTAACTTCCATAACAGTTTTAGCCTTCAGGACAATTTTCTTAGCAATCATACTAGACGTATCCTCCTGTGTTAAGGTGCCATGAATATCTGCTGGGCTGCCCTGAACACCTAAGCTCTTAGTGAGACTGCACAACAAATCCTGTGACTCTGAACCCTGAGTGCCACAGTCCTTGGCAAAATACATAGGGTTGTCCATCTCAATAGCTCTCAAATCGATAATGTCGGGGGCTTCCTCTATATCTCACCTTGCTGAGGTGAACTTCATCTCAGCTACTGCTAAGAATTTACACGGGGAATGTCCCCTCGGGCAGTGCACATGTATGCACTCACTGCAGACAACCAGCCTACATCTGGGCATAGTAGCGCTTGTGGCGACTGGGTTGATCTTCAGGGTTGGAAGGGGTGCATCCGCACAGGGCTTGGTGGTGGTTTAAGAGTGAGGTTGAGAACCCTTCGTGTCACTCCAAGAAAACTGCTTCTTGCCTCTAGGTGTTGCCTCCGACTCGCGCCGACTGACTCGTCACCTTCCTTTCTGCTTATACTAAAGTAATCCCCTGTTGGGATTTATTTCCTTATATATCAATCAGTTATTAGTTGATGGAATATGTAGTGGCGTGGACAAATTGGATTCGAAGAATACTGAACCACTCAATGTTTTGTTGGTTAGATTTAGTCGCCAAACTGATTTACATTAGTCGAGCCAACGGTACCTTCAAGCAATAGCATATCTTTGATTAATCTTAGACGAGGAAGACCAATTGATGTTTCGTCAAAATGCTGTCAGCATGAGAAATAAGCAGAAGCTGTGTCTAACTATATATCTTTCTGAGGTACTGTTTTCTGATGAAATACAAAGTACCTGTAGACACTAGCCTGCGATACAAAAGGACAGGCGCACTGGTCACATAGTGCCCCCTTAACATATTAAGTATATACTCCGAACATGTTAATTCTAAGTATCTTTGCTCATAAGAAATAAATGACTGAGAATATGGTTACTACATGGTCATTAACTAAGATGAATTTTATATGAATACAGAGAAAACTGCATCCGTTGTAAATATTCCTCTCTATGGTAATGGACCGTTCACACACGGACAGGTCCTTCAGAGCGCTGTAGAGACGGTAAGCTAAAGCCACGTAGAGACGCTGACTCTCACAACAACGACGTCATTTCTTACAAACCCAAGGCTCAAGCTCAGATAACTTAAAAAAAGATAGCATCCGACACAAATCACAAGGAATCACAAATGAGGCGAAGCGAAGCTGTCTAATTATTCATTCTCCAGTCGTGGCCACTCATCACTGGATCTTGACACCCGATAATCCTTAATTAGACACACAATGGTGCCAGAAATACGCCTTGAGAGTTTCACTATAATCAGCGGAGTCTAGTGTGGAGTGAAACAAAGTTTGGGCCGTAAACACTATCCTTTAAATCTTCTATATCTGCGCCCTTGATGGGCACATCTTTAGATATAGTGAATAGTAATTAGCCATGATAGCAAGATTAACAGTGGGGAAAACGTCATAGACCCTTCATTTGCGATTTGACATTTCAACAAAATGGACATTACTCAAATATATATTTCCCGCTCATGGTTTTCTTGTTGGTAATGGATAAGAAGGGATTTTAGAACCATGAATCAATATTCTTTTGAACATTTTTTCGATCACATGGTTACCGAATAAAACTATCGTGTGGGCACTTATGGATTAGGCCTCGCCAATTGATCTACTTTTGCTATCCTAGCTAATATTACCGCGTCAGTATATCCTTGACATTCACTGCTCTTTGTCTATCATGTACACATGAACCACTATTTTCCAACACCAATATTGATATTACCGTATCACGTCACCTTAAGTGGTCACCATCCTTCCGGTGTATAACCATACAGCATCATGCACAACCTTATCGTATGTCAATTTGGTCCACACACCAATCTAACCTTTCTGCCATCTACTTATGTCACAGGTGGGTAAACCTTGGCTAACGTGAACAGATAAAACCTTCATTAATTGAGCACAAGTATTACTGGAATTAAACGTCGATGTTCCTGCACCAAAACGACAGCCAACCTCCACTTCTAGTTCTTCTTCCACCATCATTGCTCATCGGCTTTTACGTCCACGTCAGGCTATGGCTACGAGTAATTACAGCTCGGATAATTTGGCAGTGACAGCTTACTTCACGTCACACCGTGTCTTACCTGGTACATGCACATCAGCTTCTTTCTTAGCACTCACCGTGCCTAGTTTATAATGATCATTTCAGTCTGCTTTACGATTCGCTGCAACTGTAACAGTTCGATGAGTTCATCCATATGCCGTTGTTCCAGCCCGGTTCAGAATAACTATATCTTTTTCAACGCCACCATTTCTACATTATCAGCATGTCTATATTTCATATATCATACATGTATATTTAGTCTTTACAGTTATGTAGGCGCATGATTAGTCAGAAATCGTTCTCAGCATCGTAAACCCATATAATAGACCTTTAAGGAATGTCTCCAATGGCATTGACTGGGTCCTGAGTTGACGCTCTCAAAAGTGTCCTACCTACAAAAATAACACAGAAATTAGAGCTTTGGGTTTGGAGATTATGCTAGGTCTGATCTATATCCTGGGGAACGTTGTCAACATTATATATAACTTTATCTAATTTAATTTTTTAAATGAATAAAATGTTGACCAAGACCAAACAGACATTAATCATTTTCTTCTATCATTTTTGACCATCTGATGTTAATACATGATGACCCAAAAGACGCCCATACATTTGGATTGATATTACCTAACGTTGGTATAATTATAGCACCATCTATAATTTATCACTTTCACTCAAGGCACATGTCTCCCGAAGTGGAAGGGATTGACTTTGTTTTAGAAATTATCTTAGTCATGTCAAAGCGCCTTCCATCTTCATAGATTTGCATGCAAGACGCCCTAAACACACAATGGAGTCTCAACTTTCCCCGTCTTACACGGTAGTATGCTATACGAATATGATTTATTCATGGAGAATATAATACAACTTGGGAAGTTTCCCTCCTGATGATCTCCTTGCGCATGGACACACACCCTTTAATTTATGTGAGTATCTAAGCTGGTTTTACCCTTCACTTCTAAGATGCCTTAACAAATATCGGTTAAATATCGTCAGTGGCGGGGGAAATATATGCAGTAGGATTTTCGGAGTCACTCATAACGAAATGATTATGATATAGAGTTGGTAAAGACTGCATCCATCAATATTTCCTCTATTATTGATTTTGGTGGTATTGCCTTTGATGGAATTGTTTTTATATTAAGTCTTGTCTTAAAGACAGCCGTGTACAGGTGGTATGTATGTCTATCTCAGCCTGCAATAAAGGTCCATAGGCTTAATTTTAGGAAGTCGTACTCAACAGACTTGCGAGTACGGTAACTCCTACTCAATGGGCGATAAACAGATAAATATTTCGAGGCTAAGATAGAATCCGAAACATTCATGTTTCGTCTTTGTCCACGTTCGCCATCTCGTTTGGAGCGCTTCCGAATATTATTTCGCCTCGTTCGTATTACTTCATGCTTCAAATGGCGATGGTGAACAGGGAGACGGACCAAACACTCATCAATCTATGTCTTCCAATACCAGCTAGAAATGCTAGTCAGATTGTGTTCCCGTTACCAAAAGTCTCTTTCGGTGGATGTATAAACCCGGAACAGGTAGATAAGGTCATGGTGCTTACTGCTAAAACATACCCACTGATATTGACCAAGAGTTTCCACAAGATACGAATATATTCGTAGATATGGGATATCCCTGTAAGCGCTATGTCGGAAAAGCATCGCTGCTGTTGAGATTCACCGACACATGGATTTCGACTGCACGTTTGGATGTGTGTATAACGTATGGCTCCTTCGAGGATTCTGTGAAGGCCGTTTACACAGTAACAGTTTCCTCACCGACGAGAGTAAATTGCCCGGATAGAAATGCAGTGATAGATGGCATCGCGACGGAGATTTGTTATACAATATGCAAATTGGTACAGAATTAATTAATTTCAACTTAAGCAGCACAGTGCAGAAAATGACCTTCTGTTGTTATTCCCCCCGGGGTTACATGCTATATTAGCCTAGACGGGATGTTGTTTTGGGGCGCATCAGCTCCAGAGGACGGTGAGATTGGCAGCTGGGTCATTAAAGTAGGCGATGGGATGCACAGAGATGAGAGCCCGGAGGTAATGATGGTGGGGTAGTGAGAGAAGGAAGTTGAGGCACTGATAACGTTTTATCAAAGGTGGCGGCCCTGTAATAGGTGGCCGATGGTGGGTGATATGATGAGGACCATGGCAGTTGGGTGGCAGCTATAGGTGAGACATTGAAACTGGAAAAGGGTGGACGGTGTTGGTAAGTGAGTGAAGGGGAGATTGGAAGTGGGAGCCCATAGGATGGAGGGACTGGAGGCAGGCGCGTGGTGGGGATAGCGGAGAATAGAGGTTGGTGCAGGAGGTGGAGTTGATGTGCCGCCGGCTGATCCCCCAAGGATAGATCAGCGTCGGGTGATCAAACACGGCGGCTTGTTTGTCCCGGGGATGATGACAGTCATGTGGTCCATCCATCAGGGAGAGCTGGCCGCTGCTCCCTCTCTGGACGGCCAGCCAATGTAGGACGACATTACACCACCCACTGCCATCTACCTGCTATCCACTTTACAACAGCCATTGTATGCAGCCTGCTACCCACTCTGCGTTACATTTTGTTTCTGCCACCAACTGTCCACTTTAGATCACTCCTACCTGGCACCTGCTACCTACTTTGTATCATTCCTACTTGCCATTTGCATCTTACATAACTCTTATGTGCCACATCATGGTAATTTTCCATCATCCAATGCCTGCTGCCTACTACCCACTCTACACCACCAACCCCCTGCCATCCACACCTACTCCACACCTACTGCTTTTAGTAAGAAGCATCCCTCGGTCTTGGCCGATTTTTTCAGATACAATCCATGATCATGTAATAAATTACAATTTCAACAGGAATAGGTACATCAAGATCAAGAATTTTAACAGGCAACAAAGCCAAGAGTGATAGTGATAGATGAAAAATAGAGGTGAGGTGATAATTTCACAATACAAGCGCCTTAGTTAGTGATAGGTATTTCTCAACTCCTTTTTTGAAGATGTCGACATCTGTTGATAGCTATAGAGATGCGGGTAGAGTATCCCATAGTTTACTACCTCTGTTGTATGGCGAGTATGGAACAACTGAACTCTTAGTTGATTCCACAAGGAAGTTAATTTTATCAGATAGACGAGTCGAATATGGTTTGTGGTCTAATCAAGGTTGATTGTATCTGTTGCGATACATCATAACCAATAGCTGTTTTTTTCGTCTTTTATAAAGAGGGTCACCTTTACAATGTGCCAGTAATTCATCTATGCGTTTATATTTACACTTATGATTCATGGTGATCCTAAAGGCCTCTGGTATACAATTTTCCAAGTAGAGTCTGGTCCAGTTTTCTAAAACTTTCAAACAAAAAGGAGCAGTATTCGAAGAGCGGTGTTATGACAGTCGTTAATAGCGACCGTCAGTGTCCTATAGACCTACATTCGTAGAGGATCAGCCAACGATCATTTGCTATGACATGTAGGGTGGTTTGAGGTGTGCTATATTTGTGATAATTGTAGGGTATTGCATGCGAAATTGTCGCACAAAGTGTTGCAACCAACGACAAGGTTGGACATGTTGTAAGGGTATAATGGGTGGTTGTAACTCTTTTTTCAGATGCTAAAATCTATGGAAATTAGGAAATATTTTTAGAGAATTTTTCCCTATATATCTCATGTACGTTTACCGAGATTTCATGTTTTCCTGTTGTTATTTTGATCATGAGAGACATTTTCCTAATCATTATTATATAAATGACATTTTGGGGCACTGTGCCACTTGGCTGATTTCTGTAATACCTACTGCAATGCTCCTCAGTTCACCAGACATTTTCTTGATATTCCCATTCAAATTCATAAAATCACCAACGAATGTTAAAATGGATGATACTGATAACAACAAATCATAAGGTAAAACTGTCTGAAAGATGAATTACATCATGGACAGTATATTGTGACTGTGTACACAGGGATGTAAGTTTTCCGAAATAATGTTACAAATGATTCTTTTTAGTGAATATAAATTTCCGAATTATCCTCAGTCCTGATTTTCATTCTTATGTAGAGAACCAGAAAACTAGAGAGGGTTCTTCGATAGAACCTATATCAAGTTGGTCAGTGTGGCTTAGGGATAATAGGTGGAAAGGAATCCCGTCAGTGCTGAAGCCTGTACCTGCCAGGTGACTGACTATAGAACCTTCGACAATTCTATATATATCGTTATGAACGATAGATTCAGCGACGATCTCCCGTGGTGCGGAACGACCGACTCTGTAGGACACCTGCCATCTTTGGTCGTCCAAACTGTCTGCCATTCGTTGGACGATATTAGATACTGTTACCTAGGATTGTCGTTACTGAAAAACACCCCCCCCCCCGATCTATGCACAACCAACTGCATGTTTTTCACCATTAATGATATCCACCATTGATGCGGCTGCCACTCTCTGCAGCTCATCGACTCCCTGCTGCCATGCTCCTTGCTGCCCTGGGCCAACCACCCTCAGTAATGCATATCCGAGACCACCCACGAACTCAACCCACCCCGGACACGCCCTCACGTACACACGCACACGCACACACATATTTGATCCATGTATAACATAGACTCGAGCGTCTTCCGGTATCTGACCTGCCCTACCCGCCGCTAGGGGGTTTCCCGCCGTGATCGCTGCCTTCCCTCCCTATAAATCTGCGCTTAATTATGTGAATCTACACATTCTCTGCGCTTTTGTTTTGGCACCACTCCTTCTCATTAGCGTGGATAGTGGTAAATGGACATTGTTGCGATTAATTTTATAGTACACGACAAAATTGGAAGCTAAACTGATCTGTGGTGATAATGGATAGAATCTTTAAATCGGAATTGGCATCGACGTTTAAGATGTGGTTGTATTTATCAGCCAGTTCACTTCAAACCGCTTTAACACGATGCCTGTGTACATTTATACTTTCGTTGCGTCGATTGATTGTCTCTGAACCTTAAGACGGCCAAGTGAAGCCCCGAGGAAGGGCCTTAAGAGTTCGGATGTGCGTCAAAGGGTTGCTAACCCAAGAGACGACTGTGTAAGGTGTGCCTCAGGGCATAGATCTTTGTAACTATGTTTTAGAAATACCGAAGTACCCGTTGAGTCTATATGCGGGCTGTTTAGGATTGGGCACATCTGAGAGATGGCAAATGCACTTTAAAAAAGACGACACAGGCACAACTGGGGACACGCCGTTGCCATATACGCCCTTTCCTCATTTTATTTTGGAATTGGAATGATGGCATCAAAATAAACATTTGTGGAGTCCAATCATCAAAGGGATAAAGGTTTATGTGGATCCTCCCTTTCCTTTAGTTCTTTTTCGTTGACATTACTTTGAGAGAATTCAAAATTCGATTCTCTCTTATATGTATTTCTATTGATTTCACTAGGTTTAACCTTTCAAGCATAATGATTAATGTATTCTAAAGACAAATTATAATTATAATCATTAAAAAAGGCAAGGATGACTGACAATACAGGATCAATCAATAATAAGACATTAACTAAGCTTTTATGAGCATTGAAACTGTATAAATCGTGCTAGGTCTAACATGTGCCTATAAACTCGTTTCAGGGAGACACTCTACACTAAATGGGATTCCTGTATGCAAGGGTCTTGGATAGCAGGATATTTTTGATTTGCCTTGAGTGCTGTGAAGCTTGGATTGAAAATGTTTGGTATATCCCAGTACTATACGCAGACCGTAATAATTCAAAGTACTGCGGGGAGTATCTATCATAAGTTAACGATCTAGGGTGGCAAAATGGCTGAAAGATATGTTTGGCTAGCAATGTCTAGTGTCATCATTGAAAAATGATAACAATCACTGCATATTTTCATCTTTCTCCTGGGCGTTGCCTTGGTTTTAAAATTTTATACAGACACTATAGTGACCGCGTCTTCTAAGTACCACAAGAAGTTGCTTTTCAGCTTCATATCCCCGGTAGTAAAGTAGCGCTGGTGTCTCCCGGGAACGATACTCTCCAAGCCATGCATCATCAGCTCCCATGAAATATCTACACTCGTCACTGACATATGATCGCTAGTCCCTATTATTCCTAGGCCATATCTTTGAGTCCTATCCCTTTCATAATTACACGGTATATTCAAACGGTAAGGGCGTCGCAAACGGTGCGAACACGATACATGATAAGATAACCTGTGTCGCCATCTGTGCGGTCCAGCCTATCTGATATTTCATGACTTGTCGTGAGCTGTCAGCGTCGTTGAAAGAATTAGCAGGCACACAGAGGACCATGGATATGATCTGCGTCTTCTGTACAATGTTTGCTATAATTTTTGATGTAATTGATTTGACTTTATTACATCCCAACATATGGTAGGATATTTAGAAGACTTGCAGGGTTCTGAGACTATCGATTTATTGCTAAACAGGGAAATACAAACGTATCAAAGACTCCTTCAAACATAGGGTGAGTAGTGCATAAAAGGTGAATTTTGAGTCGGGGATATGAGCACCATAATAGTGCCAGACATGGACAAGTAAATCTATGATCCATATCTTTATTTTGATAATACGGGACTTTGTTAGCTAAGAGACTGAACAGTTATCACCCTGTTCTAACCCATTAGAGAAGAATCATCTTTAAGGTGGTAAGCCAAGGTCGACACTAGCTGCAGAACACAACATCCTTGTCTCACTACTCTGACGCACGTTGCGGACAGACGTGTATGACTGATTGTAGTTTGTGAACAGGGCCTACTGAGTACGCCTCACACGGGCCCATGAATATTATGTATGTGGTGTGACAGGCGCATGCATCAAGGCAGGAATACCTCATAGCAGATGCGCCTTGCGATGTTTAATACATGGCAGATCAACGTTTTACCACCACAGAGTAACGTTACCGATAGATGTCGAGTCACGTAGACTAAATGAATTATGCAATCTGATACTTCCTTTATAACCACAGGTTTAATACAGGTGATGGGTACAGGTATCAAGTTTTGAATGCGCCTATATCAAGGGACTAGCCTGGGAGAATTTCTGTTGGTTTTTTTTTGGTTTTTTTCCATAGATTTCTTTATTGAGTACCAGATAATTACATATTTCTTTTCGTCAAGTACATAGTATTCTCAATAAAGAGGCATCTGACCTCAGCCCATACAAAGGGCTGGTTTCCTGGTCTTGCCTTCCCAAGACATATAAAACAATCATGTATTTCTGTGGAGCCATGCGCCTACAGAGAACTCAATCCCTATTAGTCAATATTAAGGGTGAGATAAATTCAGAAACCCATTCAAGTTTAGGGTCAGAGCTCGATCCCATCTCATTTGAATCACATAGCAATTCACGCGGCTTCGCCTTGTGAATTACTATGTGATTCAAACTCGATGGGATACGAGCTCAGACCCTGAACTTTCATGGGTTTCCTCTATAGTAACACTACCATCAAAAAAACTACATACATCGAAAAGAATTTCAAGCACTAGTTCAGGATTTATGTTGGCTACTATACTATGTCAATTTAGAGGGTGTTGATGAAGTCACCTTGGCCCATAATCTCATGGCTAACGTGAAGTTGCTGTCTAATCACCGTCAAATATATGGCTTCAGAGGATAGAGAATGCTGTTAATGTATCGCGAGTATGGAGAGCCAGACATTAAAAGATAGGGCACCACCATAAAGGTCGCCACTTTACACGTGAACTATAAAGCATCTGATATACAGCTAAAGGGCGTGTTGGTCGCTTTACTATTCTATGGACATTAATTACTGGGGCCCTTGTTCCGAGGTCGTGGCGTTCTGGAGGTATAATGATAAGGTTGTGTCCTTTGTAACAGTTGAGTCCTTTGGAGGCATGTCAGAGCATCTTTAATGTTTGATAAACCTTCTTACCAGGGTCGCGAAATATGAATTTGTGTTTCCCTTCATTCATCATGTTTCCGAAAGGATAAATGTGCCTGACAGGTCTACTGAAATAGATCTTTCTTTCAAAACTTATCATTTTATGAGAAATGTATAAGTTCATGTTGCTGTCTAAACTTTGCTTCCCTCCCTCCCTGGGAGAGAGTCAAGTCGCGAAAATATCCATGCTTAGAAAATATGCTTAGAAGAGATTGTCGAGGTTGATGTTTGACTAGAGGCGTTTTTGACCGTTGAAAATGGCGCGTGCGCTCACTCGTACCGTATCGTATCATACTGTGCGGGCCAAAGGCAGGGCGAGGCCTTTGAAAAAGACCAATTTGCGGCGCCGCCTGGCTCCGCTGGCCCTCGCCTCCTCCCCGATCCTGGCCAGAGGGCTTTGAGCAGGCCGACTCGCCCAAAGCAAGTCTCGGAGTAAATAACATGAAAGGTGGCCATCCCAATTAAAAAGACCTAAGTGGGGATGCCCCGCACTAGTGTATGTGCTGTCGACACAGTACATGGGTAAGAAATCAAAAGCATCTTGGTTACCAAACGCTAACAAGTAGGAGTCTCCTTAATGTACCACGAAGGAGAAGGCAAAGCGGGACGACAGCGTCAAAAGTGGCGAGGTAATGCCAAAAATGTGTACTAGCCGTGTGCCGCCATACTTACAGGCTAAGAACCTGGTGGAGACTACACACTACAGTGTAGGAGGATAAAAAAACTAAGAAAATCACTGTCTTCTTTACTTCCCGATAGCTGATTAATTCCCTGCATTCTCAAAGGCTAGCGCCCTTTCATCGTTCTATCTCCCTACACAAAAAAGAGTGACGTCAGAGGTCTGCGGGTGGTGGTGTTCCGGGAATGAGGTGGGTGGGGGCATATGCCCGCCGCTGATAAGTGATGACATTAGGGGCGCCCTCTGCCGGACCAGGACTGCAGTGACAGTTCGCTGTCTCCGCCGTTAGAGGACGCTTTGATTAGCACCGAAAGTAAGGGGTCACGTGAGGGGTACTTCCGGTCGGTCATGGCGTTGTCCGCAGGTTTGGCAGGAGGCTGAGGGATGAACATCAGAGGGTAGCAGGAGGCCGGCGATGGGGAAGGATGGGGCAGGCCGCAGTGCCAGCTGATGATTCTTTTATGGAGATTCCCATATATATCATGTTGCGGTAGTACCTGAATAGCGGCCCATATCCTCTCAATAGTCATATTATGTTCTATATGTTAAAGCGCTATTAATGGATATATATCGTCCTATTATTGATTTCATTTTTATATTGGCAAACATCAGTTGCTATATTGTATGGCACAATCAGTATATCACAGTGAATTAAGGATAGAGTCGAGATAAATGGTCCGAGTCTCTGTCACACCACTGTTTGCCCGCTATACTTACCCTATTGATTCATCCTGACACACCCCTGGGTTCTGATAAAATACAAACTCCTAAACACTGGTATTATACTTATCTAGCAATTACAACATTCGAATTCATACAGATAAAAGATTTCTAACAAAAGTAACCCTTTTGGACGTCATAGTTGGTAAAATCATATTATCTGATATAGGTCCATACAAACCAATAGTATTACAAAATATCTACATTTGGACAATATATACATGCACAATGTATGTCTAATGTTCCGGTCTTTGCAGCTAATATTGCAATGTTTCTCTTTTCTATATACATGCCCTTATAGATATAATGGTTTATAATTATCTATCCCTTACTTTCAAATCTGAATGGCCATAGAGAGGGGAAGCATTGAACAAAGTAAAAAGTACCATAAGCTTCTAGGTCTATCCTCAGTTTTTTCTTTGATTCTGCGATGTACTCTGTCACGGGAACGGAGTCCTACAAGGTCAGCATTCAGCTCGCGTGCTCTGCCGACTTCCAACGGGCGATTCAACGTTGTCGCTCCTCGCTACTTTACAGGACTCCCCCTCTCCCGGTAGACCAATCTATACACCATGTTACGCAGTTGATAAGGTCTGGGGGGAGCAACTGCTATTTTTGAGACACATACTAGAGTAGTGTCCGCCTACTCCAGAGGGTAGCTCATATATCATGTGTTAAACGGCAACATTGTGAGCGTGTTTGTCTAACGGCTATAGCATTAGGTCTGCATAGGCCCTCTACAGAAGAACGTATGGTGTATGTATGGTATCTCTCAGTGTTTGATTAAAGATGAACTACAGTAGTTAGGCTCTGTTAACTAATCCAAAAGAGTTCCCCCCGCCCACACGGCCGTCAAGCACGCGCAGAACAGGGCTTACAGTTACATTTCTCAACTGGGAGGGGTGTGGGGCACTGCAGGCGGCCACTGTCCGCAGCGTGAGGCACTCTGAGAAAGATGGCAGAGCCATGACAGGTAGGCTCAATGTTGCACTGGTCCTGTATATGTTATTGTAAATAGGATTTGTCTGTGGGGAGGGGGGAATGGGAGGGGAGGTATGTATGAAACTCTGTGTATCAGGTGTGTGTCTAAGTATCTGCATGTGTACCTGTGTCTCTTTGTCTCTCTGTGCAGCTCTTTGTGTCAGTGTATGTATCTGTGCGTAGGTTACTGTCAGTTAGTGTATGACTGTGTCTGTATGTCTATGTAGATATGTGTCTGTATATATCTCTGTGTGTCTATGCATCTATGTATCTGTATGCTGGTGTGTCTATTTACTCACAATGAATGCATGCTCCATCAGGTTTTATCTGTCCATGTGCCACCTCTTGATAGCAGTGTACCACATTCAGAATTGACCAGCACTTCAGACTGAAAGTCCCTATATATACTCTCTCAAGGGACATCATCAGCAGTATGTGCCAGGGCACCGTTTAAAAAGTTTTGGTCCTAGCGGAAGAATCCTCCAGGGATCATGCCAGCAACCCAAGACATATCTTAGGACGATAGACCTTTCCTGTTTATTGAATGGTGTCCCGTTGGGAGGGAAATCCTGCATAATTAGCCTCCTAGGACTGAATTCAGTCTTGGGCAAAGACAAAACAGGCTGTAAGACAGCTGTGGGATCCCTATGGAAGAGAGTTCCTAAGAACTGCAGGTAGGCCCACATAGTGGGGGTTGTGGTAACTAATTTCATCAATTTGAATTATCAACGAATCTAACTAAATATTTATGCTCGTATCATCCTCTAACACTGCCATTTTGTATTACATACCATTGTTCCCAACTCGTTGGGTTTAATGTGCGCGGGAGGGATTTCTCCACTCTCCTCCCACCGAACACTCTCCATACACCGGACTTCCCCACGTGACCACCTCTCCACCACGTGACTCGCCGCAAAACCTCCCACCCACCCCACAAAAACTATAAACTCTTCTCCCTCCCTCATACTTCACTCGCGGCTTTCTTATAGTTAAAGACACTCTACCCTCAACTATACAACTACTTCCTCAATAAACGTCTCATTTCCAAATCCCTCTTTGCGTCATCATTATATATATATATATATATATATATATATATATATATTATTTCCTCTAGTTAAATTGATAAATGGGGTTGTTCTTTGTGAATTGGAATCATCTAAGACACCTATATCGGACCTTTTCGGGTATGTGGATGTCAGTTTGGCAGATGTGTGTCAAACTAAAAACACTTATGGGACCCTTTTTCTGTATGCCATAGACAGCCAGGGACGATGTGGGTCAACGTTATTCAACATTTATGGACGACCTTATGGATGTCTGATAATGTCTTAGCGCACAAACTTAGGTATTATCAAACGATAACCCTTGAACAAAGATACGGACAAATGTCTTTATGTGAGATCCTAGATTATTCAACAGCCCTCATGGACAGTCTGGCTAACATCCTCTGCTAAGACAGTCCCCCGCTAAGATTGTCCTTATAGTTAAACACAAACCATCCTAGGACTTCTCCTTCAGGCATTACTCCACTAGGACCATGTAGTTAAACACCCCCCCTCCCACCCTGAGGCATCCTATGACTGACACGTAGTTGCTGTCATGTTTCGCACCCTGGCGGGCTCCTCACTTCTTCACGGAATGCTGCTGCAACAACATCGTTGTCATCATCATTGTGGTCATCAAGAATACCAGTTTCAAGTAGATATGGTGTTTTCATCTGTCCTTGGTGCACTCATACCATCTCCTCAACAGCGATGTGAGCTCCAGCAATGGTTGCAGAAATTTCCACAGTTGAGGGTAGGCGCCTAGGAGGAGCGTCTTCTGCCTCATATGACTGTGGCTCTGGCAGTGGTATGGCTGTACTTGGTGCGGCTGATGGAAGGTGAATGATTGTCCATGGCAGAGTGTGTCTTATGTATATCCCATGCAGACTGCCACAGAATGCGGTAGGCCTTATGGCAACGCAGCGAGGCATAACAAGCTGTAAATAACAACCGCTACACACTTTGACACACGTAATACGATGGAAAGCATTAGTAGCCTACCATGCTATGATGACTAACACGATGGAATGTGTCAAAGTGTGTGTGTGTGGGGGGGGGGGGGGGGGGCGGGCCTAAAAAATTGCAGGACTTGAAGGGAATGTGAGGTCCCTGTCTTGCCACGGACCATATCTCCGGTGCATAATGACACACTGTGTACCATCACAGACTGTGACTGACTGCAGCCCAGAATGATTCCCATTAGTACTGGGAACTACGGTAACGTAGCAAAATTGTTGACAGAGCTGCTCACTTGCCTGTCAATACCCATTGTACAGGGTGAACTGTGGTCATTTACTTTTCCCCATCCTGTCTCCCTGAGTATTCCTACGTCCAACCGGATACCTCCATGGTGCTCTACTACCAGGGTGCCTGGACCGGCGGAACATAGTGTACATGTAACATTCCCTCATTACAGCTTTAAGTTCACTATAATAGGTATAGTTTAGATTTTATGTTATTCCAATTTGATCTTGGTCGTGGGGGCCGGGTGTTGTCCGCCCCGCCCCTTCCCGTGGGTTGACCCAGAAAAGATTTGGGGAGTGTACATAGGCAGGGGACCAGTCCCCACCACCACACACTAGATGGCAGGTTGAATCCCACTGGTACCTGAACATGACAGTGCAAAAAGACGCCTTACACACATGAAACCCCAGCTTGGATTGGCCACAAAACCGTTCCCGCCACCCGGGATCGACGTCAAACCAATTAGCACACGGGTCAAGGGTCAAATACACATGTAAACCAACCAGAATCAATGTTCTATAACACAATGTCAACGCCACCCTGCCGCGGCAGGACGACCAAATACAGGACAGATCACTTACTCAATAGTCGCTGCCAACGCCACGTCGTTCGAAACATAGTTTAGATTTTAGTTTAGGTAAGTTTCTACATGATAGTGTGAATATAGGACACTTTGTATTACCTAATTACCTAATTCACTATTTGCATGCACCATCACGTACGGTTATACGATAACTGATGATAGTAACAATTGATTTATTTTGATCTCATCTATACAAAGGCCCTTGATTGATAAGAAGAATTTTTGGAATAAGCACATTTATCATCCACCTAATACAAAGTGTCCGTAAAAACACATAGTAAGTGTGTATAACCATACCCGGAGCATACAGATATATTGTATGCTTTGGGTTCCACTTGTCAGGAAAATGTGGATAATAAATACAAAATAGACGGTTTCAGATAAAAAGCGGTTTTATGCTCCTCGGAGGTGACCCTCGCATGCGCTCGGATATTACTACGCGTCAACTCTTCGGAGCGTACGACCACTTGCACTGAAACCAATCAATATTGTGTATGTACATACTATTACAAGATTTCTGTGTAAATATCAGATCACCGTGTTTTACAATGCAATCCGTGATCCTAGTTTTTTAGCGATTCTAGTTTACAGTAGTCAAAAGCGGTATGAGACACATCTAAAGGCCTTGTTCTCTTCTGGTTTATGATAAATAAATTGCATACGTTAATAAACGATACCGACTTGCTGATATAATGATGCCAAAAATAGCAGTGCTAGATGGCTGGGGAGGAAGATGCATACACACATAATTGACCCTTATTGTGGTGATTTACACCTTCTTCCTTTAAACTAATGGTTCCCCCTTAAAAAGCGAGTCCACTCCTTGTGTGACGATAAGTGTACGGCTGGATAAAACACCCACACGTGATGGAGAGCCCAACTCAAATAGATTACCGCAATACATGATCATTAAAGATTTAATCACATGAGCCACGTTGTTAGAAACTGATTAGGACGTTATGGAATGGCGACGACTAATCTACTTCCAAATGAAATCTTTCGATGGATCACCGTTTCGTAATTACCAAACGATTTCCCCAACACCAACCTGGCACAATTTGCCAGATACAAGATTTATGTAGGCCTCCCAAACGCCTCCTTCCGTTCTTACCATGTCGATCCACGCGATAGAAATTGAATTAAGATGGGCCGTCCGTTTGGCTGTAGGAGCCTAGCGTTTGATTAGATTCCGTCACTTCCGAAGCAGATTGCATCAGGACGCTGTCAGAAACACATACCCTTTGTAAGATAACGGTGTTTTTTGCGCAATTTGTAAAGAACAAATCTCATGTATGTATGTGTATTGGCAGGATAACTTCCCAGTAAGACAGAGGAGGTTATCCGAGTAAATCCCACAAACCCCAACCCACCGACGCGCGTCAGATACTTCACTCTCACTCATTTCCCGCCGATACAGAGAAACATATTATTTAATATTTTCTCTTGCTTTTCACTATTCTCCCCTCGTAAATGTGGGATAAAGGTAGTAATCGTATGCTCTCTAAACACCCCCTCCACAAGGGAAAGTCTTGCAACTACCTGCCTGAATCGGCGAGTTGAGTGCTACAAAGGTTTTAGAGGCCACCATGAATCTGAAAACAAGGTATCTATGTACCAGTGGTCATGGATGGCATTCAACACCATTTGCACCAGAAACACTCAATGAAGGTATTATCTACGGTTCTGCATCCAAGACTTCTTCCATCAAGACTGTCTGCCTGTACATTGCGTACATAGCGAAGTGCTTCGCTTAACTCTTCCTCAATGTATATATATATATATATATATATATATATATATATATATATATATATATATATATATATATATATATATATATACATATATATATATGAGCATAGCTCTTTTATTTTCCTTAAATCTTATATCCATACACCCAGTCATCATGTTCCATATCATATAAGTTGTGTCATTCAATTTGGTAAGATATTTAGCAATACATTACATTTGTGGTCTTAATTTTTAATGTGGTCCTTCAATGTACATATGCTATAGTTTTGCTTTACCAACATTCTCGATCCAAACATTATTCTCATTAGAAACTCTTGTCATATTAAACAAGAAACCAACAAGTTTTGGTAAAAGAATGGACGACACGAAGGATATAGACCATGGAAAACAGAGTGCATAACTCATAGGGGCATGGAGAACGAGTACGAATACTAGGGGCGAGATGAAGTAATGTATTTGCAACAAGGACTACTAGTCTCCACATCCTCCTTTTCATAATCATAGTGTTTCTGAACATTGAGTGAGCATGCTCTTTTTTCCTTCATTTTCTTGGTTTATGGTGTGATAACTAACCTCGATTCCGCTATATATTTCAATCATATTGTTATACACTAGTTATTTATTTCATGCATCCCTATACAATGTCTTATCTGAATTGTGGAACAATTGTAAATTGTGTGGTAATTGCTAGAGGGCGACACCTCAAATATACACGAGGCAACAACACCATGAATATTCATGAGGCAACCCGCCAAAACCAGGCATCTGGTCACACGAGGCAATTGACTCGCGCACTATAACTACCCCGCTTCCCCGGGGTGATTCAGCATTTCTCTCATTCACATAGAGACACATTACGGTTTCCCACCCACCATCCCAAAGAACTTATATTCTAAAAATGTGATTGTATGTATATTGATGTATTTCCTTCATTTTATGAAATATATGTATTACTTATATATTGTACTCACAATAATTTTATAAATCTGTGTAAGCGGTATGTTCTAAGAAACAAGATAATCATAATAAAAAAGTTTCTTTTATGCAAACAATATTTGTGTCCACTCGTTAATTATGAGAGCGTCTATCAAGTTATCAACTGTACTTGAAAGGTGTAGTATGGCTGCCTTTACATTACTTATTCTTCCTTACTCGTGTGATGCAAAGTCTTATACTACCATGACAAGGCAAAAGCTACTGTTTACTTGAGCAGGAGATACAGGATTGCGACAAGAAGAATGTGTTGCGAGCCTCTTTTCTAATACACATTATGTTTCTCTTTCCTTACTACATAGCTATTTTGAAAAAGTTTATAGAGAAGTTCCATATTCTATATTGCAAAGAGTCCCAGTTAACACTGGGAGTGGGTCAGTGTTTTCCTCTTTATGTTTTTCAATAGTGCCAACAACATCAGCAATACATTTTCTGTCCACTAAAAAAGATTATTAATTTTTTCAGAAGCCCAGGCCTCTCCGCTCCTTTCGGTATGAAACATCTCCAAACACCAGAAAGTTCCAGTGCTTCCATTAACGTATGACATTCTCCCTATATTTGAGGGCCTTATTAGGGGTATTTTAGTTTTTCTCTTACATAGTTGGGTCAGGGGGAATATTCTTGTCCTCACCTACGATAAGTGATGATTCTGAAAATTTGGAAATCTGGCCTACAAAAGCTTCCAGGAATAATAGCCGAGCAAAGGAGATTGCTGTTAGCATTAGCTCTTAGACTAACTATCCACATATGATAATACCCATAATTCAGGGGATTCCTGTGTTTTTATACTCGATTTCAGTTTGACAAGACGTTTTTTTTAAATCCGTCTATCTAAACATAATTTTAGTTAAAAACGATGTATATCGGTAAGTCATTCGGAGTTATTCGCCCGTATTCCCGTTGTCCTCAGAGCAGGCTACTCGAACAAGGATGAGTAGTTCGGTGTTCCGGTAATTGGGATCCATTCACTGGTCAGCAATCCAGTGAGCAGAACAGAGTAGATACAGATACCATGTCCTGATGCACAGACAGCGGTCCGAACTCGTTGGCAGCGAGTCACCCCCTCCCAACTACCCCCTACTTGGTAAGCAGAGCAAAAAGCAAGGCCGAGCGGAACAGAGCAGTTCCCCCGTAGTGAGCGACTCCTAATCCCGAGCGGGACGGGGCAGCTCGGGGCCGTAATCCGTACACGACCGGGGGCCGTCCAAGTATGCACAAGGTGTTGTCCCAGACCCCCAGCCCACAGCATGGGTTCCGGCATTGTCCGCTAGGTGCGTGACGTCACTCGAGATAATGTCAGACACTAAGTCGACTTACACGGTTCAGCGCCGGCTGTGTACACAGTGACGTCACGGTGAGATATGCGGAGGTGACTTGGTGTGCCGTGTCGGTGTGTATGTGACAACGGGTTGCGAAATGATAGATGCACCTGTGAATAACATATCGTTGGTTAACATATCAATATCATGTATCACATATATCCATTTACCCTAGCATGAGGAATGCATTTCTGAAGGCGTTTGGTAAAGGGTTTATCATGTGGTGTAAGAATATAGAAATGGATGTTCATTTGTTATGAAATAAAAGGATCGATCGTATTTTCATTTAGGTATCAACAACTTTGACTCCATCCCCCAATCATCAGTTCAAGTCCAACGAGGAAAAAACTTGCACCAATATACAATGTATCCTCAACGAAATCAATCTGATCCAGTCGTAATGCAGTTTTATCTCAGTCAATATTCACTATTTTCATGTTCCGACAATACTAGAAATATGTGCTGTATTGTTATTATTGAAAGACTTTACAGACAATGTTTTAGATAGGACGCTATTCAAGCTATTACCGAGCTAAGTGCCTTTTGGTTCCTACCTTATTACATTATATATATATGATATATGGGAGGAAAATTATAAATGAATCTAAATCTCAATTTCATTCTAACATCAAGGTAAACACAAGACTTAGATCAGCAAATTACATTAGCATGTATAGCTGATCTTCGTGAAAAATGCTCCGATGATCACACCAATATGATCTTGATGGAGTAGATAGAAACGTGCGACATGCCCAAGCGGTCACATATAAAGTGTCAGCAACAAGCAATGGCTACAACCAATGGAGTAACATGCAAAAGCAGCCCATAACAACAGCAAAAGCAGCGCACAAAAGAGCAATAGCAGCTCGTGTATTTCTAGCCACAGTGGCAGCCACAAGGGGTAGAGGAAAGCCCTCATGGGCTGTTATGGGACAACAGGTAAGCCCAGCCTCGCACCTCCAGACACCTAGTGTGACCAGCATACCACAGCGCCAACAGCGGGCGGGCAGCACACTCACCCCAGTGCCCGCTGCCTGTGTTTACTGCCATAATTCCAGCACGGAGATTCTCATTTGGACAACAAATACCAGCACACTCCGCCTAATGGCCTACCAGGATATGCTGCAGTTTTTCGCCGCCCACAACAACGTGAGCGGCATTGAAGCCAGAGTTGCGGCCAGAGGAGGGGGCAGCCTCTTGTATTGTGAGGGCAAACAGTTGGGAGGTGGACTAGCTCAGGCCTGATCATGCCATCTTCTCACAGCCTATCACACGGTTGTCCACGACCAAGGCAGTTTTTAGTTCACACCTCCTGACAGCAATCATAGATATTCGCAAACACAGATAATAGAGCATTTTAGTTTTATGTTTTAATACGCTAATGATTCCTATAGTTCTTTGGCGACATAGTCTGTGTAACCTTTCTCCAAACAGTCCAACCCATATTCTTAATGCTTTGCCGTCTCTATTTGCAACTTAAAACAGGGAGTTCTTAATCCCACGTAGAACCCCGGATATCCTAGTCCTAAGCTATCGCTGATCTCTCATCTGTCTGGACCTCCCTCTCTGCTCCATGAACTCAATACCACCACTCTTCATCCATAAAAGGGCTAAATCCAGGACAATTGTGTACAGCCATATCTAATTCAGCACACTTTAGTTGCTCACATAACACGATATACACGCTGTACAGTCTTCTCCAGACAACTTATAAAGCGACCTATAGTTCGTACAGAGACCTAGGCTGTTAATCAACAATGACGTATTTCTTTTAGTTGCTCAGCTACACCTTATTCCTTGTCAGGAATGCCTAGTGAATAACAACAAGTCCTTCTAACCGCTGTAGAGGAGGTATGTCTCATTCTACCTTGGTGACAGTAGAAAATGTGCAAGGTATCAGAGTATGGTGTACCCCTGTTATTAATTGGTATTTCAACGAAACTGTCTACTTTCCTTTTCATTGACTGTTTGTATTGAATTACAACTGAAAAATCATTATTGGTCAGATTTTATATAATGATGTACAAGTTGCATAGCATAGGAACATTCAACAAGCTGGAGTGAATTCTTATAGAATAATACCAGACTGGTCATTCCTATCGACACACAACCAACCGTATCAGGGCCTGTTTGATTGCTGCCCCTCTCCCTCCTCCGACAACCCCCTCAATCCCATCACCACTATCGGCCTTTCACCCTCACCCGCCCGCCGTCTATTTACCCGCCACTCCGCCGGCTTTATTGGAACCCGGACGGCGTTTATTACCGTGAGATCTCGCGTTGGTAACACCTACAGACGAGATGTCATCACATCTCCTCTGCTGTCCATGTCCTCACTCGCTCGCCTCCCCTCCCATCCTCATTCTAGTGACCAGTATATTCACCTCGCCCATGTTTGATCCGCTCTACCACTGACAGCCTCTCCTCCCAAAGACAACCTCGCGCTCCAGTCATAATGGATGACAATCAAATAGCTTTTAATAAACTTGATACCGCGATATACGAGGAGCCATCGGGTCTAAGGGAATCCATTATCCCCATAAAACAGTAGTCACTTTTTTGTGCGAGCTAAATCGTTCTATCATTGTGGTAAGAACCAAAGTTTGAATTAAGTCTAGGTATCTAATTCACAAAGAGACCCCGAAACTGCAGTCCATTTGTGACTTTCGATGAGAGATTAAGATTATAAAGATCTTTATGGTCAAGCCGAAGGTACTGTCCAGTAGTTATGCCATATTTCATTTTGCAAACGTGATATGTAAGAATTTGTTGGTCTATTTTACATTTCTGAAATAGGCTTATACTGGATACTAATCTTGTATCTCTTCTCTATGGATTAGAATTACATGTAGTTTTATTGGATGTTGATTAATTTTGTTTTTAACCAGGCTTTTAACATACTGTACAAATACTATAGTAGCTTAGATACAATTCCGTTTTCTATGTGTATTGGTAGTTGAGGGCTATATCCTTTGTATCAAATAGGACAACACGAGGGCAGTCGTGTTTTTATTTCATTTTTGTCATTATTCATGTCTCCCAAGGTCCCCATTCACTGGAAGCTCTCGTGCGTGCCCCCTGAGTGAAGTACACGGAGGAGCCAACTGCATGCTGCTCGTTGCATCGGGTAGACTCACTGTGTCAAACTCTCGCGTGAAAAGGTCCGATATCCACATTCATCAGTTGCCAGGCCCCACTTCCGGTCTGAGACAATTACCCCAGCAGAAGTATCCCATCATGCCTCATTAGGCGCCATTACCACCGTGTGAACAGATCTTGGCGTCCCATCAAAAAGGGAGGTGGGATTTCTCCACATTCATTTGTAGCTTTACCCCTTCTCTCCCTCCTTATCCATCGTCAGAATACAAGCCACCTTCCACGCCACACGACTTCAACGCTATCTATGATTTTGCTTTTTATCGCGGTGGACACATTCATCATGCGGTCATTTTTCAGTCGGACGCTACCCCCCGGGCCATAAATCTGCTCACGCAGCTTGGGTCTCGCGAGTGTCTCACGCTAACGCGGGACTTGGTATGCAGACGGTGCTTTGCTTTTTCCGGCCCTTGATTTACGTGGGTAATTAGAGCGCGGCGGCGGGCAGCATGCTACGAGCATGTCGACGCCATGTTGTCTACGCAAATAGCATTTATGTTTTATGTGGTTATTAATGCCACAATAACGTTCAGCGCGATAATCTCGGAGTTTGGAAGGTGGGAATAGGAATATGGGGAAAGCATAAAGTAAAACCATAAATGAAGGAGTCAAACCGATTAAAATTGAACGAATTATAATTACATTAAAGTCTATAGATTTTGATCAATCAATATACATAATATCTAGCATAATTAAACTGGAACTGATGTGAACAGACGTGGTGCAAATGTAATTCCCTTCTTCCCTTGCACCATCATACTAAAGCCACCCCTGAGGGAGAGTATACTCACTGATCGTGTACGTACAAGACGTAAAGTTCTTAGTGCTATGAAGCAGACCGACAGTTGGTTTTTTCTCAGTTACACAGGCGGTTTGTCTTTTATTAATCCATTCATTACGGGGCAATGGCCACTGCGGGCGGCCTGCTTAGGTCTAAGGACTCTGTGAACGGCCCGTCGTTTGTCTGGCCAGTCGTGATGCGCGCCGCAAGCCCGGCCCGCGATGGCCGGACGATAACGGTAATGAGATAATACCAACCCGCCTTGTCCCATCCCACTCGCCGCCTCCCTAGACGGCATCATAATTGTTGCGTTATGTAGACAACAAATTGGGAAGATGAAAACGTATGGGCCCGGGCTAGTCGGGAAGACGGGCTTCTAATGGCCAGGCGTCTTATCTCGTGAACCAGGTGGCTCAGGTCGGAGGCGGCCGCCAGAAGCAGCCAGGAGAGGGAAGCCACACAGATGTGAAGGAGGGAGAGGTAGGGGGCAGCGAAATGTAGGGCAGGAGAGAGAGCGAGATAGGGCGGGAGAGAGAGAGAGAGAGAGAGAGAGAGAGAGAGAGAGAGAGAGAGAGAGAGAGAGAGAGAGAGAGGGTCTTCAGGAGAGGGAATACAAATTGAAGAAAGGGATAAGGATGAGGTAAATGGGTTTGAGGTTAAACGAAAACCATAACAAAATCTAAAACGTTCAGTTCCAACTGAATGGATTTGAATGAAAGTTAAGGGCATATGCATTTTAGGAATCGATGTAAAGATATAGAATCAATATTAGATGAATAGAATGAAAATTGGAGAAGAGGAAAAACCCCAAATTATCGAACAAAAGCTTACATTATTGGCAACTAAGGTCGGCATATAAATTGCTAGAAAACATTGACTGCCTTGTAGTTAGCTGCAGTTTTGGAAATGATTAGCTGGATTGGTCTTTCTTTGTGGTGTCTTATTCCAGAGCAAAATCCAGCATAACAGCAATATCAGATCATTGATATGAAGATAACAGACACGCTGCAAGACACAACTGCACAGCATGTGGAAGATGAGAAACTATAAATGAGGAATCACAATCATAGACACGATATGTGGAACATTTGACATGACAAAAGATCAACATACATATGACGACCATGTATTGAGCGAGTTCCTGTAATAGGATTTACCAGTAAGACAGAAATTTGAATATTTATTATACAAGTATTTGATTTATTGAATTACAACAGGAATGCTTAAAATAGGAGGTAGGTATCATGGAAGGATTCAATATCAATCATTCTCAGCAAAGGAAATGATAAATGTGAATCAGGTATTGGTAGGTAATGATGAGTAATATAAAATGTAGGAAAGGAACATTGAAGGAAAAGGTAAGGTGAAATTCACTCGATGGGATTCATGAAACCTCACAGGGTTCAAACTCTCATGAGATTCTGTTCTCTTTTATGGCTATATGTCGTCAACAATTTCAGGGGCAGAACATGCCCTGGGGAAATGAAACCCTACAATTTAGACGAAGAGATTGTGTTTTTGTACAGAATCTCAGCAGTATTTGTCCCAGACAACACCCTGTGAGGTACATGAATCCCGTCGTGTGAACCCCACTTAATTGTATATGGTGGGTGAATACTGAAAAGAAAATTGGAGGAAAACTTAAAATTTTACATGGAGGATGAAAGGATGTAACATTCAACTTTTTCTTTTTGTTTCACGTACATGTACAGTACATATGCATAGACAGACGTATTCATATACAGGTGGTCTATCTATAAGACTATGGTTCAAGCAGAAAGACCACTGACACTTGCTGAATTGCTCTGCGAGTAGACCCCATCTTGATAACCACTCTTGGTAGATATATACCCCTCTCCTACTCAGACACGGAGGTAGATCTATGCCAATCTTTACGGCTGACTGTAGTCTGGGGGACGGCAGCAGTCTGGGACTAGATGTTATCTGCTCATGGCTGTAGATGGGGCGTGGAGACTCATCTGTATGGCTGCAGTGCCTGGACAGCCGTTGGCGGCATGGCCTCACGCCCCTATCCATTGTGGCCGCCCAAGCCACCACGGAGTAATTTGTAACAATTAATACCAACCACACCAGGCTCCACGTAGATATCCCTCTGATCTCCTCCAGCCGGAGCTGCCTAATTGCTTCTCTATTGTCATCAACAGCCACCGTCTTCCCAAAGGAAAATCCCCTGCTAGACAATCGGGCTTTGTGGCACATACCGCTTTGCCCGAAAAGCCCTTTTTCATGGTTCAATCTGGACAGCTTTGAAGCCAGTGCCATACAAAAAACTCGCCTCACAAACTGTGCAAATGACCCTATTCTTATTCTTATTACGGATTTTTTCTCCCTCTCCCTCGAAATCTTTGTCGCCCTCAGTTATGGCTTTGGTGGCTTCCCGCCTAGTGTTTTCTATCTATCCATTGCCCTTATTCGTGGGTGTACAGCGGTGGCCGCCGAGAGGCCCCCATTCTGATTTATCTCACCTTGAGAGGGCCCGCTTGCTTATCTCAGGCGTCCTTTGTCCACTGGCCGGATTCCCACGACTGCGGGCCGGCTTGGCGACAAATTTATGAGGCCTGTGCATTCCTGGGCCGCCCTTGCAGTGATCCCGGGTTAATTATAGGCGTGGATCGTACAGCACGTCGGATTATGAATGTCTACCCTCCCACCTGCGTGTGGTGTGTGCGTTGGGGGAATGTGAGGTTAGTGGTAGGGGGAAAGAGGAGTAGGGGTGAAGGGTGAGGGGGTAGATGCGGCTACAGAGACCACACAGGTGCATTATCATAAACAACAAATCCCACTGACACCGCAATCCATGCCAGACACCCCGCCGGTAGGTAGAATGGGCCACCTATATACAAGGCCAGTGCTGTGGGTTAGTGAAACAGGCAGTTTAGCTAGCAAGTATGTTACTGCGTCATTATATCAACATATTATATATATATATATATATATATATATATATATATATATATATATATATATATATATATGAATATCTTATAAATACTATATACATGAATATAGAGTTGAAAATCAAAAAAAGGAATTTCCTATCCTAGTTATCGGGACGTGATCTACCAATTAATGCTGAAATGAATTAGCACTCCATATCATCGTTGTCATGTTATTTAATAGTAGGGGCCGCATTCATTTCTAGAGAAATCATTTGTGGGGTATATGATTACCTGATACTATAGTGTTTGATCCTGTTCTCCACTTCATTTTAGTTGGATGAGTGAGGATGCAAATAAGAGGATCAAGTGATTTTTCCGTATGAAAAAAATGCAGTCCAATATAACACCCCTCTGTCTCGCTGTCTGCGCCGAGTCAAGCGCCCCCGTTGGGGATATGATGAACCACGGGGCGGCTTGTTGGTAGGAGAGGGGAGGGGGTGATGGCCCCCAAGGTGGCTGCGAGTTATGATCGCTCGCTCGAGGCGCTCCTGCCGCTGTACCCCTGGTGGAATGCCCCCACATACCCACCCGCACGCAGCCCCGCCAGGGCCCAAGCCCACCGACCAACCATCATTCATCTCTCAAAGAGAATGGAAACGGGTTGTCAGACCGACACTCATTGGCCGGACAGGGAGAGGCCATTATATGCCTGGGAAGCTAGAAGGCAATTGGGGTCATGGTAGCAAATATAGCGTCTATATCCTTTTAGTATGGATACTTAGTTTTATTCATATTTCCCTTAAAGGTGACATAAATTCCTATCGTAAAGGCTATGTGTTCAACTGTTGTAGCTAGAAAATTAGGGGTCCTACTTTGTTAAATTTGCAATTTTCTTAATCAAATGAGGCTACTGGTATTACATATACGTCAAATATATTTTACTCAAATACATATAATGTATTACAATGAAAGCTGGAGTTCCAAAGTAAGAAGTAGAACATGAAAATAAGATGAGGATTGAATTAGTTTTGAGGGCAAGTATGATGCAAATATGAATAAATTCCCTTGTATCAAACAATCTGTCTTCAGAAGATGTAATAGGAAGGTGTCCTCTGAAAGACGGAGGGCATTCATTTGAAACATAAAATGCAGCGTAAATAACTTAGATAATATAGTTCGGGTGGAAGATCCCGTACAATTATACCGAATAACATGAAACAAATATATAAAGAAAACTCTGTAGTCTTGCCCTGATCCCTCTTCAATCTACCAACCGATTAAATGGCCGTTCCCACCGGATGTTGACCTAACGGTCACGCTGGGAATGTTGGGTAGACCAGCCGCATGCCGTAGCGCCCCCTGGCCTGGCGACGACGTCCTATATCGAAGCTTGGAAGGTTGGAGTAGCGTTGGGAGAAATTCCTTCTGGAACAATCGTGTTGGCCTTTAGTCTCCCGACGGCGGCGCCACTGTCAGAACGCGCTGGTTCCCCGCGGGTCGTTAGCTGCCTTACAGATTAATTCGCTGGTACCCGGAACACGTGTATGACATAGGGAAGTGCCCACTGGGCGCAACGGGGGCGAACCAACTTTCTTTGCAGGCCAAGTGGAAATATTTCACCGACGTCCCTGAAATAAACCGATCTCTTCGTGGATTCAATCCGGAGACGCTGCAAGAGGCGGAAGCTGTTTTATTCAATCCCAAGATGCCATCACTAAATCAATTAGGATTTCTCCCAGTCGGAGTTCGTAGAGAGAAAAAAGGGGAGGAGGAAAAGACGTGCGCACAGTTCGAATGCTTTCTTGTCGGAAATAAATAAAATAAAGTCGGAAAAAAACGGAGAGGAAAGTCAAATGTTGACTTGTCTTGGATGTTTGTTCTTGCTGGAGGCTCGTAAAGAATGACGGAAGGACGACTCAGAATGAAATCAGTGACGAACGGAATGACGCAGCATAATTTGTGATGACAAGCGGCTAACGGCTGTGTTCTCTGCTACAGACCATAATCAGGTCTCGGGCAGCAGACTTTTCTGCTGAAGGGCAAGTCAAGGATGGCGCGGCCCATAGTGGCCCTGCTGCTTGATTGCATATTCAGTTGGCGGGTGAGTGCTCCCTATACAGGCGCATCCATTTACAGCACCGGACAAGCAATCAATCGCAGGACAAGCAATGAAAACGGGAATCAATCAGTGTCTTAATTTAGGTGTCTAAATGAGAACAAGCTGACCGTGGCTTTACGCCGAAAGTCTGTATTGAGAGCTGTTCAATTGTCGTCCTCTCCAGCCTCAAGTTCGCTGCTCTGCCATTGGCCGCTCAGTTTTCACGTGACCAATCGATGGCCAGCCCCAACTCCCGCGAATTCTCGCGCAGCCTAGCGCCTTTGTCACGTGGCCATCGATCTGGAGGCAGCCCCGGATTATCGGAATTTGGCTCGGGTCGAGATCGCATTTATTGCGTAGTAAAGGAGAGCCGATAGGCCAACAATCATGAAGCACGTAGGGAGAACGTGCGGAAGGCTGGCTCAGATGACTGGAGACAGTTTTATCAGCCTTTAACGACATTGAAGTCGGAACGTTCTAACCACTGGCGCCTCCGCGTTTAATCTTGCCAAAACCCTTCACTTACCCAGCCAAGAAAAGCATCTGTTGAAACAACCCCTTGACCAGTTCACAGAGGCTTTAAATTCTTTCCCAAGCGAGGCGTTTTTCTCTCTCGACGTTCCCTGCCGTTGACTGGGACGGACGTGCCATGAGCAGTAAATAAATAATGCGGGATGAGCAAATGTGACAACCAGATGATTAAGCGACGCTATCCCGGTCCCTAATAGGGCCTGCTGCTTGATGTATATAGTCGGGCCACCGTTGAAAGCCCATTCGTGGGTCAAGCAGCGACACAGCGAGTCACTGGAACTTGTAACTCGAGATAAGTGAGTCTGCAGCACTCGTGAGGGAATACGCTGATCTCTTTTGGGTATGGTTAGCTTGTTAATGACCTGGATGGGTTTCATCCTTGGCCTAGATCACTGCACGCCGAGGAGATTTATTGAGTCGGATGTGACATGGCATGTCCTTAGCGCATGCCCATAAGCAGACTCAAGAAGCAAACTATAAGCTCATCTAGCGGCATTGTTTGCCCGCCTGGGGTCGCAAGGATGATATTACTTTCGATGCTGTCTTGAACAGTTTCATCCGGTTTAGTATGAGGACAGGAGGCTGACAGGCATGAGAATGAGACGGTGCTAGGTAAGAATCAGAGTAAGAAATGATTTAAAAAGGAATGGGTAAACGAAGCATGAGTGTAGAGAGAAAGAGAAATACATTATTCCCTATGTAATTCATATGTTCAACTAACATGTGTAATCGTTATTAGAAATAGGCTTGGAGGAGGAGGAGAAGAAGAAGGGGTGAGAAAGAGTTAGAATAGATGAGAGTGAAAGAGAAGGGGTAAAAGGGATAAGAAAGTCGATGGGCTCAAAGAAGATGGACAAGATTTGAGAGGTAAACATAGGATGGAGAGGAGGGTGAGTGTGTCGGGGGTGGGGTAGGCCAAGGACAACAGGACACACTGTGTGTGGCCAAGTGGGAAGCGGAGACCAGGAGCAGTCGGGCGGAACGGGAAGCAATAACTAGGTCGTGGTCGAGCGCCCTCCGCTGCGTGGAGCTGCGGCGTCGGACGTGGGTCGGCGGAAGTCGGGCAGAAACGATCGGCGCATCGTGCACAAAGAGAGCGCGCGGCGGTCAACGTGTCGACACGGCCGCTGCATTTAGTGACGGTTGTCGGCTGAAAGGACATCTTCACAGCAGCATGGGTCGGCTGCGAGGAACGCCCTACCCTCCCCTCTCCCCCCGCCTCGTCCCCGCCCCCTCCTACCCACCACCCCTTCGTCACAACCCCCTTCTCCCAGTCTCTCATCAAGATCCCTTTTTACACCCAGCCACCGAGGCCCTCCCCTCCAGCAAACCCTCTCTGCCTTTTCCAACTAAAACCGCCTCGCCGCCGCCCCGCCGCCAGCCACCCGAGGTCTGGAGCTTTGCAGTGGGAGCCACTCGTGCGACTCTTGAGACAAGTTCAATATTAGGACCTGGTTCCCTGAGAGGGGCAGGGCTCTCCAGACGATCTAGTTACGCCATGGGAGGACCATGACAGGGCATCTTCTCGCACCGATTCCCTTTTAAATCACCAGGTCTCGTCCACTTAGTCCCTGCATGTCAGCCTATTCCTCAGTACATACTCATGCCTATACACTGTTCTTTATATTCATCGCCTTTATCTGCTATGCAACATACACTCATGATTATGTTATATTTTTCATTCTTAATCAATCCCCATCCCCCATTCATGCCCTGATTTACTCCTACTTCGCCATAATCTGACAGCCTCATCGCCTATTTATCCTCCTGTACATACTCACCACCATTCATGGCTTATCATTTCTTGAGATCCCACATTGCTTCCTGCTTCAGGACGATATCATATCTCCAAGAACTTACATCTAATACCGTAATCCATTATTGCAAATCCCCACATACCCCTACACTATCATAATCATTTATACCCATTACGCTCTGTTTCATATGTCCCCATATAAGACCCTGCCCCCGCAACTACATCTACAATCAATACCCAAACATTTTCTCTGAATGGCTTTACATCCACTGCTAATAAATTTTGTGGTAAAAGCTTTCCTAAAACATAACGCATAATAATTGGTTTCTATGTGGGAAATGAATAAATAAATTCCAAACTAGGAAAGGATTGTGAAGGGAAGGAGACTCTCCTCTGTAACAGAGAGGCACTAAGAGTCAAATTCCACCTTTTTAGGCCGAGGAAAAACTTTGCATCGCCTGTCTTTGCTTTGATAGTTCCGGATCGTTAAAATGAATGGCTCCGTGCAACCGATATCTGAGCTACTTTGATTCCGTACACATAGATAGAGAAGGGGGATTATGGATGAAAGAAGGAAGGACGTGAAAGGAAAGGGACTGTGTGCCTCTGTCTTGTGTGGCTGAAGGGAGGAGGGGAATGACTGGGGCTGTGGGCGTTGAATTTCTTTTAGCGCAGGAATTCCCACTAGGTGCGGCCCTGCTGGTGTTGTTTGATGCTGATAACGACGTGACATTACACTGACGTATAGACCGAGTCTCGGAGTCTAGAACCACCGGCCTAGCTATCACTTTCTTCACTCAATTCACATCACGGCGACCGGTTTTCACGACTATACACACGGGGAGGATAGAACGGATAAAATACGCAGTCTGCATTTCATTAACGTGGGTTTGTGAGACCAAGGGGCTCTCACACACTCACCATGAGCTTATGACGAGCGCCCCAGACGTCGACCACGAAATCTCCCGGCATGCACTCGTCCAGCGACTCACATAATCCCTTGTTTTATGACGTAACGGCGGCTGGGTATTGCGGTCGATCTAACGGCCTTCTCCGGTCGGTGATTACGGCAGGGACCGGTCCTTTTTCAAAGCTTTTCAGACGGTAAATATTTGTCGGAAGAATGACTCAGCGTTACTCAACAGCCCACAATGACTTGCTCGCGGGGAGGGCGGTCCATTTCGAAAAGATGGGAGGTCTCCTGGGGTTTCCGCCACAATTGACGGTTCCGGAAAAAAGAGACGCTCACAAACATTGCACAAGCAAACAGTGTTGGAATTTTTAACAGAGTGGGTTTTTTGCATGGATTGCGTTGGTAATACACTTTGCCACTCTCATTGCAGTTGTGGTTTAAAACTGCATGTCAACGATATTTCTTTTATACAATGATGTCCCTGAAACTGATTGAAATGGCAAAAGGTCAAATGAGATCCTGAATGCTCAATATCTTATAAAATAATGTCTAAAAATAACTTTATGTTTCCTTTTCACTTTATCCTTGCATCGATGAAAAAGCATTTGAATCTGAACTTCATATCTCACCGATCTCTTCTTTTATATCCCTTATCTTTCCTCTAGCTACACCCACTTTTGCTAGTGTAGTAGTTACTCCCTTTACCTTAGTTCCGCCTCGGTCCTAACCTGTATTGATCTTTTCCCAAACTGAACTCACACTATCTCTTCAGCGCGTGACACTCATACCCTCTTATCTAACACACTCCTTATTTCGTTATTTCTCACCCCTTCTTGGTCCCTATTTGTTTGCCACACCTACCTTAAAATAAAATGTATTTCAATGTTTATTTCCTACAATACCAATCAATAGTCTACGGTAGACAGTGGTTCATATCAACTTAATTTCACTTCTCTCCATTCCTTTGTTCATTTCTAACTTCATATTCAGTTGCTTTATCCTGATTCCTTTCGCCAGTAAGCGAATCCAAGGAAACGAGGAGGATGGTTGTGGAAAGAAACAGCTTTAGAGCTACATCGTGTTTAGGATATTGCTATATTGGGTCTTACTTAGTTGAGGCTCTAAAGCCATTGCACCTAAAATGTCTTGTATGCAACTTATATTACGTGCAAATATTTTGATTTACCAAAAAAACTACTAACTAACAACAAATGTTATGCTGGGATGAAATGAGCCTATACTTATTATACATGCACTTGATTGAAGCTTTTTCTGCATGACACATATCTTTAGGCCCGGCGTCCACCTACTACAATATGGCTCCGATGTGGTCTACGATGCACCTCCCGATAAAAAAAGCCAAAATCACGTCCGAAGTTCACCTAATATCGGGGGAGTTGACCACGTTTCTGCGATTAGAAACCCCATACAATGCAAGGTGAATTGGCATGTCTAGACATATGTCTACAATTTTGTACCTTCCCGATATGTCCGATATTTACCTTTTGTGTCGGAGCCATATCGGTAGGTCTAAATTTCTATCGTAGTAGGTGGACGTCGAGCCTTATATATATATATATATATATATATATATATATATATATTTATATACAGTAAAACCCCGCTTAACGGGACACTCCGCTTAACGGGACACCCCGCTTAACGGGACACCCCGCCTAAGGGGACAATTTGCTTGGAACGGAAATTTTTCCCTCTATTAAGAGTCTACTTTAACCCCGCTTATGGGGGACACCCTGTTTAAGGGGACACCCTGCTTTAGGGGACAGATTTTTGGTACAGAAATGCTTCAAAACCCCGCTTAAGGGAACAGTTTGGAGGGACATCTTATCAAATACACTCCAGATTGTCTGAAATCCGTGTTTATGGTGTCTGTGTGGACTCGCCAGACACCTGTCGCAACAAGGTGACACCCACAGATACCAAGACAATAGACAAAACATTCTCGGGCGGGCACCAGCAGCCAGGGTTTGTTGATTCTGTGCTAATTCCTGCATCTCTAGCAGGCCAGGGCAGGCTACAATGAGTGAGTTTTAGCACCATTGAGTTTCCACCCACTAAAGGTGGTGGTTAAGAGGCCCTCTTACAGCTTAGCAGTGGGAGGGGCAGGGTGGGCTGGAGGCTTTGAAGGTGCTTTGGAGAGAGTACCGAGGTACTGCAGCGGTACTGTCAGACCAAAGAAAGTCTAGTCTTCCCTCCATGCCTTCCTGGGACTGTGAAACTATTCTTTGCATTGTGTTGGATGCTGCAAATACATATTTCTATTCATCCATTTATTTCATAAATTTGTGTTTTTGTTTTATATTTATTTTCCATTTATTTTCCATTTATTTTCCATTTATTTTCTTAGAATGTGTTATTCGACAAACCTTTTATCTAATAACCGGCGTTTGTTTCATTTATATGGGTATACTCTACTATATAACCATTGGCAGTCTGAAAATCCCGCTTAAGGGGACACCCTACTTAAGGGAACACCCCGCTTAAGGGGAAACCCCGCTTAAGGGGAAACTTGGCCTGGAAAGGAGGGTCTCTCCTTAAGCGGGGTTTTACAGAATATATATATATATATATATATATATATATATATATATATATATAAATATAAATATATATATGTCAGTTATATATGAGTCTAGGTCCAACTACAATCATACGTTTGTAAAGTATATACTTTGGACGTTGAAATATGTGCTATTAGACTGACGTGTTGAGGAGACAGCAGGATAGTAGGCTCAGGCCGAAGAAAGCAGGGTGGATTTGGGTGAGCAAAAGAGCCGAGATAAGCACTTGAATAAATACAACAAATTATAGGAACCAATATCATAGTTGTATTTCCGCGGCCGATTAGATAGATAGCAAACGGTTTATAAGCCGATCAGAGCCAGCCAAGCCCGAGTTTCAAGGGGCTGGTCATGGCGAAGCCTTGCGTTTAAATTGATAAAATATTGACTCTTTTTCTCCTAGTCGATTCAATCTTAATTAAACTCAGCCAATTGCCTATGAAATCACGGGTCTTGAAGACTGCGCGGAGGTAATTGATACGCTCTAGACAATGCCGGGCAATTATGGTAAAGACCTTGGCCGATGCCTATAGGCAACGCCGCACTAGACGTGACAGTGCTAGAACTTTGCAGAACTTAAAGCACGTGTCTAGTACACAATAAGTGTCAGTAACAATAGTTAGAAAATTAAGCTTTATTTTATTGAAAATGTTACACAAACGGGATAGGGACAAAATTACATATGAAGATCAAAGACGCATGATTTATACTATGAAAAGTGCTGATATCTGTAAACATTGATGAACCATTTGCTACATTTGCATCAATATAAATTATATTATTGCATATGTTATCAGATCATCTCAAAAACCTATATCCAGGTGTGGACCAAGGTTCGTAAACAGATTGTGGTCGGGATCGGAACAAACTGAACGCCTCGTATTCTATACTATCTGATCAGATTAACTGATAAATGATATATCAATATTCGAAATGTTTCGAATGTATTAAAATAAGATCATATGATTGTTCACTTATAAATATTTCCCTCAGGCTATGATCTTTTTAAAAATCTAAGTTTCTGCTTCTTCATCATTTGACATCGAAGGTTCGAAGAACAAATGCATCCAGGGCATCCTTATTTCGGACTACGTTTCCTCGCTGATAGTCTGAATACCATCGCAAGAGCGGATGTATTAATAGATTCTAATTTCGTTTTCGGGTTATAGCATGTAGGGATTGAGGGGACTCTAAAAGCGATATGATTTACTTGAGATAAATAGCCCTATGCAAATAAGTAAAGACAGATACCGATGCTTTTGTGCTTTTAGCTGCTATCGTATAACAGGAATAAGAAAAGGTAAAACTGCCTCCATGGTAGTTAGTAAATCACGCCGTGGGAGTCGGCCCATCAGGTCTTTATAGCATCAGCATAGAGGCTAGTGTGTATATTTGTGAAACCCGGGCCCAATTCGTCCATCTATCATTCCAGTGTCTCACACCCCTTCTATACCACCCCGAGCCTATTACCCAGGCCTGGCGTCGTCGATCGACACTGTTTGAAAGCCTTCTCATTAGAAATGTTAATGACTGGAGCCGCTCAGACCTGCTCGGCGGGGGCATTGTTGTGGGAGGTGGGAAGCAGTGAGCAGCCTCTCTTCCATCCGCGCCCCTATTTTATTAGCATGGCCGAGACAAGGCCTGGTGGCGAGGAGTAGGCGATGGAAGGGGTGGGGACGGGGAGGGGGATACACATAGGCGTATCATAATCATTGTTTGTCCTAATATCCTGCTAATTTGTCAGGCCGGCACTCCCGTAACGGCTACTATTCCTTATGGTAACGACCTAGTCTCCAACACCGCCACCACACGCCACTCTCAAACACTACATCTTCCGCTTTACTCCATACAAATCACTCCCTCCCCTCTGAATTACGCCACTCCCCACCCTTCCTTCTGTACACTATTCTCCCCCCCCCCCTTCTGCTGTGTCACTCAATGTTTTCTGTTCGCTTTAACTTCCTCACTAACCCTGTAATACGCCTAAACATAACAAACTCAAAGTGACGTTTGAATGTCCTCGTACCCATTCAGTTTTCGACAGGGACATACGTTCTTGGTGGTGCACGAACTACATGTACTAGCAAGATGCAAAATTTCTTAGATAGATATTATTGTACCTTATCAGACTATGTTATTGATAAGCACTATTATTCCATTGTACTATACAAAATACCGGAATAGATATATATGATTCAGCCTTACTTCTATCCCCTCCACATTCATATTCTCCCATTCTTATCCTTCACTCCCTCGATACCACTGCTCATACTAACCTTCCTAATTCCTTCATTTTATACCCATACCTTTTCTCCCCGGCTCTCGTTCCAGGGCCTCTCCCGACTGCATGCGAACATCAATTACCACTTTGAAAAGAAAACCAAAAAGCGGCGGCGGCTGGAGATAATTGGGGCCGATAGCACGGGCGCCATAATGGAATTACGCGGCGAGATTCCATCAGCGGTCAGTGTGCTAAGTAACCCTTGTCCGGTTAGGTCACTCATTAACCCCTGTGTTGATTAGATAATGCCTCAAATTAATGTTACACCCACAAAGGGCCACCGAGGTGCCATCCAAGAGGCAGCAGACATAAAAGATTGATGAGCGAATCGATAGAAACCTAATGACACCCGAGGTAGTCAGAGAATATATCGCGCCATGCGTCAAGGTAACTGCTGCATTTATTATCTATGGGGAATTATTCTATACCCTTGTTGTTCGGCGTGTGTAATTTACTATATTCTGACAGTATTACCTAGGTTTACCAATGTTGAGAAAGGGACAAACTCAATTAGCCTCCCGATAACCCCCTGAGTATGTAAATACTATGGACAGATATATTACATCTAATTTCATAAAGTCACTCGGATAATATCCTTATGTCAGGGGCAGTAGCTAGCTATTGCCATATTGTCCTACTGAGTCAGATCCTGACCTTGTCTATCATATTGTGGATTCCAAATTTATTCTTGATCTTTCGCCGTACAATTGCAACACTTTTCGCATTGGATCCTACCAGATATCACCTCGAGTTGTAAGCTCTGCGTTAGTTGTGCACTGATTATTTGGGCACTATATAAAAGTCGCTAGGTGGTTCTCCCTGAGAATTTGTCCCTGCCCATAAACGGTGACTCTAAAAATGCACACACCGTTTCCACCTGACAACCGAGTATTGCCGATCATAGGCTCTAGGCCAATTTAACTTTACCATCAATGAAATATGTATACCTGGGACAATAAATCGGTGACCATAAAGTAGCGAAGCTCTGATGAATTACGTAATGCTGGGGGTCTAACTCGTCGCCCTAAAATTGTTATCCTCCATTTCGCCCGATGATTATCTTCCCTAAAGTGGCAAATAGTCTGCGGAAGGTGGCATAAGCCATAGTCGATGGCAAAAATCGTAATGTCGAAACGATGCATATGATAGATCAAAGTCTTCGTTCTTCACGGGTTTGATGCGGAGTGATATGAATGAGGCGACAGCCGAGTGAATATCACAAAGCATTTAAACGATTTGGAGAATAACTTCTTTGACCAAAACGAGTTGCTTTCTGTATTTATATCACCCATGTACAAACTAAAAGAATGGCTGACACACAGATATAGACCATGGAGAACGGACTGTAATAACCGTAGGGGCATGGAGAACGAGTTCCCAATGTTAAGTCTATGGGACATAAATACCAGGTGTGAGATAATAGTCAGTCTGTCGATAATGGAGCGTCTCCACCTGCTGATGAAATGGTCAGCAATTAATTGGGCACTGTGAAAAGTAGGCGGGTGGTGGTACCTATCCCTGCACAGAATCGTTGACCAAAGAACACACTGTTCCGTCCTGACAGTTCAAATAGATACACCGATCATTGGCCCATGTAGGAAATATTGAATCTGTAGAAACAGTAGACAGCACATGCGGCGTTTCCACTAATTATGTGCTCACTGTAAAATAAAAGTCAGTGGGTGGTGGCTCTGGATATTGCACATTGGCACATAATCGTCGACCCCAGAACAAACAGAGCGTTTCCACCTGACGACTATTATGAAACCGTGAGGTTCCTATACACGTATCTACAGTCAAGAACCACTGACCGACTTTTTAGCACTACCGATGCAACACGGGTGAAAAGACCACATGTGAAATGATCAACGACTCTTCCGCTTAGATTATGCAATACTGGCACCACTGACAGATTTCTTTCCCGACTGACAGAATGAAAACCCTTTGATTTCGCTGGTGATGATGGCCAACTACATTGAATTTAATATTATATATACACAACTAGATTCTAAATGTCCTTGGATATTATAGACTACTTCGCGCATTCGTAATTTGATACCCATGTTAAGTCGGTGGCACCATCGACAGACATTTAAAGGAATTCATATGATTAGTGTCATTTTCGTCAGCCAATGGAAACGCGCTTATAAGGTTAACGTAGAAATCGTCCTCCGTGAGACATTGGCCCTGTTTTGCAATAAAAATAAATGGGGCCAACGACTGTTCCAGAGTGGGAATCATCGGTAGACAGAACGTTGTCAGGTGGTGCCGAATTGCGTATGTCGGGGATAAAAATGGCCGACGTTAAATTTGTATCCCCTGTTCCACCTGACAATTGTCAGCCAAAAGAAATGTCAAATAGTCGGCGGGTAGTGCTAAATGTGACAACCAATGGCCTCATAACACCGACCATACAATGATTTCTTGTGCCTGTATTGTTGATTTTTTTGTTGTTGAGATCTTTATTGATGTCCTCAATGTGTACACACTGTTCTTCCGTACATCCGATCAATCGGTTTGTTAGATAATGGAACAAGGTCTAGATCCGCTTAGGATCGATGTGATGAAATTTACAATGAACATACATGAGGGTAATATAATCAACATAACATAATCTGGCATAGCCATGTACATGTACATCATTTGGCGAAAAAGAAACTATGTATTTCACAATGGGATTTTATCTATACGTGGCTGTCATAGTTGTTTAAATCGCAGGTAATTTATCACTTCCTTCTTAAAGTGTCTTTTCGAGTCTGTTTTCTCTGTCTTTAAAGACATAGCGTTCCAGATTTGTGAGCTTCTATAGTATGGAGTACGTTTAAACTTTTCTGTTCTCGGTTTCTCCATTTTGACGTTTAACTTTAACCGCGCGGGTTGTCATCTTTGGTTCTTGGTGTTGGTGAGGTTCCATGGTATTCATTCTTATCAGGCTCCGAAACAGTCCAAGGAGTAGTGTATCACGTCTAACATCTGGGGGTTGAGTACGGAATATCTCAAGTAGTCTATTATTGCTACTCGCATTGCCTGAAAAATGGTTCTATTCAACTTTTGTTTCACACAATTAAGGGCACTATTCGCTAAGAATGAACAGTGGTCCCCTAATGGTAATATACAGGATTTTGCTATCTGCATGGCAGTCTTTTCGTCTATTAGGTTTCTTATTTTTCTAAACAGATCACAGACCGTATTAGTGTGACGTCATTTGACCTGCCGAGATCGGGGTTTCCCTTACGTTCTGGTGCCAAACATTGGGATATCCCTTCATAAGTGCAGCAGTCGGCGATCCTAGACATCTCAATTTTTTTAATTCCACATTATATTTAACTCTACTATGCCACGATGCTACATCTATGCAGTGCTTCTCGGAGTTTGGATTTGTTTGGCACCAAAATGATGTCAGGACTAATGCGGTCTATGTCCTCTACTTTTCATCTGGGGATGTCCATCAATGACCACCATTTTTGATCGGCCCTCCCCCTTACCCTCCCGCTTGTCATATTTTGCCATATAACCCTTGTCATGCTTGTTCATGGGGACTTGCCCCCCCCCCCCCCCCTCATCCTGCTGCAAGACGTCCACTTTGTCTCTCTATACAGTTTCACCGTCTTCATCACTGTCTCATCTTCCTCCTCTTCACCCTCTACCCCCTCCCTCCCTCCTTTCCCTGAGCTCTTCTACGACCGAGAGTAATTAATTAAAGCGGTGTGGTCGGTAAGTTGATCGGGGTTAGGGGGTGGGACTTATCACGTCGGCCCAGACTTAGCGGTGCGTGTGGCGGTGCCGTCTGGGGTTCACCTCAGGGTGGCCTGGGCCCATTCCTGGGGGTCAACGCCATCCTCAGTGGGTGCGAACCGGCGTCTCGGGTCCCCTGACCTCCTCGGCAGCCGCCCCCGGCCATCCTCGGCCTTTATTGACCCAATGCAACACGGGAAGAAGGCACCACTTGCAGCCGTCCCCTTCGGGCTTCCGCCGGGCGCTCACCACCCGGCGTGGTGAAAGATCACACCCGCCTTACTTAGACTTCCGGAGTTACCACGCCTACAGCGACTCTTGGCGACTATCTCCATCATCGCTGGTTGTGCCTCTTCTTTACCCCAACCATCCGCGCTCCCATCCCATAATACAAGGAGGCTGTATTCTAATACGGAACTCCTAATAAGGGAGTACAACTTTCAATCAAGGCGTTTTTCCTAACCATCAGGCAATTTGAAATACATCTAATAATCACGCTATTGAAATGATGGTTTGCTTCTCGAATTTGCCTGTCACACGCTTGTTGCGTGCATCGACAGCGGCGTGTTAAGGTAGCTGCAATATTAACTGTATCTATGGCAACGGAAAACAGGGAGGACACCGTTGGTGGAGGGCAGAGAAGGTGGGAGGGCGCAATCTGAGTCGCCTGTGAACCGGAACAATCTTCTGAAGAATCTAAATTTGTTTGGATATGGGCGTCAGGTCTTCTATCTACAATACCCAGCGGGTTCAAGCGACTTCAAGTGCAGGCCGTCCGAATTTTATGAAGAGATCGATCATATTAGCGCGGGGAAAAATGAAGGTTAATCCATTCTTCTTAGTAGAGGTGTGACCTTGTCAAACGGAAACGGAAATCCAAACATCCAGAGCGAGGCGAATGCGCGGACGCTGCCGGTGTTAACACGCAGTAAAATTGCTCGGATGTTTTTTGCTTTCTTTCCGGAGATAAGAAAATGAGTTGTAATCAATTTTCAACAGGCTTTTCTCAGTTTAAGCAGGGCTTTTGCAAACAGCCACAGGGGAAATGGTGACAGAGATACAGATACGGTCCATTCGAATATCTTAAATTCTAATATATGTATAATTAGTTCTCTTCATTTAACGACAAAAAACCTACCCCATCATCTATAGGGATACCTATATATTAACAAGTATGTCGAAAAGGCATTATAACCGTACATATATAATTACTAGCATTTAATACAAGGGGTCATCCCGTGTAAGGGGACCGCCCCATGTGAGGGGTCACTCTGTATAATAGTTAGATATAAAATTTCTTAAATTGTAAGGATTATCTTTTTTTCAAGAAGGGTTGGTCTACTTCAATGATCCTACAGCTACTACTACACTACTATACTACAAAATGAATCCTGCTATGTGACCATGGAGTCTTTATTCAAAGGCCCAAATGTAAGGGGTCATCCCGTGTAAGGGGGCCGCCCCATGTGAGGGGTCACCCTGTATAATAGTTAGATATAAAATTTCTTAAATTGTAAGGATTATCTTTTTTTCAAGAAGGGTTGGTCTACTTCAATGATCCTATAGCTACTACTACACTACTATACTACAAAATGAATCCTGCTATGTGACCACTGAATGTAATTATTTACTTAACTGTTTACCTTCCACGGAATGTCTAATTATATTAAATTGAATGCATGATGTTAGATATTGAGAGCAATTGGACGGGATAAGTTACACGTTTTACAGAGTACAAGTAAGTGCACCAGCTGATGATTGTGACTACTCCCTATGTATTGATCAGAAACCACTTATTTGGTATGCCACAGAAACCATATAAAAAGTAAATCTTCGTTGCGACCAGCAGTCTTTTTTTGCAAGGCAAATCCATTAATCCGACTTTACGTAGCCATATTCCTATATGCGCAGGACCACACTTATATAACGTGGAGGTTATATAAACTTTTTATCAAGAACATGTGATACTAAATCTATTTAAACAGCCACGCTAGGCACACAACCGGTCCTGATATTTACATCTGGTGCCCTGTGGATGGTTTGCCATGGCAGTTCAGGTATAAGACATTTACTATTGAAGTAACTGTTTTATTGAGAAAATTGAAATAATCCACATTAAAGGTATTTTCTGTGGTCTGTCCCATTATACAGCTAGATATAGAACAGAATAGGAAAATATGCTAATCGGGCATTGCCTTTATCATAGTTAGTCTGATAAAATTATCAATACAATGTAATAATGTTAGATTGGTAATGGCATAACTGATATTTTTCAAGTGGTAAGTTAGGGGTTTTATTATATGCCAATGCACGTACTTTTAATAGTTACGAGCTTCTACCCCCATACCCTATATATATTATACGGAACAAGTTAAGATATCAACGCAAGTAGGTCTTACGATGTTCCTAAAAGTGATTACCATGCCCGCCGGTGTCCCTACTCTAGACGTTTGTGCAATATCAAGAGATTTTAGACCGTCTATGTCTTATGCATTGCAGTACATCGGAAGGTCTTATATGTCTATTGCAGTAGGTGAACGCTGGGCCTAAGGCTTCGTTTCAACATGGTTTCTACATCAATTTATGGTAAACTTTTATTAACTTCGGGTACAATGAATATAGAACGACATACCATGCTCTATTTGATGATGAGGTTGCTGTACTCAATGACGTTGAAGTTTATTCACGGAACGAGGCGTCTGGCCGAGTTCCGTAGATACATGTCAAGCCTCCCCTCGTTTTGTGTTGTGTACATCATGGTCATGTTTTTCTATATGAATATGGTATTTTGGGTAAATATGTCTGTATTACCCGGTCATGTCAAACTTAAATTCCTCAGCCATTTAATATGATACTCTTTAAAAAGCTGCCACCTGTGCCGATCCGTCTAATCAGTTTTTTTTCAATGGTTACACCAGAAGCCCATGTATGGGAACTATACTTAAATTGAGCAGAAGACTGTAACACGTAACAGTTTATGCAAGAATAATCTCAACAGAATATGTATGCTCTTTGTGGTTAGTTATGTAGAGCCATAATTATAGTGGAATCGTGCAAGGCAATGACGCATGTTACCATTCCCTGATCACGCATGCCGAGTACGGCTGACTTAACACGCCTCAGCAGCCAGAAATACGAACCTCTAAATGTGGATGTGGATGTATTCTGCATGATTTGTTTCCCTTGAATACACAAAATTAGTGATGTTAATCCAAAAGCAGTGAGGTGTTGGATTAAAAACAGATTCTATGAAAGCAATGGCATACCAATTTGTACATCTATAAAGATTCCACTTATATGTCATGCAATTAGCGCATGAATAGATCTCTGAAACAAAGTCAGTTGAATTATTTGTCACGAAAATGTTCCAAATACATGATGTTTGCCTTCTCTCAGAATAGCCACTTACTGGTGTTGGAGTCAAGGAGAAAGTGCAGTGCCAGAGTGGCCAGTATTAACAAAGTGATCCAGCAAATCAGCGCCGGCTCAAGGAGGATCAACAACGCCGTAAACTAACGCAATTCTAAACAAAAACATAGGCATAAATCAACACAACAGTGGACCAGAGGGGATGTGTAAGCCTTCAACAATGGCTTTCCTCTTTTTGTGGAACGCAGTGTATACATAACAACAGTGTTGGGCGCGTAAGGTATTGGGATGCCCTACATTGAGCCTGCACTGTTTGCAACTTAACAGAAGGTATGTTTGCTACCTCTATACATAATGTTGTACTGTCGTAAAGTCCGTTGTATCTTAGGTATATTAGGTGAGTGGGAAGATGGTCAGTATTATTGGTAAATGTACCATGATATTGGCCCTTTTTCCATAAACATAGGGCGGGGCCTTCTCCTTCCTGAGTGTTGAAAGTCACTGGTTAGGCTAAAGCATAAGCTATATTTCCAGCTCCCAATATTTGGAAAACAGGAAATCGGTGGTTGAGGTGGCTCATAAATTTGCTCTGAACTATTATTTGACTCCAAAATGGTAATCATTGAACTTGTAATTAGAATATACACGTACATGTGTATTAAATAATCTAAGTAGTATAGAAAAGTAGGTAAAGACGCAGGCATGGTGTCAAGCCATAGTGAGTAGTATATGGGAAGTGACAGCGGCCCCAGGCCTCAGAGGGGTATAGGTTGAAACCCAGGTGAAAGAATAACAGTGGTTAATTGAATCAATAGAATAGTGTTTGTGAGATGATGATATATATTGTACAGATAAATTTGATAGTTTTCTGAAAGCCCAGTTCTGTAGATTCATTTTGCATACCTGAGACCTTACAAATATTTGTAAACACACACACACGCACCTACACACACCAACATACACCTACCTACCTACCTACACACACACACACACACACACACACCTACACACACACACACACCTACACACACACTTACACAAACACACACACTTACACAAACACACACACACACACCTACATATATATATATATATATATATATATATATATATATATATATATCACAGGAAGCTAACGTACTATAAAGTAACAGTTGTGAACAACTTTAGAGATTTAATCTTCAGACCAGACGTACAAAGACATAGAGGTAATGCCACTAAAGTCTCAGTGCATAAACATTGGAATGCAACGAGCATGCTGACTTGTGGCTTGAGCATTTGTATTATTGCAGCTAAATCCCCAGGCGCGGATCTGTCAGTGCCGGTAATGAGGTGACGAAGACGTACGGGCTGTAATGGATCCCTCCGTATACTCTACACACCGTGCGACTGTCACGACGTCTAGCGGCAGAGGTGCTCACCAAGGGGGATAACACGTGATCGATCGGTAGTCTCGCTCCCACCTCATGGCGGCTTAATGAATTTCAAAACAGGCCCTGATCACCGGGAGGCGGGCCGACTAGAGACGGCCAGATGTAGATGGCCGACGCACTCTGTCTCCCCCCTCATTTATTTCTCCTCCTTCTTCTTGCATTCCCCCTCCCTCAGCTGTCAGTCTGTCTCATTTGATGTCCCCTTCCCCCCTTCCCACGGGCATCTTTCCCTTCTCGTTTTTATCCTTGTTGCCCATCTCCCTCCCTGCTTTTCTCTCAGTTCCCCCTTCACTTTACTACTCCCTCGTTCTGTTATTATTTATCCTCACCCCCCCCCCCTCCACTGTAATCTTTATCATCTTGCTTAAATCTGTGATATTCTTAACATTATATTTTCTTTGCCTCTCCTGTTCCTACATTTGACTACCTATAGTCTAGCCCTCCTTCCTTACCCCACCACCACCACCACCCTGTCTAACAACATACAACCTCGTTCCTCGTGATGCAGAGGACGGCCGACGGGGCTATTACGGTCCGGGGCCGTTTGCGGCGGTGCGCTTATCCGGGGTCCGTAATGAGAGGGAAGCTGACAGGACATACCTCTACGTCCGTCTCCACCTGTCCTCCCGTGATGTGCCCCTGACGAGCCCGCTCGTCTGCCCTCTGCACCTCCCCCGGGAGGAGCGGCAGACCGTTCCCGGTCGGCCTCTCCGGACGGACGGGGCCCCGCCGAATGGGCCACACTAACCTCCCCGGGTGTCATAGCATCCCTGTGTACACTGACCACTGGGCGTTTCTGGGCTATTTCCAATTAACCTTCCCAGTGGGAGGTGTCTGAAGGCTGCCATGTGCTATGTCGGGTCTCCAAACACCCTGTGACCCTAATGGCGTCTACCCCCTTCCTAAACCTAGACCCTAGCTCGACCCTGTCTCCTCACATGGCGGGTATTGGGTCAACCATGACCGTTCTGCTTTTTTCGCGATTTTAGTATTGGATGTCTATAACTTTTTCAGATCACACTGCTGAGCTAAGGACAGGCAAGATGACGAGAGAGCTTGGATTTATTAATTATCAAGAGATGAAAGAAATTAGATAATGATAATTGATAAAATTAGGTAAATATTACAATTGTTGTGAATAGTTGAGGTATTGAATTTACAATTGGTAAAAAGTAAGAATGTGATTGACGGAATACATGTGATATTGATGTATGGTTGATACATTGTTGTTCCTTTCTCTATAATCTCCACCTAATAGAATTTTCTCCTCACAGCAATATGTATAGATATTTAATTACTCGAGCTCACATCCTTGTCGACAATGCAATCCCATACCATTATCCTGAAGTCATCGAGATACTTTACCCCTACCCCCTACCCATCCCCTTATGTTAGCAGGCCAAATCCCCAGCCTCCAATGGCCATTTAACACTTGTTCTCTTTTCAAACACTCAGTCTGAACAGCACCAAGGTTGATCCTCAAACAAACGAGCACACAGACAAAGCTATCACGCCCGACATTGTCCATACATGTAGTGCTCATCTACGCCTGGTCTTATTAGCCTCTTTTGTTTCTTTTGATCTCATTCTACGTACGTAATGTTATAGTTTAATCAACATCGTAACGCGCTCCCACCTGGACTAAGAAGTGCCATTATAGGGCTATCAAAAACGAACCAAGTATTTAAACGGGAGATGGGGTCTGAATGATTTCTGATGAACTTAAGGTGGTCGTGCTGAAATATAGAATGCCCAGTTATTCCTTTTCATGTTAAAATCATTCACAAGCTATAGACATGCCTTGAACCACAATACAAAGTTGCACCTTGACTGGTTTCAGCAATAGCCTTACTTACTTACTTACTTGCTCTAGCAAAAGCCTGTACCATTCGCAGGTGCCTGTAGCCAATTTGTGCTCCCCCTAATCTTGGCTTGGCCCTTACTCACGGACACCTTTAAATGACTAAGATATACCTTAAGATGACCCAGCCACTGCAACCAAGCTACTATCACAAACACTTCAAACTTCCACCAATCCCTGACTAGGTCGAACCCTTAATTCAGCCACTCCAACAAAGCCACTCTCATCAGTACGAACCCAAGGGTCAGGGGTGTTGGAACTTGTCGCCTCAAGTGTAGACAAGTCTGGGCTCGTTGCCACACATACACCATTCCCCTGAATCAAAGAACCACTTCTACTATCTGCTCCATGCTCAGCTTGTATCCGTCCTCCACGGGCCATACCGTCACCCTTCCCGTACCCGAAACCCTCCCTCCAGCCTTCCCCCTCTCCCCATCCCATGCGTGTCCCCTGTTCCGGTCCTACTGCACCTCCGCTGAGCCAACCCTCGGCTCCTGAGGTCGGTACTTCCCCTCTCCGGTTTCCGGCCATGGTTGCGTTCTATGTCGGGCCCCCTCACGACCAATAACACGATCTCCCGCCCCGCACTTCAAAGGCCCGCGTACCAACTAATGCCGACAACGATGGATGAGGTTCTATGAAGAATACATTCATCATGGGTGGCTGTTCCAGGGGCTGGCAGGGGGCAGCAGGGGGTGAGGCAGTTGCATACATGCTCGTATCCCTGTTTGTATGTATGGGCTCTGTGTTTGTGGCCGACTACATTATAACCATTCCTAACCATCACATACTTCATTTGTATCCCACCAACCTTCTGACCCCTGCCCCTTTCATATTTTTGCTGGGTTTCATATTTCTTCCAGCCTCTAGTCTTTAATCAGGGCAACGGACGGTAATTCGTTGACTATAAATAACGTTACAATATCTTTTTTATGGTTCTTCTAATAATTTATCAACGGTTATACCCGTAATAATGAATGTGTTAGCTTCTCTGGTGTACGGTGTTTCACAGCTATAAGATGCAGAGGTCTCGAACATCGTAGAAATATCAGCTGTTCTAGGGTCTCATACAAAATAATTCACATAATAATCCTTTTAGACCCCGTTTGAAAATATTTGGGTGATCAATTCCTGATAAATCATATTGACGTCTGCTGTCAAATAAATTACATATTTGACTGATGCATCATGATACCCTAACAGGAAATTAAAATTGCCTATTAGATAAACATGTTGTTATCTCCAATAACAATAGGGGCCTAGACTTCAGCTCTATATTAAAGCTGGTTTACATGGTCTTGCCTACCCGTGTGTTGTCGAATGCTTTGATTCTATGGCTATATATAGCAACACTTTTGAATAATATTATATGTGAATAATAGTAGTAGACCTTCTCATTTGCTGTTTGGGTTATAAATCTCCATGGTATCTGTTCGCTACTACAACACACAAACCTATGGGATCCTAAGGGCCATATTATATGAATATGTACTGAGCGGTCCTAAACTGTACAGTAAACGACACTCAAATATTCTTATCTAGTTTTCAAACCGTTTACGTTTCCCTGAGAAGCCTTTACTTCTATTGATTATTTCACACAAAAAGAAGTTTGTATTATCGCCTTTGATCTGTAAACCTATGCCCTTGAGACGGCGGGGTTCGCTCCAATGGGCTTCGTCAGTCATGTGTTGACGCAGGGAATGACGTCATAGTCAAGCGCCAAATTTTAGTGTTTTTCAGAGGACGAGTAGGTTTGAGTTTGACGAGGACTGGAATAATGTTTCCAGGCAACTAGACTGAGAGGTTGAGACTCTCATACCTCCGAAACGATATACATGTATATGGACGAGTAGGCGTTATGAAGCTTTTTGAAGGAGGGGGATTCCGATATTTGTATGTCCCTTATTGTAGTCTGGAGAATCATGAACTGATTGAATAAACAACAAGAAAATGTCATCTAGACTTTGTACTTTGTATGTTTTGACAAGGCCAGATAATCTTGTAATAACTTCCGAGAAGCGGAGGATAATTTCGAAGTACATTAAACAGTATCTAACTCTATTGGAGAATTCAGTACTTTTTTTGGTATATTATCAAGGTAATTATTGGTCTAACTCTTACAATATTTAGCATCTAGGGACTTGACACCGTGATTATATCACAATATTCTGTCCGAGGGCAAGAAGAAAATGATGAATGTAAAGAAGTTAATGAAATGAAATGGAAGATTAGAAATGGTAAAGTACATGCGTGTAAACACCTTTCAAAAGCCCACTCACAAATATTTAGATTAAGGAAAATTAACAAGTATCTTACATCTAATGCTAGTTTGTCTGTGGTGAAGCAAATCATTTTGCCAGAATTCGAATACTGCGACTTTATTCTTGACTCATTAAATGAGCGAAAGAAAAAGAAATTACAGACAATGATCCACTCATCACTTCGAATAGTATATAAGGTAAGAAAATTAAGCGATATGGCCACAGAGGAACCTTTAAATAGAGCTAGTATTATGCCCTTACTAGTAAGGAGGCAGATACACATGCTGCCTTTTATACACTTGCCGATTTATGAGCAAGGTAAGGTCGATGAAAGAAACACAGGCTATGAAACGAGAGATGGAATTAACATCAAACCAAAGGTCGAACGACCTTATAAGGAACTTTATAAGAAAAGTCCACTGTATAGAGGAAGTTTATTATGGGGAAAATTGCCCAAAAATATCAAGGAAATCAAAAACAGAGAGCTATTTAAAATGGAGGTAAAAGAAGGGATTATGAAAGGTAAGTTTGCGCTGGTCTAGAAGATATGAGTATAAAATTACTGTATTATTGTTCAACAGTAAAGATATGTACGGTAGAATTGAAAGGACTGTATTAACATCCGAAAGGGTGTATGAACTGTGTCACTGCATTGTCTGAGTCCTTGTATTTGTGTTGTTATATCGTATGTATTTAAAATTGTGTGAATTATTGTATTCCTAACATATTTACTTAATAAGTAAAAGTTGCGAATATAGGACTGTCAAGAATAAATAATTTAATGATAAATAAAAGCGAAGTTGATTGGCCACATCGTCAATAAATATCAAGAATTGGACAACTGTTTAATAAACCTGTGAGGTCGTGCGACCAAAATTGAAATTGTGACTGTTCCTATAAGTGTTAATTCGAAAAGAAGCGTTGGACTATGTCAACTACTGATTAATATCTCTGTAAGATATTATTACTGGTTGTTAGATATCTGATGTCTGTATTTGATATGTTAGAACACCTTAATAGTGCCGATGTTTTTCGTAATATAGTCGTACGACTATCACTTTGTAAAACACCTGATAAAGGTGAAAGAGATTGTCGATAATAAATTCATATATATATATATAAAAATCTGTTGCTAGACTCTTTGTAAGAATCAATCATTACAGTGGTTAGTTTAGACCAGGGATGAAGATCTCTAGCGTATGGGGTGGAAACGATTGTCAGCCCGCTTTGCTATTCATCTTTATTACCATTTCTAATCTTCCATTTCATTTCATTAACTTATTTACATTCATCATTTTCTTCTTTTCCTCGGACAGAATATTGTGATATAATTCCTTACCTTATAGGTAGATTCCCGCCATGGATTGCTTACACACGTATTGCTTTGTCATAATACATTCTTGGAGAAGAAAATATAAAGAACTTATTCATTATATTTCCTCTCTCTTTGAAAAGGGACTAATTCAATTTTATTCTGATAACACAAAACAAACATTTCTATTATCTTTCCAATTACATCATGGCAACTCCTCCACTACGTGTGAAGAAAAAGCCAAATTACGGATGCACGATGGTTCGCAAGAGCAGCTGTAAGTAATTCAAAAATCGAAACTATTGTCTGTCCTTCAGGTGCACCTGGAGGTCTATGAGGATTACAGTGACAAAGGATGGCTATCACATACTCAAAACCTTCGTGATCAGTTTCACAGGGGAGCCAATTTACCACATTTCAGAAACTAGTGCAGATGGAAAAATATGAAACTATGGTTATTAACACTCGGAAACATTACGTATTAGCAAAGTACCACTTGGGTAATTTACATTTGGATGTATTTCAAACCTGTATGAATTATTTAATTGTGTGCAAAGCCGATGTTGCCCATTTCTTCCATCCTACCTCCACTTGGTTCCTGAATTCCATCACTCACGCTCACCCTTCTTCGGTAGCTCTGCCTCTCCAACCCAACTAAAATGGACAGCTTCCCCCACCAATGCTCCCCCCATGACCCACTGCTATTTCCTCTGTTGGAGTGTTCTTGTCGTCCACGGACACGTTCGCCTGCTTTCCAGCTTGCCCGCCTATTCCTAACGCCTACCGCCCCGCCTCAACCGTCGCTAGATCTTATCCGCCGACGTTCCGCCAGCCACCCAACAACCACCTGGTCCCAAAACCAAGGTTGCCTCTCCCCCGCTTCCTTTCACCCTCCCCGGTCCTGACGCCCCTTACCAGCCAGGGTTCCTTCCCCCACCCCTGTGACCAGTGCGGAACCAAGCACCCGCTCCTGGGGGTGAATCGAGGTAGCCATGACAACCCACCATTACCGCACACTTGAATCACTACCCCTGCCCTGCACAGACACCCTATCCCCAACAGACGTCCAACAGCGACCACTCCTAGTTCAACCTCTACACCCCCTGCCCACAAGTGCCCTTTCCTTTGACCTTGGAGTATCTCACCCTTTAGGTCCGCCCCACCTCCTTGCACTCCCTTGAAACGCCCCTACTCCAAAGCACATGGTATTAACACATCTGGGGGTCCGTGGAGAAGCATCCATCTTGTGTTTGAGATGGGGGACGGCGGCCTAGTGGGAGCTGAATATTATCACACATATCTGGCGCTTTAAAACCAATCCCCTGCTCCTAGGCTTCCACTAATCCATCGCTCCATGCTACAGGGCCCACTGTCCCTTTCCGGTTCCGCTGCGTGCCCGGAATAAGAATGGGAAATCTAGGTTATACGTCCTTCCTTTTTACCCACAGAACAGGAGGAGAGGTAATTTAGAAAAACGTCAGGAAAGACAAGAACAAATACAGATTATCTGCTTTGCAATTATGGTGACTATTGGAAAATGGAAGAAACCGGCGAATTGTGTCAATTAGCCAGTGTAACCATGGGTATTAATTTCATTGGAAGGTGGGAACCTCTATCTCACGGGATTTCATGCCTGATCGAGAAGTATTATGTTCAGCATTATTCTCGGATGAAGGGGGGAGGTAAGATGACCTACCTAGAATAGCTCCTACAAATAGAAATGTTGCAATGCTGCAGCAGTGCATCTCCTTCACCTTTAATAAAATTCAACATTTGTAATCCAGTCTGAAATAAAAACATGAAATTCTACTGAGCAACTCAATACTATTTATTTCGTACTCATTAAACCTACCTCTTCCTTTTAATCGGCATAACATGTGGTATACCTTTGTATTTGGGCAACACTTGTAATAGCAATGTGAAATAAATTGCAAGCATTCTGGACTGGCTAAAGTCAGATTTCCTATTTCTTTTGAAGTTTTGAATACCATAATGAATTGCCAGAGGTGTGTTCCTATTTTAATACATGAGCTCAGTCACTCAGTTCTGATTGGTGTTTTCTTTGATTCCAGGCACTTGCCGTTTTAGTTTCGGTCCATAATATGAAGTCGTATATGCTAAAGAGCAAGGCTCTGTAGCCACTGGTTGTGTACCCTCTGCTCTGTGACCCACCTAGTCCTTTACCCCATTGACTCTGGAACCTCTTTGCGTGTGATTGAAATAAAAACATCCAATGGGGTAATGAACAATGGAGAGGTGGAGGGGAAAAACAAAAAACTGGTGGTAATGGATTACATGGGTGAAAAACCATAAGGAATAGGAGATCAGTGGAACGGGTATATTCCTCGAGGGTATAAAACCTCTGCTGTGCATTCTTCAATGTCCTTCTTTCGCTGAATAACTTTCGTCGTTGAGAATGAAGGGGATTATGGCCTGAAGACAGGTACAAGCATTGAAATCTTAATAAATTCTGAATTCCTTGTGCAAGAAATATTTAATTCCAATGCTTCAGCTATTAGGCTATGTGCGTCGCCAGGCAGACCAAAAGCTAGGGTTCACACATTATAGCGACGGAATACTCTGCCTATTATGGACAGTGGGAACAATAGGTTTTTTCTAGCGTTTCCCTTGGTTATGTAAAGTCTAAACAGCGCCAGAGGTCCTTTCGCACTGATGTTGACCTATACTCTATCGAGCAGTTTCTTTAGTCTACCCTGTGCCAAATATAGACTTTGCACAGAATGAGTAATTTCCTAATCATCACCTCTCCCTGTGTAATACTTGCAGGGGTCTCTACACCCCCCTTTCCCCGACGGGCAATACCTTAATGTTGGATAGGTTGTATATCGTGAATTACAATCTAAGCGATGCAGGTCTAAGACCGAGATGTGCCATGGTCAAAGAGCTGCTCTCTCCTCTCCTCCTCCTCACGACGCTACTCACTGAGATCAAGGCACCTATTGGACATCACAGAAACCCGTCCCTGATGTACCCTTTGCTCTACTTCCCCTCTACGAGACGTGTGCTCATGTCAAACCCTTACTACGACCTACTCACCCAAGTAGCGGCTTCCCTTAGGTGTCTGTGCTGATGGCCCGCTCTTGTGGAACCCTCATTTGGATGCTGTCATTAAGGTGTTGTAATCAAAGATTTGCCAGTCACACTGCGTTGCCGTCCTATCCGCAGATACCCCACTCAACTACGTTGTAGGTTTTCACGCCGGACCTTGATGGGTTGCCAGATTGTAAGACGTACTTTTCATATTAGGGCTTCATAGCTTTTTCTTTAAGCAAAATGTAGGCATCATGTTCTTGGTCCTGTGCCTTTGGAGCGCTTTTGCACTGGACATTTTAAGGCTCTGAGCATGTATATTCCCATTGCATGCACATCCCATCTGTATTATATGATAGATTCATATCATTGTATTCTCCTTTAACCCCCTTTGTCTTATCTATATCATAGAAGTACCACAATCCAACATAGACCTACGATTTGTGATACGGGAATGAGAAGGAACGAAGGGGCGCCTTCACACACAGTAATTTCCATTTAGAATTGTTAAATTTGATCATATTCAAATTGTGATAAACACTACATCCATAGCGATTATTATCGGAGTTAATTAGCAACACGGTGTCTTTGCTGGCAAATATGAATTATTTTGTGTTGAGAGTTTTTAGAATTTACCAGACGCGTTTTAATCAAAGGAACCTTTCAGAGTTTACCTTCTTCTTTGCTTCTCAAATATTCTGTGTGTGACGTCTTCTATCTCTTTGGTTCATGCTGCAGCATCTTTATCTCTCCCCTCTCTCTCCTCTCTCACTCCGTCTATTTTGCATCCTGCTTGTTTTTATAACAACCTAAAATAGATTCATCTCTCGTTGCCTCGGCAACTGTAACAGGGTGGTGATAACAGGAGCTTCGCGGGGGAAAGTGTCTCGTGGAACGTTTGCTCTGACAACAAACTAACTTAAGTTTCAAGCAGATTTATAAGATGAGTTTGAAGCAGAATTACAAAGCGACATAAGAACGCATTTGAAAATAAATGCTCCAAAAAGAAATCCTGGATATATTGTTCTATTTTCATTGACATTCCAAGGCATGTGGTAATTAGATTAGTCGGTATTTTACAAATAATTATCGTCCAATTAATTATTTGAAGAATGTTGTATAATTTCAGCCACAGGCCTTAGTTACTAAGAAGGATTCAAGTCAAGCAGCTATGCATTGTACATGTTACCTTCCTCCATTGTTGACTGGATACATTCTAATTGAATTGATCTATGCACTGTATTGCAAACTCTGTCCGTACCTTTGTGCTTCACCCAGCAATGCTTTCCATTGAGCCGAAGTTCTGTGCTTATTTCGCCAAGAGGGCTGCGCGAACATTCTTATCAGAGTTGTTCTGTTGCAACGAGACCGGCTAACTCTCATATCTTCCATCAGACGCACCACAATCTGTAATACCCTGTGAGTAGCGACTGCTATCTCCCACCTTCTGTCCCCACTGCTTCTCCGTCTCTGGTGTCCTCCCAAAGGAGAGGGCCAGTGTGACGTATTGGGGTCCCGAGGCCCGGTGGGTCGCGGCCCTTTTTGATCAGTTATCACAGGCAGACACATGTTTCTATGCGGTCGGTCCCAATAAGCACGACCACATCAATTTCACTCCCGCTGAGCACGGTCACCATTGTCTGCCCTAACGCCCCGTGCATGTCACACTCACGGGTTCCTGTGTCACAGCCCGTCAGCTCGGGCATTCCAGTCCTCTTGCCAAAAAATATAAGGAGAAAAATGTCGTCTGTTTCAAAGATTCCCAAACAGCACCAACTAACGGTATTTCCACGGCGGAAGTGATTAAAATGCGGCGATCTCAAATCACTCCCAGTGTTTCTAGATTGGAAAAATTCCAGTTAGTTCTAGCCAGCAGGCATATTTCCGTCGTAGATTTACATTTTTCGTTTGTTTTTATTTTTGCGGCAGCATCACCATGGGATGGGATTGGATTTGTCAGGCGCGTTTGATTGCCGAGTGAGCGCATCCCGTCGACGCCGCGACCGGCTAGTGCCAATCCAATTACGCATTGTAGTGGTGACTTTAATCAGCCCGTGTGTGACTGAACAACCGATGACGGCCCGGGCTGATTGGACGCCCGACAACTTGTGTCCATCGTCTGCTTGTGGCGCAGACGCCGACCGACGCCAAATAAACCCCGCCGCCTACGTCAGGTGCTTATGAATGACACCTCTAGGCGCCGGTCCCACTCTCCCTACCGCCTCCGCCATCTTGTTTTCTGCCAAATCATTGCTTTGCATCCCCATCGTCTTTTCAGTCCATGCTCACTGCAATCCATTGATTGCGCATGTGCGCGAACTAGATCCTATTCCGGGAGACATAAAGCTGCATGCGATCTTATGATGAATGGTTGCAACGAGAAAATAGATCGGCTCTTTTAGTGTAGGTCAATTGGAGGACATAACGTATACAAGCATTTTGTCTTCTCGCCTGGTAAGGCTGGTACGGGGATGATATAAAGTTGAAAAGAAGGAAAAAGAAGGATGTCACAAAAAGAGATGGGATAGCAATGGCGAGAAATAACAGATCACCGCGTGGCTGTAGTTTATGTTTCCTGCCGCCTACAAAACATGTAGATAAATCACTAGTGTGTCATAGGAAACAATTTATATAATCCTACGTCATCAAGGCTGTATGCATGTATATTAAATGCACATCTGTACTGGGACCTCTCTTAGAAACTTAATCCCTCCACCTAGGCTAGGAATACTGTCTTGTGCACTTTAACAACGCATAAAGTAGTTGCCAGGTGTTTATTCATGCTTTTTAATTTCATAATGAGCGTTAAGGATTCATGCGCACAGATGGACCGAAAAATATTTTTATCTCTCCTTGGAGTAACCATAAAGGGTGTAGGATCGCAATGACGTATTGCTCTCCCCTATTTTGATGTGGCTACCGGAAATGCGGAACCATTTGAGCACATCCTGCCAAGCACCAGCGGACAAACATCCTCCCGGGGACAAGATTCCTACGCAGATGAGAGGCGGGGGATGGGGGGTAAAGTGGAGGTGGGGTCGGTAGTGCCTCCAGTGGGTGGACAGGACGTGTAGGGTTGGAAGGACTGCAGCGGGGGAGAGGGTGCAGGAGTGGGTGAACAAAAGACAGCAGCACTGCGATGGGCGGCATGGGGCTCAGCTGGAAAGAGACCGGAAACGGCGGAGAAATGTCCGGTGGTGGCGGAGGGCGTCGCAGGCTGGTCTGATCCGTCGTGACTTCTGTCCGGGGCCTATCTGCCCTGCGCAGAAACCCCGCCCGAATCCATCAGGCCCGCCCGGTCGGAAGCCTGGCCAGCCTTTCCCAAGCTCCCTTGCTTCCACCATCGGCGACTGCCGCCCCCGCCGCCGCCATCAACGCCACCTGCCGCCCAGCAGCCATTCGTGGCCCCTCCCACCGGCGACTGCCCCTACCCCTTTCTACTGAAAGATAGTCCGCGGAAGTTGTTCCGGCCGAGTGGCGAGGCGGCCCGCCAGGCTGGACGGTGCCAGCGTGCACCGAATAGATAGTATTGTGGGGGTCTGGCGATGCTGGGCCACCAGTGGACATAGCTACAAGGAGACGGTGGTGAAAGAGAGAGGGATAGAGAGGGAGTGGGGGTGGACGCTTGCCGTGTATGCATGTCAGTACGGCTGTCTGCAAGCCATACCGGAATTCATAAATAATGTTTCATGTGAATGACACAACACAAGAACTACATTTTGTACATAACTCTGTATCCAGTCTCAACTGGCGGAACCTACACTGATACCCTTTGGTGAATCTACTATAGGGATTAAGGGAATAGTCCATTGTGCCTAATGCCTGTAATACGGTTAGACGTCTATAATCCAAAACGCGCTTCAATTAATTGCTTTCCCGCATATATTACCTCTCATTATACCATATACTACTCTATGTGCTGATATCTAGCAAGTATAAAGGCGAGAAAATGATGAAAATGAAATTGTGGATGATTTTCTCGTAGATTAATTATTCTCAATCTTTACACACGTTGCTGCTGTTCCAACAGACTGTTTGATCAGAAAAAACCCAGATTATTCACAGAGTTATACAATTAACAAAGCGTTGCTTTGTTTTAAGTATCTATTCAACGCCACAATGCACTATCAATTTCATTGCCTCCTATTAGCGAACATTCTCGCCTTCCTTATCATCAATTTCCTCGCTTTCCGTTTTCTCTCTCGCATAGAAACCTATATATCATGGTAATGTATGCTCTCAGGATGATTCATTGAAATATATCTCGGTCCATATCAATTTAAATCTGTGCTGCTTGTCGTTCCCTTCTATTGCTCTTGACAGTTCACCCTCGTAATAAGACTATTCTTCATCCCAAGATTCTCCAGATTCCTATTCGTCATGGCAACAGATAGGTTGTGACCAGTTCCATTTCGATGACTTCACACACTTAGAAACAGATACCAGCAGAAACTATATTAGTTAGCAGAAGTATTTATAGCCTTGACATTTCACATTATCGATACGTTATCATATTTGGGACAGAACTGGAAAAATACTATAATGCATAGGGGAAGGAGTACAATACGCATGGTCTCATCATTCAGATGGGTTTCCAGGAATGAGCTGTTCCCTTAGGGATTTAGAGAGGGGACTGCACTGTGGCTTTCTCGATATGGACACCCTATCATGTTTGTAGATATGCATACAGAGGGTCAATTTAGATGAAGCCTAGTTTTATCGACTAACATGACATGGTCGCTTTATCCTATCGAACCTTTTCAGACAACAGAGCCATGTATCTATATGTGGACCTCAATTATCCTACTCCAAAGGAAGAATAGTTTATAAATGTAATGGCCTAAAAGTTACTGAAAGCTATACTTTGGTAACAGTTAAGGCTGTATCACAGTTATTATTACCAATCTGAAGAAATAAAATTCAAGATAAATGTATTATCATTCTCAGATATACAAGGCTAAATCTCTTGTTTGCGGTAAGTGTTTGACGCCATGTTTCTATTTATTATGATAGTCATATGTTAAAAATAGTATTGGGTAAGTACATTCGACATCAATAATGCGCCCTAAACACAGGAAACCTGCTTCTGAAATTGCTGATAACTAACCTTTTGTTAATGATTTATAGCAAAGTTATTGGTAACGTGGCCTTAAAATGGCGGAGACTCACGCAGCTGAGAATCAAGAGTCTTCATCTCTAGTTCTTGATTCTCTTTACCCTGAACAGCCCACTCTCTCATTCTCAGTCAGAAAAGGACGGCCAAAGTTTTGAGAAGCCATTAAATTTCGGCGCTATTGTCCGGATTAAACCGCCTAAGAGGGGAAGCATCTTGGAGGATTCATTCGATTGTCTGTTAATCAAACTTCTGGAGAACAGAGATCACTAAGCTACATAGTTCATTATTTCATGGCAAATGTGTTATGCAAAGAATTAAACTGTGGTTACGTTACGGTGTTCTATAGGGGTGTTGGGGTCACGGGGGCAGACATGCTTCATAATATATATTGGACCTTGAAAGAGAATATCTTTTGGATCTATATGTTCAGCCTTTCAATTGAGTATACTGTAAAAGGAGGTAAATTCTATTGGGTGTATATGTTAACATGCATGGAGGGTGGTATTGCACCAACTAAGGTGGATTCTTTATTTTGAACCGATACTTTTTTTTTATTATTTCAAAAAATAGACATTACAATCACCCCAATCACGGGCGTTCTTCCTTGCATGGTCCATGTAACATATATACATCACGTTAGACATTTACATGAACAAGACAAGGACATCACATGACAGAACACAATACAAAAGTATACAAAAATAGTTTTGCCATTGGATCTGGATACAAACCTATACATAAGGTAAAATAACTATACAGATACTGATTCCTATCACAGTGTATTTTTTTCATTTGCACAAAAGGTGGGACCCAATCATTTATTCCTCTGTTCATACTAAATAAAGTACAGCTCAGGTCATCTGACTCCAAGACTAGATTTTTCAGGTCATATGACTCTGAAAAAGTTATTGGCAAATAGCTTGTACCATATTAAATACATTTGGAGTTACCAGGAATCTATTTATCTCATTTTAAAGGTTTCTGTGTGCTATGATTAAACAGATTCCATAACTCGACCCCTTGATACAAAGCACTATGTTTATACCTCTCAGTTCTTGGTCTCTTAATTTTAATAATTAATTAATGTTTTCAGGTTACCACGTGTGTTATACGCATCTCCATTAACAACTATGTTATCAGGGTCCTTTTGCCACCAGTGAATTATCATTACCAATTGTATAGCCCTGCGAAAGAAAAGAGGTCTAATGCGTATTAGGTCCTGAAGATCTCTCACATGTATGATACTGATCACAGAAAACGTTCATAATCCTTGTATGCATGTGTAACCTGTTGATGCCGTTATTCCACAAATGGTAAGTGTAGAAAACGTATTTCAGCCTGAATTCGGTTCCACGTATTTTTCTATTTCCCTGGCATCTTTATCTTAGAAATCTCATTAGGATAACTAGTCCTTGATCTGCTGTGGCATGAAACCCTCACCAGCAGTCCTACCAATCATTCCCATTGTAGATGATATAATTCTATACAGAAACAGGGATACTGTGTGTGTTTGTTTGTGATTAAACTTCCCAGGGGACCCTGAGGGTATATAGGGACCAAGGGCTACTGTGGCTGCACGAGGTAAATATGATAAATATTTATAATTGACGATAAAACGTACTGATGCCGTAGGTAGAGGTTTGTTTACCATCAATTTGTTTTCGTACGATTATATAAAATACCCATTTTATACCTTCACGTTTAGTCGACTGTTAGGGGTTCGCCGCCTTGCTGGGTACGTGCGGGCTATCTCTTAATGAAATTATGCTGTACTGACTCAATTCATTTACATATTATGTATTTACGCCAAAATATATCAACGGATGCTATGTTGGTACGCTATTAATACACTACCGTTGGCAGCCATTTAGAATTCGCACTCTAAGCGGCTACAAGCTATACCGACCAATGAAATCCTTCGATGCACATTATCAGATCGCGTGACGACATACCCATACGTCATGTATGTGTTAGACGTCCATAAAAATTACATGGGCAGGAGCTGTTGGTATTTGCAGTTCATATTGTTAATATTGTATGTGAATAGTAATCTCAATGAATGACTCCAAGACTTTGTCCCATTACAAGCGTTATTGCTGGTGTTAGTGCAATGCGCTAGGCTGACCGGACTGCCAATTGTACATCGAGATCCAGGTTATATGCTGGCTCTGTGTTTACCATGTGGGAACAGCCGTGTTGATTGTAACCAAAGGTCACCTCTTGTGGCCAATTATGTAGAGCCATCATGGTCAATTAGGCCAAGGGATAGAGCCTGTATATTTCACATACAGATAACTTGGAACGCAACAATATTATCATAGATATGAAATAATATACATTTTCCGTATAGTGCACCAATACTCGTTGCATCAAACATAAATGAACTGGTTAGGATCATTTTACTCTATCTGTATTCTAGAAAGATTGATAGTTGTATGATCGGCAACTAGATAATTGGCACCAGGACGATTGCCCGAAACGGTCACTCCAGGTGCTATGCTGATTGCTCCTGAAGACTTGCCGACTTGGAGCTATTGGGCATACTGGGCCACTGGGACTAAACAGCAGGTCAGATAGACTAGTAGCTATGTCTTTGTGCTTAACAGGTCTGGCTACGATTAGTCCTGGTATACCACTGGTGTGGTTGGGTTACTGGTATCAATGAGTATTAAGGGTTATTATAGACTTGTAGTCATTTGTAGATTTATCTCTTTTTACATTCAACTACCAATGCTCCCTCTCACCAAACAACTATCCCTAGGATCTTCCAGATACAAAACTAAAGATTCATCCCAAATGCCTAAACTACTCCCTGCATTATCTCTACCGCCCCACAACATATTTAGTTGCCTGTTTGTTAACAGCACACCGTTCGCTAACGCAATCAGCCAACCATGTTAAATATTGTCAAATCTTCCGTCTCACCACTGCCTGCAAACCTGTCCAGAACCTATTTGCAATCTGGTTCATTTAATTACCTAGATGATTATCTATCTGTCAACCTGCCCATATGCTCCCTGTATAACAGAAATCCTATTCATTTGCCTGCACGTGGCCTGCCCACACATCATTTATTAGTCAACTACCTCATCAACCGCCACAACCTACTTCTCATTCAGTGCATCTGCCCATGCTTTACTCATAGGAGTAAGCTTTACTCATAGGAGTAATATCATTTAATCATATCTAGTAAAAGAAGATTGTATTGAGTAGACTAGGTCTAATCAAAACTAGCTATTTTGCTCTCTAGGGGCATTTTTGAGTAATTTTTGGTAGGAAACATTTTTAGGTCAGTTTTGTGTGTAGCTTTCGAACAATAATTTCCATCTTTAGCCTTCTAGTGTGAAAAAAAACAAAATGGCCGCCAATATCTATCCAAATAATCTTTTTCTAAAATCGTCATTATTTCATTTATATGGTTATGTAGTAGCTCAAATCAAAGTTCTCACTGAGACATTACCTTACACTAGTTCTGTGGTTGTCATGACAATTTGGTTACCATGGCAACCAAATATATACACGAAAAAGTGAACTATTAGGAAGATCTGGATAGACCTCTTTGGTGGTTATCATGATAATTTGGATATTCCTAATAGAAAAGGGCATATTTATGTGAAAAATAATTTCCATCAACTAAAAACTCCCAAAACTGTCATAACATGTATGAGGCCTATTCTTGGGGTGTAAGATCACTCTCAGTAGGCTGGAATTAAATGGGACAAGCTAGAGATTACAAATTTGTTTAGAATACAATGTAATTTCTTGATGGTTACCATCAAATTATCATAGAAAAGGCATAAATATGTACTTAGTTTTATGAATAAATATATATCTCTTTAGGTGCATGATAACTATGTTTTCCGTGACTGTTCTGTTATGAAATATAGTGATTAAATGGTAAAATAGTTAGCATTTTCCTCTCCTGTGCCAAGAATGATATTCGTGTGCTGCAAACACCATATGTATTTGAACAAAATAAGTGTACATTCTGTAAATAGAATTGATAAAATGGCGCGTTTTATGGCTAAATGTTATTTTCAAAAGAAGTCGCGCCTGTACACGTGTACTGGCTAGGGTGTCCCTGTTGTATTTGAAGTAGACCCTGTTTTCATGGGGAACAAACCATTTTCTTGCCAGGTCAAATATCGAATGACCTCGCCTACCCTGGTGTGACGTCATCAGTGGAAACCGGATGTGCCTAAGCAATAAATACTGCTGATCGGGCGGCCATTTGGCATACAGCATACGACGAGGCGGGAAAATGGAGAAGATGGGGTGGCGTCTTTGAACTCTGGTTTGGACCTGCCGTGTCGTACCCCGGTCTGACGGGCGGCGCCGAGCTGGCCTATCGAGTAGCTCCTACCATCAATCGGTTTGATTGATGGGCAGGGGGCGTGGCCTAGACACGGGCGTTCTTAAAGCGGCCGTAACCAAGCAACTGTCGGGAAACCAGAGCGACGGACTTCAATGTCGCCGGGATTGGCAGCGAGGCCGTGAGCTTCTGTCGGCGCCCGGGGGCATCAAGGATTGGATAGCGGGTGTTGACCGGACCTTCTCTGACAGCACACGACCCGAGGTGCAACACGACTACTCACTAGACGGCGCTGACTGTCTTTACTCCTCCTTGCTCCACTTCCTTTTGAGTTTTTCTCTCTTTCACTGCCTGTATGTCTTTATCTGCTTCTCTGTCTGTCTGTCTGTCTGTCTGTCTGTCTGAGTGTCTCTCTCTCTCTCTCTCTGACAGTCTATTTCTCTTCCCCAACAAGTCTCTCCAAGTCCCAGAGTATGCCATGGTAGTACATCTTTCTCTAGTTCTGCTTGCCTCACTCCTATCTCTGTCTCATCCTCTCTTTCTCTGTCTCTCTCTATCATCTGGTGTAACAGAAATAAAATAACTATAAACACAAAAAAACAACAACTAGTAGTATTCTCATCAGCTAACAAAACAAGGAAGATTAACCATGAAGAAGTAAAATTATATTTAAATCAAGATCTTCTGCTAAAAGTCCACTCTTACAATTACCTGGGCGTAACCCTGGACGCAGACTTGAATTTTAAGATTCATATTAGCAACATAGTCAGACAGGCGTCACATAAACTATTCCTCCTTGCAAAGATACGTCCATACCTGACACGAGATGCATGTATTCTAGTTTATAAGACAATGATTTTACCTATTATTGACTATGGAGATGTTTTTTATGATGCTTGCAGTATACATGATCTGGGAAAGTTACAAATTGTGCAAAATAACGCCCTAAGAATCATCTCGAAATGTCATCCAAGAATGCATGTAGACCTGTTACATCGATCTATACAATTTCCATACTTGACAGACAGAAGAAAGTACCATATCTTGTTAACAATGTATAAATGGTCAAAAGATGTGTCACTCCTCAAAACAGTGAATCTAGGCACCAGAGCCCAGTCGGCACCAGTTATTCAAACTTTAAAACCAAATTGTGAATTGTATAAGAAAGGACTTCAATACCATGGAGCCACACTGTGGAATAACTTACCACCAGCGACACGAAATATAGACACTTATGTGAACTTCAAACGAGCACAAAAAGATTTCCTACTATCTTGTATCCCATAGACTTTATAAGACTCAAATGAAATATACCATGGTGAAGGACAGGACCCACCCGGACTCTTAGATGTTATACTCTAAATTCGTACTTCAAAGTTACATGGGAGAATTGTCACACTTTATGCTCTCCAAAGTCTATATTGTACTATTTATATCTATTTACCGATGTTGTATATATGTTGCGTTATAGCGCCACAAAACGGAGAAACTGTATCTACTGGTAAACTGGTTATGCGTTAAGACCAGTCCCTCGGGACTGAGCATAAGCCAGTCTAAATGAATGTCTTAAAAAAAAAAAAAATCTCTGTGTTTTCACATTTTCATTGGTAATCGACTATTGAGAATATCTGTATTTTGGGTTGAAAATGAATTGTTGATTCAAAAAGAGAATTCTCTATTATTGCGGTTGTCTAGTATAACCACGTCCTCCATTGCAAAGGAATGATCAAATCCTTTCTACTCAAGTTTATTATAGAGCTCTCCTTCCATTCTATATATGCCATCCGTCTATGATAAGACCCTTGCAGTTGATCGTCCCACCAGAAAACTATCCTCATCTCTAAGAATATAACTGGTTCATTCATGCGAAATTAAACAAGCTGGCAACATGAATTCGTTACGACGAGTCAATAAGCATTAAATCCACTCCAGAGCCATAGAGCCTGCATAACGTTTGATGACCATATGGAGCTGCTCAGTCTACACGGTATACTCACTTATTCTCCACATGTGAGCAGCTCGTAGGGGCATTGGTGCGTGCACCCTGGTCTAAATAGCCCTACAATGCGGTGTTTCGTGGGGGACTGGGTTCAGGAAGGCCCTGTTTGCAGTGAAAATCGATGAGCTTCATAATATGAGCGGCCTGCACTTGTAAGTGTTTGGTGACAGTCAATGCCTCCAGGAACCCGCCCAAAGACTACTTTTTAAACACGGATTGGCCCAGGCTTAGTGCTGCGGATCTCCGCCAGGTGGATACAACTGGGGCTTCTAGCCCCTGGCGGCAGACAACAAGACTACCATCGGGGCTGATGTAGCAGCTAGTGGCAGAGCGGCCATGTGTGAAGAAGTCTGCCTAAAAGAACCTTTTACTCAGTTCGCATTTAAAACAGTTATTCACAATAGACAGTGGAAGGAGAGTGGATTGGGAAATCAGACAGAGGTTGGGTCACATGGCCTAATGGCCTGACCTTGGGTCGAGGGGATCCTGACCCATTGATGTTGATGAACATGTAGAGTTCGAAGACTATTCTATAATAGCTTGACCAATAGGGTACAGTTCAATATGATTTGCATCAATTTTAAATTTGGTTTTACATGAGGCTGTGGGGGGTGGGGGGGGGGGGTCAAAATGTTTAGATATTTTGAGTACATACTTTCTGGATGGCCCCCTACCAATTATCCCTATATCGTGAATCTCACAGTGGAATAGCGATATGACAGGTGTGACACATGGCAGAGCATGATCCTTGCGATACGTGAAAGAAGAAACGTCGCATAGTGTTCTGACCTCAATTAGGATAGATATTCCTGTGCGAAAACAATGCCACCGATATTTTACCATGATTAGCAAACTGGTAGAATCTTTGGTATCCGAGATTATTATCATGAAAGACATATATGCTGGAATCCTCTTAATCGAGATTAGTATTCAGCTCTGCATCCATGTAACGAAAAGGTATTAATCCCTACAGGATATAGACATATATGTATATGAAAACCAGCACCCGTAAGAAATTAGTCTGAAAAATAAATTCCATCAATAGTTTTGCACCACACCTGTAGATATATCTTACGTGGAGTGGTGTGCCTTGAACACTACTCTCCTGATGACTCAATACAATATGCCGGTAGTTGTTTCCGTATTCGCCCGAGGCAGCACATGGAGTGTTGCTATGATCTTCTCCTGAGGGGGTTCGCCATCAGTGCCAGGAGATGATGGCTTCCGCTCTGTCATTCGCGCTATTCATTACGGAGACGGTCTTCGCACAAGGAGAAGGTTGAAGGAACTCCAACACGGTGATTCTCCAAATGACACGCTATTCAGCCACCGATTTTACACACCCTAAGGGCTCTCTCACTTCACCATTGATATTGCACTAAATTCCTAATGGGAGCTGCATTTATTTTCACTTATTCATTAAGTCCGACCATTAGAAAGATATTATTTCTTCTTGCCAATCGGTTACATGGCTGACATTAGAACTAGCCTGATGTATTTTTTGTTTAAACTATAGCCAATGATTTTCAAATCTCATCTCGAATCTCGAATATTTTAATATACTATGCACTGTGATTATCCCAATCTGTTGGGAGTCCATCATCGCTGATTACTTGCTATGCAAACAAAGCTGGCGAATGCAATCTATAATTGATTGGGGGTTATTGGGAGCACGTAATTTGTCATTAAACGTTATCGATATATTTAAAATCATTCTTCGCAACGCTCTTTCTTGCACAGTCACAGAAAACAATCAAGACACATACATATGTATAGGGCAGATAACTATTGTGTTATGGAAGCGGCCCTCTTACCCCAATGCTAAATAAAACACCAGGTGGCGGGTGCAGGTACCAACAGATCTTTTGGGTTTTAATTTTAGCCACGCTCTTTTTTATTCATCATCATAAATCCTTTACAAAGTTGTTGGTTCTTTCTCCATATTCAAAACTACTGCCTCCTTTCCTATAAACAATAAACCCTTCTGTATTGACATGTGCTCGCTCCCACGATGAATAATAGTATATCCTTTTAGCTAAATTTGCACCATCCAATGCTGAACAATTAGTTCTGAAAATGAATATCAATGCACAAATAGTCCCAGTACCCTAAATATTGGGTCACACAAAGACACCAAAAATACGACCTATATTGTTTGAAATCTTCCATTGAGAGATCCGCTTTCCTTTCCAAAACCAACCCGTCTATACATGATAACCAATTTCTCCACTTTCGACTGTTTACTATTCTTTAATTTTTCCTCTGAGCCATCCTAAACTAGAAACAACAATTTTCCTTAAATTGACTCCCATAACCTGCCCCATCATCTTACTGTCATTTCTCTAACTGCCTGAGTCTAGGGTCAAAACATATCAAGCAGTAGTAGGTCAATGAGGAATTTCGGTCTTGAGTGATTGGTCATGGTCGGCTGGGCATGCCTCTAAGACCATGAAACACTGACTCCCTGCTCCTTATCAAAAAGCACAGTGCAATGCACGCAGATAATGAAGGGATAGATTTTTCTCAGTACGCTGAAAGTGTATATGTGACCACCCTAGCCTTTTATAGGCAATGTATATAGCCTGTGTGAGCAGGCTCTAAAAATCCAAAGGTCATACCTAGGATCTGATTAACTCCTTACCAGCCATCTTGAGGCCTTTAAATCTAAACATTAGCTCTGTCATATTCATCCATCAAATGGAACTTTACCTATATACATCAATCAAACCCCTATAACTAACATAACATCAACCCCTAAATCCTAATTGCATGTGTACTTCTTTCGTGAACTTGTCATCCATCTTCAGTGTTAAACGCCCGATAGAATTCCCTTTGAAAGGACACCTCGAAAGCAATTACATCATGACAAGAAAGTGGCCCTAGTATCAACACAATAATAAAAATTTTGTGACAATACATAAACCACCCCTATAACCTTTTTATGTTCAATGAATAACTGCACCACATTAACTTGAGCTCTTATAACACTTGGTAGCTTTCCACTATCACCCTTCCAATGACTTGAACTTTTTCATCTTTTTCCACCAATTCCAAAACTCGAAGACTTTTGCTGTGGTTAGCACTCCATTACTCAACCCAACATCAGCAGGATCTTTTCCCACTTCCTGAATTTGTCAGTCTTATTTTCTAGCTTGCAAATTTGTTGTTCTATCATTAAAGTCTTCCTAAATTCCAGACTCCAATCATATATGCCAAGGTCATTGTTACCAAAATATCTTTGGCAATAGATGTAAGACTTAAAATGTAAACATATAAATTATATCTTTGTGCTTCTTGAACTTTCTCCTTCCTGCCCAGAAACAAGAAGTTGGAGTTAAGGTCTAAAGACTAGTTATGTTTTGTCACGGGGCGTTGCAAGGTTCGAGCTCCTTTCCCCACCACGTAGCGACCACGGAATAGAGAGAAGCGGGAAGCGGACCGTGGACGACGCCGCGGCCTCATTAACATACCCGTTGCGGCGTTCTGATTGGTCGGCGCGTCATGTGATTGTCATGTGACCCGTGTTGTCGTTTGTACGGCCGGCTGCGTTCGATGTTCGCACATCGCCCGTTCGTGTCGGCTTCACTTGGGAGTTACTACGTGTATTGCCACGCATTTCCTGAGGAGTTTTTCGATCAGAACAACTCTAAACATGGGGTTTGTGCAAACCCCACACGCCAAGTTCGTTCAGAACATGGAGGATACCCAAGGTGAGTGTGGTTCTTCTTGCCTTGCTGGGTGTCGCCAGCCCGGTGTTGTGTTTGACTTGACAGTAGCACTGTCACGTCCCATCACTGTATGCAGTATCTTGTTGAATATTCGTCAACCCGATCTGTTGACACCGCATGTTCCCACGGTGTGGTAGGGGCGTTACTATCTCTTGTTGTAATTTTTTCGAACTACGGATCGCCCTCGGGAGGTCCAACGGAACGAAAAGGTTACGCAAAAATTAAGGTCTAAAGACTAGTCCGTAGTAACCCTGAACCATCATTTTACACTTTTCCAGAATCTATCCACGTTCTTGCAACCTAGGAAAAATGCTTTACAGTATCTATACAATCACAATATTTGCATACCGGATCCTCCCTAAGTTTCCTCTAGAACAGAATATTACTTGTAGGGATGATCCTGTTTCGAATTTTGTAATGGAGGGACTGTAATTACAACTTAAGTCCGGTTTGGAGTTTATATGGAATAATGCCGTGGGCATATGGGCATGATTAAAACAAAGCCCTAACAGTAGAAAATTGTTCATCGGTGTGGGTGGGAGGGTTCAAAAACCGTCCTGCGCGTCTGTGGATGGGCAGATAGTTCATATAACGGCCGCTTGGCGTAGACGGCTAAATGTGTAGACGGTAGAGGGCGTAGACGAATGAGTTCTCACTCTGTAGAATTACAGAGAATTTTCAATTCGCCCCCTCTGACAGTACTGCCAAGAAGACGAGTCGAGGCGCTATCTAGCGGATCACCAGGAAGCGGCTCCCGTGACGTTGTTGGTGCAAGAATCCATAAAGACAGTCATTATAAAATTGGCTAGAGAAATCGCATACCTGTAGGAGCCATGTGAGGGTGGAAGAGCCATGAGCCATATTTTCCTTCAGAGATCATGAAGACTTTCAGTGGAGTAGTTGCCAGCGGGCATTCGGTGCCTGGACGGCCGTCGCCGAGTGCCTACTCTGCTGACTACGTCGCCTGTGCGAGCCGTGCTTACTCCAACTCAGCGTAGTTGGACCCTGGGAGCGTGGCTCTGGGGAAAGCGTAGTTGACTGGTGCAGACCGCTGTTTGAGTTGAAGACCGGAGCGCAGTGATCTTTAAAGCTGATAATTCTTCCTTCATGTGTCAGTACCGGTCCCAGGAAGTCTTGAGCTCCTAAGACTAATACCAGTGGTCTTGAGGGTCTCTCTGCCTTACTCGAGCCATGTTACTGGCTTTCCTATGGAGGAACTCATAAAGACTTCAAAAACCGTCCTGCGCGTCTGTGGATGGGCAGATAGTTCATATAACGGCCGCTTGGCGTAGACGGCTAAATGTGTAGACGGTAGAGGGCGTAGACGAATGAGGTCTCCCTCTGTAGAATTACAGAGAATTTTCAAATCTCCACAATTTGGTAGATCTTGTTGCTTTTTACACATTTGCATATAAAGAAAACCACTCTTCCTCCGAGTATTCAAGCTCATACAGATTTTCTTTCCAAATTTGAAAGCCTGGGGAAAAATATTTTTCTTCTAGAAAATATATCAGCATAATTTCTTATTAAGGCAGTTAAGGATGTTGAATGAGCCTCTATCTTCTTTGTGTAACAGTTATTTCTGATCAACCATACTAACATTTTCAAATTTCATCTCTTTCCACCATGGAATGGCATTTACACATAGATGTAGCTGTCCCTTAGTAGAAAGAATCCTGAAAGCACTCTACCCTTCCTCTGGTGATATCAGAATTTTGTCATGAATTAAATCTCTCACCTGAAGAAGTCCTACCTGAGCCAATGACTCTGCCAGGAGCCTTCTAAGCAATACACCTTTCCTCATATTGTAGTATAAAGAAGTGAAACAACACATCCTTTATCTTAAAAGGCCTCCCATCTTGATCTCCTGGCAGAGGACCTGTTAACTACCTTATTCACTCAGCTCTGCAAAATGAAAGCATCTGTTTTCTTTCAGAACTCTTTAAGAACCTTTTCTAGTGTGTAAACAACTGACACCGGGTACAGAAGCAAAGGAATAATTAAACTGTTGACTATATATTGTAATTTTCCATTTGATTACATATTATATCAACTTTATCCAGTTTGTCTTTAAAATTGAGATTATACATTTTTACATCCACATATCATTCTTTACATGAATCCCCAAGATGCTCATGCAATTGACCGTTGACAGCGGAAGAGACTCTTTAGAGTGATGTTCGCTGATGGGCATTATTTTGGACTTTTGTAAATTTATCCTATACCTGCATATTGGCCAAAATCCCTAATGACCAGTAGGACCCTGAACATAGATTGAGCATCTGAAACAAAGCATGAAAGATTGTCTGCAAAGAATGATAATTTGAATCTTGAGGTGGAAAAAAACGCCTTTCTGCACACAACGCCTGATGCCAATCCCGCATCTTATATTATCCTTCTTCCTTCTTAATAATTAACTTACAAATCATAATGACAAATAAAAAGGAATACAAAGATAATTGGAGTTCTCCTTCCGGTTCCCAAGTGCTGAGCAGACATTCCTGTAGACTAAGGACTAGACGTATCGTTCTCATTTAATGCTCTCCTTGACAACACAGTTAATTTGTCTTATGTAATACTGAGCTCAGACGGTGACTGTGATATAGATGTAGAATGTATATTCTCAGAATTGTTGCGGTCGTTCTGAGAATCATGAAACCAGAGTAGGAAATTTGTCATAGCTGATGATTGACGAACAATTCAACTGATACTGATCCCGTCTTATTACATATACATGTATGGTCATGTAGCAGCCCACATTTCCACCTGCAGAGAAAATGATCCGTGGTTTTTAGTAGCCACACAGTGTAATATGCAAATAAGGAGATGGGGTAAAAGCACGAAAAGTCCAAGATAAAAGACTAGCGATGTTGTTTATCGATGGTCTATTTGCCAGGCGCAACTTTCGTCGATTCGTCGATGGTATGAGGGTAAGGATGTCTTTGAGGTTGAAGGTGTGTCTGAGGCGGAGGGTGTGTCTGAGGTTGAGAGTGTATCTGAGGTTGAGGGTGTGTCTGAGGTTGAGGGTGTGTGTGAGAATGAGGGTCTCTGATGTTTAAGGATGTCTTTGAGGTTGAAGGTGTGTCTGAGGCTGAGGATGTGTCTGAGGCCGAGAGTGTGTCTGAGGTTGAGGGTGTGTCTGAGGTTGAGGGTGTGTGTGAGAATGAGGTTGAGGGTCTCTGATGTTTAAGGTTGTCTTTGAGGTTGAAGGTGTGTCTGAGGCTGAGGGTGTGTCTGAGGTTGAGAGTGTGTCTGAGGTTGAGGGTGTGTCCGAGGTCGAGGGTGTGTGTGAGAATGAGGTGGAGGGCCTCTAAGGTTTAAGGATGTCTTTGAGGTTGAAATTGTGTCTGAGACTGAGGGTGTGTCTGAGGTTGAGAGTGTGTCAGAGGTTGATGGTGTGTCAGAGGGTGAAAGTGTTTCTGATAATGAGGTTGTGTCTGAGAATGAGGGTGTGTCTGAGGTTGAGGGTGTGCCTGAAGGAAAGGGAGTGTCTGAGGGTGAGGTTGAGGGTGTGTTTGGAGGTGAGGGTGTGTCTGGTGGTAAGAGTATTACATATGAGTATGAAATCAAAGACTAGACTAGTACTTGCCATGCCAACTAGAGGAAACTCATGATCGTTGTCGACCTGAGGCGCCACCTAAAGTCGTTGTAGGAGTTGAGATTCCTACCTCCGCCCCCCCCCCCCTACCCAACACACACACACTCCCCTCTCTCTATCCTGGACTGTTAACATATAAATAGAATCCGTCATATTCAGTTAAGAATAAGTTTGTGATTGCCCGGGGATAATTGCTTCATTTCTGGATTTCTGGATTAAACATTGGGTGGTGGCCCATCTCAACGTAACCCGTTAAGGAAGAATGATGCCTTGAGACATCAACCAGACCAGGCCGAATGATGCCTTGAGAGATTTACCGGCCCAGGCCGAATAATGCCTCAAGGCATCATTTCTCCACAATGTACAAAAGTGTTCTTAACGAAGAAATATCGGATCGGTAAACATGTAATTTTCACAGAATGTAGGAAGAACATCGTATTTGATGTTTTTCATGCAAAACAAAACAAAACAATATATATATATATATATATATATATATATATATATATATATATATATATACGGACACTACAGTCTATCCTTATGCAGGTAGCCCTACCATATGCGCCAGTCCCTAATGCTACATTTACACCATCACTCCGACAGTCCCGGCAGTGAAGGGCTGCACTCTGTCGGGTCTGCCATAGTTCGCCTTATGTCGTTGGCCTTGCGAAGTCAAGTCAACTTGGCTGTCGGGGAAGTGTCAGGGAAAGTTTAGTTCTATCAAAAAATTCCAGCATGACAGTCCCGATGATTCCTGGCAGCACCCCGTGGCTAATGAGAATCGGGACTGCCATACTTGACCATACTTCGTCTTAAATCAAAGGTCCGGGAGACGGGGGCTTCTGGATAGCAGTAGGCCTATGGGGCTGTAGTCCACCGGAATATTCGTTCAACTTCCAACAGTCACAGTGAGATAATATGTTGAATTTACATGAATACATACAGGCAAACCGCTAGAGAAGGTGAACAACTGTAAATGGTTGTGAACATGTATATTTGATGAATGTTTTTTTAATTTTTATATTTGTTATCCTGATCCCTATTCACTTGTATTTTACAACAGTGAATTATGGGAAGGTGTACAGGTAAATTCCATATCATATATATATATACACATATACATCTCTGTGTGATTTGTACCCCCAAAGCACACCAGGGAGCTGTTTCAAAAGTCGAGTGAGGTCTCGCCAGCGGCACGTCACATTTTGTAAGCGAGAGGCCGGCAACAGCGAGCGGCACCTCAAATCAAAGCGGCAGCAAAACTACTACCAATATCCCATAGAGAGCGGCACCTCCACCTCGACATCGACGCCTCAAGTTCCATTGTTGGCCTCTCGCATTGGCGATGAATACTCTCGTTTAGCACTCTCCCGACTTTTGAAACAGCTCCCAGGACCACACCAGGCTGCACAAGGACTGCATCGGCAAAAAAGCCCCGCTGAACTGCTGAACTCAACATTGGAAAATAGTAAACGATACAGCAAAATAAAAAATTATATAATGCGCTTAGGCCTACTATTCCACGATGCACTACTCTATACTGCATAGTGATAACCATGAACAATGATTACCTACACAATATGGACTATTTGGGTTATCTCTACCCTAAATAATTTATGCATATGTTGCAATAACTGCGGACCCTGCTTGCTCTAATCTGCTCTTATTTGCTCGCTGATTATTCATAGCGTATTATTTCGAGTGCCTAATAATCAGTATCAAGCAGCCTTTTGTTACCCCTTTACTTATCGTAACTGTCTACATTACATATGTAGGGAAACTAGACACTGCCTTACAGTTCCTTTAAAATATTCTGAAAGACCCTTTGTATAAGAAACATGAATTATGGTTTATAGGGGACTTCAACGTTAATTTTTTTTTAATTTTTTTTTTTTTTTTTTTTATTAACTCCGGTTCTCACCGAGGTGAGATCTTCCACCGAGCATAAGTTGTACATTGAATCTCATAACAATAGTAACTCCTTTTAGCCGACACTTGAATACAAAAATGTGGGAAAGGATATGATGAGAGTATGAAGATGAGACAGTACAATTCCATTAATATAACATCACAAGAAAACACTCAATCTCATTGGTTATTCATTTCCAATCGTATACTGAGAACATAGTTTTAATTTCCTTTTTAAACTCCTTAGCAGTTATTAACGATTGTGTTGTACTCGGCAATTTATCCCATAAAACATTTCCGCGATAAACAGGCGATCTATAATAAGTACTACTAAAAATTCTTTCTTTATTAAATCTTATGTGATATTTACTTCGAGTAATGCGCTCTCTTTTATCCAAGTTATCCATATTTGTCGATTGCTTGTGCATTATGTTTAGTACTTGCATATTTCTTCTCGCATCTAAAAAATCAATATTACATTTTTTATGTAGACTTTCAATATTTTGAATCCTGGACCAATTTGTTGAGATAGACCTTAATGCTTGATTTTGGGTTGTTTGAAGCGATTTAGTTTCTTTTAAATTTGAACCATCAATTAAAAAAGAGCAGTATTCTAATGTTGGTCTGATTATAGTTATATATATTCTTCGTGCTGTATTCTTATCTATATATTTCCTTATCTTGTTTAATTTAAACAGTCGATAATTTGCATTTTTATTTATATTTTTTAGATGATGTGTTAGGTTCATTACCGTGTCTAGAGTGACGCCTAAATAATTATATTTGTTTACCATACCTAATTCTTTCCCGTTACAACTTAACTTAAGAGGATTCAAAAATTTTAATCTACAGTTAGAGCAAAACCACATACTTTTTGTCTTTTTTGTATTGATCGTCATTCCATTAGTGTTGCACCATGTTGTAACCTTGTTTAGACTATCTTGTAAATTAAATGTTATGTCATTTTCTTTCTTTCCTACACTGTAAATTACCAAGTCATCTGCGTACTGCATATGGTTACTTAATGAGATTTCTTCACACATATTATTAATAAAAAGGTTAAATAAAATCGGCCCTAAAACGGAACCTTGAGGAACTCCGTATTCGTTTTCTTTTGACAACGAATGTAAACCATTTATCTTAACTTTTTGCGTCCTATTCAACAGATAATTTTGTATCCAGTCTACTATATTTTTAGGGAAGAAAAATTCATATCTGAGTTTCTTTATCAATAGTTGGTGGGGAACTGAATCAAAAGCCTTTTTTAGGTCCACGTATACAACAGCCATACTATTACCCCTATTTCTAGCCTCATAAATATCTTTAGTAAATTGAAAAAGAGCATCGCACGTTCATAACCCCTTCCTGAAACCGTATTGATTTTTGTTCAAAGGATGATGAATTTCGGAATATGTTTCTATATATTTAGCTATAAATTTTTCAATAATTTTTGCAGGTATGGGAGTCAGGGTAATAGGCCGCCAGTTTTCAATTTTTGACAAGTTGCCGCTTTTGGGAATAGGAACTACGGTTCCAATCTTCCACTTGTTTGGCACTTTACCCAACCTTATGGTACAGTTAAACAGGTGTACAAATTCCCTTTTGAGAATAATGATTGAATCTCTTATCACCCTGGCTGATATATTTTCTATCCCTGAGCTTTTTGATATACAAATACTTTTAGCTGAGTCTACTACATCTTTTTCTGTTATAGTTATATTTAAATTATCTGTGTTATCTCCTATTAGTGAATCTATTAGTTTAAAATAATCAGAGGTATCCCTATCATAAAACAAATCTTTTCCAATACTACAAAAGTAGTCGTTAATAAAGTCCGGTATCTTTTCATTTTCAATCCGACTACCACTTTCATCTACTAACGAACAATCAGTTTCCTCAGTGTTATTTCCCAGCAGTCCCCGAATAAGCCTCCAAAACTCTTGTGGTTGTTTTTACTGTTTTCTATTTGCTCTTTGCAAAAGGTACTTTTTGCTTGTTTTAAGCCATACTTAATTTGTTTACTAAACATTTTTGCCTTATTGGCTAATTCTAATTCACCAGTTTGCTTATACTTTTCCATAATTAGTCTTCGTTCATTTATTAGATAATAAATTTCGTCTGAAACCCATTCGTCTTTTGCTATCCAGTCTTTGTATTTACGTATTGGACATTCTTTATCTAGAAAATCAATAATTAAGTTTAGTAATGTTTCCCATAATATATCAGGATCAGACTCTAGATAAAATTGTCCAAAGTTAAAATTGGACACAAAATCTTCCAAGTTATTAAAATTATAAAATTTATATGTCCTTCCCTGAAAGGTCTTTTTGATTTTAGTTCGCTTCAGTTTTTTTCTAACGATGAAAATTGGTAGGTGATCGCTAATGAGGCTGGTTGTTACTCCACTCTGATAAACATAGTAACTATTAGTAAAAAATAAATCAATTGTGGTTCCTCCATTACGATTGGGTCTAGTTATGTCCGTAATATATTGTTTAAGTTCATAACTTCTAGTTAAATCTAAGAGCTTCTGTGTATTGTAGTTATTTCTTATATTTATGTCCAAGTTAAAGTCTCCCATTAACCAAATCTCGCTATTTTTCACTACCTCTGATGTTATAATTCTCTCCAAAACATCAAGCATAAATATAATATCGTCTCCGGGAGGTCTATACATCAATATTATGGTCATAAATCTATTATCTGGCTTATTTATTTTAAGTGTTAGATACTCAAGTGAATCACTAATTCCTGAAAAATCATCCAGTTTAACGGTAAACGGTGACAAATCTCTATCCACATAACAACATACTCCACCTCCAACTCTATCCTGCCTATCTTCACGAAAAATCTTTTTATTTCTAATACTAACCAAATCGTCACTAAATCTATCATCAAGCCAGGTTTCTGTAACCCCTATAATATCATAGTTTCCATATAGAATTTTGAATTCATCTAAGTTTGGGAATAAGCTTCTAATGTTATAATGTAGTAATTTACAACCTTTGTTATTCATAGATAATTAATTACTGTGGGTAATGAGATGTGAGGGATTGGAATAATTGGCTATGTATATATATAGGGTAAACAGGTGGGAAACTCCCAGCCGAATACCAATACTAACTGGGTCGTGTATGCCCAGGCAGTACTATAATGATTATTATGTGGTAATTTATTGATAATAGTAATAATAATTTAGTAAGGTTATGGCTAGGCTTGGGAGAGAGGATCCCATTTCTATAAGCTAATAAACTTAATATAAGAATAAGAAAAGAAAGGTTCCGATCTGTTAAAAGTAAATGAACTCTGCCATAACTTCTCTTTGAAAAGGTTAGTAAATCAATGCACTAGATCTTTCAGTCAAAAACTGCTGTGCCTTGATAATGTCTTGACCTCTTCGAGCTTGGTGAGCCAGAGTTGGGTTATTAACTACTTAAATAGCGACAACCTCCTGGTTTTTGCTTGCAGGTGCCAATCTCTAAAAAACAGACAAACACTAACTGCTACAGGAAGATCGTATTTAAAACATGTTATAGACGTTATGAGAGATTGGCTGCTGCAAAACAATTCGTCCATGAGAATGGAAAAGGGCATAGTTTCATAGTGTATACGTTTGACAAAAGAATCAATGATTTTCATCACAGAAAAAATGCAAAGTATTTAATATACATCAGTAATTATTAAAATATGTTTTCCTTCTGTTACCATGGAAACGAGCATGATGCTACACTTTTTGGAACAAACGAGCATCAGATTCAGATTCCTGAGGTCATAATTGACCAACATGGCAAGTTTCAGCCAGGAGACTCTCGGGTGTCATTGTGACCCCTTTTTAAGGCTCTTTTTGACACTTTGCTCCCCTACTACAAACGGACTGGGACTGGTTTTGGTGTTTAAGTAACCCTAATGAAATCTGGGAATTCATTATTGACGTTTTAAATGATTATTTGGACTTGTATTGTCCTATTAAGACTTGGAAAACCTGGAACCGTGGTACTCTATGGATGACCCCCCAGATCAGGGAGCTCATTAATGGAAGGAGCTTAGAAACGAGATTAGAAACGAAATTAGAAAGGCAGAATCAGAATTTTTTTTTTAAACTCTTGATGAGATCTAGGGAAATACTCGAAAATTATGGTATGAATTAAAAAAGTTAACCAAACCCAGGAATAGCAGTGTACCCCAAAGCTCATTGAGCCTGCTACTGAACGAATAATACCACCAGATCAGTCTGCAGATTACTTAAATAAGTTTTTTCCGCACATCGGGAGCACACTGGCTGAAAAACTTTAAAAAAGAGATAACCATGTACCTGAAACAAAAGCACCTAGAAAAACATATGACTATACAGAGAAATTTTATTGTAGACAAAGAAGAGATATATAAATTGTTCTCAGAAATATCAACCACGAAGTCGTCAGGGCTAGATAACATTAGATCATCGGTTCTGGCAGAATTCATGAGACTAACTCTTGATCAGTTTGCATTTCTATACCAGACCTGCCTGGACACTGGCAAGTTTCCCGATGCCTGGGAGTTAGCTAATGTGGTTTTCTTCCCTAAACCTGGAAAAAACACAGACCCTAATAATTGGAGGCCTATAAGCCTACTGTCAGTACCTGGCAAGATTGGTGAGAAATTATTCCACACATATATGACTAATTATTTGCATAATAACGAGATACTCTGCGACAATCAATTCGGTTTTCGTAAGAATCGCGGGACTATTGATGCAATTTACCAACTTTTAGATGACTTGTACAATGCTTGGGATGAAAAGAAGATTACGGGAGCAGTTTTTGTGGATCTACGTAAAGCTTTCAACAGTGTGGACCATACTATATTGATGAAGAAAATTCCTGCCTTGGAGTACCCCACGAGCAATGGCTCTATTCTTACTTTTCCAACCAAAAGAAACATGTTAAATTCTCTGGTACTGTCTCTGGTTGGGAAGGTGTTGATTACGGGGTGCCGCAGGGATCTGTTCTGGGGCCTCTGTTATTTATTTATTTCATAAAGGACCTAACTAATGTGTTAAAAAAGGCAAAGTTTATTGTTTATGCTGAAGACCTTGTCATCTACTGGAGTGACAGAGATATAACTAATATAGGGACAACGATACAGGAGGAACTTGATGAGTTTATGGTCTGGTGCTTTATGCCTGCAAATTAACGAAAAACTACCAGGACAGTGGATATTTATGCTGAGTTAATTAAACTCGAGGAAGTAGACTCATATCCTTACCTAGGGCTAGAACTTGATTATAGTCTTAATCTTGGTAAGCAAGCTAATAAAATCATAAAACAAATAAACATCAAGTTGTTCCAATTTCATCAGATAAGATATCTCCTTACAACCCGAGTGAGCATCCAATACTATAAGCAAGCCATATTACCTATCTTTGATTACTCAGGAATATTTATGGAGGGAATGTCTAAAAAACTCATCGATAAGATGCAGAGGCTCCAGAACAGAGGGCTACAGATTTGTCTTCGGGTCCAGGGTATGGTCCACATTGTTGAAGAATTGCACCTACGTAATAAGATTAAGTATTTATATCAAAGAAGAAAAGAACTGTTGTTAGGATTTATGAGGAAGCAATATTCCAACAGCCATAATGCTAATTGCCTAGATGAAGGAGTAGAGACCACGCTAGACAGCTCCCAAATTGCACTCCGATCTAAACTCAAACTAAATTTTAACCCTTTCGCGACCGTTGCTGCCATTTGGTAGCACCATAGAAATACCGGTGCTGCCATATGGTAGCACCACAGGAGAACTGCTGCTGCCATATGGCAGCACCATAGAAAAATCGGTGCTGCCAAAATAAAAATAGATAATAGAGCAATATTTATAAAATCTTCACAAAATGAAGATATGACATCATCTTTAGTATTTCTATTCAAAAGAAACAAAATATTTATGATCATATATTGTATTACGTAATTACAAACTTGAATTATGATTTTAACCATTATATGCCGGTCGTCTAGGGGGACAAACTGCCACCAGCACCGGTCCTTAAGGGAGTAGCTTGGTTCTAGGCACCGGTATGGAAAGGGTTAGACCGTCCTCAGAGCGAATTTGTTAAAAAGTTGCCAAGATACCGAGGGGAGCGGGCATGGAATGCCCTGCCGGTTAACATACAAAAGGCACCCGGTAAAAATGCTTTTAAACATGCTATCGGTAAAATAGAATCCTTATGAAATACATAGTATGATGAGTGGTAGCTACAGTAAATTTATGTAAAACAATGTAGCTTATAGTGTCCTACTGACGCTAAACCCTCAGCATGTTGTATCATCTCAAAGTTGGTCAGAGTGGGCCTTGCAACACCTGTTTTGCTGCCACTTTGATTCATAGTGTTGCTCGCTGTTGTGGCCTCTCGCTTTGAAATGTGACGTGCCGCTGGCAAGACTTTACTTGACTCGACACTTAACTGAAACAGCTCCCTGGACCCTACTTGGACTGCCGCAATCCACCACAATTCACCGCAAGACACCGGGGAAAGCTACCGGGATCACAAAGTAATACCGTACAGCAACACCAAGACGACCTACAGCAATCTTAAGTCAATGCAGTGTGATTTAAGCCGACGGGATATTTGGTCATAAAAGTTCCATGTTCACTTACGGTTTGCGCAAAACTCACCGCCGGGACTGTCGGGTGTAAATGTAGCATAAGGGTTAAGAGTGCAGGGAGCTGTTTCAAAAGTCGAGTGAAGTCTCGCCAGCGGCATGTCGCATTTCAAAGCTTTGCCGGTGAGTACTCTCGTTTAGCACACTCCCGACTTTTGAAACAGCTCCCAGGTGTAGTCTCAACCCTGTCCAGTTCCACCGCCACGCAGTGGTTGACTGGACAGCCAATTCAGATTAAAATGCACTTTTGTTGTTCATTCTTGCCTGGACGCCTTGTTTTATAGGCAAGATACACGTCTATACCGACAGGTTTGAGGACATCACTATCCATAGTTCAATTGGGGATAATTATGAACATACAAATGCTTGGTGCTCTTCGGGTATTCCATAGACATAGTTATCGTTAATAATCATTGTGGAAAATGTCGCCAAAACGGTCGCTATTAATGACATGGTCAGACTAGTCGTAGAGGTACAATGGCAGTTTTAATTAAGGTGCTAAATCTTGTTCAAAGTAAGTATCATTTACAGCAAAAGGATTATTATGTTTACATGGCGTACCTATATCCTAAATCTCAGAATTCCCCGGTCGTCGGAAACAATCTACTAAAGCTTGACGTTTTAAGTGAAAACTGCTGGCCCTGCATCACTTGGCCAGCTTTTGCAAAACCTACTGCATCGCCTGACAATGATCGTGACTATAAAGCACGCGATCCACGAAAACATACCAAACAGACGCTCAGAAGACGCCCGGCCGACAGGTTTTGAGTCGCCAGCCGACGATCCTCGCCGATGATGGTCGGCCAGACGCCCCTATTCTCTAAATTCTCCGCGCTGATCCACCAAATCCTGAATTTCTGGCATCGCCGACGACCACATGAAGGTCGCCGGCACCGGCGAGACGATGCACTTGCAGTGGGTTTGCTGCTGTCGTCTGGTGGACATTGGCCGCCCTAACGCGCAAGCCGTGTTCCGATTGCATTTGGCTGGCATGCTGACCAATAAAATAGGTTTCTATGGGTTGTTTTTTAAAAATTCCCAATTTATTCAGATAGGTTGCCATTATTTTCCCCTCCGCCAATCTCCAGATTGGTATTGGGCATCAAACGCTAAAGTAGATATCATATTTTCTTGGCCGCCACTTCCGTCTCCACTCTAGCTCCAACAATCGCTTCCTAGACCCATGGTAATGTTGTAGATATCTCGAAGGAAAGTATGCTTTCAATCACAAACTGGGAATGCTTACTGCAAAACATTATTAGCTTCGAGATTGGATAAAAGAAAGAGAATAATTTTTTTAATTCTTTTATGAAAAAAGGCTTGAGAGAATGGGGCTATCCATAAATGATCTCAAGCTGTATTTAATAATCTTAGGGGCTGTCCATAAACTATGTCACACTTTTTTAGGGCATTTTTAGTAATCTCCCCCCCCCCCCACCCCCCTGTCACACTTTGTCACACATTTCATCCCCCCAAAAAATATTATGTCACACTTTCCACCCCCCCCCCATTTTCTTTTTTATGTAAGATATCATGACATAACAGTTATTAAATGGTAAATGTACGTTGCAGTATACCTCTCTGATTATTGAATGACTTCGTTGATAGATATTAGTAAAGAGAAAGGACTTAAAATGACAAGTGTTAATGTATGGAGTATTGTACCTAACTTGGAAGGTGTTTCATACCTACTTGGTTTTTTCGATATCATTGCTATATCAGAGACATGGTTGGACCCGAGACAACCTAATTCAATTGTATCTAGACAGGGCTACCAACTGATCAGGTTGGACAGAAGGCCTCATGTAAACAAAAAAGGAGGAGGGCTGTTAATATACATTAAGAATGGAATATCGTTTGAAAAAAATAGATGATTTATGTATTATTACCCCTCTGTATGAGTTGTGCACTGTTGAAATCTGCACGGGCGAGACAAAATACATAATAGTCAATGCCTATAAATCACCCACTACTACGTCTACTCAGATGTATGATAAACTGACTGAAATAGCTAATAGATATACTCAAAATAGATCTATTATTATCATGGGAGATCTTAATATCGATATATTAGATATAAAAAACAAAAAGCATTTTATGGATAAATTTTGTGTTCAGAATACCCTAACTCAAGTAATCTCAGTTCCTACCAGATATACAGAAACAACCTGTACCCTAATAGACCATATTTACACGAATATTAAGAAAATCTCTAAAGCCGGAGTACTAGACTATATAATAAAAGATCACCTGGCGGTCTATGCTATTGTAAAAGCAAAAAGGACTAAAGTCCCAAAAGAAAAAATTCGTGCACGCACCTTGACCATCAAAGCTTTGTAACCTTATTAAAAAACTCTGATTGGAAAAATTTTAAACAAGACGCCCATCCTGATATACTGTGGGATACAATGTTAAAACATATAACTGTGGCCCTCAATGCATCTGCACCTATGATAACTTTCTATGCAAGTTTACAAAAACCGAAGTGGTTGAGCAATGATATTCTCACTTCAATGAAAAACCGAGACTACTTCTTTAAAAAAGCTCATCGATCAAATAGTTTAGACGATTGGCGAATTGCAAAATACCATCGTAATAGAACCCAATCGATGATAAGACTAAGTAAACAAAATCTAATCGACAAACTTTTAATTAATAATAACGGAGATGCGAAATCTTTTTGGAGAGGAATAAGGAAAATACTCCCAAAGGAAGAAGCACCCCCAATTGGAGACTTAATTGTTGAGGAAACTGGAGAACCTATACCCACCGATCAGCGAGCTGAACATATTAATCATTACTTCGCCACGATCGGAGAAAAGCTCGCTAACAATCTTCCAACTATAGACATACCAGAACCCCCCTACATAGATGGCCCAGACAGTACTGATATTCTTAAGGAAGACATAACTATAGATGAAATAGTAAACGCTATAAAGGAAATTAATTTTAATAAATCATCATCTATTTTGAACATAAAGTCATTCATACTAAAGATAGCATTTTTGTCTAATCTCGATAAACTACAAATTATTTTCAATTCATCATTAAGACATTTAGTATTCCCGACAGACTGGAAAGTAACTCGTTTACTGCCAATTCCCAAGAAAGGAAATTTTAAATTAGTAAGTAACTTCAGACCCATAAGCTTGCTTCCACTCCCAAGTAAGCTATTTGAAAAAATCATAAATAAAAGAATAAAAACTTACCTTGAGGGTAATAGTCTCCTTTCAGCTGTACAACATGGTTTTAGAAGTAAACGCTCCACAGTAACTGCCATAAGTAATTTTCTAACCCACATATATAATAATATCAATAGCAACAAAAAACCTATAACAGCCTTCTTAGATTTTAAAAAAGCGTTCGATACTGTTTCTCACCCATTATTAATATCCAAACTCCACCAATTAGGTTTTTCTAACAATAGTTGTCTATGGTTTAAGAATTATTTATCAGGTAGAGTACAAAGAACTATAGTAGGTAACAATTTCTCAGGACTTGAAGAAATCACATATGGCATCCCACAGGGGTCGGTACTGGGACCAACCCTCTTCCTAATTTATATTAACAGTTTAACAGATTACCTTAAAGAACTACCTTGCAATATAACCTTGTATGCTGACGATACAGCAATCACAACCACCAACCAGGAGGACATGCGAAAAGTATTACCAAAAGCATTTCAATGGTGTACCGACAACCTGTTAACTCTTAATGAAAAAAAACCCGAAAATCCTTGAGTTCAGCCAGACTTTTCCATGTGACAATAGCCTAAATGAGGAACCAATCTTGGTAAATAATATACCATTAGAAAATGTTACAAGTTACAATTATTTAGGTCTTCAAATAGATCACAAATTAAAATTTCATGAACATAGACGCACCACTATTAAAAGAACTTCAGACAAAATATATTTACTAGGTAAAATAAGGCACTTAATTAATACTGATACGGCTTTAAGAATATATAAAAGTAAAATCCTTCCTTATTTTGACTATTGCGACTATGTATACAACCCTCAAACTAACCAAGGATCCCATGAGTTACAAATGCTTCAAAACGGGGCCCTTCGATCTGTATACAGAGTAAAATTAGGACCCAATCCAAATTTTACAACAATTGAGCTCCATAAAAAGGCGAAGCTTCTATATCTGGCCGAACGAAGAGAATTACATCTCCTACACTATTCCTTCACTCTCACTCGAAACCAAGATTTGTTAGATAGAAGAGATATTCCCACAAGGAGGCAGGTTGGCCTCAGATTAATGTTACCTTTAGCAAAGAATCTAGTATTTGAAAAGTTATTCTACTATAGGGGTATTAGTATTTGGAATAAATTAAAACCTGATTTTACGCAGTATGGGGATCTAAAAATGTTTAAACTTAACACTAAACTAATTTTTCCGAAATGCCTATATCAAGATAATTATCTGTAAATTTTTGATTACATTTACTGTACAATTAGGGTCGAAGAAGGTAGATTAAGACGGTGGAGGATGCTTCAGTAATCGGTAAAAGGTCCAGATTGCGATTGCGACTGGAAATTATTCCATTATTTCTGACGTTATTTTGACCGCTAAAACTGAGCAGGATACTTCAGTGCACATAAAGTCCAGATTGTGACTACGACTGGATACCTTTCATCACTTTTCATTATTTCACTGTTCTCGACTTCATTCCAATACTAAGACAGAGGAGGTGCTTTAGGACACATAAGTCCAGATTGTGATTACGACTGGACATTATTTCATTATTTCATTGTTCTTGACATTATTTAGACTGCTACCCCTCATTTACCTATGGAACCTAGTGTGTTTACTACTGAGGTTATTGAAAATACTATAAGTTATAGACTAATGTTGTGTAGTTAACAACAGGTAAATGTAAGTGTTGGCCTAGATTGTGACTACGACTATGCCAATTTGTTATATTAATGTGACAATGTTCAGATTGTATTAAGTGCCGAATCTTGTATGACAATCGGAATGTATCAAATCGATAACAAAACTCTATTATTTACTCATAGTGAATCAGGATTAAAACATCAAAGATATTAGAAGTAGTTAGGAAATCAACAAGGGTCGATATTAACCACTTAGACTATTTGCCAAAGTTTTATTCATGAGGAAGAAGAATCACTCATCACATCTCATCAACATTTATCATCCAATTGATTTGTGTGTTCTAAATTAATGTATCAACCAGAGAAACCTGATATCGGATGCTTTTTTTTCCAATTGATGAAATAACTCAAGGAACTTGATATCGTGGTGTCAAACCTGATGTAACTTACACTTCAATGGGCCCGAATGGAAGAACGGCACAAGTGCTGAATTCGGTGGATGTAAAATACTACAAGCCCTAATAAAATTGTTGAAAAAAAACCCAAAAAAACCATCTTTGACAAAGCTACTGTAATACACCATTAATTTAGTAGGAGCTATTACATGAGAGGCAATTCCTGATTTCTTAGATCACTGAAATGTTATATATACTTCACTATACTTTACTGCAGTAATTGTCATTTTAGACCGACCAATCTTATAAAGTGCTGGACTTTTGATCAAGCATACATCTAGTCTGCTCGAGTCTGCTCTGGGAAATTACTACCAAAATCAATATCTTCCTCATAGACCCCCTTCACACTCCAGCCATTCTGTAATGGCGGCAAGTAGGTTACGCCAAAACGAGGCGTGCACTGTCCGGAAGGGGCTTCACGGGTGCTTAATAGGAAGTTTTTCTAGCTTGAAAGATGGAAATAGTTCTCAGGTCATCAATAATTGGCCGATTTTTATGAAGAATATATTGTTAGAAAGCTGAGACTTGGGCCTATCTGTTGGTATAAAAAGGATATACCTGTGTTTTAGATAAGATTTCCGATTATAGATTAAACATCGAAATTGTTTAGGTAAAAAAACACTAAAACATGTTCCATTCCTGTTTTTAGAGTGATTTTTCTAAAAATCTATCGCAATGACCTATAGAAATTTATAAACATCCTATCTTATTAGGTATCTCGTGACGATTAATATGATACCGATATTGCCAGGCTGTGATGGATATTTCTTGAAGAAACATAAAAATCCTAAGCTTTTTTTCTAACTTGAAAAAATGTGACTTGCTCTGGCTTTGTGTATAACAGGCCGATCTTTATAAATAAAGCGTTGTTAGAAAGCTAAGACTCTAAACTATTCGTTGGTATACATATCATATACCTATGCCTTGCCTACGATTTCCTGTGATAGCTTCAAATCTTAGATTTTTTCTGACAAACTCCCAGATTTCCTAACAATTAACTGATGCAGTATTAGTCCATTACCTCAGGAAATATCTATCACAACCTGGTAATATTGGTATCATTTTAATCGTCTTGAAATTCCCAAGACAATAGGATGTTTATTTCTATAGGTCATCGCGATAGATTTTTCATAAAATCGCTGTGAAAACAAGAAGGTAACATATTTGTGGTTTTTTTTACCAAAATAATCTGGATGTTCAATCTAGGACTGGAAATCTTAGCCAAAACACTGGTATATGATATTATACCAACAAATAGGCCCAAGTTTTAGCTTTTTAACAATGTTTTATTTATAAAGATTGGCCTGTTATTCACGACACAACAACAAATAACATTTTTAGTTAAATCTGTGCTTATGGGTCTGAAGCCATACTGCCAACCCAGGTAGAGTATCTTGCCTCGTTTTCACATGCAAGCATGTTGCTGGTTTTTGGCAAGTAGGGCCTGGTTACATGCAACCAGCGCAGCCCGATCGCAGCGCCACGCTTATGTGCAAGTGGTGAATTGCGGTACTCCAAATCTTCCTCCGCCATAAATATGATGAAACACAGGCACTATGCAAAAGTTGGCCGGTGGTATATTTGGGGATTTATCCTTGTGTGTAATCACCAACCCCATTACAGACCATTTTCACCTCATGACTGCTCAGCATTTACTTCCTCAGTTGGGGGAGCACAATTTCTACCTGATCCCTTCCTAAGCTACAGCTGAGTATACATATCCAATAGATGAACAAATGTTGATCTACGTAAAGCGTTTGACGCGGTTCCACATGATTTATTAATTGCCAAGTTACACAGTATAGTTAACTTACCTCCTAATTATGTTAATTGGATTCAAAATTATCTAGACTCCAGGAAGCAAAAGGTGTTCATTAATAATTGCGTATCTAACCTATGTGAAGTTAGATTTGGCGTACCGCAAGGTAGTGTAATTGGCCCATTGTTGTTTAATATATTTGTTAATGACATGTGTTTGGGTTTATTGAAAGGGAGACATATCCAGTATGCCGATGATCTTGTACTTTATTGTGAAAACTGTAATCCAATTGAAGCTGTCAATGATTTGCAAGGTTGTATCAACGTGGTAGCTCAATGGTGTGATACCAACGGTATGACTATTAACAGTGATAAAACGAAGGTTGTTTGGCATGCCTCTGAAAGAAGAATGATACACCTACCGGATTTGTTAGTAACATGTAATGGAGTTCAGTTATCCCAAGTGTCTAATTATCGATATCTAGGCATCACAATCGACGGTCATTTGAATTTCAAGAGACATATCAAAGAGATCAAGCGTCATGTTAATTCTAGACTATTTAAATTAGGTAAACTGCGAAAATTTATAGGTTGGGATATTGCGCTATCTATCTACAAAATTATAATTAGACCCCTCCTGGAATACTGCTCGTTTATTATTGATAGTAGCACACTGGAAAGTGTAAATAGCTTACAACGACTACAAAATCGGGCTTTAAGAATTGTTCAGGCTAAGAACCTCCGATACCAAAGTACTTTGGATTTACATACAGTCTGTAAGGTAGACTATCTCGATGTGCGACGGAATACTCAGTTACTAAATCTCTTTTACAAAAAGTCCAAAAATGTTAATCTGCTGGACACACGGGACCGACGCACTAGAAGTGCAAACAAAGTTAGGTTCAAAGAGCAGAAAATTAGTTGTAACCATTTCTTCCGGTCACCACAATACCGGGGACAAAAATTGTGGAATCAACTAGACATAGCTATTCAGCATAGTGAAACTAAAAGATCTTTCAAAAAACTGGTAAAGGAAATGTATTTCATTCATGAAAAGTGAGAAATATGTAAGAGGTAAGCAAGAAACATTATCCCATCTCATTATTACTCTCCTTTCTTTTTTTTACTAGTATGGTGTTTAACTAGCTATTATTGATTATATTGTTGAATTACTCTAGTAATTAAGATGAACGAAAGTATCTAGATGTACAACTACCGCTGTGATCTACTGCTAACAGTGGAAGATCTTTCGTAAGAAAGAACTGTCAATGCTTTACTAAATAAAAAAAAACTAAAAAAAAACTGGTGGGGTTCCCATATGTCTAAATAGGGTTATTTTAGAAATCATCATCACTATGGGAAAGGCCTTCTTTTTCATGGATGGTGTCGACTGACGCATCAAGAGTGCAAACCTGCAGTCTGCCACTGATTAAATGTATCCACATATAATTTAATGGGCAAGCTCAAATATCATCAGGTTGTGCCACATTGCTTAATGTTAAGGGTAATGGACACTTTGTGACTTTCTCCATTTTTAGGGGAAAAGTTGGTGCAAAACTCCCATTGCAATATTTTTCTGGTTCAATATCTCAAGGTGTATATGGGTTTCCTTGAGATATTTCACCACTCCCTTTTCTACCAGTCCATCTCCTAGCCCCTTTCAACCCCTTGATCCCAGCCCTTAATTTTTTTTGGGTGGGGTGATTTAGTCAAAAATCTATTGCAATGACCTACAGAAATAAACCTCCGATCTTCTTTGGTATTCCAAAACAATCAATATGATACCTATATTGCCAGGCTGTGATAGATATTTCTTGATGTAACATAACATCTTGACAGATGACAATGAGTAAAAAAAAAAAAAATTCTGATATAATTTGGCATATTGTATAAGACATGTGGAAAACAGAAGATAATAATTGATAAAGTATTTGACAAGGATACCAGTTTTCAAGGTTTTCATTGAAATCACTTCATTGAAATCAGTGTTTTCATTTTCAATAATAAAAAGTTCCTTTCCACTGTTTAATAACAACTGCTAGATTACCCAATTCAGCCAAAGCTCATGATCCCCCACTGAACCTCCCTACTGAATTAAGTCATCTGTCTTAATAGTTCATTATCTCAAGAAATATCTGCCACAACCTGGAAGTGCAGGTATCGTTTTAATTGCCTTGAAATGCCTAAAAAGGTAGGATGTTTATTTCTATATTTCATTGCGATAGATTTTTCATTAAATCGCTGTGAAAACAGGAAAGTAACATGTTTTAATGTTTTTCACCTAAATAATTCCGATGTTCATTCTATGACAGGAAATTTTATCCATGACACAGGTATATCATGTATATCCCAACAGGTAGGCCCAAGTCAGCTTTCTAACAATGTATTGTTAATAAAAATCAGCTGATTAGTTATGACGTGAGGGCATTTCCATCTTTCAAGTTAGGGAAACACTAGTTGTTTTTTTTATCAATATTCAGGACAGAGTGAGGAGCTTGTCTTGTTTTCGATTGACCTACTTAGGCGGCCATTACAAGATGGTGCTACTGTGGAAGTCCTGAATGATTGTCTTTTCTTAGTGTGATCTGTAGAGCATAAATATGTCTCCATGTTTGTTTCTCTCCACATAGAAACAAATGATTATTGAAAAGAAACCATTAATACAATAAATGTGTCTGGCAAAATTATACATACATTTTTCTTTTAATTTTAATTTCTTAAATTGTATTTGTCAGGAGAAATAGATCAAATAATCTGCTCCAACAAAATGAACAAGAACAGAATCTATTATCCTCTAGAATCTGTATATCCAAAAAAGAAATTCCTGTTATCCATGGTTGGGATTATTTCACAATGTTGAGGGAGGAAAGTCCCAGGAAATATCTCAAGGTGTGCACAGATGTGCCTAGAGATTTTCACCCCAACTCTTGCTGGGGAGACCGTCCCTCAAGCAGATTTTGTCGCACACTTTTCCCACCCCCATGCAATATTTTCGGTGCAAAATCTTTAGCATATCTCAAGGGAAAAAGTTGCAAAGTGTGTGATGCCCTGTTCCATAATAACATACCTTTATATACAGGTGATGTCTTAAATTGTTCAGTATGGGGTTTCTTTACTTTATGGAGTGATTTTGCTTCCTGTCCGGTTCTAGTGTCAGTATCAGTTACATCATTAGGACCCTTACTCCATTAGTGAATCAATTTTGATAGATTTTGTCCCCTCCTAAACAATAATGGGTTTATTTTATAATTTTTATACAAGTTCTCTTGACTGCCGTACTCCTACTGTTATGCATTAACAATTATTTAGAATTACTTGAATATCATTTTGTTTCTTCTGGGTTAGGGCATAATGGATAATAGGCATCTTGCATCCCTGGCAGAAACCTTTCCTCATTGATCAGTATTAACAACACTCTCTGCTGTTACACTTTACCTCTTGTAGCATATACATGTACTGACTTTCTTTGATCGGGACATTCTCCTATTTGGCTGCCTTTTTCCTCAGGTGTTTGACTATTTAAGTTAATTTGTGCATGCAACCTTAACAGGATATCCATCCATAACTGTATATCATCATACATTTCCAAACTGTCACCCACATCGCGGTTGCTGCACCTATCGTGTAGACCATAGATCTAGCCACGTAATACTTGATCATCATACATTTCCCAACACCTTTCCAGCATGGGCAAAGTCGCCTCTAGAGTCTTAGAATTAGGTGATGTGTGTTCTATTACACAACTCTGAAAATCCCCCCCCCCCCCCCCTGTGATTTTTAGGCTGTGTCACACTTTTCAATCTACCCCCCACCCCCCTAAGTGTGACATAATTTATGGACGGCCCTTTACCCCCCCCCCCCCCCCCCCCCCCCACCTCTCCCCGTCATGTTTTGTCATACAGGCCTTATTATTGTTGGCCATGGAGACCTAATGAAGTTTGCACCACCTCCCAACCCAAACAGACCTAGCCTGTATTACGGCCGCCACTCACCAGACGGCGTGTAGGCCCTACACGGCTCGAGGTGGGCCATACTGCATACTTAGAGCGCTATGATACACTCTCCCAGCTCAGATTCTTTCTATTATATGGTAGTACGAATCTCAGATGGGGGCGTGTCTATGAGTGGTGTGAAGACAGCAGCGGATCGACTCCGACAGACCTGAAATGGTGTAGGAAACTTTCGCTCTGGTGACCAGTGTAGTCACAGACTGCTTGGAAGACCCCTGGCGAGAAGTAGCGATACGACAATCTTGGGCTTATATATTTATAATGAAATATTTCAAAGTTACCTGTGATAATGTGAAAGGGTTACATGTGTTTATTTGTATTGCCGTTCATTTTATCCAAAACAAATGTTATTTTGAGGATCTTGTTCGGGAAAGTGGCTTGATTTGCAAAGTTCAAGGTCGCTCTAAATCGCTCTCAAGGGGCCAGTCCATGATGCTTCATAGTTTGGCAACCAATTTTGTGTAGCTCTGGTTGCCAGTGGAGGTGCTTGAGAGTCAGCCATGCCACCTAGTGTTGTGGATACGAACTAATATAAGCCTCTCGGTAGTGCCGAGTGGGTTGCCACCTGTCCTTACATGAACGAAATATGTCTTCTTGTGATCTATTCATGTTATTGAATGGAATTCACAAAATACTGCTTTCAGCCTGTGTTTGATAGAGGCGTATCGGGTACGCACTATATGATAAAGCGATTGATAGCACCTTTTGGAAAACCTCTTATAATTCTACATTGATTCAATACACTGAATTACATGTAAATTTATCAAGAAATACCTAGCCAAATTGCAGGGAACTTGCATTGAAAATAAATTATGAGGATGTCTCATAATGCATAAAATGGTGGTATAGCAACCATGATGTAGTATAGGCGTAGATTAGATTACTACGCTGCATGTATGACGTCACCAGTGAGACACCACTTTCCTCTCCAGTGTAAGTCATAGTCTGACTCAGGCCCGCTGCTGGGGGGGGGGGGGGGGGGGGGGGGGACACAGGGAGTCAGCATATGTCATAACTGGAACACCAGCGTCAACAGAACGCGGAACCCCTCAAACATCTGCCGTTTCGTTTTCCACATCTGCTTTCAAGTACCGTTTTAAGTACCTGTTGGCCCAAATAGTAAGACAGACCGTCCGGATCTACTCTAACCGGGGTTATGACATAGCCGTGTGAAGCATGCAAAACCACGAGCTTTGAGGATAGACGGATTTAGTTGTTTGAATGTGAGAGTGTCATCTCGTCCGTTTTACAGTGATAGGGTGGCTCGGAGAGTCTCAGGGTACACTGTGAGCACTGATACTAACCACATTATCATGATTGAATGATGCAGGTTGACATTCAATGAAGACACGCTGTTAGAGCTTATATAAACCAATTAAGCTCTGTTAATGAATAAAAAAAAATAAGCCCCGCCCTCCACACATTTAAGCATGCGCGAGGCGGGACTACCAAGTGTACATGTACCCTGGACAACTTTGAGGCAATAGTCATCTATGACAGCTCTGCTACAATGGTAATGTATGGGCAGGGTGTCAGGGCATCGCTACCTGCGCCGATAGTCAGACTGGAGCTATAAAACCGACACCTAGACAGCTGAGGGCAGTCAGTCACATCTGACACTCAGTAGTGTACACACAGAGGCATGATTACCAACCATGACTAGCACTATAGGCAGTACACTGACCACAACAAGAAAACATGGTAACTAATACAATATAAACCCTATTTCTATGTATCTCTATATTTATCTCTGCCTCTATGTCTCTGTCTCTGTATCTGTATCTACATGATTTCTAATCAATTTACAAGGCCAGGTGAGAGAAAAGTTAAGGGCACTGAGGCATAACAGGTGGGGGTCAAGGTTGTACTGACCAGTGTTTGTATGGGGAGGGGGGAGGTATGTATGTAACTCTGTGTAATATGTATCCATATATCTGTGTATGTATCTCTGTATCTTTGCATGTCTATCTATCTTAAGATCTGGTTTATGTCCCACTATTCCTCACACCAAATGAAAGACTCACAGGGAATCCATGTTCACTACCATTCCGTGGCCCAGCTCTGACTAGTTGTGATCGCTGCATGTAAATGAGCTGTAGGCCACCCTCCCACCTGTCTTATATATACCCCCACTGACTGGTCTTGCTGACCTAACTGGTCGTGACCACTGATACACACACTCAAACAGGCCGGCCGTTCTCTCACCCTGTGAGGCGCGGCGTTATATTTTTTTGATAATTATCATGAGTGATTTCCTTATCTCATCTTTAACCCACATCTTTCAGAAGTAAGGTTAATAATCGACTGGAATTATATCAAAGGCTGTTCAATAAACCCAATTCCATTCCCTTTATCTCTAAGGAAGATAGTGATCCAGGTGGATGGTCTGGAATAATCCCAAGTTTATGATAAAATCTGTACCCGACTCAGGAGGACAAAGGAAATGTTTCAGAGGGTAGGAAAAACTGGAGTAATTATGTCAGGGATCTCCAATATTTTTCATGTGGAATACGCTTCCTGAGAGACTGACAAAATGTAGAAAATGTTATAGAGCCGGTCTGTGGGGAGGTTTGATATACTGAAAATGAGAAAACGGATTTGCATGGAAATATGGAGAACAGACTTATAACACTGTTTTGACTATCGCAATAAACAGGCTAACCAATGTGGCTTTTATAGGCAAAACCTTGGTACACCCGATTAATCCACTTCTTTATGTAACCCCCCGATGACTCCTATGGTAGAGGCGAGATTTTAAAATGGGGTCATGGCGTACAACCATGTCTGACGTCATCACCTGGCAGACGACAAGTAAACAAGACCCAGTTGAAATCCCACATGAAGACAACAAAGACGTCGATATATAATATAGTAAAGCCATTTCTTTAATGGATATTCTCTTCATATGATACATAACCAGTCCTTACAATCGGGATGACGGACCCGGGTGACCAGGCATAAGATAACCCGAACTAAAATAATTGTGAGGGAAATAAATCAACACAAAAAAGTAGTAATTGCGTCATTTTGACAATCAGTAACGTAGGATAGGCGAGGCATGCCTCCATTTTGAAAGGTTACAAATTGATTAGTGCTGTCCCCTTTTCCTAACATGATAATTAAATAAAATCACACGGCTAAGAGTAAAGTTCACCAGCTACAAGAGTAGTAGTGCTCGGACAAGGAAAGGCTCAAACATCACACACAAAAGGCCGCTTGCAGCCAGCCGTCGACAACGTACAACAAATTGACACCATCCCTCTGCTTGTGGGATACTTCACGGACCCGTCTCAAACCCACACAGTCCGTGGTGGCAGCCTAAAGTAGCTATTCAGACCATAAATCAATGGAAATATAGTCAAGTAAGTGTACAGTAAAGTCTCATCCGGTCGCCTGTTGTGCTGGGTTTGCCACCAAAGAATAATCAATGCCTTTATATCAAAATATCTCTCATACCCTTATGGAAATATAAATTTAACCAGCAAACTGTTTTTAGTTGGTAACCACGGCAAACTACATGAGAATTTACTGTAACGGGGAGCAAAGACCAAATTCGTTATTGAACCAATAGAATATCAAGATTATATCCATGTTAGAACAGCATGGTTGAATATTACCTATCAATGCATTTCTTTTGCGACCCAATATGAAACAGATGCAAACTTGTAGCATGTGATTGCACTCCTTTGAAGAGTAGGTGTGCATGCATGCGTTTTAAGGTGATACTGAGCAAGAAACCACTAAAAGTATGTGTGAGTTAACAAGGCATTTTTTTTATCGCTCTTATCAGTATGAAGTGTGAATTACTTTAGCATCAGAAAATGATGTTGTTGGATACAGGCTAGTACGCATCTGAATTATAACTAGTCAACAAGGGCTTCATTTCTATTCTGTTTGAATAGTAAAATATATATGTATTGTACGAGTAACATTCTTTACAATCATATTTTCCGTGTGTAATTGGGCATTATAACCCATGTACTTGACCTGTAAGAGTTGCATCACTGGTTCCCAAAGTTACAACTCTCTACTAACGAATCAAAGATATCAAATGAACATTATGTCTGGAAGTGTACACTTCCTTTTATGTGCATAATTTACAGCAGATAATAGCAACCAGAGACTAAAATGTTTTTTTAATGTTTGCTCAATCACTAGCCTGCCCTGAATACAGATTTGCCGTCAAGGGTCGCACTGCCGCTTACCATTGTACAAGTGTGTGTGCGTGTGTGGGAACACACAGGTATGGAGTAGGAAATATAGTATGTAGCAGAGGCTATATATATTAGGCAGGTGTTTGTACATACTAATCATCAGATGAGCCGTGCATTTTCCAGCGCCAACCAAAACAAAAGATACCCTTGACCTTGCCTTCAGTGCGACCACTGAACAGATCAGCAACAGAACGCAACCGCCATATTCGGGGTAAGAATTACAGTAGCTACCATATCATAAACACACATACTTAACATTGAAGTGTACACCCCTGGCTATTATCAAACAACAAAATTAAGATCACACATACTGGCTGTCTTTTCGGTTCAAAGCTGACCAAGGTCGCAGAAAGAAACAAATCTCTTGGCCCTTCGACCCAGGTAAACAACATCTGGAGAAAAACTTCTAGCAAAATACCATTGATTACTAGTTAAAACGCAATTCCCGAAGAAAAAAATATGTGTCCTTAAACTAGATGACAACTGCAGCCAACTTCGCAAGTAAAATGTATGCTAGGTAAAAGAACCAATTCTTTGGAAAACAGCACAATCGTAAATCAATTACTGAAAATAGCACAATCCCATAGCTGCAATTGACCCAAATAGCATCTGTGTGTAAGTAATTGACAATGTGACTGTTACGGAAAGGGTTGTGTGCTTACGGGGGGACGGGTTGGTCGAACGACTGTAAACGGGATGACTGAGTTGGGGTTTCCTGGAGAACAGACGACTGCCTTAGGTTCGTTGAAGAACCGAATGTCGTGTACACCCTTCACATTACGCCTGGCCTCCAGATGGCCACGCACAAGGTAAATTTGTCTATGGGTCGATTTCAGAATGAGCAGTCACGCCTAAGCAGTCACAGTGCTAGCGGGGCCACTTGCAGTGCCTTGGTTACAGTAATACATAGCTTTATCATACATGATCGTGGCAATTTACATACGCAGTATTAGAATCTTGTATAAGACCAGATTTAATTATGAAATGACCTCGCAACCTTTCACCTACCAACTCTTTCATTGTAATCATGATAATATATGACAAGACATTCATTCTCACTCTGTGCGAACCTTAACAGAAAAACAAACACACATTCCATGATGCAAAACATGTAATTACGCAAGGTAATCGTCAATTGTCTTACAGTGATGACTGTAAATGATGGATACGTTACCAATGTGATTGGTGAATTACTTGATTCAAGATCTGTCCGATACAATAATAAAGGCTCCTATCTGTATTACCTATTAAAAAACTTAAGACTTCCCTAGTATTAGTTTAACCTGCAGATCACACTGGATTCCAAACAACATGCATGGATATAATGCAGCGACTGGCTATCTTGTGTTGTTAGCGGTCGGGGCTGGCGGCTTGGCAAGTGCTGCAACTACCTGCGTCGTGGTGATTGTATATATACTAAATGACGATGGAGATGCGATGTGATGTGACGCACGCAGACACTTGCAGCACTCCTGCCACCCATCAAAATGACAAAAAACGCCCAGACAACGGGTTTGTTGGCGGAAGCCGAAGCTGCATCCAAGTCAATCCTTGGTGCCAAACCTCCAAGCAGAAACACCTTCCTCACATAACCAATAAAGCTCGCTATAAAACTATGGAGCAGACTCGGTTGTGCAATAGGGAAATACTTGCCTAGAATCCTAGAGTGTTCGGTACTTCATTAGGCATTGGATGACTTGGTATGCATGCAATAAAGTTAGTATCCATTTGTTTGCCTAGGCAAGCTCACAAATGCATGCCAACTCCTACAAGGTGTTGTAATATGACTATGTTTTAATAATATATAGGATATCTGGATCTGTTATGCAATGTACGCAATCCATACAACCTACAGGCCGAAACCCAAAGCACATGACATTGGGTGGGCAATTGTAGTTTTTAATCAATCACTCATAATATTATCAATAAAAAAGAAGGGAAAATCAAATACGATCGGTACTACTAAGTCAGTCCGTGACGGCATAAATTGTCGACACGTTAGCATTCTGTAGTCCGAGTGATTAGATTTTCTGGATTTTTTCGCCCACAACAACAGGATTGTTCTTCCTAATCTGTTCTTGTGCCATTTCCTTATAATTGAATGTACAGTCGTGCTTGTCCGAGTAACGATGTAGGCTGCAGTAAAGTCCACCACACCGACATTCGAATCCTAAAATCAGAAAGGACAGAGCACATTTAAAGTTACAATCGTCATAAAGATCTGTAACCTGTAAAAAACAGTTCGTCTGTTATTGTGAAAGGAAAACATGAATAATAAAGAATAATAGTTATCTACACGATACTAGAAAATATAGAACCTCTATACAACCATTTATCGTGAATCGTTTATCTTGAACACATAGAAAAGTTTGCGTTCCTGATGTAAGGTGTTTGGTTTGTTTGTTGGTTTGATTTAACGTCCAGTTAACCATTACACATTCTCACCAGACTTACTCAAGGTTCTTTTACACCACATGGGTGGTGATCGAATCTATGTGATGAATTTAGATAGAGATCACACCCCTACACATTTACCGAGGTGAGAGTTCTTTTACTTCCCACACCACATAGACATGGCATGAGAAGGATGGCCTTTGATTTAGCTGTAAATCTACCACTGCTGGGGGTGGGACTCGAACCCACAAAGGCTTACAACCTTGGGGTAAGGTGTAAAGCATATTTCACAACCAATTAATCCTGATAACGATATGACCTGGCTCAGCATAGTAAACCGTTTTCAAAGCCGAGACTGGATAAACAAGAAAGATTGCAAACACCCACGAATATCAGAAAGAAACCAAAGCAGTAATTACGTCTACTGATAAAAGGTTAACAACTTACAAAGATTATGAAAGATGTCAAAGAGGGTTCATGAACATGATGATTTGATAACTTCAATTAAGCTCCTCGTTATGATTTGTTACCATAAGCATCCGCTTAACTAACCTGTATTATGTTTTGAATATTTGAATTACAAATCCATCACGAGACCACTAACTTTTATTATATTTGTTTGGAGTTAAGGGATGGTAGTCTTAGTTAACCTAACGTTTCGGCGATTGCTGCCTTCATAACCTATATTATATCCGGAGTGAACTGGTTCCGGATGAATCAACAAGTAGGCCACCAAGGACAAAAACAACTACAAATTACTACTGTAACTACGCAGTCTAATTACCAAGTAGCGGTCTTTGAAGCTATGAATTTGCCCCAGTTTTTTTCATCATAAATTTATCTTTGGTTTCCGTAGCCTTACTTCTTACTACTTAAACGATCTTATTTCTCTTCCTTCTAAGTAGTTTGACTACTCGGTGGTGCACAGGGAATTCAAAACGATTTCAGTGTTACTTTTTCATATTACGCCTTATAACATACAAACTTACTATATCATGAGGCACATTATGCAAAAGTAATACTGATGAGCGTCAACAACAACAAATAACATCATATGCATATGACGCATGTAGTGCACACAAACCTCCAGTGACCTACACTACTTTGAAAACTTTTTAAGTCAAACCATAGAACTCGCACCAATCGTTAACCCATGTCATTTGTCTTAATCAAAACATTTTGTCTAGTTTTATCATACACGAGGAAGCACCATTATCGACAGATTTATATAATGCTTAGTACCATTTGGATCACTGCCACAGGAAAAGGATAAATAACTCTTACGGCGGATCAGTTACACAAACAACTACCATCACTGACCAGACCACATTATTTATGAGACACATTTATGGTTATATCGCACTGGATGATCATATGGGATGTTGGGAGTTCGGTTAATCCATAGAGGTTAAAGCACTTTAAGATTATTTTTCAATCAGAGTATCTGAATCCATATATACTAAATCACATACACATGTATATATACAAGGATTCACATATAGGACCATGTGATATTATTCTAACCACCATGGATATACAAGGTGACAATACTGTTCAGACATATACAGCAAGACACTACTTCAACCCTGAGTGTGATGAGAACGAAAGGCTTACTTATTTGTGAAATTACCACTGAATGCAATCAATCATTTTCAGAGATAACGGGGTATTTAGAAGGCCATAGTTTGATCATCTGTGGACAAACAAACAATATCAATATATAAACTTATAAAATACAAACTTACCTGTCAATCCAAGTTTCTTCTTGCAACTTTGACAGCGGTTCTTCTTCGGCTTCTTTTCGCCAGATCCATCTTTGTCCTTACCTGCCGCGGCAGCCTCTGCACCTGTTTTGTATTAAAGAAAACGTTTTTCATCAAAAAGTGCATAGATTTCGAGTAGAGGTCGGGAGCGGAGAGAAGGAGTCGTCAGGGTTTGCTTGTTCTTTTGGCTCTATACCAAAATTTGATATATATAATATGCGACAAAACTCAGGTGTTAAATTTACTTATCGAGTCAAGGAACACTAAGGATATGATGGTACAAAACAATTTGGATAATTTATCAAATAACTAATGAAAAAGTAATTAGAAAATTACCTGAGTCTGGCTCTGACTTGTCTTCACCCTCAGTTTTATCCGATGGGGCGGGGGAGGGTACGGTTGGCAAGGCTGTGTCCACACTCGGCGTCGTGCGGCTGGCAATGGACAAGGTAGAGGTGCCCATCGTCATGTTGTTCAAGGACACGACACTTGGGTCGATGGCCGGCGTCGTAGATGTTGTCGACACGTCTACACTGGTGCTGAGGCTACTCGGCGTGGCCGGGCTGATCCTGCCCGAACCCACCTGGGTGGGCGTGGGGTTCTGCTGTCGGCGCTTCACGGCATCCTTGAAACATTTAGAGCACATACCCTCAAAGGCAGCGTTACCGTAAAAACCACAGCCCGCACGGCAAAGAGATCCCGCAGCTAAATTTTGATTGCTCCCGTTGTGTTCCATCTTCCTGATCCTTATCCCAGACCTGTAAAAAAGACGAGAAGGATTTAACGAACTGCATATCCAGGGACAGACAAAACACACATAGCTTATTTTTGTATCATGATTAAATATGTAAAATGATTTACCAATAATGGCATTCTTCAGTAACATGTGAGACTGGTTACCATACTATGAGGATTAACAATATTAAACCTGAAAATGCATTCAAATCAAAAGACAAAGACGAATTGAGTCGCTTAGACAAAGAGTGATTATCAAATTTGGTAGAACCACAACTCCAAATCTACACTGAAAACTTGTAGTACAACACTACATATGTACATGTGGTATCCAGTCACAAATTAAACAAATACTTAATATTGAAATTCTGGGGCCTGTTTTTCAGACAGCGACATCTTTATTTGTAGTGATCACAAAAGAGTGACCAGTTGGGCGACCAAACCAGTGATCATGACCAAAAAGTGTTCCTCAGACCCGGTCACTGTTCAGCCGTTATGATCACTGTTGGTCCAAGGCCCATTCAAAAACAAAAGCATGGTTTACATGTTACTCAACAGAAAATTGTGAAATTTGGGAATTAGATAAAACAGATATAGATAATTCATTGCAGTAAATATTGTGTCATTTGATACAGTGGAAGTGTATAAAATGAATTATCCTACCCCTAATATAAAATCCCATAGGCTTAACATTGGGTTTCCATATGCCACGCTGACTGGCATACAGAGTTTTATATGCCACTAGTGGCATACAGTATTGTTATCACGTAATATTCCAAAATCGAGGAGATAGGGTAGGATCAAATCAAAACCTGATTTGTTTTAATCTTGGCCACCGCATTCCACTCCTGAAGTTTTGGCTCCAGACTTCACTCGGCTTCGCCTCATGAAGTCACTTTGCCAAACTCCAGTCATGAATACGGTGGCCAAGATTAAACCTCATCCAGTTTTACGATAATATGCACCATTTGGGCTAAATGCTCACAACTCTGGAACCCAAAACAGTGACCATGACAGTTTACCCCTCTAAATGGTTGCACATGTTATGACGACTTATCTCTGGAACCCAAAGGTCTCCAAACGGTCACGACTAAAAGACAGGCCCCTGAGCTTTCTAGTGGGTCAAACATTACCATTGTATGTATTATGCTTACTTGCACATGAAGTAACAAGTGGTAAGACCCCAGGGGCCCCATTCGTAAAAACTTGGGGGGGTGGGCACATGATAATTCTGCACATTAAAAAGTAGCCCCTTTCTAATCCTGAAAAACAATTCTACGCCTATTTTTGTGAAAATTTGGGATAGACGCACCAGCCCATCAACAGACATGTTTTTTTTAGTTTCAACTGAGGGCTTATGCCTTTGCATCCTTCAAATAAAATTGATACAGCATGCTGTTGCTTGTTGACAAAGTATATGTATATAGTTGAATCTAAACCGACTTAAATCACCTTACCACAGCACTGCCTGCATGTCCTCATGAGGACAAAATGTGATTGAAATTGTGTAACAGATATCAGCTCCACTCTTTCCATGGTAGAAAAAAGTATCAACTTGTCCTACTTTACACTGCTTGAATAATCCAAGATTCGCATCACTTGAACCAAGTGAAATACCGTATCATTATTACTAGATCTAGAACAAGCTCTGGCGCACCACGTCGTCAGTCCATGCTGTTATGTGACATGCACAGTATATGGCCTGAAGTATTATGGACACATTCATTCTCAATTTATTTACGGGGTTAAAATGTCATCTAGTATGAATACTAATAAAATGAATTTCGTAAGAATAATGACGAAACCTACATGTTTAATGCGGGACGATATTACACTTTACAGGGAGACGGACACTGGACAGGATAGGCGAGTCCCATATGTCATAACTTTTGCATCATGAAATTGCACGACATAAAGAGGGCTGGTTCTTGCAGCTGGCTAGTTCATTTGATATTTTCTTAAGATGTTTTATCAAAACAAAAACAACCAACAGCCCCAAGTTCAGGTTGATTCCCCTATGCCCTTTCAACTTCTATATCTAGATTTACATTTTCAATACCCATGGACAAAAATTGTAGTTTCCACAATTATCAGAATTACTGGTTCGTGTAGGTTCGGCTAATATACGGTGGCAAGTCTATTAGAACCAAATGGATGCAATGTAACAATGTCCCACCACCAAGAACGTGTCACAGGACTTGTATGCAAGTGGGATACTGCCAGTGGCAGTGGGCAGCACGGCACAGCCCACCGAGCACAGCTGACGCAAATGACTCGGATACTGGAAGGTTGACACTTGTGTGTTCGCTAGCTTTGTTATTTTTCAGCTGCCAGTAAGTGCTTTCTCGTGCCTTCCGTCAGCATGAAAACTTACTAGATGCTGACGTAGATAGTATTGATTGAATCATTGTACGAGTAGAGAAGTAGGTTTTGATAAATATCCCTCGGAAGCTTAGGCCGAGAGGATGAATCCACTTCGCATACATCGTGACATGGCAGTATTGGGCGAGTCTCGGCTGGTTGGGTGTTGACCTTTAAATCCGGCAAACAAAGGCGGTTTTAGACCCCACAACTCCTAAACTACTATGGCTTAATGTATTTAATTGGTAGCTTCTGGGAACAGTTTCCTCGTTATTAGATTGGATACTCGTAAAATTCTAACAAGGACCAACACACAACGGAATTTAACACGTAGTATTGCGATATTGTTGTGGGCTTTCTAAACAACATGGCGACCGATCCAGATAAAACTGGTCCTCAAAACTATCGAGATCCGCAATTATTACCTACCTTATGCCCTTCTATTGCCTCCAAATGGTTAGTTTGATACTTTGGTCATAGAACAATATCCGTAAATACTTACTTGGGACGACAGAATGGAGAGAAAACTCCTAAACCAAGAGGGTCCCTGTCGCCTTGTTGATAAATACTTCGGGTCCTTGAGTACTAATTTAGTCATGTGACTCCAAGCGAGTATCCTGATTGGCCTTTGTGGGTCGCGAAAACGAGGCTGGTACTGTTTACTCTCCAAGCATATTTGAGGTTCTATTAGAGCTTCACGAGCCGTAGTATATATGCTTGAAGAACGAACAAGATTGTGATGTCACAAAAGGTGACTCCCCGCGCGTTGACGGAACTTGCCTGAAACGAGAGAGTGAGTCAGAGGAAACTCACTCAAGTGCATAGTTTTCTGGATCCTTCTTCATGACAATAGTAAACAATGATAAACTTCTTTGGTTGTCACATTACAATTCTAATAATAGCCATGGCAGAATATTATTGATTACACTGCATTCAGGAGTATGGACAATATGAGCTTCAATGCTCGACTTGCCGGATAACAAACCTCATGCATCCCACGGTAGTACGACCACAGCTGTGGTACGGCACTGGGGAGTGGCGTCAGAATAGGGGGGCGGGGAAGCCCCCCCCCCCCCCCCCGCCTCACTTTTTTACCAGCCCAAAAAAGTCAGAAGCTTCAAATTTTACTCAAACAAGTGTACAACCTGTCTTGACTTTTCAGCATCGAAAAATGTCTGAGTCTTTTTAGCATGTATACAATGATGGCTAAGCCTTGACTTTTCACTATGGAAAAGTGTCAAAAGCTGACTTTTTAGCAGTTTTACGGTAAATCCAGTGAAACAGGCAAATTTGACTTCATACTAAGGAAAAAAGTCAGCAATTTTTCAGTTCGCCCCCCACCCCATCTTTCAAACCGTTCTGACGCCCTGGGGGAGGTAGTTTTGCGCATGTTTAACAATGCTTGGGTCAACGAAATAATCTCATACCTATTCACGATAGAATAGCCGAAAATCTATCAGTGTGGACATGGATTAACCATGCACTCTAAAAATGCTACAATACATACCACCACAGATTCTTAACACCAATAGGCGTAGACATATCAATTCGAAGTAGACCTAGGTTACACCGCCTATGGCTAAAGTATAGAATAGACCTACGTCTGGAGTAGGCCTACAAATCACTATCACTAACTGTTAATGTTTAAAATGATGTCTATCAAAACGAGTACCCACATTATACTAGACTGAATTATTGCTTAACTAGATCTGAACAACGGAGGCAAAAAAAATTCCTAAATTAAAAAAAAAAAAATTACAACAAGAGGGGTACCAGTATCGGTACCCGTGGGGTGGGGTGGGGTGGGTGGAGTGGGGTACATATGATAGTAATATAGAGAGACATGGTTAGTGTGACTGAATGGAATCTGTTCAGAGATATTTTGGTCAGAAATACTCACTGAATTCGAAGAATGAGGTGAGTATTTCTGACCATCAGCATGTATGATACACTCTCAAATATCTAACCAGTTCTAACCTCCAGTTTTTACCCTCAGCATGTGCAATTTTGATACGATTTTGCCTCTCAACCTCACCGTTGGCTTGTGCCCTTAACGGTGTGACATTATGATGTACAATATTATTTTGCACCAAATATTCATTGAACTCTGTACGAAATTGAGGACCGTTATCACTTTTCACAGAAAAATGGAAAACCATGACTGGCAAACACAATTTCGAGTTTTGTAGTACCTTGTATAATAATCAATGATAACACAAATATATTCACCTGTTGGCATTGGTCCCAACAAATCAATAGCGATGTCTTGTCATTTCCTTGGCGGTACCTGGGTTGGAGCTATCGGCTCTGGTGGTGTGGATCTACCTTCAAGTTGGCATCCACTACAGGATCGTACAAATTTCTCAACGTCCCTATCTAAATCTGGCTACCACACTTTTGTGCATAACCTCAACTTGGTACCCGACATACCGATGTGACCTTCGTGTGCTATCTCTATCATACTTTGTCGCAACTCATTCGATATGACAATTCTTGTACCTTGTAATACAATTTTACCAATCATACGTAACTCATCTTTAATTGGAATATATTGCGAATAAATTGTATCGTTTCAATTACCAGTTTCAATACTCTTGTGAACTGCTTGCAATTCCGGATCCCTATCAGATATCGCTGTGATTTGTCGAGTGGTGATAGCCCTCAGAGTGGCTTCCCTAGCAACAAATCTTACATATTCTTTGGTTTCACCGGGATTGGCAGACAACACTGTACTTTACTTCAATGAATGAGAAAGAGGGTCTGTGATCATCTTGGTCCCAGCCACATGAACCACCTGAAAGGAATATGGCTGTAAACGGAGCACCCATCTCTCTATGCAAGCGCATGGCTTAGACTGAGGCGAATAAATGGCCTCTAACGGTTTGTGATCTGTAACCAGATTGAACTTGATACAATTAACATACAGGTGAAATTTTTCACATGCCCATACCAATGCTAAAGCTTCACGTTCGGTTTGTTAATACCTTCGTTCTACAAAAGTCAGACTTCGGCTCGCGTACATGATAACATGCAGCTCTTCGTTTTGAATCTGAATCAATACAGCACCTAGTCCATATGGACTAGCATCCGCTATTATGTGTATAGATGGGGCGTATCAAAGTTTCACCTCCTTCGTCCACCGCTTTCGACCATGTAATCTATCCGCTATTACTTTCGTTTTAGCCTTCACATCGAAATACCCTAGTGATTCACCTTCCGAATCTCTTTATGGAATATTTCAGATGCCGCGCTTATCCCAAATACTAACCGTTTATATCTGAATAACCCTGCATGCGTGGCAAATGTCATGAGATTTCAGGAATCCGGGTGTAGCTCAAGCTGATGATATCCCCATTTTAGATCAAATTTTGAGAATACCTTACTCGAACTCATGGCCTGTAACATCTCGTCTGTAGTGGGTATAGGATGTCTTTCTCTGACAATAGACCCTCTTCACACTGGTGCCATCTTGTAATGGCCGACATGTAGGTCACACCAGAACAAGGCAATAGGCTCCATCATGTAGCAACTACACTGCAGCAAGTGCCTGATGCTATAATGATGAAAATATATATTGCTCTTCCATAAATAAATGGCTGAATGAATTTAATGAAAAATCTATTGTGATGACCTATAGAAATAAACATTCTATCTTTTTAGGTATTTCAGGCCGATTAATATGATACCTATATTGCCAGGCTGTGTAGGATATTTCCTGAGATAATGGAGCATTGGGTCTGACAGTATTAGATTGTGTTAGGCACTATATGTACCTTGGACTTTTTCTAACTTGAAAAAGTGTGAATTGCTCTGGCTTTTGTATTACAGGCCGATCTTTATAAATAAAGCATTGTTGGAAAGCTTAGACTTTGGTCTATTTGTTGGTATACATATTATGTACCTATGCCTTTGCTAAGATTTCCCGTGATAGCTTCAAACTTAGATTTTTGCTGACAAATTCCCAAATTTCCTGATCATTAATTGATGCATTAATAGTCCATTACCTCAGGAAATATCTATCATAACCTGGTAATATTGGTATCATTTTAATCATTTTGAAATTCCTAAGAAGGTAGGATGTTTATTTCTATAGGCCATTGCGATAGATTTTTCATTAAATCACTGTGAAAGCAGCAAGGTAAAATCTTTGTGGTTTTTTTTACCTATACAATTATGATGTTCAATCTATTACAGGAAATCATAGACATAACACAGGTATAACATATATATACCAACAGATAGGCCTTAGTCTTAGCTTTCTAACAATGTTTTGATTGTAAAATTTGGCCAAATATTTATGACAGAATAATGATTTATATTTTCATTATTATAGTGGTATTAGGCACTTGCTGCAGTATTGGCTTCACTCTAACAGTGCTTGCCTCGTTCTGGAGTGCGGAGCGCTTATGTGCAGAGGTAAATAGCTTGATTTACTTGCCTCATGTCAATACAGATTCTAATATCATCCTGCTTCACTTTTGGAACAATGTCAATTGGACTAACTCATTCAGTAGGTGCCTCTACCAGTTCGATAATATCTGCATCTACTAACTCGCTGAGTTTTTTCTCTACTTTTTCTCTTAACCCAAATGGAGTTCTACACACTGGTTGTGTTACAGGTTGTACCATGGGATCAGTTTTCAGTTTTATTTGTTGATCCACCTTCTTTATTTACTCTCGATTTGCACTTTCATTTCAGCAACCGATTGTAACGACTGTTATGATGTACCAACATTCACAAAATTTACATTTTCACCTATTCTCAATACACCTATGTCAGTTGAAGTAACTTGTCCAAGAAGTGGAACTCCTGAGCTAGAGACAACAATAAACTAAGCTTCACAGATACAATCACCAATTTCAACTTCAGCTTTAAATGTGCCTTTTACTTTCATCAGATCTTTAGAGCTGTAAGCATATAATTTCTTTGTAAACACAGCAAAACTAGATAGGCACTTAATACCTTTGCTTTCCAATTCATCCCATGTTTTTGCATCAATAGCATTACAACTTGCTCCTGAATCAATCAGCATGTGTAAATCTATACCACCAATTTTTACATCAACACAACATTTAAGTTTGTCTTTGATACAGAAAGCATAGTCATTCCTACTACCATTCTCACCAGCTGCCTCAGCCTCCCTGCCTATAGCATTAACCCCCTTTGTCTTGCAAAATGGTCAGGGTATCCACACTTCCCACATGTCTTGCCTCTCGCGGGGCATTTGGCATCACAGCCATAGTGGTCAGTCCCACCACACCGGTAACATTCTTTTTTTCCCTTACTCTTAGCACAACCTGAATATTGACGGAATCAATATTAAGCCAAAGGTCGAACGACCCAATGAGGATTTTTATAAGAAAGGTCCATTATACAGAGGAAGCCTTCTATAGAGTAAATTACCAAAAAAAATCAAAAATATTGAAAATAGAGAACTCTTCAAAATGGAGGTAAAGGAAGGAGCTATGAAAGGTATAATTGCTCTGGTTTAAGTAGTCATGGTCATGGATATGGTTTATCTTGGAGACAAAGAAATGGCTATATTACTAGCCAAAGGAAGAGAATTGAGTTTATTAATAAGATCGAAATAAGACCTGTAATGGTTTATGAACTGTGTCTTTGTGTTGTTTTGTTTATGTGTACTTTGTTTAGTGTTTAATAAATGTTTATATTGCTACTGAATTAGAAATAGGATAATAAGACTTAGTGGATAATTCAAATAAGTATATCAATAGGGTGATTAACTGCCAAATAATTATAATGTTGGCGAACCTCAACGTTGCTTGGGAAAGTGTAATAGAGTGAGTAACCAAAGTTTAAGATTGAACTGAGGTTGTGCGACCAATAAGGAAAATCATATAACTAGACGAAAATATTTGGATACATGAGTAATCTAATAACAGTTGGATTATGTTAAATAATACATGATACCCTGCAAATGTAGCAATTATCAGTTATTAGTATCGTATGACGGGGCGTGCGTTGAATCCGAGGTATGACTGCACATCTGACCAGGTAGGTGATTTGAACCACAGAATTTCGCGCATTTTGGCTGTATTTCCGGTTTCTCTTCTGTCCTCATTGGGTGAGACCGTGGTTGTCTGTGGTTACATGTACACACTGTTGGTTGGGGATTCTGGTTGGTTGAATCTAGTGGTGTGTCCCCTATGTTTAACCTTCACCTTGGGCCACTGTCATGGTACAGGGATGTCAGAGTTTAGGGAAATCCCTGAAATCAGGGTTTTTAAAAAATACAGAAATATTGTCCTCACTATTCAAAAGCTTCAAAAGAACCTGTGTATGTCAGCCCCTAGTGTTTTAGGAACCCCATATACCCATTTCCCTATACATGTGTGCATCATTACTTCCATGATTTTCAGGGTTTTCCCTGAAAAGCTCCCCATAGATAATGCATTGCTAAAAATCCCTGAAATCCCTGAAACCCTTGCGGTGTTACCATACAAACCACTTTGAATGCATAGATAACACCAGGAACCAGCTTCATACTACAATTTCCCATGCACATATTTGGTTTGACATCAATAGGACATGGAAAGTAAGGCTCTGCTTGGAGAGCACAGACTAGTTCCAGTCCTACTCACCAGGGAACACGGTTTTCAACATTTTCCAGTTCCCAGTAAGCTTGTTCATTGTAGTCTTGGGGGTTGGGGGGGGGGGGGGTGTTGGGTTTGTCCCGGACAATAATTTCAGGGACTTTCTTCAAGGGCTGCTGACATCCGATTACGGGGTACCGCAGGGGTCTGTTTTAGGACCCCTTTTATTTATATACTTTATTAATGATCTGGAAAGAGTACTGGGTCGTACCCGGTATATAATCTACGCAGATGACCTTGTAATCTATAACAGTAATACTTCTTCTTTAATTGCTGCGGATACGGTACAAGCAGAGCTGGATGGGTTAATGAAGTGGTTTAAGACAAATCGACTTACGGTAAACACAAGCAAGACAAAAGTCTGCTGGTATATGCCATCAAACAAGTTTAAAAGCGTAGTAAGACCTACTCTGTATGCTGATTAGATTAGATTAGATGAAGTGACTTCTTATTCATATAGTGGAGATCCTTCGGTCCTCCGGTCCTCCGGTGGGAACTACGAGAGGCCCTCCGGTCCTCCGGTCAGAGAGGGTGAGGGGCCTCCGGTCCTCCGGTCGGAGAGGGGCCCTCCGGCCCTCCGGTCCTCCGGTCAGAGAGGGGCCCTCCGGTACTCCTTGTGTGACGTCAGCCGGAGTGACGTCATCAGCCATGACGTCACTGACTGAGTATAAAAAGGACAAGCGTGGACCAGTTGGGACATTCTAGATACGAAAGCCTTTGAGGCATGATCTAGCTGAAGCTTACCTAAGACTTACCTGAGCATAGGCCAGGCCTACAGAATGCGTTAGCCTTTGTGTAACCGTAGGCTGATTGAATAAATATCACTGTACACTGTATCTGATGGTTCTCGTCGTCATTCTGCATTTACCGTTACAATATTTAGGAATAGAACTGGACACCTGTTTAAATCTAGAGAAGCAATCTCAAAAATTAATTAGGCAAGTGAATGGAAAAATTTTCTTGTTACAAAAAATTAGACACCTACTAACGACCAGTGTTGCAATTTAGTTCTACAAGCAGGCCATCCTCCCAATTTTCGACTATTCTGCCATTTTTCTGGATAGTGCAGCCAAAACAAATCTAAACAAGATGCAACGCTTGCAGAATCGTGCACTCAGATTATGTTTGAACGATCGTACAATGACCCACACTGTCGAAGAGCTGCACACTTGCACCAAAATAAAATTTCTGTCTCGAGAAAATTGTATCTGAAATTACCTGATAATACTGGTAATAATCCTGAGCCTACCCCAGGTGGGTCAGTGGAACATGGCATGGTATTAAGATCCAAAACGAAACTTTTATTTAATCAGGCACGACCTAGGAGCGAGTTTATGCGTAAGTCACCCAAGTATAGAGGTGAAAGGGCATGGAATCAACTGCCAGAGTCCATAAAGTGTGCAACAAGCAAATATAATTTTAAATCCCAAGTCTCGAAGCTTGCAGCTCTACCAACTCACTAAATATTGTAGTTCCATCGATGTGGTATGTTCCATTGTCCATTCTGTGTTGGACACAATCTTGATGTTAAGTTGGAGGCATAATTGTTTAATGGGTTATTTGTGTAATTGTTTACTAAACACTGTCATATCATCCTCATTTCATCACTTATAACCTCAGTGAAGATGATAAATCAACTGTATTGAACTGATACTGGTACTGCCCTAGTGAGAATCACTGACATCCCGGCATGCAGTAACACTGGTAAGTAATTATGGCAAGTAGAAAAGCTAAGTAAAGTCTCTGACGGTCACTCATAACCCCACAATCCAGCACTCAGGATGCCACTGTCCACGCTAGTTCCGGGCGCAGAGACCACATGCAGGTAGTCGCGGGAGGTGTGCCAAGCCCAGTCTAAAGCCAGACTGACTCCCGGAAGTCCCCCAGAGACTTATAAGTATAGAAATATTGTAAATATTTATGTTATCAATTAACAGAGGGTGCCTCTGGTGGCAGGTTCATTATTAGCCTGGCAGCCTGGCCTAGTTAGACTATAGGCCAGGTAACGGGTTCCATTTTTATGGTGCATTATTGGTAACGCCTCCTGGTTCCCCGCTCATCCGCTAGGTGTATAACAGGTGGATACCAGCACAGAGTAGAGAGATACCAGCCAAACCACAATGCTGGTTCCCGCTGTATAAGCTCGTCACAGGCGGGCACCAGCCAAAGTTGAAGCACAGAGTAGCTGGTTGAAGGTCGTGCCTGTGGAACCCGTTACCTGTCCCTTATTTCATTAGGGCATGGAACCAGTCCAGTTCATTATTTTCCCAAAAGGGGGTGCCATTATCGGCAAGGGCAGGGGTGAAGCCTCTCCCGATACTCAGTCACGCACCCACCATCAGTGGAGGAGGTACTATGAACGTCTCACTGCTGATATTCATATTATTTGCGCTGGCACTTTTGGTTTGCAAAATGGCGGACGGTCAACTCGAAGACGTGGGTGAGGGAGCAAAGAATTGCAAAACCTGCAATGGCATACACAAGCCCCCATAATGCAAATTTTGTAAATTTGCAGAAGTGACTTGAGAAGGAGCTATGGGCAGGAAGGACTCAGATAGTGAGTATAAACCTGCAGATGATCAGCCGAGAGAGGAAAAATTCGCGATGTCAAAAAAAAGCCATCCTCTTGAAACAGATCGCTGACGCACGCCACTAGAAGAAGATGAGCTTTCTCAACTCCAACAACAGTTGTCGAATTTAAACTTGGAAAATTCACAACTGCAGCAACGCCTACGAGGTGGGGATTTGGCTAGCTTTCTCCTGTAGAGAGCTCCGCTGGCCGGGTCCTCCGGTCCTCTGGTGGGAGTGGTGATGGATCCTCTGGTCTTCAGATATCACGTCATCGACTGGGTATAAATATGACCAATCAGGGTCATTCTGGATGGATCAGCCTTCGAGGCAGGATTGCCTTCCAAACTTACCTGAGCATAGGCCAGGCCTACAGAGTGTGTTAGACTGATTGTATCTGTAGGCTATTTGAATAAAGCAATATGGAACCTACCAAGTAGGAAGTGGTCGCTCTGGGGAGGAGGAGTGAAAAGAATGCTGGTACGGATGGAGGAAGAAGAAATCTGTACCCAGAGTATGGGAGCAGGATGCTCAGAGGAAGATAAGTCCACCTACCGGGATGTGCGGCGTGTTGACGGCTGGAAGATGACGGAACCCCCGGAGGCCTCAGAGGCCACCGGGGTCCCTCTTGTGGATTAGAGAATGGGAGCGTCAGCAGAGGTCGGGGGCAGAGAAGGCAGCTTGGGCCCACAGCACCCCTGACTGTGGGAGCCGTCTATGCCTCTCCCCCTCCCCCACTCCGGATTGGCCCTGGGGGGAGAAGAAATGTGGGCAGCCCGCAGGCCAACTAGTCAAGGTGGTCGACTGGAATGTTTGTAGGATCCCCAAGGGGGTGGGCGACAGCTGTCTCTGGCGTAGTGGGGCCCTCCGCCCCTTGGGTCGAGGGGGACAGAGTGGCTGTGGGAGACCAAGGCGGTGAAACCCAAGTGGTATGGGAGGACCTCCCCATGAAACGGAGGAAAGATCTATCCAGCTGGAGAGGGGGAGGGAATGGCTGTAGGATTGGGGAAGGTGAAAGCCGAGGGCTTTACCCCCCCCCCCCCCCCCCCACCCTGACCGAGGGTTCTATGGGCAGTGGAGTAGCCATGTCCACATAGACTATAGTCATGCCAGGAAAACATGATGGGACCACTGACCTCAAAGAATATATGGCGCACTTTGGCTTATGTATAGAGAGGCGAATGGCTGGACCACAGCCCAGGCTAGAATTTTCCTGGGAGTCAGCCTTTCGGGGCTAGCCCGCAGAGTCTTCTCCAGAACTCAACCTGGAGGGCCAGTGGGTTTTGCTCTCCTGGCGGACATGCTGTTTTGTCGATTCCAGCCCAGGAATCAGTGCAAAACCTATAAGGCATTGTTGTGGAATAGGGCACGGAAAGTAGAGGAAGGCCTTCAAATATACAGAGAGGAGACTTGGCGTCTCACTAGGCTGGCCCATCCCAAAGCAGATGGTACCATGGTGGACTAGTTTATCTAGGGATTAGGGGACTCTGCCACTGGATATTCCAGTCTATAGCCTAAGACCATGGAGGATGCTGTATCTGAATACCGACCAGGAGGCCACCGCTTGTTTTCCGCAACACGTCCGTTTCTCTTCTGGTGCATTGCACCGAGGTAGTCCATCTTTTCAACTTTCGCCTACGGATGCCAATGAATGGAACTTTTTCGCGCTCGACACGTCCGTAACTCTTCCGTATCCCGGTGTGACCGCCCCATAAGAAGAAGGGTAAAATTGCAGATCAGGGGCCTCCAAGCTTATAACATAGGGAACGCATCGGGTATTCTACGATCTTTCGGCGTTTTAGAACCAAACCATCTATTTTAACCGGAAAAAAAGCCAGAATTTGAATCTCCACATATTAATTGCAAAAATACAATATCATTTACCTGTAAATAACCGTTATTTCCGTCAGGATGGGTTGGAGAACATTGTCATAAGCTGGTTCCTGGCAATACCTGTGTTTTGCCTTTTTTCCCTTTAGGGTTAGGGTTAAGGCTAACCCTAAACCTAACTCTATTTTAGGGTTAGGTTTAGTACCATGGTACCACTTTACCAGCGGCACCGGAGAAAAGGAGCACACCGGGGAAGGTGGACACTATGCCCCCCCCCCCCCCCCAAACAGTCAGATGGGTCACTGTACGGGAAAACGTACAATTGCAGTTTAAAAACAGCAAAAAATTTGTTTTCTATTTGTTGGACAAGTTCTATTTCATCAACAAGATAGAAGCCCATGGAAAAGTGAAAGAAGGGACCATACTGGCAACCCTAGATGTAGGGTTACTATACACGAACATACCCAATGATGAGGGTATAGAAGCTATCAGACAGAAGTTAGACTCCAAGCGCCTCAATCCAACCAACGAGTCGATACTAGAACTCCTAGAACTAGTTCTAAAATAACAACAATATCCAGTTCAATATGAAACATTACAAACAAATCAGCGGCACAGCAATGGGGATGAGACTAGCACCCTCATACGCAAACCTATTTCATGGAAAACCTGGAAAGAAAAATTGACAAAAGGCAAGATCTAAACCCCACGTTATGGCTAAGAGACATAGATGATATCTTCGCCAACTGGGACCACAGTGAGCAGGCCCTCACCAATTGGGTGGACAACCTAAACAAACACCACCCCACAATCAAGTTTACATCAGAACACTCCACCACAGAAATCTCGTTTCTGGACATGATGGTGAGAATCAACACCTACACAATGGAACTCTACACAGACCTGTACACAAAACTCGGCACACCCACCAGCAAACAAACGGAACCTTTCTTATTCACAAATCTTAAGGCTACAACAAATCTGCAAGAAAGATGAAGACTACAATCGACACTGCATTAAAAAGGTGGAAGAATTCAATCCCATGAAACTAATAAACAAATGCAAGAAAAAAAGTGGACTCAAAGGAACGAACAAAACTACTCTGAAGCAAACCAAAAGAAAAAAAGAAAAACAATGACGGAATAGTCCTAGTCACCACTATCGACCAGAGAGCAGCGATTATTTAGTGAGAGCAAGAACGAACTACAAACCCAAAGAAGAACACCCAAATAATGGAAGGGAGACAACATCAAACAACGAACAACCCCACCACATGAGAAAAGGGGAGAAGAAAGGAAAGGAACTGGAGAGAAATAACAAGTGCACAAAAGCAAACTGAAAATATTGCAAAATGCTCAACATGGACGAACACATCACTTCAAACACGACTGGGAAGAGACACCAAACTAAATGGAACGTGACATGCAATAGCTCCAATGTGATCTATTGCATAGAATGCAAAACATGCAACATCCAATACAGTGGACAAACAAAATGAAAAGTTAAGGAGAGGATCAGGGAACACCTCAACTGCATCCGAAAAAACACAAACAAGAATGAAATACCACACCACTTCAACCAAAACACACACATGAGAAGCGAGGATGTAAAAGTACATATACTCAACTTCATATATGGACACCCAGAGTCAAAAGAAACAGTGAGACTGAGAAACAAGATTGAATTCAATTGGATACACCAATTGAAAACACTCTCCTGAAGGCCTCAACACTATGAGGGTGGTTGTGGCCCCTAAGATTCGAGGTCAACTCTCGACTGCAGAGCCGTCCCAAGGCGCGAGAAGATATTATGTAAGGAGGTCAGGGTGAAGGTCGGGGTTTGCTGCGAATGCAGTCATTGGCTACTTGGTCTACTGTATTCCTTATATGGAATTAAGGTAATGGGACAACTCCATGGTGGAATGGACAACAGGTACGGCTAGCAATTTTCCCCAAAGTCCCGCCCCTGACGAACGTCAAGTCAAAAAGAACTTTTCCCACCCTCAAAGCGACACCTTCAGAGGAACGGAGAAAAATAATCAAAATCATATTGTTTACACAGGGGGCAGATGAGTGAAATGCTAGGACAACATATAATAGAGAGACAATAACATTATTCCCCACAGACGCATGGGAAAAAATTAAAAAGGGCTGCAGTATCCTCTTCCGGGGTGAAACCCAGGGAGGAAGACCACAGGAGAATACCTACCACACTTTGCCTGATGAGACTGGAGAACAGTCGAAACCACGAGAGAAACATGAGGGTAAATCCCTCGCTACACATTCACTTCGATGCTTGCCAGGTAGACTTGGTTTCAACAAGGGTGGGGGGAAATACTACATCTATATGGGCTTCCTCCTAGCCTTGACTAAAGCTAGGCGTTTGGGAACTTGGTTTATCCAACCACAGGGTTCTGTGATGACAGAACCCCTCAGGAACTATGTGGAGATACATACACTCACACAAATCGCCCCACAAGAGCATAGACAGGCATAGACATCGCCGAAACTAGGGGGCCTAGCGATGAAAACCAGCTTACTTGTTAGAGCTGACGCTTACGGCCGCTCTATTGAGTATACAAACGGAAATATGAAAACCAAATGATGTAAGAAACCTGAAATCATCAATAAAGAAATTTTTGAAGAAAAAAAAAGTGGTGGGAGGGAGCGGTGAAAACAGATACGCCTCGTCCACCTACATCAAATCCTATTTCATGTTAAAATATATATATTTACCTATAAGAGAAATGTAATTATACTCTTTTCATATTAATGGTTCAGTTTTGGCACAACTTTCAAAAATACCTTACTTTTTCAGGGAACGTTTGGTATGAGACTGTGTTATTCTCTGGGATCGTTCAAAACAGAAGTGAATATGAATGTCAATTCCCCAAGAAATGCTCTTAGTATAGCCAAGTATATCATCGAACACCATGGAAAATACAGTCTCTCATGTGAGTATAAATATTGATTTGGCACCATGCATTGTCAAACAGAGGAGCATTACATTCCCAGCCTTATGTGGTGTTCAATCCCGTTTGCAGGATCCGCTTGACAATGCCTAGGGCAGTAGACGTAAAGGAAGGTGTGTCCAACCGGAACCCAAAGACACAAGTGGAGAGGCCAAAGCTGGTCCACGAAGAGGAGCTGCCAAACAAGGAAACCCCGAAACCAAGACCAGGCCCAGGTAGTCCCCCCTAAGGGATCACCAGAGGTAAATTTAGCCCTACATAGGCCCCCTAAGGTGCCACCGGAGTAAGTCAGGTAGTCCTCTCTATGAGGCCCCCGGTTTCTCGTTAGGAACTGTTAAAGCGTTGTGTTCAAGCTATGTAAAAAAAAATACAAAAAAACTATGCATTGTGAGCCCTTGAGGGGGAGTTTTCCAAATAAAGTTACTTGATATTGTTCTGCTGACCTCTCATTTATCAATAGAGCAGGCCCCAGAAGAGGGGAAGTAATGATCAACTTATAACTTGGCACCATGACAGCACAGTTCGGCCGTAAACTCTATTTTTTCCAGTAAATGAGGATGTAGTATGTTAGGGAGGGAAGAGGGTAGCAGGGATGGGGGTTTGACAAGCGCGTACCAGTCAGGGTGATTCTGGGCAGATCGGCTTTCGAGGCAGGATTGCCACAGCTACGTAGGCCTACATAGTGCATTAGACCAATTGTATCTATAGGCTATTTGAATAAAGCACTATTTGCATGGAACTATATTTACAAGTTCTCGTCCTCTGTGTTGCCGTTATAATATATACATGGAGAGAGCAGAATCTGCCTCCGTGTAGATGTTTCTACCTCTGTGTACATGGGTTTCTACCTATTTTAAAACAAAAATGGGTGTGTGGAATTGAAGTGAGACCTGAGACATCATGGAGGAACACACTGACATCATATCTGATCAAAGAATCCTTTTTTTTTTCTTTTTTTTTTAAAGATCATTTTATTTGCTTCAATGTTGTATGTATACATTGATCTTCCAACAAATAGTAGATCCGGCTTAGAGGATAACATACATAACTTCCATGTCAGACCTGTAACTTACACAGCCTTAACTCTGTTCTGATAGTTTGGCTTTTACTTTCTGTTTGAACATCAACTTAGAGTCGGTTGATTGGGTATTAACATCTAGTTCATTCCATAATTTAGAGCACTGGTAGATTGGTGATCGTCGGAACTTTTCGGTCCTTGGCTTTAGCATTGGACGATTCTTCTTTAGTGTAGATCTTGTCGATCTCGTGATCAAGTCTGCCTCAGTGACTTTCAGTAAGTTCGTTTTCGTCGAACTACGCAATAATCCTAGACTCAGCATCATTCTTCTTTGACTAGGGATCTGAATTCGGTATTTTTCCAAGAGTTCACAGTTACTAATTACCCGATGGTCTTGTGGCAACGTTCGTTTAATGGCTAGTCTCATAGTTCGAAATAATGTTCTGTCCACCTTTTTCTTCTCTTTATCAACTGTGCTTTCAACTAGAAAGGAACAATAATCGGATAGGGGGAGTAGACAAGTCTTAATAATTTTTATTGCCATTACCTCGTCTAGTAAGAAGCGGATTTTCCTGAAGAGGTAAGCTTTGTCATTTATCTTTCTAATACATTCGCGGGCATTTGAGTTAAATGTTAGGTTCTCGTCTATATGGGCTCCTAGATAGTTCATGCTTTCAGAAAGCTTTGTGTTCTCGAGAGTTATATCTGTCTTCTTTAACTTTCTCAAGGCCCGAACATTGTTATGGTACACTAGAACAGTTTTATCCTTGTTTATCGTAAGTCTATTGCTTCTATACCAGGTTGATACATTTTCTAAATCCGTTTGGATTTCCGATTCTGCTATTGCACAGTTTGAATTCAAACTCACCAATGCGAGATCATCAGCATACATCAAGCATTTACAATTCTCGATCACATCCGGGAGACTGTTAACGTAAATAATGAATAAAAGGGGACCTAGAATTGATCCCTGTGGGATGCCACACTTTACATTTTCCGATTTAGATTTATAACCACCATATTCTGTATAGATACGCCTGTCTTTCAAATAACTTTAAAACCATGAGATTAACCCTATTTCTAATCCTGCTTCAGACAATTTAAACAGAAGAATGTTGTGATCTATATAGTCGAAAGCTTTCTGTTCGTCAATATAGGCAGCTATTGATGTTTCTCCTTTGTTTTCTGCCTCACAAAGCCATTTGCTCAGCATAAACACAGCTCCCCCGGTCCCTCTGTTTTTTCTAAAACCATATTGTACATTGCTAAAGAAGTTTCTGTTTTCTAACTCTTCATATACAACGTTATAAATAACCTTTTCAAGTACCTTCCCTAACACAGGCAATACACAAACTGGGTGCCAGTTCTGGACTAGATCAAGGTTCCCCTTTTTCGGCAATGGAGCGATTCTACCTTCCTTCCATCAAGATGGGAAGATAGAGTCGGTTATACATTTCTTGATAATCTTCGTGAAAATACCTATGGAATCTAGAACTGTTTCCTTTAGGAAAGCACATTTCAGAGATGGGACCCCTGATGACTTGTTGGTTTTGATGACATTAACTAGTTTTCTAATATACAACACTGTGATCTTATCGTAATCCACCTTAATACCTTCAACGTTGTTTCTGATATTAGATTGTACACAATAGTGATCATCTAAAGACAAATTCAGCTTGTGACCGATTCAACTGAAAAAGCTGTTAATGTGATCAGCACACTCTTCTATTTTTAGTCGTTCATTATCAGTGTTTTTTTAGACATATTACCTCTTTCCCTGTATTCGGTTTTACCAGCTTATTTATCTCTCTCCAGTAAGCTTTAGGATTTTTAGCATGTTCTCTCAGCTTCTCACAGATAAAATCCCTTTTCGAGTCCCTCATTAATTTGGAAATTTCTCTAGTATGATCCCTGATCTGTCTTTTCAAACAATTTATTTCATAGTGTGTCCCTACTTGCTTTCTGTGACTAAGCTTCAGGACCAATTTCCTTTTGGACTTTATCTTGTTTTTGAGTGTGGGAGTGAACCATGGTAATTCGGAGAATAGTTCTTTCCGCTCTTTTAGTGGGGCCGTTTTATCTACATATAAGCGTATGGAGTCATCATAATCATTCCAGATGTCGTTGGAATGTTTTGCAACATCGATAAAGGTTTCCTTTAATATCTTTGCTAATTCTTTACTGTTTGCCTTCCTATAGTTCCTGCTTAAGAGCATCCTACTTTTCCCGCATTCCCGCATCTTTTTTTTGGACGCAAAATTATTAGATGGTCACTGATAGCATAGTCTAGTGTTCCACTACATTTAACAAATTTCGCATTAGTAATTATTGTATCGATGCTGCTACTATTGCCTATCCCCAGTCTGGTTATAGCTGTTATCAATCGTTTAAGACTATTCGCTTGCAAGAGCTCGTTAAGTCGTTTGTTTCTGGGATCACGTCGAAGTCTAGAGTCTAAGTTTATATCAGCTATCACCCAGCATTACCTTTTTATGTTATTAGGTGTGTCATAAAGATCGCTTAGAAATTCCATAAGCCTATCTATGTTGTACCCTGGGGACCTATAGATGTTGCATATTAGAAGTTTTTTGTGGTTCGGTCTATCAATCCTAATTACTATGCTCTCGAACTTGGGTTCCATAACGCTCAGTGAATGTACAGTAGTTGCATAGCAGGCCCAATCGTTTCTGATGTAAACCCCCACCCCTCCACCTGGCCCGTTAGGCCAGCCATCCTATTAAATGTGATAGTAGTTAGATCTACCTCATCTTGTGCCATACTCTGCTACACACTATGCAGGAATAAAGAAGACATAAATCCGGTGACTTATATGAGGCGTTCTGTGAGGAATGCCAATCATTATACACTTAAGCCGGTTTAAGTACATATATCACAGCCTATCGTTAAGAGTCCTGTATGGAACTACAAATCAACCTTTACTTAACTTATTATGCATATATACCGTCGACATGGTCAGTGTATTGTATTATTTCATCCATGGAAAATATTAATTTTCTTGGTCAGACATTAAGAGGAAAAAAGATATAACAACTTTCTAGAAAGATTATTTTTCATTACAAAATTGCTTTGAAATAACATATAAAACCATACCAAGTATACCTCAAACACATATACTGATATTTCCTGTCCAAAACATTCACAAATTGTCATATATGAAGGGCACAGGGTAAGATAAAAGATTTTGTTTCTGCCTCCGTGTACAGATTCTACCTCCATGTACACCCTTCTTCCCTTTTTAGCTCCCAGCTGAATGGTACCTGATCCTTGAAATTAACCAGATTGGTAGGGGACATGTTCATATACATATGACATTTTTTAGGGCACTTTAAAATAAAGTGCAGTATTCATAAAGAAATGCCCAATTCTGGCAAAAAATATCATTCATATGTTTAGCAAACCATATTTTCATTATATTAGATAGGACATTTTTTTCACCTTCTTTCTCTAGGTGAACATGTTCTTTATGACTGCTTGCCCGTATAAACCGCGACACACACCACCAACATGGAATGCCCGGCCCACGTAAGCGGCGGAGACCGAAATTTCGGACAGTTGCTGCAGTTTAGGCAGAATATAAGCACCAGAGTCGAATATACACATTCATAACATCAAGCCTTATCTTTATTTACCTTCATTGTTCAATTAATGGGTAAACCATATCGATGAAATCAATCCAGATAAAAAAATAGAGAGTATTGAAATCAATCGAGATGAGTTATTGAGTGCCATCAAGGAAATAGATGTATGGAAGAGCTCGAATACTGAAGGAATTTCCTCACGTTTTTTAAAAGATGCCTTCTTAGTACTTCATGATCAGTTACTTTATTTGTTTAATCAATCCCTAGCATCGGGTGTATTCCCAGAATCTTGGAAGATGGCCAGAGTCACCCCACTAAAAAAAGCAGGGAATACAACCTCAGTATCTAATCTACGTCCAGTATCCTTATTACCCCTAGTTGGAAAATTAATTGAAAGAGTTGTACACAATCAGTTAAAAGATTTTTGTGAAAATAATAATATCTTAGAAAATGTACAAGGTGGTTTCAGAGAAAATCATTCTACCCTCAACACTAGTGTTATGTTGACTGAAGACTTGCTCCAAGGTATTAATGAGAAAAAGATATCAATTGTTTGCTTTTTAGACCTATGCAAGGCATTTGATACGGTGAATCATGTTATACTGTTAAATAAGCTATATCTTTTAGGCATTAGAGGCGAAATTTATAATTGGATTCAGAGTTATTTGGTAAACCGTGAACAAACAACCTGTGCAAATGGTGTTATTTCTGAGTCACATAAAGTTATCTGTGGCGTCCCGCAGGGCACCATTTTGGGACCCTTATTCTTCATTTTGTATATTAACGATATTACTCAATCTTTACGAAATGCAAAAAAAACATGCCAAAAAAACTAAATATATGTTTTTTGGGTCTTCACATGCTATTGCAAAAATTGTATACCAACCTTTCTATGAAAAATCAAGTTTTGGATCATGTTTACCATTTCAAGTATCTTGGCTTTACATTGGACCAATACCTAAATTTCAATAAGCACCTAGAATGTACTATTAACAAAGTTGCAAATAAGTTATATATACTTAAAAAAATCAGAAAGTACCTCGATGTAAAAACTGCAGTATTGCTATACAAAACAATGGTTCTTCCCTACTATGATTATGGAGATGTTATGACTTACGGTAGCCGACAAGATTTAAAAGACCAGTTGCAAATTAAACAAAATATGGGCTTACGAATGTGCTTAAAATGAGATAAATTTTCAAATGTTGTACAACTTCACATAGATGCAAGAACTCCTTTATTAAAAGATAGAATTGACATGCACTTATTGAACTTCATGTTTAAACTTCAAGACAATGTAAATCTTGTGAAAACGCCAACTAGGATAACTAGACAGTTCGATGCGGTTACTTTCAAACTACAGAGACCTCGATGTGAAAAATATAAAACTGGTACACTTTACCACGGTGCTAACCTCTGGAATACATATGATCGTAATGACAGAAAAATTACCGAATATGATAAATTTAAACTGAAGCTAAAATGCAAGGCATTGGACAAGCTATGGTTATAATTCTTTTGGATGTATGGGGATTTTGCTTGGCTTACGCAGTGTTTTTCTCGGGGTGTCCAATAGTCCGCTCTCTTCTAGGCCTGTCCCAGATTTGTTATGATAATCATATGTATTGTAGATATACTCGTTTGTGAGCTATGTATCAACCTGATTTTTTTTATCATTTATATCGGCGCCTTTATTGCGTAGTCCTGTTATGGTCATTTAGTTAAATACTTTAAATTGACGCCACTCGTACAATGTATGACCCGATAAAATATGATGCTACATTGTATATAGGTATTACCTTGACATTAGTCATGTGGTACAAAACACAAAACTAACAAAGGATACTGTATTACTGGTTGATTGTACTTGATGTTTTATTGTCTTATTGAAGTATACACTGGCTAAAGCATAGCTAGCCAGCCGATCAATTGTACGGTTGTGACTGCCTCTATGATCAGTCCAGCTATTCGTAGTTGTACAGACAGAAGTATAAAAATGGAAAATTTAAAAAAAAAATTAAAAAATTTCGCCGATATTTGACAATACTTTCATGGCTTCAGAGCGTCGTAGTGTATCGCTGCTCGCTGCACTGCCTATCGGATCAATAAAGAACCTGGGAGCTGTTTCACTAGAAGTGGAGTGAAAGTGAGAGGTGAGACCGCAACAGTGGCACCAACAGTGGCACCAACAGTGGCAGGCCCAAATTTGCGTTTCATCAGTGGTCTCGCTGTTGAGGTGGGACTAGCTCTCACTGTTGGCACAGCTCTCGCTATGCGCACACGTTTGACATTCGAATTTATTTGTCGACGGGCCGCGATGACGTGGAATTTCACCCCTTCCCATAGGAATTAAGCGATGAAACTTTTACACGAGTAAGACATATATATAACCTATAATCGTACCAAATATGAAGAATATCGACCAGGCCGTTTTGAAGATATCGACGTTTGAATTTGGTCGTAGCAAATACTGCACTTCCCGCCGGCCTCCGGGGGGAGACAAAAAGAACAGCCGAAACCCCGCCGCACTACGGAGGGAGTGAAAAGAACAGCGACTAACGCTAACGCACGGAGGGAGTAAAAATTTCAAACGCCGATAACTTCGGAACCGCTTGGCCGATTTTCTTCATATTTGGTACGATTATAGGAGATATGTATATCTTACTCGTGTAAAAATTTCATTGCTTAATTCTCACGGGAAGTGGGTGAGACTATTCTATACACGTAACAAACGACAGGGTCTACCCTGTCGCTTACAGAGGCTCCACAGTGACACTTACAGCGACACCAATTTTACTGATGAAACAGTCACTGCCACTGTTGGTGTCGCTCCTTTCCCGAGTGCCATTCACGCTTGAGTGCACCTCCTAATGAAACGCACACTGTCGCTGGGGTGCCACTATTACAGAGAGCGACACCTGCAGCTTCTAGTGAAACAGCTCCCTGGCTTGCGCGTTAGTGCCGCTAATGTCCACCAGTCGGCAATAGCAAACCCGCTGCGAGTGTATCGCTGCGCCGGCCGGCTCTATGGGGCGCCCGCCTCGGGCCTTGTGTACGCCTGTTGGTCGCCTCGGGTGGCTTTGGTGGAACAGCTCGGAGAATTTAGGGGGTTAGGGGCGGCCAGACGGCCGGCCCCGGCAGCAGACGTCGGCTGGAGGGTGAAAACCCGCTTGCTGAGAGCCTTTTTGGTGGAATAGCTGCATTATACCAGTTTGAGAAAGCATACCTTCTGTCTGCTTGAAAACAATCCTCTGGTTCAGACATAAAAACACTCAACTAGGATACAAACTTTTAATATAATCACCTTTTTCTCACTCTCATCTTGCCCTTCACTTATTAGTTTTCTCATTCTTATTGGATTATGCCTTGCCTTCTTTTCCTTCTGCAGATTCAAGGATAGTTTTAGTGACATCAGAACTAACAAAAAACCTTGTTGGATATTGATTTCAGAAGGAAATGCTCAAATGAACTTTTCAAGTTCTCCCTTGTGAAGCATTGAGTGTGTTCATTTCTCCTTCATGCATAGAACTATGCATGGTATTTTTCAGTCATGACAATTGTTATAAGCAATGCTTACAGATTGGGGAATGCGCAGCAGTAGGTTTTGCAAAAGCAGCCGAGTTATGCAGTGCCCGCAGTTGTCAACTAAAACATAGTGGTCTAGAAAAATATTTTTCATGATCGGAATACCAAAAGGATAATTATGAAATTTCCATAAAAGCTACACCAAATGTAGATCAAAATTGTCCAAAAAGGACACTGACTGCTGAAAGATATCGTTCATAACGATTGTCGTGACTAAAAAACAGGGTCTAGGGTGCCAGGTGGTGGGCTCACGCAGTGCCACAGAGGCAAGCCCCTCGAACCAGCCAGAGGTGCCCCTCCTGACGGCTCACCACAATGTATTTAATTTTGTAATCATGTTATTTTTTTAATTCTGCTCGGGGCAGGGTTCTTTACTAAAAAAGTTAGTGTCCGCTTCTCACAGAAAGTCCGGGGCCAATTTCTTCCAGGTGCCAAGTTATCCTGTTACCGATTTGAAAATACATTGACCTGCTCTCACCACCCCCCCCCCCCCCCTCCCGCGGCAAAGAAACTTATATGCTGTCAAAAATAACTATATCAACATAATCAACGGATTAAAGTCCTCCTAAATTAGAAAGAGGAAAAGTATTTTCTGTTAACCAGTGACAAGCTGATAAGGAAAAGAACACAGGGTCTTCTGAAAATGTACTGCATGCTGCCACGGAGAATACCGGAGGCACCCGGTGGTGCCTCCGTGGCCCCAGAAAAACGGTTTCGTGACATCCCCGGAAATGACATCTGAAGGACTTGGGGAGGTTCTATATATACAGGGATGCCAGTGAGGTTTTAAAAAATACCCGGAAATGTCTACAGCCTTTTAAATTTTAAAATAAGGTCATTTAGACTTGGGCAAGTCTATGCAAATGACCTCCTTATGGTCAGTGGTGCCAGTGTGAGTAGGAGTGCCAGTCCAGCACAGAGTGTAGCAGATACATACACCCTCATGGCCCTCCCGGATTCCGGGTGCTCCTGTACGCCTATGGCAGTTAACAAGGCAGTTAGGGTACTCTCCGGGAGACTCCCGGACGCTGCAAGGCCCTCGGGGACCACTGGACGGGGTGAGCCCGGGTGGTCGGAGCAGTAGCGGCCGGCAGTGGAGCGCCCGGGGACGGTGCGGCCGGCCGGGACTCCGGGGTCGGCCGCGGGTGCTCCCACCACCCGACCTCAGTCTCACCCACACTTCATGTTTTTTTAGTTGTGGGAAAACCCGGAATACCGGAGATTCCTGGAAAACTGGCATCCCTGATATAATTCCATTCATCTGTCAGTTAACACCCCCCAAAGCTCAGAGATGGTTGTCTGATTGATGTGCAGCAGCAAGCTGGAGTTGTGATCGATGAATTGTCCTTTGTATCTTTGACTTATCAAGTCGTCCTCGTTGTCACTACAGAATACATTTAGCTTGAAATCATACAACTTTTAAAATTCCTAATACGGCCAAACAGATTTGCACTCTCTTGGGTGTGGGAAATATCAGTTGTACGGAGTTTTACAACAGAAGTAAATTTTTATCGTTCACGAAAGTAATACACTATCATTTTGAGTAACGACCGCCATTGAAAACATCCGTTTTGTAGAAAAGACTGGCGAATATTAGAGGAAATATAAAAAGAGCACATCGAGTACATATTCTGACCCCTCCTTATTCATAAGATTTAAATAGGTCAGGTTATATTACTCCCTTAACAAAACAACCCCGTAAGATTAGATATAGTTGCAATTTAATTTTTTTAAACAAATTTTCAGGGAATCATTTTGTAAATACACAATACTATCATAATTAATACGCCTAATTTGTTTCAGAAGGTTTTTAAATCTCTTCGTTTCCCTTGTGTCCCATTCGCTATGTATGGCGACTATGTGGTAAAGATCTATCTGGAAACTAGGCCTGTATTAAAATTGTGACTCTACCACCGTATTGCCAATATTGCAGGGTCACTTTTTGTCTCCGATAGAAACAGTGCTCTGAAAATCTATCCCTCTTGGAGGAGTACTTTCCACAGGGGGGGGGGGGGGGGGGGGGTTGCCGCTAGACTTATACCTTATTCCAGAAGTCTCATAAAACTTGGTTTGAAACAGCAATGTGCTCTAAATATGTCAGTCTGAATTCCTGTTTCCTTAATTTATTGCAGAATGTCATTTCAATTTTTTTTTCCATTTTCAGTTGTGTGAAATTTCCAATATCCACAAGTCCAACAAAAACAAATACCTCGGGGGAGTCCATAGCTTTTAAGCAGTTCCTATATAAAGTACTTTCTCCATGGCAGAAACTCTTATATCACAAGGAAATCTAAGTACATAGGAGAACAATAATACATATATATATATAGATCTATACACAGTTTATTTGTTAATATTTTCATATAATAAACATGTACATTTGAATATCGTATCGTGTATTTGGTGCTGAAATTGATTTTGATACACAATAAAATACTGTCTTTCTTACAAATTGGGTCTATAAAATGTGGGTCACAAAAGAACCCCGAATCTCGTATTGTTAATGGCTCGTATTCAACATATCATTATTCTAGGCGTCTAGGTCATGCACAATTAACGATACAAGATTTACACTTGAAGATGATTATCCAGCCATCTCAGAATTCAAACTATTATTCTATACATGATATGTTTATTGCAAGGATTATGAAAAGTGTAGAAATTAATTACTAGTTATTGACATATACAATCGATATATTACAAAATCAGAAGCTCTCTGTACATGATTGCAAGGGTCATTATACTAAGGGGCACACAATGTGTGGAAGATTCTGGATCTTTTGGCCTGAAAGTATGGCAAGAATATCAAGCACTACCTAGAATGCACAGTTTTGACAAAGTGATTGTCTGCAATTCTTTATAATTCTTTTGTCGAAATATTTTCTATAGGTATTAATACTGCATATGCAATAATTCCAGATAAGCTAAAATAATCAAGGGATAAAAATAAATGGGTATATGATATAACTGTACTGCTTATCTCTATGTGTATAGTCAACCATGAATGTTTGGCAATTCTACATTAGGCTTGAAAGTCGGTATACGGGTAAAATAAATGTCATATTTACATTTGAAAAAATGTACTGACGGCTGGGGTTATATTAAACCATTTTCTGTTTCTATAGCTTACCGATATATTTTGTTTATCAGTGTATTTCAATCATGAAGATAAAAATCCGCTACAAATTTCATCAGTAAACGTTTACTATTTTAGCATTGTCATTATCCCGACTGCATCGATTCCACTGAATTTCAAAAGAGTGTGTCAGTACTGCTTTATAAGAGATAACTAGCAGGAAAAAATACGAATATAATTAAGTATAAGACTAGGATCTTAGTACGCTCATAACAAATACGTGTTGTACCAGACATAATTATTGGTTTCCATATATCTTATCCCCGTTGTCACTGTGAATAAGCGATATCTAAAAGCACTTATATATCGTTGCAAACGTCACAGGAAGCTAACGTTATTCAGATTCTACAATGGCAACTAATCTATAAACAAAATATCGAAGACAACTCATCCGGGAGGAAATCTAGTAAGTATGATAGGTCACAATAACTCAAAATGGGGATGCAAAGTCCATCACTTAAGAAAATTAAAAACTGTGAAGATGGATACTTGTACTTATACTAGTAACCCTTAGAAAGTCCATAAGAATGACTGCAAATATTACATAGAGGGTATATGCTGCCTTTCCTTTTAGGTAAGTGGAAGTTTATGTCTTAACGTCGATGATTAGATAGTATGAAATGTAGACTGCGCTGATATGTCACAACCACGTTGCACGTACGTTGATTACGTGCGGGCACATTTCCTCTATGAATATAGGAGGCTTCAATATACACGTGAGTATTCTAATAAACTATGTTATATACAGAACATACATAAAACAAAGGGACTGCTTCGTTAGGCATGCACCGCAGCCACAGGTGTCCTTTACAGAACATACCTTGCATAATCCAGATATATTGATATCCATTATGAAACGATAAAATCAGGTTTGATTAAAATGCAAATGACTCACTTTGGATTTTGAACATGGAGTTGTAAGAAGCATATGCCCTGGCGCTAACACTGATACAAAATCGTATCATAAGATTCCATTCTTTTTAGGATTTGAACAGTATGCTTACCCTACTCTTGACCCCGACCCTAACCCTATCCCCTTAACGAAACATTACACCCTACTCTCTCTCTCTACCCTGTAGCACCAATGTATGAAAAGATCAACTCAGTGGATCTCAAATCCACGCTTCCATGACCCCCTTCCCCTCCCTAAAACCATTCTTACTGTCTCCACACACAAAGAGTATTCTGTTCCCACTCAGACTACAGCAGCAGACGACAATCACAAATCGTATACAGTACACAGTAATGTTCATCAGCAGAGTGTGGGCGAGCACCCGGCGCCGGCAGTCAGTCAATCAGTCAGTGTGGCAGTTGGCGTAGTTGGCGTGGAAGGTAGGTCGTACCGGACCATAGTTGTCCGACCCTTAAAAGTAGGCGAATAGTCCCCACTCAGCGTCACCGTGGAGGAACCCGAGCCTTTATTCCCACCTTCCTTCCATGCTCTCGGGGAGAGCACGGTGCAGGCCCCGAGACGTGGCCGGCGCCCCTCGCCGTCTTGCCGGGATGAGGCGCGGTGAGGCGGGGTGAGGCGCGGCGGGGCGCACGTCACACGGTGGCCAATGTGTTACAGCCGATGGCGTCTCGTCAGAAGTGGTCAACGAGCACGGACACGCTGTTTTTCCCCACGCGACCCTGCGACACTCCGTCGATTCCGGCCAGTGTCATGTTCTGCCACTGCGTCGGGTGACCTGGTGAAAGAGACATAGACTTCTTCATCATTTTTTTCCTATTTGGTAATACAGGTTTTAAGCAGCACTATTTTGTTTGGATTCTCAGTTGTATCGTGCTAATTTGTTCACCCTTCTATTACAACATGTGGCGACTAAGATTATATTTTGCTCCTCTAGTCTAGGTCTGTGTTGTAAACATATCATAAAATTAGGATACATAATATATGCATATCAAATATTCCATTCCTATCCTCATAGACATATAGACATGTGTAAACTGCCTATTTCTCAAACAGTGACAGGATATGCTATTTCAAGTCTGGAAATACAATGCCATCTAATAGTTTATTCCATATACTCAGGAACCAAAGGGTAAGCAAGAATTAAGTCCTGAGCGTTTAATATGGTTAAAATCACATTATCTAGTTCAAACACAGCAGTATTTGTAAAAGATAAGATTTTCGAGAAATAAGTCACTACAAATGATGATAATTAGATCATAAGATAACAAATGAAGAACAGAACTTTCAGGCCTAAGATTCTAAAGCTGTGGCACCACCTGCCACTTTATAAAACAACTTTGGACCTGATGTCAAATTTTTGATTGTAACACTGGCATTATAAGGAATAAAGTCAGGCTTGATTTTCCTTCAGTCATATCTCAGTCAAAACTTTTTTCTTTTAATTGTATTTGGAAAGTTTGACGCGGTCTACCACTTGGCCCATCACACAGGTTACAGTAGGAGCATCTTGGTTCGATATGATGCGTAATACAAATCGCCATCTTTGTGAAGACTTAAAACAAAGAGCGTAGTGTAGATAAAGCCCAATCAAAACAGCTGGTAGGTTATCCTATCGACTAAATGTAATTCAGAAGTAATTGTTTGCAGTTTCTAGCTATGCAATATGCCACAAACGCAATATCAGAAAATCACGTTTTTAGTGCTCTTTTAAATACTTTGCTATCCGTCATAATGCTCCGTTACATCAGGAAATATCTATCACAGCCTGACAATATAGGTATCATATTAATCTCTTGAGATACCTAAGAAGACAGGATGTTATTTTTTCTGTAGGTCATCACAAAAGATATTTTACATAACATGGGTAAAAGTCGAGTGTGAGCGAAAAATCGGAAATTCAAAACAATTATACTAAAGAATCATTTATAAAATTATTTTGGAAGAAAATGGCTATGAATCTATATGTATATTCTAATCTTGTCGGTGTAGTATATGCAATGTCGAAATTCCGTCATTTGTCGGAAAACTTGCATCCCTGATTTAATCACTGTGAAAATAGAAAGGTAACATGTTTTAGTGTTTTTCACCTCAACAATTCTGGTGTTCAATCTATGACACGAAATCTTAGCCATGATACAGGTATATGATATATATACCAAATCTTAGCTTTCCAACAATGGTTTCTTTATAAAAATCGGCTGGTTATTCACGACGCAAGAGCGATTCCATTTTGTCCCATAAACGCTCAGGACTAAAGTTCGTTTTATCAGGTGCTCTAGGCCACACTACACCACGCTGTTTCAAACCTTATGAGACTAGGGAGTATGAGTTAAACAATCCCTGTGGGCATGGTAGTCCATGCCCCAAAGAAAGCCATCCCAAGAACCCGAAACATTAGTAGAACAGGCCCCTTAATCAATTGGTAAAATGTACAAAAGGTTTATTCACATTAAGAAAAGTGTCACCAACAACTTATCTCGCTGACTTGTGGTATATGGTTTTAAACTCATCATAAGGAAATAACAGAACGCCTTATTGTTCCCCAAGTCATAGGAGGATATGTAATATCTTCCACTTTTAATTATCTAATGTAGATTTTCCAGTCATTGGATCTCAATAAGGGACTCTTCTTGTACATATAAGATGTTACGCTTTTCCTCCCGTCACACCGTTAAGTCATAGTCATTATCTCACCCCGGTATTTTTCTCCATAGGCTTAACATTAGGAACTCGTACTCCACGGCCGTGAGGTTCGTGTAACCAATACTCAATGGCTAATTTGGTGATTCATTTCATCAATAAACAATGTTATACGGGGTGAGATAAAATCAGAAACCCACTCGATGAAAATAACTTGGTCTGCACTCCACCTCGTGGAGTAATTCACTCAGCTTCGCTTCGTGAATTACTCTGTGGTCAAACTCTGTGGAGTACGGACCAAGCTATTTTCACCTCGTGGGTTTCCTTCTAATAGTGCGACTACTGGAAGCTGGGGTCTAAGAGTATAATAATGTTGTTCTTAGTCTGAAACAGGGGCTGTATGTCATGCCCCAATTTGAATTTCACTATTCTGCATGCCTAAGCAACAATTGAAGATGCGTTCTCTGTTAAATAAACTCATATCGATGGTTACTTCATTCAGGCAATTTATATTGCAATCGTTCCGATAAAAAGTCAGGTTGGTGTGACAGTGAGAACAAACGAGTGTATATCAATAACATAAACTCCCTTATTGGTCTAATATCAACCTAGGGTTTCGTGCCATTAAAATGTGTAAAGTGTAGAATGCAAATCACTTCAATGTTAATGTGTAAAATAGGGGGCAATCTACGCTATTTCAATAGGTGCAACCAATAGATATTTCTGGTTTATTTCACTCCTGGTATTTTTTCCACATATACCTAATATTGGGAACTCGTACTCAATGCCAATGGAGTATTTAGAAAAAAATAATCAATGGGCGATTATGTCACATAAGTTGGCCAATCAGTCAATGTGAGGAGTGAGATAAATTCGGAAACCTATTCAAGTTTACGCTCCGAGCACAATCCCATCTCGTTTGAATCCCAACGTAATTCATGTGGCTTCACCTAGTGAATTACTACGCTGTTCAAACTCGATGAGATAAGAGCTATGACCGTAAACTTTTCATAAGCTTCCTCTATAATACTGTGCCCTGAAATTGCATATAATGGCGTGCATGCGGATAAAACTACCACAACTACTACTATCTGTTCATGCTTAGACTTTAAGGAGAAGCTCACCGTTACCTGTAGGCGAGTCGCTCGATTTCAAAGCGAAAGACCAACTGTCTGGATTGACTGAAGCGCAGTGCGGCAACCGCAGCTCGACGGGCTGGAGAAACTTCAGACCGTGGGGACCACACATCACCAACGGGCTGAGTAGCGTTTCTCCTGTGGTACAAGACAATAATCACAATTAAATAGTGCCCACATGTTGACTGTGTAGTAGTGGCTCATCTGAATCTTTGTCACAGTGAAAGAATATCGAACAGGTTAGTTTTAATACACTGAGCATTATCCTATCCGAAACACATTACTTTTGTTCATGAATTCACAAAGTCAGCTTAACTGATATCACTACCGGGAGCGTGAGGAGACAGGGAGTAATTTACATGCTACCTTGCTTTGCAATTTTCCAAACACCATGTAACTAAAATATTATCCCTTTTACTTATCTCTTTTTTTTTAATAATCTTTGCTGTTATTAACTTTAAATAGATCCAAAAGGTGAATAAATTATGTGGCTGATTCAATGACCTCAATAAGGTAGATATGACTGTGTCAAACTTTGCAATTTGCTTGTTGATAATAAACTGAAGCTAATAACTCACAACTCCCATACACACAACGCTGGTGAATGTAGTTATGCCACATCTCATTTGAACAGCATTTGAATTTACAGGGAAGTACCAGTGCATAGAAGCTTAGAGTTGTAACATAGGAGAGTAGTATTGGTATTGAATTGATTCTTTTACTCTAGCTCCAGAGCAGTCACGCCTGATCGAACAAAAGCTGTCGCCAATAGGTGTGTTCAGTGCACATGTGGCGGTCATTGAATTGTTTAGGTGGTTCTTTTATCGCTGAACATACAGACGGTCTATAACAAACTGGACATACATTGTTCTTCATGCACATATGTACAAGAGGTTATTATAGAGTATCGCCGCCCTACTAGGGAGTCTTAAGCATTGGTAATACGGAGTGTATAATTTGTTACTTCCCAGTTGTATTTTCATGTTATTTTAGTATGGGAGGTCGAGTCCCCCTTTCTCCCACACATGTTCATTTTAAAATATTACTACATAACTATAATCTTTAATCCCTTTTAATTTGGATAAAAAGACATTTAAAGAAAAAAATAATGACATCATCCTAAAATAGTGGTGGGTCTATGGAAGAGAGGGATGAATACCACAAATATTGTAAATGGAATAATAAAGTAAAATCTTGAAATAAATAAAGCGCTTTCATCTTTTAATATACGAGGAATTTTCTTTCTGTGTTAAATTGCCATTGGTACAAACCTTTTTCTTTGTCAAGTGGAGGTACAATACTGTTGTCCTGACAGACCTTGAAGTAGATTTCCTGCTGTACATTAGCCGGGATCGCGCCCTTAGGGATGATTATACTAACACCTAGAAGATAGCAGAGTGCATTTAGTGATTCCCCACTACATAATTAGATGTATTTTATGCAAAACATTAGTTATCTCCTGAATGCGTATTATTGAAGATTGTATGGGCTTCTCTTGTTACTTGATATACTGTGCACTTTTAATATACAATAAGTGAAGGAGTATGTGGTTGATTTCAAGGAATCATCATTAGTTGATTTTAGAAAACAAATTGATAGATAATAGCAATAAAACCACGTTAAAACCTACCGGTATCTTTAGACTCGAGCACTCCACCGTTGCTGTCAAAGACTCCCCGGGCTGTGGCCACGACTGTGTGGGTCTCGTCTGATAACTTAGAATCGTCTCTGAAAACATAAATTGTTATTCATCCGATCAATATGCCAAGAAATACAAAAGTGGAATTACATGTACATCCCAGGGTAACATTTTGATACAGGCATGTTGATCCAATTTCCCTTAATAGCACGGAGTAAAATGCTAGAAAATGCAGCAGTTACGATAATATTCTACAGTTTTAAAACTCAAGGCAATTCCATTTCCGTTTTCCTTTTATTTCCTTCTATCATTTGTTGTGGTTGAGGTTCATGGTTATCTCCAAAGTAGCATGGTTGGGAGACCCAGACATCCTGAGCATGTTTAAAACGGCTGACTAAAAGCCAACCACTTAGTAAATCATGTAGACATATATGAAAACTTGCGTCCCTCATTTTCTATCGGATATTGCAGGGGACTCTATGTTACATACCTTTGGTGGGATGGTTTACTCAAATCCAGCTGACTATTGGAGCCAGTGGTGACTGGAGAGCTCTCTGGTTTCTTGTACGATTCAAATGCACTGTTACGGTGTTCTCGGTTTGTTGGGTCAAGGCCACTACCTGAGCCGGTTTCCCTGTGAAGCCATGTAGGATAAGAGTTAGTACAATAAGACCGACAAAGCCGCTGTAAATCAAGAGGATTCAACCACAAGGATAACATTGAATTAGAATACATATAAATGTATACCACTAGATCTGCTAGAAAGGGAAGCTGATACTGTCAACGATTGTTTACATTTCTTCAAACAATCAAGGTATTTACATATTTTTGTTTGTGGTTCTTTGACTATCAACTCGTTCTCGTAAATGAATCAAACTTGCCACAACACCTTAAATATACATCCAGTTTATGAAATATATTCATTCGTCAGTTCAATTGTTATAAGCATAAATTGATAATGGCTTATTGTTTTATGTATTATGTCTTTTATGTATTATTCGTGAACATGTATTATAGATTAGTGACATCTTAACGAGGTTTAGTATCGAGATTCACGGTTAGACATTCCCATTGACCAATACAACATGCAACTCATTATAACAATGTAAACTACCGGCATGATTATCATTAGAGTCTGGCCATGAGCTTCAGGAGGGGATAACTCAATTAGCCATCTGCATGCATGCACAAGTTACGAGCTAGGTATGATACAGGCAGGCAAACAGGGGAGATATAATCCATGCAAGAACGGTCTACAGAGAGGTAATAAAAACTAGCTATTAACATGCTGCAGAGAACCGCATGCACACATGGGTCTATCACACCGATAGGTCCAACACTTTACATTCACTACAGTACTAATACAGTATTCCACACCAGGATATTACAAAGGAGAGGGCCTTCAGACGCGTAGCATTACTCTGCAGGAGGGGTGGAAAGCGGGATATACATACTGGACTATTGCTAAGGGTTGACGTTGATTTTTTTTCATAATTTTCTATGGGATTCTTTTTTTTTGTTTTTACCTCTCAAGGGTCGAGTTCTCAGACCTCTGTTTGGCTCCGTAGAAGCCAGGAGTAACCAGCTTCTTGTAAAGCTCAAAGCTGGAGGAAATAGGGCGGATGTCGCTGCAAAGGTAACAGGGGACGGGACGGTCAGGAGTTGTGCATGCATCTTCGTATGTAGTCACTATAGTCCACATGGAGAAAGGGCTGAGCGGCGTCTGGGACATGTTAGCCATCGTAGGCTGTCATCACTCTATGCATTGGCTTGAGTTCCAGTATAGTATAATATGCTAGATTAAAGAACTTTTCCTTATCTTTTTTTATTTACATAAATACATACAGTGTTAGATGCCAAAACCGAGGTAGGTTTTCTTCCAAAATAATTTTAAGATATAATTTCCATTCCAAAGCTCAAAAATCAAGAATGATCCAGTTCAAAGGAAAATGCCAAATAAATATTTTGCAATAAATCCCATACAGTTAAGAAGGAATAATATTTCACTTTGTCAAGAAAATAAACTTGCTGTGGTGAATTTGAAGTTACTTTAACCCATCCCAACGAAAGACCAGGGCACGCCTCATCACCAATTTATAATAATTTTGTTAATTACGTAATCACTATGTGTAAATTACGTAATCTAATGGTCGATAATTAGGCAATTGTTTGGGGCAACATGCGATCAAACATATTTAATCTATAGAAGATCATGTCATCACTTTAACGTGCATTTAGAACAAGAGGACGTTCTATTCTGTCAAAACATTACATGCAAATTTCAGAAGGAAAGCAATTTTCAGGCAAAACAGGACATATTGCTTGAACTGTATACTATCTAACGTGCACTTTAATGATAATTGCTTAAATAAATTGACATATATGTAGGATATATGTGTCAATATCGCAGATATCTACAAAAGGTACTTTACTATTAAAAAAAGCCCAAACCAAATATGAACTTCTCATTGTGTACCGGTACAATTATTTAAAATGAAAACTCAGAGAATCTTCATCAAGATTTTTTTTAAACCACACAAAAATAAGAGTTTTCTTTTAAATTCCCATAATGCAACACGAATCATTCGCAGTCCATGCCAAAAGGAAACACAAATAGTATAAAGGAAAAATAAAAGATATCTGATAAACAAGCAACATGAATGCTATGCAATATGAATTACAAACGGTCGTACCTGTGTCTCTCGAGAGACCCTGGGAAGCCCGAGTCCCTAGACGAGTACGGGTCTCTGCTGGCCAGCGCCTTGCCCTCCGTCGTCGTCTCTATGGAGGTCTTCAGGTCGCCGTGGTCCATGTACGTCTGGTTGGTGTAGGCCGGGTGGTGCTTAGGGTCGGCCCGGTGAGGCGGCGGACCTCCGTACGTGTACCGACTACTGTAGATGGGGTCGCGGTCGCGGTCGTAGCTGGTCGGGAGGTTGTTGTTGTTGGCGTACTGCTGCACGTTGTAGAGGTGCTCGTATGTGGGATCCTTCCGCGGCTCGCCGCCCACGGGGCGCCGTGTGTCCGGGCTACTCTGGTACCGGTCGTTGTAATTGTCGGCATTTCTGACAGGTAGCACAGAACTCAAGAAGGTCACACAAAACTTCACACAATTTAATGTTCTATGATCCTGGAAGATTGACTAATTATGGATACATTTATCATTCAGGGATGCCAGTTCGAGTCATAAGAAAAAGAGGAAATATTTTCCATGTGGATTTACTGAAATACTGAGAAAAACATGGAAAACACATCGGTATTGACCATGGAATGGGACTGAGGTATGTGGCGAGGTTTGAAGCATTATTTATTAGTGTGACTGAGGCCTATTTCTTTTTCTCTTTTTGTATCACACACGAACAAATAATTCTATAAACTGAAAAAGAAACAAGGATCTCCTTAGAAAAAAAGGAAAATTCCCATCTCTGAATTAATTAATTCAATTGGATAAAAATATATGCGTTTATATATTATTTTGTTCTTCATCGAAATTTACGAGTTGAGGTCATAATTACACAGACAGGGATTACCTTTTAAGTTCGTATGTTCAACACCATATAATTCTATATTATCTTACTATAATCTTTAATAACATAATCTATAATATTACCACATGGTAAATATACACTCTTTTATTAACACCTAATAGTCTTTTCCAAAACCGAGTTAGTGTATTACTTGTATGTGAGCGTGACTGGTAGAAATCCTATGAGCATGGGGGTTACCATTGGCGTGTAGATAGACGGACAATGCTACCATTGCATCCATCATAGACACTAATAAAACTGCAGTAAACCAGCTGCGGTGCTACCTCTTTAGTTGGTACCTAGACTGGTACTACGCTACCACAGTCTCTCTCCCAGTTCTCTCACCTTAGACGGTTGGAGTTCTCGTAGTTCCTCAGTTTCTGGTCGTCAGGCTCGAGGCCGGACGACTCGAGGTTGGGGTGTGAGCGGGCGGGGTAGCTGGGCGAGGCGGCCGGGTGGTGGGCGTGTGTTGGTGACTGTGGCTGGTCCTTGTGGTAGAGCGTGGACTCAGACTTGGCCTTCAGGTCGTCCGGGGCGGGTCGGGAGTTGTACGCCGTGCTGGCGGACATCACCGGGCCCTTGGGCTTCACATACAACTCAGGGTCGTGTCTGGAAATTATTAAATGAACATTATAGCTCTCTATATAGTTAATATTCAACATAAAAATACATTTTTACAGGAGCACAAATTCAAGTACTTTTTATACATGCGGCACTCCTATGATGATATTTTACGTAATGGACATTGCTGATGTAGGAAATTGGAATACAAAAGCATTATTGTTCTAATGAATGACTTCAAGTGACATTTGAGAAACAAAGGGATACGATACAGTATCAATTTGGTATATCAGAGATTAAAGGTATTTTCATGGACGGCATGACTTTATAAATGAACAATACGTTATACATTGCGGAATTTTTTTTAGAGCTAAAAGAAATCCTTTAGTATTTTGCCCAAGACAATCCTTGTTAAGATCAATTATTTACAAAAAATCGACGACACCCTAGTGTTGTTGGTAATTGAAAACATGCATCACGCCCTTTTATGTCAGTTCACCACGATGCTAAATTAATGATAAGGTTAACTGCCTTAATTAAACCATGCTCTTAGTTCATTACATTCCTCTATAGTTATACTGTCTATGAGTAGCTTGTAAGGTTTTACATGAGATTGGTAGTACGGTTATTTTTGCAGTAAATATCATGAACAAGTGGATTTCGCTCTGTTGTGCCATATCGATAATATATATATTTTTTGTCATGCCAACATACATAAATAATATTCCATCATGCAAGTCTCATCCGTTCACTGCTTGCTTTATTGCACCATTATAACGTTCATTTATGTATTCTTCATCTGTCTGATTCTAACAACATCTCATAGTATTTGCATTTTGTGTGTAAATATACTTGACATCTTCATACGTTCGTTTTATTGATGGTAACCAATTGGGGGGGGGGGGGGGGGTTAATATTTGTAAGGTATGTTATTCTACAGCGATGTTGGCATTTTGTTATCTACTCTTATACTGATTTTTGTGTGTGTGAATGTGGAATACACTAAACGGAAAGATGACGGGTTTGGCAATTCAACTGTCAAAAATCTATAGTTGTGAAGTTAATGGCACTGTGAGAGCAGTATGTACGTGAGGTGTATGGAACGTGAGTGTGAGCGACGAGTGTATCAGCACACAATTATGAGGGAGTAGAGTACGTGGGTAATGTGTGTGAGTAGTGCATGTTATAATATCACGGATGGTGTCTCTATACAAAGTACATTAAGTATATTGATAAGAGTATGGGTGACATGCCTCATTTTGATTTATAGGGCACATCTGCATGGCGTGGAGTGGTTTGTTCGAACAGACTGTAGGTTAGCTATACGAATGCGTGTGTATGATGTATGCTACAGACACTAGTCACCGGAGGGAGCCAGCAGCTTGTGACCAGCATGTCTTCATGGTTACATTAAATGTAAGCTCTAGAAGATAATACGCGAGAATATGCGATGGTATATTAACAATTATCGACGGTTTTGTGGACAGGCGGCCGTAAATCACGAGAGGTGGACGCACAGTAATACACGAGCGCTAGCGAGTGTATTACAACGTCAACCTCGAACGGTTTACAGAGCCACCTGTCCACATTACCATCGTTTGTTGTATTTATTATCTATCCTCTCCAATTAATCAAACCACGGAATTGCCATATAAAAGGGTATAACAATAAGTACTATCTTTTTGCTTTATAGTAAAAAAAAAGGATGCCATGGCTTTGAAGGCCGCCATGGCTTTTAAGGCCGTATACCAAATATTTGAATCCGTATACCACAGTTATGGTATCTGACAAGTTTTATATAATGGGTCGTGGTTTACTGAGTCCCCATACAATTTCAATGGGGACTCAGTAAATGATATATATGGAAATACACCAAACTCTTAATGCCTCCTTATTGATTCTTGAAGGAGACCATTCTAGATCGGTTTAGAGGGAATATCTTGTTGAATTCATGATATGATAATATAATATAATATTATATATAATAATAATAATAATAATAATAATAATAATAATAATAATAATAATAATAATAATAATAATAATAATAATAATAATAATAATAATAATGAACAGATAAGTGGGACTGGGGGACGACTCACCTACATGGATGGGGTGTTGTACCTGAACTGATTCTATTCCACATCCATTGAGGGGAGGGATCTGAACTGAATGTGTGTTGGCTCAGGCGAGTCGGTGTCTTAACTTAGTGCGAGGACGATGTATGCTTATGCTATGTGTAGTGAAGGAACTTAGTGAGCATAGATTTTACAGGAGTGACTGGGTGGAACGGCTGACCGTGTGCAGTACGTGAAATTGGCGTGACCAAAGTTTACAACACAGTGAAAACAGTGGACATTGTGTGAGTGAAGAGTGTGCGAATAGAACTAGTAAACATTCTGTGGATAATTTGCGCACAGTGATGAGACAGTTGAGGTATTCGCCAAGATACACATATTACATGCTCACCCGCAATAATGGTGGCTTACAGACTGATGGTGACTAGGAACATTTAAATTCTCTTTTTACAATACTGTAAACCTGACCGCATTTAACACCAGATTACAGCAAACCATTGCTTTAGGGGGCTGCTTTGTGAACATATAAACTGGATGTGTATCATTACCTATCTAAACGTGTGTGCGTGTGCTTATGGGGTATTATGGGTGTGAAAAATGAGCGATTTAGGCAAGACCATATCTGAAGGTGTGAGTGTATTCAGGTTATTAAGCCACGGACCTGTATACACTGTCCGTGATTTAATATGTACATGGGGTTGGTTATGTTTGTGTAGTCTCTGCGTGGGGTAGATATAAGAGCACGATCAATCAGTTTAAAAGTGTTGTTGAGTCAGTATGTAGTTAGGGAACACGCAATGGGTCAACATTAGGTGATACAGGGTGCTCCAAACAGCAAAGCCAGGCCGTGCGGGCAGGCATGCACGTACATCGCTGAGTACCTGTACTTTGCACTGAGGTCAGACAATTTACTCTTGTCTATGGTGGCGACCTTGTACGGCTTGGCCGTGGATCGCGTGAACTTGTACGGGTCATTCTTGGTCGGCGACGGCCGGTCCCCCGATCCCGGCGGCCGGCCGTTGCCAGGGCGGTCCCCTGGCCGGCCGAGCTGGGCGCTGCCGAACTTCTCTCGTAGCTTGGAGTCGTCGTGCTGATTAGCGGGGTTAGAAGCATACTTGGAATATGAGTCACTGCTGTATGAGGAGTTGTCATTATAAATCTGTAAAATATAGAGGGGGTACCGTGTTACTGCAACACTCCCAGACTCAGGCTACTTTCGGTCCTCCTCTTTCACGACCACTGCTAATTTACTACTACGTTAACTGTTATACTAAATCTATAGGTACATGTATCTTCACTGATAACTGGTAATCATTCATTATCCCTCTTTCCACTTCTAGATCCCACTTGATATACCAATAAAATGACCCCACCCCACTCCCATAGGAACCACTATTAAATTGACTTGAATTTAACTTGACAACCTCCTCTTATTACTCCAATTCCTCATGCACACATTACAGCATCTAGTCAAACTTACCTTGTTTTCGTGACTTCTCTCGCGCTCCCTATCTCTGTCCCTGTCTCGGCTTCTTTCACGTTCTGACTCGTAGCCGGGCTGGTAGTTACCCCTGTATGGGTCCTGGCTGGGTGGGGGTGGGGGTGGAAAGCCCGGCCGGAGTCGCTCGGCCGCCGACCGCCGCTGATGCGTCTCCAGATCACGGGGGTCGACGTAGCGGTCGTCACGCTCGTAGCGCCGCCCTGGTGGAGACAATAAAACGAGGCATCAGTAACGCCACCTAGCAGACTGTGAATACAATATGTGTGGAAATCATTTTATTCTGGTTGCTTTTTCTATGGTGAGATTAATCTAAGGATCGTCCAAGATCGAATTAGCATAATCATAGTTATAAGCAATCCATACATTTACTGATATATAAGGATTAGTAAATAATAACTTGTCCTCCTTTGGGTACAAGTATATTACTAGTATACTACTAGTACTACGACTAATTCTAGTAATATTTACGAGAATATTGTTATCCATATCTAATAAGAGAACTGTAAATATTGTAAAACACTTATCATACAGAAAAATAAAACAAATATTACTAGTAAAGTTCACAAACAAGCCATGCAGAAAATACAAAACTCCAATTGCTAGTTGTTAGCTTTGTTCACACTACAACTTAAAAGCTACAAACTATTATCTATAAAAGGTATGGTAACGAGTATATCTTGTCAGACTCTGACTACAACCCCCAACAGTTGGGTCCTTTATGGGTGGCGATGCGGGAGAGAAGGCCTGCGGCTTACCGGCTTCAGGTAGAGAAACATTGCTCAACCTGTAATTCTCCATCTCGCGGACGTCGTCGGTGATGGGGCGGTCTGCGCCGTGCTCGCCCAGCCCGTAGGGGTAGGAGAAGCGGTAGTTCCGTGCGCGGCTGGCGTCATAGCCGGGCGGCGCGCCCTGTCCTCCGGCCGACAGGTCGTTGAGACCCATGCTCCGCTGCATGTCCCTAGGCGCCTGCAGGACCGGCTCCTCCTGCAGCTCGGTGTAGAGCCGGGGGTCGGCCGACCGCCTCTTGGACGCCTTATCATGATCCTTCTTCCCACTGCCTTTACGTAAGATATTGGCGAAGCGGGCGAAGGAGTCTTTCTGCTTGTGTGTCTGAGAGGGAGGAAGCAGCCCGTCTACCATGACCTGTGGGTCCTCCTGCTCTCTGTTTGGCGCGACCACGCCCGAGTCGCCAAAGAACGCGGGGTTATCGTTATAATCAAGCATAGGGATATCGTCAAGGTTTGTCTCTCCAACGGGCATGTCCGTCAAGTCCTGCCCCAACCACTCATTGCCACCCCACCGGCGGAGCGTGCCCTCAGGGTGCTGGGTCGGTGACCTTGGAATTGGCTGTTCGAGGTCAGAGGTCACGTCTTCATGCACCAGCAAACAAAAAGTTTCAACATAAGAAAAAAAAAACAGAAGCCAAACAACACATGCAACTAGAACACTAAGACCGACTAACTACTTAGAAAACACATACAAAAATAACTGAAGTCAACGATGACAGATTTTCATCAAAGGAGCGATTTTATGTATTACCGTGTTGGCACTTTTGATTAGAAAAAATTGTGGTTACTCTACATCAAAATATTTATTAAGTTTTCTATATGTAATTTGGTTTGTCTTATCAAATAGTAGAATTACAAATATCCTATTATTTTGTTATTAAATTGTTAGATTAATTCTTCTGCTTTTTAATGAAGGGCAAGTTTCCATAGCAGAGTAGTCAGGCAGATTTTAACTTCGCTTTTAAAAAAATTATAATTTGCTTTTTTCAGGTTTATATTGCTTGGAAGCAGGAACCATCCCCAACCACCCATAATAGCCTAGAGCCTGTTTTAGGTACGAATTTCGACGAAGATTAAGAATTTTTCAGATATGAGATTAAAAGACAGCTATTATTTGGCAACCAAGCCCATATTGCTGTTGGCACTGTATCTTTTATTTGCGAACATACGGATTAGTATATCATGCGCAGGCAAAAGGACCATATGCATACCCAGTTATATAAGTAAGGTGAAAATACAACTGTAAGATATTAGAGTGTGAGAGAGTAGTAAAACAGTTCATATTGAGTAAACACCGCTTCCTCATGCCGAGCTCCCACGTGAACCAGGAAGACAAGCATACATTCTCCCTTACCGTCCAGATGTTGTTGGCCACGCAGACGTTCGCTGGGCGTTAGCGTGGCGTATGGGTCGATGTTGGCGCGGTTGTAGCGGTGTTTGTCTACGTCGTAGGCGTACGGGTTGTACCGATCATCGGCCGGTCCTCCGTAAGGCCCCGCTGTGCGAACGAAGCAGGGACTCATTTACACATGTTAACACTGCAGCTGACTGTGACCTGTATTGGTCTGCGACTTTTATCTTTTTTTTTTCACGAAATGATAACAGGATTAACAAGTGCAAGTTGAAGCTGAAACAGTTTACCTTTCTTAAATTGAAAAGTGATTTAGGTGTTGCTATAGAATTGTGTGTGGATAATATATTTTTTTCAAATGCTGCTGTATCTGGTGAGTCATGGTAGTGATAGGTGTAGTTAAGAGCTGCCCACGACGACTTGCACATAGACGCCATGGAAATATACATGTATAGTGTTTATGAGGATCTCAAAGGAGCAGCCCCATCTGATACTCTTTCAGGCTTCACGATCTCCAAATTTGTAATTGTTACCTTGATGAAGAAACCTACGTGTAAATCTCGAGAAAACCAAAATCATGAGACTGTGTTACATACCATCCCCTGGTCGTCCCCTTTCACGTCTGTCTGGTTCGTAGTAACGAGACTTGTCCACTGGAGGGCCATAACCATTCTGAAAATTCAAAATAAATGTGACATTCAGTCATCGTCCACATACCACTTAAGGCATTGAACATATTTGGAAATAACAGTTAACATATTCTACAGGAAGGGATGGTGGAGAGTTATTATTATACCAACTGCAACAGAAAAGAAAACAACAGCTGGAGCAGATATAACTGTACAATTAGTACAATTCCATAGGTACACATCCCAGGAAATTATTAAAGGATGAATTTTGTTTAAAGCACAGAATAATAATCTATTTTAATATTCCTTCTGGTGTATGTTTGCTCGTTGGCCTGGGGGGGGGGGGGGGGGGGAACCTTGGGGCGTCATATATCGGAAACAAATTGCTCAAGCTATTAGCCACGTACCCTACCATAGAACAATAATTTATTCGAGGAGAAATACATCTTATTTATGATTATCTTATCTCCCTGCCATCTCGAAAAGAGATCGAGACGATGAGGTCGCTCTGGCTGACAGTAAAGGCCGTATTCATATAAAAGTGCTCACCTGGCGGTGGTCGCGGCGGTAGTTGGGCGGCGCCGGGTAGGGCGGGATCCCGGGTACGTTCTCCGCCGTCGCGATGCTCGGGTCCGACGACGACCGCACCAACTTCCGCCGTGGTATGGGCGACATTTCATCATCGTCGTCATCGTAATTACTTCCGGGTCGAAGGTCGAGGTCACTCTCAGGGGACGAGGCGTAACTCAGCCGGTTGCTCATTGGGAAGAGGAAATCGTCTTTGATGTGTTCCTCCGGCTGGCAATATACAAGTATAAATACGTATTTTATAACTGTACAAAAATTCAAGTTATTTTTGTGTATATTTGGTACAATAACCTACAAAGCCAACCAAGGAAAAGATACACGATAATTGTTACCGTGACGCGCTACCCGACAAAAGTGACACGTGATTAAAAACACTTGTTTGAAAGTACTGTTCTAGTGCTCAGAACAGCATTCTTATATCAAAACAATTACGATATCTACTTGTATATACATATTTAAAAACTGTGGTAATATTTTAGTCCAATTTTAACACAATATCACAACAGTGTGTTCAAATTACGGTGCCCCATCTCAATGTACATACATTGTAATTAAATGCTAATCGATATTGTAGGCGGTGCCACAACTGTGAGTGAGTAAGCCGCAATTTGCAGTGGGTAAATGAATCTTTGCGCTTTTGATTATCACAGATACGGAATGGCAGGATGTTAAAACGTATATACATTTATCTACAATGTTGTTTGTATCAGATTAATCCAAAAATGAAATCATATAAAAGCGTGCAACCACTTCCCAAGTGTGCGTCCAACTAACCTTTCCTACCTTGGTCTCCGACATCCAGACAGCCTGACCCTGCGACTTCTCTATAATCTCCTTCATCTTGCGGTACCAGACCTCTCCGTTAGATAAGGGAATGTTATCTGGAATAAATTGTACAAACAGAAGATATATTATATTAAATTAATCTACTGAAAAATAATGAGTTTGATATACTAGTATCTTATCGTGGGCACTTACACTGAGATTTATTATAATACCAGAATTTGGTATTTCACATTAGTTGATGGCAATTCTAATTCCTGTGAGAGTGCTCCTATCCGTCAGACTTTAACACGGTTCTCTATCAGAACTAATAACAAAAATTTGGTAAAGGTCACCTAAGACTATATAAACATCTGTGATATCGTCAGTTTCTTAGATACATCGGAAATGTTATCTTATGATTGAAATGGGCATAAAATATACGTTAGAAATGTACATATAATGGAATACCGAAATGTAACATAAAAACAACGGTTGAATGGAAAGCTGAAGGAAAGAAGGCCATAACGGAAGGCAAAAATAATGAAAAAAAACATAATAAGATAATTGATATACAAAATTTTACATACGTGTAAAGAGGTGAGCGTACATCTTCTCCAGCTTCACCGCCTGCTCATAGAGTTTACGTGGACTCTTGCTGGAGTTCTTGGCCCAGCGGGAGCGCAGTTCCTTGACAGTGTGCTTGCTGTCTGCACGCAGATACACCACGATGGGGCAGTACTGCGCGAAGTTCAGTCGGTCCACAGCGTTGGGCGTCACGTCGAGCACGCAGTGTCTGGACTTGTCAATGATCTCCCGAATAGCACCCAGCTTGATGATCCCTGACCGACTGGACCCGAGACTTTCGTCGCGACGACCTTCCGACTCTGTGTATGAGACACGCATGAAAGGAGATGGTGAGAAGGGTCACTGGACGAATGGGTCAGACCTGTGTGGTATTCTAAACCGTAGCAAAAGACAGTCACACAATGGGCAGATCAGCGGCAGATTCCAGGAATTTTCAATCTACAGGTGAGCACGCTACAAACTGAAGTAGTGCAGATGCTCCTTTGACATAAACATTTTACTCCCAACTTTTGCCCTACTAAACGGCGCATATGTGGTCCACTCAAATATTACATTTCCAAAGGCAATGAAATAACATGTCTAGTTTCAGTCTTGTACAAAATGGCGCAAAGGTGGTCTACCCAAATATTACATATCAAAAAGCAATAAAATAAAATATGCATAGTTTCAGTCTTATTGTACTTACACCTGCCTAAAACATCAGTTTTTATCGATCGAAACATTCATGAACTTACGTGGAGACTCATATCTGTCAGGTGCATCTCTAACCAACTTGTCTCGGGCAACGTCCGCCAACGGGCCGAAGATGATCACAGGGCGTATAAACCCAGCTGCAACACAGACACATTGGTCAACATCATATCTGCATACACACTGGCAAAAAAGAATTGTTCTCTTCATATAAAGTTTGGGGTCCAGCATAGGACCCTGAGGGACACTGCTAGCATTATAACGTTAGTGACAGATGCGCCATGGACGACTCTGCACAGAATGCATGAACAAAGGTTCCCATGACGTCAGAATTATAATGGCAGTTCAGTATGTGAACCCTGGGATTAATCATCCCACAACAAGCTGGTTCTGAGGTAATTACGTCTTAAACATGTCGCAATCAATAATAGCAATCATATTTTGACTCCAAGTTCTGCTAAACACGTCTTTGGAATGTAGGGGTAGTTGTTCCTTAGCCATCGCCAACATTCTTTGTTCCTAAACGATTTATACACTTGTGTCTTCTGGTGATGTACAACTGTTTATCAAAAATTATCTCCAATAATCTTTATGTGGAATATCGGTACTTACGATCTTTAAGTACAACTCGCTCGTACGCAGGGAACTTCGATGAAGGTGTGGCTGAAAAAGAGAAACAGAACCTAGATCAATACTAATAAAACAAATATACAGAGAGAAGTGTCATATCTAATTTGATGTCTAAACATACCCACAATACCTCTCCATAAACCTTAGAAAATTACTTAGGTTAGAAAATGGTTTCAATATCAATTAGGTAAATAGTGTTATTCCGCGACACATATAAAAAGAGCATAATAATCTTAACAAGCATTAAAACAGCGAAGCAAAACGAGAGCCATATGATCTTCTCAGTCAAACGTCAACATGCTAATGTAGTCTGCGCTAGGTTGTGACCACTCCAGTCAAATTTATTACACAGACACGGACAGACTAAATTTTAAGAAGGAAAATTTGATAAAACTGAGACGCTGGAAGTATGAAAAAACCTATAGGAATTCGAAAAGAATCTTATCATTTATAGGATGCACACGCTCTAGTAATTCCATTCAATTATAACTCCATGCGATAGTTTCTACATCAACTTACTGCAAAATGGGAAAAAAAATTGTACATTCTGGTAACCAAAATAAATCATATAAGGATTTCATAACACAATCACCGTGTTATTTGTGACTTAGGTAGGTATGTAGAGGTTCTCTACGCCCGACGACGGGTGGTGGATTTATTCTGTGCCTTTATGTTAACCGGTGATATTGGGGATGGATTGGGTATATAGTACAATATCATAAGAGATACTGCTTAGTACAGTGGTGTCTATATTACACTGTGGATGTCAATGTGTCATTGAGCTTCTATGGTATCGTGAAATGACTACCGATCTAAGTGCTACGTGACTTGGACAGTGAATTAATTAAAACAATACCGCCCAAAACTTAACAAAGGTCGGGTTGGAACCTGTACAATTTTATCGATTTGAAGTTAGATGTGTTAGTGAAGGTGATTTTTTTAATCAGAAAATTAAATCACGAGGGCAAAAGGTAAACCAAAATATCCTTTGAGAAAACTAAGATTATGATTGGTTCAAAAGTAATATCGTACAATTAATGAGACTGGAAATTAATAGATGAAATTGCGCAATTTTCAGCCAGCAAAGGAGCCATACATTCATAAACTTCAGTGTTGCTCTCATGCTTATCTGTCAATATCAGTCTTCAGAACTGTAATTGCATTTTAGCATTATTAAATGTTAATGTTGTCAAAACCATACAAAAAATGATAATAAATATGGTATCGGAAGAATTACACTTCAATAGACTTTATACAACTTAAATAGAATTTACATTTGAAGGTGATTTTTTTATCCCGAGTCCCCACAAAGAATAAAATACTTATATCAGCTATAGCTTTGCGACATACACAAATGTATATCCCAATGACTTTTTATCACTATCAAAAAACCTCATTGGTAAAAAAAAAAAAAAAAGATCAAGAGAGTCAGGGACCACAGTTAATCCTGACTGAGAAGGGTAAAAAGATTTTGAATGAACAAGGAAGAGGGGTGAAAGGTTGAACACAGGGGAAAGGTGGATGATGGGGTTGTGGAGGACGGGGTGGATCACACTGTGAGTGAGAGAAGGGGTTAAGTTCACTTCACACACGAGGCAGCAGGGCCAAAGCTTCATCGCATCATGCCCGGGCTGAGAGAGACTCAAAGTTAATAACCACCTGTGGCCGAGGGAGTGCCAGACTCACCGGCTGTGCCCGCTAGAAAAAGTAACACAAGAAGAGCGAGCAGAGTTAGTGGTCTGCACCACAGGGTCGTCACACATCAGAAACCAGTGTCAGTCCATACGCCCTGCCCATGCTCCTCTTATTAACCTAGTTCACACTACACTAAACCCGTTACTGCTGGGGTTCTATATGCCCCTGTCCCTATGGGGATCAAGTCATTTCAAAAATAGGTTTGTCCTTATGATTACCAAACCTTTCATGACTAATAATCTTAGCCAAAAAATATAATTCAGATTTGTGAATGTCAGTTAGTCTTGGATCACATTCTTATTATATTAATCCAGATTTAAGCTTCAGCCAACAGTGAATCAATATTATTTTCTACCACCTTTAGTAGTAGGACGATTTCGAAACTCCTTTTTCTTGGCTGCCTTCAGCTTGAAGTAGCTAAAAAGGCTGATGGAGTACTGGACTACTGGGAAGGACACATGGCAACACCAGCCACTGAATGCATTGACGTTTTGATGACCACTGACAATATTTTCAAAGTATATAAAAGTTCTTAAAACCGCTTATAACGTTATGTGCATAAACAGCTATGAAGTTTTCTAATCGGGTACACACCCACTGATTATGGTTCGATTGAATAGATAGCAATTTCATGAAAATGGTTCTTAAAAATACAAATATAAAATCAACCTTATCCACCCACTACCCGATACCCGAAAGCATCCACATGGAATGAACACATATCAAAACCTACTCAGACCTTTAGTTTTCTTACTTTAGTGGGTTATTTGGTAAACACAACACGGAGATATTAAGGTACTTTTGACCATTAGACTTGATGTAGAGTTTAAGGTAAAAGCAACCATTAGATACACATATGTACCTATCCGCATTTGACTACGTAACGTGTACACCTAAATCCGAATGGGGGGGGGGGGGGGGGAGACTTACCGAAAATAACATCGTCCCAGTGGTCCTTGCCAAGTGACTTTGCTCTACGCGCTGTCTTCTTCTTGAAGAAACTGCTCGTCCCTCCGCGCTTTGACTGGTTTTCCTTATCGGGCTGATTTTGAGCCAAAGCGAGCTGCTCGGCTCTGAAAGATATAACCATATTTAGATATTTAGATCAGCATGCAGGATCGTGCATGACGGTCAGAGCGGGTACCACAAATCTAAACGAAACGGTGCCTTTTATTGCTCTAGGCCTCAAGTGTACTCCATAAGGAGTAAGGAGACTCCATTACATTAATTCATCTTGAACCTCAGGAAGGCAGGGGTGGAATTGAGTGACTGCACAGAATCCAGTGTATGCATAGGAGTATTTGATACAAGTGATTTTTTCCCATTGCAACTGGACATCCTATGGAGACTTGTAAGGGGAATATAAGACATTCTAGGCTCTATAGACTTAGTCTAATATGCTATCGCGATCTGTATTCCATACGTTTTTTTTATCTACACATAAGTTCTTCAGTGTTTTTATTAGTACAATAAAACAAGCCATGCATCAAATCTTCTCTGATCGTCAGGTATACCAAACATTATTGGGTAGGCTTCCATGGAAGTTGCTTTGACCCCCTGCGTCCTGGTAGAACAACAAAGGCCGAGGCATAAACAAATTGTAATTTGAATAGTAAACTATTCCCTATTCATAAGATACCAGTACGAGATGTACATAATAAGTTCCTCGCCATTGACCCGTACGTACTGAGTACCTGGCCTAGGTGTCTTTTCGTACTGTCCTCGCTCACCTGTTCATGTTAGGGATGATGCCCTTCTGGGTGGCCTGGTTGTTACGGCCGATACGCGTGGCCGCCCACGACCCGACCACGCCGCTGTACAGGGTGTCCGTCACGTGGAAGATGTCCCCATTGCAGAAAGTCATCTCGTTGTGCTCCGTCTGCTCGTAGTTGAAGTGTGTCCGGATGTAGTAAGAGTCGCCCGTTCCGCCCGACGCCATCAGCCGCTCGTATTCTGCTCACAGAACACGGCATTTCAGACACTTTCTTTTACTGGGATAGGTTCGATATTTCAAACACCACCGACTTAGTTGGGAACATCATTTGTGAGCCAGACTTACTTTCGAATGTATGACTATATCTATTTATTTGAGAAAAAAAAACCCCACCGGATTTTTCCAGTGACCTATATGTGTTTGAGAAATGAGCTAATACAGTTATACAAATGTATTTTCACACTATCCATTATATCATTATATACTATATATCAAGATTTCTATCAAAATATTCCTCGGCAGTTTCTATCTTTTGGTGTGTCCGTGTGTGGAAAAGAGGGACTCTAACGTGAGAAAACAGCACTCGAGAGTTGCTCACCATGAGGCCGGTACTGGACCAGTATGTTGACCTGCTCCTGTAGCGCCAGCAGGAGGAGCACCGCCTCCTCCCGCGTCTTACCCTCCATACTCGACTCGTTCACCTAAAACAGGCATTGACTGAGTTAGGCATACAGTTTTGTCATCATATAGAATTCAATGTATTATACATTTGCATTTTAAATGAATGAATCGCCAGAAGAACCGGCATTGGTAGTGAATAGATCATCTATAGAGTACATATACCAGGGTTTTAATAAAAATTGTTGACCCCTACTCCCCTCTCCCATCTTGTAAATAATATGTTGAATAAGAGATGTACACAAAATTTCCAAAGTCTTTTATCCCCCCCCCCCCCCCCCCCATGATTGCGTACGTACTTTATGGGTAGCCACATAAAAATATATGCATGTATACTCTAAATGAATAAATGATAGGAATCTACATTGAAATTGTCGCACATGAAACTTAACAGACTCTCAGTGACCACCAATTATGCAGAGAACACATGTTCTCCAATGTGTTTTAGAATTCTCATGACATCAGCAATAAGGTGTGTATGTTATCTGATAGCTCACCTTGAGGATCATGTCGCCTTCCTGCAGACCCTGGTGGTCAGCAGGCGTGCCGGGCGCCACGGCCGCCACGAAGATCCCCGTCCTGTTGCCCCCGGACACCCGTATACCCAGTCCACCGTCTTTCTTGAACGAGATGAACCGTGGCTCCGGTCTGCAAAATAAAGTAAAATCATTACCACTACGTGATATTATTGTAGCAAGCGCTCCCTGATTTATACCAATGATAAATAGTAGAAAATCCGGCATGAACTGATGTTGAATTTATTTGACGAGTTTTACCCTATATAAATTACGAAACCCCAAGGTTTTCTGCTATAGCGTATTCCGGAAATCCCAGTGAAAACATGTTCATGGAATCTAATTATCTTCCATCCCTACATACAGACATTATATAAGATTAGCGCCCTTCCCAACAAATATACAAGACTTTGACTCTGTACTGATGAAGTGAATTCGATGGGAGATAATTGGTTTAATACGGGGACACTTTATTCCATCCACATGCGGTCAGGTAACCAAACAGTATGTACATGTCAATCGCACTCTGACACACCTCATACAATCTCACCGTAAAGAGCCAGATTACTAATTGAGTTCTGCTTCAGTCAACTCTGCTCCAGCCAGCTGTTCACACTTTTAAACGTTAAACTAATTACAACTAATTCAATTCTCAACCAGGATAAGTCAAACTATGCAACGAACGTGAGACAACGGCGTGGCAAGGCTAAAATATCGCTGATGACCTAGCTGTTTATGAGCATTGCTCGTTTTGCGCCATGCTGCCACAATTTTCTTCTACGCTTAGCATGCTAAGATTGACCCAACCATGCAGCCTTTAATATCTTGCTTATCCTAATTGTGTATATAAATAGATTTGTCTTAAATAATTTAGAAGTGTCGCTACGGAAGTGTTCTTTGGAATTACGTGCACTGTACATGTAAATATGTTTAGACGTTGTTTTAGTTTAGACGTTGTTTTAGCTTCGTATGAAGCATTACCGGTAGTAAACTATATAGATATTTATATTACCCTTTATTTTACTTGTGATGCTAAATTCTACGCGAGTTGATTCTATAAGAGTTACAGGGATGAAAGCCAATGGAGATCAGGCATAGACGTCTACTTTTTTTTTTATCGATACTTTACTTTTTAAAATATTTTCTGAGTGTTCAGGAAAAGTAGTCAATTGGTTTCTGATGTTAAAGACAAAGGTGTAGTGAAACTGGAATTCAAGAAGGAATGACGAGAGAAGGCCTTGTTTCTATGAGCGGTTACTGTCAATCGGGACCAGCTTAGAGAATAATGCACACACAACAAGCAGTCAGCACATGGCCATTGACCACTGCCGCCACCTGGCGACCTTACCTGACGTTACGAGCGCCATAATAGCGCCTGCGAGGGGAGAGCGAGAGAAGATGAATAAATATCATACAAGGTAGGCGCAAGAGGAGAGGTCCTAAGACTGGATGTAATCATATAACAGAAAACCCTCCTCTGTGTATGGTGCATATACTATGTCTGAATATTGGGTGGGTTATGATTTGTATTTACACTGTTAAGCCATCGAGAATTAGGTATGGTAATCACAAATAATCAAAGTAATAATTTCAGCTGCCAGCTAAGTCCTCCAAGAGAAGGTGGTAAAATAATCCAATTCAATTTCAATCACAATATACATCTAGAATCACATTTCAAGAAGTTTTCGGTGAGTGACCTTTTGTCTCATGAATATAATTGGAGCTCAGACTTTCCTTATAAAGGCGGTTTTGGATAACACAAATTGTTCCAGAGATTTAAACATTAAATTACCTAGAAATCACTGGTCAAAAGTGAACTTATAATGGTGTGCTACAGTACTCACCCTTCGTGTGGACGCCTCCTAACTCCAGCATCTTGAACATCAAAACGGGTTCCGTAGAGGCTGTTGCTCTGGTACATGGGTTCTTGTACTGGAAATAACATAAAGTATAACGGCTGTCGTCATAATATCGACCTTTTTGTAGCGCACAATTCTCTTTTTCTTCTACGTTATAAAAATGTATTCAAGATAAACTAATGTTGTTTGCAAAACTGCATCAAAAACCCACACATATATACTCCGTACTATTTAGAAAAATGTATTTCTAGATGGAAAAGCCACTCGTACTTTGGTGTAGATCTTTTGGGATTCCTACGCAGAAAACGAATTTATATCAGGCTTCAGTTCCAGTGACGGTTGATCACCCTATCTCCAAGTTCATTATGCTAATCTTATCATGTTTCCTTTGGCTCCTATTGTATCAAGGTGTCGCCTTTCACTGCATCACAGCTGAGGTCAGTTGCCAGTAATCAGTACGATATGTTCTAAAATTGGGTAAAGTTCAGTGTGTACCGACTAAATAAATATTTACAGAAATATTGGGTCAGATGTGAAAGTTCAAGAGTAAAAACGGAAAGCTGATAGTGCAGCAATGCAATGTAACACCATCAGCATATTTTTCTGTGAATGGTAGTGAAGTGCAATTTCACTGAAAATCACAACGTGTGACGCCTGTGATGGGAACGAAGTATTCTATATGCCTCATATGGATTATATTACCGTGGTGGCAATATTTAAGAGAGCACAAGCCTATCACCAAAAAAAACCAAACACGAACAAGTAGTGCCAGGTCCGTTGGGTATGAAATAAAAGACTCCATGTTAATAGTAAATCAACAAAAACCATCAGATGATCCTTTCTGGAGATGGGTGACCTCAGGTTCTTTACTCCTCGGAAATTGGTTAAGCTTCTATAGAATTGTAACTCTGTGATTTGGCAGGTAGCCGTACCGTGGTTGGTGGGGGGCGGCGGGCGCGGGGGCCCCTCGTCGTACGGCCGCTCCGTCTTGTTGACGAGCGGCGTGGCCGGACGGTCGAGCATCTCGAAGGAGAGCTGTTTGAGCGGCGTGCGGTCCGTGGTTCCTCCGGGCGGCGGGCCGTACCGGTCCACGTTCTCCTGTTTCCTCTGGTACTCCGGGGTCTGCACGGCCGGCAGCGACGGTACGTAGTCTGCAAAACATGCCATATTCGTTTATCGGCTTAATTTCTTTAGTTACCCAAACAACCTAGGCCTTAAATAGCAGCTTCAACGAAACACACCAGACAGAATAAAAAAACTCCTGTCTGGAATTCTATTTTGTTGTAAGGGAAAAACATGTTACGTGGGACTTATATATATGTAAGGAGTTGTCCACGAAAACAACACGAAATCTTTTAAAGTTATACAAAGTTACTCTTTGCCACTTGGCACTGAATTTTATCTACCGGATACCAACCGAGCAAAACATGGCAATTTCAGAATTACTCTCTGGCTATTTATGAACGGACTAGACTGGGGTCAACATAAATAGATATAAATTTCGTGGGGCCACTGATCAAAGGCAATATGATCAAATATGATGGAACGATCCGAACTATTAAGAGAATACGTTTGGAAGAATGTTAGCATGCATCAATAATAAGCTTTAAGTGGTTCCTACTTCCTTCGTCTGTGAGGTGACTGTTCTGTCGTTTGTGTCGTGCATCCTGTTTCCCTTTGACGATCACCAGTTGTAGTTTGTCTTTTGATTTCTCTATTTGTTTGCGCGCTTCGCTCAGTGACAAGTTCTCTATTGGCGTATTATTAATCTGAAAAGAAAAGAAAATTGATGTGTGCCATAAATACGCGTGTGATCTGATACAGCAGCACAAGCAAACATGAATCCCATTCAGCATTTCGTATTTTGACAAAATGTCAGTTTAGAAAGAAAAGAAGATTAAGCGTAAGAACGCAATTTGCTTTAGCATGTTCGACACGGAAATACTTGAATGTTGAGGTCAGTGCCAATTTAGCCCCATAATATCACTAACTATACGAATAAATGTGTATAGTGGCTGCCAATAAGAGGCTGTCAGGACCTGCAGTTTTCTAGGGCAGCATGCGTGACTTGAAAAGTGATTTTAAAGAAAAATAATGCCAAATCTATGATTCACCAGTCACAATCATAAAATGAAAATAGCGAGTTTATATGGACCGTTTATTATTTTTTATACATCAGTTCATTCCTGTCATGTGTTTTCCTTTTCCCATAGCTGGTAAAGTAAAATGTAAACAATACTCACTTTAAGTATCGTGTCTCCCTCCTTGAGGCCACCCTCCTGGGCGGCTAAACTGTTGCCCACTATTTCCTTTATGAAGAGTCGGTAGCCGAGAACAAGCCCGTAATCTGAAATTGAGACAGCAATTCTGTATTGTGAAAATGACTGTATCTATGACTACAGAGTACACGAAGTTCATAGATTAATAATCTTGTCTAAATATCATAGGCGTTCAAAGTTGTTTACTATCATAAAATGTCAATTGAACATAAAATAGAAGAAATAAAGTACACAAGATCAGGACAAAATGCCCGTAGAGTCTAACAATATTATGATTGATTTTGATCCCTGCCTTATATTCCGAATCAAGATACCCTTCCTTGGAAACAACCCGATTAACACAATTCAATTTCCCTTATTCTTAGAAACCATCTCTCTCCTCCTCTCCCGAAAACAAACAAGTACTAAAGTTTAAAAAAAACTTACCATCTTTCTTACTCTTCTTTGTTAACGTTACTTTGAATGGCTGTTCAAAATTACTATCTGCTGGCACGACTATTTTCCTACGAATGACCTGAAAGTGGAACAAGCACAATTTTGAATCATACGGTTTCTATTGAGTACATCGTGCTTGTCGTGTTTTTACCAGCAGTGGCTGTCGACACTCACACGTGCACGTGCCTCGGGCCACATAGTCGTCAAGAGCTAGCAATTATTGTCACACAAAGCTGTGGTTTCAGGAGTCAATTTTAATAATATTTTAATAATTGTTGGTATAAACATGTGCATGTGCTCATGAAAGCAGACATCTCCCGATGAATAATGACACGCGCATTTCTATTGCTCACCCCTCCACTTGCGTGTGGACATGTAATCTCCATTGTTTTATAAACTAAATAAAATCCACACCATTTCCCGCATATCTGTTTCATCTGGGGTTTTATAACAATTAAGCAATCACGTTTCTTTTTAAAACCAAACAATAACATATTTTGACACTGAATTGAAAAAAAACCCCACCTAAACCGTTCGATGTTGAAAAGGAAAGCATTTTTTCCTGGTATGATTAATCAACTATTGTGTGTGATGTGAAAGGGGAATGAAATAGAGTGGGATATACTTATATACAGTTTTACGATAGAAACTCTGAATTATCCCCACCCATAGAAAGTGATTATCCAAGCGGTTTAGGGGCCTCGGGTATCCGGAGGAGGAAGCGTTAGTCATGTGACCAAAGCCAAAATCACGCCCATCCAGGTGTGACAATAAAACATGGTCATCAAGAGTCATGAATGTATCCATCATTATATCATATTTATAGGTGTCTATAGGGGTCATAAGGTTATATAGTAACCGCGGGCACATTGGCTACTACGACTGCTATCACCACTCCTATAACAAACCCGCACACACATATAAGATTATCGCATATAACCTTTCATTACCTAATTGTGTGCTCATAAGCTACCATGAGCATTACCACGAAGTCATACAAAGGTCAGATGTAGTCCGAAAGTCACCCTACTGCACTCATATTGCCTCCCACACCCCTCACTAGCTCGGGACTCTTGCATAGAAATGGTGTTTTGAGAGAACACTTGGTGATGCCGCCCACTGAACTCTGTTGCTGAGGTGAGGGGACCTTGGGTCAGCCATAGGGACATATCAGCGAGTATGACCTGAGTCCATGTTGGTCTGACCCAAGGCTGGTGGTGGTGGGCGACGAGAATCTGTTTTCAATACCGCTTTCCAGGCACCGAGGAACAAGCCAGGTTTGGGCTGACATCTCCAATCAGAATCTGCTCCTCAGAGACTCGGCTTGGTCGTATGCACTGAGTCAGAAGTTTATCGCTGATCCACCACAAGGTGATTTTGATCCAATTTTACGGATCGAGAACGAGGCACCGTTCAACCAGCAAGCCAAAAAATAATTCACTTTTACTCACTTCATTGGTTAAATACATGGAGAGTAACTTGTGTGGCATCCGGTATAAAAGCCGAGGGCATGAAGGGAAACATTTTACTTTTTATTGATATCAAGCCATGTTGGCCATGCCTGATAGGATTCATCATATGATACTTTTGCCGTACTGGGCCCAAATTTGGTGTTTAAATGACCATACCTCACAAGGTCACAGATCTCGTACCTAATCATAAAACAATTGTGTTTTACATAGGCATAATGTTTCATTCTTAGCTCTACTTTCCCCTTAAAATACTAGGGATTGCTGCCAATGCTCATATCAACATGGACATATTGTCTAGCACTTCAAAATGTTTGACCATACGGCAGAGAGAATAAATCATCAAAGTGCCACTGCGTAAATGTTTAGTAAAAGCTATTATTTAACGACTACGCGGCCGCAGGGGGGAGGCAGTCTGAGTGTGGAAAATGAAATCTGAATGGTACCTACCTAAGTATACGGAGAGTCTCATTATATCATTGTATTAAAAGTCACAGCGACAAAACGCCAGAGGGCATGGCAGTATTCAGACGGTCATTTTGTGGGAAAATCATTTAATTATTGCTGTGTATTATGTCAAATGTCAGGGATAGATATAATGCTGATGTCAAATCAGTAGGTTTTATGAGCATTTCATTTTTAAACTCCATTATTTATAACTAAACTGCATACCTATATAATATTACCATTCCTTACCAAATTACTAAGTTCTGTCAAAAGTTCAGTTTTCAGGCGTCATCATGTAACGTTAGAATTCTTTCCCCCGTTGAAATTAAGCTTACATTTTGTATAATATCCTATGGTAAACCACAATGATACCAAGGTGATATTAGCATTAACATATTCAGCTGCTAGGATGTATAGCTCTGGGGAGCAGCTGTTCTGTAAAGTAAAGTGATTACTCATTATTGTACATGATATGTGAAGCTTAACATCAGTGCTGTGCCTGGCTCTAGATACTAGTTTATATTAGTAGTTCTCCTTGAAAAGCAGAAATCGATCAATGAGATATTTATCCGGCGATATGAATAGGGACGTAATGGCGTTCTGGAAAGTGAAGTTATACAAAAAGAGCCACAGGATGCTAGGCGTCCGGCAAGATTATATGTGATCATCTAACATACTTATACTCATCCGATCCCTATACTAGAATCAGAGATAAATTACAGTCTTATCTACTCAGCTCTGTTATTAGGCACATCACGAAACACATACATGTATATGATAATTACTTAAATCAAAACAGAGCGACAAATACATAAGTGTTTGACAGAGGTTGTATTACAGAATTATTGACCAGTCCATCTAGGATAGAAGTTCGGCTGGCCAAATATCAATAATTTGACATGTGTTAAACTACAGATAACAAAAAATCCAACTGTGTCTAGATAGATGCAAACTGTATCTGAACAGCTCACCCTGTATTGAATGGAATAACAAAATTTTGTTGTTTTTAGCGTGGGACACGCTACGATATACCGCATAGGTTAGGGAGAGGTTATAGAGACATTCAGCGTGCTGCAAAAACTACCCCTACACTATCTGCGAGCCAACTCTGTGTCATTGGTTAAGGTGCAGAGAACCAGTGTCTCAGGATAGTGTTCAGATGACCGCAACCAATCAATACAGACTGAACAACCTCATCGAACCATTGGTGCTATTCATATTTGGACCATACAAATGCAGTTGTTGAGGGGGCTAGTTGGCTGCTTACCAAGTGGGTTACAGCAAATGACCCACAGACTGAATAAAACCGAGACCTTTTAATTGTTATCCTTTTGTATAATTCCACGCTCATTCATCAATGATGAAATGTCATTTGCTCCTTGTCTCTCATATTTATCAACATAGATATACAATAACCTGTAATTGGCCAATAATAGCACACAGACACTACTGTACTTAAACATATCATACACTACTTAAATATCAAAATACCTATGCACTCAACATGGACCTCTACCTAGTCATACCCCAGTGATATTTATCATATCCGCTGACGGAGTCTTCACAAGGCACATTAGAATGTCCTGAAAACCACAGGTAAAAATACCTGTAATTACTCATATCAAAGATCGTTAATTAGCCACATCAAAGCATATCGGTAATTAAACAGGTCGTCACACGTGAAACCGGCGTCCTTATTAGCTCCACTGGTGAGACAGGTATGTATAGCAGAGATCCCCCCCCCCCCCCCCGCTCACACGAACATCTCCCTAATCCTTACTCATCACCACCTCTAGCAGCGGCCCCGATGAGCAACCATGCGAGACCTCCACGACATGGAGAATACCACACCGCTCAGACGCCAGGAAAACCGGAACCGTTTGGGGGTCTCGCGAAATCACGTGGGATTGACACACATTCCCCAACTCGCAAAATATAATGGGTGGCCTTCTGTTACCTTTCTGTCTTTATAAACATGTTATCTACAATCGTAGCAGTCTATAGACAGATAATCCTCCAGATGTACTTGTAAATAAAGACTAGGAATATGTGTAGCATCAATATTACGTTTTAAAAAAAGGAAATCCCTGAAGAAGTACCGAGTAGAGGATTGGCAAAGGGCCGAGATCATTCAACATATTTATGTGAATTAACTACGTCATAGACCTATACCCGGACAACCTGACGTTTGATTCGATATTCAGAAAAGAAGTTTATAGCATAATACAATCAGATCAATTGTGATATAACACAGTTAGCATGGGCTTGTATACAAAATAGGAACATGCTGTACTCCCATCTCCAATAGCCGCCAGGAGGGGATATATCACCAGAGTTCAGTCGCACAGTTACCCTCTTCAGCATCATATCACCACGAATAGCGGTGAGATGGTCATAGACGTCATAGCGCCACGCATCACTGTACACTCTGCTGATGACCATTGCTTACCCTTTGATTGGCGAGACATGTGCTGCCTGTGTACGCGGCATAGGAGGCCAGTGTACCGTGATTACCTCACCTGGAATGTCATCTAAAAAGCAAATCTACACTATGCCAGTGTGTCGGAAGACATCACTCATGTAACCCCCTTATTAGCCTACATCCCCATGCTTCCTCCCAGTTTGATGTTACTTACTAGGCCTCCCTAACTAACCGCTACTTAAATAGACACTTAATACTTAACCTGAACATCCTCTAATAGAAATACAAAATATATCGTGTTGAATGAAGCGAAGTCCTCCCAATTAATTAAGTAATAGCACAGCATGTACTTTCTTATTGGATGGGACTAGTTGACAGGACACTGCTTTGATGTTTTGTGATAAGGCACTCACAGCGCTCAGGGCAGACGGACCTGCTTCATAGTTCAGAGTGGAAATCACCCAGCGGCATCTGCCAATACACAAGAAAATATCCAACTGAAGCCAGCGCCACTGTCTATAGCTTTTTTTTTAAAGGGAAATATAAGTTACCCATATCACTATTTAAAACAAAAACCTGCACCGAAGAGGTCAATTCCCTGAAAGAAACGCACAGCGGAGCGGCCCTGCCTGAGAGGTTGGTGTCTATACCTGAGGCACCTCACACAACAGTAAAAGAAAGAGGGACCAGTAAGTACATGAGACCTACCTCTAATGTCTCCATAGTGGCCCGTCTTATACGGAGAGAAAAGAAAGCCTGGACGCGATAAGCGTCGCGTGTCTCTATATCCACTGAGTTCTGTGCATACTCTCAGTGCCGAACACCTATACCGTGTGTCGGGATGGGGGTAGGTGGGGGCACACTCTCTTACACACAGACCACCCCCCTGCCTACCACTACCAGCAACACCACCAACCTGCGATGAGCCTGAGTTCTGCCTGAGTGTGGCCTGGTATATGGTATCTAAAATGTTTAAATCGGCGTGTGGGGTGTGCATGAGATGTGGGATATGGGTTGTTGAATGTGTAGGTGGGGTGTGGGGTATGGGGTGCGGGTTGTGGAACGTGGGCATATGTGTGTGATGCCGCTGTTATATGTGGCTTCAGTGTGGGGTATTACAGAGGAAACCTATGAAAGTTTAGGGTCAGAGCTCGTATCCCATCGAGATTGAATCGCGAGGTAATTCACAAGGCGAAGCCGTGTGAATTATGCAGTAGATAATGCATTATAAAGAGATAATGCATTATCTTGTAGTAGATAATGCAGTAGATAATGCATTATCTAATATTATTATGCAGTGTGATAATGCAGTAGACCTAGCACTGCTGGCGATGAAGGAAAAAAGTGGCTGTAGTGGGATTGGAGCCTGGGCATATGCGTGTGGTGTGGGTGTGATGTGAGGTGTGGAGCGTGGTCGTAGGTGTGTGGTGTGGGCGTGATGTATGGGGTATGGGTTGTTGGGTGTTATGGTGGGTGGGATGTAGGTTGTGGATTAGGTTTTGGTGAGGTATAACATACAATATACAGACACTATGATATATGAAACTGAGGGAATTACAAATTCAGACCATCAGATATTTGGGGAACCAGGAAACCAATATTACCAAAATATAGTAAGTAACACAGAACTGAGAACCCCACCAGAGATCGAACCTTTTGACGATCGCCGCATGCTATTACTTGGCACCGTACGTAGCCTAGTATGTAACAGAACAATATCGACTAAGAACAATGCTGTTGAAGAAAGAAAAACACGATCGTCACATAAAGAGAACGTTATGGCTAAACCAAGAACCGAAAGATACAAAAGATCACCCCTTTAATCGACTAGCTGGAATAAACTGGACAATACTATTCAAAAGACTTTTTTTAATTTTTTATTTTAGAACATCACAGACTGACTCCAAAACGCAATTCAAGAAAGAGATCAGAAGATTGTTTGGACTAAACAAACTATAACTCTTATCCACCTTAAAATAAAGAAAGGAAAGCAATCAAACAAACGGGAAATATCAAAATGAACCAGTAAAATAAATTATGATTATGGTTAATGTAAAACCTGCATAGAACTAATATACTGTCAAAATGTATATATATGTTATATTATATCTGATCTTCGTTGTATGGAAGACCAGTGTTAGGACAATGAATACAATAAAGATCTTGAAACAAAAAAAACCCCAAACAATTCTATACTCGTTGGTCTGACGATGTATATATACTGTAGTGCGATAAAGTCAGACCTGACTGTCGAGGTGTCTTGTCAACACATTGTTGCCTCTTCTAATTACAGCTTACTTAGAAAAGCCTTTATCTTGCCATATACTTTCCTCTACTTCAATCGATCTTAATTTACCTTCATCTCCTTCCTTTCTCATTCGGATTTCTTTAAGAGGATTCTGTCATTTGCCGATTCACTATTTTGTCACCAAACATCAGCTGATCAAGGGACCACCCACCACGCTAACAGGACCCTCTAGACGGGTAATCAGAACAATACCTCATTATATATCTGTGATGCGGTTTCTACATACATACAGTAGAAATATTATCATTTAGCTAGAAGGAACGAATCTAAGATGAAGGTATACATTGTAATAGTCGAACATTTGTTTTGTCGGTGGCATCGCTGTTGTGATTTATTGTTTCTGCCACGTTTTCCATTTGAATGATAACCTTCCTGTTATTGTGAACAACCTAAAGGCATTTTAGATACGTAAGTTGATTCCTCTAAAATTCAAAGAGATCCAGTTAGCTATGCTGTCACAGTAGTAAACGTGATTATTCCATATCCCCATGCCTTTATTTCTACTTGAGGATAACATGAATAAACAGGAAAATTGAAACTACGCATGACACCCAAAGTGGTTAAATATCAAAAATATATTTTGTGCTTTCAAAATAGAGTGGCTTCAGCCTGCGCCTACCCCATCCTTCTACACCGGGATATTATTGGGCCTGTCAGGCGTTCGGGGAGGTCCATATGTTTCAGAGTAGTTTTATTTCTTAATTATGTCAATAATCAAAGTCTTGAGAAGGTCGCTATTAGCACTTGTGCTGACTGAATACCTGAGGATTACAAAATAAAATCAGACGTCGCTCTCTAGGCCTAGAATAAATAATTCGAACCAGTCTAGGATGCAATAGGGGCCGTAGAACTTACTCAGTTGGGAGAGTGGAAGGAGTGGATGAGGGGATCTCACCCTTAATATTGACTAATGGGCTAACATTTGTGACATTTATTTTTCCTAAATATCTAATGGGTGTTAGATACGAGTTTCCAATGTTAAGTCTATGGAGAACAAATATCTGGGGTGAGATAAAGAGGGATACTGAGCAACAGAAGAGAGTGTCCAGGGTAGTGAAACGGACTGACACGAATCATAGGAAAGGCAAAGATAAAAGTCATTAAATGCTTAGATTGAAAATAGAGCGTGGGAGGGAGACCGTATGTGCATTTCTAATCTACATTTGATACATTGCTCTAGAATCTCATGTATCTGCTTTGATACATCATTCAATATTTTCACTTATGCTTTAGTGAAAGGTTACTCCATGAGTCACAGCAAAACAACCGTTGCAGCTTCCGCTACTGTGCATCCCTATATAAGAATACAACTGTATATCGGACGATCTAGCGTGTCACGGTCATGCCCCATGTCGCCATCTAGTGCTAACCTGCTTCCTAGCTGTTTTCATTTAAAACCCTCCGGTCCTCACCAACGACGATTCAACAGACCACCCTTCTTAGCTTCATTTCTTTATCAGGGATTAAAACAAGAATATCCAGTCATTTGTATTTGATATACATACAATGGACTGTTGTTATTGGCGGTTTATATCTCACCCTCACACCGGTATATAGCCCCAAGATAAGTTATACTTGAATAGTTTTACATGCAGGTCATGGAAAACACATCGTTATTGGCCATGGGGATGGGGTGTGTGGCGAGGTTTAAACAACTGTTTAATGGTGTGAATGAAGCCCAATTTATTCTTTCTTCGTTCAAAACAAGAAAAGAAAATATTATAAACTGTGAATTAAAACAAGGATTTCATTGGAAAAGAGTAAAAACTGCCATCCATGTATTAATGAATAGCAACAATAGTTACAATTATCAAAATGACAGCTGGAAAACCACCATGTAGTCAGTTCTTTACTGCGCCACTAGCGGCAACCTTGCTGTCGTCGAGACGAACCAGCAAATTGTCGTCTGCTCGTCTAACGTGAAAGACGGAGGAAAAGCGACTTACTAGATTGACGGTGCTGCCGGCGTCCTTGAGGACAGAGATGGCGGTGGCGTGATCCACGTTTTCCAGTGAGATGCCATTTACACTGAGTACACGGTCGTTTACTCTGAAACACAGCCAAGACAACACAGTGAACACAGAGACTCTGCAGTAACAAGACACTGGACGTAGTTAACAGTCGCCTTTGGCGATAATGATTTTCACGACGAGGAAGGCAGGATCAAAGCGAGTTTGTGTTAAACGCGGATCTTCTATTGCTGAGGTCTATCCTTTACTAGATACGCTTTCTTCATTCAGAATGATGTTTCTGATTGAACTGAGCTAATTACATGAAGTGGCGGATCGATCATACCTAACGCGATTCTCCATGATATTGTTTTTCTATTTCTTCGCATCCATCTTATAGAAATACATTTTGCTCCCATTTGTGATTACGAACCTGTTAGTCTTCTATCTCTTTATCCCAAAAGACCGACAGACAACAACCAATTTGCACCGATTCATACTGATTAGATTATCAGAACGAGTCGGCCACACCGATTCACTAGTCCTGCGATTGTGATCTACGACTAGGGCACACTGCACAGGGTAAATTAGATAACAACATATTTTTCGTATTTATCGTGTCTTTAGCTACGAACCAGTTTTTACTCTAAATTCCAATGTTCAATATTTATAGATGATATGATATAAGATGCACGGAGTGTTCGCAATATCAATATACTGACCATCTCCCCCGGACATGAAACAGTCGGTACCGTGCGTCCAGTGGCCAGACTGCAGCCGGTCATTTCAGACAACGACCGATTGTCACTCGGGCCTCACAGAAGCGGGTCTGCAGCGACCACACAGAGGTAACTCCGACGAAATCGTCGGGCACACTCTGATGGGTGTTCTCGGTGTCTTAAAGATTTTAGATGGAGTAAAACACCCACAACCGCTGACATTTCCTCCTCGTTTATGAATATCATAAAAGTACTAATAATTAGAATTTTCTCAAAAATAATTATTTCTCAAAAATAACTTTATCAATTTAACCCAAGAACTCGCTGAACTGCAGTGTTTTCAGAGATGATCAGGCAAACATTACTAAGAAAAGGGTAACCATGGCGAAGTTAGGGAAAATATTATCTTCCCTTTGTTCAGCGGGATCCATTTTGCTGAAGGCAATTTAGTTGATGGCCATTGAAAGGCTGCTCAGATTACACAAGACGAAAATCACATGAAGAAAAGTCTCCGTCCGGGGAAGCCATGTAAAGAACCGGAGAAGTTGGAGGCTAATTAGGATTCCTTCAGGTTGCCTCACATCTTATTTCTGCGTGTTTTTACCAGTGCACCGACCAGGAGAAATATCCGGCGATTTTTGTTTCTTAGATTATTTATTGTAGTTTAACGTCCCAGGGGACCCTGAGGGTATATATAGGGACCATCAAGGATTTAAGCTTTTCACGATTGTAGATTTATTTCAGTCAATTCTTGTCGATATTTTCAAATTCTTGCCGATATTTTCAAATATTTTATATAATTATAAACAATGAAAGAGATTTGTCTGGAAAAACAAGGAGAACACACCAACGATGGCCATGGTATAGGCTTAAGAGTGTGCGGGGTTATGAAAAGCACCCCAAAACATTAGCTGACCTAGGTAAACCAACAATGAGGGAAACTATTGTAAATTACAACAAAACATAAGTACTTTGTGAGTATTTGCTACATTTCTTTGACAGGTTTCCGAAAATTACTTTCCGGAAACCTGATAGTTATGAATCAATCAGTTAATTATGTTTACACAATGTCAATTTAAGTTTTCAGCAGGGTTATTATGACTACAACAACGTGACCAACATGAGTTGTCGATATGCCCTACCTCAAAAACGACATAAATATGAGTTGCTATGACGAATACGTCAGGACCAATGGGAGCACGACTAATGACGCAACCGACGAGGACGCATAGCAACGCTTTGGTGCGTATCACTTTAAAAGCGTACCGATATGAGCAGTGGTCTAGAGTGAAGGACTATTATACATACTGGAGACGGCCGACGGCAGGCCCGGCTTTGAGCACGTCGGATATGGCTATGGAAGGCTCGCCGCTGGCGAAGTGAGGGTTGTCATGACCACCGCTGACGGCGATCCCGAACCCGTAGCCCGGCTCCTTACTCAGCGACACGGTGTGCGTCTCCCAGATAATGTGCTCCCCACCCTGCAATAGAGAAAATGCAATCAATTAGTAGGACATCCATTACAGAATCAATCCATTCTGCGAGACCTACTCGCAAGTGTACATGTTCATCATTTGAGACAGCTTCCTTAGCACTGGTGTGATTGTTTGTCTAATCGCAATCCAGGGTTGGATCTTGTAGAAAGATATATTTGTGTATTCTATAAGGACAATACTGCATTGGTATATATGTCATACAACAACAATAATTCAAAATATTTTGTCTGATTTCAGACCCCAAACCTTAGTCAATATACATGTATCTATATCTATATCTCTAGATAATATCAGTACATGTATTCAGTCAATTCTTAACAAATCTATACCAAATCCCAATCATAGATAATCATAAAAATTTAGCACATATGACAGAATAAGTATAACGGCTTGACATAAGCTGGTTGGCTGAGCTGAATGCCTGTCACAAATGCGTCAGAATGGTATATATAGTTGCAGTGGCACATTCGTCAGACTTCCAGTATCAACACACACAATTGAGCATCGTCACTAAAAGCAACGTGACCTCACTGACCTCATCTTTATGCTAACTTTCATACATGTGCATGTGACTGATTTCGATATATATCGTCAAATGTCCTTTATTAAGAAATCTGCTGAGCGGCATACCAATATTTGTCACCGTGCGATAAAAGAACACTCTATTAACACACGCTTTAAAGATATTTTCTTTCCAAAATGAAGGCATAAACTTTCTTCTGTTGTTGAGTTATTGTAAGGGTGTTATTTGGCCTCGTGCCAGCGACTGGAGTAAATATAGTACGGGTATATGGTCGAACGTATGACTATGTGGTCTGTAAAAGAATAACAGTGCATAGTGTCCTGGCACGTTTCTGCGAATTCTATTGTAGAATCGTAGCCCACGACGTGCGGCCGGACCTTGGGGACTGTGCCTAAGGGAACATGTGAAGGGGACGGGGAAGCCCCTCCAGGGTGTCAGTATCCTACTTCTTTAACTTTCATGTCACAAGGTGCTGCCTGAACTCCCGACAAATCCTTAAGCAGAGCCTGGGTTTTCTAGTAATCCCGGGGCTAGTAGAAGAGTAATGCCTACACGGTCCCACCAGATCCTTACTCATGTGGTTGCCTTGCTTCTACAGTGCTAGATCAAAAACAATCGTCCGGTTTGACACTAATGAGAAGTAATTTGAATAATATAAAGGAAATACAACTTTGTTACAAAACTAAGACAAGTTGTTTGTGTTGTGTAACTGACACAATATATATTGTGACAATACAGATTACTATTTATCACATGGTACAAATGGAAGGGGAGGTGGGATCCTATTGAGACCTTGTCCTAAACACCCGTACCTCTGACACCCCTGCCTCATCACAGAGAAAAAAAACCCAACTCCGCGTGGACACACATAGCATGTCACTCTGGTTATGCGCGGCATCATGACACGATCACGCCAACAATGGCGTAAACGCCAACATTATTTTTCACCATGCCCCATTTCCCTCTCCACGCGCGCTCTCCTCAAGCCCTACCCCATCCTCGATGCTTACCCCAACACGACACCCCCACGTGCGTCACCCCGGTCCGCCGGGTGCAATGTACCCCCGTTTGATGAAGATGAGATACAGGAGGGGTTAACTAGAAAAAAAATAAAGAAAAAAAGTGGCGGGGTAGTTGACGGTCGCGGCTGCCCAATTAACGCCCCTATATAATATAATATAATATATGACCACAATTAAGCAGGGTCTCGAAGAGCTCGGCGGACACGAACAACGTACATCTGAGGCCTGTGTGTGGTGACGGCGGTTGTTGCAGTGCAGTGTGGAGGTATTAATGGCGACCGTGTGCGCAATGTCGCCCCAGCGTACACCTTTTTGTGGAGGTTGTCTTTTTCTGTGTCTGTCCCGCGCTGAGCCAACCTTGTTTAAGTGGGAGATATGTGTGGAATGCTTTGTCCAAGCCCCGAGTGGTGGCGCCCCCCCCCTCCCCAAAGAACACCCCCTCCCTTAGTGGAGACCTGCGAACCGAGTATCAGCATGGGGGCTCCACTGTCCCTCTGAATAATAAACTGATAATTCACCTAAAGAAAAAGTAGATAAATCACGAAAGCAATCTATGAAAAAAGCGTCACTGGTTATTTCAATTACGACATAGAGATTAATGTGCTCTGATCAGGGAACGCGACAGCCTTTACAATATACCTAGATATAAAATAGACACAAGTTTTGTCGATAATCTAAAAAAAATCACCTAAACACAAAGTCTACAAATTGAATTAATCACTATAATCATTCCTCTCTCTTCATTGAACTTTGTAACATTTTACTATAATTGTTTGTTTGTTTGTTTTTGGTTTAACGTCCCAGTTGACCCTGGGTGTACATACAGACCATCAATTATTTAAGCTTTTCACTTTCGTAAATTCATTTCAGTCATATTTTTTTCCCAAATATTTAATAAACAGTCAAAGATATTTGTTATTTCAATATAAAAAAAATTAGATTCTATTTCAGCCTCGGTGCTACAAATTACATGTTTCCTCAACCTGGAATGTCCCCCTAATGAAGCGACCATACTTCTAGGCTACAAAGGGAAACAGTCCTGAGTCTTCCCTCCGGGGTGGGCATAGCACAATGCCGTACAGACAGGTGAAACGGGGAGCTGGCACTAACCCAGATCACACGAGGGGACATGAGGAGAGGGGGCCCTGAGGCAAGGCAATATGCGATAAAGCAGGGCCAGACGAGGCAGGGGTGGCGGGGGATACAAAAATAGTGATAGAGGGATGGATGAATGGATCAGTCGAGGGATTGAGTTCACTTTCCACAGAGTGCAATATGCTATGTGAGACAGGACACTCGATGATCTCAGGGGATGGGAGATTCACTGACTCGTGATTCAGTGAGGTAGTGTAGGACGGAGGGCGCTGAAGGTTTAACTTCCGACTTGTTAAACTATCACAACTTTGAGTACATAGACTGGTTGAAGAAAAGAGTGATTTATAAAGAGGAGAGAAACAGGATCTTGATTTCTTTTCCGTTCTCTTCCATTAGAAATCACTTTATATGTACGCTGTCCCACTCTAGGTGGCCTGACCTGAGTGACCCGACTCACACATCACACGTCCCCTCTGCCCTTTGGTGCTAAGTGGGCGCTCATTAAGTGGCCGCCGCTTCATGGCTAAATATCGTCCTAATGATGGGCACGACTTGAGAAAGAACCCTCCCGCACTCTCAGCTAAACACTCACCACAGGGCGGTATACAAGTAGGTTACGTCCGTCCATACAACACCCCTACCCACCCTGCCTGTTATCAACGGAGTCCGGGTAGAGGACCGGACCAGTTCTTTGATGCGCTTAATCAGTGACTAAAGAGCCCAACACGTGCTGACATAACATACTCCACGTAATCGGAGCCTCTATTGGGTCGGATACATGGGCGCTGGGATGTAATCCTGGTGAGGCTTAGTTCATATTATTATTACTACTCAGGGACTCACGTGGATACAGGGGGGAGGTAGACCTTGTATCAGAGGACCATGACTCTTGTAACCCAACACACACATCCCCTTCACGCCTCTTCCTACCCCTCAACACACGCACACACCAGTAGACATATTCCCTCCACATACCAGACATGCCCACGTGGTCACATCGGGCTATGTGACCCTAATCCGAACGGCCCTGCGCCCCTCCACCACGCCCGTATCATAACAATCCCTCCCCGCTTCCTTCTTTACCCTTGGTCACATGTGCTTTCCCACACACTAATCCATCCTTCTTCCCTTCTTCATGCAGTACCAATTCTGTAAGCTGGAGAACACTCGTGAATATAAAAATGGAAATAGATATGTAAAATTTCCCAGATCCAGTTTTCATATCGCAATACCCACAAATGCGGCAAATTGTAGGATCTCTTGTGTAAACATGTATATTTTTCTTGTATAAAAAAGGGCTGCAGTAAGTCTCATACTACATGTATATAGATCCATCCATGTAGCTATGACATGGCAGGGCAAGGGCTGGGGTGGCTGGGAGCCCTGCACAACCTAGACTAAATAGAGGATTGGGGACACCAGATATCACGACCCCTCGCCTCCATCCCATTGACATTATTAACGAGAACTACAAGCAAGCGACAAAAGTAGGAGACAGGGTAAAAACAAGGAAAGGAACTTAAATAGCATCCATCCCTGTAAAAGGTCACCTGATATTTCTTAACAGTCGTTTATGGGATATAAACGAAGGTGACCAATATGGAGTTGAAGGGGTTGAGGCTGGAGGGAGAGGGCTGGTGGGTAGGGATGGGGGAGTGGTCTGATGTCAGCAGAGCTTCCTCATCAGTATGTCACAATGTAAACTTAGAGATGACATCAGGACTTGATAGACAACATTGTGCAATTCCCAGTTAGGTCATTGGTACAGATAGATACGACATCGATGGAAACACATGATTTCGTCTAGGGAATACGTGTGTGTGTAAGCGAGGCATTCATGAACATATTCCATAAGTGTTTGATCAATCAAACAACAATTTTGCAAACTAAATACAGCGGTACTAATACAATTACCTTGCGAAAGTGAATAGCATATTGGTAGCCTAGATACAGATTGGCCGATAAAACATCACCTGTGCATTTACAAATATCTCACCTGGGAGTAGAGACCGGGTGAATTTTTCACCCCACAATCCGGGCAGACACAGTTATTGAGATGTTCATTTTCGCCTGGAGGAGGCTGGCTTCGTCTTTTCCTGCGTCTGCCAGGCCAGGCGTGGGCGGCACGGGGGAGAGCGAACAGCATCGTCATCCACGTGATGCCGTGTCCCTGCTCTCAATTACCCCACTCACCAAACGAGGGTGTATATTATCAAGACACTGAGAGCCCCCTAATTGAATATAAAAACTCTCGTATCGATGTCTATAGCTGTACCGCAACAAGCGGCAGCTGCTCTGTTGCACAACAGCCGTGACGTAACAAAGCTCCCTGCGAAATATGAATATGTATTGATAATCTGTGGGGTGACTGTAACTCCCTCCAGGGTAGGATCCATGTGGTGGATAGGCAGAATTACCGTGGAATACTCCTGAGTATCAATGTGACACCTTTAGAACTCCTTGGTGTGCGGGAGCAGGGCCGGCAGGTGCGAGCACTCCTATTGTCAGGTGCCTCAGAATTCCTACAGAGTTCCTCCTGTGTCTAGTAACCACCGACAGACGTCCAGGTGGACGACGGCTGGCGCTATGAATGAAGGGGAGGTGAGATGAAGGGGTGGCCCGGTGTAGACAGGATGGAGTGGTGGGGAGGAGGGGGTGCGCGGTGGACAGGTCTGAGCCCGTCCGTCCTATCCTCAGTCCCAGACCCGCGCTAAACAACACACACCTCCATGCCACCACTCAGACATGGCACACTTCACACGGGTATCACCTCCAGGGTGCTATAGACACCGTGCCACCAAGGAGGGAAACACCAGCACGGGTTACGAGGACTGGACACCAACGCACGTAACGTTCGCTCTGTTCGCCGACCTGTGATATACTTATACGGGCCTCAGTCTGTGTGTGCAAAGTAAGAAGATCGTGGCCCTAGTCGCGGAGCCGGTTAAAAAAGAGCGGGCACAGGGCCTCCTCCTCCTCCTCCATGTCCTCATCCCGCCCCCGCAGTTATCGCCGTCGCCGCCCTCAGTCTATCTCCAACCGCTCCGCGGCCCGACTACAGCTGTCTGCCCGTCCCACGCTATCCTAACCATCTGCAGCATGCATGGCCCATTGGGGCGGTGTTTTTCTCCCCACTTTTCCTGTTATTATTTCGGCTCTATCTCGTTGGCGGAGTCTTTCGGCAGGGACACATCGAGGCGTTGAGAGACGAGGCCTCCTGCGGATCTCTCTCTCTCTCTATCCATGTGACCATATGTCTGTCTGTGTGTGGTGGGGCGTAACCATGCTGCACCTCCTCCTCCCTCGTCACAGATGGCTGCGTAATGGAGATCCCGTTCTCACAGCATACAATGCGAAATACCAGAGTATCTTTGTATAATGTTTAGCTGAATAGAGAAACTCACCTCCCATCTCCACTCTACCTCTATTTTCTCCCTGGATCCCCCGGCCACTTGGCCACCAACATGGTCCCATACATACCAATACAGTGTAAAAATCCGCTTCCTAGCTCCCTACACCACGCCCCATCCCGCCCCTTGCCCACCTTACCGACACCGGCCAAGATAAATACAGAGGTATTTATTGGCATGTTCACAGCACAGTGGCCCATCTGTGTGTGAAACAGAGGACTGTCAACGGCGACCACCCAGCTGATAAAGTTACCACTGTTATTAAGGCCATATTTTTCGCTGCTGATCATGAATATATACCAGTTTATTCATAAAGTTTCTAGAGAAGTGCTATAAATATATAGCATAGAGTAACTGGTGAGCTACGGCACGATAAGAAACTAGCACGCCAGACGCAGTCACCTATAGGTGGTAGACGAGGTCCTTCGCCTGACCCAAAACTGCCGAGTGTTTGTGAGCGTATGGTTATACAGAGCGTAAGGAAATCATTTTAAAAGAAAACGAAACCAAAGTCTTGTAAAAACAAGCCCTGGAGGCGACGTCATGGGAAAGTCCTGGGGTGAGCAGCGGTCTCTGGTGGAATGTGAGGACAGGCCTAGCAGTCTGGAGAACACTTCACACTCAGAGCACTTTTTCACCCTTGCTTTTCCGGTTTTTTTCTTTGATGCTAGAGCTGATCCTTTTAGAGATCGCTTAGGCCACGAATTAGGGTCGCTGTGTTTTTGGACGTGTTTCCTGTTTCCCATGCGGCCATATGGTGTAGCTGGGTTTGGTGTTTGATTCCTGGGCCGGTTAGGCGTTACGGGAAGTCCAAATGCTTCAAAGAAGTTTTATTTCTTAATTATGTCCATAATAAAGGACTTCAGCAAGTCTAGGTTTGGTGGTGAGAGGACAAGATTCTAACGTGTACATGTACTGATAAACTGATAATATCTGAAATACTTTATCGACCGATAACGATTGCAACACTAAGGCAATTAACCCGTATCCTCATCTTATTTTATGATGGTACCCGAGGTAACATCCACGTACTGTAACAGGGGGTGAGTAGCCTACATGTGCATGGGAGATTAACACTGGGTTTCACTGCCTCCGGCGACCCGTCATGCCTCTGGTTCAATGCTCCAAATGGGACAATGAGATCTGTAGGACATGCGCTGACGTCAGATTTAGGTTGAGGGTTATAACCCTTGACACACATACAATACTCCTGGTGTTTTTCCACAACGTACAAACACATTTTTTCATCACGATCATTGACAAAAATAAGACTCCACTCCATACTCAGTTCCTCATATAGCGACGATCTAATCCCCAGACAGGAAACCCGAGTTGAGAATGGCGTCAACATGGGAGAGCGTGGCCAGGATAGTGATGTTCACATAACCCGCACTAAGACAGTGAAACCAGAAACCCCAACTGACCCCACGTGTAAGTACTGGTGATGTCAAGCGAACAGCAAGTGCATCGGGTCCTGGTGTTTGTTTTTGTTTTGTGTTTATTTCTCTTTTAATTCTCCCAACAACGTGACATGCCACAGCAGGTCATGGGCCCGTCGGTATTTCACAGCTGGAACAGGAAGCAACCATAGTGTTATCTATAGACTGCCCCCAACCAATCAGACATGCATTTATTATCCATCGTATACAAAGTCCCTATTGAGAATGAATGGGGCCCATTATATAAAACCTGTCAGATACCACAACTGTGGTATACGGATCCAAAGCCATGGTATACGGCCTTAAAGCCATGGTATACGGGAAAATAGTCCATTTGTGCTACAGAGAAAAAAAATATTCGCTAATTATTTACACCAAAATATGACAATTCCTGGGTTTAATTCATTTGGAGAAGATGGATAATAAATATAATAATCAATAGTTTTGTGGAAAGGCGGCTCTATTAACCACTCGAGGTTGACGTCGTAATACACTCGATAGCGTTCATATATTACTACGCGTCTACCTGTTGTGGTTTATAGCCGCCTGTCCACAAAACCATCGATTATTGTGTATGTATACCACATGTTTTTTTTCCAACCAATCACGAAACTTGTACTCGTTGCATTAAAAAGGTTTTTGGAAAGTCACATGTAATTTGATGTCAAGTGAATGAATAAAGTTTTTGTTTAAAAAAAGAAGGTGTTTGGATATATTGTATTGCAAAAGTATGATGTTAAAAATTCATTGAAATTTGAGTTTGAAATATTTACTGAACATTTTCGAGTAGCATTGCTTCCTACATATGATTTTTTGTGTGATCTAATTGGAAACAGTAAAATTCAAGGTAGCATCTGCTGTGAGCTGAAGTGTATTCCGCTACGTCTGAAATGACATGATTTATTCGCCATGAATGCTGACAATACAATCAAGGATGCTAATGAATACACGAAAGATGGCGCCACGTACCGACTGACCCACACAAGCCAAAGCCAGAGAAGATGCTATAAAACCAGGAAATTTGTCTTAACCCCTCGGTTAGCTATAATTATGTCTGGTTTATTACTATACCATAGGTTCACCATTTCCGTAGAAGAGCTGAGCATAGCCTATAGATCCACCTAGGCACTGTACCAAGGCAGAAAGGGACGTTGTGAAAGGTTACAGAACTAATTGCAGTAACGGAATCGACCCACTCTAGTGAGGACCAGTGTTTGCAGACAGGAAACACAGCTCTTCGATCAGCGTTCGGAAACACCCTGCGCTAATTAAAGCGGGCGTCTCACGGGAAGAGCGCCGTCCAGCGGCTGCCAGCTGAACTACTTCTGGTCCGTTTCCCTTTAACAGTAACAAGCAAAAACTAGTGCTGGCATTCCTGAAGGCGTTCATAAGCCAGCAACAGGGAGGGAAATGCATATTCAGGTCCCTGTCCCGGCACTGACGACTCTTAATGAGCACAATGTAACATGTCAAGACTTCGCCAGACTTTGACAGTGATCAAAATGCAGCAACTACCACATTCAGTAAATCAATTCACACGGAGCTAATTTCTGTCATTAGACAAAGAAATCTTGTAATGGAGGCGGTCCATCCAGAAATATTAACTCGTTAGTAAAGTTAGGCTAATTAGCCAATTTCTATGAACTGATGCAGCCTAATAAATGTAACAGCAAAGTGGTGTCTCATGTGATGTTTTCTATGGATGCACTGGTCAAACCTACAGCAATACATCTGTAGTACTCTTAACCGAAACTGACAAGCGACACGTTATAGCACCGACCGAAGAGGTCACTGTCACATATGAAAGGGTTATACATCTTTATGCGAAGACCTTTGTCTCAGTGAGTGCTTGCCTTTCCTTGCCACAGCACTGATGGCTTCTCTATATTTATTATACACCATATCTAGGAATTCAGCCATGATACACTTAAAGGATATCTATTAATGGTGATTTCGTGAATAGATAAAAGCATATCCTACAGACAAACATTTTGGTGGTCTGAGAACTGTTTGGTCTGGTTGATGTAATGTCCGATAATTGTAAGTGGCTGTAAGAAAATAAAGAATATGTATAGAGTGCATGGCAGATCGCCTGTAAGTTTAAGCACCATACATTGTACACTGGTTGGGGCATGGTCCACAATGAAATCAATCGCTTTCCTAAATTTACTGGCCATTTAGAACTGCGTTGAACTGCGTGACCCGAGCTTATGCTGCGCAAATGATACATGATACTTAATATCCAAGTCACTATATGTGGCACAGAAAGACACGGGATCACTTTGACTTTGATTATAACGACAGTGCAAGGATCTGTCGCTTTGCACACACTCCAAACACTGAAAATTCGTTAAGTATGAGAAAGAGAAATAGATATTGTTGCCAGTGGTGACTGAAGGATAAACAAGTTCATCCTTCGTAGGATAGTTTCAGACTCTAGTTCCCTACGATAGTTTCTGCACAACGGGTATGGTTTGGCGTAGAGGGGTAGGCCTATACCTGGTCCAAAATTAAAGTGAATGTTGCATTCTTACTCATTCAATACCTTAGAATATTTGGTACAAGCAAGGTTAAAACAAATCATAATTTGCTGCTCTAAAACAAGAGAAATTTCAAATTTCAACCCAATAGTCTATCGAAAAAAGGGTACAAATGTTTTTAGTTTCTAATCGAATGTTATCGATATAGATGAAAAGCCGGAATTCCGTCATTTGGCGGAAAACGTGCATTCTTGGAATGCACTAATACTACTACAACTACTAATAATAATAATGAAAAAAAGACCTACAGCGTTAGCAAAGACACAATCACTGATACACGATACATCTAACCTCATACGCCCTTTCAGCACCAGCAATGGCCACAGGTAGTAGTAATGGACAGGACACGGTGACCTTTGAGTACAGGTGCACCTCCACCAGTGTTCTCACGTCAATGACGACAAAATGGCAGGTCATGACGTCACCACCTGAGCGGATATAATTACCGACGGGTCACGTCGTCACGGGCGTACTTCAAAGTTCCTCCCGGTAAGAAGACCACACCGCAGGTACCACGGACACCACGCCCCTCACCTGCCTCCAGTTACCTCACTGTGCTCTGTCGGGGAGGTAAAAGGTCTGGGGGTTTTGAGCGTGAGGGTGATGCAGTGTCATGGCAAAGGAGTCCGCTAGTTCAGTATTGTCACTTAACTGCCCAGAGTCATAATACAGGGATGTCAGTTGGAGTCAGGCAGAAAAATGGAAATATTTCATTTGGGTTTTTCTGCCATAGTGAAATCGGGAAAACTTGGATAATATGTCCTTTTCGGCCATGGCATGGGGCTGAAGGTCTGTCGGGAGGTTCAACCCATGGTTTTATTGTAGTAATTGAGGCTAAATCACTATTATCTTTGGTAGAAAAAGGGACAATAAATTACATATACTGGATATGAAAAAGTGGATTTCCACGGAAAAATGGAAAACTGACATCTCTGATAATAGGCCGCATTAGTCTATTTATCAAAGGTATGTGTTATTTCAGAGAGATATATTGTCTCAGAATTTATGCTACTTATAATATATATACTGTTAATGTATACAGATTTTCTGTTAGCATAACACCACTTACAAAAATCGTATAGCTAGCTTCCGCGTAAGCATGTGGGCGACACATCCAACTCCAGTTAATCAGTACCGCAATTAGTCTTTATGCATTCCCTAATCTTCTACTTAGAAAACACAAGAACTATTTTCAGCTCTAGATCAGGTGTGTAAATGTTGATCGGGAAAGGGAAGGCGAGGACTAACGCGAAGAGAAGAGGTTCTCTTACGACACAGCGCACGCTTTCAGATGTCCCAGCACGAAAAATACAATTCAGTCTCGGGTAAAATATACCTGGACAAGCCTACCTACCTATAAGTGTGTTATGTGTATTGGCAGACCATTACATTACATTGTAAGTGGACATCTGCAATACATAAATCGTGGAATAAACACTAGATTCGGAGGTTGACCCAAAGTGAACCTTTTTGTCTATTGGAATAATAAACCAATGGAATAATACAACTGACCTGGTGTGACTTTATATGTCAAGGATTGGGCATGTCTGTCAGTATGAACAACGGTCTAAATCCTTCGGAAATTACATTACAGAGTTCATGTGATTATATTCTCTAAGCATCAAGTTTTTCAAACATGTCATTTGTCCTGTCACTACCAAGACAAAGAATCATGCTTTGCTCTAATTGTCACAGGGCTTATTGCACGTTTCTCTTCTACTAGTGTCAGTGCAGTCTTGGAACCGAGTAGGTACCTTTATTATGTTCTGATGAACAGATACGCTGATAATGCCACAACTGAAAACATACATTCACATCAATTATAGTCATGAACATTGTCCTGTGCACATATCAACACTGGGAATTAAAATCCCAGGTGACACTGAAAGCTATGAGAGATTATAATCTCATGTCTTCATTTTTTCGGGCTATATTTCGGCTTCAGAGAGGTTTGTTCCACAGCAAGTCTTCATGCATGGGATTTGAAAATAACAAAAGATCCTGAAAAAGGGTTTCCGGGGGTTCGATGGACCGTATTTTTAGCTTTCCTATTTGAATTTCTGGCCTCAGCAAAGAACTAACATGGGTTTTCTTATTTCTCATTGAATCTATATTGATCTCAAGAATGATCCTTGGGGAGAAATCCCATGCCTGAGTATTAGAATGAAGTAGTAAATGAGTAAACCCAGCAGTATCAAACGAGGGATAAGAGCACCGTTAGTGCTTAGAAAAATGTATCCACCCTGTGAGTTAAATGTTACCAGAGTGTGTGGGTACCGCCATGGAATCCCCACTTCACATACCAACCGCCCGCTGGTAGAACAATACTTAAGGTCAACTCTGCCATTAACTCCACTTAGGTGGTGTGCTGGTATAGAGGCCCAGGTAAGGGTTGGATCTGGATCCATCACGCCACCCGCCAACCCCGTGCCTACCACCAACACATAGGGGCTCCTCCTTAACGCCCCTATCCCAATAGTGAGCTGCAGGTGTTACAGTCCATTGGTGTAGGTACCCTAGAGTTTAAGCTTACCTCTCCGGGCGGGGAACAGAGGGAGATGACCACCATGGTAAAACTCCACTTCCTTGTGACACGTTGGGTGTGTTAGTTACGCAGGCTGAAGAATCTGTCTACTGCTGATGTGGCTGCACACCACGGCGAGAGCCAGAGATGCAACTAGCATCCCTGCCCACAGTCATGTCACGGTTCATGTATCCCTGATACCCTTCTTTCCTTCTGTGTCTTCTCTAAATCGTTCAGGTTCCTCAAGTGAGTAGCCCAATAGCCTGAGTAGAGAGTAGTATGACCCGGCAGCGCGGCGCCGTGGAGATAGATCTCCGACCTGTGGAGCCAGGCTAGGCTCAGGTGTGGCTCCGGTGAACTGAGACAGGTGTTTGCTGGACGGGGGAGACCAGGTGGCGCGCCCCACAGCTTGCCGGGCAGGCGGTCGGGCCTCCCGGCGGTCGGGCCGTCCCTCACCGCTAATAGCAGTTAGAACCTGGTCATTATGTGTACCGCCCCAATTCGCGCTTTGATGTCGTCAACATGTTCCGTCACACTCCCGCAGGTGAGAGACCACAACAAACACATCTTTATCATCCACATCCTGGTTAGAAAAAAACAACAACCATGTCATATCATGACCTAATATGCATACGCTACTATCATCTAAACACTGAATAAATGATTAAAACAGTTTTTAACGATCCAGAAATTTATCAGGTGACTCGGGCAAGACGAATATTCTTTTCGATAAGTGGGTGTGGCTCGCCGAGCAGCTCGCGGTTGCCCGGTCGCGGGCGCTGTGGACGGGGGCTGTTGCCGCCTGACGTCAGGTGTTGGGGCAAGGCGCCAGGAGGCTAAAGGAGGCCCGCCCCACCCACCTCCTCCCAGCGGTCCGCGGGGAATGGCCGGCCGGATCCCCGTCCTGACGGGTGTCGGAAAGCGAGGCCCCGGTAGCCGTCACGTGCGAGGAAGGGCGCCGTGTAAAAAACAGGTATACGGTGAGCGGCTGAGTGACAGCCCTGGAGAGGGCGCTGTTGCCGCCTCCTAATGAAGCGAGCACTTTTTGTATTCTTCTGTATGTAGGGATGGGTCTCACACAGAACTGTTCTCCACGGGACTCTTCCTAAGGACGTCTCCGCAACTCTAACCACTGTCAGGCGTGCCGGACTATGTTTGATGGAAAGTCTGTCCTCTTCTCACAGAACTTGCAACCGTTCACATCTCTACCACTGTGACAATAGTACATGTAGTTCACTCATATGACCTGCATCGTTCATGTTTCTATCATTGCGACATTAGTTCTCCACACAAATAACTTTTACTGTCCACGTTTCTATCACTGCGACACTAGTCATTCATCCAGATGACTTACATCGTTCACCTCTCTATCACTGTGATATTAGTCCTTCACTCACATGACTTGTACCATTCACATTTCTATCACTGTGACATTAGTCCTTCCCTCATATGGCCTGTATACTGGTCACCTCTCAAACACTGTGATGCTAAGTTCTTCGCGCACAGGTCGTTATAATGTTATATTTGGATCCTTCCTCCTTCTATGCATAAGGCTCTACTTGTCTGAGCGTGGCATTAAAGTTCCGTCCACAAGACTTCATATTCACGTCTCTGTCAGTGTGCTGTTTGTCCTGTACTCATTACCAACTGTAACCTCACACTTAAAGACCTGTCGCACAGACCCTGTCTCCCTGGAACTTGTCCTGAGGAAATCCCACAGTTCTTTGCTCAGTGCATGGCTCTCCATGTTTGTGGCATCGACCTCGCAGAAACCACAGGCATTTTCCTTTCAGTCTTTTCTGTATGTGCGACTGTCTGGGCGTGGTGTTACATGCCACTACCGGGTGGTAAAGAATGGGAGTAGCAGACACTCTTAGCATCACGAACACCTGCAGAAAACCGTGGGAATCTATTCTACCCAGACCTGTACTTTACCACATGGTCTGCACTAGTGTGCCTGCCACAACATATGATCTAATCGGTAGAGCGGTAGACAGCAAAGCTTGAACCTTAAACTTTGAACTTGAAAGTAAAATATGAACTTCTTTGAGTCACCGAATACATTACAGAATTGTATTACGGTGAGTAACTTCAGTCACTGCTCTACGACAATTATCCTTACAGCATGCGTACGATAACTATAATCCACCACACCCGGGTTATCGACACACTGTTCAGGTGTAAAGTGACCATGATGTCATAGTACACAAAGATTCCCAAATCCTATATCGTAACCTTACAACAGGTAAACATCTACTATTAGACCATCGCTACAGTGAAGCTTAAAATCATTACCTATAGCTGTACCAGTGACTATACCTCTGATGGTATTTAGGTGGCTGGCACTGGTTCTGATGGGAGCGAACGCCTAGTGTGTGAGCCTGGAGGGGGTGGGGAGCAGCTGGGCCCCCGGAGCTCTTGTGCGGAATGTAACCACTCACCCCCCCCCCCCCTTCCCCTCCAGATGTACTCCCCCTATACACATCACATACCTAACGGTCAAATGTGGGCGGCCAAACAAGCAGAGGCAGTCGATCCAACCTGGGCGCACGGGGGGTTTACTGGTGTATGTCCACACAGGTGTGAAACTCCGACGGAGATTACACCGATGATCAACAGGTATTACGCCACAGCTACCTGGTCCTACACCCCGCCGCTTTCTTTACTCCTGTAGGGAAGTCACATAGCTTAAACCATGGAGGCATACTTATGGATGTTCCTGTAGCATGGGCTTCTGCAATAGATGTCTAAATTCTTGCTGGTTTTGGTTTTCGAAAAAAGACAAAAACATACAGGCGCAAAAACTATATATTTTCAAGACAAATTAAAGCACATAAATCATAACATACATTGTAATTTCACAATTCTTAAGGCATATCGACCTACTTTTGCAGCAGGCATTATTGCTAGATCATTCCAGAATACTAAGAACGAGTGTGTTATATAGTTATTATTCATATTCGAAGCTGGTCTGAAATATCAACAATAAATATGAAATCACGATCTAAAAAAGCATGAAAAAATATTGTCCGCTCACAGATACGTTTTTCTACAGACAGACCCATACACCAGTCAGCAGGGATGGAAGAAGGTACACAGCAACCGACTTGATTCCAATGAATCCAGTAAAATCCGTCGCTGTGAGATAGAACCCTTTCCAAAAGTCCAATTTCTTAGTTTTTATAACCAAAAGGTTATTGACTTCTTTTTTCATTTGATCCTATCACATTTTTTTTTAATAACGTGAGGACACATTCCTAATAACATCGGACGAATCTAGTTTCCTAATTACTATTATATATCTATCGATGTCAAACAATTCTAGATAATTTATTGGATAGCTAATAATTCAGTTCAATTTTCGAACCCGCGTTTTTCTGTATTCCTTAGGCCCTGCACCTACCAACGCCGATTCTGGTCCCAACATGCATTACGATTGACTTCACGATTGGAATCTAAAGTTTGATCCATTAGCCATGGTGTTAGGTGTTTCTTATCGTAGGGTATCGGGAGGTCGTGGCGCGGCGTAGGTGGGGGCAGGGCCTGAATGTTGTTTTATAAATTGGTCACATACCGCAATCAATAACAGATAATCTTACTCAGTAGGTTGTTCATACTAGTTGTAGTCTAGTATGAATTTCCCAAACCTCTGGTTGGTTATATCAGAATGAACTAGAGATCAACCCAGCATGAGCCGCCGAACCTGTATTATGCCTCCTATTAATGCTTGTTAATAAAAATGTGATATAGGCTAGACTGAACGGCGATACTTATGCATGCAATTCCACCAGAGCTGGTGCGGTCTATGTCAAATCACCATGATTTTCGACGAGATTCCAAAAGCCAGTGCGAGACGTATCTTTCTGATTCCACCTAGTGACAAAAATACAACAAAAAGACAAAAACAAACCAACCCTATCAATGCCCATCAAACTGATTTATGAAATAATATAGATTCCTGTATACATATATGCCACAGCTTTGAGATTAACAAGAGCCAGTGTGACGATAATGAAAGATCATATCAGCATGGTAGAGTCTGGTGGGAGCTGAAGTGCTGTTGATGGGGAGACAGTACCGGGTGTGCTGTGCGCCTGTGAGCGTACCGGGTTTATCACCGTGTGGTGTGATGTGTGTAACCATGTGCGTGGCAGAGCCCTTGTATAATCCCCGCGAGACACAAAAAAGAGCCCGATAGTGGTGGGGTCTGGTGAGGCGTGGTAGGCGCTGGCACGCTACCACGGTCTCTGTTGACAAACATATGAAGGCGGAGTGGGCGTGTGTTAGTCGAAACAATGGTGCTGACGATGGACAGAGGTTCCGATAACCAGAGGGCAGTATAGACCACACCTAGTTCTCAGACGTGGACCATGCTATGTGCAGACTCGACACAACCTGTTAACTAGGTACCTACCTCTGATACATCTATCAGTGCATTGATGATTAGTTTTATAGTTTCTGAGAATGTTCTTAGACCAGTACAACACATACAGCAATAAGGTGCGATACAGCATGGAATCCTCGCTCAGCATTCTTGATGGCTGCTGTGTTATATTCAAAGTCCTTCTCAAGTCTGGGATCACACGTATTGTTTTCCCATGAACATATATTTGCAATGTGTAAGTGCAAAAAAATGGTAGTGACGTCATTTTCTCCCTTTTAAATCTTTGCAGAATTTCAATATTTCCATTTCGACATTTCGTCAATTACCCCCTGCCACCCAAGGAAACTGCAAATTTTTTTTTAATTTTCCTATTTTCTTCCTCATGAACAGTTATCCAACATAGACTTGCAAATGGTGATCAATTGATTTTTTTTCAGTATTCTGAAAAGTATCTGGATGTCCTACCTTGATACTTTCAACAAATACACATGCATCTAGGAAAATAGACTGGCCTCAGTCCCTGTATCCTACCTCTCTCCGCCTACCACCACCGCTACCGCGACTGTTCATAATCAAAGACTTGAGCAAGTCTACTAGGAAAATACTCTCCTGCTATCCAGTTTACCTTCATGTGCTATAGACCATGGGTTCGCTGGGCCCTATAAACCTGTCAGTACCCCACTACAGTAATCGCACCTCGGCAACAAATCAGACGGCGTAAGCGCCAGTGAGAGAGGTGTCCATACTATGCTGAATCTAGTGGTCAATTGAGGGCATACTATTTTTTGCCCATTTCAAATATCACTAGTATTGCCCATGAGCAACATGCACTGGTAACCTCATCTAACCCAGAATGATTACAAGGATGCTGGTCGGTTGGTAAACGGTATCATCTAAAGGGAGACAAGGTAACATAGAACAAATATATCTGAGAATTATATCATTCTGCGGTAAAGGATATTAGCATATATACAATTCTACTTTAACTGACGCTCGGTGGGGGAGCTTATTATCCTATTCCGAGACCACGAATCGTGATCGGAAGGCAGTACCACACACAGCTGAATACGGGTGGGTCGTGATCGCAGTCGCGAGTCGTCGTCGTAAGGACACATGTCCGGGCGTGTGGTACGTGTACGATGTATGACCAAGAGCGGGAAGCGGCAGAGGAGACACGCCATCCCCAGGGTCCACACGTGTTCAGGCGTCCTGCGGGGGCCTAACGTCTACGGTAACGTTCCCCGTAACGTCTCTATACGACCAACATGACCGGCCCACTTGTCCCAAACTTAATGACCATTTTTTACCACCGCTGGGATCTGGAACACGACGTACATCAATCTCCAAGAGTAGTCTTCACTTCCTACTCAGTAAGTGAGGCGATCTGCTCGGAGATTGGAGGCTGGTGCTCATTTCATCTGGCAGGTGGCGCAACAGATTCCTGAAGTTCTCGTTAACCTGTTTTCCTGGAGAGACTTCTGAGGACTTGGTTGTTTTGTTATCTCTTCTTTCGAGACCCAGCTCCTGCCTTCACTTCATGCTAACAATGTCTCAAGTTGACATTCACAAGTACATCTGGTTTGCCTGGCTAAACCCAAGGCTCCCGGTTATAACGGTAGAATCTTTCGATTATTCAGTTGAAAATTTGGAGGGTCTAACCGATTATAAAAGTTCTCCAATAAACATAAACTATATGGATCCTATTGAGGTATCCCAAAATTCAGTCTGTTTACAGGTTCTGGTGTTCGCTGGTTGCCGATGTTGTATGGTGATAGACCCTTGACTTGTAATTGTGGGCCCACAATTATTGCAGTTTAACGGTTTTCATAAATCTTCAAATGGAGGTCTGGTGCCAAAAATGAACATTTCAGCTATTTGTACGTGTATATCTGAAATTATATTCAGTTTCTCCAAATATAAACAGGAAAGCTGTGGTTCATGTGGTCGTGGTGTGGCCAGCCAGTTGGGAACGGAATCTTTACTTACCCGGGGCGATAATAGGGATTTTAGTAACGTCTGGAGGGTCTATGGCAATAGTTCCAGACCATATTATCACGTCAGCATACTGTTCCTGGATATAGCTGTTCCATTATGTCCTGGTAGAAGTTAGAAGTGCATTTCACACTGCCTCGTATAATGCATGTGTGTGACATTCGGGGGACCTGTTTCATACCCTGCGTAGACCTACTCAGGGTGAGTGTTTATATTTGGTAAATACCTCTCAGTTAGGCGCTCACTTGGAGTGTTACTTCTACCGACGGCCCTGTAAGGACCAGGCAAAGTGAGGACTGTAGTATAGACTAACCCGAGAACTGTTAGCACTAAACGGTGGTACAAGGGACATGTCTGTACGAAATCCTTTAATATAAAACAGATTTTTTGATTCTATGTATGCAAATACCTGTGGAAATTACGGTTTCTCAACATATGGAACGAATCAAAATTTATTGATGAAAAACTAACCGGAATTGAGACTTGTCCGTATGGTACAACAAAAATATGGTAGCCACCAGGTAGAAACACAGTCATGTGATAACTGTATAAGCTCACACTGACTGAAACCTGCATGTGGCCCATCAGGAAACATAAACTGTGTCGAGTGTTCCAGCGCAGACTTCGACCAAAAACATAAAGGAAGCACGGGAAATGTACTAAAACCCAACAGAAATAAATCTCTATACACGAGATGCTGAGCGAGTACGATAAAAAAACGTCTTAGATTTTCTGATCTGGTGACAGGGGTGGCAGGGAACAGAGCTCAGAGTGCCAGTCGTTGACCATAGGAGAACCTCTGGTGGCCGTACTGTGTGGGCAGCTGGCACTAGAGGATCCAAACTAAAGGCCAGGATTCCGGATTAGAAAAGATTAAGGCATTCGGTGGGGGAGGAAGGGGGGAGGGTAGTTGGGTGAGGTATGGGCCATGTACGTGGAATTGGGTATGTTACCTGAGTGGACAGACATAGATAGTATATGTATCGCCATCAGGTAGACTGCGGAGGTATTTTGGATACATCTGTGGTTCCCTTTCGTATTTTCATTTCTTCTATTTTGAATTTCTATTTCTTAAAAAAAAACTTTGTCCATTTATACAGTGTTCTAACTATGGTCCAAGAAACGTACTTTTTTCGACAAAGAAGAATAAACTCACTCCCCTTTGACCATATGAAAAGACATAACATACACAAATAACAATTAAAAAAACAACATTAAGGGGGGTGGTTAATAGGGCGAGGACGATTCATATAGTTATAACCTATATATCTGATTAGATGCAGCGGCGGCCTGAAAATCTGCAAGTACAACCAACATATATCGAGGAACTATCATTGTTAGGATGATTAGGTTGTTATGCCGTAGGAACTGTAAATCTGTCAATTTTACATTTAGTCGGTATTGAATCACGAAAGGGCCTGTCCATAAATGACGTCATGCTATTTTTGACATTTTTTTGTCCCCCCCCCCCCCCCCTCATGGTTTGTCATACAAACATCATCATTCTTGGTCATGGAGACACCCCTCCCCCCCCCCCCCCATCTGCTTCATGACATCATTTATGGACGGCCCGAAACAGGAGAAATGTTATCTTTGAAACTTCTTAGATCATAACCAGAAAACCCGTTCAGAAACAAACAAATGCCAGTGTAACCAATGTCTTAAGCATTTAAGACATACATGTGCTGTAGTGATACCTTGGGAAGCAGACCCCCCCCCCCCCCCCCCTATCGCTCACCCCGTTCCCTAAATACACAGATTACGCTTTAAGAGGGTGCCAGGTAAGATCACAGTTTGAATTAACGCCTCGACTCAGACCGGTAGTTAACAGGGTCACACCTACCCGAGGGTAACCACCCCCTACCCTCCACTGCCCCTCATGGACTTGCATTACAACCTCCCTTTAAAGCTAACCCAGCTTTAACTTTAACCCCCGTACGCACCCAGCCACCATTACCTTCACACACCTTAATCACCCAGGGGGCTCACCCAGCGCCCCAAGGGTTAGAGGGTTAATATGCGTCTACAAACAGCTAACTACAGCTACCCCCGACATGGCTAGTAACGTGTCTTCCTACACAGGGGGCGCTACTATTTATACAACACTGCATTGCCCGTCCCTCTAGGGGCTGTGGGCCATATTCAGCACACAGTGGGACCCTATTAGGTTATTACTTTGTTCGTTCTCTATGCACTTCTGACTTCTAGGTGGCTCTATTTGTTCTAGACTGATGCGTCCCAATAAGACGGATGGCGCATCGTAAACTAGACAGGAGATTGTCCTCTAAAAATACTCCTTTATGGCCGGCAGATCACATTATCGTTAGATCTAATTGTGGGGATGGAGATGGACGATGGAGAAAGGCCGAGGCAGAGGAGACAGCTGGGTGGTTTATGACTTGTGCTGCATTCTGATTTAAATGTTTCACTGGCGATATACGTGGGGGCCTGATCATCTATATAAAGTAGGCCAACAGCCAAGCAGCCAGTTGCCTGTAATCAAGGGAAACTAAGTCCTTCATTGTTTACGGTAGTATTACTTTCTTTCTACACATGAGTATGTGTAAGTGGCAATTGGTTTTACGATCCAACCTTCTCCAGTTTATGCGACCCTCCCTTCGCGGATGCGAATAGACAGGATCCATACATTTATCAAACAGTAGATAGGACTTACTACTGATGTAGCATGACTGGTTCCTACACTCAGTATAGAGTCTATATACTATACTATAGGGACGTCAGGTGTATATATGTGAAGTTACGGTAGCAGGTAACCAGGTCAGTCTCTGGCGGGGGCTTGCTTACCGAGGCAGGTCGACCAGCCCCCGGTTATATCCCTGCTACCAGAGGGACAGGCGTAGTGCCCCCACCAACCCCAGGAGGTGGGGGTGAACGAGGGACAGGGAGAGAGACAGGTTCAGCTCTCCTTCAAACAAACACTTGGAGAGTCCTGCGGATCCCGCAGCCACGGACGACGAGACGAGGCCGCATACAATGCACTGGGTGTTAGCGCTCAGGCCCTCCAATGTTACTTCACTCATTTCTGTTCACCAAGAAAGCATCACATGTGGATTCAGTTCAGGCTGCCCCCCCCCCCCCGTATGTCTAAACAGTGAACACTATTAATGACACATCTTTCCCCATGTATTTTACGATCAAATGACCTAGAACTTCTTAATTTATAAACCAATGCGACTTTCCTCTTATACCTGAGGCATAATCCCCCCTCCACTCCCCCAACTCTGCTTTGTCCTTATTCATTTGTATGCAAAGCAAAAAAGGGATGTCTCAACTCCGCCCGACCGACTTGGTGTTGAATTAAACATGGCTTCTGCCTAAAAGACCACCAGACTAGTTCTCCCTGTCTCGTAAACTGTGTTTACAGAGAGATTCTAGCCCTTCCCGACCTTTGGACTTTGACTTACATCCCAAACTTCAAATTGCCTGTAATAAAAGCCACCTTTGTTAGATGTCTAGTCCCCAATATAAAAACGCCCGTGTCTTTCCATTGATCTTATTTTACTTTTCTTTATGTTTATGAAATACAAAGATCCGTATAACTGAAATAACTGCAGTCGGAATGAGTCAATTGTTCGGTCAACAATTGAAATATTCTGTGAAAATGAAATATGACCACCACGAATAGCTACATTTTCCTCACTGGGAGTCAGTGCTGAGTCGTTGACAGAACGGTAAGAAAATGCGTCCCTGACTGGTTCTGTCTCTGACTGGGGTGCCTAGTACACAACACTGCTCATGACTCGGTGCCCATTCAGCGTAGCGCGGTACGGATTTCTATTCATTAGTTATACTTGGGTCTGGACTCCTAACCCATGGTGGTGCTTAGCCCTCACCTCTGGGTCAGGGGTCACACGGGGATCCACAGGTAGATCACGGGACAGGTACACCTGTAAACGGTATATGGGCACCTTGCTTGGACAATGTCCCCATCTCCCAGTACCAACCGCTACACACCCACGACCCGACTGGTCACACATCGCTGATCAGAGCCCCGACAACCCTATAACGTTGATCCCAGCTTTAATACCTCAGTTTTAACGAGGAGTGGGGAAGGAGGGAGTGGGTACGGGCGGTATGTTAGACAGAAGGCCCTCAGAATAGATGCTAGTTGAAATCAAGTGAGTATACATTTTGTACTACACTAAGAGGGTGTCAACAAGGGTTCAGGCCTTTGGATCAGTAATACCTTTGACCCCCTCCCCCTCCTCCAGGTCCACACCAGGGGGTTAGACTTAACTCAACCCCCAATCCGCTAATGCCCCCGGCACAGTCTTATGAAGGGAGAGGTGTGTACGGTGTTAAGGTGTGGAAACAGTGGTTTAGGGTCTGACCAGTGTGTAAGGATCTGAGTCATAGGTCAGAGGAGAAACCAGCTGACTGGTTTCTCCACAAAGCACAGCTACTGACATTCTGACAATAATATCTCCCACTGAGCTGGAAACCATTTCATGTGATAAACTATCGTGTGCAATCATTGAGGTGGATGATTGACTAGCGTGTTACAATGTAACAATCAAAAATTCTAATAAGAAGAGAAAAAGGAAATAAAGAAGAACCCACCGGGAGTCCACAGATGACCTTGGACGGTCTACTACAATACTGACTGCACGTCACACGGCCTATATATCACGTCCCTTGGCCCATATATCATGTCCACATTTAGGCCAATGTAGTGTGACAGCTCAATTGCACATTATGCACAAATATATAGCTGCTACATGTTTAAGACCATATCATGTCATACCTATCCCGGACTAAAGTCACACTAAACCTGAATCTGGTCAGATTTCATCATGCATTTACAACTACAGTGTGTGTTATCATGACCTTCTTTGGAAACGTATGTTATTGGCAGCACAATGTTAGAGTTGCGTGAAGACTGTTAAGGAGGGAAATGGGGGATGTTTCCAGACATCAGTTTATTTTTTTCTGTTTCACTATGGGTGCCTAACATACAACGAAGGTTAGAGGAACACAGGATTGGTGTCTGTGGAAAATATGTAAGGAAACATTGTATAATGATGAACAGAAGATTTAGCTCGGGTAACAGAACATATTAGGGACAGGCATAATGGAAAATACTGCACATCAGGCCTTACTCAGATGAGAGGGTATGTTTCGTCCATAAAGGGCAGGCACAGGATGGTATACAGGTGAGGTGCAACATAAGAGGATGGATGTATCCAGTACAAGCGCATTGAGGAAGGCGTCTGGGTGAGGTACAACATGAGAGGATGGATGTATCACACATAAGGGCATAGAGGAAGGTGTATGGGTGAGGTACAACATGAGAGGATGGATGTATCCCACATAAGGGCAAAGGGAGGAAGATGTATGTGTGAGGCACAACATGAGAGGATGGATGTATCCCACATAAGAGCATAGAGGAAGGTGTATAGGTGAGGTACAACATGAGAGGATGGATGTATCACACAAAGGGGCAAAAGGAGGAAGATGTATGTTTGAGGAACAACATGAGAGGATGGATGTATCCCACATAAGAGCATAGAGGAAAGTGTATAGGTGAGGTACAACATGAGAGGATGGATGTATCACACAAAGGGGCAAAAATAGGAAGATGTATGTGTGAGGTACAACATGAGAGGATGGATGTATCCCACATAAGAGCATAGAGGAAGGTGTATAGGTGAGGTACAACATGAGAGGATGGATGTATCACACAAAGGGGCAAAAGGAGGAAGGTGTCTGGGTGAGGTGCAACATGAGAGGATGGATTATCACACATAAGGACACACAGCAAGGTGGTTGTACAGGTGAAGAGCGATGGCCATCATTCGACAGACCGTCACGAGGCTTGGTGTGGAGACGTCAGGTGCACAGACACACATTCCTGTACGTGTGCAGTTTGGATGGGCGCCAGCCCCACCACCACCACCACCGCTACCACCAGGTCGCGCCTCCAGCACCCACCTGGGCAGGTAGGTGGTGTTGTCGTCGTCGTTCGTCGTCTCCTGACCCCGACACCTGACACACTTGCATACACACCTCCCCGCTGCCACCACACACAATACACACATCCCCTCCCCATCGTCGGGGGTCACAGCATCCAGTTAAACAACAAACCAGCAGCCAGGGCTTTTCTTACTGTCTACCTCCCCTCCCTCCGAGATTTCTCAACCCTTCCTTCAAACAAATCTCCCAAACAAACCCTAACCCCAGTCAACTTGGGCTTACCTGAGAGAAATCAGTCCACAGGTTGGTGTTCTTTTGGCGTACCTCGGTGTGACCGTGGGGGTGATAGGGTGTGGCGGGGGTAGGAGGGGTGTATTGAGGAGGCCCCCACGCCTGCTGGAACCCCGAGTCGTGGTGGTGGTAGCCCGGGCTGTACTCGGGTGGGTACGGTCGGCCGTACGGCGACGCGGGCGGCATGCTGTACGACGGGGAGGGCGGGGTGTAGAAGTTCATCTCCGCACGCCCCATGCTGCCCGTCCCACCACCAGCCCCTCCTCCCCCACCACGGCCCGGCCCTCCATGGGGCGGTGGGTACAGGTAGTAGTCGTTGTAGGATCCCTTATCAGATGAATACATGCTGGTGTCTTAAGTTTGGTAAAATCCCCAGGTAGTATTAGTAACACTAGTAGTAAGGAAGTACTGCGCCCACGTAGCTCCTGTCCCTGTGGTAAACCCAGACCTCGGTTAAGCTGTCGGTGCGCCGGGCGCGCGCGGCCCTCTGGTGGCGGGTCACACGGCGACGCTCGCTCTCCGTGTCTCTGCTCACTGTGCGGGCCGGACGGGTCGGTGTGTGTACGGGGTCGGCAGGGTCGGCACGACGGGCCGCGGGCGGGCGGCGCTGTGCACGCGGCGTGTCAGCCCCGACCATTTAAAGACCCGCCAGTGAAAGGTGGCGGGAGGATCTCCTCCCGGAGCGGGTTGTGGGGGGCAGGAGGGGACAACCAGCGAGGGAGAGCCGCCGCCTCCAGTCAGCACGCAGTGGGCGCTCTCACACCACACTGCGTGGCGCGCGCGCACCGTGACCATCCCCTTCAGGACCATAATGGGTCGCTCGCCTTCTCTACGGTCACTGAAGCGAAACGCGTGTATATATACGAGACCCTTAATTCCTCAGTGAGGATATGGACGCGTTCCGTCTGGATCCACACTCCGGTTTCTAGAGTTGCCTTCCGTGTACATATGTTTAATCATTGGAAGTATGTGTAGATACTGATATGTGTGCTTCTTGAACTCTTCCGTGTTAAGCTTCTATTAGCAGTGGAAGATACCCCAATCAAAGAGCATATCTAATTAGCGGATGACCACTATATATATTCGGACTTTGTGTAAACTCATCTAGATAATGAGAGTAGGTAGTTCCAGGACTAATTGATCATGGTATATGCCATATCTGAGCAGATTTTCCAGTATATCTTTAAATATCAAAATATCAAAAAAATTAATATGACTAAGACAGATCTTTAACGCCAAAACGTTGTGTCAAATATAATTACTATATTACATCAAGTATTTCAAAATAAATATGTACTATAAATCTGAAAGTAAAAACTCCTGACGTTATTGCTTCTGTGAACAATCTTCTATAAAATTGTATTTCAAAATAATTTCCCCTCACAGCAGACCACATAGCTAGACATTTGATCGATATCAACATGTAATTGTGGTGAATAACCAAGCGTCCCAAATCACTAACAATAATGATGTGTAATGCGATAGTACATACATATTGTAAAGCAATATCCATTCCCAGAGCTCTTCATATGTAGACAATGACTTCCTATAATGAGAAGATAAAATGCTCATCCTTTCATCACCGGACCATGAAGACACCATAAAGGATGTGGTGGCCCCGTAAAACGTTGATAGTTGGGCGGCTCTAGAACAATGCAGTCCGAGACAGTTAAGCATGTGTTTCCCCTCTAATACCAATTCTGTTTCATAGGGGGTGGGGCAGTGCCTCGTGTGTCACACCAGCATATTGAAATGTTCGGGTAATATGCCATGGTCATTGTTAAATGTATAATTCTTAAAAGCTCGTCACAATCCACCGTAAGTTCTATGCTAGTCTAGGTTTCAACACACTGAATAATGTGCGTGACCTAACTGTAAACACTGCCTTCCACCGCCCCCGTCCGGCCACTACCAGGCCGTGGATCTGTCAAACAGGTTCAACCACTAAACAGCAGATGGCGCCACATGCTGCCCCGGTGGTCGTCACTGAGTCTGTGTGCTTATATTTTACCCATACATGTACGTGTACTCTCACTGACCACAGACACTGTATAGTTATCAACCAGGAGAATGAATGTAATACATAAGTAAAATAATAATGTATATATATATATATATATATATATATATATATATATATATATATATATATATATATTAGAACAATATCTATTCCGAAATCAATAGTAGACAATGATGGCTACTGTTTAACCTTGGTGTAATAAAAAGATGGCGTATAAATTGTTCACGTTAAAATGTCCCTGGAAACTATTAACGTATCTCATTTTTATTCTGTGAGTATACATAGGATCTAATCACCGATCTGATTGATTTATCAAACCATTATTCCACGCATTATCAGATGATGCGGCACATACATAATCTACCCGCCTTCCTCGGTGATAAAATCATCTGATCCTGAAGGCTGCAGATCCCATCTACTCCAGCCTTCATAAAGGCGGCCCTAGTCGCTCAGCCGAGGCGGTCGTAAGTGGAATATGATGGTGGGGTAAAAAGGGTCATACACACATCACCCTGGCTGCTACTTGCCGTAAGAGGACGGCGCGGCAGGCGGGCCGCTCTGCGGTAGACGTTATTAGATCATGTCAGTTCTCATCATTACATCAATAAACGCCTGCTGACTACAGAACATCCAGGCGCCTAAGGGCCAGATTGATAGACTTCTGATTGAATCAGCCCTTATTCCTTTTCTCCATCGTTTTTATATTTCACCTTAATAAAGACAAAGAGGTTTTTTAACAGACTAGACTGGAATGATAAAGAGAATGGAGCAGGAGTCGCAAGGGGAATGACAGCCTGTGGCCGGGTTTGAACATTGGGTGCCAAACTTTGAATTATCAAGACCTCAGAAATAAACTTCTGCTCCCCTTTTCATAGGACATGGGGGAAAAGGATGGATGGATAGATGCGTAAATCTAAGTATTAAGATGGTGGTAATATTATAAAGCGCGTTTTATGCCATTTTCGATGTCGGAGCGTTTAAGTGCCACACGAAGTGGAAATCAAGGCTTAAGCTCCCGTCCTTCTGCTCATGAGAAATTGAGAACATACGTATTTGTTAAAGGGCATGGACACAGACATCTCCCTTGCATTGGGCACATTCTGATTTGACCAGTTGTTACAATTTTTATTTGACCAGTTGCTTATAGGAGAATGTAAAGAGAAGAAGACACAGAGATATACGATTAGTAGTAGAATTGACCATCTATATAGCTATCATATATTTCTAATTAACTCGGTATAATTACTATGAAAGAAATTACCAAAATAAGTAGCAGTCATACCATGGTAAGGGTAAAGGACGCAGTAGCAATGATAAAAAGTATAATCTGGACATTATGGGAACAGCAAAGGTAAGCTGTTCCCTAGATTCATTGGTAACTGAGATGTGTGGTTGTGGTAGTTGGGTCTGGAAGTAGAGGTATATGCAGCATATGGCAGGTCAAATAATGCTTGGAAATCAAGTTACCCGAGGCAAACATATATGTTATCAGTGAGTAGATTCACTTTCGATTTCCATCATCCTAAATCCAGGGATGTCAGCTGGGCTCAGAAGAAAAAGTGGAAATATATTTCATGGAGAATTGTCTGCATCAGAGACACAAAGGAACCAATGAAACCACGTATCTGTCAGTCATGGCATCGAGCTGAAGGTCTATGGGGGAGGTTCAAACTCTTGTGTATTGTGTATTACACAAGAAACATTATATTCTGAAAATGAAAAATTGAGTTTCAATGGGAAAAGTTTTATCTACTGAACTTTATCAACCGCTCCAAGTAAAGACCGATGCCTTTCACAACTCTTTTAAAAGAAAATGTGCCCTGGTCATGACAGTTGTTATCAAAACAGTGTAATTTAGGTCCTAGTCTCAGTAGAAGTCGTGACAAGTGGTGACCACTTCAGAGATAAATTTGACATAGGGCCTACGCCTGACGCTATAGCTATGTCGGGATAAATTAATACTAGCGCCTCGCTGTGACGGTACGTGGGACCTGCACAGTGTGAGACTGAGTCAGGTGTTATCAGCCACGACCACGGGGTTGGTGGTGACCGACCCTGCCCACATACAAGGGTCAGTATGCCGGACACCACTGGTCAATACTCGGATATCAGTGGCAGCATAGAGGCTTGGGTGTCGTCCGTCCCTCACTCGACACGACCCGCTGGTTCTGATACGACCATGACTGGTGGTTATATATGAGTGGTGTGAGACGAGAAGATGAAATCGTCACAGTGAAGTCGCGCCCCGCCAGTTAAATGTACACACACATTGGCTGGGATGTGCAGACCCGAGTCATATAATTATTGATCTTTGGCCACTTCGTGCCTCCTCTTTCCGCATCCTACTCCCACCTATATTCTCCCAATCCCATCATAGATAAAACCCCGGTCCTCCCTCACTTACATCTGCATCTGTCTAGCTATACAGTTCTGTCAGTGCTTCTCTCGCCAATCAGGGAACACTCATCACAGATCCCCCGAGAGAGGAGCATTTTCAAAGTAAGGTTTTCCGAAATAATTCTTTCAACACTGCGTCTCTATGAAATAAAACTTGGGCAGGAAATTGAGAAAAAATGGAAATAAAGGTACTAATTTCGTTAGGGGATATCGTTACATGAAACGCTTCCATCGATTGGTTTGAGACGGCGATACTCGTCACGGGAATAACTTTCCTCCTGGGGTCATCTCTACTCCTCTCTCACTCACACACTATCACCCCGACCTAGTGGATCGGAGCGCGCCCTATCCTATTCCACGAGTTGCCACCACCACTTCTATTGCACGGCACCCTGCAACAGAGCTCATCACTCCCTGCCCTAAACTCAGCAGTATTGCAGCCTGCTCGTGTTATTATTACGGGGGGCGGTGTTTATATTGCGAGGTGTGCACTGGTATATTATGTCTTACATTTCTCTTTCATGTAAGTATCTAATGTAAAGTAAAATTTGTTATTTTGTGGCGTCTGGTTTGTCACTCGCTTTGCATGTTATATGTGATACTGATATGAAGGATTGCCAATATATAGACGTAGGCGAATATCATATTAATGTCGTTAAGCTTGTTTAATCTACGTCTACGTACAACTATTTAACTGTTGACGTAAAAGACATTTCTTTTGATTGTTTATATACGCACTAACCATATATCACATTGCCCATCAAATGAATAGTATCAATTGGTATTTTCGGGATATATCATACATGTTACTATATGCTATATACCTTCTACAGGTTTTATTTCCTTGTGAACAACACTACCCTAAACCTAACAATTGAAATAAATCCACATTAGATCCACTTTAGATTCAAGAGGAAGCCATATAATGTCGCCCATTTCGTATACTACTGACGGCCAGTTCACCCGGATAGGCTGATGAACAGCAAGATGACCCTATTAGCATTCTGAAAGGAAGTCAGTACAGGAAAAAAGGTACATTCTGGTCTATAAATCATGTGAGTCCCCTACTTACCCCTGTAAGATAATCACATAATTCAAATACAGGGATATGACTCAGACCCGAGGGGCTCGTATGCAAGATGATGCGGGGGCTTTGATGTAGAGCGCGGGCGGTAGTATCAAGGGAAGCCAGTCCGAATAAACACTCAGACACAAAATACATATATGCATATAGGAACGAGCAGTTCAAAGCTAGTCGCTCACTACAGTGGACTATATTGACCCTCTAGGAGTTCTACCATCCAGGGGATAAGGCCATCCAGTATCATATCACGAATTTCAGCTACACATATATAGAGGCGAAATACCGTTCAAGGTGTTATCATATGTAAAGTGTACGACTGTTGCTCTCCCTAATGTTATCAAGAATCCTGGTATTATCTTCATATATTCAAAAATTAAAAGACACCTAATTGAACAAAATTGACTTGGCTGAAAACCCCACGATATGAAAACAGGAACGGTGCTGGCTGCACTGAGTCAGCAGTGACACCGTTCATGTTTCTGCGTCTTGTATAGTATCTGAGTATTGATTTCACACATTGATTCTTCCAGGGTGATATTACGTTAGACATGGGGCGCGCGCCTACACCCCGAAGGGATGGACGGGGCAGTAGCATCCACACACCTCCCACCTTTCACCATAGCCTGGACTCACTCCGTTAACGGGGCTATTCCCGGTCTTAGGAAGAGGAGGACAGAACATGTCTGAAAAAAAAACAACTTAGTGCTCGCCAAGACAGGTTGCCAGAGGACGTGATAAACAGAGCGGATGGACTTAGAGAACCAGCAACCCTGGCTGAGTCTGTATACACTCTCCACACGCTGCCAACATCTCCCCACCTCGTCCACCCTCACCCAACTCGGACTGGTCCTAAATGACAACTGGTTCCGTTCGTTGTAGGGTGTTTCCAATATATTTTGGGGACATTTCTCTATACATGTGTCTAACGTAAGAAACATGGATGTCTAAGGTAAAAAGGAAAAAGGTTGCTGGACCTACATATATATGTACGTATGTGATACACATTTTCCTTTTCTATACACATTTTCCTTTTCTATTTCTGTGCAAGAATCTTCGAAAAGAGAACTTATTGTTGTTTGTACTTCTGATACACATGACATCTAGTCTTTTCGAACAATGCGAAGTTGTTGTCTCTTTTTCGTAATGGGATAAGATATAATCTTGAAAATTTGTAATCCAGATACATAGATAAAAAATAACTTATCTTAACCAGACTTCCCATGTCTTTGTCTGAACAAAATCATAAGTGGATCTGAATTGTTTAGAACAATATCTATAATAGTTTCAACAAAAACACAGGACCAGCCATATGTGTTTTCCCCTACACTGTTAACGGCCTCATTTGAGCCTTGCAAACTCGGTAGTGAACACTGTCAGAAAAAAAAATCACCAGAGCTAAATGGCCCCTTTCCTCAAGGCGAGAGGCCTGTCAGCTTACGTTTGTGGCGAACGCTTAAAAATTCCACGTAAAGTAATAGTACATTATACGGGCACTAATCCCATTCCGCAGAACTGCTCAGACTCACGTCACCTCCAATTTTCAAACTCCCAGTCGGAGGATTAAAAAGGAGACCACAGCGAATCAACTGTCGACCAAGATTCTTGGAAGTAAAGAAACCTCACACGGACTTGACTTTTAAAGACGGCCACGGGTGAACTTAGAAGAGGCTGTTGGAGATCCCCTCCAGATGAAAGCGGGATTCGAGTTAGACCAGACGCAGCCCGCGGGGTGTCGCCACCAGCACCTCATCCATCAGAGCCTCGTTCCCGTTTTGGACTCCCCGGGGCCACTCCGTCACGGGGAAAGGAGGTAGGGTTTGGAGCCTACCTGCTTGTATACGCCATCTACTTTTACCCACCATCTCTCTCCCTGGCGCTTTTATCCGGACGTGGGTGGGGCTTAAGGGGGCCTGCTACATAAGGGCAGAGACAAGGGCTAACTGCTGCCGGTAAAAGGAGTCGAGTGGAATCTGCGAACGACAGAGCTGCCGCCTGGTGTACGGGCCCTAATGAGGAGGTCAGTGGCGTCCTCTCCTCCTGAGCTGGCCACAAGCAACTTCATTCTCTGAGTAGATCATATGCTCAGTGTGTGACTGTCTTACAACATGCGATTTAATCTGTGTCGAAATATGATCGCTGCTGTGAGGGAAGGTCTCCACGCTATATGAGCTACTTAAATGATGAACTTCTGACGTGTCCCCAGCAGTGAAAAATGTGTCATGATCACTTAATTCATATGAAAATAAAACATTACATCAGGATTGTAATTCCTCAGTTATTTGGGGAAGAGCTGAACTACAAAGGATTCAAATAACAATCTCTAAGGAAAAGATAACATAACTTTGATCGAAAAGCAAAAAAGGCATTAAGAACATTTATATATCAAAAATATATACACTAAACTATGCGCCATCTATATCGCTTTAATCATGATTGAATGTACTTGATAAGAAAAATCAGGGAAATACTGTTTTAAACAGTCTGGGTCATCAGGACCAACCCCCAAGTGTTGACCCTGAGCAGCTCGCACGTGGGAACGCATTGCAGATCATGTTTAACCGGTGTCTGTTAAAGTCTGCTGGACCGCAACCCCCCGCCCCACCCCCTCCCGATCCCCCCTCACACAACACACAAACACACCTCCAAGCCAGCACGGTCGCGGCGTCAGGCCACCAATGACAAGGTCAATCTTGATCAGAGGCGCCCGTCCACAGCCAGCCTGGGCGCCGCCGGTCTCCACCCATCAAAACCGACTCGTGTAAAAAGAGCCGCACCGCACCGCCCCCCGTCCCCCGGGTGCCGCCCGCCCCTCACACGGCTCAAGACCTTAACCCGACCTGGCAGCTCCCGCCTGGAGACGGGGAGGCGCGCCAGACCAGATCAACCGTCGCCACCGGAGGACATCGCCACGCCTCCTAGAGTTGAGAGTTCTCTATGGGGAGGAGGGGAGGTGGAGTTGCCTAAATCTGCCTCCTGCCGTTGTTCATTTTTATCCCACTAAACGTTGAATTGATAGGATTTTCTTTCAGCACGCTGCCTAAATTTAACATTGCTGGGTACATAATAGCGATATGCCGTTCAAGCTATGCCGTCGTTGAGAGGTGACTATGTGGCTATTCGTCACAGGCATCTGGTGCCCCAGTAACGCCATCTCGGCCCTCGTTTTGTGGACTATTGAGACTGTGTATGTCTCTGTGGGGGCGATAAATGACATCAATTCCCTCCCAGCATCGACACCAATCCCCGCTACGCCGGGACGGTCCACCAAATACATTTTCCCGAGGCGCGGTGGAATTTGTTTAATCATTTTTTACATGGGTGCAGAAAGAAAGAAACTAGATGGCTTCAGTGGCAGCGGCGCGGAGAGACAAATGGTCGCCGAGGGGGGAGTGAGTAGAGAGAACGAGACAGCGTAGGCTGAGATTGCCTCGTCTGGCCACAAACCCACTCAACCAGCAATAGAGTCGAGCGTAAGCCTACTTGATCTTAATACGTGTATATGTACTGGTTGATGGTTCTTTTCCCACCTAACCCGCCATAAGTAATGTCTGGGAATGCTAATCAGCCACTCGCTGGCCTAATAAGATTCAATCATTTTGTTTCAGACCTTTCGACACATGCGCTGTTGACGGCCGACGTTGACAAATTGAAATCACAACCCCACACCAAATATAAAAGTATGAACATAGAATGTATAAGTGAATCTAACATGAGCTATCATATAGACTAGTAGAGATTATCTTACTTTTTACTTTGGACAAATTAAGCACTTTTCATTCGAGACGAGGGTGTCGTCTAGCCCAGAAAACAGTCTGGGCAACTGGGTCGGGAGTATTTACATGAACTGACTGGATTCACTTTTTCCACATCTCTCATTATCCAAACATGATGGGGCTAATATCATCCTCGTTTGGTACGGTGCCTGCGACGGTGCATCCTACATAATCTATACATCTCATACGATATATGGACAAATGCTTTGAATCAGGCCTTTTCTATGGCAGCGCCGCTGAATTGTCTAAATATCAGAGATAAGTAGTATGTGAACAGTACTGTACACGACTACAGTTCAGACGTGCCCTGGAATGCGGTGCGTACATCCACACTGGCGAGGAAACCATAAGGTGACAGTTACCATGGCGATCACACCCACCCTGTCCCCGGCACCAGACTGTAGAGGGCAGTGACGGTCAACATGGTTCGGTGACGGACGTGGCCGACGGTTTACGGGGTGCTGACGGACACAGCATTGTTCTGCATGTCTTCTACATCATCTTACAAAGACCAGGCCCGTATGGTAGGCCTGCGCTAAGCAGTCTCCGTGATCAAGGTCCAACAGGGTGGGGACGGAGAAAAGAGGAGTGGCATGGGCAGAGCAGGGTGTAAATTCGGGAGGCGCCATTTCAAACATCACTGACATAATGGTCAAAGCATATCATGCCTAATAAAAGACTGACACATATCAAGTATAGGAGAGGAGACCGTTTAATGATCCAGGCTCGTATATTAAGAGCCTTTTCTGTATGCCGTAGAGACCCAGAGACGACGTGGGTCAACTTTATTCAACACTTGTTTACGACTTTATGGCCTGCTTAGACTGTTTTAGGCGAACCTAACTTAAATATTGATAAACGATAACCGTTGTACGAGGTACAGAAAAGTGTCTTGATGTGCAAGCCCCGGATGCGCACAGATGCAACACAGCGATGGGATAACTAGTGTTCGCATTCGATTGATCGACAGCAAGCTTGATAAGGTCACTCTATAACTTTATGTCCATGCTTACAAAGTGAATTGGTGGGAAAGGCAGAGCAAGGCTATATAAATACGAATATTTTCAAACACCACAAGGACCACTTATGTCATATTTCGACACGGTCCACCCATTTTGGTCAGTAGTGCACGCAACTACTCCCCCTTGAAGCCAATACCCGTCTCCGACCCTCAGGCTGAATACAATCTCTTTACCAATGTCTGACACCACCCCCGCCCCACCCAACCCGTGTCTTCCTCTCCTAAATGGCATGTAAAGGTACGTGTATGTACAACCAGCGCCGCGCCGAGCAGATCCGAGCTGATCTGAGCAGATCGGCGAGCTGTCGGGCGGGGTCTGCGCGAGCAATTGGCCGGTGAGTGATGGCGACTGTAGTGACGTGAGGCATGGACCGCCGGGTTCATGAAAGTGGTGCTACCGCTCGCGCAAACGACGGGCCTTTTAGTCAGTGGGACCGGGCGAGCCGCTAACATCCGTACTGGTCGTGATGGATGGACGCTCCTACCGGTATACACCGAGTCACTTGACAAACAGCAGCCTCCAACAGCCCCAAGTCCCACTTGGTGCTTTCATAACAGATTCCTATTTGATTTTGCTCACATTCCATTACAGTCTTCCCTCAGCCCCCCTCCCGACCCAAACCCCGACCCTTCCTGCTAAGGTATTTACAAATGTGATGTGTATCCATTTTTAGGACCTTGATAGAAAGCGGTCAGAGATTGATGACTGCAATGGAGTTACAGGCCCGGCGATCAAATAGAATGGCAAATGAAAACACTTTCTGAAAAGCCCAGTTCTCACAATCACACATGCTATGCCGTTTGAGCCTGGATCACTACAGGCTATAGACGTGGTGCCAATGGAGATCACAGATGGTGTGGAGACACAGTATGGAAGTCACAGATGGTATGAAGACTTCAATGCAACCTCCTGGCGGCACAAATGGGCCTCTTCCCGGAGGGTGGAAAGCGGTTGGCCGGGCATTCCAGTCAGCGGCTGACCCTCTACCATTACTGGTGATAATTCCATCTGCAGACTCTTGCAGGTGGGGGCAGGCAGGAAACCTAATGGAGGGTATGATTTTTATGCCCCGGCCCTGTGGGCCTGGTCGGCCCTGCTACATCTATCTCCGCTGGACGCTACCGGAGACCGCGGTCACAATGGCCTGCAATGCAATTGGCGAGACCGGGCGTGAGAGATGGAGATCGGATATAAGGCAGGCTGACGGAGAGGTGGGCGTGGGAAGAACACAGGGAGAGAGTTGTAGGCGCTACTGTCAGCAGCTTTGAGTGAATGAGGCCGGAGGTATATCTGCGGAGAGGAGTTGGGAGAGAAAGGGAGGGAAAAGACTGAGACAGGAGATAGAAAGAAAATGTAGGTTTGTGGCGAAATTGGGAGGGTATGAATGGAGGTCGACACGAACGAAATACGGTGTGAAAAGATGGACGTTAAGTGGGGGATATACTTTTCTCTCTATAACAGGGAGTAAGAGTGGGAAGGGATTGTAGATAGTGATGCAGGAGGAGGAGTTCTTGTAGACAGTCGTGGCCACTGCTGTGTGTCACACAATCAAAGGTCCTTCCCCGCAGGTGATGTCAATAGCAGAGCGCCAAGGCGTCATCCTCTGCCCCCTCAGGTTTCACGGAGGCCCGGTCGCTAGACCAGTAGCTGACAGGAATTGACGTCGTCTGCAGATTGGTCTCGCCGACCGAGAAAATGTAGATTCTTCTGATGACAGAGGCGAGAGGGCACCAGCACTGTACGTGGCGCAGGCGAGGTGGTATGAGAGGGTAGGATTTGGGAACTCTATTGTAGTGTATGGAATGTAGCAGGAAGAAGCTACAATGACGTCAACAATATGAGAAACTGGGATATCGAATCCGAAATGGATACTGTACTGGAGGAATCTCATGGCGATGAAATGCAGGAAAGCTTTGTAACCTGATAAGAGATGTAAGACTTTGAGACGTATATAATTTTAAGTACTCACAGTAAAATAAAGTTGGGGCAAGCCTTACCAACGTATTGGGGTGCTTAGAAACACAATAAAGAAAATAGAAACATAATCAACTAGAGAAGCGTTGGATGCGCTCTCATTCACCACATTTCGTTTTATGCTAAATGGACGTCCGTTTGTGTGTGGCATACTCAAGTAGTATCGAGATGACTCAGCAATAAAAATCACCATTAAGGTCTAGGTCAATAGTTCAAAGTACCAGTATAGACACCGCTAACTCCATGGATGTCACCACTAACCTGGGGTTGAAGCCAATGAAGGGCAAGCCACTAAGCTTCTCATTAAAACAAAAGCCGGTACAGCGGTGCCGACCAGCTCAGAGCAGCTCGAGGAGGCCCTCGTAATATCCACGAAACCTCGGGTGGAGATTTCCCCGGGGTACACGAGGGTAGAACTAGTCCTCTAAAAGTAAACCTGTAGACAGTCTTTTCTATTTTCTACTGGCAGACTTTATCTGAGAGTCGGCGTTAGACAAGTGGGACATGGGATGCCATTTCTGCTCGCTACATACTGACTGGAGGAGTACTTAATTAGTATATAACCACTAAAGCCACCAAAGACACAGCACGACAAAAGTTACCTTTTACTCACATACACAGAACAACTCCGCAAACTCCATCAAGCAACTCGGAGCTGCTAGGCTGTTTTTTGTTGTTGTTAGCAAATGTCCTAATAGGCCTACTCATCGTCCTTGACGGGACTGGCGGTGACAGTGCTGGATGGAGGAAGACCCTGACAGGTTTACTGCTGTCTCCTCCACGTCGGCCCGAGTAATGAACCATCTCCTGTGCCTACCCCAACCTTGAAGCATCCACTGTGGAGGAGTAGGAGGAGGGAGGTGGGAATGCACAGGGGTGTGTTCAGACAGCAAAAGTTGACACGACATTAGAGCTGTATTTAGACCAACACCATTCCACGAAGGAGAATAAATCTATAGGAAAATACAAGAATTGGGGTGTAACCACATGGAATGAATATGCCAACGAGGTCAATTTCATTGAGAAATGTGGAATCAAGATCATAGAACTACCTCAGCCTGGTTAATACATATGAGGTATACGATAAATGCCTTTCGTGACCTCCGTGGCATTTGACTCTACGGTCTGTATAATCTCGAAAGTAAATACGATTTGCACGATGCTATGGAGAAGTCAACTATACACTCCCATTCTGACCAAGCTCATTTCAGAGCCATAAATAGTCCCAGAAACCAATTACCGTAAACAGAACGATACGCTACCAGTTGGCAGAAAGTACACTTTATTCCGCTGTGCCTGGAATGACCTCGGGGGAGGAGTCCTTAACTGACCACCCGTCAGACTCACGCTCGGCCGGATCGGCCAGCTCTAAGCCGCCCGCCTCACGGGAGCAATTCCTTGTGGCTGTGTAGAAGCAGCCTGCCAAAGGCGAAAGCGTTTCGTGTATTCTCAATCCTTGACAACCAGTCAGGCCGTGATGCAGTGCCCTCTTGGAGAGCATATCGTATGGGTCCTACCGGAAGCCGAAAAAGGTTTGCGGTATAGCGGGTCAGACATTCTCCTGATCTGTATCTTTGTTTCGTGCTTAACTTGAGTTATTCCATAAGCTGGTGGAAAATTAGCTCAATGTAAGCAGCTCGTCAGTGACGGTATGTCCAGTGGTGCCTCTGGTGATGGGCTGATAAAGAATAGTAGTGACTCTTGGCTCATAGTAATTTGCAACTGAATACAAATTATATTCGAAAGCATAATCCAATTATAACATTTACTCTAAATAAAATGTCTTCTGACAAAAAACAAAACAAAACAAACTTGCCTAAGAACAGGATCCCTGGTTTCGGGACAGTTGGATCTGCTTAGATCGATATAACACCAAGAGTTGTAAAACAATATAAAGGATAGTGAGTTGAACTCCATCAAAACTCGATGGGAAAGGGCCAATGAACATGCTAATGAGACTATGACAAGAGATTAATTAAAATATTCATGAATTCCGGAAGCGGAGCCTACAATATCTCGTCCCTCTCTGCACCTCTGGCCAATGCTGGATCATTCCACCAAGTTAAGCCCAGAAAGTAGAATTCGTGTGAGGGCTAATATGTAGTATGAGTTTACATGAACATCTCGATAGATTCAAAACTTTCCTTTTTTGTAAGGTGAGGAATAGTATAACCATCAAGTTGATACGAGTATGTAAAAGCTTTTATTTTAGAACCGGCGTTTCGTCCATTACATGGACTTTATCAAATTTTGTTTCTCGTCACTCTATTCATGAAGATACGCTGTACCAGAAATGTGGACTGATGAAAAAATTATCTTTAAGTAATAACGATATCCATATGTTTGAGAAAGGAGGCTGCACCCCTGGTCCTTGTCGCAAGATGCAAAAGAGGAGGTGATGAGGTCCAAGATGAACAACTTAACTCAACGGGCAGTTATATCACATGGGATGCAGAGACTCGATCAGTAAAATAATGTTGATTTAATGCCACACCCAAGTAATGTCGTGAAGAGTCAAAACGGAATGGCCATCATCAGATTGCGCAGTTAGAGGTCGGATAGAGCAATATGAACCTAGTGTGAATCGCTCAGATACTCAGGGTCAGATTTCCAGATCCCATAATCCCTGCTGTTGTTCATTTTCTGCGATTGCGTGAAGACATGTCAGGCTGACTGCAACGCCGCCTCAACCAATCCATCTCGCCCTTCCCCACTCCCGGCACATCTCCCTGATACTCCACACAAACCCTCCCTGTAGCACCCCTCTCCTTGATACAGCTCAAGATGTCTCTCGAAGGTGCTCATTCTCCAATAAGCATACATGCAGCTCTTATAGTAACCCTTCTGCTCCCACTGATCTCTTGGATGTTAGTCTTGACCACTTTTGCCTGTCTACAATAGATTATTCTACGCAGTGCAAAATAGAATATCCGGAAAGGTGGGTGTTCTTCATTAAGCGAATCCCTTTGATGAATTGATACCTCAATATCACATCTCGACTTACGTTACATTATAAATTCCATTTTAGATGCTTATAAATACTGGCAAATACTGCAGTTACATATAAACTATTAAAGTAATGGCTTGCTATTTGCATTCCTTGTCTAGCGCACTCATCTGAAAATTGTTAGGGATTGGTAAAAAAAACAACTTGGTACTTTACCCTTCCCATATAAAGATTTATTACTGTTCAAGGTGCTTAGGTTACAACTCACGACCAATTCAGAACAGTCAAAGACAATCAAAAGCGGTAAATAATCTGACTTGCTTGGGAATTGTCTCACTTTCAGTGCCCATCCGACACTATAAAATGTAACACTACCAGATCCACAATGTCTTCGTTACCAACCAGTTCTTGCGTTGACCTTTTAGGTTTAAACCTGCTGCCAAGACAGTTCCCTCTATGCACTAGCATTCTCAGATTCCTAGAGAAACACAGAGCACTTGGACTAAACCCAGGTCTGAGCAGCTCCCACAAGCTCCCGCAAGCTACTCACAGTACACCTCCAATGGCCTTTTGTTTTTCCACGTGTACCAGAGATCAATTGGCTGGCTACTCCCCTCCATTGGAACATGAAAGATATTTGGCAGCTTGGCTCTGGATCCCTTCTGTTTGTTTGGTATGTTTACTTTACGTGTATCTCCCTTGCATTGCATAAGAAGGAGCAGTCTGTCTTGAGTTATTCAATGCAACTTACAGGTGACTCCATTACATTTCACTAGTGGATTAATGGTCACGATGTTAGGAGAAATGTAGTTTGGAAGGGAGAGAATCAACTGAGGCAGCTTCCAGAATTGATTGCCTGCTGAACTGAAAAGCTAATGAAACTTTTACATAAATGACTGAGCACAGCATTCCTTCATAGTGAACGTCATCAACTCCAGGCAGTGTTTTTTGTGCCTGAAGCTTTTTGGGAAGAAGTATAACACACCAAAGAAAAAGATTTAATTTCCTGCCAATTACCTAAAGTGGATGAAAGTGAGCGCTGTTTTGCATACATAAAAACACACACCATGTTGAGGGAAAGGCTGTCTGTCGGCGATACTACACATAGGGCCTACAATGGATTTTTGGGGGGTTGGAATACAAAAGTAAATCGGAACGTAGGAACAGCTCATTTAGGACTCGGCGTCTGACCATGGATCGAGCTGCTCACACAGAACATCCAGCCGAGTAGCGTCACCTGAGCTATTGGTGAGCAGGTGATGTCTGCTCGAAGATGGATGGTCGCCGTCCGGCCGCCGGGGCTCCGGGCCTCCCGTCTCCCACGCAAAACCAAGCAAATCCTCGTCGCTCTCTCTTTGTGCTTCATGTTGTTTTACGCGTACGCGGTTTTTTGTGAGTGTTCGAGGGTCGGGGGTGGGGGGTTGTATCTGGGCCGCTGTAGAAGGTGCCGGGGTCGGATCGGATCAGATAGGACACAGCGGGACGAGCAGCTCAGGAGTGACTCACAGAGGAAAGGAGACACACAGCAACATGTGTCTTATCTGTACAGTGACTGGGGTTAGGATGAAATGGGGTACAGCCCACGAGGACGTTGGGTCAGGGGGTGGGCAGGGGGTGTGACTTGTGTGCGAGGTTACGGCACCCTGCTGTTGGTGAACGCTTTGTTTGCACGAGAACGGTAGAGCACGCCCCGGCCATGCATTCCGTTGGGACTAGCCGATCGTCACGCCTCGTGACAGCGTTCTAACAGCTGTTGTAAGGGACCAACGGAAACTCCTAACAGTTTCCACCTCTTTAACCTCAGTTATAAATTTGAGAATAGGTGGTTCAATATGTTATCACGGGCATATATCTGGAGTTCCAGGCGATCAATAGGTAAGAGCAAAGAAAATAACCAACAGTGAATACAATTGTTAATTAAACTGAAGTAAAAAAGAACAAAGAAGATACACGCATTTTGCACTACACACTAGACCTGACCATTTCCACAAAACTACAATTGTTCAGATGTAACAAGGCATTTTGAAATGACTTGTGCATAACGCATAATGGATAAACCATTCGGTGCGATGTGAATATATGCGCCCATGGCTGCACTATATGTCACTGATGACAACTCCATCAGCATGACGCAGTATCCAAATCACCTCATACGTACATATATACATGTACACGTATGAACCCAGCACCGCCAACATGATAACGCGCCCCACCCACCATACAGCAGGGGTGCGCCATACCAAACCCTGCTACGCCGTACCGCTATCTGTACCCCTCGCCTCGCCACGATCACTCCCTCCACCTGCCCGCACCTCAGTTCCCGGACACAAGGTTGGATAAGCTGCACATACTTCACGGTGTGGATCGACTATCCATTGGCCGCGCGGCATTCTTTGCGCGCCGACGTGACACTTTCATTAGAGCCAGCGGGTGGATGAGGAGGGGAGGAGGGGAGACAAGAGAGGGGAGGGGGTTGTCTTCTCCCTCTCTGGTCTGCCCACAACGGCCAACTTTAGACTAATAAGTGTCGTGCCATGTGTCAGCAGAACCATTTCATGATCAATTTCGTTTGAATAATAGTATTAGAATTGAGTGGGTAAGGGCGCTGTAGCAGCATGGTCAGAGTGTGTTGCGATTACCCACATCCTACTTGCTCTACCAGACTACAGTGCCTTTCCGTCGACTCCTCTGATATTGGCCGAACTCGCCGTGATATAACCAAGTGTTGCTAATCATCATCAGCAGCCAACCACAACTAATCACGCCGTCCGTGAGCTGAGTGTCGACAACTGGACCTCCAAATGAATGTTGAAAGAGAATTCCTCAGAGATCAGACTAAATCAAAAAAGCTTGAGAAATGGCTTCGTGTTATGGAGCTTCTACGTCCCGAAGAAACATGGAACCCTTGATATAATTTTGGGGGAAATTTGATGTTTTTGTTTCGGAGTAATAGTGTTTCAGTTTTTATATCACATTTTTACACATACTGTTTATGAAACACTTGGGGTGCCAACCCCACTGTTCTGTGGTTCTATCAGTGGTGCACGTGCTCCGACCATACGCTACGGTCTTTATGACCAGCACGCAACGTCAGCCAGACAGGCCCTTACTGCATCTTATAAAGGCGCGCTGTCATGTAGTGACAACGACAACTACGGCGTGCTGCCTACTCAGCCGTCCATGTCAGCCAGCATGAAAACAGTAAAAGGACGTAACGAGTAGGGTGGCGAGAGATCTGTGATGGCCTAATTGACTCGTGGTTTCTCTTTTTACCCCAAATCTGGCCACTCACAATTACACACAAAGTCCTCTTCTGCGTGGAATTAGCAATAACAGAAAGGATCTACTCCCATAGAAAATGACTGCCTGTGACGAAATAAGATATATATGAAACACAAAAATCTAAATACCTCAGCAAGGAGCAGATGATAAAGTTACACAAACATTCCCCAACACCTTTTATCTACTCCAGCCTCGAAAATATATGTGGTTGCTGCACACACGCCTCGTATATCGTCAAAAGAAACATGGGGAAGACAACACAGGGATGACACGGGTAGGGACGTGACAATTATTGTTTTATTCAACGTGCCTATCGATATTGGTCTGAGAGCCGCTCAGAGCGCTCCGATGCCTCCTTTGATAACCTCATACAACACCACTGGGAGTCATTTTTGCTAGTGTCGACGGCCGTTTCAGGCACGACACCCGATAGCACAAAGGGCGAATCTCTGACTGCCCCGAGCTGCTTCCTCGAGCTGCTCTACTCCGGCATATCTGCTCACCCCCTAAATTCTTGCCTTGTCCCTTTCAAATCCAGAGTTTATGATATTCCATTATATAGATACATGCTTCAGATAGCTACATTCCTCCATGCAAAAGTAAATATTTGTCAAATACACAGGGTTGACATTGAGAGGGGTGTTTTCTTTTTTGTTTATGGTAGTTACGGTTTTTATTTGCTTCTGGTATTCATGTGACAACATATTCTTTTTACACTCGTTGAGAGTGGCAGTGGTTTAAACAACACCCCAACGAACCCACCACTCCCCCGACCACCCTCGTCGCGCAGTTGTGTTTCGCCCTGTGATAACGTAGCGGGCTTACTCTCCAATCAAATCTATGGTTGCCTTTTACATAGCGTGCATCCCATAGAATTACTATTGGAAATCTGTGTTTGGAGATAATCTTAGCGTGAGCTGCTCGCCGACTGCGGATTGGCTCATAGAGAACTGTTCAGACATGACACAGGGATCCATGTCACATAACTCGCACGTGGCCGTCAGGCTCTTGAATTTCCGAACCTCGCACTATTCAGATCGACGAAAAAAATGGCAGTTTTCAGAAGAGCTGTTTTATTGATGTCGACACAACTGTGTCAGGTGACAACCTCTGCCACTACTCGCCATTTCTTCCGATGCTGGATTCTATCTTTCTCGAGAACTATTCACTTAATGTAATTCCACAAATACCTTCCACGTCGAGAACATACAGTCTCAGAGTATAAACCTTCTGATTTAACAATTTCCTTAAGAGGCCCGTTCATATAGCTAAGATTCGCTGGTGCTACAGAGCTGTCATCAACCCGTCCTGTTCTAAATCACGATTGGTTGTTCTAATGTTTTAGGCAAACCAAAGAGAACCACTCAAATTATTTCATGGGCAACATCACGCGACCAAACAGTTTGAGCCCGTCTTCGTTAAGCGTATTTTATGCCTAACGCTAATGCTCAGTGCGCTGTGCCTCATGCATTGTGTTCGGTAACAATGCTTGGGGCCTGAGAGCCATGTCTTATGCTTTGGGCTTGTACCTGATGGTTTGGACTTAGTCTTCGTCTGGTGGCATTTATGCAAGGTACAATGTATGTTTGCTGCATTAGACATAGGACGGTATGGGTGCTACTGTACACCCTGTACCATCTGCCCGGTATCTAATACCTTTTCCATAAAGGCACTTTATGCATAGGAGATTTTCTATAGCCGCAACACCTTTCCACTTTCTTAAGAGGTAGCTGAATATACTACCCTATCAAAATCTCCAGGATGTCCCGTGAATCAACACTCACCACGCTTTTTTCCCCAATCCCTTCACAGATGGAGATTTTCTAGTGGTACTGGGTGTCATAATCACAATGCTGTGTGGTGGAGATAAGCATTCGGGGCTGCTAATCTCCTCCAATGCCCTCTGTAGTGCCACTACCGCAGGCCGTCTGGCCACTGAGACTAGTGGATGAGTGGTGGCGGATAACGGCATAGCGTAAAGCCTACTGAAACAAAGGCAGGCACACCAGGGCTTTACTCTCCATATCAGAGCAGTCACTTGAGAGAATCGGCCCACACTTGGTTGTTGTGGCTGTAAATCTTGTAGTGTAATGACTACTAGGTGACAAGGGTCGTTCTCGCTCTATGCACCTGATCTGAACAGATAACGACAAAGCTCCGATTAAAGACATGTGGCTAAACAACAGTGAAACATATCTGCAAGGGTGTATAAAAATATCTTCTATGATTCACACTATATGTTATAGGTGAGAGATATCTGTTTGAGGTATATATCTACATTGTTCGTCAAATACACATAGTGTATTAAAACGGACTTTTTTAACATATGATAATTTCTATTTTGCATGTTTCAATTACGATACTCCCAGAATCACTGTAATTTGTAAAAGAGGATTGTGAATTCCGTTTCGATTAAGAGTAAAGTGTGCAAACATAAGCATTATGCCACATATCTATATTACATATTGGCTTTAGTCCATGCTAAGAATGCTAAGTATGCTAAGTTACAAGATTAGAATAGACCATTCATACAATGTAATAAAGAACAGAGCAATAATATCACATAAGAGCGTTGTAAATCACAACTTCGGGTTGTTAGCGTTACATAAGGTCTCGGAATCGTTACATTGCTTACTGTAACATAACTGACCACATCTGGCTGCGCACAATCTCCAATATACAACCTCAGCCATGGAGGAGGTGCTTCAAGCGTTAAACCACCGTGGAGAGGTGGCGGCTATGCTGCAATTGTGCCGTTTACTTTGCAGATTTCCCCCACACCTGTATATTTATACAGGGAATAAGATCGGCCAGACCACGCAAGGCCAGTTGTTATTTCTTCTGTCGGCCCATTTTACGCTGCTTTATTTGTTATTGTAACAGTTTCACTCACCGGTGCCTGGCTATAGGTGAATGTATGATTGCAATATGGCTGAATCGTACATACCTGTAACATGAAAAGAGAAAGAGAATGTATTATTAATGAACTGCAGCAAACAAAACCGATGTCCCTACACTTATCAATCATCACATGAACAAACATCAGGAAGTCATAAACAAGACATTTTTTCCTCTCTCTATTTTTATCTCTCCACGAGTACAATAGTTTCCTTATTCATTACAAACAGTAAGCCCCTGCGTACAACTCAAAATCATACTAGTAAAGAATTCTTTTAGAAGGGAAAAGGTTCTCCAGGTTCCGTTAAAGGCTGAGGTCAAGGAAGCCTTGGATGGTGGCCAACATTTTCGTCAGACATAAACAAGTAAACAGTCCGCGGGCATCTCATGCATGTGCACGCACTATATCCTTGATTTATTCAGCGGGGTTTAAACATGGTGTGAATAGAAGAAAGGTTCAGTTTTTATACATATTGATACAGCATTGGAAGCTAACCCCCTCCTTTAAAAAACATTTGCAATAGAAAATCTAAAGACTTGCTTTCCATAAATCATAGTAGGCACACCGAAGAATATAAGGAAATTTGTAGACTTTAAAAGCAGCTACACTGGAGCATTCTCTATCAGGTAGATTTAAGCGACACGACGCATGCAAAATGAAATCCGTAATCTTAACGAAACTGGGTGTCCCGCATTTCAGAATGACTTATACGTGAGTTTTTGAACTGAGAGAACTGACGTACAAGAGGTGGCTAGATATGTCCCTCTGAGTAATTGTCGAATTCCTATTAATCATATAACATATGATACACGCCGAGGTTAAAGCGAAGGTTCTATATGTGCGACTTATGCTTATCATATATGCTCTTCTGTCGTGTCGGGGGTGAAAAGGGAGCTGATCGGTTCGGTGGTAAACACATTCATAGTGTAGAAGGTTTCCTGCTTCTCGACATCTTGTGGATTTTTACTCATATATTTCTGTTGAGTGTCCATCTGCCATACAACGAAATATCTGCTTCCCCATCCTACTCATAAGCACCGTATGCTTCATATCAAGCATGATAACCTAGCAACTCGACCAGACTATACTATACCCATTATATACCTTAATAAGACATAACATACAAGTCACTAACTAATGATCCACCATATCATCATCCCCCATACTTCACAGAACACGTTGTCACAAAAACTCCCTAGCTGCAGCCAGTTAAGTGCCTTATGGTCAATAAAGATTTGGACCGGCATGGCTCCTTTTCAAACTCTTAGATCTGTTGCCGGTTACTATCACCATGTAGTGACCCATCACGAAAAAGTAGTCCCTAGCGCGAGTAAGAACTGTAGCTTTGTCAATACCTACCGATCCCCCTCCAATAAAGGAACCGGTTATCTATTACAAAAAACTGAAATAATATCCTGTGAACCTTATATCACTGCACTGCTGCATCTATCGACCATTATCGCAATGCCCAGAAGACATACCCATTAAAGTATCAGGGCTTATCACTACCATTTGAGCTATTATTAGTAATAACATTTAAACACACAACTAGCCATACGGACTTTATTCTAAACCACACTTTCCAATTATGGTTGACATGTACCAGTGCTCTATGTATAACTAAGATCATTTACTTGGGTCTGAGGGTTGGTCATCCGGAGCAGACAGCGAAAGGGAAAAGTAACAACGTGATTTTTGCTCTCCTGACCTGAGTGTACTTTACGACAGAGGTGACTAGGATTCAATTACCACAGGGGCAAGAAGGGGTTAAGTGAGTAATCCCTCCGCCGGTGCAAGGCTAGAACTCCCTCTACTGACCTGTGACCTGTGACCTACAACCCTGCCTTCCTAGTTATCATATATTCAGCGTCCGTGTACTCTGCCAACAACAGACGTTGACAATCATAACACCTAGTCACATCGCAGAATTCCATCCTGAGAGCTCACAAAAACAAGATATTCTGCTGAAGTAAAAGTAAACTTGCTCAAGTATATTGGGGTATATGGGTTAGAGTCAATTCAGTGTATGACGCATGTGAAAAAAGAAAAACCACCATTGCCCAGGGTGGCCTCACAGAAATAGCCTGCAGGATTCTGATCGGTAGGTATTCGTAAGGTTTGTGGTTCAGGCTGTAACAGGGAAGAGTTTGCGGGGGTCATGAGTTGGTGACCGGTCTATATCCTCAGGCGTTGGCACAAAGCGGCGACAGGCATGGAATGATGCATACCCACTACAAGGCGAATTATAATGACTATACCATATAGGTGTACACACATACCCAGCATTATTTACCAGTTACTATACCACCCATAGTTGTATGCATATCCACCCTTAAATCCAGTGACTATCATCTATAAATGTATACAATATTACATTCATCACATCCTTCCTGTGCCTACGTCCTCCTTGTTGGAAGCAGGGCCCAAATTTTCTTGTTTTTTGTCCATAGTCTATCCACAACATCCGGGGTAGGTCCACACATCAAACACGGGATAAGCTAGACCCTACAAGTTTTGGTAACCCGGTTATCGACCCTTAAATACTAGTGCATATAGCCGACGAAATACCAACTGAGACATGGCAATACTATGGGCTTACGGATGCTATGACCCGTATGAGTCATCAGCATTCCGTCTATGTTTAGGGAAGCTATATTTGATTTCAGAAATATCGATTTTGAAACTGATGATAATAAGTGCCCAGATAATCTACAGAACGTTTGATGTAAGATGTATGATGATATATCCTATCGTATGTTCCAGTGATTTACTTTTTAAGCCGGGCTCATGGTTCTGCTCGGCAGATGCTCAGGGCACCACGGATACACACTGTCGCACGGCCAAAGGGCTGGAGCCATGCCAGTGGCGTGGAGTGCGCGCTGACTGACGCACGGCCGACCACAGGCCGCGCCACAGGGACGCCACAATGCCAGGTCCGGGGCATTGCGTGAGGGCAGCGGGTGAAACGAGAACCAAATGGCGCCCGAGTTGTCATGCCAGCAGTCCCCAAGGGTGGAGACAGCACTGGGTGGAGTATGGAGTTTGCGCGCCTCCTGTGCTGGTCTTCTGTGACACTGACACGCATATGGAGGGATAAAGGGTACGGTTCCCTTCCCACCCGCAATGCACCCACTACCGGCGACTACTGTCTGCCTCTCCCAGTCCCCTGGAGGTAGCCTCTATTTACCTAGTTATTGATTTGTTGCACCTCCAGGCATAGATACATGACAAAGATCTATTAGAATGTGCATTTCCTGACAGGGGAGCCTATACAGCATACCCTACAACCACCCTTTACCCTTGCAGCGACCAAAGCCTTCCACTATGGTTTTCACAATGTGTACACAGTACTGTAGTCTATGGCTTCAACCTGTGGCTTCTCCACATGTCAGATAGACTGCTTGGGGAGCGATTCTATGTTGAAGGTTTACGTTATCTTTGGAACCATTTATTTGTGTTCCTGAAATGAATGGTTGGGAACGGTTGGTGGATTAAACCAAAAGCAGCCGTTGCTGGCCAAACATCATACCGGTATGATAAGAAACATTTGGCATCACTATGAGCATAAGTCGGCTTTAGCGTGCGACCACTGTCATTTATCATGGGACCAAGCAAGTTTATACATCTCAGTGACACTGTGTCGATGACGTGGCACTGATACTATGTGGCGCAGCCGACGACATTACCCCCCCCCCCCCTCCCCACCTCCAAAGCCAAGCGTCAACGTCTTCTATCTTAGACTTTTATTAAAACAATGTGCACGTTGGTCTTTTGAGGAATTCCATGTCAAACGTCAACGTGATGCCACCATACATCATTTCGTTGTCTTTTATTTGAATGCATTCTGGATTAATAATGAATACTGTATGAAATCGGAGGAATTTTAACGAAATATAAAAAGTATTGAAGCATAACAATTGACTGTGACAATAAAAATAACAGGGAGTTCCGTGAAATCAGGGATATTTCATTTCATTGTTTATTGTCGACCTCTATGGGGAGGTACCGATAAACATGGGTGGCCGTATTTTTTATCATAATTTCCGAATAAAGGTCGTAGTCTCGAATGAGACATCCCTGCATGAGCACAGAAGAGTTCCAGACGGGATTATCTCAATCCCAGACGGCGTATAATGCACGACAAACCCACGCTGCTATAGACCGAGGTTAATATACTCAGTTATTATTGGCGACAATCACCGCCGCGGGAGTCCACCCTGTGTCAAGACCCCAGCCCCCACCCCCAGCACAGGCAGCGTATCCCTGTCCTGCACACCCATGCCGCACTTATACGTGTCCTGGGACGCCACTGTTTCCATAGTAAAAGGCACTGCACTGAGTGACATCTCCCCACTGTGTCCTGGAGGATTAGAAATGTGGGGCCCACAAAAGTTTACTATGGTTGGATGGCACGTACCGTGTGGCCCACTGGATTTATTTTTACTATTTTCACCATTCAATGTGGTCGCGTTGAGAGCTCTCTGAGGATAAGGTGGTTTGGGTTCTAATTCCATCAATACGCGAATCCGCATAGTTTACACAAACATCCAGCGAGCAGGAAGTCCTCTAAGGTGGGCGTGCGGATCAGGTTTAGAGTGTCTGCTGGTGTAAGGGGTGCAAGGGATAAGGGACAGTTGCTGGTAGGGTAGACGGATGTTTTAAAATCTACCTCTCTTGTTTCCTTTTTATGGTGGGGGGGGGGGGGGGGAGGGAGGGGCACAAGTGGAGAGAGCATGGCGAGCTGCTCGGAGTTCTTCCATACTCCATCCTAGTCATTTAAGGCCAGAACTGAGTCTAAACTGTGGATCCAGTGTTTGAAGGGCTGTGAAGGGCGCGTCTTCATAGGCGGAGTGAAGGGCCCCGGAGCTGTTTTATGTCAGTGTGGCATGCCTCCACACCCAGACCGACTGCTGCTACACGCCCACACCACACTGGTCTTGTCCGCGAGGGCTTCATATACTCATTGCTTGGGTATCTGAAGATGCCAGCGAGCGATTTCTAAATATTCGTAGTCGCGAGCAACGGATTAAGAAAAACATTATTTCATGATGAAATTCGTTATAAGTGTTGCTAGATGATATGAATTAAAAGCCACACATGAGTTGGTTAATGAAGTTTCATTTTAGGCCTGTCCAAGAACAAGTATCGCGTTTCCGTCATTTTTCACTCAACGGTTATATGTTTTTCCCGCCAGTTAGCAATCTATGAGAGTTTCCAATTGCAGCTAATGGTTGGCTCTTGTTCACACGAGGAAGGATTTCATGTTTGGCCCAGTGATGAAGGTTAAAATGTCTGCTTTATTGCTTCAACATCTTCACAAATCACTCTCTCTCTCTCTCTCTGGTAGATTGCCTTCTATTGTATAGATAAAATTGCATAGATCCCTCGATTGTGCTGCATAAAGAGGTGATGAATTGAGGGGCGTCAAGTCATATGCCCAGAGTAACTACTATGAGAAGTATGCTCTTTTCTTACGATCCATCACACATAAGTGTGGTCATTTTCTGCACGGGGTCGCCTTATACACGAGCAGTTAGAACAAGTCCTGCAATGAGTCCCCCGTGCCATGTACAGGTCTGCGAGCAGCTCAGGGCGACTCAACACGCCTTACAAGGCGATCAATCAGCGAGCTGCTCCCAGCCACCTGACTCATATACCGTCACCGACCCTCTCACGGGTCGTCGCCTCAACAAATAGCATTTATGGATCATTTTGCCGATAACTAGCGCGTGGGTCGCCGCTATCTGGTATCGGAAAGGCTCGTGGCCGTGGACGGTGGGCACGGGTCGGCGGGGTGGGTTCATAGGGGTGAGGGTCATGGGCAGCCATGGGGGATGTCCCAATAACTGGGTTCTTCCCTTTTGGAACCCCTGGATGAGGTGGGTGGTGTTGGCTGTAGTAGGTGGTGGTAATAGTGAGTGCTTGGTGGGTGGCCGAGGTAACTGTGGGTGGATGGGTTGGTAGTGATGGGTTGACTGTAGGGTTTACTTTAGGGTGTTGGAAGGGTAAAGGGTTGGCTGTTAGTTCAATGACACTGTCTAGTTATTTGGTCGACACCCTGGTGTTCCATTTATTTTTATCTGACTGCGACATGGCGCCAAATGTTGTGAGTTGCTCTGAGGGTCGTGGCTTGGATTTAGTGAGCAGGCCTACATTGCTGGGAATCTTGGAAATCACAAAGCCAAAAATGTATTCCAGTGGCACAAAACGCGTTTGGATTTCTCCGCGGTATCCCCCTTGATTGAGTGCTTTAAACTATCTAGGGGAAAGAATCGAAACGGAAATCACTATGCGGGCACTATAATCCATGTCTCATTAATCGTGTTCTAGTGTAATATTCTGATGCTGCATGGTTTTCTGCGTCCACGCTACTTCTCGCTACGCGGGCCGCATCTCCCGCTCCCCTCGTATGCGACCTCCGCCCCCTTGCTGCTGCTACTTCCCTCCCCCCTCCAGGGCTGATCAATACCCTGTCAGTGCATAGCCCCACCTCTCCCACTCACACCTCGGGCCGGACAACTTGTATGAGTCGATCAGTCGGAGCGTGGACAGCTGGTGGGCCGGGCGCTGACAGGCTAATATTCACATGACGGTAATACAATCATTGCCACATTCTAACCGGGGTTCATAGACCGGCAACAATGCGAGCGGCTCACCCAGGCCGATGAGCAGCTAACCAGACTGTTGCCGAGCTGCTCATTCAACCGTCCCAGAGTATGTCCACCACTCTGGTGTACAGCTGGCTCATACGGCGTGAATCTTGGATGTTGAGCAGCTCACTTAGCAAACCATATACAGCTTCCTGGTGTGGACAGTGATTGCTTGCAGCAGAGTTATATGAGTAGCCTGTATATAAAAATACAGTCTTTTCCCTGTATTCTTCTGCCAAATCTTTACTGATACATGGCTCATTCTGCAAAGCAATAACTGAGAACTGCCATCCTACCTCACTATACTGTCTCCAACCTGGTCATTACTGTGCATCCGCTGCGTTTATTTGGTTTTTTTCTGCAACAGCCATGTCTAGTTACCCTTTGTATTACCCTCCTTCCGCTTATTACCCTATCGGTGCGCCTATCTTGGTATCTATTGTGTTTTGCCTTGCTCACCCTGCTCTCCTTTGTTACCATGTCGCACCCAATCATCCTCCTGCCCTTCACCCTCTGACATCTAATGCTGGAACTATCTACTTTCTTATACTACCTAATAACCTTATCTCTCGGCCGGTCTATTAACTCTGCTTCCCTCCTACGACAAATAAACAGTTAATTAATGTCGAGTAAATATGATTAAGGCAAGATAGAATCTAATCTCCATTCGCTATTCGGTTAATCTCAACGGCTCTGTTGGAGATTCCATCATTTCCAATTTAGCATGAGACAATCTGGTTACACTCCAACCTGCGGCAATCGCCTATCTGTAGACCTTTATTGCAATGGCATGCCAACTCTAAGCACCGCCACTGATTTACTGTGCACTCCAAGGCCGCTTACGCCAACCCGTCCTTATAAGAAGTGACAGCGTTAAATCTCTATATTGGATTTTGTCGCATCTACTGCAGCTGAAATCTACTTTTTTTCGATTTCATCTGAAGTGACATTAAAATTTTATGGTTTCGTTTCAAAATCAAATTTCAACAAACTAGTACTTGTAAAGTCTATGTGATGAAGTGAGTGAGGCACCTGCCGCCAGACATCAGTACTCTGTATGTCGTGGCGGGAGTCACGTGATGGGTAATGATGATTTGTAAAGACAACCTATTCATGCTTTCTACCCACAGACCCTCTGCAGAATACAGCTACATAGGATGGCCGCTTCAAAGGTGACTCGACTTTAAATCAGAAAGCCCCTCTGTGGGAAATGAGGAGCTATCTCAGGCCCACGGATGGCTTCACACCAGCAGAGCTAGTTCTTGTCCGTTGTCTATTATATCCAGTCATCCGTGAGAGCCATTAATTGCTTCGTGGAAAAATGAGAAATGATGGTTGCGTAAGAAAGGGCATTGGACGATGTGTGTAGATTAATGAAGTTGTTAATGCATGGCAAACATAAAAGTTGTTACTGATAAATTATCGTGTCAGATAATACTTCAACATGGAAACTTGGAAATCAAAACAAGCTGATATTACAGATTACTGTATTTAGTCCTCTGGTTCAGAGACGGACGGCGATATTTCGTTAATCATACTAGTGGTTGAATAAAGATATTTTTGGAATAGAACAATTACTGATGAGAGGCCTATGTTGCGCAAATAAAGTATGCCATACCCGTCTACTTTGCGTCGACGTTGTGCAAAAGGATCAATCACCCTCCCATTTGGTAATACCTGACAACATGAAGCCATCTATCATTGTTCAGGGAGGTTTTCTCTATTTATAACATCACCTGGTGATGGACGCCTGACTACCAGTCTTCCCTGTACCAGTAACCACCTACAACACACCATATGTCTATCCAAATCAATTTCGAGTAAGGAGCTGTGCTTAGTCGCTGATCACACCCAAACACTGCCCACCATGTCTGCATCCCTTGTCGCCCATGCTACACCCTCCCAACTTCTAAAAGAACCAGGCGCACCTCGCCCCTGCCCGATTCCTACATGCCACAGCCTGCTTCCGTCTCTCCAATGCTCATCCTGCAAGCCACACAGCTCGCCCAGCAAGCCGCTCGCAATACCACGGTCTGCCCGACCCCCTTGGCCGCCGGTTAATGCCCCTACGTGGGTCAAGAGATCGATCGGCCCCGACTGGACCCACCTGCACCCCGCCTCCGGGGTCCTGTACGTGTTTGTAGAGGTGGGGTTCTCTGTTTGTGTGTCATAGGGGGTGGGGGATGGGCTTGGGTGTAGAAGGTAAAATAATGCACGCTATGGGTTGGCCACTTAAACGATTTACACTATAAGTGTTTTAAATACAGACTGGTGGAACTAGACTGTGGGAGGTGAGGGGTTTTCATAATTGGCTTCACTAAGGCTGCCGTCCTTGTGTAGCAGCACTGCTCATTGAACCGCTCATTGAGCTACTCGCGAGTTGCTCGTTAGTATCTTCCTAGCCACATGGTTACGTATCGACGGCCTCGGTGAGCCACTCACGCATAAGCTAACTAACGTAATGAGAAGCTCCTCATTGGCGAGTTACTAAAGCCAACCAAGTAATCTAGTCTGATTGCCTATACAGGGCAGTTAGACCCTGGTCGAGCTGAACAGGAATCAATAAGGCAGTCATTCCCTGAGCAGTAAATGGGTGAACCACCCTCTGTGGTCAACTGAGGACTGGACAAACAGGTCATGTCAATGGTTGAAAGACCTCATTCACTACAAAAGGTGACTAAAGGTCGGCGATAGTTCTTCAGTTAGCCAAGGGTCTTGGTAGGCAAAAACAGTGCGGCTAGGAAACTTTGGGGACAAGAACTAATAGGCAGACGTGTTTCAAGGTAGGGCAATTTCTATGAAAACGAAAGGCACTTGGAATATCTTGCATTACGTGAGCAACGTATTTCATTTTATACAATTCAAAATGTACACGCTATACGAAGTGGTCCTGTACGAATACTAATTACGGAATTAAATCCGATCGATTCTTCTCACTTCTACATGTAACCAATAAAACACTAATGCTTACACTGACTCAAACTCTATGTCCTAACCGGAACAACGAGTAATACTAGATCTGAAACCTCCAGGATCTGTAGTACTCTTCTCAAAACACCTCCAGTAAGCAGCATGTGTTAAGTAGTGGCAGTCTGGCGGGTACACCTCTACACGAGTATTTGTCTGTGTGTGTAGTCTGAAGCCGACTGACGGGCCGTATAGCCCCCCTCCCCCCCCCCCCCCCGGCCTATAGTCATCCTGTGTAAACAGCGGCTTGCGTGTTTTTAACGCCTACCAAGTCGTCTGAACATAACAGTTATGAAGCAGCACCGCCTGCATTCTGATGAGCCTGATAGTGTACTCTGTCAACAAGCTATGTGTCAATTAAGAGCTAATGTTAATTCGTTGAATGGCAATAGAAAATACGGAAACTGATCCTGTTCACGCAGTTACTCTTACTTGATATAAAGACATATTTATTCTAAGCATCGGCTTGCCCTAGAGATCTAATAGCCACGTCGTATTGAATGAAAAATATTATTTGCTTTCAGGGACATTGCCCAGAATGGGTCTACATTTGTGCCAGTCTGGAGATTTCTTCTTGATATGTGAATGGCTTGTTTAACTTGAAACATAAACATATATCTACATATCTGTAGACAATTAGTGATTTAACCACACGAACACAGATATTCTGCCTGCATGGATGAGACAGGATGAGACTGGATCCTGTTAAGATCCTGAGAAGAGGAAACTGTAGTCATGCAATCTCCAGATTCAAACTGTGCGATTTTCAGTGCCAGCCATCCTGTATTTCCCCGTAGTAAAGTGTGCAAAATACAGATAAGTATATATAGTGCTATTGCAACACTGCCTCAAGTACTCGAACCAGCTGACCTCTCCAAAACGACACTTTACGTATTTATGGTCTACCATTGCGCTATCAGTGCCACCAGCTATCGACCCTTCGATAGACGGTGTCCGACGATTACAAAACGATCGACACGTGAGCGGTCAGATACACACGTCCCAAATTCACCTTTCGATCCCCAGTTAGTGCTGACAGAGTGCGGCCTCACACAGTAAGGTGCCTCGAGTTGTGTCGCTATTCGCGGTACTAGGACGAGCTGCTCTAAAGAGCCCAATAGAACGGTTATAGAAGAGCGTGGGAGCTGCTCCCTTACCTTGGCCTTGTGATGGTGGTGACGGTGGCGGTGGGGGTGCAGGTGCTGCTGGTAGAGACTGCTCCTGCTAGAGGACCTACTGGAGGGCCGGTGGTGACGGGGCTCTCCGGGCGTGGACATGATGTGCAGGCTCTCTGAGTGAATCACACTCATTCTGATGCCGGTCTTTTATACGACAGTTCACGGTTAGATCCTCGACTTTCACTCCAGGTGGGCGAGAGGGGTGGCGGGGTAAGTGGTGACTGGGTTCGCTTCACTCAGACTCAAGTCACCAACTAACAGTCCCGGCACGGGGGGGTAAGATCCTGAACACTCGCTCCTCCTGGTACAAGCCCGACCAGCTGGTGGCAGTCACCAGGACGGGCGGCGCGACTCCTCCAGACCACGATGGAGACGGTAGGCATTCCTCTTACCACAGACCTGTATTTACCTAGAGTAGCTGAGAGGGTGGTGGTGGTACAATGCCTCCACGGAGTCTCCACGTCCTCACTGCCTCCAGCAGCGGCCGTTGTGAGCGGGCGTGGGTGCGCCCGGGATCGTGGCGCCCGTGGTGTGTAGGCAGACGAGGGGGGAGGAGGGACCCGACTCACCGCCCAGCGGCTGGAGGAGGCTGGAGGAATGCAGCTGTGGGGGGGGGGGGGGGGGGGGGCGTGCTGCAGTAGTCAGCTCCCCCTACCTCGTGTCTCCTGGTATGTCCCCGACACGCTTGACTGGCAACGGGGATCGAGCTGCTAATGTGTTGCGCGAGATTATGTACTGGAGGAAGGTCACAATAGCTCCCACTCGCACTGCCGGGTGTAATGTAATGACACCGTGGCGTGGTCTATGGCTAATCCTCCTGTGTGTACTGTCTGGGGCCGTTGTGGGCCGCGTGGTGCTTCGCTGGGACGGCCGTGACTCCGTACTGCTCCAGTGTCCGACGACCACTCACTATCCACACGTGCGGCTAGCGGGTCCACACCTCCGCTCACCCGGCTTTACCTCTCGTCCCGCCCTGCCCCGCACTCCCAACCGCCTCCCCCCCTCCGCCCGACCCACCGTGCGACCGCCCATCCTGGAGGGACTCGGAGAGGTGGGTGGTCGTCTGTTGTCCAGGGCCGCAGAGACGCAAGGGGAGGAGATCGCGTCACATCACACTTTCTCCACCACAGCATTTTCACTACACATGGCTACTGTGTACTGACCGGTGGATCCCCAATGGCAGGCACCTCCAGCCACCTGACTGGAAAAAGCTAAGGGAACATGAATATAAGGGATTCATCAACACTTCTCTAATTTGATGTATTGCTTACTTTTATATTCGTAACAAGTTGAAATAATGAAATGATCGCCTTGAACTGATATGTTAGTGGATTGAAGATTGTTCTAGTCAAATACCAATGCCTTCTGCCAGAATTCCACGAAGGAGGGAATGTAAGGATGGATGCCATAGAGAGCGGAATGTGAGGCTATGTTCTCCAGCATTTACTGCTGACAAAACTCTATTGGAACCTCAATGCGCTTCCCAAGGGGTAGTAGGAGCAGGACGTATCCTCCCTGTTAGCCTCGATGGTTATTGCTATAGTTAGCAACATAAATCTCCATTACCACTAAATGCCTCACGCTAACGAACCTGGGTATCAGTGCAGAATTGAGGGTTGGACAGATATGAGCATTTATCTCCTATACGATGGTTCTCTATGGGACTTGGCGTGTTGCTTTCAGATTTAGGGAGCTGGCAATAATTTCCCTTTTCCTGGGTCATCATGGGACCCAGGTGGGCTCTCAGGTAATGACACCCACACCTCTCCCTTTACCGTCCATCAACAGGTGGGCTAGTGGGCAAACTGTGCTTTCCCAGGCGCCCAGGAGGAAACTGGAACCCAGCCAACAGCTCTCCCCCCACACTCTGACTAGACCAACCTGCAGGCCGCCCCATGACCAGATGTTTGTCTGCATACACAGACCCTGGAGTTACGATGAGGGGAGAGGGTGGATCCTCCTCCAGGTGGGCTCAACACCACTCCCGGTGCTGATAACGGACATGCTCATGTACAGTGTACAGGTCGGCAGCACGGCGAGAGCCCTTATCTTTAAGGGTTCTCGAAGGTCTGTGCGTGGTATGCTCGGATCATCCCGACACTTCTCACAACCTAGATCTTTTCTCACCTCCCCATCCCGACAACCTCCTCCCACCTGGCCCCCTCAACACGGATGGCAAGTACCAAGCAGGCTTACATGGCTCACCACCGCTCCCGTAACCTCCTCTACAGGTGGGCAGCGTGCAGAGTAGAGGACACCTGCGAAGATGAGGGTGATTTTTTCCTCTCCTCTTTGTGACCTATATTTTTTTTAGTTTTCCATACTAACCTAGGGCATCTCCTAAAAAAATAATGGCCTAGTGGCTACTGAAGTGATTGCCAATCCCGATGTTTGCCTGTCGATCACAATTTTTACCTGACGATCACTGCTCTTAGATTGCTTTAGATCTTTTAGAACCTCACTAGATATATCTTTTTTTGTCATTGTTGGTACCCTAATAAAAAAAAATGCCTGTGTGTGTTGGGATGATCGTCGGAAGGTCAGTGTGTCGGGTCGGGTAAGGGGAGAGTCATTTACACAGGATAGTGTAATTAATGACACAAAGCTGTCTGTGGCCGGCAGTTCATTAATTACACTTTCAGTTCTGTGCCGGCACGAGTGTGTAGAGAGAAAGTGACGTGAGCGTAGAGGGAATGTGTGCTGCTGAAAATATCACTGACCTCTGAGACAACATCAGTCACCCAACGACTGAAATACATGTACACAGACCCGAGCTACCTCCTGTCATGTTTTGGTGATTTATGTCCTAATACTGCCACCTACTGACAGCCAGCGGGACAAACTGTGATGTACGGTCATGGACTGTAGCTAATCATTGACCAGACCTACTGACAGTACACAGTAACTGTTTCCTGAAGGATAATAGATTAGATGCCACTTAATGGGAAAGTTGTACAGAAATTTATTCTACACGATAAGTGCACAAAGGAGAACACAGGTGACGGTATTATTCAGTCTTAATCCTGAAACGGAGCAAGATTTTAAAGGATCATAAAATCGAATTCTAACTTTTGAGTACAAGACTCTAAGAGGATTGGAAAGTAAATGACCAATACATAAAATACATGAAGAACTTCATGTTGGCCTCAGACACGTATTACCGAGAATAGCCTAGATTAAGATATGAAATTCAATTTCCTTTCCTGGAACCATGGCGGTAGGATCCATTCTAATTTATCTCGGACTTCTACTGTATGTCATACATCATATGGAGTGTTACGCCATTTCATGTGGAGGGAAAAGCTGAGCATGCACAGCAGGAGACACAGACAAGTGGATTTCAATGCATGACCTCAACTGGTTTTTCCGCGAACAGTACCTGACACGCACCCGGGAGACCCTGTGTTTCCCCAAATCCCCAATCCCCAATGAGGCGTTTGACACTGACACTTGGTAGTCGGCGGAAATCCTCATCAGGCGCTGATTGGAGGCTCGGTGTATTCAATGAAAGACCGGGCAGGCGGCCGCACTGCGGTCTGCCCTCCTCAAGTGCATTATCAATACATCCGGAAAGAAGTGACAGCCGTAATAAGCATTGGATACATGGACTGGCAGAGGGCCGGACGGGCGGAGGGAGGGTGGAAAGACAGTGTAATGGAGAAATAGGGTGACGCCTGTCTCAATTCATCCACACACGTATCCTAACAACACAGGAGCTGCTACTTTATCGTTAATCACGGAGTTGTTCGGGAGTGGTTCTGTCAGGAACTAAACGCTGAATGCAGCATCGAATCAGAGGTGATCGGAATCAAAATACTGCGAAAAATATGAGAAATTAACAATATATGTATTTCTTTCAATTACACTAAAAGGCACAGAATAAAGTGTTTCGGTAGTAACTATATATCGATGAAGACGACTGTACCAATCAATTACCCAATTTCCGGAAATAAATACCATTAAAACATGAAAACACGAGAACCATTACCAACACTGATCAGTGTTCGGATATGAGTCTGATGCAGGACGAGATAATGCAGTAAACCACATGAGGCTTGTTTCTGATCTATGTCTTGTATACTTTCTCTACTCTAATGGTGAATACATGTACATAAATAGCTGTCATGAAGTTATCTTGTTGTGGATCATTGAATGTGATGAAAAACAAATGCCTCCAATGGACAAGTGCCGAACTGGTCGAGTTCTATTTTACGAGCCAGCCGCTGGCACCACACTTAAGTAGTCTGATGGTGATGACTTTTGTGTTAAAGTGGGTAATATTCCCCATGATATATCAGGTTAAGGTCATGAATACAAATCACCTCTTCCTGCCCCTTCCCTCCAATAACGCACGCCCTCTATATTCTTACGGTATGTATCACTTTCCTATCAACATTGCTTATGGCCGCCCATGAAGCAGAGACTTGCACATAAATTACGCTATCGCGCATCTGTCAGGACAATAGTCAGGCGTGGGGTGCAATGAAAGCCATCAAATACAGAAAACATCCTCTATAGGCGCAACAAACCATCTTCATTTACTTAGATTATACAGCAGATACATTTAAGCTGCTACTCGAATAGATAACTATAATGTAGACCATGCACCACATGCAGTCATTTAAGTATCTCTGATATCTCAATTACTTAGTTATAGGACCATTCTCTGCTGTAGCAGCAACAGAAGGACAGAAACAGGAGGCGGAGTAGTGACTTTTATGAGAGTTGGGTACCATTGTTGGACCAACCTCACAGTAACTTTACTTGACAACAGTTTGGATTAGAGCACAAGATTTGCGCCTGGATGTCATGCTCTGAGTTGAAGCATATATCTGCCCGGGGCATGCAGCATTTTTTGCAACTATACCAATCGCTTAATTATCTTCAACAGGTGAGTGCATGATTTTTGTCGTTTCAATTAAGTAACAATAAAATCCCCTAGTTCCCTGGATGTTTCAAATAGTTGTTTCCATGAAGACAACAAATTGCTTTTTATGAAACACTTCCAAGTCCGGGATCCGGAAAAGGAGTTATACACTATTGCCACTATTGAGGCACGTGCATGTTAAAGGTGAAGTTTTCCTTGCCATGCTTATCCAACTATAGATACACCAATGGGAACTAAAGCAAGTATGATGGATAAATGTGTACATAAAGGGGCAGTTCAGTATACGCTGGCAATGCGTTTGTGTCAGCACATTGCCTCGGCACCTGGCCGAACGAGAGCATCTCGGGACGGCGGCGGAGACCCCAGCGACCTCGAGTGGCCTGTAACTACATTAGAGGCCGTAAGGGGCGAGGTGATGATGCCCGGATAAGCGGGAGGCCTGCCGCCGGAACCCGGACCTACCTGATGGATCCATCTTTGGTGGTCACAACGAGGATGGGCTAAGCATCTTTAAACGATCACTTAAACCCATTCCCACCGTTACAATCCCTCCAACAGCGACCAAAATGAGGAGTCTCGTAATAGTTATGTCTGTAGCCCATTTCGAGGGGCATATTATTACATACCTATGTGCAAACTTCTATGATATACTAACCGCTCACGGGGGTGTAGTATATCGTGACTCCGGCCCACTATGGTGCGCTTCGTCGTACTGCAAGATTGTAACGTGTATGTAACTAGCTCCACGCAACGCGCTAGTCGTGCGTATTCAACGTCATCGCAACCAAAACCAAGATGTCGGAGTACGTCGAATCGCGACTTGAACCTTGCGATACACGCCCCCCGTAGCAACAAGTTCCTAATGACCAGTCCTCGAGGTAACTAACGTTTGGCTCTCACCTGACACCGTTTAAATTGCTCAAATATGCGAAATTCATTGATAATAACAACACGATCCGCAGCGGGGGGCGCACAGACACGCTTACGCTGGTTCCCGGTATGTCCGCCTACATACACGCCTAACGCTCTCCAATCGTATCTTCTGCTAACCGCACGCGTACCAAATAGAGGCCAAACATCCGCTGGGCGAGTGACGGCCTATCGAGAATGCGCGAAACACAGAATCTGCGCAACTTCCGGTTCGTCGGCGATAGGTGACCTCGAACTAAGACATAGTTTGGCCACAGTTAGGGCGTTTTCTCCTAGTATGAGCCATACTAATCATTAGGTTCAACTAATGAAGTCTTGTGTTCGTCGTATTTTTACCAGAAGCGAATGACACTGTGTTTGCCGTTTTCTTTGATGATTTACAAATCAGGGGACCCTCCCCCCCCCCCCCCCCCCACCACCAGCTTTCACATTTTTTCATTGACCCCAGCATGAGTCTCTTTTTTTATTGTTCAAAATCTTTGATCTGGCCCTGAATGTGCAACATGTTTAGACAAATTTGTATGCTGCATAAATGTCTCACAGCATATAGAATTTACATAAGTACTAAAATATTAATGCTTCTATGGGCACTATGTTGCTCGGAATAAAGATGATTTTATTACTAACACAACATTGTGCAAGTAGCAAAGACATAGGGTGCAGTCTATCTTGATAAGTACATCTATAGAGAAGAAGGACATTACAGATCATTCCTTCTCACTTTAAAAAGACATCTAAAATGCTTTAATCGCCATTTTAATAAGTATTTCAACATCTGCATTGGTAAGCTAATCTGCCTTATTTTCCCATCCTCCTCCCCTCACAATCTCCTGTTTGAGCCGTGCCCCTGACGGCCGAACCTCCTGCCGCCATTTTATCTGAGAGGGGAAATCCACGTTAATCCTCGTTAATCGCCCGCCAAGACGGTAGATCCGGGTGCTGGATTATCGGTGTCAATGCCCGAAGCTTTGCGTGTCCCGCTCCTTTTCCAAGTGCTCAAAGAACAGCCAGAGTTACCAGGCCTAAAACAGAAGGTAGTTTGGAAACTCCCCGAGCTACCATAACCTTCACTCTGAGAATACGTACTTTGAAAACTCCCGAAGCTACCAAAACCTTTACTCTGAGAATACTCTCTGGCATTCAAAGGTCCTACAGGAATTCACGAGTAAAACGTTCATGGTACCTAAATTGACAACCAGGTATATATCTTAATCATGAGAATGAGTAATAACTTATCATAGTTGATATAGATCATTGGAAAGACTCAATGTAATAACAACACTTTGATTAAACATCATGGGAAACCTTTTGAAAAGAAATGATAATGTAGTCATCATGTTTTATAATACAGAAGTAGCAGAGAGTATGGGTTAAAAATGGATTTAAGACAACAGTCTACTGGCCAAGGTTCACCATAACAAACGACCTGGCCCCGCAATAGCTCCAGCTGTTGATTCTATTTTACATTCTCAGCAGATTCCCCAAACATCAAAATTCGAAAAATGAGTAGTTTGGTAGGTAATCATGGATCACTAAAAAGAGGTTGTTTGATTGTTTGGGGTTTACATCCCAGGGGGCCCTGAGGGTATATAGGGACTATCAAAGATAAAAAGGCAAACCCTATCTGCAACTTCATACACGATGAATGGTTTAGTAGGATATTTTCCTCTAACCAATCTTGGACCAGGAACAAGGACCTAACTTCCCTGTATTCAACCTCAAGCTACTATCGGATTGAACCACTCTTCATGTTCCCCACTTCCCATAGCGGCCAAATCCAATGCGAAGATCTAACGGATTTGTCACTGCCCATTACATCTTGTCGACTAAGTAATCATCGAAAATTCTCTCCATCAGGGAGAGGTTTTGATGGTGACAAGAAGTGGATGGTAGTTGAGGGGCGGGGGGAGGTGGAGTAACTGAAAAGTATGTGCCTCTTCGTGTGCCAGGCCTGGAGTGGGGCGTGCAGGATTAAGGAGACACATGCAAGTAAATCTCGCGACTGAAGGTTGACATACCTCTTGGAGTAGGTGAAATGTATAGAGACGGATCGCATTAAACTGAAAACCTGTTGCGTGGCTTTTATCTAGACACCATCGAGAATTTCTATAAATGTACTCACCGACTAGGAAATAAGTGCTAAATTCCAATGGTACATACCTGAAAGATACAAAGAAAGAGACCAACATTAACTTTGTAGGGTAGATAGATAGATGACATATGACATAGAAAAACAAAAACACCTCAACTTGTAACTGCTTACAATAGTATACAAATTAACAATGATAATAACATAGTACAAATATAAATACAATATTGAGACCCTAAAAAGATATTCAGATATATGCTGGATACGACAAACCGCAGATAGGGCGCAGCCTACCCGACACCACTCCTATGAGTCGGTGATGGCGGAGCTAAGGAACAGGAGTAACAGCATACACCGTGGGCATAATGCATTTACAGCCGCACCCTAACGTCATCCGCCGGCGGCCGCAGAGGGCAGACAAAAGGCCGCATCTCCGAGTTACTCATGGCATCTCACAGAGCAGCTCTACGCCCTGCCACTGGTCTCACAAAATATACCTCATGCCTGCCACACTAATATATGAGACGGTAGGCAGCCAGCATAGTCAGCCATATATATGTGCATCAGTCTATCAATATGTTTTTACAAATAATATAAAGTTTAAGATATTTTGCATTGCTGCAGCATTCAGCCTTTGCAGCTTATAATCAAGTTAAATTTTCTGTACATGCATTTATATCGCTTAAGTGAGCATAAGGGTCATTACTAAATACGACGCAGGACGCACCGTGGACATTCATTATTTTACTGGTTTGCAAACAAAACTTAGGGGACACACATAGACCAGATCGTCCATCGCAATTTTTTTTCCAGCTCCCCTCCCCCCCCCCCCCCCCCCCGCCATCCCAAGGTAAGGTTATACACCACCAGTCGTGTGGGCCATCCCCTATCACTGTGTGTGGTCCTCATTAGGATCCCACTACCGTGACCTTGGTAGCTCTCCTACTGATCCCCGATCCCCAGAATTAAAAAAGACCAACAGTGACAGAACAACAAGTTGAGATTTTGTTGAAATAAGACGGATAACCTAATAAATAAGAATCACTCAAGAGGACATGATCATCTGGGCCCGGCAGTTCCGGGCTACTCCAGGGGTAGTGATTTCACATAATAAGAAAATGTGACAGGGGAAAAAGGTGGAGTATGACGGCCCATCCTTCACGGCGGGGCTGTATTCTCACACACGTACAGACACACACAACAGTTTTTTTAAATCATTAAAAGAATATTGTGAACTGTAACAATACGGGGAACATTTCTGGAAATCTGAATGAAGTCGGCGATATCATTACCATTACGTCACGCCAGACCCCCGAAGTTGAATAGAACACCGCATGTGAGGTATTTCCCTCAGCCAGATCAAACGACCTTGTATTTGCAAGCCTCTGCTGAACTCCACACCAAATAGGCCTAATATGTAAAGCTCCCCATTAACCCATGCACTTGGACAACAGTCTTCTATATGAGAAGCAGATATAACCCTTCATCTCCTTGTCCCGACCTTAGCAGGTCGAACGGATAACCTGCATTTGAAGAGGAGTTTCTTAATTGACTTATGAAAGATTCACAGTAGAGTAGTTTCTTTCATTAGTTTGCTCTATGATTTCGTCGAACACATCATAATGATGCAGTGCGTGTCCCGGGGCAGATGGGTGTGCTCTTGGGCAGACGGGCCTATCGCAGGGCAGACGGGCCTGTCGCAGAGAGCGTGTCGTAGGGCAGATGGGCGTTCCGAGGCAGATGGGCGTGGTAAAAGGGGTCACATTGTGTATCGCCTGACCAGGTGAGTATACTGTAGGAGGGAGCGGGGCGTGCCACAGGTGTTCCATGGGCGGGGCAGTTGAGGGGTCACTGTTCGGTAAAGGGGATCCCGAGGGGCTGACTGGAGGAGGAGGAGGGGTGGGGTACAAAGCTCTGAGATCTGTAGTGGTCAGGTCAGACAGACTTCGCATTCCGCTAACAGAACAGACACTGCGACACTCAACACACCCGCTGATTTCCCACGGGATTAAACCGTGGACCAAAGTCCCGGCCAGACACCAGTATGAGTACGGAAAGCACAGATCACACAAGGCAGCTTGTCGTTTAGATACTGACCCTGATTAGATGTACTATGCAGGTGTAACGCGTGCGCTCCGTGGTAATCTTCAGACGTGAACGAGTTATGGCAACGGGATCGATGGCAGTTTTGATATGATTATGCTTTTCCCATGCCGTCTCCCATATGTCTCTAAGTAGTTCCCATATGTCTCTAAGTAGTACGCATTAAGGGAATGTGCGTGTTCTACTTTCAATGCGAGTTTCTGTGTGTTAAAGAGAACTTTCGAGTGATTTCGGTAACTGAAACGCAGTCGTGAGTATACATCGAATTCTGTAAAAGAACAAAACAAAAACAAACAAAAACATTCAGCAACATTTTTTTCACTATTTACAACTACGACTCATTGTCCGCCTAGTCGACTAACCGGTAATTCCTTCCCGATCCAAACTTTGACCCAACTGCCCTTTAATCCCCTTCCCAGACTTTCCCTACGGCTACACACTGTGATATGGCAGGGCTGCATTTACATGTTACATTAACACCGGTAAATGTGCTACGGCAGCACAAGGCGCGGGTGTTCCTTAGATATACCGCTGATTCACTTCACAGCAAGCAGCAGGTGGGCGGTGAGGTAGAGCGAGTGAGCAGCTCGGAAGTTCACGGACAGTAAGAGCAGGTGAAGCGCTTACGGCCCGCCCAGCGATCATCGTCAGCGTACTGCAATGTCATCGGCATTCTCTGGACGGCATACATCACACTGTGACCCGCGACTGACCCCTTGAGACTCCAACACGCCGAGCAAGTTCTCAACATGTCATGGCTTCTCCACGCAAACCATGTGTTTTATGAGTTTGGCCTGTTTCACCACCAACCTATCAGAGTTAGTGTATAGGTTCATTGGACATCTGTTAGCGGATCCTTCTTGATGAAAGGATTTTCATGAATAAAGGAGTACATCTGTTAATTAATGTGGATACAAAATTCTGATTATATCAACATGAAATAACACTCCTTCTCATTTGGATCTGAAAACGGTGTTCACCATTTTCCGTATTATTTTTTTACTTGCTAAGTCGCCTCCAACGCCACGTCTGTATTTCATTCTTTTTCATTTAGACCCTGAAGTTGTTCACTCTAATATGATACATACAATTAAAAAAAACCTACAATAAGATTCTGCATTACTAATTTGATATCCAACCTTCATTTATCATCATCTCTGTACCACGTAAAATCAGCCTACTTTCAAACTGCAGACAGAAATAACTGTAACAGGAAGCCGATTGAAACAAGTAAATATACCTCACTGAAAGTATCATCCTACAAATACATATATTCTGGGTAGATATATAGATGAAAAAAAGTTGAAAAAAGAAACAACAAAAGAAAGTGTATAATGGAAAATATCTGACAGTATAGAAAGTTATTAAAAGCATTTTTTTAGATATGTCTGTTTGTTTGTGGTTTAACGTCACAGGGGACCCTGAGGGCATATAGGTACCCCTTTCCACAATGCGTAGTTAATCCAGTCGTTCCAGTTATTCAAAGCCATGAATGCAAATAAGACTAGGAAACCTGAACTGGTTACCAGTGTTAATTGTTTTTCTGTATTTTCCCGAGTTTAAAAGGATTCATGGAAATCTCTCAACAACAGATTATTTTTCTAACATTTCTTTTAATGTGGGAGGGAAGGGTCACTCTTAAAACACCTCATGCAGCTGGATAAATTCTTGGCAAATAACGAGAAACAAAACACACGTTATGTTATTCATGGAGAATGTTGTGCAATGTGTATACATCCTGGGGTGTATAGAGGGCCTCACATCAGGTATGTCACACCGACCCACTGACACCGTTCTGTCATTGGGGCACTGCCAATCTCCCGCCGGCGCCAATATATGTGATATCTGTGGGAAAAACATGGCCTGCTCCCAGTGTTTCTCACTCACTATGACTACCAGACAACCCAGCGACGGTTATCAATATACCAATAGTCACCATCACACAGTACTAAACATAGCTGTTTTTAGGTTCAGCAAATTGAGACAAATGTTTTATGCATGCGTGTTCATACTTCAACTTTTAAATGTTTACCTTGGCAATGAACGCTCAAATATAATAGATGTTCTATTAAGGCATGAATGATTTACTTATAGGTGTCACAACATTCGTCAGTTTGCTCTTCACTTATTAATGGGCGCGTACCGCATGTTTGATTGATAAAGAAGTGAAATATATCGGTATCTTGGTGTAATCCTTAGCTTGATTTAACCTATAACTCAAGAAAGCTAGATTTATTAGTGCTCCTAGCATTCATTTTTATCAAAGGCGTGGAATGATCTCTGCCCTTCTAACAGCTTATTACGACTGCTATTATGGTCTAGGCTATGATGCATGCGCGTCATGGGGATTTCCATGGTTGCAACTTATTCACCATGGGCCTGATTATGTCATAAGCAGGTCATGCCTCTCTGTCGCCATGGTAAGTGCCTCTAAAACTTTCATCTAAGAGAATCTTCGGGCTGCTCTTGCCAGACATTGACAGTGTTTTTACACTGTCACTGTCTGGACTTTAAGCGGCCCCACCCAGTGTTAGGACAGATAATAAAACGTGCTTCAATGTTCAACAGAGGGCTAAACCGGGTGACTGCACTTTATCTTATCTTTATTCTGAAAGATTGGTATTTCTAACGATTCTAGATCCCACATTGTAAATGTCTTATGATGCCGATGTAAGGTTCAGGTGAGAATTGTTCGTTACCAAAAAGAATGTGTACAAAATGTTAGGGTGGTTATGCCATAGTGATGACGTTTATCCCACCAGAGTTCATTGACAGAAGGGATTGAAATATAAATTGGTAAAATTTAAAAAAAAAGAAAAAAATTCCCAGGAATATATAAAAAGACTACTGACACAAGATCTTCAATCTATGACTTTCGAATCAAATAAGAGTTCAGGCCCTCCAGGCTCTCAGTGACTACAACAACGCTGAGCAGACGAAAAAAGAAAACTGCATTTGTGTAAATTGGTCCCGGACGGTGGGGCCCAGGGGAGGCGGGTGGAGCCAATGAGGCTGGGCACGTCCCCGGAGTGGACTGATGAGGTGGGGCACTCCTCCGCTAGGTGTAAATCTGCCAACGCCCCAGCCGCCAGGGGGTTGTGTCTCCAGGTGGGGGCATGCTCCTGGTGCCGCCCTGGAGTATGCGGTCGGGCGGGCACACGGCGGAGATCTCATCAGAGGCCCGTCAGAAGAGGGTGCTGATCACCTGGTGACGCACTGTGGTGTTTTCTAAGACCCTCCCCTCTATTAACCCCCTCCTGGGCTGCGACGTGGTGCTAGGGGTGGCGCACCTGGCTACGGATCGTGGGATCCGTATATTGAGTCTCGAATTCTACAGCTGTGATAAGCTGACTCCATATCACTCATAACTTGTATGATTTACTCTATTGACACCTGATGAAGGCCAGAAACGACTGAGACGTTGTGTGATAGTAATTATAACTACATGTAATAAATGTATTTATTGCTTTCTACTGCTTTTGTTTCAGCCTATCTATCGGTTTGGGAGGGAGGAAGATATATCCATTTACAACTAATATTATGTTTCACAAAAACTTTCTTAAATGACTTGCAAATAACATGGATTTTGAGACGAACAAAATCTAACAAACACACATTTTTATGTCAATTCATATAATTTATAGTTTTTATGTTTTTATTCGCTCATACATATACTTGTCGGGGAGGGTTTAGAAGGCCACTTTCAGAATGAATATTTTGTTTGTAAATAGAATAACTGTTGTTGTTGCTGAAGGGAAAGCTTACTCTTAAATAACCACCAACTGGTACAGCTTATCATAAACAAGGCTGCTACATGACAGCTTATTAACATTCCTATATTCACATCCATAAAGCGGACCCTGGCATACCTGGTATGTTGCTAATGGTGTCAAGCATTAGGCCCTGTGGGTTCCTGTGATTGGGTCCAAACAAACAACACCCAAGTTCCATAGCTCTCGTTGGCTCTCGTTAATAGGTATACCATATCAAGAACACCGTTGTATAAGATGGTGGACTAATGAGCGCTCACCTATACTGACTCTAACATATATTGTTTATGTTTACGAAAAAGAAACCTTTAGATATAGGAATCAATTCCTTCGCATCTATATATTTAGAAGCAATAAGGACAAGGTAGCAGGAAACCATACAAGATGTACTTTTAACAAATCTAAATGTGGTTATAGAAGCTACATGATATCTACATGACATTCAATCTTTTTTTCATCGCAATATCAGACATGTTAAATTTTTGTCTGTAAATGTTGTGTTTTTGGGGGTTATCCAGCGTTTTTCAACCGCCAACCTCCTACCGTGTCAGTCCTGTGACGTGACGTGACGTGGGTAGTCTGGGGTTCGGGTAACCGAAGCAGCTGGTGTGCTCGCGGCTTCGACTTGGTGGCATGTTTGACCAGATTCTGTCACATTAAAAGTCGGCATTAGGGCTGGTTCAAAACAAAACAGTTTCACGTTCCACTACCCCCCATCCCTTACACTTTCCTAGTTTGACATTTAGTGCCTCATACATATAACAATCAAGGAAGTTAGTCATACATGGGGAAATAATTGCGTAGTTTTAACTAATGATAACCTTCTGCATGGGTCATCCACAAAGTATAGCGCAGAATTTTTGAAATTTTTGAAGACCACCCACCTCCCAATCTCGTACGCAATAGAACAAAGGAGCATACGCAAAATTTCCTCAATATTTTTTAGACCCTCCCTATCCCCTGAAGTGCGTACATATTTCATGGATGTCCCCCCCCCCCCCCCCCCCACCCAACCTTACATTTGAAATCAAACGGATTTATGTATGGCTCATATTTTTGTGGCACAAATATAACGGCAGTAAGATTTATACAATTGCTAAAATACTAAAAGATCCGAGACATTTATTTTGTAAACCAATAATAGAAGTCAAGTGATAGAATGTTTTTTTCAAAGTGGATCCTACTCTCCGAGCGTTACTCATGGTGAATTAATAGTAGTACAAAAGCTCAGCTATTGCACGCTTCCTGCCGCCTGCTGGCTGTTCGCAGGTCGGCGTGAGGTGCTCGCTGAGTGACACGGCCGGCGGCGGGCGGTGTTGATCTATGACCTGAGCAATAGGCGGGCGGCGGCGGGCGGCGGCGGGCACCTCACTACACACACCAGGCATCGGACAAGACGTCCCAGCCGCCACCCACGTATCTGGTACATTGCCCACCAGGTTTCCACTGGTCACAACCGCGCTGGCTATACATTTACAACTCACCCGAACAGGTCAAGAACCTTGTGGGAACTTAAGGAGAGCTGCTCTTGAAAGATAGGCACATCAAAGAAAAGACCGATCTGAGCAAGGCACTTTGGTTATAGATCAGGTATGTGGACTCTTGACATCATTTGAACAAAGCGTCCACTGGTGTCCTTTTGAGGACATCTTGATTGTAATAATGGGTCTTCCTCTTTTGATTTTGTTTAGTCGTTCAGCGATGATTAAAAATATACTCCCTACCTTCAAGAACAACATAGATGTACTATAATTAGATCAACTCGGCTGCTCATTCAAGAGAATTCGCCTAAAGATATCGAGATCTGAATTCATAATGAAATGTTCTACTTAGCTTGTACTACAATTCACTCTTTGGTAGGTTGATAGTAGTCTACCCTCAACCCTTATCAGAAGTTTATTTTTCCGAAATCTATTGAAACCGCAAAGCCTTTCCGGATAAGCCTATTCTCTATTTTTCACAACGTTGTCCCTATCTTTGTGGGACAGTCTTCACGATCCAGCCATAATAACCACCGAGAAGGGATGAGTGTTTGTCGCTGGCTATCTTCTATTTTCTCTCGAGCAAAATCTAAAAGAATATATATCAATAATAGCCCTAGCTGATGCTCAGTATGTTATAACTTACGGCAATGTCATCCCGATTTGTTTGTTTGTTTATTTGTTGGTTTGATTTAACGTCCAGTTAACCATTAAAGGTTCTCACCAGACTTTCTCAAGGTTCTTATACACCACAAGGGTGGTGATCGAATCTATGTAATAAATTTAGGTAGAAATCACACCCCATTTACCGAGGTGGGTTTTTTTAGTTCCCACACCACATAGACATGGTATGAGAATGATTGGCCTTTGGGAATGAAGGAGAAGAGTGGCTGCAGTGGGACTGGAACCCACAAAGTCCTAGAACCTTGGGATTACAAGTCCAGTGCCCTAACCACTGAGCTAAATCCCCTACCCCGTCATTCCGATTAGAAATGTGTTAAATGGAATGTAAAGCTAATAATACCACTGCTAGGCAGGGCTGATGTATTTACCCTCACAAATTATATATGCATATTCAAAATATGCAAAACTCAACAAATATGGTTCTTTCTCACATATATTCAATGGTCACAGGGGTCTAATGTCTATAGATGCACATCGAAGGAGAAGGTCCTATAGTGAATGCCCAATAAGGAGGACTCTACAACCAGGTCGCCTTCTCACCAGTATCACAAACAAATACTGATATTCTGTTTACAGTTCACAGGGGGAGAGGTTGGGAGGTTTGCCTTAATCCGGATCCTCCTGGAGGCAAGAGATCGGAGAAGCTGAAGGGACGGGAGATACTGGAGGGTTTGTGGAGGAGTTGATGTCTATAGCAAATTATCGCGTCCATACAAGCCCTTCCAACGTCGAAACATTAACAGTCATAACGATCTGGTGCCTGTCACTCGCTGACGAATGGGTACACTTAAAAACATGTGAGAAAAATCGATATCTGCAACTGTTTACGGCTGTAGAAGTGAATGTGGTTTAATCAGGTAACAACTGTGTATCACAATACCAAATGAAACAAATGGAGTTGTCCTTATGCGAAAAGACATATAATGAAAGGTTGAGGAAAACTCAGGTTACAATTTGTAATGTGTATGCCGACGGCCAGACATCAAGACTGAGTTGGGCCAATGATAATGTGCAACACGAAGCAACTGTCGGATATTTAGTGAGGTTTAGAATACAACGGGGTCAGAATTGACTACAACCGCTATGTCTCAGGTTTATGGAGTGTTTCCCCAGTTTATTCAATTAATCAAGCTTAGGTTTTCAAGCCGATCCTGTATGTAAGGTAGGTGTCCAATTTTAATGTGGCCAAAGGTAATATAGCTTGATTGAAATGTGGCACAACTTGAGATACATCAGTGGAATAGTTAATCAATCTTTTACAGACGCCTCTACGTTATGACGACCCTCCAAACCAGCCTCTCTCAGATGGAACCTTCCTGCCAGCCGACCCCTTGCCATACACGTCCCTTAGACACAGGGCCCACCAGCCTCCCTACCTCACCACACCTCCCTCTCCAGCGGATCATCTCAGACACGCCGTCGCGGCGACATGGGATCAAAGGGCCCGGCGATGGGGTTCGACCTGAGGACGCCACACCAGAGGGCCATCTAAGGGCATCGGAGGGCCTTATCATCACGTGGAGCGACCCCTGGCGACGTCGGGCTGACTTTGAGGGTGGAGTGTGCGTCGCGGGGAATTAGCGTGGAGGGAGGCGTGGACAGGTGTCCATATGTGGCGGTTACAGAGCGGGGGGTGCCGGTGGAGCGCCAGAAGGCGGGGTCCACCGATGACCCTTGGTCAGAGTATCACGTCAGGCCACCGGCCGCCGACAGGGCTTATGGGAATCCGACAGGATATCATCTAACTTCAAGATTACAGACGCGAGAATAGAGACATTTTAAGGTAGTTCCTTAGGATCACAGATCCTAGGTAGAGACGGGCAGTTTTTTTACTAGAACCTTATGATGTTTTATGTCGCTTTATGGCTTTTTACTATGACTTTTGGGGTGTGTTAAAGATGGGGACGAAACCTATTGGGAATATAAGTGATACATATAGGAATATAGAGGATGCCATTCTGCACTACAGAGTATCTAATGGTTTAGAGGATATACTGTCATGTTCATTAAAACGTTGTAATAGTTTGGAGATGCGTCTAATTTAATAGGCTCCAAAAGTCCTGAAAAACAGAACTTCAATACAATTCTGGTTTGAACTTGGAGAATTAGCAATGCGATCTCTGCATAAACAGTGCGGTGTTGCAGACAAATACGAAATCAAAATGCCTCCCACTCCAATCCGACAGAGAACAAAGGCCTTGAGTGAAGTATGATGAGCAGCTCGGGGACCGACCATCGTAATTACAGGAGAAGCTGCTTTGGAGAGCAGCTCACACACTGCTGCCGAGCAGCTCACTCTGGCCCACGTATCGAGTTACACACCTTCGACCTTCCGAGCCTGACTAGCATCAATCAGTGTCAGAGTATTTCCACACTGCGGCTGGTGTCAACGCGTTAATAAACCCGCCGTCTAAGGGAAGCCATGTGAAACGCACATAAAACCCCACGTCTGATTATGTGCAGCCCGTATTTCATGAAGAGATTCTGAGCATACATTCACGAACAGAATAAGAACAGTACGCAGCATGAATTTGAGTGAAATTTGAGTACCATCTAGACATGTTTATTGTAGAACCAATTTACAAACCTGTTACTGTAATCCATAAACCAACCTGTTTCGTTTGATTATAGGTAATTCCCAAAGTACGTACTGAAGGGAACTTGGAGTTCTAACAAGAATAAAGCTCTATGGTATATGGAAAAACTTTACCCTACACATTTACCGAGGAGAGAGATACTTTAGTGGACGGGAGAAAGACGGATAACGAACATATTTTTGGTTATTTTGTTGTTGTCAACGAATGTGCAACACAAACCCATTACTTTGTCACAAGAGTGTCAATGATCATAGGAGAGACCAAAAATGTAGACTCATACCTCAAATCCTATATTGCATATTACATGTACACATTCCCGGTTTCCATTTTTCAATCTCCGGTACCTTTGGAACATATGACCAATACCGCACATTTTGAATTAAAGATTTCAAACACAAAAGAAAACGTGAAGTGAAAAACACATCTGTGCATAGGAAATGCTTTCTACAAACATGTCGATTTCTTTGAAAAAGTTTTCACTTGAAAACAGTATCATTCCTTGGCTTGCAGACCATTTCATCTCTCAACTTCCAATATATACAAACCTAAATCAACATAACTTTCGTACTTTTTCCATAAGATTGCCACATAGTCCCTTTGTCTTTTTGCTTGCTGTCAGTGACGGGATGGCCAATGTTTCTCTCGGCCCCCTCGGGTCTCTATATAAATGCCGACGGCTGCTCACTTTCGGGATCCACATACCATTGCGTGCTGGTTATCCAGTCACCCACTAGGCGGCGCGACGGGGTTGGAGAAACAATGCTGCCAGCTCCCCCAAGTATCCCTGACACTTAGCACTGCAATCGTCATCGCTGTGCAAAAACAGTGCGGTGTTGGGTCACCTGTTTTTTGTCAGAGGAAGGGTCAGGGGTTGGAAGAGTAACGTATGCAGGCACATGTTTACATACCGGGGAATACATTTCGTGCGCTTTTATTCTTAACACCACACATACTATATTCATTACTCCCTTGTGCGTGCATAATCCGTGTTTTTCTATATGTGTATGTGTATCTATGATCATTTGGTATTTTCACCATCATTGAATTTTTTGTTTTGTTATCTCTGAACACTAAAATATCTCGCTTTTTTCCCTGGTTGGCTGACCGACATTTCTTTGTTGGAATAATGATGAATGCAATATCCCGCACGGGTTTAGAATTGGAAATCTGCCTCTCCAATCTAGCATTCCCCACCGAATACATATATATATATATATATATATATATATATATATATATATATATATATATATATATATATATATATATATATATATATATATATATATATATATATTATATATATATATTTATATATACAGCAGGTCCAGATGGAATACAAAATAAAACCCTTAGGTTATGATGTGGGGTAAACGCCATCTGCTCTGCCCGAAATAGGGCTGTCTGTTTGAGACGGGGTAGGGCGTGGCAGGGCGAGGCAGGGAGGGGCACGCCAGGTATGTATGGCCTTAGGGAGGGACCCCGCTCCTCCCACTCCCCACCACGCCTCAAAACCAAAGCCCTGGAGGGACATGGTATGAAGCCGCAGGCGGGTAGAAGGGTAGATCAACCTGACCCCAGGTCTCTATAGCACCCCCCCTGCATCCCCCCCCCCCCCCCACACACACACGCCTGGCTGTAAGCGTTACTTCTATCCTATCATCACCGCCAAATGTCATGTTTATCACTATCATACCACCACCCCCTGCCAGCCAGTCTGAGTGGGAAGAAGCAGACAAAGAGATCTAGGCGTTGGTATATTTAAAAATCCCGGCAATGATAGGACAGTGAAGGTCTCATATGTTATATGCGCCAGTGGTAATATCCATGACAGCAGGGTGTGTTAGGCGGCGGGCCTAACGGGCCTAACTCTCCGTACTATAACTGTCTTATGGATATCACGACATCCACCAGAGTATAGGTTGCAAGTATAATAATCTAACGTTACAATACAGAATAAGTCTGAAATCTGCCCTATGAATTACCAATAGGGAGGTTTCTGTGTCTGAAAAGGTGGACTAATAGCATCATCTCATTTTCATGTATATCTTATCGAAGGATTTCCAGTGGTTCTTTAATTTTCAGGCCACCAGATTCTTCAGGCCCCTGAAAGATGAAGTAGGATGAGGTAGACTTTCAGTACAATGGAGCGCTGAAGTGGTTTATGCTGGTGTCTGCGGTCATGACTGTTGTAGCTGTTATCAGCCGACACCAGACTAATCCCCACGAAGCAGGATGCGTGGGGATTAACGGCTGAGGTGAATGCCCAGCTGAATGTCTTCTCTATGCTTTAATATTGCAGATTCATAATAGTATGTTAATCAACAAAACCTTAGCAAAAAAAAGAGAAGGCGTTAGATCATAAAACGCTTACCATCATTTTAACCCTTTCCTAAGCAATGATGCCCGTGGCTAGAGAAATTGATGCCTCAGGGCACTCCCATAGCTATCGCAAATGAGGCATCATTTTACATTTTTTGTTCAAATGTTTTTTTTATCTCAGCTGATTCAACATGGATCTTTAGAATTTTTTCAGATATTATGTAAATCGCCTTTAAAGTGATAAGTAATATAATTGGATAATTATCACCATGGAAACACTGACAGACAACTTTAAATATGATAGAAAGTAATCAATTTTCTCAACAATTGTAGCATAGGGCTGCACTACAGAGGTGGTCTGGTGTCAGGCATGCTGCTTTTAAAGATGTTCACCTGCTACCAGGTCCGGTCTGGAAAGGGTTAAGCATTAGTATGCTAGGCATCAACTTCAGAGGATCAGCAACAAAATGTGTAGCTCTATTTACGTATTCCTCATATACAGACCACAATATAAGAAACGAATCTTCGGTAAATAACTGAGAGAGAAACGATGTACATCTACTAAGGAATGATAAGCCCCTGTGTAAAGAATTGGAGTAAACAAATCACGAAAGAAATGAATATTCCAGGCAGTATTGTCTATATCCATTCCTGTGTGTAGTTTTATTTATCATACCCACCACTGTTACCATGAAAATAACCTGTTGTTGGCATTTGGCCCTCTATTCGAGTCGCAATGACTATTATTACACATACATGAATGATTATGATCATGATCATGATTCAAGACTCAATAAAGACTGTCATTAAAAAAAAATCTGTTCCCATTATCTGTGGATGTAATGGGATATTCGCCATATGCAATACACTCCTATTCTATTAAACAGACAGATATTGATTTGGTCAGATAGGGTAGCCGTATACATCTCCGAGAAATACGGAAATCATAACCCAGAGGTCGGCCACTGTTGGAGGGCTAATATGCTATGCGGTTTTGTGTGCGACGGTGGTTGATGACACCCCTGACCAGTCAGCTCACACCTTCCCCTCTGCCCTCCGCCCGCCTGCCACGCTCCGATCCCCTGCCCAATCTGCCAGGGGAATAATTCAATATTCCACCCGACCTGGTTATTACTGCACGCGCGTGAGTGTGTGATCTGCTTATTCAAAGAAATGCCAGTCTGGTATCAGTCATGTCATAGGACTCATCTCCCATCATCGCGCCGAAAGGAACTTAATATATACAGTAAAACAGAAAGTGCCTATCATTTGATCATTCCTAGTCGTCAATGTCGTCATTATTTCCCATACTTCCATTATTCTATACTTAATGGTGAACTGTACTTAATAGTGAAGGAGTTGATAAATCCAAATCCTGCAATTTTGATCAATTAGTCTTTTCCGTCTTATATTTCTCACAACGTCATATTTCTCACAACGTCCAATCATATCGGACATCATCAAAATCTCTATAGCAACAATAATAATACATGTACATGTATTTGCTTTTCAACACTAACACCCGCCTCTTACATGGAGAAACACAGCACAATATCAATGTCACTCTTTTTTTTTTTTTTCTGGTGAACCAAGACTTGACTTATGCCTGGTGACAAAAAGAAAACCTGCCACTTTGAAGGATATTTTGCCAGCCTTTGTAAAATCATCCCAGCAATGTGGCCGCCTCAAAAGAAGGAACGCGTCCCCTGGAAAGGATAGCGGTCGTGCATGTAAGTACGCAGCAGGAGGGGTGCCGGGGGCTTGGGAGACTTTTCCCGTTTGTTTTCCTCCCGGCTGAGATGCTGTGATGACAAGTGGGGCGCATCTGCTGCTGGCCAAGACCCCCTGGGGGAGGGTGTAGTGTAGCCATGTTGAGTGGTGAGGTGGGAGGGAGGGGGTAGGGTCAGGCCTCCTCGCATGAATGTGGGAGTTAATGATGCCTGGTGCGCCCTACATGTTGTTACATGGAGCTAAGCCATGTCGCGTTCCGTGTAACTTACATTCGTGCATTAATCCACGGTACAGCTCACCTCAAGGCCGATAATCCCTCAATCTGTAGATATGCTGCGTATTGATGATGATTACATTATGTTAAACAAATAGAGGCCACAGAATACTTCTGAGCACAGAACACAATTTGACCATGATTTCAGACACTCTTCACAAATTTCCTGGTTCTGCCTCCAAGTTTTTTCAAGTTAAAGACACCTCACATCCCAATTCACCAAATGTGGCAACAATACACATGTTTCTATTACTGTAGAAATCATTGAAATAACCAGCAGGAATATTTGAAAGTAAAACGGTGCATGGCTGCAAGGAAGACAAAGACCTATATTTGTCAAAACCTGTCGAATTGTATCTGCTACTCCGGTAACATACTAACACAACCTCATCTGGTAATTTACTTGAACTTAATTTATTATTATATACTTGTGTGAGAATGTCTATGAAATAGTGCCCGCTGCTAGGGGTGCAGTAATAATAATGTTCGTGCCCGCTGTGAGTGTGACTTATTGAGTCATTAAATTGTCGTTTTTTAATCGATTTAAGGCATATAATAATAACCAAACGTCCTGACTGCAGACGAAACGGTTCCCCTTCTCGGTCAGTCATCAATTTCATACTGCCTTCCGCCTATGGCGTCAGGCAGTATGAAATCGATGACTGACCTCGAACACGAACCGTTTCGTCCACAGTAAGGACGTTTCCTAATATTATGGTATGAAATTGCTGGAGAAGTGAACAAGTCTATTTAGTATCCCTTGGTTCTCACTTGTGATATATGTTATAATTCCGGCCATCTCACCTAACGACCCATGTCTAGGCACGTTTTAGTGTTACGTCCCGGAAGCACCACTTATCATGCAGAGCCAGAAACAATGAAAGAAAGGTGTTGCAGAAATTAATTTTAAGATTGATTAAGATTACCAATTTATACCACCAGAAAAGCTAGAACCAAGCGAATAAAGTTGAATTACTTCCTGAAGGCAATCAACCTACATTTATTATATCAGTCAAGATCCACTCTACATAACGATAACTATCAGAACCACTAGACAATGGCATCGTAACATGCCAAGTCAAATAATCTAAATAAGTATCCATATTCCCATCTACACCCCTCCCAACATGGCCGTGCCTGATCTTGGTGCTATGGATAAAGAGACGAGATACTTATTCTACCATGTACACCTCATTATATGTGCTGTGGAGATCCCCCATACTAAGTGTCAGCATAAATCTGAATCATATCTGTATGGATGGTCGGATAATCTCATGTCAAATCAGATATGCATATATCACACATGGATGTTATTTCGCAATGTACCTTATCTTTTGAAAGTACAAGTAGTTCACCCTAACTTAGTAATCATGTTTTGTACTGTTCAACTCTTAGGCGTTACAGGTTACCTCTGGCGAACAAGTTGATAAAAGATACCTAAAGCATTCGCTATGTGAGGACAAAGTAGCCTGAAGTACCTGATCGGGTGGCGGGGCTGGCGGTGACACCTCTATACTCCCGCACGACTTGGCCTTGGTCAGTTGACTTCTCTGCGGTTTCTGGGGCCGTGGCTGGTTCTCTTTGTACTTCTCCTTTTGACCGGCCTTCTGGACTTCCTGGTCTTTCTCACGGCCAATGAGTCCGAACTTGGCCCATCCTGCGTGTACGGACTGCCCCACCTGATGTCCTACCCTCTTCAGACTGCCCGTTACGCCGCCTCCAGGCGCGGAGGAGGATGAGGAGGAGGAGGTGGTGGGTTTGTCCTTGTCCTTATCCCCGTGCGTCATGGTTGCTGTACCACTGGGACGTTTCTGCAACCAGAGCCCCTCTTTCTTGTAGCACCAAAGATCTTCTGATAGTACTATTACTTGTATACTTGAAGGGGTATCTGCGCGGGAGTCAGCGGAAGGATCGCAGGTAACGCGAAGCACCAACCTATAGTCCTCCAGGTGCTATAGACACAGGTTAGACTCCCTCCAGGGCGCTGGGCGGCTACTCCAGGGCTGGTGAACTAAACTCCTGGGCATCCAGGATGGGTACTGGGCGCGGTGATAGCGTACCCGGCTTTCTCCAGCGCCTCCTCCTGGGCTTGGGTGGAGTAACTGTAGCGAGACCCATGCGCCCTGGAGACGGTGGTGGTGGTGGTGGCGCTGGTGGTGGTAGGGCTAAGGGGGCGGGGTTACCCACTTTCTACAGTACATATCGACCCCTTCCCCCCCCCCCCCCCCCCCCCACCCAGGTTCCGCGTGTCTCCTGGGACAGTGATAAATATCATATCACCCACTGCTGGGGGTGTAAGGTGATGATAGCCCCGTCTTATTTTTACAGTATATACTTGCTATGAACCTGCTATGGTCTTATAATGCATTCTACATTATTAATAGGAGTTTTATATACAGACAATACAGTATGATGACAAACTGTCCCAACACCCACCCCTCTGACCCAGGAGGACCGTTTCTTGAGTACATCCAGCTGCCGATCACTAGTTCTATTCTCTAAAGACGAAAAAAGTCTTTTGCGGCATTCTCAGAATCGTCATTCCATATTGTGTCGCTTACTCTTCTCCCACGTTCCTATTACTGTTTGTGGACCTTTTTAACGTTGACATAACGTCACTGAATGATATATGACCGAAATGCACTGAATATGACGACCTGTCCAGAACAATTCCACGCGTTACCCTAGTAACCATAATGGTTTGTGTACGTCCTGTCACATCTTGTCTATGTTGACCCCGGGAAGTAAATAACTCCACCTGTTCACTGAGAGGAATAGGCCAGGTATTTCTTTATGGACTGTCTGTAGGATTTACAAAGGTTAATCCAAACCACAACTACATTCTAGGGAAGTAAATGGATGGACAGAGCAAACTAATGCAGTTGTTGCGCATAGTATAGATGGAGAGAATCTAGAAACATTCAATAACATCTGAGGATATGAATCGATACATGATTCTCGATGGGCATACTCTCAATTCATTATGCTTTATCAAGTTCTTAATAGTTTTGTTAGATAACAACGGTTTCAGCAAAATAAGGTCCATGTAGAGTAGAACCCCGCATAAGCGGTCACCCTCCGTCCCGGGCCAAGCTTACGCGAGGTTAAAATAAACGTCTAATAGAGGGAACCGTTCCGAACGAAGGTGTCCGTTAACGAGGGGTTTCCGTTTACGCGGGGTGTCCGTTAGGCGGTGTTCTGCTGTATATGCACTTGTGCCATCTAGATTTAAAGGCACTCATTTATAGTATAAAAATGTGGTAAACCATATCTATATACGGATTCCTGAAAGACATCAACATGGAAATGTGATCCATGCCAATATTGTGTTGTTAGTGTTAACCTCGTGAAAAATAACTTTAGGGAATAGAATGTATCTATAAAATGTATCTATTATCTCGCTATGTCACGTGACAAATTTCTCTACTAAAAACAAAATGAATGAAGGTCATTTGAATGAATCTTATGGCTACAATGTTACACTGAACAGGAATGTAATTTGAAAAAGACTTGGGTCACAATCTGGGAGTGTACAAACTGACATAAGGCTCGTATAAAGAATAATGTCTAGACATGAGGGTTATGGGTACTTAACATCGCCCCTTATTTCGGTGGAATTTGTTTACTGTTGTGAAGTTTTTCTTGACCAGAAAGTTGACAACTTCTACCATATGCCTGTCACATGGGGAATCTTTATACATAGCTAGCGACATTTCTTCCCAAGCCATGCCCGCAAGGAATACTCCATCCTTTCTTTCACAATGTTTTTTTTTCTATCCTATTATCCTAAACTGGTTCCACTCAGCTTGAGCCTGACATACCTCCATCAGATTGTTTACAAAACTATATAATTCTATTATACTCGTGATAACCCTGATAATTTCAATGAATGGCTTGTCACGAAGCGCAGAACAAATCCACAGTAAAGAATATACGTTGATTTAATAGACCACTTCACACTGTGCCGGTAGCCTGGATCTGCCTATGCTCCCTCGGTAATAATGAATGCTGAACTCTGGTAGTGTGGACAGGATGGCGTGGAAACTAATGGGAGAGCACCAAACAAACAGGCCATTCCGCTGAGAACAATACACATACCAAGTGGGCATGGACGGTGAGCGAGTGGAACTGCTCCGAACTGTTCGCTCTTAGTGCCGCCTATCTAAAATACTAGGTTAGTCCGGACGTCGTGTTTCACCACTGCAATCTATTGTCTAGTATTTATCTCTGCCTGTGTCCGGACTGGTACATGGCGAACTCGTAAGGGTCGTGCTGCTGGGCGGGATAAACCGCTATGTTTGTTTAATTACAATCAAACGAAACTCAACACCAAACACTGTCATTGCCGCACGTCAGGAAAGTCAATCACAAGGGTATATGGTGGACTGTTCTCACTCCAATGACGGGGACTAGGGAATAAAACCCACATAAACAGTTTTTATTGACACCACTTCCTTCATACAAAGACTACAAAGGTTGAAAAGTATGTACTAGATAAGGGACGAAGGAGAAGCTTGAGAAATTCAATATACGTTTTTACCTTTTGATAAATAGTGTAAGAAAATGAACACGATTCTCTTATTATCAGCGTGGAATGATCCTTGGATCATAAATTTCACCTTTGAGCATACCACCGTTTTAGATATTGGTTTGAGTAAATATACAATATTGACTGGTTTCAGATACAAGCGGTAGTGTTTTTCCGTATGCGCCAGTTTTTGCAGCCCGGAGTATACACCATATCTGTATGCTCCTGGTATGGCGCTACACACTCCCTAGGTGTTTTCAATGGACACTTTGTATTAGGTGAATAATAAATGAATATAAGAGCCAGTGAGAGAACCTCCATCGCTGTTGCCTATAGCCGGGATTACTGGTCGATATCCACATTCCAGACCGTCAAGTGCCTAGTAATGCCACTTTCTCCCACTAGTCGGCGGCACTGGGCCACGCCCATATTGCGTCGGTATGTGAGGCGGACAGTGAAAAGCATACAAGTCCGTTGCCGAACGTTTAAAATGGAGACCTAAATATCTACACTCACAATCGGTACGCAGTCTTGCGGATCAGGAGAGGATTAGACATGGTTGTCTTGGTCTTTTTTGCTAGCCTGATGACATGACCTGCTGTGTAAGATTAAGAGCCAAGACGAGAGGTTTAATGTAGAGCGGCACGCGATGCAGCATGTAGCGTGATTTGTGAAATATCTGTCATACAAGAAACCAACAGAAAATGATTCCAAACCGTTGTCTATTATCACGAATGCAAGCGGTATCTAACATAAGTGTAAAAAAATCAAAGACAACTTTCAAATGAATCTGTAAAAAACAATCCACATTTCTAGGCGACCTCGATGAAAAATATGATGGATCTGCTACAATAGACTGTCACGGGCATGTAATTTTCATCAAATACATTTGTTAACATCATACCTAACTAACAGAAACATTTACCACTTGACATGCAAGGAGCCACCACTTGACATGCCTATATACATATTTCAATGGTGTGCTATCTTCTTGACACCCGAGTTATGCTGCAGGGTGTGCTAGAAGCTGTAGGTAGTTCGTCTAAGAGAGCTCCTTGGGTATGTAGGAGTGACATTTTGGCAGCCTGCCTGACCTTCCTACCTGACATTTTGATATACCAGTCAACAGAACAGAATAAGCCTTGCCTTTCAGATTACTAGCATACAAATATATGCCCGCGGGTATACCCCGCTGAATATTAGGGTATATGGCTAATTCTATGGATTCATTATGGAATAACACATGCTTCATAGTGGTATACCTACACGGAAACTATGGCATAACGCATGATGCATAAGGACGTGAGAATCTAGGGTATGGTACATAATAATCACTGCCTAATGATAGTGTGCACAACCAGGGTCTGGTCAACGCTGTTTGGTTGTACCTTCATTGAGGTACTGCGCTAAAGGATGACTGTTATAGTGTGAATTGAATTACTTATATAGGCCACAGTATGAGGATACAAGATATGTAATAACCGGTGTTGTGTAGAAACAAATATTACCTCTGAATTCTCTTTGAACAAACACGCCTTTGAGATATTACAATTACGTAAGAAGGGAGTGCGATATATTGATCGTGATGTCTAACACCCACGTTTGATAAACAAATGTGACTTAAGCCAGTTAAGGCCAAAGTTGGCGAACACCGGTCCCATATCCGCGCCTCTTAATAAGTCCTGTAAGTATCGCGAATTAAGTGAACATATAATAGTTCTCTGGGATTTTTGAGAGACAGGGTGATTGCTGGTACTTCCCCGTCTTTTCTGTAATGGTGGGCAGTCATACAGAATTCAAATCAACGAATCACCACCAGTATACTGATTTTCAGCCCCCTAAAGTCGTGTTAGATCTACTGTGCATGAGACAGTCCGATGGATTCTCTGCTGGGGTAACAGCAAATGCGAAAATGATTTATTGACCAATTGTAGGACCATTAGAAACCTTTAAAATTATGTACATAAACTACAAACTACAAAGAGGCAGAAAATCTACTAATCTGGAAATTAGTCTCTCATATATCCAAATGGGTGAAAGCACTGACATCTCTTATATTCGTTCAGAAGTTACTTGATCTAAGTACACTATCTATACCTCTCGTTACCTGTTGTCCAATCTACTAAGGAAGATAATCAAGGCTATCTATTTAGAGGAAACCATTTTGGTAACTCAAAGATAACATATCTGACAATGAGACCTTACCTGAGTCTCTGTGTGAGCCATTCCGAGCAGCATTTAGATGGGTACAGAGTGACTGGTGCTAACCATACAATAGGGATCCAGATTATCCTCCTTTATGGGGTACAGCGGGGGTTGTGTCTGCGCACCGGGCAGTAAACGCTATGACTACTCCGCTGATTCTCCGGCTAGGTGCCGGGAGGACAGGACGCAGGGTGGGCGGAGTTGGCCCTCCAAGCATGGGATCCACTGGGGATCGGATCCCCTGCCCTGGCGGATCTCCTACGGTGCACACCTAATTAGACCGACAGGAAACACAGTCACTGCACACACCGGGCGAGGGCAAGGGTGCTCGGCGACTTCAAGGCGGAGGGCACAACAGAGTGACGATAATGGGGCATGTAGGAGGCAGGCGTAAGGTGGAGGGGTATCAGGTGCTAGATTAAAGGTGATTGGATATAACTCGATTACGAATGGTGAGATGGGGCGCGTGGAATAAAGGAGTCTGACGGTGCGCCAATATACAAATGGTATATGATCATAGACCGACCTAAGTCAATACGGTAGGGCGATCCGGTATGTGGACTCTCCCCAACGCTTACACCCCAAGACCCCTTCGAAATTTCAATGACCTGGGCCGTGTGTACACCCCGCCAACTGCCGGTGATGTCGCACGACACATCTAGGCACACGTCCTAGACATCCCCAGCACCCCCGCCACCACCTATCAGTTTACCATCCATACCGTCTTTATATCCGTCCTCACCCTCCTTTCTCCTAACTTCTACTTCCCAGGATCTCCTTTTTACCCCTGTTCATAAGCCGCAGATATTCTAGTTCTGCAGGCCCATCCAACTATGATGGAAATGGAGCTCTGGGATCTGCACGGGCGGTTTAGAAAAACTTCCTGCTAGGATATAAATAATGCCTGTAAAAAGATATACAGATCTAAAGTGCGGAGGAGATCTGAATAGCGACAGAGCAATCAGAGATCATGTTAAAAACTGATGAGCATTTATTATTCCTTTTTTCAAAATAATTCTTTTTCGAAGAAACGATGATTTGAGTGGGACCAAGACCAACTTTGCCTGCTTGACTGACTGGGATGGTACAAATCGCCCTTTGATAGTGACGAAAGGGAAAGGGTCAGGGGGGTTCCAGTTTACCCTGCGCTAGAAAATGGGGACAAAAAGTCCCGAGGATATTGAAAAGGATTATACCAACGTCTAGGTGTGTGAAGTCCTCGGCGTGTACCTCCAGTCATTACCAAGCACCTATACAAAGATGCTCCTTAAAGAAAAATACTAATCTATCAACTGAACTGACAGCCTTCAGAAAGAGTGGTTAAAGGAAAGTCCGTCATTGCTGGTACCTGCTTGGCATACCGAGGAGTACTCGAAAATGCTTGTAATATGGCTAAGTGAGATCAATGGGAGGTTCGGAATCGCCGAGGGCTATATCACAAATGCCATTTGGGCTGCAAAGTTTTGCTGTAAAGAATTTATCTCGGGGCATGACGACCCATCGGTAAAACAAGATTCTAATGTTCCCACGACACCGCGAGTTGCTAATCATATTGCCAAAAGGTGTTCTACTCAGAAATCCGAAAACCATCTTGAATCATTTATGTCTGTTCTGAAGCTATTCTAAAGGTGTATCCATCAGTGATGGATTTATGCCAATCCTTGAGGTTATATACGGGAGTGCGAACACATAAATGCGTGTGATATTTCTCTTCCATCATATGGATATTGTCTAAGGCAAATAAGTTATCGCACCAATAAGTTTGTTTGTTTTCGTTTTCTGTTTTTGAGCCAAAGGCAATTACATCGGCATTCATCAATGGTGATACAGGCGATGCATACATTTCATTTTGAGAGCCCTGCTTTGTTCTAAAATTGAGAATTTACCACATACCTGATCCTCCTGTGCAGGCCTCCGGAAACCTCCATGGTCGTCCACCGTGATCGAATACCCAGCCGGCGACCCCATCTGATTTATCTGGTTCAACTCCGCCTCTCTGATGGAAAAATGGGATATAGAAATACCATGAGAGACAACATAAGCTCGCATCATTGAACAATAATCGAGATGCCGAATATAATGTCAGGATGATGTTCCAGCGGACACGGCTAGCTTCACACACCGGAGAGGGTGGAACAGGAAGTTGCGGAGGCAGGTCGAGAAGGACGTCTCAGCGTGGGGCGGTCCGAAACGAAAGTGAGAATCTGACCACTGGTCAGTCTGGGACAGCAATGCTCTCCCCACGCCCAACCGGTGGTCAGTTCATGGCGAGGCCAGTTGTCAATCGATGCTTGACAGCTCTGGATGTTTGTCAAAGCCGCTGGACACCTTTAGCTTAATTAGGCATGCAGTTAGCCAGGGTTCACCAGACAAGGCGACCAGCCGTTGTGCAAGGTTAAGAATGGCTGGGGGGGTTCTTGTTCGAAGGCGCCACCATCGACTGTTTGAACATGCAGTTATAGTCAACTGAGTGCCTGAGCTGGATATTAATTTCCTTATAGCAAAATTTCGATTGATTAGCTGCCGAGAGAAGAGGTCTATTTGGTGATCAATGGTGAGTTTCTACACTGTGGAGGGCAGAATAGTTGAATAGTGAGCATAAACTTACTCTTGACATCGTACACTTGAGAATGTGTTATGTTGGTTTTAGGAATAAACACTTCATTACCGCAGGGTATGGATCCAAGTGATTTAAACAGCATAAGGGCCATGGTATTTCCCGTAAGGTAAAAGGTCACTGTTACAAAATGGGAGTTTCATAAAGCCTCGTGAAGGCGTGTAAACCACTTTCACGGACTGACATAGGACCTGTTACAACGTTGTTAGAGCAAACAAATCTGAGAAAATGCAATTAATTGGCGTCGTTATTTGAACATTTCCCTTATACTTTATAGAGTCTATATTTACATGGGAAAATCAATATAGTCCGCCGGTTGATTATGGATTTTGGTAGGTTTCTCGACAATAGGACCTGTACTACAGAAAGACTAGTACATATATAAAGGCATACCACCACGTAGACTACACTGATGCATTCACTATTAATATCATAATGAAAATTTACTCATGGTATCTGGATTGGACCTAATATACATACAAACCAACTTTTATTGCGAGGACGTTACAACAAAATATGCTTTCTATTTGGATTAATATTGGTGAATATATAAGGAAGCATTCAAATCATTACATTTTGGAGACGCTAGGTTTCAGGTTTTAGTTGTACGATATCTATATAAATGCGACCGTGAGTATTTTCGGGTAAATCACCCCACAAGTGATCCGATCTTTTCCTAAGGCAAGGGGATTTATAAAGATTTTGACTTTGTTTGGCGACAGGCGGACTGAAGAGGGATTGAGGACCCGTTGTGTAAAAGCTGAAAATGTAAAGACGCTAGGACAAGTAGACCTTTCTTCTCGCTGAGCAGGTCAAGCTAAGGTCAAGTGCCGATGACCAACGACTGACCAGCAGTCTCTGTGGTCATGACATCTGACAGGAACCAGCAGTCAGGCCACGACACACTAGTGCCCCCTGGTAGTGTAAGATGGCACTAAACCCTCTCGGGCCACCCATTCTTCTCAATAAACAACCTATCAAAACAGCATCGCCTGGGCCTAGAAAATATGCCACGAGTTTCTAAATTCTCTCCTCTGTTTATGTCCCCCTGCGGCGAGGATTCCAACCGGTCAGCGGTGAGGAGAGTGAACACCTTGGTTAAGCCCCGTGTGCAAGTTCAGGTGGATATGTAAAAGGAGGGGATCAACGGGGGTTGTGCGAGGGGCACGCAGGGCAGAGACGGACGGGCACGGAGAGGAGAGAGATGTCCGGCTGTGACAGACGTCCAGGTCCATCAGGCACAGCACGTCTACATCAGATGACATACATTAAAGTTAACCTTGACATAAGGCAAGACCTGGACCCATGACGGACACTGCCACATGCCTGTCCCGGACTCTCAGAGATTGGGGGAAGGGAGGGTGAGGGTGAGTACTCAAGAACCGGAAGCGCCAAAGTCTGGGTGAAAATAAGGAACTGGATAAAGATAAACGATCAAGACCGGTCATTGAGGGAAATGGGGCATTACTTTATATACATGTTTATCTCTGTGGGAAAAGCAATACAATCGTTTGGGTGAAAAGAGGGAACCTGGCATCATGGATAAACAATGAAGGTCGGTCACTGAGAGAAATTGGCCATTACTTTATACATGTTTATATCTGGGGGGAATGTAATACAATTCCATTATGTTGGGAAGAAGGGATCTACTGAGGACCGCATGATGAACCAGGAGAGGTCAGCCATCGAGAAGTACATTTTTTTTCAAATTGGTATCGAGAGTTACCGATAGAAGGACCAGAAAGCTTCTTCACTCGCCAACAGGATAGCGAAGGAATAGCGGAGGAAGTTATGGTAGAGGCTGTCGCAGAGAAAAGATTTACGACCAAGAAGAAACTGAGCCTAGGTAAAACTCTAGATCGTGGGAAGGAACTCAAGATCAAAGGGCAATGAAAACAAGGAAGAGCGAAAATAGAAGCGCCAGCTATTATAGTTAGCAAAAGCCAAAAACCAATAACAGAGCAACGGTAGTACAGACGATGTATGGGCCTGTGACAAAGGGACTAATATTAGGGTTGGGTGATACAGATAACAGCAGGTGATCCTAAATGGATAGGGGCATTGACACGCGTGGGGCGGGGCAGAAGTGACAGGTCAGGACCTTTTGCTGAAGTAATGAGTGGACGCGTTGTCCGAGCCAGGTATGTGGAGTGTGATATGGATGAGTGACTGCATGGCCATGTGGCCAGAGCACGGTTAACCACCTGTAACTGCCACCAGCTACTGCCCTGCATCTGCGGGCTAAAAGAGGTTGTTACAGATTATGCCATGTTCATAATGCTCTAATTTGAACAAAAGCCGTTAAGTAAAACAAATATCGATACAGACTGGGAATAGAATATCGGTCTGGAACATCAAAGTAGGGTATTAAAAAATCGAAATAACAGGTTTTTTTTATCATTGTTACACAATAAAACATCAAGCAGGCAGTTTATCAGATCAGAACATCATCGCATATTTGATGCAGGGGCAGTTATAGGCAATGTAAAAACTTCTATATATATCAACCCATTCACAAGACCGGAGAAGAGACATTACAGACAAACTAGAGGCCATCACGGGGAATGTTGACAGCTCACAGAGGACAATACAGGGAATGTAAACATCATACTTCACTGACTATGAATGGGGGAGTCACTTTCATGCTGGGTCGGGTGACAGGGAATTGACAAGTTAAATATAGTCACAAGGAGGGAAGTGTCATCGACAGAAATCGGCTACATGGGAGTTTACGGTTTTAATTCACGGGTTAATGCGATACAAATTAGTATTTATGAATGGAAATTAATTATGAGCAAGAAGCATGTACATGTATGAACTGCATTAGGGAAATTAATGCAAGGTTGTAAATTACATTTTCACAAAAGAATAACACGTGGAATATCCTGTTCTAAACATCACAAAATAGAAATAACACCTTTATAATCCTTTCTAAAATGCATGCAATGACATGACATGTATTATGGGAGGGTCTTGCAGAAGTAAAGAAATTCCAGTTAACGGACCAATGCACTATGATACTCGAAGTCAAGTGAAAATTACAGGGATCTGACAATTATTTGATTTCCAATTATATATCAAATGGTGTAAGATGGTGTTTCATTAAGTCAGGAATTGTGGTATAGTCCATTCTGAATGGCAGGAGGATATGACATGAACCAGCTAAAGAGATGCTTTCGTTGGTGTAAAACATTAAAAGTGTGAATCAAAACTTTGTCAGGATTCCCAACTTTCAGCTTGACATTCTTCATGAGAGCGCTCTACCTTTGAAGCCCAGTCATTAGTCCTGGGATTCGATGCAATAATCACCAAATAAAGGAGGGAGGGAGACATAAGTGGTCACTTACCACTAGGTCCAGGCTGCAGAAAGGGCCATTAATCATTAATTCAGGTGTGCAATATCAGGTGCGCGAACAGGTTGGGGCGGGACCCTTTCCGCAAATCAATAGGCTGTAATAATACACAGGAGATCCCTCGCCACACTGGGCGGCTCCAAGGTGCACTGCACCCCGCCCTCTACCCCTCCCACCCAGCACATTCACCCAACACCAGCACCGCAATATACATGTATATGACGGTAATGACTATAGTCAAGGCTACCTTCGCTGAGATATATCCTATTGATCTAAATGGGTAAACAATTCAATACTACACTGCAGAATAGTTTCCAACGTTCTCTACAAAAAGATTCAGAAGTTAACAACACGAAAAGTAATAAAGAAAATTAATAAATGAACGCGTGGGAAAAGGCAAGAGGCGACAGGAAATGTGGAACTATTAATGGCAGACAGAAAAAGAGCTGCTCAAACAATACTAAGCTGGCATATATAGGCTGGCGTAAGACTGTATGGATTCTGTCTGGAACGACTCAAGTTTGTTCAGGTGCCGAGTGACGCATACAAATCCTGATGTCGAATTAGGATTTAGTGTCAAAGACCACCTTTTCGATCCTAACCGCATACCCATCGTCCCGACATGCCTGCCTCATCCCGCCCCATACAGCAGTCACACATGTAGGGACACCTGTAGGTTACACGAGCATGACCGATTCCTGTCAGCTGGGATCAAAGGTAATCAACATATCTCCAGAAGTCCTTTCGCATATAAATAAGACTGAACACAACGCCACAAATGAAACCTAAAAGGCGAATGATTCACTATGTGTTACAGAAACACATATTTCCACACATTTCGTTACAATTTTTTTAAAGAATTGAACAAATGAACATGGAGCTGAATGGATGGTTGTGAACATTTCCCACTGACGGGAGTAAATTGTATATCATTTAAGTGGAAATGGTCAGGAAGGCAAATTGCATCTATAAATATAGAATAATCCGCACTTCATTCCTCACACAATACAGAGATACTCCTCTTGGATTCTATGGAAATTCACCTACGGTTCCTTCATCCTTCTCCTACCATAATGCATAGAACCACAGGTATGCCAACTATGGATGCATAGTTGTCACTGACATCATATATGTGCACCCGATTAGAAAGATGGGGGCAGGATGCAGCCGTCCCCACATCACAATTAACGACAGTGTTAACAACCCATATGTATCGTTTTTCCCTCTCCACCTGTACCTCACAAATTAGCACTGAGGAATGTTTTACTTCAGCCACCCTTTCCCGGATACCGGACGTGAAGGGGACATAAGGTGTCGTATTTAGGTGTAGTTGGGCGAAGGGGGCGGGGTGTACTATAAGGATAACATTAACACCCGATCCAGAAATTCACACTTACATTCAAATTTGGAAAGGACAGAATCCCAATCCGATGACAATACCTCGCACTGGCTCAAGACCATTTCTATTAAGTCGGCAAATAGGTTGGTGCTTTGTGGTAAATGGTGCTATAGTCAGAGGGGTATTGTCGCCTTATAATAGGGATCGGGGGACGGTCAACGTAATGGGGCAGCACTTTGAAGTCCGCGCCACAAAGCCAGGTGGGCGGGACGTGTGGGCGGGGTTCTTTATACGAGAGTCCACCAAACCGTCTGTGGTCGCCGATAAAAGCAGGAAACATCCTCCTCCCATCAGGAGACATAACGAGTATTTTCTGACCGGGACCATGCAGAGGCTTATTCCAGGTGAATGTCCTATGAATAACAACTACCGACAAGATTAAGCCAGGTTATCTTTTCAGGATCGGGTGTATAGAAGCTAAGCGGTAACAACTATAGAAGTCACAGACGATATTGTGTTGGAGTGGAGGGAGGTTTTTAAAAACAGCCCTCTGACTCACCACACACGGCGAAAAATAGCTTTCTATCATTGTGAACAGTAGCAATACCAAGTAAGGATCATTCGTGGAAGACAATATTATCCGCGAGATCTACCCCTGACAGCAGCGTGCTCTGCTTATCCATAAAAATAACAAGACATTCACGCATGCAAAGCCTAGGCCACATCGATCACCAAAGCGAGAACGTGTCAGCGATATTAACTTCATTTCCTCTTACTCTTTTACCTTGATGCGCGCAGGTTGTTCAGAATCTTGCTGGGTCGCGACCGTTTACTACGGTGGCAGCGACACGATCGGAGTCTGCGGCTGATTCCCGATGGGAATGAGAGACAATACCCGTGATAATTGATTAATTGATTAGGTAATTCATACAGTAAGGAAGGGTATGATGGTGTCGTGGTTTACCAATTATAAAAGACACAATGTCACGTCAAAACCTTATTTAACAGATATTAAGGCAAGTTTGTGAAAATCTTATAACTTCATATGAATGAATCCAAGAAAATATACATGATTCTTTAATATAAGATATATTCTAATTTTACAAATAGTTCTACTCTAAAACCAAGAGCAGTAAGTAGATTTTCGTTGGGCCTACCAATGCCTGAAACAATGCCTGAAACAATGACGTTGACATTCGATTTAGTAATTTCCATGTATGAGCATGGTACAAACATTTCTGATATAACAAAACTCGGTAACATGATCTTTCGATTCGATTGTTGCTACACCCAAAGAGCAGTCTATTATCCCAGAAGTAGCCTGATATATTTGAAATACAGGTATACCAGGAAATAATGATTGTCTAGAGGAACTAGGAATCAAATGTTCTAACCTGATATGTACTATAAATTGGTCTGGCAGTAAAAGGTTCGTATTGTATTTACCTTTCTGACAAACCTGTGAACTTCACAACCCCATTTAGAAACCAACTTCAGAAACAAACATAGGTTTATATAACTATACTTTTCTGTCTTATTGTGGGTTTTTGAAAGGTCAAAAGAATTCAGGCATCTGCCTAGGGAATTCTTCTTGTTGTTGACATCCCTTGAGACGTGTTCAGTGGGACAAAAGCCAACACTTGGCTAGTGTTCTCTCTGTGTACGGCTTTATGGTCAGAAGACAATGTCATGACTAAAGTGCATTCTTACTGGAAACCTTCCAAAAATGTCTCCACTAACATTTTTATACTTAACTATATACCAAAATGTATTTTCAAATAGTGATATACAGGAGCTAACCATAGTATTTAAATAAATCTTTAAATCGCTTGTAATTATAGAAATATGAATTTCTCAAAATAAATAATCGTTTGAATAAACTTTTTTTTGTGTAACGAAATTAAAAGTTACTGACGAAGTTACTCAAACTTGAAACTGTGTTTTGAGAACGGTTCGATAAAGCCATTTCCAACACGTTCCATTGTATCGGGGCGCGTAAACTAATGCTTTTTTAAGTTTAGCTGTCTTAAAGTGTTAAATGTTCGTTTTGTTATGAACGTTGCTGGTTGAGTACAGCTGTCTATTAACGTATTCGCACACATTCTACGGCATATTTACTTCCTTGTGGGATACACTTTGGCAGTCCTTGTCAGTGTGGTTGACCATCATGTTAGGAAGATCTACTAATCTACTCACCTGTTGGACATTTTCGGGGAGCGGGGATGACGTGTGTCTACGTCGGAGACTGTCTGGTCTCGTTCATGTCTCATTTCTTTAATCTGACGTAACGCGAGATCTCGCTCCTCCTGCGCGCGCACATTCTCCCGTAGCGCCGCGTCGCGTTCTTTTAAGGCGAGCTCAAAGCCCAACTGAAGTGCCTGCGTTGGATTTTGATTCTCTGTTAGCGTATCTGCAAAACAAAACGAAAACCTTTAATTGAATGAAACCGTGACAAACAGTTATTTCAATTCTTTATGAATACTGTACTACGTTGCATACCTCAATCAGCGACAATCCATCCATGGTGGAAGTGCATCTGTGTAAAACTGAATATTCTGGAACAATATATCTTGATATATATCTAGATTGTCCTCATTCTTTTCGGAAATAGCTCTGAGCAAACTAGGCAAGTGTCCCTACATAGTAGGAGTCACACAATTAAGGCTGGGGTTTTACTGGGATCTCAGCAAGCTCATATTACATTCTCTCAATTAAAACCCGAAATGTTCCAGCATTATAGGACATCCTAATATATATATATTTTTTAAAATTTATATTGAGCATTGCTCTCTTTATTTCCTTTAATCATTATAGCTACCAAATCAGACACAAGCTCATCCATTGTTGTACACCCCCCAATAACCCATAACTCAAAGTGGGGTCTTTTCCCATTAAAACAGGTGATTTAAACCAATAGTTTTGGCTATATTCAATTTCATATAAAATCAATCCAGTCTTATGACACATAATTCACAACAGTCAATTTCCAAGACAGTCTTTGAACCGGTTTTGACAGGTTGTCCAGCATGATTTCTTTACATCCTGATATATTAATGATTAATCGCAATCGTAAGGGAGCAAGCTACAAAGTGTCCAACCTGATAAAGGAAACACGACAAAAACAAAAGTATAGCCAAAACTTTGACACAAAACCCTCGACAACGCATCCAGGAGCCTCCGTATTTGTGGAAAGGGATTCCTTATTTGTGGGCGTTGATGTATCTATTTCTTCCGTCTTCGCCTGTTGCTCCTGGCCATCTTCAGGTGTATTATCGGCCACCGCAGTGTTCCTCTTCTTCGTAGGCTTATACAGCGTGTACCATCCGAGTAGGTTCCAGTCCAGCTCAGCTGCCGACGCCATGCCGAGTGAACGCGTTAGACGTGGACTCTGAGTTTATCCAATCCAGTGTCTGGCTGGGATAGAATGCGGTCTCGTACACTTGATTCTGACCAAAACTGAATGTCCACAACTGAGTATAATAAAGAGTCCCAGTTTGGGTCAGCATCCACTAGCCCACAGCCAAAAAAAATAACAAGTTCAAATATACTGCCTCAGCCAAAAACTGTCCATCCACAGCAGAGAAACCGGTTCAAATAATATTGTCTCTGCAAGAAGCAGATGCGTTCCAGGGAACCAAGTTGTTGAAGGTTATAAACAATACATAATACCTCGAAAATACTGGGTTCACATGAAAGTTAATTCTGGTGAGTTTATCTTTCTGTATTCATGTTAACCCCAGTGTTGATGTTAATCATCTGTATATGAATCAACCATTTACATTGGCCACACTGCTGAAAACAGTAATCAATAGATGAAGAGGCTTACGGACCAGTTCATCCTCTAATAGCAGCCTGAGAATGATCAGTAGTCGAATGAAGTATCAGCCTCTGACAGTATACTCCAGGGCGTGATATGTTCCTGTTAGTGACTGCTGTTTATCTTCCATGATCATAGCCTCTGTTGGAACCAACATATCTGATGCTAGCATCTTACATCAGCCATTAGTCCACTGACGAAAGGATGAACCTTGCCTTTTACCACCAGTAAGTCACTCCCCTGTGAACTACCTCACGATTACGAAGTATTGGTCTCCCCATACAACCCTGAACCAGTCACATCTGCAGGAGCCGCTTGACCATCCCGCTCATTCATCACTAGTCACATGAACTACGGCATCAACTTCATCTCATGCTCACTACCAGTGAGAGGGGCTGATCGGCCAGCAGCTCCAGGTGGCATGTCCAGGTGGGACCATTAACCAACAGTCGGCGGGCCTGCAGCGCACACTACGGGCCCAGGTCACGAGGGCCATGGTTCAGTGAGGGTCAAGTCTTTACGCACTCCTAGCGGGGATGGTATGGTCATTGATCAGCTGTCACGGTTTCGCCAAAATCACTAAGCACGAGTAAAGTGCTTCGCATAGCTGGGTTTATATGGTGTCTCAGCTGACAGACTGAGGTGACTGCAGTGACAGCAGCGGTCAGCTGTGACAGCGGTCAGTCGCCTTTTACTCGTGAAAAAAAAAAAAAATCTTGTGTAAAGATAAAGGAATTTTGTCACGTGAAGCAGGTAAATGTTAACTATTTAACGTTGTCGACTGAACTGAGCACGCCTTTGTCAACAAGACAGCAGCAGGTTCATTAGGACAATAACTTACTTACAATTGGATATCCTATACTTGGCGTAGGTAACATATGAATTAAATTTTGAATAAAAATAAACCTGGATCACGAAACATGGTTTTCAAAGCCGTTTTTGTGTAGGTCCTTTCCTTAAATCATATTCGGTAAACATCTACATCAAATCTACACGTACATATTAGAACTTCAGGTCATGAGTTTACTGGGAAGTAGCGTACCGATTCCCTTTGATGATGTTAAAAACAGCAGCTGCGCTCTGGTCGATGCCTAGGATGGGATATGAATTTAGACTGGGTTTCAGCGACAAAGAAGTCAACAAGGCGCATACAGTGTACATTGTCAGTGTACACACAAGAACAGATGCACAGTCATAAGATAAGAAAGTTTCCCCTACCCTGTTTTGGATGCAAAGTGTGTCATGATATTACCTGTAGCCAGAGCCATGTGGTAGGATACCGTATCCTGGCAGAGTCTATCCATGACGTTCTTTTCAAAGCGGACGGCCAATAATGGTGCCTGTGTACTCACTTCAAGCACTGAACAACTCTGGGAGTTGCTCACGGTTGTGGAATAAACACCACAACGCTCAGCGCACACTTCCCGACGAGTGCGGGTGGTGCAGGATAACCTGTGTGGTGTGGATCTGACGAGTGCTGTCCACTTGGGGTCACTATATCCGCCCGCGCAGCCAGACTCCAGGCGCCCATCCAAGGCCCCGTGGGTGCCGACCAGGGGTTCCTGACTGGACATGCTGCGGTGGCGGGGGAGGGAGGAGCAGTATCTGTATCATGTACGTGGTGGAGCGAGTGCGCTGGGCTGTAAGTGATGGTGGAGGGCTCACGGCAACCCCGCTTATATTACCAGCAGGTCATTCTAAGCTCCAGCTTTTGGGTCAGTGTTTTAGCTGGCAGATAAGTGGCATTTCTGGTATAATTCTTAGGTCGTGGTGGTCATCTGGACCCTCCCCTGCGCCCACCCTTGTGTGAGTGCAGGTGTTGCCCTCATCACCCCTACTTTCCACATCGGTAATATGGTACCCCACATAGTGATTGGGGTCAGCATCTACCATACTGCGCTTCAGCCAGGTCAGGTCACTCCGGTGATGCCAATTTGCTACCTATCCATCTCCCCATTGAACGTCCAAAAATCTTTCTCACTCTGGCTAGAAAATCTATGGGGATACCCTATCTTCCACATCAAAAGGTGCTCCCTAATATAGGAATTCCATATATGGATATAATCTAGATAGAATGCAATAGTTACTTTTACTGTAATAAAGAATGATCCTCTGAAAATGTGAACTATAACCTGTTCGAAAACTAACTTCAAAATATCAACTACACTGATGTATGCATTCACTAGAACAGACACAAAGACCTCCTTCGACCTCTAGAGTCCATAACGCAAGTGGCTAGGCGGCTCGTCTTACCAGGGACACATACCAGAGCCATGAGTTGTCCCTTCAACTGCTCACCCTGAAATGCTCGCCCACTGAGCAGCTCACCCCAGGCAAATCGCCAGTTCCGCGAATGAAAGGAAATCAGTAAAGCCACCAGGAGGTTGTGATGAGGTGCTGAGTATCAGAGGATCGTATTTCCACACATGCTCGAAGAGAGGGAGCGTGCCACGCATCCTGGGAGAACAAGTGCCCAGCAAATGCTCAGAAGGTGTGGGTGGGGTTGGGCAACCTTTTCACTGTAACTGTTTTAAATTATATCATTTCATTTACCATCATTGGATTATATTATTCTATTTGTATTATTCCCCTGAGACGCCATAGATCTTTTAGCGTCTTTTCTGTCATAATTCGGTGGTCTTAAACATCTTGCGTTGGCGAGGGTTTCAAATTAGGTGCCATTCTCTATAATAGCTTTGCTTCCTCCTTAAATTGAATTGTTAGAGGTGATACGGTCAGTTATACAGGAGGATATATCTTGTAATGTGTTACAAAAAGAAACTCTCTACATAAAATAATCCAGAAATGGCACAGAAATTACATTTTAGATTTTCTGGTGAAAAGACGATAAAAGTAATTTATACATAATAAAGCCCGTCCAGGATTTGTATTTCCCACCATAATTAGTGGTCACTATACCCCTTCATGTTACAAGGGCGTCCAGTATTTTTAGGATGAAATTAATGGCCTTATACCGACATCTAAAATTTGAACATACTGCAGTCTACTACTGTCACATTAATCATGTACACACATTATAAAAGTTAGACTCGCGTATCTAATCCAACTGAGCCAATCCGTCTTGTCAAAGTAAACACCTAGTACTAACTGTTAGTAATTGTAGTCATATTGTTGTAATCACTCTCGGGTGATGCGCACACCTTAATGGATAATTACGATAATTGTAATCTCATTATGTTGCCAACACTATGATTAGTCCCGGCCCTAAGGTTGTTTAGAGTAACCGATACAAATTATGTGAGAAGGTTAGGGAAGTGGTATAATAGACGTAGTTGTTTGTGATAACAGGTTGACTCAAGAAAATACCCTATACTCGGTCACTGTAACAAGGTCAGGGCTACAACACCAGCAAAGATAGATCCCTTTCAGGAGGTATCATAAAGGTCGTTTATCCTTTCAAAATACCTTATTACAAAATGTTTCATGTAAAAATTCTCCCATACAAGTAAACTTCACCACACACTGGTTATTCTGCAAATGGATAGGTAGGCTATACATGTAATTGCTTCCGATTCCTCGACCATTATCATGTATTTATGAAAGAAAGTGTTTTGTTGCTTTAAAGTGGTGGTTGCCATATACATAGGGCCTTGGTAGATCAACGTGGAAGGGATTAGTTTTTATTTAGTTTCAGGGAGGGGGGTTCAGCTCTCAGGGGTGAGGCGACGGTCAATGCGTACGGGATTTGATCCTGGACGGATTATGTGGGTTTACACGGGTCAGTTGCTATCGCAACCTGGATGACCACGCCTTCCTGGCCGGACGTTACACGGGAATCCGACACGCGAAACAGGAACTAGATCTCTCAGTGAGAACGTGGCTAATTATACCTGACCCCCTGATAACGGTTAGCGCTAATTTGGTCGTGTGGATCAAAGGTTATATATGCTGCACAGCTGTACCCCGCGCCTTCGGCCCCAAACTCACCACCAGCAATACCCATGACTAAAAGCCGGGAAATAGTAACATATTTATCATTTGGAACCTAAACCTGGGACTGAGTGCTAATTAGCCACCTGCCATATTGCATACGTGGTTTTCGGTGTACGAGTCTTATTTCTGGGTGTGACAGCTGCTACAAATACCCGTTAAAGTGCCTGAGGTGTCGGATTGATAGCACCCAGCTGTGATTTGTGCTGTATTTCGCTACGATCTGTAAAACGTCGGCATGTTCACCAGAGAATCTCGATTGGGAGGGGATGGGTAGTCTGTCTACTGTAGTACATGAAAAATATTATCCAACCAACATTAAGAATTCACTATGGCATTAGGGATTCAGGATTAAGTGAAGCCTTTGAAGTGAGCTCTGAGATATCATAACTTTAAATTCTCGAATGAATTAAGTTTATTAACTCTTTCAATCACAAAGAGCACCGACAAAGTCATAAATAAGTACAATCAATGGTCTCATGGGATACATATAAATCTTGATTAAGAAAATAAGAAAATGGAAGTATTTTCATTCCGGTCTTTCTTTGAAGTACAGAACAGGTCATAAGTCTTCCTAAACGACGCAATGTAAATACAAACTGGGCTTTTAACTTCAGACGGAGCGGGCCGAGGTACTGCGCGACTTCTCGGATGGATAACCCACTGATCACAAACTCTCACGTCGTCATCAAAGCCCAACAAGAAGAGCAGTCAGGGCTCGGCGACGATCATCAGGGAAGACGCGTCTCTAGAGAACGCCGCCTTCTGCGCGCGCATCCATGGGTGTAAAACGCCGACTCCGATCACAGGGGGCGCCACCAGCCGTCTAGGGGGGACGCTGCTGATGATGTAAAAGACCCAGAAACAATCCTCGGCTCACAAATCAAGTCACTTCAAAGGGCCCTTATAAGGGGGGATTTAATACGTTTGCACGCAAGTCTATTTTGGCGATGTCGAACTTTATACGTGGTAGTAAAATAGGGATGTAAATCCAAGTAAAGATCAAAGAATGATTTGCATACATCGATTATACTCGGGATATCCGTTCCTCTTGGTATTGTTTGGGGGTGGGACAATAGCAATAACCCCTTCCGTGTGGATGTTTTGTGGGTGCCTTACTTAAACTGAGATGGGGGACTATTATCCCGGCACATTATCAATACCCTTGGGTGCTACAACGTAACAAGTACAGGCCACGCACGCCTGGGTGTGTGCGGCTTATAGCATAGAAGCAACGTCTCGACGTTACGCGTTTGTGTCGATTAAATGAGGAAATATATACAGACTTTGTGAGGGCAACGATAAGTAGGAATATCAGGCAATAGACCAGCAGATCAAAAGTTGTCAAGTGGAGTTGTTTACATTACATGTTTCCAGAGGCTACCTATTTTTAAAGTAATTATATCTAAATCTGAATGAAGGCGATCAGTACAGAGTGAAATCATATTATTGCAGGGAAGTGAAAGAATTATGTAGTGACTAGACAGCGAGAACAGAGAAACACAATATACAAAACCAGTAAAAAAGGGTGGGGGTGGCAGAGAAGATACGAGCACAGTACATTAGCAAGGAATAACGTAGGTAACGACAGGAGGGACAAGCGACGGAGTAAGTGGGTAGGCGGCAAGTCATCATAATCAAAGATCCATTCGGTAGCAGGTGGGCTCTGTTCTCAGGTGTGTCCAAAGGCCACCTGCCTTTCATACCCCACACTTTACCTGGTGGTTAAACGGCCACCTGAATCATCTCATCGTCCGTTTACCACCAACACCCCCTATCAGCCATTCTCCTGGTATACAAACCTATGAGCGTGAAGGACTCCCCTACACCGACGTTACTTGTATTGACTTGATAATGCCCCTAAGCACTTACGGCAGGGATGGGTTTAGATGAGGTGTAACTGTGAGGTGGTCAACACCCTGGGCGTAAATACCAGTCTTATTGCACCTTTAATTCCTCAGCATGTGGTATCAAGTCTGGGAGTTCTCAATTGTTTTCCACTCCGTACAATACAACAGCATAACGCCCATATGCTAATTACATAACGCCCCACGGGCACGTTCCTAATTAAATTGAAACTTTGAATCTCCAGTGGTGCATTGCCACTGGATGGAGAGGTACAGGTGCAAGATGGTGGCATGGCCCAAGGGAATGTAAGGCCGACTTGTCCTCAAGCATCCGAAAAGATTCAGGAAGTGTGCCTTACTGATACAAATGGGAAATAGCATAGAGTAACCAAATAAGTTAATAACTGCCATTCGCCGTGAAAACTGTCCAATTTATGTTCTCTAACACTGTACTTTAGGGACATTTCACTGAGGTCTACAGGTCAAACTTGGAACTGCGTCCCGCTGACCGCCTGCTGGGGTTCAAATCCCGCTGGTGGTTCCGTGTGAGGAGACAATTATCGAGAAGCAGGCGAGTACTCCAAACAGGAATGGGCGGCCGCCCTACGTCCAAACGCACGTCTAATTGTGTTTGAGTGGAATAATAAACCTTCAGTCTACTCAGGGACTCAAATTTATGTACTTCTAATTATTCCCTTTAGAATGTTTTTTTTTTCTTCTGGAAAAGACAGCTCAGTTATATATAAATAGCTTCAGTAGGACACCAAGGTTTAAGTTTTAAGTTTTTGAGGCATTATTATTAGTCTCTTATTATAGGCCCTCTAAAATGTGCTTAGGATTAGGATGCAGTTGTCACTTCCGCCCTCACTAAAGGTATCGCTCTCCACATATCGGTAATACCAGAAGCACACTCCAGCTCACACCCACTGACGTACTAAAACATCAGCAATTAAATGGCAGGTAAAGCTACTGAGTCCTAACGAGCATGGGTTCATCTCAAATGATAGAAAATGACCGCTAGTAACCAGCTTGCACGACTTAACTACTAAGTAAGCAGTTTCCAGCCATTTTCTTTTCCTGGCATCTGGCAGCAAATGACATGCGCTGAGGTACAGCACCCAGCCCTACAGGGCAGTACGCAGTTAAGGACATCATGGGTTAACTTTTCAGTCTGCCATGCTACCTCAGCGGGCTGAGCCCAGTGGAGCCTTTCGACTAGACTTAAGCTACTCAATTGGAAACACTCCCGTTCACCTACTCTGTTGTCAGATTAACATCATTGCCCTTTCAGGTAACCGGAGCTCAGCCCTGCCCGGTCAGACATGGGCAGGTCAGTTAGGGGGGATCTGCTGAATAGGGACTGGGGTGGTACTCATACAGCTTTGTTCTCTATTCAACTAGGATTCTAAAATCTCTAATTTTGGTGCACTACTCACCGAAAGCCACCAAGCTGCGAAAAGAGTTTCGTCATAAACGTCAGAATAGCAGACCAATACCTGCACACACGAGATAACACAATTTGATCTAGTATTGAAATAGCTAATAGGTGACAGTTTGGGAAGATCCTCAATGATGGTGTACTAATACGAACCATACAGCTGACACAGGCAACGTATCCATAATCACAATAGTGTGTGGAGTGTATGTGAATATGATACAGTTACGATGAATACATATACAAAGGTGACCTCACCGGTGATGTATGTATCCAACGAGTATAGAGTCTCTATACTCGTTGATATATCTTAAGTGCCAATCGAAACCTGTTCACTTTATCTGTAACTGTTCACTCGAGTATGGTGCAAACTACGAGGAAAAACGTATATTCAACCAGCTGAAATGTATGGAAGCTCGAATAGGATCTATGAGGGATATGGAATATAATCTAAAGTCCTCATATTTTATTATGCATAATATATAGAATCGATAAAGATCCCTTTACAAGCACTACACGACATCTACATTTATGTACATTTATTTTCAATTGACAACTCACGGAGAACACTTTCAGACAAGGCATGTAAACTGCCGCCAGCATGTTTCACATGATAGATTCGTAAGTGATACAGCGAAAATTAATGAAGTTCCAATTCTAATGAGTGAATACTTTAGAGAATGCTGCCACAACACACATACAGAGGTTATTTCCATTTTATTATGCATGCACCTGACTGCAGTTTATCACTCATGAATATGCCCGTTGTATTGATTTGTCTAGATTGATATCAGATGTAAATACGGAATCAATACACCATGTCAGTTAATTAAATTTTGCTCCTCTACTTTATATTTCACACCATATGATACTCCAGCAAATAATTCGTATTACCAATACTACAAATATAAACTAACTAGGCCGTTTATAAGTGAAATATAAATCGTGACAAATGCAAATTGGTGAGCGAACATCTAAATGTCTTTATTAAACTGCATGTATGGTGAAACTGCGAAATGCAACATTTCAAACAGCAAAGCGTTCAATAGGTATTCTTTTTCAAAAATACCATTCAGATGAACGAATATTAAAAGAGAGCCCCCTCCCTCCGAATTCTCACCAATATGAGCGGCAACTACGGCTCTCGTGGTGGCTGCGGGTGGATCGAACACGTGCAAGTGGCATTACGTTTCAGGTGGAGTTTAACACAGCTCCAGGTACACGTGTGCCTATTATTGGCGAGGACAGGTTTTTACTATCACTACTCTGGTCACACTGAAAATTGGAACTTCGACAAGTCTTTTATTTGGTAACAAGTTCCACCAGCATGAACTACACGAAGCGGCCACTGCAGTCACGTCCTTTTAATTCCTCGAACTAATGGTGCAGAAAATGACTGTGTCCCATTCTTATAAGTTTTTGAATAAAGTAATGAATCAAATCAAAACTGCTCATTTGGTGTTGAGCAGATTTAGGCGGGGCTAAAATGATTAACCTCCTATATCTGACATACTGGTATTCTGGACGGAGCGAACATTGAACATTGCTACCACTGCGAATGATATACTGTGCGCACGATCCGAAAATTCAATGGGCAACTACTCGGAACCCCAATAATTATTTACATGAACAATATTTATCCTATGAAATTATTAGTATTCTTACTAAATCAAATTGTGTTTCTATTAGGAACATCGGGATTTCTTATTGACGTATTATTCGTATTCGGTAATGTCTACTGCAATACGGAAATGGAATTTGGTTGGTCCTTTCTAAAATCGGATATGATGGCCACGGAATATCTGGTTAATTTTTTTGTGTTTATCTTCTATCATGACCAACTTTATTATATTGCAGTATAGTCTCTATTACTTCCTGTAGAACTAAGTAAATTATCCAATCACTTCTTAATTTGTGAACCATCAAAGACACACGGTTTACTGACAACAGTCAACAATTAAGAATGTTTGTGATTAGCATGAGGGGCCATTATGGAACTGATATGTTACGTGATGTCTCAATAGTCCCTCTATTGGCACGTTTTTGTGGACAGTACCCTCAAGCCCAGAAACTAGTGATGACATTCATACTTATTGATTACCTGTTATTGAACATGACCCGTCCATTTCACAAAACTCAAGAAAGTAAACACGTCCTATAGGTTTTATAGTTTTGAACAGTGATCTTGGACTTCATATCATCATGTACTGATCTATACATATCACATAGAGGTTGTAGATTAAGTTGTCTTTCCTTAACTGCGCAGGTGCAGGCGCTATATGTGACAGTTTTGCCTACACCTGTATGTCTACCTTTTGTATCTCAATAAAAATCGATCGTAATTTGATAAAGGCATGCAAATAAATCCCACGACTATTCTCTCCCTTACTCAGACGCTTCAGTCTTCACAGAGTCACACCCCACTGAGCAGTTTTCTTCCCGTTTCCATAACTCCTCCACACATCACCAACCACGTGACAGTTGTCTCTTCACCTCTCTCAGTGACAATGGGGTCACGCTCATTTCCTTTTTCACTCTCCCTCGTGGTGCTGATAAAAAAATCTGGCTGGCTGCCTGGCGGGGCGTGACCCGCGCTGTTGATTTTCCCATAAGTCGGGCCCAGTGGAGATGGCCTTGGGGTGGGCTGGAGAAAATGGGAATGTGTGCTTTAGGGCACTGTGACCGTCAGCGGCTGGTGTACATCCACAAGGCTATTCATGCCTGCCCTCTTCCTTGACGGGGTTCTTTGCTTGAAGCATGTACGACGAGCAACCGGGGTTTGCATTGTAAATATGAATTACCTGAGTTATAACAACAACGGGTGTCTTCTTCTGTCCTTTACTCCCCCCCCCCCCCTCCCTTATTCCCTATACATCTCACCCCCACCTACCCTTAGCATTACCAACCACCTAACACCTGACGGCCAGACCTCCGTTCCCACATCTCCAAATGCAATCAGTGATCATTTCTCATGCGAGGAATGATGAAGGGAATGATAGAACAGGGATGATGCGTGTTTAACAGAACTTAACACTTTGTCAGGATTTAAACATGGGACTCCTTTATGTACTCATATTCTCATACGTAATATTGGTGACAATGGTGACATGAAGTACATGTACAAACGAAAAGCTTGTACTTTTTTCCATCTAAATCCCTAATGTTGCTATTTTAAACGCACACTTTTTTTTCTAGAATTCCATTCCTTATACCTCATGATTCCTCATAATTGCGTAGAATCTTGATACATAATAGTATATCATCGTACAAACTGAACACGCCACAGGACTGTGGAGTTATCACACTTCTGACTGCACTACCTGACTTTTCACACGCTAAACGTGTCTGGAAAACTTCCCTGACAAACAGTGAGACAGTCTTGTGATAGTCTTGATGGATCACCTCAGGACTGGAAGCAGTGAAAAAGAAAACATATATACAAATTTGACACCCTGTCCTAAAGACGGGCCACAGCTTGCTACCCCTCATTAATCTATGAACCAGCTTCCACTTTCTGGAGTGTGACTCGAGTGTGCCGCTCGAACATATTGCTGGGGATGGGCCTCGGGGGTTAGGGTCTGAGGTGGGCGTTACCTCCCACCCCAAAACAACTAGGGCGTGACGACCACGCCCACCCCGCCCTTCACCCGCCCCAGCGTCTGCTCACCCGACACTGAACGCGCGTGAGGTCCGGTCTAGAGAGGACAAGGCTGGCCCGGTCGAGACCTTTCTCACTACGCCGTCTTTTGTCAGAGAGTCCATCTCCTATCAAGTCTGAGCTCGTAAAGACTCGGGTAAAAACCATCACCCCAATGTAAACTGCTGGGAGGTTGGGAGGACAAGTGTAGTATGTTGGTGGGGGATGAAATTTACCGAGCTCGAATATCATCACGTACATCCTGGCTTATTTACTGTAAACACACCATTCCTTTTCTCATCCTCTGACATGTTTCTTCAACTGCAGGTCTTTCTGTCCAGTCATTTTTAAGCAATGAAACCGTATGATTCTCTTTCAGTGAGTGTCGAATGCAAGTTATCTTTGTATTAACTCCCTGACTGATTTTGACATAAAAGGAAATGCAAATTAATAATCAGTTGTTTATTGGTATAGAGACAATGTCTATTTAACATCTGACACCTCCATTTCCGCCCAAGTCTCTGGTAAACATGGAAACAAAGCCATGAGGGATTACCACCTTCCTGAAAATGGTTCGAGTGGGGTCCTGTTGCAGGGCTAGCCAACGCACCAGGCACTGAGCATGACCAGGTCGGTGGTATTTGCAGAGAGACTAAAGCTCATAGATCAGTATTCCACTCAACTACCTGTTGTCAGGGTACAACTACAGACTACGTTACATCCCCACATGGCCTTCCAACCTCTCAGAATAGGGTTGAAGGAACTATGTAAGCGTCCAAACTACCAGTAGTCACATTTACATAGGATGCTTTTATTTTGGTAGTAGCAATCGCAAAGCAAACCATTCGTGGCACGTTCAACGATCGCATCTGCCATCTAGTGGAGAAGATATGAACGAATATCTATCATTCAAATATCCATGTAGATCTTTCTTCCCCAAGAGTAAACAAAGAACACAGAAGTGTATACTTGTTAGCCCAGAGTTCGGAGTTCTTTGTAGAGACACCTGCGACACACCCAGGTGTTGAGTTTTGTCTGACTACAAAAGTCAAGGCTATTTAATGTTTTTATCACAATGTGTAGCGAGTTCCCTCAAAATCACTAATACTATCTTAACCCATGATATGGTCGATTATGGGATATTTCCTTCTGACTTAAGTGCTGATTCCACCAACACACAAGATATAGCAAGATATGTCACAATATTTTATCTTGCTAAATCTTGCTAGGTTTTGAATAATCACATGCATATTTGCAGTGATGTGTCTTGAGGTAGTGGAACACCAAAATATACACATGACATAGCGAAAAAGTATACATATCATTGCGCACTCAGTATCGCGAAAAGGGATATACAACATATCGCGACACTGTAAGCTATACCAATATATACCAAGGCAAATCCATCCTGTTGGTAGAACCAGCCCTTTAGGGTGCGTTTAATTCATAAAATCATAGGGGACTATTCCAAACACGTGAAAATATACATATTATACGGTCATCTGGACATACACGTTCACCTCATCCCAATTCTGGTCCAAGTAAAGAAGATCGTATTTCTATGTCTCCATATATATATCTAATTGCAAGCCACTTGAAATAACACTACAATAATCAACGAGTATAGAAAAAGGATTCTGACCTGATTCTAGACAAGGTATAAAGGTCATTTGTATGACATCACCAAATACAAACGCTTTCCCATGATTCTTGCCTCATAGATGGCAACCTGCCGATCCCCGCAGGCATAATCTGCAGATACTATCCCCACATAGTGAGTTTTCATCACTACTGAAGCAGGCTATCATAATCTAGGACTTCTTGGCCTGAACGGATATTTCTAGCAGGTAGGCGAGCTGAAGGTGTGGGTGTCCCGCGGCCACCAGTCATATAGCCCACACAGCGGCCAGAAATGGGCTCAAACAGGACCCGATTGTGACCACTCTCCGGCTCAATCGTTCTCCTCAAACCCCTCCCAAGGAGAGGCTTAAATTGGTTGTGCACGCTTTGTTAAAGCCAAAGGGGATAGCCGTGTGCTTTGTTGTCTTTATATTACGCCCATTGAATACGAAGGAGAGGAGGGGGTGGTGCGGGTGTGGACTTTCTTTATACTGGCCACGAGCCTGGGTTTGGGATACATATTATTCGATGGGGCCACCGCCATATAGAGGAGTTAATCGTGCCCGTTGTGGTGGATGGAGAGTCGGCCATGATGGTTTAACCGGTGTGCTTTAGTATTATACGCTCGGTAATCGATGCATGAAAGTCGCGGGAAGTTAAATCATGTCGCAGGCTGCCTCATACCCGAGGAGCTACCTCGTGCAATTTAGGAAGTGACGGAGGCTAACTCCAATACTGACACTGTATGACTACGGAAGATTAAATAGATTTGGGAAAGCTGTCTGATTCTGTATAATTCGTTGTGCTATTGAAACTATATTCTCGAAACTACCAAGACAACAACAAAATGAAAAATGCATGAAACCTGTACAACTCAAAACATGCCAGTATGATTATATGGTAGCATATACTGACTGAATTCAGATTAAACAGAAAATAAAATCCAAATATGGAAATGACAAATTAAATACTTGATTTAAGTTCATACGCCTCTAACAGTCACCGATTCTAATTCACTCAAGATGCATTCTACTTAATATTCATATAAATGCGTCTGTGTATCTTCAGTCTTTATGCAGTTGAGCACAAGTCGGTTGAGACAAGTGACACACTATGACTGCACGACAACCTGGGGTCAGATGCTTAAAGAGCGGGAGGCAGGTCAACAAGTGTATAAGTGGCCCGGGGGGAGGCGGGGCGGGCGGCAGACTGCATACCTGTGGTGAGCCCCTGCCTGCCTCCCGTCTGATCAAACCCCCACGAGATTCAAAAATTCGCCAGCGGCCCGACACCGTGGCCGGGTGACGGTTGAGTATTAAGTCACCTGGCAAGATCCGGGTCTGTCTGCAGTAAAGGGCACACTGAACTGATACTCACACTCAGATCTGGGCCGGGGGTAATCGTAATCACGGTAGTTCCTCCAGGGCCCTGTGGGTGGCGTGGCTGCCAATGCTGCAGTGTGAGCATACATCTTGGTGGTATCCTCCAGGGCCAATGACAGGTATTCTCCTCCTGGACGTGGGGTCCTGTGCACGTCCCTCCTGTAGGTGGAGGCTGCGTGACGTGAACGGCTCTCGGTGTGTGTATGTGTGACTGGGTGTGCGCGTGGAGCGCGTGCCCGGAGGAAGCAGTGTTCTGTGCCGTGACCACGGGCCGACTGTGCACGGCGGGAGGAGGGCGAGCATAGGCCCGGCCGGCGTGCAGGACGTCGCGCGGGGGTGGGGGTAGGGTGGGAGGGTATACTGGGGTGACGCGGCGCTGAGAAGTGAAGAGGGGGCGGGAGTGACTACTTGGACTCACCCCCTCCTCCTCATGTGTCTTTGCCACTTCCCTATTTGCGTTCACCACACTTTAACATACTTTCATTGTCTTAAGGGTAACAATGAGTATAGACATTTCACTATACTCGTTGGAGGTACGTATGGGAGTGTGTGCATATTTAGAAAGCTGTCCGTTTTAGAAAATATCCCTATCGTACCTGAGGTGAAGGGGGGCTGCAATATCTCTGGAGAAAATGGAATAAATTAATCGGTTGTCCCTAGGTATGTTGCCCCCTGAAGACATCGTTTTAGCAAAGTTGTATTTGGAAGTAAATTCAAGAAGTTATTCAATTTACATAATAACAATGCAGATAATGCACGTTTGTGCTAATATGTGCAAACACCCCCCCCCCCCCCCCCTCTTTTTTATCTTTGTAAACTGTGTTAAGGCGTCGCAGTCCATCACCTCGGAGGTGATATGGTTATAGCTACAACTTGAGAGACGCTTATACAGCAGCAAGTTCTATGGTCACGCTCGGGAGATTCCCCTGATTCTATCTCCCCCAAGGAAGTTGGCTGACGGTTAAATCAGCAGGTACACACACCACTCTTCTGGCGAAGCGATTGACAAGTTTGAGAATTAAACCTTTCATTCATTTTTCACACGTGAGCATTAGTAACTCCCACCTTGCCCGCCCACTCAGTTAATTCTTTACTAAGTATGAGTGTGTACGATTTGATGTGTAGTAGGAATTAACACAGCCGGATACACTTTTACCGTGGGGCTTACCGAGAGGTGGGAGGAAATTAATGCGTGAAATTGGTCGTGATTCTTTTGGGGGAATTATGAAGCACAATACAAGCTACTTATAAATAATATATTTAAATTCCGCGGCGTCCAAGCTAGTGAAAATCGCATTATCTTGGATTAATCTCTGTAAATGTACACTGATAAATCAATTTAATTTATCTGTACCCAAAATTGCATTAATACACATATCTGTATCAGTGTAAAGTGCATGTATACATCTAATGACAAAAATACAATAATTTTTTTTTATATATAATTAAGTCGATGAGACAATATTTTGGTTTATATTTTGTTAATTGTAGGAATATACTTCCCATGATGACTGTTTATGTAAAGATAAACATTTATTACAATAGTTGTTGGCCTCTCTAATAATTATTCGTAGATGTAAGACGAGGCTAAGTCTGTCCCCTAGCTTGAAAAACAAATATAAAAAAATAATAAAAAAAATAATTATTCGTATACAAGATATGTCAATTAACAACTTTGAATGAACTCGAAGCTGTCCATGCCATACATCGAAGCTATTATACATGTACTAAAATATGACCGAGCTTCAACAACTATTTGTGCAAATAAGTAATTTGATAAGAGTTAAATATGAGCAACAGCTTGTCAGTCATGATTCTTAGCAGTCCATGTGGACCAAATATATGTGTATTTGTATTGATACCTCTGCTGAAAAGGTGCAAACCCTTGTTTCAAAAAGACTTGACAGTAGTAACATACGTCGGAGCAGCCTCCCAGTCCAGGCTTCAAAAACATAAAATCGGCTATATTGTTGGAATATATTATCAAGAATTGTATGCTTTTATCAGAGATCCCTTCATATATGATTGTCTCATTTTCTACGTAAATTTATTTCGCATACTTCCCTGTTATTACGGAGATAACCTTCCAATGTGTTTCTGTATGGCTGCTCTCTAGGGAGCACAGCTCATATGAGCGTGGTCGCAGCTTGGTGAGGTGGCGTCAGTGGACCAGTGATAATGTCTCCTCTAAACAGTACCCGGTGGAATGCCCCGCCCCGGGACACATCGCATCCCTGTTCCGCCTGACGGGACCTGCAGACGGTGCAGTGACTTCCCCCTCTATATCCACACCTATCTGTCACCAATATTGAACCAACCACCCGTTGGTCAGCTCCGCTTCATTTTTCTCACGGTCCTTAACCATCCTATTGTTGGATATTTTCCGGTCTGTACCACGATTTGCTCATGTGATGGATATTATCTCTTCAAAATAGTGAACAGGTAGGTGTAAATGGGTATACACAGTTGACTGCAAATGGATAATTCCACAAAACAACCGGGCAGCTTTAGCATCAAGCTCACAGTAATTGAGTTTACGCATTGAATGCGCATGTTGGGTTTTGTATGTGGAAGACAACATAGACTAGAGAACGATAAAATGGAATAAAAAACAAATACCTCACGACATCTGGCGATTAGTTCTAATACTTATATCAGTCATCAATTCATTATCATAGGCCGACATTGAAGATGCATGGTAATAGATAATTCCTGAAGAGAATCCCATTGCCTACAGAAACGCAAACTCTGGACACTAGAGTACTTCATGAAGTTACCCGTTAGGAACAGATGAGTGTACCGAGGCAAGCTTAAGCGCCTAAAGCCACTAGTCACTTAATACAGTTCATTGGTCTCAATCACTCTACACAATCATGAATATCCATGCAGATTGGAAATGATCGATTACTATTCAAAAGGCCACGGCCATATAGAAGCGCAGTAGTTCTTAAAATCATATTTTTTTAGAATTGGAATTACAACCGTTACACGGTGAATTTATTATGAAAGTGAAGTGGGTCGACAGAAGAGAGCATCCTTGCATGTTCGCGACATCAACCAGCTAGTAGTGGTTATTCTGAGACATTGATGTGTCATGTAAGCTTCCGTCTAACAAGGGTTTGCCTGGCTGATGTCATCCAACTATTATTGTCAAAACTTGAACTCTGACCTTCTGAACCTCAATCGTACAGGTCAAGGTAGCTACCCAAGCGTGATATGGCGTGTCATGCGCACCCCCCCCCCCCCCCCGACTTCCAACATACACCCACCTCACCTTTAATACAATAGCTACCCAGGTAAAATGAGCAGTGAAGTACCTCGTGACCATCCCATCGTCTTCCAATTGCACTGGTCACTCGAATCTCATTTACTCCTAAAGATTCCCCTTTTGGTAATTTAGATTCAGTAAGTTTTCTTCCCGTTCACCACAATAACTAACTATACTGAAATGAACAATGTGAAACGAATAAACAATTGAAGGTACTGTATCCATGTTTTGAAATTTTTGTGATGGAGTTTCTAACATGCTTATGTTGTTGAAAATCTGACATTGGGGACTTTGAGGATTTAGCAAGAAGATATAAGGACAAACTAAAACATACTGGCACTAAAAAAATGGCTAGATGTAATAGAAGATATATTATTCTTAAAAGTGTCATATACAACATCTTGGTCTGATCAGTGGTTTTTGGTCATCTTCCCACCATTTTGGAATATACAAAAGGATCTATCTTTAATCTGTAATATGATGAATTCTGCTCAAGTTGCCAGATCAGTGTCAAAAGGCGAATTTATTCCTTACTTTCTTGGATGAATGGTACACAAATCTGAATTCAGATTCCATGAAAACCTTCTCTTTTTTTCTAAGTAAGTCCCCAGATATATATCTCTGACTAATCACATATTTCCTCTTCCCTGTAATCTTTGGGCACCTTAAAAACAGTGCCCTAGGCTCGTAGGAACATCAATCCCCCTTCAGTACTAGGTAAGTACCTCGGTAATTATCTACTCGTCGGGATAGGCAGTAAAATTAGATCGGCAAAGTTCGTACATCGACCCGAATGACGCCGATTCTCACAGACCTGAAGGATCCGTCGGGCAACGGTGGAATCGGGCAGAGTGGATGTGTCGATGTCATATAGGCTCAACCCTACATTTCATTCAACATTCAATGGGAGTCTGACATCTATATGTAATTTGTGCGTCTAATCTACAGATGTAATTTGTCAGTGTGACCTATCAGAGCGAGCCAGCAGTCGGAGCCTAGAGACGCCGCGACTGCTGACATACACTGACATGTTGATCATCCCCACATGGTGGTCACGTGAGCCACGTGCCTACCAGGCGTAGTCTATCTAGCCCCGGTACCCAATTCCCCTACCCCACCCCCACCCACGCCGTCCTTCCAACAAGGTCGGCGCTTTCCCTAGATATCATTCTCTGTATTACACCTTATGATCTATGGGAGTGCCTCCTCTTCATCCTTAATATAAGAAGAATGATTCAAATATTTGAAAAGAGGACTATCTAACTTTCATTGTCTCATAGTCTGCAGTGAATAGGTAAGACGGCAATATATCACAAATTGAAGTTCTTCCATGGTAGTAGTGTTTTGAAGTGGGGTTTCTCCCCCCTTCATCAACCTCGTGACACCTTGAAAACGTACTCATTGCAACTAGAAGTTCACCGATTTATTTTTTTTTTTTTGGGGGGGGGGGGGGTTATTAGGGGACGAGCCATCTGTGTATGTGAGGAGTTCTTGTTGACCACCCTTCAATGTTAACCCCAGTAGGATACACAACGCAATCACCCCATAAGGTACATAAACAAACGTCCCCTACGGTGAGGCCACTTTAACCGACCCTTTCCAGTCCGATCCCCGGCCTCCCTGTCCCGACCCCGGGGCCCAACATCGGACACCCCCTGAGCGGCGCACCGGGACGTGTTGACTGAGACGCGGGCGGGAGACTGACATCCGACTCGGCCTTATCTGGCTTATCTCGGCGAGACTCTGGAGTTGGGGCAGAGACGCAGAGACTGGCCCTTCCAGACAGGCGTCGCCTGGAGGAGCCACAGGTCATGACCCCTGGAGCAGGGTCAATGCAGCCGACAGCCCCAGAGCCCTTCACTCCTCAGTGAAGGGTGTAAACAAAGGGGAGATGATCGGAGTTTCAACATGAATGCTGCCGTATTTGTCACATCGTCTACCGCTTCACACCAGATAATATATCCCAAACGCTACTCCTTGTAAAGGATATTGATGGAGATTTTACGTTGAAGCGATATTTAGGATAACATAACAGTCAGAAGGAGTCTGCAGTGAGATGGAAGCAAAACGCAAGGAATTAAATGTAACAATGCTCAAATGTCCAACCTTGCACCCTGCACCACGGTTCTTCTACCAAACACTCCGGATAGGTACACAACCTACACCATTCTTGATAGGGAAGAAGTCAAATCGTTGGGGCTTGCAACTGAAGTAGAGTGTTGTAGGTCCAAATAATAGTTAATTATATCTCACACTGGAAGGTATGTACATGAGAGATTCCATATTATCAATCTTCCCTGTTCATCGCACTATATTATATATTACATAGCATGTTGCCCACATGTTTAGATATCAATTCTTCTGTGGCAACCGAGTCAGTATTCTATCGGAAAGCTTGGGTGAATTATGTAAAAATCCTACATGAAATACAAATATTGTTATTGATATTCACTTAAAAGGGATATCAAAATTGTCAGATCTTTTGATTATTCTTATACTTCTGAACCGCTGGTTTGTAACAATCCAGCAACCTTTACACCAGGTAACGTTTTATACGTTGTAAAGAAAGCCAATCTCAGTTGAATATTTTTGAGAACAGAATGGGAATACGTGGCTAAGCCTAACTGTTCACCGCTGACAAAGAGAACAAGCTTTGTAAACTATAAGCAATATCCGCCTCTAATTATTGGTGGATCTTTTGTTAATGTTTACGCCGTACCGACGGCCATGGCGATATCCCGCTGAACAACATTTTTGACTTAACTGATAAACCGATAATATGTCGCTTACTAATTTACTTTGGTTTCGCGAACTGTTATAATAGAGCATAGATTGGGTTCCTGAAACTGTATTTTCTCTTTAAATATTTCTGTATAAACGTATGGTTATGACAGTCAATAGACTGCATGCTAATCAGACCTTGGCTGTGTCATCTCGTACAGATATAGCAGAAAGGGGACCGTAAAAGTTTTGAAAACAGAAAATATACCAAACTGAGTAAAGTTCTTTTCTGATAAAAGGCACATCGATGTATCCAGAGCTAGACAACCGGTCACTGCCTGGACACTTGAGATAATGGCAGGGTTAAAAGGGACACCTGGTGGTTTATATGGGAACAACTATAGGTGGCGTCAGTGGATGTCGGGGTTTACTCTTTCGGTCCACAATAGATAGAAATATTCCACGGATGAAGTACTCATATCTGTGTATATCTCCTTTTGACTGTCAATCTTTAGACAAACAACACAGCAAAATATCTTCCAAACATGATTATACGAAATCGACCATATAAGATCACTACGCGACTAAGTATTCACGATGGAAGACCGCCTACACCAAGGCGAATTGTTGGATAACAAAAGAAATACCCCGTTATTTGAAATATTAGCCGATATAACGGCAGATAGATAATTCCTATAAAAATATCTATATCGTTCATTTTGAGATCCTTGTTAAAAATCATTTGAGACAAATGAGGATGATTCGTTACATATAAAAGTTCAGATAACTGGCTGGAACTTTCAATTAAAAAAAGAATTTAACAAAGTTACAAATTCCGAATATGAAGATAAGCGTTACATGCTGTTGATACAGAAATAAAATATTTACAGAATATGTCTTGTGGAAATAAAACAGAACATACAGGCAGAACACGACAAGCAACACATTTTTCTTCGCTCATGTATCCAGGTAAGCCGATATGAGACAGGTGTATCCGGCCATGAGGTGGGACTGGTGTGAATGACCAGTGCGAATATCTTCTGGGACCACATACCTGGAGACCTCGATCACCTGTCGTGTAAGACCTAATCACCAACTCAACCCACCTTAGACAGGTGAGGTGTTTGCTGACAAACACACGTGTGCAGTCATGGCCCCAACTCAACTGAGCGCAAGCCACCCACTTCTACTACACCCCACCTTGAGACCTCAGGAACCACAAACCATTCACTACCCATCCCAGTCTCTCTTCATATTTTCATCTTGCCATTTCCCATCTCAATCCTATTCTAATTACTTATAGTTATTTAGCGTTATATTGAGACTCATATATTCGTGTCCTTTACTTATTAGTCCTGTTTTCTCCTCAGTGCAACTGTTTGCTGGAATAAAAAAAAGGCCTATCGTCTAATGTTACAGATAAAAACAATATTTAAACTGATCTTATCCATGGGTATTGAATAAACAATTGCTTTTTTAACTTTCCAAATAGGCTCCCATGCAAGTGAGAATAAGAACTGTCCTACTACTCAGTCACTGAAGTTTATAACTATGCATGTATGTATACATATAAACTAGGCCAATTCCTGCACCCAATGAAATATGTGGAAAACATCGAAACCAGTTTGGAGGTTCTTCTACTCTCAATACGTCTATGAGAACTGGCGCCGTTGCCGATGATTAGTATCCCCTTGTTTTCTAGCCCCGTGTTGTACTTGGATCAACAACAGCTACTTTGGGGACGGCGAAATTGATCCCTTAATCCCATACAATCGTAACTATACAGGTATACGTACATACGTAAGTCGGTAAGAATACTTTGGGTTGTTTTGTGTGGGCAAGAGTTGGCAATAGACATAAGGTGTTCCAGACATGGGTATTATTGTTCACAAGAGTTGCCGTTAGAGGTAGTCACTAGCACAAAGCACCGGTCTAATTCTCCTTATAAACCACTCTGTTCATATGTGCAGGCGGAACAGTTTGTGTTTATTTGTGCGAATCTGATAATAATGGTTTTACAATTGGATTGTTTCCTGTATAATCTACTTCCATGAATACACATCTACGTTTCGGTCTACATGAACCTCGTATCGGCAGAATTTCCTATGGATATCAATCCAATTATCCCATCCACATTCCCTTTCTGGGCGTTATAGCTCTTAAAAGCACCATAGCAATGTGTGTGTGCGAGAAGGGTCACTGGTTTTTTGCACTTCAAAACCAGACGTTATTTACCGTTAGTTGGCAGGATTACGACTACACCAGAACGACTATAACAGAATTTATGAAGAACAAAATAATCAGCAGAAAATCTGTGGTAAAAGAAAACGTACGTAGACACAATGGCAAGGACTCTGGACTCTTTGAGTAGGTCCTGGCCTTGCTAAATGTGTTACAAGCGCATTACACCAGCTCAAGATATGTACTTTTCGCTAATCTAATAGTAGGACGTGGGAAACTGGAAGCAAACCATAAAGAGAATGCAAGTGTGATCCTGGACCTTCCACAATTTTAGTCCTTAGATTTGAAAAAAAATCTAAATTCAGATACATTTGAGAATCAAGACTAAATCTTTCGGTAAATTTAGAGGCTCGTTAAAACCTGTTGGTATTTTCCATCTTTTTCGTAATGCACCTCAACATTTCTATTTGACCAGTAGTTGATACTTTTCCGGATGGCATATTGATACTTTCGAAAGTTATGATGGAAGACAAATATTCCTGCACCATTTAGTAACATATAAAGGCCACACAATCTAAATGGACATTATCATGAAACTTAAAATATTTGTTGCTTTTTTATATATTGCGGTGGGAAAATAAGATAGTTGTTCAAGGAAAAAACCACTAAGGAAATAATATTATTCAATATCAAATAGTAGTACATGTATAGATATAAAATGGTCACTTTTTTATTCACATATTCATTTCTCTGAAAGGTTTTCTAAAGAACGGCAATTACTCTATGGCAACCTTGGATCACCTAAACACTTTCTCATTCCTCATATCGTTACAACTGCCGCACTACCAATGTAAGAGCCGGATGTCCGCATCATTCCTGGCTAATGACATGACAAAACTATGAAGACAGTCTGACACGCTCCAGGGTTTTTAAAAGTTATAAATCTTTTACTTGTCAGCGTATCTTTCACCACGTTTACTTGGTGAGGAGATAGATCACGTCCGACTTCATATCGCCAATTATCACGGCTGTGTGAGGTATTAGTCACCCAGGCCGAGTGGTGGACGGGGCACACCCAGGAGGCTCTGCCAAGTTATGTGCCCTCACGGCCCTGATCTGTCCCCGTGTGGAGGTATGCATGTCGGGGTGCCTGTGGCAAGGGCCCCACGCCCAAGGGCTACAACGAGACGGGGCCTGGCACCGCGAGGGGTCCGTGTGTGGAAGGGGAAGTGTGCAACAGTGGCGTTATATATGTGCGCAATAAACTTGGTAATATCTGAACTGAGCACTTGCGTGATCTCTCGCTTACTCATGAGAAATGGATTTATGTGAGGAGAATCATAACAATTTGTTTTCTCAATTAGAAATGAAAGGGATGGAATCAGTTAAAGGCAAACGTCATAAGGATTGACAATTATGTGACTCATTTAATCCACTTGTCACATATATGGACATGCTATTATTGATTTGCCACTGTATATACTCCCCTCAAGACTAAAGTTACTGGTAACCTACATATCTATCTTAAGTCAATAGTACTTCTTCCACCCCCTTCGAAAATTACTGGTTACGGTTTTCCTTTTTGTCATCTCTAGCTAAACCATGTTATCTAAAACCTCAACTTTGTGTCCACTTAATATTTTCTACAACAATACAATTTTTTGGTGCTCAAATATTTCCAACTGCCTCTGTGGCTAAGGCTACTCGAGGTTAAATACTGATGACCAAGAGATCAAGGCCGATCGGTATGTGACTGGTCAACAGGCACACGCCTAAGACATGCCATGGGCCACGGACATGTGGAGGAATGAGGGTAGAGGGTGATGGGCCATACCAGAGCTCACCCTTATCGGTATAAACTCTAACAAGGGTGAAATGGAGGCCATCTGTTGGTCAGCTAATGCAATAATGCTCGTATGGACGAGGTGGTCTTATTTGGTATCAGTACTGTAACCACGAAGTGACTGCGAAATATCACAGAATCCAATGATAATTAAATTTTGATTAGGTTCAATGGAATAGGTGGGAGAAAGTTAAATGGAAGAAATCGGTTAATTGTCTTGATGTGATAAGATGAATCTCCGATTTTTGTGAATAAAATTCACGGTTTCTTAAATTTGATTTAGGCAAATATGAAAGGATATCGAAATCTATTCATTACATAAGCATTTATATCCTGAAATTTTTCTTCCTAAAACTTCAACAACCATCTTATTGGTTATGGTTGTAAAGCCGTGTGCAGTGTCCTTCACTCCACACCAACACAAGCAACCGTTTATAGATCAACTAACTTAAATTCTTGCTAAAGGAACAACCGGCTTAATTGTTTGACAAATGTGCATATTTAAGTGAGATAAGAACCGCAACATACGTAACACTTGTTACGGCAAACGATAACAATTAACGATCTTTTTTTTTAAATCATTCAACAAAAAATAACGACAATTACATTCGTCAGGTGTGTACTGACGCCAAAGGACAGTATACACCAATAATTTAGAATTCAATTTACATCATTAACACATTTGTAAATATGTTTGTTCCCCATACTCTAAATGCTGATCAGGTACACAGACCGATGTTGTATTACAGACAATAACTGCATACCGACTGTGCTTGCAAGGAATGTTATCAGGTAAAGCGTCATTCATGATTAAGGGCTGGCCCAGTGATATCCTAAAAATGTCATATGAAGAAAGGCACCTTGACATTAAGTAGAACAACAAATAGTGTTCCCATAAAAAATAACAACAAAAGGATTTTATACATCGATAAACCCTGCCCCTCTCAATATTTTGGCCATGACAAGAGCTGATCTTCGCCACCTAACCTAGGCGAGAGGACCGTTCATAGTGCCCTTTGGCCTGCAGTTCTCTTCAACCTGTGTAATGCGCCTGGGGAAAGATTAGATCAATCCTTATCAACAAATCCTGTCTGATAAGAGAATGTTGTGACTTGATATTGTACAGTAGTAGCGTGGATGAAGATTTAATTATTTGTTATATGACAAGTAAGGTCAGATGCATGGGGCTTCCCCTACTATTCTTCTATATTTGTACACATACATGGATTTTTATGATATGCGTACACATGGTTTAAACTTGTGAAGCCTGTGCTTATCAATCTATCATTTTATATATAGATCTACATATAAAATGATAGAATAATTGTATGCTTGTCATATTTGATAGGTATCTTTTAGTTATGGAATATGATCGCAACTACTACCGTAAATTCATTCAACCTTCTTTTCTTATATACCTCTAGATAAAAGTATAATAATAAGGAGAAACTACATTGAGATCTGTAGCCACTGAAAATACCACTGAAAATATGCCATGAGTTTTGGTTGTGGAGAAATTACATAGAGTCTAGATCTAGTCCATAGCGTTGGGGTTGTTGTTTTGTAGTGGGGGTTTTTTTAATCTTTTTTTTAACAATACTCCATGGCATGGGCTTTTATTACGAGTTCCCAATATTAAGTCTATGGAAGAGAATAACAGACGTGGGATAGGCAAATTGATGTCAACCGTCGGTTTAAATCTATCAGTGCGTCTTTTTCTCTTTATTTTTCCTTCAGGGGATAGATTGGGGAGGGGTGCAATCCTTGCATTGATTGTACCCCATCCTCTCGTCGCCATTCATTGCTCTTGACTTGAGATGTACGCACGGCTGTAAACATAACGTCTGCTGCTTATATTATAAAGAATCAAAACCTATCTTATACTATGTACATAAAGCACAAACGTAGTCTACGATCAAGTGAATATACCATTACTTATGGTAGTAGGCCTCAATGCAATGGTGCAAGATCGAAAGTAGATGACTGAGTCCAACCACCCGAGTGAGTTGACGCGAACAGGTGGTCTACTTCACTTGTCAACTTTTGAAGGTCTCAAATGCATCTTCACATACCCAGCAGACGAGCTGTAAACGTATGTCACTAGATCAAAACTCGCAGTCGATAGTACTTAGCAAGAAAATATCACCATAATCAATGTTTGAATAAACTTACCCTGGCTGTCCAAAAGAAAGCGCGTCAGAAGTCTTGGGGAACTCTTTTCCAAGGTGGTACAGAACTCTTGGAAGGCGTCTTGGCCCTTTAGAGACAGGAGGTCGACAAACAGATCCGAACGCTGTCCAGGGTCGGGAGAGATAAGGATTTCCCGTTCCTCGCCATAGCTGAAAACACCTTTGGCAACTAACTGTGGTAAAACTTGGTTTAAATCAAGTTCTCGAACTATTATCGTCTTGTGTTTAGCGAGCAGGCGAGCGGCCCCACTCTTCCCCGCCATCTTGTGTAGTGTGCAGGGGTTTGTTTATATTCTACGATTCCGACTAAAGACGCTCTCACATTGAATCGTTTACCGTTCTGTAGTAAATCAAGTACATGTCAAATATCATGCATGTCTACTCATTAATGAGAAGGTTTGTTAATGAAATGAAAAACCTATGTATCTTCTGGATGTTCTTGTAATGACGATATTAATCACTTATATTCCATATCCGAGTATCTCCTTTAGGGTCTCCTATCAACAACAACCATGTGCGACGCCAACAACTCTGCCACCTAGCGGAAATTTCATAACTTGAAAGGTTGCCATGCCTCGCCAGGTGGGGTAAGTGAGGGAGCCCTGTCTCCTGCGAGCCTGGACCGTCCTGACTTCGAGAGGGATGAGGGTAAAATGACTATCTTTTTGATCATGAAAGCGGGCTTAGTTAGATCAAGAGAAAATATGTCTCATGCAAAACGAAAAAGAATCTTCCATGGGCAGGGACGTCAGAATATTTTGAAAGTGTGTGTGTGTGTGCAAAAGCATATGCAAAAAGGTCTGTGAAAAGTCAGGTCTTAGCCTTCATTGCACACCTCAAAGTCAGACTTTGACTTTCTCCATGGTGAAAAGTCAGGGCTTAGGGAGCGTTCAATAATTATGGCCCGGGGGGGGCAACTTTTTTGGGGTATTCCAAGGGGGGGGGGGGGCGGCCAAATTTTTTGTTGGTATTCCAATGGGGGGGGGGGGGGGGGGGCTTGGGTATTTCCATGGGGGGGGGGGGGGGGCACTAATTCTGTCACAGGGTCGAAGTTTTCAGCTGAACATGGAGGCAAACTCCCATATTTGTGTTCAATGACAAGAATTGATGTTATGAAATGCATTCATATCATATCACAGCTTAAGAAATCAGCTTAGTTGTACAACTTTAATACTGATTAATGCACTTGTAAGGTCACTATAGTTGTCTCACTCCCTGCAATTCAGTGTCTATGGTCACAGTCCTGTTCACCAATTCGAGATGGGTGTCTACCCTCCCTCAGTCTGACAGACTTATGTGGAGGGAGACAACAATGGACAAACACTAGCATTTGTCCCAGAATCATTGCAGTCTCACAAGATCTTGAAAGAGTTTTTTCTTCAACATTGATGAATTAGGGGCATTTGATACAACATCAAGTACTACAAAATTCCCCTGTTGATGCTTATTTCAATAAGACTACTGGTATATTTATGGAAGAGCACTATGAGCAAAGAGAACTCTTTATTGAAAACTCTATATTGAGTACTTAAAGGTGTTCTGCATGCAAGAAAATGGGACATCCTTCTGAAGTGCCACACCATAGATTGATCCACTCATGCCAAAGATCCCTCACACCATGCCAGACTATAACAAATTGCCAGAACATCCATATTTGCATGTCAATGATACTGCTACAAGAAACAGTGAAGGTCCTTTGAGACTACCAACTGATGACACAAATCGAGAAAGCAGTTAGCCCATGACTGAGTGGTTGGGCGATAATTAATGAACGCTCCCTTAGCCATCATTGCATGCTAAAATGTCAGACTTTGACATTTTTCCATGGTGAAAAGTCAGGGCTTATATATATATATAGCCGTCATTGCACACTAAGAAGTCAGACTTTCACATTTCCCATGGAGAAAAGTGAGGGTTTAGCTATAATTGCACTCTAAAAAAATCAGACTTTGACATTTTCCCTGTAAAAATCAGGGCTTGGGCATCATTGCATGCTAAAAAGTCAGCCTTTGACATTTTTTCACAGTGAAAAGTCAGGGCTTAGCCACCATAGCATGCTAAAAAGTCAGATTTTGATATTCTTCCAGGGTGAAAAGGTCAGACTTTGACATTTTTCTGTGATGGAAAGTCAAGCCCTAGCCATTGTTACATGCTAAAAAGTCAGACTTTGACATTTTTTCACAGTGGGAAGTCAAGACTTAGCCATTGTTGCATGTCAAAACAGATTTTACACTTGATTGAGTAAAATTTGAAGCTGCTGACTTTTTTGGGCCTGCCCCCCCCCCCCCCCCCCCTCACACACACACACCTATTCTGACGCCACTGATGGGAGAGCGAGTGCTACTTCTCAGTAGTGAATGGGTTCACGAGCGGATGGGTGACTGAGTTGGGGTGACTGCGTGGTTGGGTGAATGGACAAGTGAGTGTACGAGTAGGAGATGGGGAATTAGTGAACGATGAGCGGGTGCGTCCGTGAAAGAATAAGTGATTGGGAGCCTGAGAATGTGCTGGGCGAATGAATACAGAGAGATTAACATGTGTGTATTACATTCTAAGAACAACATGGATGCAACATGTCACCTTACATGACATATATGTCATACTTTAGCCATATTTCTTATAAGGGGAGAAGTGGTCTAGTGCTACACATATTGGTAAATATGGAATGTTACTAGTAATTGAACTGTATGTTAATCTAGGAACGACTACAAGCCTCATCTAAAAGATCAGCATTACACCTTTATCCTACCCCTAACAAAAAACGCCATAGGCTTAACATGGGATTTGTTTATGTCAGAGGTGTGGCATAAAGTGTTGTTTATGTCACCACTATTCAAAAATCGTAGAAACGTGGTAGGATGTAATCTAGACGCCACTCATCAGAAAGAACCAGTTTTGACTGATAATTGAAAATATTTGTAGATCACCAGTTGAATTGTAGGATATGCCTTTAAGGTTTGTAGCTTTTCGTATCTTGAAATTCACTTCCCTACCTTCAATTGTCTAACTTACGTTCGTCTTATGATCCATCTTTCAATTAGATGTCAGTTTATTGTCCACTGTCTGTACCACATTCCTCTCATTCATCATTTTAGAATAAAATTTCAGTAAGATATCTGGCATAACTTGCCTTGTGTGACTCCTCATTACCAAACAGACTTCTTAGTCAACCAAAATCAAGCAGCGCGATATCTATAATATCTATATGTTTCAAAATAATTTGTTAGAAGATGTGAACCTCCAACAAGGATTCAAAATGTAAAACCATTAACGAAATAAAAGCTGCTTATAAGCCCCCTCCCCCGAAAAAAACACAACAAAGAAAAAAAACAAAAAAAACAAGCGGACTTAAAGTTTCCGAGAGGTTGACACATAGCAATAATCATGCGCATGCGTGGATATTGCGCAGAGTCAACTCCGATGAGCATACAATTGCTTTTATCTGAAACCATTCTAATGTATAAATTTATCATCCACCTTTTCCTGACAAGTGGCATGCCGACATTAGTTCATTAAGGTACACACTATTTTTCCGAATGCACTATTTTCCCGTTACTATACACTCTTTATCGGAACCTGAAGCATACAACATATTTGTATGCTCTGGGTATGGTGGTACACACTCACTATGTGTTTTTTTATGGCCATCTTGTAATAGGTGGATAATAATTATATATAACGACCTGACTATGCTGTACATGCTACAAAACGAGATGGGGAATTGTTGTTTTTATGGAACGAGGCCCTAGGCAGAGTTCCATAAATAACATTAATTCCCATCGAGTAGTGTAGCATGTACAAGCATGGTAGGTCATTCTATATTTATTATTTACCAAAAATAATCAAACCTTACTGTATATTGGCATAGAAAACATGTCTGCATGAAATCTCACACACTGCTGATATTTCAACGTGTGCAGTATAACAGTGCACTACACAGGGTTCAGTATATCAATTATACTGCACAGGGAGCAGCAGTACATAATTATCAAATATACTGCATGGTTATATAATAAACACCCAAAATACCAACTTCATGCTTCCAATATGTGCGCATCCTGGTCCTGTATATCATCAAATACTTCCAATATTATACTTTTCTATATTCAGTTATTGCTAACTATCTTCTACTTTACACACTTTACATCCCCGCTCTACATGTACATTAAAACCCCACTTATAGGACACCCCATGTGAGGGGGTACCCCACGATAGGAGACACTTTTGCTCGGAACAGATTTTTTCTCGCTATTAAGCATTTATTCCGACCTCGTGTAAAGGGCACCCTGCGTAAGTGTGCACATCGGATGAGCAGACATACTATGTATAGGCAGACAGATATTTCGGGACAGAATTCTTCTGAACTCTGTCTGAGGGGAGACTCTGGAAGGACACCTTATCCTACCCCTTATAAAAAAGCGCCATAGGCTTAACATGGGATTTGTTTATTTCACGGGTGTGACATAAAGTGTTGTTTATGCCACTACTTTCTGATACTGAAAAAATATGGAAACGGGGTAGGATAAAATCTAGACGCCACTCGTTTGAGTTTGAGCTTATTCATGCCACTCATTTTGTTGGCTCTGTAATGTCACTCGTCTTCGACTCGTGAAATTATAGAGCCAACAAAATGCGTGGCATAAATAAACTCAGACTCATACTCGTGACGTCTCTTGATATTATCATATCAGAGGGGACGATGCGGGGATAACACTCTGGATTATCTATGTATAATATGCTACATAACCAACAACAGACTGAAACTCCGTTTTAAAGGGGATATCCCGCGTAAAAACGATTAATTTTGGTCGGAACGAAGGGTGAGCTCTTACACAGGCTATTTATTGCTACGGTTCATGCATCTCCACTTCAACGACAACATTAGCATACTGAATGGGAAAAATATCTTCTGTGTAAATGCAATATGGATCTGGTTGTTGGTGGACTGGGGGTGACTCGTGCATCATTAACGGCGGCGCCAGCATACCGTGACGACACGCAGCAAGTTACGATGTCAGGTATTGAGCTGAGTATCAGTTTTGACAGATGTGTTGACGACAACGTCATGTGCCACTCTCGAGTTCTTTACCTTACAATAATGAACTCACAGTTTTAGGCATCAGGAAAGTTCGAGAAGTGGTTTGTTACATGATAGCTGAACAATCAACTTTATTGGTCAAATGGATTATAGACTGAGTGAGTGTCGACGATAGCATTGTAGGTAAGCAGAGAGCGTTTCTTAATTCAAATACCAGCTATATACGATAACAAAACAAGGAGGCAAGAGTCTATGCTTGTATTCTACCTTAATCAACACACTGTAATTTCAGCAAATCAGATAGTAAACTGCGTCTTGATATCTGCGGCTGACTATGCGTACTTGAAAAAGACTTTGGAGAAATATATGACAAAGTTATGGAGATGAGTATGAGTATTGTACGTCTTGAAACAATTAAGAAAAGAGAGACGCATATGTCCCAAATTCGTTCACATACTATCATGAAACAGCACGAAATTTCATATGATGGCATGTAGGCAATTACAGTAAAACCCCGCGTAAGCGGACACCCTCCGTTCCGGGCCAAAGTGTCCGCTTATGCGGGGTGTCCGCTTACGCGGGGTGTCGCTTACGCGGGGTTTTCAAGTTTTCTCCAGCCCAATATAAATGTGTTATATATCGATGAATAGGGGAGACAGAGGTGATAATAGATCTAAAATCCATTTTCTGATATCTTAATTGTGTCCAAAGCTATTAAACATTGAATTACAAAATGGATTTTCTATGAATATACTCACACACACTGATAAAAAGGACAGATTAATCTATTTTTGGTAGGGTGTCCGTCAGAGGTGTCCGCTTACACGGGGTTTTAGGCCTTTTCGTACCGAAATAACTGTCCGCTTACGCGGGGTATCCGCTTACGCGGGGTGTTCGCTTACGCGGGGTGTCCGCTTACGCGAGGTTAAAATAAACATCTAATAGAGGGAAAAAATTCCGTTCCGAGCAAAAGTGTCCGCTAACGCGGGGTGTCGGTTAGGCGGGGTTCTACTGTATATGGAATTGAGTGATGTTTAGATTTTATCCTACCCTGTCACATGTTTTTAACTTCATATGTCACCAGTGGCATATACATATTTTATGGCATAACCGTGGCATACAGGCCCACCATGTTAAGTCTATGGAGATTTATACGTGGGGCAGGATAAAGTGGTAGATAATCATATGACATATTCATATTATAATGGACTGAACTTTTTAATCACAGTTTTATCATACGATGGCGCTGGCGATCTCGCGACGAAACTTCATTCTTCTGTTTCTACTCTTTGGATTTATGGAAAAGCTTCACGCAGCCTACCCTTTTCCATTAGGTCAGTGCATAAAAAAGGAGAATCTCTCTTAATTCAAACTGTACTGTATAAAGTGCGGTAACCTAAAAGACCGCATGCCCTTTAGCAACATCAAACCACGTGTGTACATCTATGGACACAATGAGATGGACAGTTTCGTAGCCTGTAACTTCAGTGAAAAAACAACATTTAACTAAGCTAAATTTATATGTTGAATCCTTTTTTAGGGGGGGGGGGGTGTACAGCTGAACTTTTATTCCTGAGCGATCCATTACATCAATACATCGAGGTCACCCAATTGTTATCTGCTGAAACTAGTAAGTGAGTGTAACCATTTATAGTTATACTCATTAGTATTGAGAATATAGGAGTAACTGGTAAACTGCTAATTGAATAAGTATAATGTGACGGCATAAAGGAACCTAGCCAATGCTCACCAAATCGTATGTACGGCTGAGTGGATGTTTTTCGGATCGTGGCTTTACAAACATGACTAGACGAATTGGATGAACACTGGTCATGTGATGAACATCTTTTATGACATGGTTGTTAGAATTTCTTGGCACGTTTGCAATTGCCTCTATTATCCGATCATTAGTAATCCGTGTTAAAGGCTTTTCGGTCTTGGCTGGATTTTCAGCTTGTCACATAACTCTATTTCACAAAAACAGAACATTGACTTTCCAGACTTGGTGGTTTCTCCACTAATAAGAAGTGACCAGTCACTATCAGCTGCAGCTCTGTACCAGGGAATAGACGTTAAATTCAATTTTGATGTGGTAATTACAAATGAAGGTAAGTCCTGCTCTATGAAAACAAGACAATAACAGTCCAGCTTCTTCCCAATACATTATTAATACAGTTCTCTAAGTTGTAAGGCAAGAATGGTTTTATCATTGGAATTTTGGATTTATTAAACCAATGTTCTGGAATAAGGTTACAGATTGAGTTCCATTCTGCTGTAGCGCAAGCAATAATCAGGAGTATTAAAGATGGGTTTGATCAAGATATAGTGAGGATATACTATACGGCTATTTCCATAATGTCGTGTGGTAGCGTGGAATAAGCACATTGACAAATCTGACCGATCTTTAAGAGTGCGCCATCCCCAAAGATAGATAGTCAAGTAGGCTAGGTTGCCATCCCTCTGTATAAGAACATCTTTATCCAACTGGTAGGCAGGGGGGGGGGGGGGGGGGGCATCAGAAAATGTTCTTATGATTTATCCCCACTCTGGTTGTTCATCATAATCGGGTTCCCTATTGCCGTGCAGCCATTACTGTATTCGTCGGTAATGATTGTGGCAAATTTTGGGAAGAAGATTAAATTCTTTAGATCTGATAGAAATATGTATATTTTTTCCCTATATTTTGTCATAATCGGAATAGAGCAATACGCCTTTATCCTTCATGATGCGTAGGCCAGATGCTGTGGTTAACAGTTAATACTAACTGTAAACCCATCCCTCTCTCTTTACCAGATGTCAATCACAAATATCAAAAGGTGTATCAGCAGATAGAACTCGATAACTTTGACGTCAGAGTGCTAATGGTGGATTACGACCCATTGACAACTGAAGAACCAGCAGAGACACTCACCAAAACCTTTGATGCAACGCTCACCCTTGGCACTGAGGGTGTCGTAAAACAGGAAATTATCTCTGGCCGATCGGTAACAGTTCGTGGCTCGGCACTCATCAATATCGAGGCCTCAAAATGCCTGGCCTTAACGTAATTTACTAAACATCAATTCTATTAGTTGAGACAACCTTAGCATTGTATCCTACTCGATAGAAATTACATGACGTTAATTTGATATTAATTTTCAACATAATTTTCATCTATAAGGTATAACATTAGACGATATATGAAACAAATTGTGCGCAATATTCATTTACCCAAGGCACTTAGAGCAACTATAAGCTAACCTATATTTCTTTATATTTCAGACATTTGTGCGTGGAAATTGTGGTGAATGACAATCCATCAGTTATCATTGACAATAATCCTTTTAACAATTTTGCCTGTGCAAATCTGGTAGATTGGGGCTTACTGGGTTGCACCGAAGGTAAAAACTGCATTTCATATTGTGATGGAATAGAAATATATGGTTAAAATTATAATAAAAGAAAGGAAATGGATGAATATCATACATGTACATACTTCCCCCCGTTATTTCTGTACTACGTATGGTTTGATTGGAAAGGTTGCACCAACTAAAGTTTCTGGTTATCATAGTAATATAAGACGAAATCAATGCCAGAATCGTGATTAACAAAGTAGAACAAGTGACTGTGTATAGAAATATGTATGTTTCAGGAAAAACAAGTCTAATTGTAATTGTCAACTTCAATTTGTTTAATATGAATAGTTTAAAATATCATGATATTCGAATGAGGCTGTCAGTTTAAGTACCAAATTAGCCTACAAAATGGCAGGCAAGAATAGGGCAAAGAAGAAAGAGAAGCAGTGATGGGAAGATCTTTAATGAGGAACCTGGTATGCTTGGACTAATCTACTGTGCTAAAATCATGATGATGGAAATAAATTCTTTCAGACGATCTTTTGGCATTCATAATCACTTTCCTCCACATGCTTGAGTAAAACACCGTCTCTTGTCCTCTAGAGTTTCTTCTAAGTCAGCAGAACATTACTTTCACGAGCCAAAACCATTTTTCTTGAATAAACAAGTTTGAAGATACTATTGAGTATATTGCTTGTGGTATTACAGACACTGTGGATCTACGGGCTAGTGTATTTGACGTTATGATGCCGGTGGTGGAGAGTGGTGCAGCGATCACGGTGGAGCTGCTTCTGGACGTGGAGCTGAGAGGAACAGCTCGGTCTAATCCCTTCGCCGTACATGCATACCTCTGTACGAGCGACTCACTAGATCCTAGCAGGGATAAACAGGTAAGCATAGAAAGTAACAACATATTCTCTTGACCGCTGGATTCTTTGATAAACCAATATAAGCATGTATACCTAGAGTTTCTGGCAACATATTGTAATGACAATATTTATATAAAGTTAATTTCATGTTGTTTTTTAGATACGACATTGATATTCCAAGATGTCAGCCAGACTATGAACCGTGACATTGTCTGCTGAACACTTAACAAAACGTCACGGGAGTAGCCATAATAAAACACCAACAAAATCATTAAGGGGCGGCACAGGGCTCATTTGAGCTGCACGTCTGAGCTGCCCAAAGGGGTATTTAAAATAATTCTGTTCGACCCAACATTGTGCTGCTTGCCTTTGATTGGCAATTTGGTCACTCTGGACCGATCCTTTTATCATGTGCAAATTACAGATTAGTATGTTTTGAGTTAATCGACGCCCTCACTGAGAGTTATTCTCTATGGAGAGCATATATAAATACGACCAATTCATGATTACGATCATAATGAAGTTATCCATCCAATAAGACCAAACTACTTTGCATCACAGTTGCCTCTACTGCCTGCGGCATTCGAACAAACGCAAACCGAGCTGACAACGAGTCAGACACTGGACCTAAGCACACCCGGATTGTGGCTTCCTCCACTTCACCAAAGCGTAGAGGACTCTAAGTACTGTGGAGCAGTGTACTTGGCCATCTTAATCGATGGTCCTGGTTAGTTACCATATCTCACTGATAGATTCCATGTGGCTAATATGCATACAGAAAGACATCTTTCAATATCTCTCATCCTATGAAAGACTCTGTTTCAATATTTCACAGGTTCATTATATTTGCATCAGAGGCACATAAATCCTATTCTTTTATCGTATCTTTAGATTAACTTCGGTTATAAAATTGAACTGATAACCAAGACAAGAAACCCACAAATGTAAGAGTTTTAACAGTTACCTAAACCAGTCTATATGATCGACTGTTTCTTCTTCTAAAGATGAAATTACAAGGGGGATAACATTACTACAAGGTCGACACAGTAATGGACTTCGACATTTTCAGTTTCAAACGTGGCTATATGCTGCGCTCAGTCCATGATCATATGTCTTCATATGGACCTAAATGGCAGTAGAGCTCCTATAGGGCATATAGCCTATGATCCATGGGGGCTGCCGTGACGCCCCCCGAGTAGGTGTTCTTCACTAAAGGAAGTGGAGAAGTAAGTGTTCTTCACTAAAGGAGGTGAAAGAAGTGAGATATAATTGGGAAGTGTCACAACTCTAGCCTTGCTGACATATGTATATAAAGTGTTTCATGTGAAAAACCTCATGTTCTGGGTTTAATCATTATGTCATCCTGCTCTAGGATGGGTGTAGAGAGTCAAGGGAACCATGGTAAAACATTGAAAGGCAGTTTAATTTTGTAAGAACAAAGAGCCAAAATACAGGTTCTGTCCCCCCAAAGGGGCCTGCCATACTGCTGGCCACCTAGTGACTGCTTCATGAACTAACAATGGCTCTGTCCCCTATTGTCTATCTGCAAGATACCCATATTATCATGTGTCAAAATATCTGCCATTGCATTCTGTAATATATGTCAGGAGCAACGTCAATGGTCAAATCACCAACTATTTTAATGATTACTTTTAGGTCTTGGAGCGAATAATGAAACCCATGAGGACAACAACATTATGATAGTTCGAATGACAATTCTATGTCCCACAGGCAAGTACTTTCATTTATCCACAGCATGCTCAGACATGTGGGGTCACTTTTGAGGATAACATCAAGTCACCCCAGTTAACAATGTTAAATGAGTGATCTATTTTGGATCATTGGTCAGGCCAATGCGAAGAAAACCACCTTTTCCATAAGCTGACGCTATAATGGCCCCTTTATTTGCTGTCATAACCAACTAGTTGTGTTAGTATACACATATGTACCAAACTGATAATGTAAACCTGTATGACGACAGAAATAAGAAATTGAACAAAAAACCCACAATCCGTTACTATTATAATGTTTTTGATATGTACCTCAAGCAAAGGCGACCAATTCAGAGATACTGCACTGTCTTGCTTTAGGTCAGCAATGCCTAAACAGAACTATGGATAAACCCAATAAAATATTCCAACATGTAGTAATAGCGTGAATTTGAAACATAAACGCAACAGACATTTGTGGAAAATATAAACAATAGACAGGTGAGGATTCATGGACTGAAACGATTTATCAATGACTTGATACACAGCGAGATGCGACAACTCCATGGAAGTCGGTTAGGAGCCAATGGAGCTACTCTCAAGCTGATATATGATGTATGTTGGTTAGACCTGACACCATGGTGATCCTATTCAAATGGTCACAGGTCAACGAGCAGGGCGTCACTCATGGAGAGGTCACTGAATTAAATATGTCCCCTATTCCCCTTCCAGCCAACGCATCCCTCACGTATCACTAGTCGCTGAATTAGATACTGCCTACTAACACGTGCTTATCGGTTGGAACGTTTCCGCAATATTGCCTTTTACTTAGATTTTCTTTTTTGAGGTTCAGTAAACCTTCATTTGTTATAATAACAGTATAAGGGTTCATAGTTTTGTTGGTGTTTACTTGCAATTTTATACTATCGATGAATAGAATATAAACAATGTATGCAGTGCATTTACATATTTCATCATTGCTATTGTGATGCTGCATAGTAATACGACATACAACATTTTCAACTAAGCTGACATGTCTATTTCGATGGTTCATACATTTAACTAATCCTTATCATCATTCATGCACCACCGCATCATGTTCACTCGCACAGCAAAGCTCGTGTAAGAAAAATGGCCAAACGGGGGGAAGCAATGTTCGTCATGTTCGTATGAACAATAAAGAACATCTGTATTTTGTAATCTGCAAACAAAATGACTCTCCTACATCGCTTTTCAGATTATTTGTCTATCAAGGATTTTCAATATGATCTGGGACAGAATCAGAGCCAGTTATACATCGATACAGACACTCCATTAAATGTGAACGTCACAGTGTACAACTCGCGCTTTGACAGGATACCCTTCTACTATGGCAGGGCTAATTTCATGTTCCAGCTGTTTTTACACACTAGTGAGGAACTATTGCGTTCAGGTGAGTGGGTTTGGGACACCCTTTTGGGGTAGGTGAATAGCCTAGGAGCCAGTACAGAAATATGATGAATTAAAAGAAGAAAACAGAAAGGCTTTGTCACGCGATGAAAAAATAATCTTGTTCACAAGAAACATCTACCACCGTAGTACCTGTGTAGTCTCTAAAATAATATCTTATATGATATAGGGCCTATACATATTACCTGAGTGTTACAATGAGTATATATATGCCCTGATATCGGAGATTTGACATGGATACCTTTTCTGAAAAGCAATGTCATAATCTTGATGTAATTTCCCTTTAAAGCAGGAATTCCCAGCTCTATATACCATGAATCAACTACATTATCGACATTATAGTCTAATGTCGCCAGCAAAAAATGAGCAAGATTCTGATTCATTTTTAAAGACGGCACTATCGACCCCGGGGCTTTGAACGTGTCAATGAGGGGAATAACCTATCCGCTAGGCGTCACCCCTATTGAGGCACGGGACACGCGGGAGTACGTGCGGATCGAAATGGCCCGGATGTACATCAACAAAACTAGATTCAAGGTTTGCAAAACATTTTTAAGGGTAGTTTTTGTGTGATAGTAGATAGAAGATGAGCAGGTTCCCAAAAGGCAGTTGCAAAGTCTAGGTAAGGAAAGCAGTCTAAAGATACGGTCATTAACCTTAACCCTTTAAGGACGAATGATGCCTTGAGGCATCATTCAGCCCAGGGCGAATGATGCCTTGAGGCATCATCCATTCAATAGCGAATGATGCCTCGAGGCATCATTTCTCAAAAATATACAAATTCGTTTTAACAAGGAAATAATGGAGCAATCTTAATGACATTTTCACAGAATGTAGGTCTAACACCACAAATAGTATTTATAATCAGAAAAATGAAATATCTAAGATCATATATCATATCATGTGATTAAACCCTCAAATTAGTGGTTTTAACGACTAAGTGCTCGTCCCCTAGCAGTATAAAGTGCCACCAGCACCCGTCCTTAAGGGGGTACCTCGGCCGCAAGCACCCGTCCTTAAAGGGTTAACCTATATTTCTTAATTTCCAACTGCTATGTCTCATATTTTGAGATGCATTCATGTATATGAACCAGCTCATTTTCTCTTGATAAACCATCGATATACCCTTCCCTCGAAACCGTCTTTATGTTTTTAAGATCCTCTTTTTTAAATTGTTTTTTTTGTAATCAGTAAACATATTTTACGACGACATTATTCGCCTACAGTTGGGCGATCTTCCATAATGGGGTCAACAACATTGAACAATAGCCTGTAGCCTTGGAATAAATGTTACAGAATTCTGATTATCATACATACGGTTCTGTGGATTGAGATGATCTCAGCTTACAGACATGGTTTATTCCGTTCATATTCCATCATTGAAAATACCCTCGTGTGTGGTTGAAATAGGTGTGCTGGTATCGGAAGATGATAAACATATCGCTTCTAAATATTATTTTCTGCTTTCATAGGAGTATCGGCCTTTCACTCATCTTATATTACTGACCCTGCCACCAGAGGGAAGCCTTGACGCGGATGGGATTCTTAGAAATAATTACATCTCTCTTCCTGTGGCGGTTTCTGATTCTAGGATTACATCAAGTAAAACCTTCCTATTTTTCTCCCTGGGTGAAGCAAATCGAGATGTACATTATTAGAGTTATTCAATTAGCTTCAAGAGTATTCCGATGAGATACTATAGAGGAAACCCATGAAAGTTTAGTGTCTGAGCTCGTATCCCATCGAGTTTGAATCACGTAGTAATTCACAAGGCGAAGCCGCGTGAATTGCCATGTGATTCAAATGAGATGGGATCGAGCTCTGACCCTAAACTTGAATGGGTTTCTGAATTTATCTCAACCTTAATATTGACTAATTGGCTAACATTTGTGACATTATCCCCCATTTGATATATTTCCTAAATATCTAATGGGTGTTAGATACGAGTTTCCAATGTTAAGTCTATGGAGAAAAAATATCTGGGGTGAGATAAAAATTGAAGTAATAATTTACTGTATTAATGATCTATTCATGATGCTGATGCTATAGATAGTTAACAGATATCCTAATTCAACCAATTATGCAAACTCCACAGATTAAGAGGTCAATAATCAATATTGTCGTTTAAATATGTTCGAGGGATGAATCTTCGGAAACAAAATAACATAATGCGTATTATTAATAAAGAAGGAGAAGCTCATTGAATAAAAATGTTCTTTTAATGTCGTACACATAGATATCACAACTATCTACTTCCCTTTTAGGTTTAAAGGATCATAAGATATCTGACGACTTTGGGGTCCCAGCGGAAATATTACCAATATATGAGCGTAAGTTTTACTCTCGAATCTTATTGCTAAACCATGTTCTTGGATAAGAACGGAACGTATGGTATTCTAATTAAACTTGCAGATGATCTTTAAAAGTGATCGATAATCATTTAATATAATTTCAAGCTTGATATCAGATCTCACATATGGCAATTTTTAGAAAGAAGTTCATCATTAAATGTCGGATCTAGTTATTGTTGAATTATACATATCACACTTTATATTCATTTTTACATTTTGCCATCATAATTGTATGAATGTCTGTGTTACCTGTACTTTCAGCTGTGCCTTACGCCGACCTCGCCTTTACCGGCCATATAATCGTGGGCAAGACTGTATCTGGTACTATGATGGCAGAACTCTTCTGGTCCAAAGATGGCAAGTCAGTAAAGGAAATATCCTATTACCTTTTTTTATTTATCAAAGCAACAACTTATTGTATAGATACATGGAAAAAGATGGATTCATGCAGCTATCATTGTAAATGCATGAACCTTATAGATAATCAGGTCCTTTTAAGGTCAATGCTCTATCGCTGTTTGATTTTGCTATGCATATTTATATGCAGTTTCAACATTTGATTCAGCTTTTAATGAAGTACACGCTTTCAACCTTCTTGATTGAAAATGATATATAGAACCCATTGAATTGCTCAGATGTATATTAATCCCCGTCGTACAAAATAAAATCCAAACACAAAATCAGTCTGAAATATATTATACTTTTATATATCACATGGAACCTTGTGTTACTGCGAAGCATAAATAAAGAAATAATTTCCAGGTGGGACAAAAACGACCCGCCTTCCGGGGTTGAGACCACCATTGAAGTGGACAGGGAGTCTATGCGTGAGATAAAACCCAAAAGTATGCTGCAGCAAGCGATCACCGTGCCCATACCGCAGGATAAGAGCTATTGTAATACAATATACTGCATTATCACCTTCCATAGCAGTGATTATTCTGATGATATATTGGAGCGTAACAGGGAGAACCAGTTCGGGAAAGACCTCGCGACGCTTCAGTGTGACCCGACAGGTATTTGTTACTCATGTACTATATTCACTCCACTCAGGTATCTAACTCCTTTACTCACTCCATGCAAGTATCAACCACCCTACTCGGGAATTAATCACCCCACACAGACTTTGACTACAGTGCTGGTTAAATGATAGAAAAGTAGACCAAAGACCAACGTCGTAGTTGCGTTTCAAGAAACCTCAAAGTCGTTTGTGTTAAGATAAAAGTGGTTAAAACGGACATTGTAATTCATCATTATCTATTAGCAATGCATAACATAATTATGTAATGTAACATACTATTTGTTATATAATAACAAAGCTAATTATGGTCTTTTGTATTACTATGACATTTTGTACTACCGTTGGAGAAACTGCTTCTCAAAAATGAAGTTCCTATTGATTATTTGATTATTTCCGAAGTCATGCATAATAAATTGGACTTACACATGTGAAAATTTTAATTCAAATCTATAAATTGTGGTACATTATCAGATACACCAGAAGTCAGTAATAAGAGGCCCCTTTGGCTGATAGATTGCGTTCATGGTAGTTGAGGGGCGGTTGGTTCAATAATCGATCTATAGGTGGTGGTAGTGTCCGCAACAAGTCAGTTTACTATTACCGCCCAATTTTGAAAACTGTATCCTCATGCCGTCTCCCACACTACAATGGTTAAGAAATCATGCTACTGGAAAAGGCTTAGCTAACACCAATTGTACCCAAACTTAAAGTATAAGATGTTCACCGCAGACATACTGGGACTGGTAGAATTGTGGATCGAAGAGGAAACCCTGACGAAGAATGTGGAGACACCGATTACTTTCACCGCCACTTATTCCTGTAACAGCTTGCCATGCCCCAACTCACAGGTAACAGTCAGAGTGGAGCGATCTTATGAAACTTCATTCTTTTTAGATATGATACAAGCACTTGTCCGTGTTTACACATTCAATGTACCTAAAACTCTTCCAAAAGTAAACGTCAACGCCGCTGGTTCATGCCACTCAATAGGCCTCATTTCCGTATACTACTTGTTCATAGTGAACAGTCTGCGCCTTAGGCCCGGCGTCCACCTACTACGATAGAATCGTAAACCTCCCGATATGGCACCGATACAATATGTCAAAATCGGTGCCATATCGGGAAGGTGCAAAATCGTAGACATATGTCTAGACATGCCAATCCACCATGCGTTGTATGGGTTTTTTATCGGTGTCTAATCGCAGAAACGTGGTCAACTGCCCCGATATTAGGTAACCTTCCCACGCGATTTTGATTTTTTATCGGGAGGTGCATCGTAGACCATATCGGAGCCATATCGTAGTAGGTGGACGCCGGGCCTTACTGTATTATGTATAATTCTGCTTCTAAAGTAACTTTCTATGTACATGCTATGAATGGTGCTGAATATTTTTCTTACGCCCACGCATATACATGTATGTATACATGCCGGTAAACCTTATCAAATGTAATAAAGAATGCAATGTTTAAGACCAGTATATATAGAATAGTGATGATCTATCATTGATAGCCTGTGTTATGTTAAATTCCTTTAGGTAAAATTTCACCTCGAGCTCCTAATAGATAGCGGACCCAACCAACAGGAGAGCCTTGTAACACTAACATCCAACACCCAGTCGGACATCGTTTGTGAGTATTATATATCAAAACATTATAGATCTTTCTAAACTAGTATAGTGCGTTTTTATTTGTGTTGCTATACAAGGAGACAAATGTTTCTATGAATGAGGTGATCTATATTTCATACTATGCAGCATAATTATTCACCCTAACTAAATTGATTTGACAATTATGGTAATAATAGTGATAATGATATTTATAATAACAATAAGGCCCTGCGTCCACCTACTACGATAGAATCATAGACCTCCTGATATGGCACCGATACAAAATGTTAAAATCAGTGCCATATTGGGAAGGTGTAAAATCATAGACATATGTCTAGACAAGCCAATCCACCACGCATTGTATGGGTTTTTTATCGGTATCTAATCGCAGAAACGTGGTCAACTGCCCCGATATTAGGTAATCTTCCGACGCGATTTTGATTTTTTATCGGGAGGTGCATCGTAGACCATATCGGAGCCATATCGTAGTAGGTGGACGCTGGACCTAATGCTGTATGTCTCATAAGGCCCTAGAGACCTACGGGATTTCTTCTATTTTTTCAAATTAAGTTTCTTATAAATCCCCATGGTCTAAAACATTCTTTTTTATTTGCCCTCACTCTGGTAGTGTAGGATAATGATAAAGTCAAATAAAGTATATGGAAAATTACCTTTTATAATTCCATAAACTTAGCATTATCTATCAAAATATAGATAATCGAATGTTTTTTTAATCCCACATGATCCACAAACCTAAACTTGGCATTAGTGACTATGAATTATAACATGAAATAAAGTTACCTATTGCCATAGCGTACAGTAAGAACGGTTTAGAGACGAGCTTCGGACCGGAGCGGCGTGTCAGGATGACCTTCACCGTAATGGTGACGGTGACTGGGACCTGCCTGAGCCGCACCCAGTACTTTGGTGTCAGGATCATCAATCCTGGAGGACCCGACTGGGAGGAAAATAACTACCTAGTTGTCCCGCTACCTCTCATGAGGTGTGTCAAGACAAGTGAGTGTCTCCAGATATTAGGTCCAGATGTTAATACGATTCTAGTAGGTTTAGAGCTCTGCCAAAGGGAATTTAGGCTGAGCTGCTAAAGAATCATCAACGCAAGCCTTACTCAAGACCTGTAGAAAATATGGAAAGATATTTCTGAGTGAAGTTGTATTCATAAATATTTCTCAAACTGCATAACTATACCGCATCCCATAGAGAACTGGATATATGCAAGAGATTTGATCTAAAATGATAGACATATATCTACCTAAATATAGTGCCTTTTTATATCGCTGAAGAAACGGGCACTTCTGTAATTGCAACTTTTTTTAGTCTAAATTGCATATAACACCTTCGGTGCCCTTATCCACCTTCCTTTTCAGACCTTCCTAAATGTATAAAAAATATCTCTTTTAGATGCCATAGACATCGAGGCAGGCGAGCTGATCCTCCACCCACAGAATGGTGAGGTTCGGACAACTCAAGCAATACCTTACCAGTTCTCGTTCAGACAGGAAGTCATCGGAGAAGCTCTCCCAGAACAACGATGGCCACATTTCCGTATAGCAGCTGTCGTTTCCGGTGATCGGAAGTTGGACGATAGGACTTACTATCTGCTGTCATACCGCACCCCAGACGAGCATCGCCACAGACTACGCCAGGAATTTCCAGTAGGAATAAAGACTACAGACCTCGAGGATTTGGGTAAGTATGGGTCTGTTCTGTTCAAGGGAAACGGACTATCCATAAAGTAGGTACGCTAATTTTCTGGGAGGTTTAATATCATTACCCTCCCTACTCCGAATGAGTACGTACTCATGATCTCACACTAAGATGATACAAATTTTTAAAATAATTTTTTTTATTCCGGAGAAATTTTAGGACAGATTGCACATTCGCCATTGCAATACTGGCGTTCTTCCATGACATAGTCCAAAAGTAAACAAATAACACAAAAATAGTGCACAATTCTTACGGTTCTTTTCAATGTTCGTTGGGAGGCTTAAGTGCTTTGTTATGATTTAGCTGGTCATGTGACACGGCTAATCGGTTAATGTAAAGTTTGTTGTTTCTTGGGTCGTCAACTTGTCATTAAAATCTCACCGTCAATATGTGATCAGTAGTGAAAAAGACTGTCTATATTACACAATGACAGAGAGCGTGGATAAAACTGAATAGTTAACATTACAATACAGTACAAGACAAAACAAAGACAAAACAATGCAATACACAGCAATACCCAGCTTCTGACAGGCAGGAATTCAGCTTCTTTGATACTTTTCTCCCTGTTTAATATTATCAATGTTTACAGTTAGCGGTGTATAGAATAGATAGGGAATTCTTTTCTCCGTGCTGTAACATCTTACGAGTTTTCATTCCATCACTCTTCAATGTGTATCATATTCAAAAACTTGGCCTGGTCATTTGACTCAGTAATAAATAGATAAACGTGTAGATCTCTTTACTGTTCTCATCTTGCAATCTTAGGTTTAATTTCGTCACTCACCAAAAAACTTTTCATAAATTGTTAAACTTTCGATTTACTGCGCTCGTCCTGAGCCGGTTTTGGTATGAGATTCCAAATCAACATCCCTTGATAAAGTGGGCTATTTCGGTACTTCTCTGTCTTATGCTTTCTGGTTCTGATCTGTATGTTTTTGCTCATTCTTGTCTTATGCTCACTCGGTTCTATGATGTTCTTGGGAAATTTTGACCACCGTCTTATCATAATAAATAGGTGTAGGGCTCTGCGGATATACAGTGGGGCGATCTTGCATCTCTCGTAAAGTTCAGCTTTAGAAGTGGATATTGTCAGGTCTCTTTGTATTTAGAGCTGTGCGTAGGCACTCATTCATGCTCACTTGGAGCTTGTCTCTGTCATGCTTACTCGCCAAATAATAGACATAGTCCACATACTCTATACTCGGCATAATCATTGACTTTGCTATCAAGCAAGCCGCTTCCTGATTCATGAGATATCGTAATTTCCTGAATTTATAAATTTTTCTTTTGACGTCGCCTAGGGCCTTTCTTACCTCGTTTTTAAAGGTCATTTTATGATAAATAATGATACCAAGGTGGTTGAATGTGGTTACAGTCTCAAGTTTATCTGTCCCTATATTACAGTTCAGCAGTATGCCTCTGTTGATATTGCCGGCGGTGATCCATATCGTTTTCGATTTTTTGGGATTTACAGTCATAAGATGATTGATAAACCAGTTGTTCATTTTGTTTAAGTCGTGTTGCATCATTTTCATTATCTCTTCTTCATTCGTACCTGAGACTATCATGACAAGGTCGTCAGCATACATTGTGGCATGCACAAAATCGAATATAGTAAAGCTATTATTTACAAAAATAATGAATAACACAGGACCTAACACCGATCCTTGTGGTACACCGAAAGTGGTATCACTGTAGACGCTGGTGGTTCTATTACATTTGAACTTTTGTTGTCTTTCATCTAAGTAAGAGCTTAGCAGTTCTAGCTGCTCATGGATCAGCTTCTCCAGTAATTTTGAGATGGTCGGCAAAACACAAATTGGCCTCCAGTTAGAGTTATACAATAGATGTATCTAGGATTGGATGTAAGCTAGACTTGTCATTTTTAAAGAAGTTTTTTGTTGTATTTTGCTGGGGGAAGGAGGGGTACAGATGCAGACAGACAATCGGGTACCAGTACATTTCTAGCTCAGTATAATATCATCACCCATGGGAGCATAAAGTATTATTGGTATGGATGATAGCCACCTCGATCGTGTAGCACAAAACTATCTTTTACTTTATTATATTATATGTCTACTATGACGGACCAAGAACGTCGACCCATCAGCACTGCGGTCATATCTGAACTCTTTTATATAATTCGTCATGAAGAGAATGCAAAACTAAATTACCTAATTTAAATCTTTCCTATCTCAATTACCTCTCAATTTACTAAATCTTTAAAGCTTGGAGCCAGCAAACGCTGACGCAGAAATTCAGACCTGCCGATATACCCCGGCTCCCATTCAATTCAATATAATTGAGCGTTGTAGAGCGCGTCGTAAGGCTCGTTGGTGTGCATCGGAAGCCTGCTAGGTTCTGGGTTTAGGGGCTGAACCACAATTGCATTTAATGGGCATCTGAATTCTGTGTCGGCCCTTTTGTGTGTTGTCACCTGTATATGTAACTTCACAAACAGTTAAACGTTAAATGCTGCTGGGACATGACTATATTGCAGGTGGACTGGTGCTGCCCGCCAATGGCTTGGAGCGGTTCTGTGACCCTACCACAGGAGTGGCCACCGTCTACATCGGGCTGTTTCTGGACAGTTATGATCCTGACCCTGGGGACTGGATCATTGGGCAGTTGGCGGAGCTCCTAGAATACAATAATGTAGCATGGACATCATCACATGTGAACGTCACTGGCGTTAAGTGCAATCTTAACAGCGTTGTGGAGAAAAAGTGTAAGTATATATATATATAATGTATATAGAGAGAGAGATATGCTTTCTTTAATAATTACCTTTGCTATATAAATTAAGATCGTAATTATTCTGAATTAATTATTTTCAGTGTATGCAAACGTCCGTAAGATGACCTTGAACAGTGGAACGTCTAATATAGAGATCCCCGCCGTTCTCGCCTCTTCAGCAATGACTTTCCATGTTGAGGTACCTTCAAGATCATTATTCTCTACCTGTTTCAGCTCTCGTGGTAGCGTGGGGCTTAAACAAAGCATCTCTGATATATTAGTGTAAGGCCTGGAACCCACCGATGCCGACCCTGATGGCCGGCATCGTGAACATGATGCACACCCGCGCGCCTCACGACGCGCTCGACAACGCTCTGTTCCCTTTAATTGAATGGGTGCCAGGGTACATCGGAAGGTCTGAATCTCTGTGTCGGTGTTGGTGGTTCCCAGGCCTTAAAACAAATTTACCAACAAGAAAGGCATGCGCTTTGGTTTTTTGGTAATAGAAATGTAGAATTAATCCTTTTCTTTTTAATCGCAAAATCCCTTTTTAATCCCTGACCGAGTTAAAGCAAATATCCCACACCGATCCACTGAAATGTGATATCGCGATACATTATATCGAGTATTTATCAATCATTACATCCTATATGATTCTAATATCAACTAGACAATTTGATAGTATTGAGATATAATAATGACAGGTGAAGTGACAACATGTATATCTGTCAATATTTCTATTTCGTCTATCTTGCTCTGTTCAGTGAGCTCGCGTACTGAACTAATTGCTTCTGAGGTTAGGAGAAAACAGTTAGATGTTTTCAGGACGTATACCTTTCTTTTCACAAGGTGGGGATCGAAAACGCATACTCGGAGGTTTTAGTGCAAGCTGATGGATCGACGAACTTTGACATCCGGTTGGCAGTATCTGTTCCTGGTGGTAACTCGGCTGATATTATAATTCAGAACAGCATACAAGTCCTTCTCTTAAGGAAGGCACCCATTGAAGCAGGGGCCACACTTGTCTTTACCGTCAAAGGTATGTTTTTGTACTATAATTGGTATTGAGTGCTAAGAATAATGATGAGGCAATCAAGTCAGGTTACTAGGATTATAATCCCAGTGGTATTATTTGGGAAAAGATAGGCACTTCTAATACCCGGCCGGGAAACTTTAAAAACATGGCACTTCTCTGAATGTGTAAATTTAGATAAGTTCCTATTCTTCACATTCATAGGATAACGATATACGGTTGAGTATTTACTGGATCTACATCATAACAAGTGTAGGTATTGAAACCGGAAGGCAATTTCAATTACTCAGTCTTGACGCATGCACCACACATTCACTTTTAGAACTATTTGTCTCTGTCTCTCCGATCCATCTCTGTCTCTCTGTCTCTCTGTCTCTCTGTCTCTCCCTCTCTCTCTCTCTCTCTCTCTCTCTCTCTCTCTCTCTCTCTCTCTCTCTCTCTCTCCCCCCCCTCTCTCTCTCTCTCTCTCTCTCTCTCTCTCCCTCTCTCCCTCTCTCTCTCTCTCCCTCTCTCCCTCTCTCCCTCTCTCTCTTTCTCTCTCTCTCTCTCCCTCTCCCCCTCTCTATGTCTGTCTTTCTGTCTCGCTCTGTCTTTGTCTCTCTGCAAAGTAATGTATTATGAACAGAGATGGCACATCTTGTGTGCCTGCCGGGAATGTTTCCCATGTTGTCTATACGCAGCTATACACAGAATATTTCCACTTACAGGCATACTCTGTCCATCAGCGGGTTCTGGTAAGGGGTGTGGTTTGTCTAACGTGTTGTTGGCGGATGTCACCTCGCTCGACGGCTGTATCGTGCACGATGACGGCTTCATATCGGTTTTCTTCATACGGGACCCACCACTCTATACGACTCAGAGCGGCGACAAACAGTGTCTCGTTATCTGCTCAGGAGAATTATGTACGTACCCTTTAGGACGGCCTCATAACTTTACACATATTATCGTAAAACTGGATGAGTTTTAATCTTGGCCACCGTATGCCACGACTGGAGTCTGGCATAGTGACTTCTTGAGGCGAAGCTGAGTGAAGTCCGGAGCCAAAACTCCAGGAGTTTGTATTTAAAAAAAAAACCTCAATGGGGATGATGTCAGAAGTGTTAACCAATTACATGTAGCCAGTGATAGGATGAAATAAAATCTGAACTGCACTCGATCCATAGCCATTTGTAATACGCCATCAGTTTCGGTTTACTACATAATCTCACATTACTTTGCCTCGTTTGATTACCAAAACTCCTGGCATATTCTCAGTGGATATTATTCTCAATGCAGTTCCTTCTCAGTACCTCTTGGTACTACATCGCCTCACGGAACCCATCATTCTGACAATATAACACCCAAAATATGATAACAAAACACAAGAGATTTTAATACATTTTGCCGTTCACTCTATACCTTTTAAAACAAATATGCTTAGTAAACACCGTTTTGTCGTGCTGTTTTTTCTTATTGCCCAATCTAAATTTTACTTTTATCTTGCCATGGCAGACTCATGCATCTAAGTATTTTTCTTCCCATCTGACCAAATATAGAAAATCCCTTGGGAGGTAATTTAATGAAAACCTTGTTGCCCATCACACTACCTATGACGCATTATATATAACTAGCGACTCTACCTGCTCTTACCATCGCTTACCAACTGAGAAGGCTTCAATAATAAACTTATCCACATCGTGTATGTCATAGAATATCATTCCTGTTAAATCAGCTTCATTTTCAAATAACAGATATGGCCACCATACTATACCTCGGTGTGCCGGCGGTGATGTGGGGATCCGGTGCGTCTGGACAAGGAACCAGCCCTGATTATGGGTTCCCCTTCATCGCAAACATCACACGCTACGCAGTAGCGCCTCCTGACGCCGTCTCCACGCAACAAGGCGATTTCTACTTCAGGTTTGTCAAGAACGGATCTCTGGTTCTGCTAACGAAGAGGATTCCGATTTCAATGACCATCGCGCCAGGGGGTTCCATGCAGCTTTCCGGTATAGGTAAAGCTTATCCATGTTTATAATTCCTAAGGAAAAGTATCTTTGCAGAAGATATATGAATACAAGAAACCTACTTTGTTTTTCATGTGATTCTTTTCAGGGGTTAAGATAGACAGGCTACACTACAGTGGTATATGATGAGGAATAGATTACCAGGCATGGGAAATAGGCCTTTTTCCACAGGCTGGTGTCGACCGTTATCTGCTTAGTTACGCCACAGCTGAAGCCAAACATTGACCTGGCAACGTATACTTTAGCATGGGATTACTGAATGTATGAAAGTAATACATTTATAATAACCATGTTCATCATTCCTATAGAGATAAAAGTGATTGCACTGTATGCTATGGTATTCCAGCTCCAATTTGATGTGTCATACATGCATATCAACTCAATAATACTTTAGATATAGCTTAGATAACACAGGTACACCCAAATTGTATACATAATAATACATTTACAGGCCTAGCTATAATATGCTTATCTTTCTCCAAGTTAAAACCAACACAATCATCAACTATAAAGTTTTGATAGTCTAGACTCGTTGATGCAATGACTTTAATTGTTCTAGCAGTCCAATCTGTCCAAAACCAACACCACTGCAATCACACCTACCGTTCACACTCTAGCTGTGAATGCTGTATATCTCTTTATCCTACCCCTAATATAAAATCCCATAGGCTTAACATTGAGTTTCCGTATGCCACGCTGACTGGCATACGGAGTTTTATATGCCACTAGTGGCATACATAATTGTCATCACGTAATATTCCAAAATTTAGGAAACGGGGTAGGATAAAATCAAAACCTGATTCGTTTTAATCTTGGCCCCTGCATGACACTCCTGGAGTTTTGGCTCCGGACTTCATTCAGCTTCGCCTCATGAAGTCACTATGCCAAACTCCAGTCATGGCATACAGTGGCCAAGATTAAAACTCATCTAATTTTACGATAATATGAATACCACCGGACTCGGCCGTCTTTGTCCGAGCGGCCGCGTAACAAAACAGTGGGCCGGTAGGCGGCGCTGAACGGCAACACCTGTATCAGAGAATTATAAAAGATAATGGATTATACTCAGTAATACTGCTTCGAAACATATTTTATCAAGAGTGATAGTGGCTGCCACAAGTTTCGGAACATGTATTGCACTGGCTAGGCTACTTCTGTCCTTTGCAAAGTTAGGCTGTATATCCTCAACAATTCACAGACCACATTACGTCGCCCACTGCACATCTCATCAAATGAAATTGTTGTTATCGATTAATTTCGCACATTTAAGCTCTTTAAATTGTATCTAATGAATACCCCATATAAGATACCTCAATATTTGATCATTGTGCAATTTCAGTCATTACGAGGACTTTGTAAAACATCTCTGAACTCATGAAAGGGGTGCATTCAGCCGGCAGAGTGGAATAGTCCATTATACGCCCTAGTGCTATCTTAAGGGGTGGCCACTAGGACCAGTCCAAGTGCCATAAAAGAAAGGGGTGACAGGTTGGTGGAAGATAGCCAGTCCGTAAGGGAACACGTTTATTGCCTATGCTGCCTATGGCATAGTGTCAACTTGTTTCAACATAGAATTACGGTAAAATCTGAATATCTATGGACATTTTAAGGTTTATATGATAACAACGTGATTATATCTGTATCCCAGGATTACCTCTTTTAGATCGGTGACATCCATATACAGTAAAACCCCGCGTAAGCGGACACCCTCCGTTCCGGGCAAAAGTGGCCGCTTACGCGGGGTGTCCGTTTACGCGGGGTTTTCAAGTTTCCTCCAGTCCAATATAAATGTGTTATATACCGATAAATAGGGAAGACAGAGGTGATAATGGATCTGAAATCCCTTTTCTGATATCTTAATTGGGTCCGAAGTTATCAAACTCTTTTTTTTAAATCTGTTTTTGGTAGGGTGTCCGTCGGAGGTGACCGCTTACACGGGGTTTTATGCCTTTTCGTACTGTACATGCAAGGTGGTGATATTGAATACACTGCCTCCTTTACTGACAACCATACGGGATGAGGATTTCAGTGTTACTTTATGACACTCTTTTCTATACCAAACTCTATTTTCTACAAAATAGCTGATCGGGAGTTAGCTTAGAAGGGTTGTATCATGCAAATCCTTTATGTAAGCAGCCAGTATATACCGAATGAGGAGTCAGCTCAGAGTGACTTTATCATGCTCCCATTTCTCGGGCAGCTATACCGGATGAGGGTCTAGCTCAGAGTGACTTTATCATGCTTCTTTATTCTGGCAGCCATACTGAGTGAGGAGCTAGATGACAGTCGTTGCGTCAAGCTGACCGGATCTGTCGATGTGCAGGCCATAGTCGCCCGTTCGACTGGTCGTAAGATGCCTGGCTGGTTGCAACTCGATGATTTAAACTCTCAGTGTTCAGAAGGTATAGCATGTTCACTTGACTATAACTCTATGTAATTGTAAAATATTTGTGGGCTAGAAATGTAAGATGAAATGAAATAAATCACCTACTTGACCATGAAATTATTGACAGGATGTTTATCTCAAACCTGACGTCATTTGCATCTAAGAACACCGTAGAAATAGTTGGTGCTTTTAGCGTGACATTCGTTTATTGAAATAGCTCCAAATTAACTCATAGTTATTTAATTCAACTATAGCTAAATTTGTTTGATCACAGTAAGCCCTAAGCTAGATACTATACTATTGTATATAAATATGTCCATTCGTATTATAGAGGAAATAACGAATTTCGTGGACGTGGCAGTAACCAATATCATCATTAATGAAACGAAAGTACAGTTGGGTCAGAATTTGCAATACAGCCTTGAGGTATCGGTAGATGACAGAGCGAATTCTGGGAACACCTCCTTTACCCTGGACCTTTACCTCTCATTGGGCACCAACCTCTCCTACACGCATGCACGCGTAAGTTCATTGTCTAGCTACTACCCAGTTCAAAGGCAAATGAGACAAAATACTTAATTCACATGACATTGGCAAAGTGTTTCAGGTTGTCTGAGATTCTATAGATAAATGACAAGTTTACTTTTACACCAGTCCTAAACACAAGGCTACAGAGGTAGATGCTTTGTCCAGATTTAGTTCCCACTAGCACAAATTGGGCCATATTCCATGTACTGAGGTATACGTTGTATGTAATAACCTTTTTACTGTAGGATAATGCAGAGACTGTGTCTAGTCTATACACATATAGCATAACTGAATATATCTCAAATTCCCAGCGCGTCTGCTGGACCCTCATATATTGGTAAAAAGACTGAATGGTTTTTTTTAATTTTAATTTTTTATTTCTTTGTTGTAAATCTTCATATTAAACACAGAAAGATTTTTAAAGAAAATCATCCTTAGGTTTGGTTTGCAATAAGTTGGGCGTCTGTCAGCCAGATTATATGGCTGGTTTCAATCAGAACCCAGTGATTAGACATCAGCAAACTGGAGTAGGGTACTATCTGGTAGTCCATCGCACATTGCAGTTCATGATCAATAATTTATTGACAATTGACAAGCATTGTGATACAAGTTTTACAGAGTCGGTGGTCGGAGGTATAAAACACAATGGGAAAGACAGCAAAGACTTACAAGTTAAGCGTAATAGTAATACAATGGAATACAATACAATTTTTAACTCTACTATGCCCTTTGAATCTGTGGGTAGAGTGGGGGAATGGTCCCGAGCATCGTTTGTTTAGTCAGATATTTAAATTCTTTGAGATTTTCTGTATTACGAACCAGGGCTGGGAGAGCATTCCATCTCACTCCACACACATACTCTGGGCTACGCATTTATATATATATGCTTAGGTATTTTGTCTTACCAGCCGTAGGGTAGGAGCCGCGTTTTGTCTAGTTCCAACAGGTATTACATTTATATTTTGGGGATTTTGAGCCCTACGGTAGGCAAGATTCAAAACATGAGCATGCCTTCGATGCTCTAACATCGGCATTTGGGTGAAGTAATGTATAAAATTATTATTTGTTCTTAGGGATAGTCTCTGTGACACCTTTAAACATTTGTTTTGTAAGACCTGGATTTTATTTGACCAGTATTTAGAAGTATTAGTATACAAAGTGTCGCCATAATCAATATAGGGTAAAATAGTGGCATTATATAATTTTAGGGCAACATTATTCCTTTACATATGTGTCAAAAGTCAGAGTTTGGCCCAGAAGTATACCGAGATACTTGTAGTTCATTACTGACTTCAATAAAACATTATCCAAAGTTAGTAGTAGAGGGGCTTGTCTGTTTAATCTAATGGGGGTTCCAAATTAGTTTTCTCAGAATTTAAAGATCATTCCTGATAAATACAGACCATTTATAGTTGCCTATTGGTTGTTGTCCATCTTACTTTTAAGAATTCCAACTTTCCAGTATTTGGGAGTCAGCCTAATTCAGATGATTGGCTATTGTAACATTATAGAAATCATAAAACAGAGAGAGAGAGAGAGAGAGAGAGAGAGAGAGAGAGAGAGAGAGAGAGAGAGAGAGAGAGAGAGAGAGAGAGAGAGAGAGAGAGAGAGAAAGTTTGTTTCCACCAAATAAAAGAGATAAAAACTATAAGAAATAAATCAAGAGGGCATCAGGAGAATTGTCAAATTGGTAAGCAGTGTATGTTCTCAACAGGTGGAAACGTTCAGCGGTAACGGAACGACGGAATTTACGTCGGAAACTGGCTTTCAACTAAATATAGCGGGCGAACGACTGGCCTGGTTCTGTGCCTACAGAGACATCTACTTCATGGCGCATGCCTATAAGAACGACCCCCTACCTGTCGACCCTGCTCCCATGCGCAACATCGGCACTTCCCCTATATCTCTGTATTGTCACGGGGGTGAGTTCTTGTTTTCAATGACGTAAATTATGAAAATCAACATTATTATTTCAGACAATAACAAGATGAAATTAACTCTAAACTTAAAAAGATATTGCCCGGAAATATAACGTGGTTCGATAAAATTCGATTTAGTCCGTTAGATCCATTGATGTAGTCCATTGAGAAAACAGTAGTTTTTCTGGTTTCCTTGATAAGAAGCTACTGAGCTGTGGCCTTTAAGGACATGGGTACCATTTCTTGTCACTTAAAATTATAAGTACGATAGGTACAAGATGGGGTATTGCTTGTGCTTACCTGTTGTATTGTATATGATATTTCTCTCTGAACAGACTTACTTGAGCTACTCAAAGTTGACCACTTAACGGAGCAGGGCGGTACGGTACCACTGTACTACACGCAGGGTGGATACGTGAATATCATTAACATGGTTATTACCGTCAGGAACTCTGACTTCCTGCAGAGAGCTCTCCCAGCTTCACACAATGGTCATCCTAACTGGGCTGTAGAGGTAGGATGCACAACATATATACTTGCCGAATGATACGGCAGTAAATCATGAAATTGCATAAATACATGGATAAGAACTCATATATGCGTTAATGTTGGTATGCAGGACTCCCCTGTGATTGCGTTCAGCTTTGTAAATATATTAGTCTACTAATGTAAACCCGAATACAACAAATATTGCTTCCTGGGGCCACATGTTTCTGAGAATATATACTTGTGTCATATATGCTTTCCTCTGCAATATTATATCACATATTACCTACGTTTTACACCATCATTGTATATATAACATGGTACTTTAGCGAATATTAATTGCTCTTGTGCAGCATTTTGTTACCATCTTCAATACAAGAATTACCATATCTCTTAAAAGAGTAAGTTGCCTGTGTTAAACACAGAACGATACAAAATCACCGTAGTGATATTCCTGTACGTTTTCAATTTGCAATTAGTGGTTTAATAAATTGTTCCTGACTCGCCAGATGTACTACAAATACGGCGGAGGAAGGTGGAATACGCTGATGGAAGTGGAGGTTGTACGAAGAGATCGGCCTCTTTTGAGAGCGGCCATTCCTATCAATGGGTCTATTAGTGTGGAGGTCAGTGTCACAATTCAAGTGACAACTGCTCTCTGTGACCTATTAAGCGGCAACGGGTAAGTTTCCTACGGACAGACACTAAATGTGTACCTAAAAATTGGGATCAACCACAAAAATTTCGTGAACCCGCTAAAACGGCAGATACCCGTGTTAAAAACACCATTTCCGGTGGCCATTAAGAACGAGGCTTAATGCTAAACCTATGGGGGCTTGAGGCTAGGATTTTGTTTTTGGTCTCGTTTGTTACTTTTGAAGTCTAGTTTACTACTATCATCTCCGAATAACTCTGTCTCGAAGCTAAGATGCCAGTTGTTAAGTTTATAAAAAAAATATGATTGGAGAATGACACATATAATCGCAAACCTACATAGTCAAAGTACTGATGTTTGTCGTCTACAAACCATTGTTCAAAAAATTGGCCCATGGAGTAAATTGTCATTTTGAGATATTGAATAAAAAAGGAGTTATTCCTTCTTGGTCACAACCTTTTTCACATAAAGTGAATGATTGTAAAATAAACAAGAATCTACTATTCCCTTCTAAAGTGAATGATTGTAAAATAAGCAGGAATCTATTATTCCCTTCTAAAGTGAATGTTTGTAAAATAAGCAGGAATCTATTATTCCCTTCTAAAGTGAATGATTGTAAAATAAGCAGGAATCTATTTTTCCCTTCTAAAGTGAATGATTGTAAAATAAGCAGGAATCTACTATTCCCTTCTGTATTAATTTCCCAGGGCATACACCGAGCTGTTTATTTTGTTAGTTTCCTGCCTGATAACCTCGTTTCGCTAATAGATACTCAGCTCCCTTATGTATAACAGTAATTAACAGGCATACATGGTGTAGCAAATTTACTTAAATCTGGTATTCAAATCACATACTCTATACTGCCATGTTTGTTATCATATTAATTTTGGTAATATTTGGGAATCAATGTTAACGTTTTCATTTGGCATCATCCATAGGAGGTTACAGGTCGCCATAAACCAAGGCCTCGGGCTTCCGTTAGACTGGAGCGACTCAGTTCTATCAAATAATGCTATTACATACAGTGTCCGCTGCACACCAGGTAAGTAGAAATGTGTATGTCCAAAGTTTCTGTGTTGTGTATGTCCAAAGTTTCTGTGTTGGCATCAAACTGAATGATGCATACATTAGCAAATTAATTGTTTAGGATCCATAACAGGAGGAAGAAACACCGATATTAATATATTGAATTGTATTACCGTAAATATCTATTTATGTCTTATGATTAATAAGCATATATTTGTGTAAATACTAGATTACGGTAGACGACGCTACGGCTCGGGTACACACAACCATATGTTGTGCTTATAAGTACTCAAGAACATATTTACACAAAAACTACTAGGACAGGTATCAATATCCACATCCTTCAATAAATATGATGTGAATGTGAACAGATGGTCAAACGAAATACGAAAATGGTCTAAATCATTAACATAAAAAGGACTTTAACTAATGCGTTGGCTTCAACTACTGCCGGAATTGCAGATTTTGTGGACCTGTTCCTCCAAGGAGATTCGTTGAGCATCTTTGACGGCATTCTCCCTCATGCGGACGTCTTCCCCCACTTTGCCGAGAGGCAAATAACCTTCACTATATATGTGAGTTGGAAAATAATTTGACAATTAAAAATGAATTACTTCTTCTCATAATGTATTGATATTACGGTATTATGCACCTCCTATATTGATTAACAAAATCGGCAAACAATGGAATGTTCAATCTTCGTTACGCCTCGGCATCAACCATGATATCGTCCCGATACTAATTCATTCATTTATGTCGTATAAGAAGATGATTGTGATAGTAATTAAGAAACACAAGCGTGGAATAACTAAAATTCATCCTAGGTACTATGCTATTTTAATCAGTTTATTACCTCATTATGAACCTAATTATGGCAGTCTCATTAACTGTTCTCCATAGGCAAACATCAGTAATGGTCAATCTATGACCATGGACAGCTCCAATCTGGATTACAAACTGTATATATCACGAGACAAGATACTCGATGTGGACGACCTTCAGCTAACCTTAGGTAGCCTGACCGGTACTCAGTATGGAACTCTCAGCGATGACCCATTGAGCCCGGAACCGGATGCCCAGGTTGCCTTTGGCACTGCGTCCTCTAACATTGTAAGTACGTCCATTGTGTGGCTGAATTTTACAAACGACGAAAATAAGAAAACGCAAAAAGATCAGATCAATGATGATAAATGAGAACAGGCATAATCGAGGGGCCTAATTACACTTCATGATTGAACGGGAACTCTGATGACATTTCTCTGTTTCTAAAAAATAAAATTGTTCTGATAGCAGGCCGTCGTTGGTAGTAACATTATATTCAAACTGAGAAAAATCATTAGCAACCTGACAAAGTACAATACTGAATGACACTTATACATCCACATGCTAACAGGTATTCCCTCTGGAGGTAATCTCGGCATACTGTGGTCGGGTATATCTGCTGATGACTGTCAACTCTGACCGACCATTCAACGAGCCTAATTGGATCAACAACATGCTGGATGTCCCATTCACCGTCATATGTAAAAATGGTACATAACAAATTGGCAATGAGATACTCTATACTTAATTATCAAATTTAAGAATTATCACAATGTTTAACCGGATTTTAGCTCGAGCATCATGTTTAAGAGACAGTCCAATTGTGAAGGAGACGTAACATTGCAGTTTTCCAGATAGGGGATCTAAAGGGGGGTACCCACTGCTTCCGACACACTCCGACAAGGCTTACAACACACTCCGCCACAAACCGGCCTCTACGATTTTTCAAACATGTTTGAATTTGTCGGAAGGGCTACGACACGGCTACGATAACCGCGCTGTATCGTAGCCATGTCGGAGTGTGTCGGAGTGTGTCCACCGCTACGACAAAAACCCAAAACGTTCGAATCTGTGTGGTAACGGTTGTCGGAAGGCGTGTCGTAGTATGTCGGGAGCGCAGTGGACACTAAAAGGGGTATCCCACTATCACGATTTGAGCCTCTGACACACTACGATAGCCTTACGACAAGCGTTCCGATGAAAAAATGGAATTTTTATCGGAAGGAACGGGTCCATCGTGAAAGCTAGATTCGTTCCTTCCTATAAAAATTTCATTTTTGTCATCGGAACGCTTGTCGTAAGGCTATCGTAGTGTGTCGGAGGCTCAAATCGTGATAGTGGGATACGCCTTTTAATGTCAATGTTATTTTAGAGACACAGGACAATACCTTTATGTCTAAAAAGTGATACCCAAAAAATACTAGACTTTGAAAAGCTTATATATCAGAAAATATTCTTCAGATCTATACTCATTCTGGGATGGCGAGACTTGTGAAGAAACCGCCTTTTATCCCGATAAACCGACTCAAGTGTGTTTCCGCGGGACAGTCCTCAATGTAGACAGCGCCAATCCTATACTGCCCCATACACAGAACTTCATCTTCAAGGTAAAGTTTATTTAATCACACCTATTTTACGCTCCTTGAGCAGATATGGTTCACACTATGATGACTATTATGTTGAATTAATCTCGCTTTGGAGATGATTATTAGAAGATGACTCACAGGTCAACACATTTGTTTGAATTTTTGTAGAGCTAAAATCAATATATGATAAGTTGGAGGTACAATGCGCAGTGAACACCAACTAGAATTACCAATTAACAGGTTAGCCCCAAAACTACACGAATCATTAATTCATGCGCGAAAGAAAGTCTGGATTGCACTCTTCATCTGTGTTTGATAATATTATGGTACATGTACATTGCTAAATCAAATGTAACATATCCTGACAGCTATGCTTTAGAGCAAATTTGCTGGAAAACAAAAATGGAACCATTCAACTGTGACTATAATGTGCCAATACAGGTCTATGCTCAGCGGGGGAACCTCTTCAAATGGGGGCTAGCTGCCGATATTACCCCTACCCTGGAGTTCATGTCCAACGAGGCTGCACAGGCCAATGTCTACCAAGACTTTGCCACAGAGCTCTCCTTCACCAGGATCACTGGAACACTCACCATCCCGAGAGGGGTCTGTGCGGAAGGGGCTGATCATCTCTTCTACGGGGTGATGGCGAAGGGTGCAGGGTTCGATGATTCGGTGTTGTACGACAACTTCTTTGTACACCCCATCACTATAATTAAACACCCAGAAATGGGGTGCTCTAGTCAGGGTGAGTAGGCACCAACGATACAACAAGGCACTAGTGCACATAGGGCCTTTTAGGTACGGCGTCCACCTACTACGATATGGCTCCGATATGCACCTCCCGATAAAAATAAAAATCGCGTCGGAAGGTCCCCTAATATCGGGGCAGTTGACCACGTTTCTACGATTAGACACCGATAAAAACCCCATACAATAAGCGGTGGATTGGCATGTCTAGACATATGTCGGATTCGGAACCTTCCCGAATATGTCTCCGATATTTGCTTTTTGTATCGGTGCCATATCGGTAGGTCTAAATTTCTATCGTAGTAGGTGGACGCCGGGCCTTAGAGGTACTGTTTAAGGCCTGGCGTCCACCTACTACGATAGAAATTTAGACCTACCGATATGGCACCGATACAAAAAAACAAATATCGGAGACATATCGGGAAGGTACAAAATCGTAGACATATGTCTAGACATGCCACTCCACCACGCATTGTATGGGTTTTTTATCGGTGTCTAATCGTAGAAACGTGGTCAACTGCCCCGATATTAAGGGACCTGCCGACGCGATTTTGTTTTTTCATCGGGAGATGCATCGTAGACCATATCGGAGCCATATCGTAGTAGGTGGACGCCGGGCCTTACTATCTTTTAAAGTTGGTCGTTTGGCATATATGCGCACATGGCACCCTATGGCTTATTTCAATAGTAATGAGTACAGTTCTGTCCATATACATTGCATTTTCTTTTTAAGCTTAAAGTATTTGTACATTTTGCACCAAGGGTGAAGCTGATAGATATTTTGCAGGTTTTCAAATATATATTTCCGACTCTAAAATTATCTACAAATATGCAACTAAAGAAATTACATATTTGTCAGACGATAGGACAGAAATAGCGTAATATTAGATTTTCGTTGGCATATTCTGACAAGTAATAGAAACGAAAATTTTTAATTGAATTCCTTTACAAATTAAACCATGATTGAAATGTATTCAATTAGGTTTGTTGTTGTTTACCTGATAATCCAGTGTTAAGAGTTCTTTTAAAAAATAAAAAACCGCAGATTCTGTCGACCTCCGGGTGAAGAGATACCGCAACCTGGAGACAACATTCGCTATAGCTGACACAGATTTGACAATTGGGACGGAGTACAGCTTTCAGCTCGAGATACAGATTGAAATCAATGGTTAGTCACATATGCATGTATTTGGACACCATGCAGAATCAGACTGCTGCATCTTGAACAGATCTCCTCTCATGCTTAAATTTGCATATATTTATACTTCATATTTTGGATTGAGACAAATCGTTATCATTACATATATCCGAATGTTTAGAAACCTTTAATGAGTAATGTCAGTGTAGTAACGGAGTATAATTTTGTATACAAAAATAACATAAGGTTTTTGCAGATAATGACAATGTGTTTTATGACATTCACCGAGTATAAATTGCAGTGAACAATGAAGACGACTATATGACAAAGATGACAATGTTTCCTTCCACGAACTACCCGGCGCTATAATCTGAACCAGCGATCCTTTAGGCATTATTAGGTTGCCGACTTCCGCGGCACGGACGATGCCAAGCCTCACCAGGCGTTTATACTAGACGATGTAGAAATCGGTACATATAAAAAGTGTAAACGCTTGAGGAACTTCGAGGGCTGAACTTTGCGGCCGATATTTTGTAATGGAGTACCACCTGAGGACTATTGGCTGAACGAACGTCACGTTTTAGTCGTCTGGTGTAAACGCCCCTTTAAGGAAGAGGTAGCGGGAATTCTAGACTGATTTACATATGTATAAATATAATGTATGTGTGTAAAAAGAATGAGAAAATACCACTAGGTGGTATCATTACTAGTCATCCATTTTTTACCAGGAGCCATTCCAGAATAAGTTATTTTCTGTTTTCAAACAGGTGAAGGCTGGAAACCTTACTGGCAGTCGCTTCCAGTGGAAGGCAAGCCGGTCTTTAACGTCATCTTTACTCTCGCTGACAGCTTGTATACCCTCATTATACCCCATACGGTGGACTATGCCCGTATCAACGACCAAATTACATCTACCACCACCATAGACTTAGGTATGAATAATGTTATATTCTCATGAATAACTCGTTATCATCGTTACATTCCAATCCAAATTCTACCGAGTCATTTAGAAATATTACCAGCACAGGATTCAAAGACCAAATATTCTGAGACCATATCGTGCATAACCTCATTTCTGGCCCATAGAAGTGCTATTTTATTTTTACAATAATGCTCAGGCTTGCATTAGTTATATCAAAGATGTATCCTTCTCGTAAAGATTCCCAACCGTCAGTTGTATCTTTTTTTGCATTACATTACTACAACATTACTACAACATTACTACAGAATTGCAGACAATTTACCTGCAAATGTCTACTTCATATGTCAAGAATGTGAAAAAGATTGAGACGTCCAAAAAGCTTATCAACTCTCTCGATTTGAGTGGAAAGAAACGATGTAGGACTGTCTCAATATTTCATTCACATGTTCATTTATTTCCATTTCTTTAACTGATGCTAGTATACAGTTACAAGTTATGTAATCTGCAACTATATAACCTGTGCAAAATCCTGTATAAAATGAAAAACCTAATATGCCGAGAGACACAATAAAGGATAGCAAATAAGGATTAACCAATGGCTTTTGCTATCAGGAGGTGTGCTGGTTTTACCGCCGGGTGGAGCTGTTCCGTTCTGTGGGGAGGACAATCTCGACCTCAGTGTCATACTTGATTCAAACAACCGTGTGGCGGAGACGAATGAGGCCAACAACAAGGAAACTATCACGGGAATATCTGTATTAATCACCTCGCAAGTGTGCGGACGTAAGTTTAAAATTCTATCTTCTGGCACTGCTCCGCGACCAAACTAAGTGAAATAAAAAATAGTGAAGGCTGACTGCATGAAGAGAATTTATTTCTGGATTTAATTTCATATCATGTCGACATTAATATCATAGGTGGCGTTTTAGAATAATTCCTTAATGATATTGATTATTACATGATTTTAATTTTCCTTAAAACTCCATTATATCTTAACAGAGGGGAAGTTTGATCTGGTGGTCACAGATCTGACACTCCTACCGTTGCCCAATGAATGGCTGGTGGTGAACAACTCCAACATGGAGCCCTCGATGTTCTCTGTAACGATAGAAGTTTGCGCAGAAAATGTTGTTTCACTGCCCAGCACTCTCAGTTACGCCTTCGTTCTGTCCGCGACTGGGTCCCCATTGGACACCGTTCCCGCACAGAATGGCAGGATACACGTCACCGACACCCTTCCAATCACCAGCAAAGTCTTCAACTGGATAGGTAGGCCAAATACTCTTTAATTTCTAGCAAAGCTCATGGAAAACTGAATTTTTGTGTGTGGGAAATCCACCTTTAATACATATATATTTAAATGAGGAGATATTCCAGTCGAAAAAGTTTAATCATCTAGTTTGCGATGGGAGTGTGGGGTGGGGGACGGGGTGGTGGTGCTATGGCCTTTCAATTGAAAGATCTAAGCTGAGAACAATAGTTTGCATATGGGAAGGATAGGCTTGGAATTGGAAATAAAATGCAGAATAGATAAGAACACCCTTATACCATTCATAAATGCCATAAATCACCTATTTGCTATAGACATAATTGAAACTGCTTTTACCAAACCAATCTTACTTTTATACACGCCACCAAATGAGGCCACTTGTCTATTAGTCACAGGTAACGTGACGGTGGAGACCGGACCGGCGAACGACGGACCCGTCAGTGTGTTATGCGGCACCAGGCCATACCTGGGATTCCACCTGGATCCACTCCAAGAAGTGGAAGAACTTGACGAGGATATTACCAACTATGCCTTCCAGCAAATACTCCTCAATTGTCCGCTCGTTCATGGTAGGTCTATAGACCTATACCAAGAGGAATTAATGCTAGTGAGAACCCGGTAAAAGCCAAGGGACTGCGTAATAAGAGGAAGTATGTCTGTCGCTTCCTCATCAAAATCCAGAGAGACCGACCATACGCAAACTGGGATATTGTTTAATGCAAGGGCTACGGCCGACCACGCAAAGATATCTTTCCTCATCGATAGTAGCGCCACTTAACATTAAAATCTGTCGCAAAGTCCTTATTCTAGTTCATAAGAACAAAAGCCTATATCTGTGGTGTTAGTAAACTGGACAGAAATAACTCCTGGATTCGATAATTAGGAATAGCTTGATGAATTCCTATTCAATAACATACTCATACCACCACTTATCTTACTTTGTTTTATGTTCTCTTTATCTAGGCATCGCACTAGTTGGCGTCGTAATAAAAGAACCAAGCCTGAGTGACATCCCCGACGTGTCACTCACAATAGGCTTCCACCTAATCAACAAGGGCGAGGTCATTGATACTCTAAACGGCTACCAAGATGTCGAGATCTCTCTCTACGCCAGAGCGGACACTGTACTACCCGCTGAGAATGACTTGGGGGATCGCTTCTACGTTTTGAATCCAGATCTAAACTTACGTCAAGGTTATGACGCCAACTGGGGCACCAGTGAAAACCGATGGTACCCGGACGTGGAATTTATAAATATCACATTCCCAGCTGCCAAATGTACAGGTGGGAACTCATGTGGTATACATTAAGATGCTACGTTTTTAAAATGTCCTGTTCTTCATAACGGGGGCATATTTTAATGTAATGTTGGAGGGTGTATGTGTACAGCACCAGTCGATCAATATGAAATCCTGCCCAACTATTATTTTCAAACCAATATATGGAGGTTGATATGGATAGGATGTTCACTCAGACCATAGGTGATTCGATTTGTCTCAGATATAACATCATCAACACATGTACATTATTGAAATTTGGTGTTCTTCGCAAAGACAGATATATATACACATGTATTAGGAAATAATTAGTTAAATAGGTATTTATTTATGTCTTTGAATATAAGAAAGCACGAGTACAGTTTATTCACATGGGTAAATGATTTAGGCACATATATATATATACACGAGGAACCGCAATTATACATATACTAACAATTAACATTTTGAATTCCCGATGACAGAGGCGGAGTTCCTTTGTTTCTTTGTGAGGCTTATAGGCAGCCCCAACGAGACTCTTCAAGACAACTACCAGTGTGTACCGTTTGATGATAACTTCCACTTGGACTGTGTGAGAGGTAAGCATGACAACGCCGATATCGGTTATTCTATCATTCATAATCACGCAATCTTTCAGGACCTAGTCGCAATAGGCTACGCCATTCGCTAAAATCCCTCTCGGTGTCTGCAGTTCGCTTTGCCCGTTTCTTATTCAGGATCGCACTTAACGGATTAACTCGGTTATGAAGACGGCGGGGTAGGAATAGACCAAGAAAAAGACCCATTTTGCGAACGGAAAGATTTCAGTATACCGTTTACAGTATATATGATTCTCTAGCAGAAGAAGTAATAAGAGTCCATAAGTGAGAGAGAGAGAGAGAGAGAGAGAGAGAGAGAGAGAGAGAGAGAGAGAGAGAGAGAGAGAGAGAGAGAGAGAGAGAGAGAGAGAGAGAGAGGGCAATGAATTGTCCCAAATCAATATCAGCATTGTCGTTAGTCTACATGTTCTTTTTTTTCAGACATAGCGCTGCATAGCGTAGAGGTGCAGCTAGTTGATACAGCCGCCATCTACCAAGACACGCGCGTCCCTGTCACCTTCACAGCGGTGTTGACCTTCATGGGACGTCCCATTGCGGCCAGCAGCAATGGTCAGTCTCATGTTGGAGTGAAGTTTTACCTGAGTAACAACGGCACACTGGAGGAAGCAGAGGACCCACTCCTGGCAGACCTGACTCAAACACTCCTGGATGTACCACTCAACAGTAGTCTGACCTCCGGAAATGACTACCCAATATCCGGTCACACGGAGGTATTTATTACGCATGCGCACTGCGTTGGTGACGTCTTCCTGTGTGCCCGTTACGTCTTCCTCAGCACCCTCTCACCCGTGTTCAAAGAGAGTGCCCTGACGAGAGGTAATGACGTCGACTGCATCGACGTCACAGATAAAGTTGCCTGCAACAACGGTTTGTAATATTGTTTAAGTCATTTATATGTGTTAATGTAACTTATGAAGTTTAACCTCTGACATCATTGATTTATGCGCAGATACATAAATGAGGAAGTCTAAATGTAGACACCATAAACATCGGTGGAGTATATATCATTCATTCCTGGCTACCTTAATTGTAGCGAATTAAGAATGAACTAGTTGTGCACTAATAATATATTGCACCCCATTGTTTCAATTGTTGAATGAGAATGCGAAGTAGTATAGTGGAATGAGTGTATGAAGCAGGCCAAGTCTGTAGACATGAGGTGGTTTCCTTCAAATGTATTTATCGTCATCGATCGAATTTCCGTGGACCTTTCATTCATCATGATAACATGTATTGTATACCACACCCTCTACATTAACATTGTCACTCTGGCATTATCCACAATCAATTCCGTACGTTTGGGTGAATATTAACTCTATAACAAAGAAGGTATGATTTCCAATAATTGATATCTGGTTTGGCCTTCGGGATCATGAAATCTCTTGGCGCTTATTTCTGTGATACCTCTTAAAGGTTTTTGTCCTACAAATTTTGTTAATATCAAAAATATCAAAAACTCTAATAGATAGCCGACCATATAATTGGGGGTCAATCCTTTTTCATTCTATGCAGTAGAAACATGGATTGTGATAGCTGAGGTCGGCATTGTCATCGGGAACCTTAAGATCTGTTGTTGGAATTGTCCCCTGGAATTCAATTTTACGTGTTCCTGAGTATTATATTTCTATACTACTGTTGCTGTGTACTGCAGAAACCACGGATATCGTGCCGATCCTCTTTGAGCCGCTTCAGACGTGGGTGAATGTGGGAGGTAGTTTGAAGTTTGATCTCGTTGTGGCAATTGACCTGAGGGGGGAGACGACAGCGGGTCACATTGCGTTTAATTCTGCGATCTACGTATCATTTGACGATAAATTGGACGCCGACGATCAAAAGGTAAGGAGAACGTGTTTTTATGTTAAATTGTCGGATTGTATGACATTGCAATGGAAACTGTTTTGGAATGACTGGGTGTCACTGCTTTGAAGCCTCTCGTTGAAATATTTTCCAGTTAGCACGCATTTTCCAGCAGATATTGTAGCCTCACCTTACAGGTCTCTATTTAAATAAACACATCGACCTACATGTCATTGGTAACGTGCTCTATTGGGATTTTTAGGTCATGGGAATAGGAATATACGAATTATGATATATAAATAATACATATGATAGTGAACACGTAAGGTATGATTGGTATTGTGAGTAATAATAGCGTAACTTGATAACCTTCCAAATAGATTCCATATGTAGGCTGGGAGGCTGGCCTTGCACGCCGGGAGCTTGCTCGTGTATTGCCAGCGGGGAAGCACTACTTGAACCTGGGTGGCATCCCTCTGACACTCCCGGACCTCCCAGACCCCACGTACTGCGGTCGAGTCTTCCTCCTGTGCAACGTCGACGACAGTGAGTCTAAATACCCAACGTGTTAATTCCTGCTTCATTACCCCGACAGTGAGTCTAAATACCCAACGTGTTAATTCCTGCTTCATTGTTTTCATTGACGACCCGTAAACGATGAAGTATATATTCATTCTGCTTATCGTAAACCTAATTGCTTATATTCAACGAGTAACAAAGCAAGAATTAAATCGAAACGCTAATGTTGCACAGACACTTTAGTTACTGATATCAGGCACTTTGAGTGAATTGAACGTAATTACGGGTACAATGGTAGAGCGCTCTGATATCTATCAATCATTGCCAAACAAAAGAAAAGAACAGAACTAAATTTGAAATAACAACCTTTATGATCATACTTTGTTCATGGAGATGAAGGCAACCAGGTAATAATGACATCGAATGTTATTCCAATTTTCTTCTTTTTAACTACGATTTACCCAAGTACCTCAATGCTGCCCCATTTAGTCCAATGTGAAGATTCCTTGGTGTAAGAATGGCAATAAAATCTATTTTCCTGAAGTAGTGTCATACAGGGAGAAGTAACACTAATTACGGATAAGACATAGGAAATACATATGATGGGACAGCTTTTACATTTAAGATTTCAACGTCTCAGAGAGGTACGAGGACAACAACGTTATAGCAGCCTCGATTGTCGTCTGCTGTGAAGGAGGTAATAGTCATAAAATGTAGATCAAATCCAAAACAATTTACAACTAACAATTACTTTGAGTGTGAACAACGACAAGAAGGGTGGCGAATAATATCCGTAAATATTACAGTGTCAGCTGAAGGACTCTAGATGCAGCGCATACTTATATATTATTAATGAATTTGGCATAATATTTACCACAGTCATCGTACATTTGCTTATCTGAATATTCATCACATCTATGGTCAGGAAAATACTAGCCTATGATAATAATAGTAATAATAAAAAACATCACATAGCATATTGGTATGATAAGAAGCCTGCATCAGTCTTTAGCGTTGATGGACAATTCTTTTTATTCAGATGTTGTAGGAGAAACGGAAATGGTCGACCTACTTTACATCACCAACGTCACGCTACATGCAAACAGCTCTCTTGCGGCAGGCATGGACACTGTGGTTTACGTCAGTGCTGATCTCTACAACGTGGGGCCTCCACTGACATTACCTTCGCCGTCTCAGGCGCTGTATGTACTAACCTTGGAGACGGACACTGGGGTTGTACTGACTTTGGATGATGGGTGGCTCGGTTATCCGGACGACTTCAACGCTGCTATGTCGACTGGGCAGCGGCACAAGTTGTGGAACCTACAGGTATGGCGCAGAGTATCTATAAAGTAGCGGCTTCTTTAGCCCTCTTCTATTGTCTTCTCTTTCCATGATGCCTTCTCTTTGAAATCTCCATCATGGCTACTATTCTGACAACGGCACAAAATCGGAATGAATAAAGATACATGAATATTGAAAATCAAATTAAGTGCCTTGTTCATATTGAATCAATTACTAATCCAGAACTATCCAGGACTGGTTTCAGTTAATGATGAATGGCATAAAACTACTTAACATTTCTTGAGTATCTTGGCTTTTCAGGTTGTCATAGCTCACTTCCTCTTCACTGAGGAGGTCTGCACCAGCATGATTGGCCTCAGGTTGTGTGCCAAACGCCCGGAACCCAAGGCAGATGAGGTAAAACCAACAGTCGAGACATATTTGGAGAATAACTGCTATGACATTCCAAGTTCGGGCTTCACAAAGGACTGCGCAGCTAGTGGTGAGCCTGCACATTTGTATTTCTTAAAAGCAATATGTTATTTTCGTTTTTAGAGGGGTACACAAGGCATTGTAATTTTTGTACCATTGTTTTAATTCTTTTTTATGATAGGTTCCTATTGAACCACATGGTACTGTGTACTACTATATGGTACTATGTACAAGTAATTCATATTTGAAAGGTTGGAGTCTCCATGCTAAATATATATGACCTGCAGATCGCTACTGAGTATAATACTGAATATTCTACGGAAAGAAACTCCCTACCATGCATAGATTACCATGCGCAGTCCTTTGTGAAGTCCGAATCAGAAGATCGGCGGCAATATATATGCATACATGTACATTTGTAAATGTGTTTGCATACATAATGTATATATATATATATATATATATATATATATATATATATATATATATATATATTTATTTATATATATGGATAGTCTCTATCAACACATAGGTCAATGACCACCAAGTTTGAACCATTGACTATATATCCATGCATAGGTCACGTGGATATCCAGCAGACAGGACTGCAGGTCCCTGACACATTCAGTCTCTCTGACATGATCACCGTCTCTCAGGACGTAATCGTCATTGTTGGTCCAGATGGAGAACCGATCCGAGAGTCTCAATTCATATCTGCTCTGTATCTTAGTGTGAACCAGGAACTGAACAGAAACACGGCACATTATCTCGCAACTATCCCCAACAACATCGGTGAGTACACCTAGATTAAAGCATTACTACGGCTCCAGAATAATCTATCCAACACTTACCTCTATGTACACACACATCGATAGGGCAGAGGGGAATTGTTAATTAACGAATCAGTCACCAGATGTAACATGTTTTAATCAATAACACAGTGTGACTGATACACGATTTCACAGTCATCAACACACAACGATCAGTTTAACCGATAAAGGAGAAGACCATTTGTCAGGCTCGTATCTTACATAACAATAATATGAAATTAATTCAACAATGTACTCTACATGATAGTTAATATCAAAGGAAGTGAAGGCGCTCCTGCCCTATTCTCTATTTGTAGGTGCTTTGGTTGACACTCGGCAATCAGTACGTATCACACTCAGTGACGCAACCCTGGCGCCACCTAGCGACCCGGCGGCGGGTTGTGGGCTGGCGTATGTACACGTGATGGCTGATTCCAAAGACGAGGTTCTCGAGACACGAGAGGACAACAACTTAGGGAGTCAACTCGTTACGCTCACCTGTGACATGGGTAAGTGAAATATGAACAAGCATTGTCAAATGGCTATAATATAATACACCTGATGGGGACAAAGAGGCCGGAGCTGCATTATGAGTTTTCATGACGGGAGTGGTCATTTTACCACCTCAGCTTTCCTGGAGACATGCATATGGTGAGGGTCATTTATGGACAACCCACCTTCAATAAGAACAAGCAACTGCCCATCTCTAGATTGGATTGAAGAAAAGTTGAAAGACGTAGGTCTCGTCACTCAGCAGCTAACTACTGATACAGACCTGTTGTATTTATTTTACAATATTTATCATTCAGATATGAATATATGCATCTCCATTACTCATTATATTGTTGAGAAGGCCGGAAATCAGTCTATCTTTTATCATTTTTAGTAATACATGCGAATCGTAACTCAATTAAAATGATTATAATATATAGTATAAATACATGTAATAAGTTAGCACACTAGGAGATGCAATACATTTGTAAATATTTGTGATATTTTTCAGACTTTTTTGCTATCCTGGACCTAGAAATAGTGACCCCTGAAGGGCGCTTTGTAGAGGATTCCCCAGTCGACTTCAGGGTTGAGGTCAAGTTGACCTGCTCAAGATCAAATTGTTTAGTCGTTCCGGCACTGTCGAGCAACGTTAAATTTGACCTGTTGTACCGGAACACCGACGTCACACCTGGCGTTGTATTGGCTATTGTAGATGAGAACTGGTTCGGTGACGTCACGCCTGGTGTTGACGTTGGCTTCAATAGGCCTGGTCTCATCAGGTAGGTAATTGTCTGGAGAGACTGTGCAGATGGGTTTATATACATGCTAAATTGTCTACGTTTCTGACCAATACCGGGAAGGTCCACCCTTTAGAATAGGAATACCACATTTAGTGTGAATCAACTCTTTAGGTCAGGTCAGGTTAGGTTCTTCTCCTACTTAACTCCTTCATCCACTTATGCTTAGAAGTGGTGGCGTGATATTCAAAACACCATTGGATTTGTGTCGTCTTTATTATCCATCGTATACAAAGCCCCCATTGAAAATTTATGGGGACTCAGTAAACCACTACCCATTGAATAAAACCTGTCAGATACGATAACTGTGGTATACGGATTCAAACCTGTGGTATACGGCCTCAAAACCATGGTATACGGGGAAAATAGTCCCTTTTGCTATAGGGCAAAGAAATAGTTCCTATTGTTATACCCGTTAATAGTGCAATTACTGGATTTAATTTATTCGAAAAGATGGATAAAAAATGCAATAAACGATGATTTTGTGGACAGGTGGCTCTGTAAACCACTCGCGGTTGACCTCGTAATACACTCGCTAGCGCTCGTGTATTACTACGCGTCAACCTATCAGTGGTTTACGACCGCCTGTCCACAAAACCATCGATTATTGTCTATTTATTCAATCTATACACAGAGCGGAATGATAAAGGTTCTGTTAGTGTCACGAGAGGAGTGAACATAACTGTGGAAGCCTAGTGTCCTTTACAAGCAGGAACATGCAAGACATTGATGTCCTGATATTCCATTTAGCTGCTAGTTTCCTTGACCTCCTCCATGATATTCTCCCTCTGTGTCATCACAGGACATTTGTCATAACCGGCAATCTGACATTACCGACTGGCGCTTGTCTCCCGGACCAACCGTTCTATGTCGGCGTCAGGGTCAGCATGGGCACTGATCTTATATTTCAAACTGATGACGTGATGAGCAACAACATACTCTTTGTTCCTTACCTCTGTAATCCTGGTAAGTCTTATCCAGTTAATTACAAATATTTCTAAATTCTATTATACAATACTTGTCTTATTCATCATGATGATTTCCATATACTACTCACGGTTTCTATCAATTATACCTTATCAACAACTTGCAGCTTTCCCAATTTAATCGCAATGTTTCCACCAATAATGTACCAGAAACTGGTGCCCAATTAGAAAACATTCATAGGGACAGTCGGACCGTCATTATATTGATATCAGAATCTATATCATCTCTATATTTGTCACTAGGTCTAAACGCTTTGGACTCTCGTGATCTTGTGGCAATGTCCTTGACCTTCATCAATAGCAGTGTAGAGCATGGCCCGGAACTTCCGGCGATAGTACGTGCAGGACATATCTACCACTTCTCCTTAGACTTCCGGTTAGTCGGGGCGCCCCTACCGGTGAGGGACAGTGCTGTTCCGGACTCACCGTTCCTCTTCCAGTTTTACTTGTCCCTTGATGATAAGTGGGATGAAGACGACTTAAGTCTAGGGTATGAACTGACGAATGGAAACGCGGCCACTTTGTCTAAACCCGTAGGGTTCACCCCATCTGTCTTGACCGTGTTAGAGAACGTGAAAGGTAAGGTTTATTATCCTCCCTTATTTTCAAATGATGCTATACCTACTGTTAATGCTACTGCATAATCTGGGATCTACCTGTGGTTATGATAATGGTAATTTCTAAAGCTAGGTACTCGTAGTCTGGCAACTACAAGATGTTATGATGTAGCCCCTACTATAATAGGGTGTGAAGGGTCTGATGAAGAAAAGCTCACAGTAGGGAACGGACAAAAGAGGGCCAGATCAGGAAGATCCTGAATTAAGCATAAAGCGGCCCACTGCAATATATACAGACTATTTCAACCTTAACTGAACTTGCTGAGGGCAACTCTGATATGGAGATTCTATGGCTATATGACACAGTATAATCTCATTTTCCTAGTTCCATTCTATTCAGTTCTAATCAGAGCCATCGCAAAAGACTCTGACTCACAGACTCCCGGCATTGTTACAGCTTCTATTTTCGATATGATGTAACCAGGTATCCGCTTCCCGGAGGGTGTGTGCGGACTACGTCAACTACTTGTGTACATTGACAGCACGAACCGGGTACCAGAGGTGTCGGAGAGGAACAACGTGGCCGCCCGTCCCGTCTTTATCGTCTGCCGTCAAGGTGAGTGGGCAGGTCTTTAGCACTCTGCTCCCATAATGAATGGTTTATATGTGTACCGTTAACATCATATCATATACTTATATGGTAAACGCATATGAGCATACTAGGAAAAAGATATGGAATGATCTACTCCTAGTATACTGAGAACTAAATGAAATGCCTATTTAGCCTTTGTAAGGGGAAATGCTCTCTCCCCCTTTATCCCTTCTACATCTCGCTCCCTAACTCTCTCGGTCCTTTAGATAGATATGTCTATAGTAAGTTTAGAGGAAAGATCCCATTAGGTATCTTTCGAACAATATTTTAATAAGTATTTCCTTAATAGAGCAAAGTGAGTGGTATTATATGCTGTATCCGAATCCGTATAACTATTCAATGCAAAAGTGTCACTGCATATCAAACAATATTATTTAACCATGATATCGGGAACGGTTCAATGAAGTGAAGTTTTACAGAAATCCTATTTAATGAGCGGCACAGCTCCGGCAACATGACCTGTTGTTTATGCTAATTTTACCTTTTCCAGATCTATTTTCTTTGTTGAACTTGACGCTGGAGTCGGGGCCACTTTGGCTTAAGACTCCTCCAACACCACAAACAGTACGTTTTGATGTGACTATCATGCAAAGCGGACCTCACCGTCTCGTGCCCATTCCGGGGCGTGTTCCATTAGAGGTCCAGGCTTACCTGTCACAGGACACAACCCTGGAGGACTTCGCTCAACCCGGGGACAGCTCCGACGGACCCTCCACCGATGGCCAAGACCTAAATCTTGGACAAGCTACACTTTTGCCAGGTACAGTAGGAATATTTGTCATAGGTATTTATTGAGATCACTCACAGAGGAAATCATTCTAAATTGACATCCGGAAGAAACATTTTTATCTATTCGTACTGAATATTTTTGGAAGGTATTATGAGAGGAAAGTAAGAGGTGCTTTATATAGCTCCTTTTATCAATAGTTGTTTTCGTGCTGGTGATGTATCGTAGCAAATGATTATATGATTATTGATAATTGTCTAAGATAATCTTTTTACGTAATTACTTTACATGACTTTGAATCGTAAATCGAAAACCTAAAATGAAGATATAGAGCTGGAATATATAGCAAATAAACTACTTGTAATATCGCTGTTAAATTAAAGACTGAGATGGTTTTATTTTAGAGATGTTTTTTTAATGATTATAATATCATGCAATATACACGTATATAACATGACAAGAGTTATTGGTTTTATAACCTGTCTAAACATAAAAATGATACATCTATGGAACGCAGGACCTGCAATTTAATTAGAATTCCTAGATAGAAATTATTTCTAGAGGATACCTTATGAATATTAGAATATAACGCAACTTAGATTGAACGCTGACGTCTTCATTTTGATAAAGGCATGTAAACAATCATAGCAGTTGATATCAGCATGATCCTATTTGATTAACAGATACATGCAACAACAAAATTGTTAATTGAGTTGAATCTGCTCTTCAGACCGGCCAGTTGGTAAGGTTCAAGGATTGAGAGTGATTCGTATAAGGGTACACTTCATAACTGGTGTAATCAACTCCTTTGAATTGGCATCCTAGATCCAAGCTGATAATGATACCATTTCTAGGAATAGAATTCACGTTATGAAGTGTCCCGTATGTGATTTTACATGGCGTGGTGGTTAGACTGTATGAATGTATACATGACGCTAAATCACTTTAGGGTTGGTTATACATTGGTGTATTGCATATATCTGTGTATGTGTCGTGCTCCTTTTTGAAGTTAATGTTTCTTCCTGACCTCACGACTGAATGGTATGATGGTATAGATAAAAAAGCAATCACACTAATTTTTCTTTTTCTGCAATAAAACTTTGGTGTTTCTTCGAATTGTAATGGCATTTCGGGGTTGAGTACCGATGCAAATGTGGTTTTGAATTGCCAGTGACAGTGATGTATTAGTTGCATTTGTTCACGCAGTGTCGGATACAGAGAATGATCAGAAAGGAAATGATTTGAACGCATGGTTGAGAATACATATAATTTAGCTGGCATTTGAAGGTATATGATAAGCAAGGCAATGGAATGGTTAATATGATGATTGATAATTTGGATTACATCAATTAGAATGGTATTGTCAATTCTTTAAATACATTAATCCAAGCTTATATCTTTTAATAACTAGAGACTTTCAACTCTTTTACCGAGGTCTGATAGATATTATAAGGTGCAACTATTCATAAAATATCCCGTAAAACTTAAGTTTGGGCTATCCTTTTATAGATTAATTACCCGCCTGTAAAAATGATGTACAATTGATTACACGTCATACAAGAATATTATACACACAATATAGTGCATCCCATTTATAATGTTTCCCCGGCAACTATTTAGAGAATTATATTTCTATCTCCTGGCATACTTGTCTCTGTGCCCTAACCTCTGTGCATTCACCCTTGTTTAGCGGGGCGTGGACTTCTTATGAAGCCTCTGGAGGCTGGGGAGGTGTTTTTGCTGGAGGACCTGACCGTGGAGGTGACTCTGGAAGATGCAGCGTGTGAAGCAGGACGTCCTCTCTACAACTATCTGTTGGTCAATGTCAGGCCATTGTACGTACCTTACCTAGACTCCCAGTTCGCAAACAATTACCAAGCTGTCGGTATTCACCTGAACTGCCAAGGTAAGGGGCTTCACCAAAATTATTGTGCTAGAGTGAATATATATACACTTTACAGGTTCGTTCAGTTTGAATAACCAATCTATACAACAAGGAATATCATGATTTTTAAAAAATCTGTATCATATATATACACTGTAAAACTAAGAGGCTGGCGTTAAAGCTGAATTCCAGGAAGCACTCCTAACATTGATAATTAGAAAAATTAAATGGCGCTCCTCACACATTGAGAGGGCGGCCTGTGTGTAGAATAGTGAGTTCATCTGGCACACACCACTCACGATGTCCCCATGCCGCAGTCGGCGCTCTGAGGGGTATATCGGGACTAGACGCTAGGGAATGGTGGCCAGTTCACAGTGTAGGAACATGCAAGGTGGGCCATGGCAGGTCAATCTTATATAACATGAATTCCCATGAATGCAGATATTACATGCAGTATGAGGGGTAGTTTTCCACTTATATTAGATATATACCTGTACATAGATACATAGATAAACAGTCACGCAGATACATAGATATACACAGAGTTGCACACTGAAAGACACATATGATACTGGCATGTCATGGCTCACCGCTCTGCCACCTTTCTCTCACCTTTCCTTGTAAATTCATGAAAACTACAGTAAATACAGATACACAGATACAGGTACACAGATAGTCGGTAGTCGGTAATTATGGCTGTGTGCACACAGGTACCCGTGTACTCTATTATCTGCCATGCTTGAGTGTATCTCTAGGCTGAATCTTTGGGGTTATATAGATACCGGTGTTCAGCGGGCCCAGCATACACGAGGTTGGGACAGGCCAGCCTGTTCTCTAGCATTACACATGGCTCGCATACCTGACGCATGGTCGTGAAGGTCGCCAGTGTTAGAAAGGCCATGTGGGAGAGCGGCACACAGTGACCCACACTGCTCCCAGCTGACAAATGTCCCCACTAGCGCTGTGCTGCGCACGCTCACGGGCGTGGTGGGTGGAGCTTAGTATTTAAGATTCATTAACTCAGCTTAATTGCCGTTGTTCATCTTTAAGCTTCTGGTGTTATAGGTACCAAAATAAGGCAAGCATATTGTTTGACATAAAACAAATATCCCTCAATTTGATTGTATTTTATATTCCCAAAGCATAGCGTAATACCACGAGGTGTATTTGCATGGAACCACGAGAGTTTCAGATGATATTTGCTGTCTTATTCTTATTCAGACGCTACGGAAATAGAGGTGGCTATTGGAGCTGGCAGTATTCTGTCAAGTCAGTCGGAAGTAAAAGTCACGCTTACAGTTGATGTCAAAGGCCCTCTCCCAAGTATGTACCCACTAAACTGAAAAGTAGATACACAACAACAATTTCAACCGGGTATAATGAGTCAATCAGACCTTTTAAGGTAACCCAGTAAGCCAGTACCAAAGAGCTGGTTATTAAGGTTAAACCTCTTCTTATATAACTCTCATAAATTTAATGTATAATCATATAGAATAACATCAGATTATAACCATGATTCCATACATCCAGCAGTATAGTATTGAATATGTAAGCTAACATATGAATAAAACAGATACACCCTCAGTGAACACAATTTGCAGAGAATGTAAATTTCGGGTATAATTGGTTACCCATGGCCTATGGTCAGGGGTGGTCATTGCCCCCCCTGGTGAAACACCTCTGTACTAGCGCACCCCTGCGCCACCTCACTACTGTCGGCCGCACTAAACATCAAAGTGCGCGAGGTCGACACTGTACTCTGCCTCACTTCCTCTTCAGGTCTCATACTCTACACACGTAATATGTTAACCAGAAGCGGGATGGCTGCTGCATCCGCGGCAACAGAGACGGACTCTGAGGTTACCCTACGGCAGCAAGGAACGGCTGAGGAGAGCGACCACGTGGACTCGGTCTCCCAGCAGGGGACGAGCGCCAGTGGTCGTTCCCGGGCCTCACGGGTCACTGCCCTAGAGAACAACCTAACGGGCATACGGACGGACGTGAACGAAGTGAAAACGGACGTTAACGGAGTAAAATCCGACGTTTCAAAGATGTCCCGACAGATGGACGGCATGATGGACGCCATCATGCAGATCTCTCAGCCGGCATCACGAAGGAGCGGCTCACAGGCGTCGTCGGCCGCCGAACGGACCCGGGACTGGGCCCAGGAACAGACAGAACGGCTGCTGCCTCCACCACGCCAGCTGAGGGAGACGTATACCACAGAGGAACACCTGCAGCGGGAATTCGGCCGTGAGGCCATGCGCCACGACAGGACGACTGGTAAGAGCTCGTTATTATCAGACATTAATGCCCGTAGGCCGACCGCCAAACCTTACATGTACATGGACCGGGACGGAGTTTACACGCTTCACCAGAAGCTGGATTTATGGTCGGGCCTCGGGCCTCTTGAGTATATCAGTTGCTTTGTGGCCCTGTTATGTGATGAACGTGCTCTCCTCCCCAAGGACAAGGCAGACATTTTCCGGCACCTCCACCAGGTTACGGTCGATGCTCAGGCACGGCCGTGGGCCGCGGTAAGGCGTTGGAGCAATTACGTCTTTGACCAGGTGGAGGCCGGCAGGATACGGTGGTCGGACCACGGCCGGATACAGGAGGAGCGTGTCCGGCTCGCCATGACGTCGACCCACACCCCCAACGGCAACACAAACACGGAGACCGGACGCTCTCGGGGGTCGGAGGCGCCCTGCCGCGACTTCAATGGCGAGAAGGGGTGCCGCCACCGTAACGACCACACAGAGGGGGGCATCCGGTGGTTGCACGTGTTCACCTTTTGTGACTCAGTCGGCAGGAAGTGCGGTCACTCGGTGCACACCTGCAACCGGAAGCTCACGTACGGTCACGGGTACGACAACACGGCGGCTGCTCCTGTACCCACACCACGGCGGATACCACAGGCGGGGTATCAACTCCAACCCACTTCAAAGCCGGCGGCACCCCGGAGTGTGCTTCAACACCCCCAGCCGTCTTCAAAAAACGGGGTGGGCGCGCCCCGCGAGTAAGCGAGGCGCGAGACCAAGATGAAAGGGGGGCCGGCGGCCCGGTGTGTGATGTTACGAAGCCAGCCCCCACACGTGACGTCAAGCCTCACGTGACCGCCGCGGCACGTGGCCGGCCACGCGAAGTAAACATCAACAAAGGGACGGGGAATACACTCCCACAGGAGAGGATCAACGCTTTCCCCGCACCCCCTATGTCTTGCAGCGTGGCCGGTGTTAGTGTTACTGCGCCGGCGTGCCACGAGGATAGTAACACTCCGGATTTCGCGGCACTTAAAGAAGTCTGCGAAACCGGAATTCATCGAGAGGGTTTTCGGACCGACCCGTCGCCTTCCGGGAGCACCGCCGGGCGACATGGGAGACGGGGCTACCCAACGCCCTCGGCGCCAGGATTCAGGTCCCCTCGGATCTACACCTAGCGGCATGGGACAAGTATCTAGGGGGCGTGGCAGGTTCGGAGGAGCTCCTGGGGTTCCTCTACTACAGCTTCCCCCTAGGATACCTCGGGCCCGAGTCCGATACCAGGGGGGTAGCCAACCACCCCAGTGCTACCGGCTACCCCCAACAGGTAGAGAGGTTCCTGGAGAAGGAGGCCTCCTTCTCTAACATGATGGGACCTTTTGAGGAAGCGCCTTTTTCCCCGTGGTGTCACGTGTCGCCTCTCATGACACGGGAAAAGCGGGGCACCGATGATAGGCGTATCATCACGGATATGACATTCCCGCGGGAGCGCAGCGTGAACTCGTTCGTGATAAAGAACTCTGTCTACGGGCTGGAACGAGATCACGGCCTCCCAACGGTGGACGAGTTCGTGACGAAACTCGTGAAGGGAGGTACAGCATCGTATATGTCATCGATCGACGTATCGCGTGCATACAAGAACTTCAGGTGTGATCCCCTCGACTGGCCCCTGCTGTGTTTCACGTGGGAGGGCGGGCACTACTGTAATACCGCCATGCCGTTCGGTGCCCGTGCCTCCTCGTACCACATGCAGTGTGTGGCCGAGGCCATCGTCGGGATCCTCACCTCAAAAGGAGTCACGGCCGCGATGATCGACGATCTGATTATCCTCTCTGAGGACCGAGGTAAGGCGGCCGTAGACTTCAACATTGCACGCGATCTGTTCGTTGAGCTGGGCCTCCCCGAGGCACGCGACAAAGCTCAGTCACCTAGTCAAGTCGTCACGTGGCTGGGCATTGAGATCGACGCCCGTAGGATGAGTCTCTCCATCCCTACGGCCAAGTTGGAGGAGATTCGTGCTCACGTGTCGGCCGTCGCTAAACGCCGCACCCTCACCAAGAGACAGCTCCAGTCAGTGTTGGGGCGGATACTGCACGTCGCGAGGTGTATTCGGCCGGCACGTGCTTTCGTCTCGAAGCTACTAGAGGCCCTGCGAGGCATGACGGGGTTCTACCTTAACATCAACTCCGAGATGCGACAGGACCTCGACTGGTTTGTGAAATTCGCGGAGGGGTGGAATGGACGAGCCCTAATCCCTCGAGGCCCGCCGACGAGGCGCATCACTGTCGATGCATGCCTCTCGGGCGTGGGAGGCACTGACGGCCGTTTCTCGTATTCCGGCCAGGTCTGCCCCGTCCTCGACCCCGTGGAGTGCATCTCAGAACTCGAGGCTCTGAACACGATATATGCACTCCACACCTTCATAACGGAGTGAGACCGTGGATCACGGATCGAGGTATTCTGCGATAACCTCGGGACTGTGCAGACACTCAACAGCGGTCGTGCCCGAAACCGAGTCCTGGCGGAGTGTGCCCGCCAGGCATGGATGGTAGAGGCACGCCTAGAGGTGGAGTTGGTCTTCACCCACATTCCCGGGATACAAAACGTTATCGCAGATGCCTTGAGCAGGGCCCACCTTTCAGCAACTGATTACGATAAAGCGACGTCCCTCACTCTACTCCATGAACTGTATCCTATCGTGCCATGTACACATGCCTCGTTTGTACCGATACTCCGTCTCTTCTGCAGATCCGGCGCTTCTTTTACTCCAAACGAAAGCGTCTGCTCGACAATCAGAAGCGCGTGCCCCAGGCACGCTCGCCAACCAGCGATCCGCAGTGGGCACCTACCTGGCATTCTGCAGAAGGATGGAGATCGACCCCAGGGCACCGACCGTGAGCCTCATCACGAGCTACATGGAATACGTGGCCGACCACGCCCCCTCCCCGGCTACGGTCGCGAATCATCTATCGCACATCCGTGCGCATCTGCGATTGACGGGGGGGGACGTGGCCCCGACAGAGGATCACAGAGTGAGGAGGGCACTGGAGGGCATGAAAAGGAACAAGGAATACATCCCGAACGTCAAACCACCAGTGCCGATGGACGTCTTCCGTGCCGTCCTCGACGAACTCGCGGTATCGCCTCTCCACACGGCGATAAGAACGGGCCTCCTGTTGATATACTATGTGGCCCTACGGCAGGGCGAGGTGGCCCCGCAGTCAGCACGGGCGTTCGATCCGGCACGGCACCTGACTCGAGGGGACGTGGTCCTCGGCCAACGGCACGTGACCATCACGGTAAAAGCGGCGAAGAACCTGCAACACGTGGGGGAACAGAAGGTGATGCGCCTGGAGGCCGCGGACGATATCAGGATCTGCCCCCGACACGCGATACGGGAGCTGCTACGGGTGGCCCCTACGGCTTCACTCCGGGATCCATTCCTCACGTTGCCCGATGGGACAATCATTACCTCCCGAATGATGACAAGGGAATGGGATCGCCTGCTGCAGGCCACAGGCCAGACCGTCAAAACATTCACCCTCCACAGCCTCAGGAAAGCCGCTGCCACGCAGGTATTCCAGGCAGGCATACCTGAACTCAATATCCAGAGGTATGGAGGGTGGAAGTCCCAGGCACATCGTGCCTACATCAAGGTCTCCGACCTCAGAACTGTCAATAACTCACTTATTGAGTCCCTTTCCTTCAGAAAGTGACCCCTTTTTTCTATCCCAACCCTCCCCTCCCTATAACTATTGGCTTCTTGGCTATTATTATTATATTATCATTACATGTTACTCATAACTATGTAATATTACATAATAACTTCATTATGTTCTCATATACTGTTCATAATTGACAACCATATATATATGTCAATTTTTCACTTATCCTTATTATTGATATTCAATGTATTACCTTATTAATATCAATAAGATATATAAAATTTAATAAAATTTTATAAGCCCACTCCGGCTTTCCTCTTGTTTCATTGGGGATTTGGGGTAATGAAAATAGTGAATGTAATGCAGATGGGTTACTTCATACAGAGACCATTTTGTCAATTCCACCAAACCCTCAAACAAGATTTTTGTTTGATATAAGACTCACCTCTTCACCCAGGCTTCTTCGTGTATGCGATATACCTATCTGTGGACCAGGTCTTAGACGACGACGATCTCATACTCTCCGTACCGGCGGCGGGAGAGGCCGTGGTGGGGCCTGACCCGGCTGTCCAGGCAGTTAACGTCCTGGAGGGAGATGTCCGACTCCCTGCCGTCCTGGATTACGCCTACTGCGGGATCGTGTACCTTATCGGGAAAGTCGTCCCCGGGAAGCTGATGGACGGGAGCACGGGCGAGATGATTGTAGGGACGGCAGAAACAACTGTAGCCTGTCCTGTTCATGGTACGTATAGTGGTAATCAACTTCTCATATAAGCTAAATATCTCTTGGATCCTACGGAATGATGAGAGTATAATATCAGAGGCCATATGCGTGTAAATATAAAGTGGAGTTGTTTTTTTAATCCAGGTATATAAGTACTACAATTTACCATCGCCTGTGTTGGTGTTCTTCCTTGTTAAGTCCGAACATGACAGATGACATAGACAAAGACATGGACAGGACAGTTACATAGTACATGGACGATAGTTCCACAGCTCCAATTAAATAGGACAGATCATAAGACTCTGAACTTTCAATTTTCTTAGTGCTTGCTATATATTTTGTGTAACTAATATAAAGACTCCCTGGTCTTTCAGATTTGATGGCACTCGTTGTGAATCACATCGTAAATCCTGCGCCTACTGCTGACCTTAACCTGCCCTACCAACCGCGCCTGCGCATCACGGTCCACTGCAGGGACCAAGGGATCTGCACGAAAGAGGCAACGGTTGGCCAAAACCTGAAATTGGTATTCAGGGTAGGCCATTACTCACCTGCTCGTCACAATTAATTGGCATATGATTAAGGTTTAGAAGTGCCTTCACGTCAGACCTGGGAGATGTTTCAATTCTGAAGGAACAAATTACACTGATGGAGGCTGGGAATGAGAACGTGACACGCTATAGACTAAAATGCTTTGCAAGGAAAGTTGTAAGATAAAACTAAGAAACTGTTTCCAATATCTACTTATAATCATTTAAGTGATCTTCGCATTGCGTCTTAGATATGATGAGTATATAATAAAGGCGGATCTTCAAAAAAAAAATCAGTTATTCCAAAGTTACACGTTTGTGATTGACAGTTGTACGACTGGGAAAAGGTGGGGTTGACAACCTTGATACCGGCGGAGGTGGACGAGCTGAACGGTGCGATGTACCTGAGTAACCCCGAGGTGCTCACGGGCGAATACTCCGCCTTCAAAGGTAGATACATCTACATTTATAACTGAACGCTATGCTGCTTTTTCAATTCTTTATTTGATGGTTAACTAGGAAAACTCTCATTCAGTAGGGTCTGCAAATCGAGTGTAGGCCTGGAATAGCTGAACTCACATTGAACATAGGTGTTCATTAGATTTAATCTTCCCTGGTGACTAGTAGATATCCATGCATTGGATATTATAATAGTTATATCAATAGTTCTTCGGAAGCCAGTAAGATTTAGTAAGGAAGTTAACTCTCACCGGGATAGGTTGGCATACAAGATGTCTATAAGATGTTAAAGGTTCGTGCCTTCTCACTCATATGTTACTCCTGCTAATCCTTTAGACCTGTTTAAAGAGAATATCTTTATTTACAGCTCGTAGCACGGACACAGTCGGGGACTTTGTGGTAACTGACGCAGAACTCTGCCCGCTTGTACGTTACTTGGGAGTCACCCTTTTGAAGGGGGACAGTCTTGAGGTTAGGGCCAAGGACCTCGGACCCTGGGCAAGCAAGACTCGCTTTGTACCACTCACCGTCAACTGTCATCCTCGTAAGTTAAGCCTTACACCAATATTTTTCTTTCTATACCTGTCTCCGTGAGTGTATGTCTCTCTTTCATTCGCCCCTCCATCCATATATTTCCATCCATCCTTCTATAGAGGCATCTATACTTCAAGGACACTGGTTAGCATATGGATGATCTTTCTTTATTGTGCTGTATAACCTAATACTTGTATTAAATTGTTGTCTGTGTGGTTAATCAATTGCTAAGAGGAATAAATCTTGTGAAGGTACACTGGATAAACAATACATATTTGGCTGCAGGCTCCATTGACCTGGCAGTAGAGTACTTCGGCTACATCGAGGGGAATGCAGCCATCAACATAGGCGCTCGGACTATCCCCCTGGTTCTCGACGTAAGCATCACGTCGAACAACTGGCCCATGCGAGAATCATACGATACGCTCTTCTCCTACCGAATTTTTGTTAAAGGTATGCCTACTATTCCCTCCGTCCGATTAGAATCATGATAAGACGGTTGTTTGCCTCAGATTTGGGGGTTACTGTAGAATAAGCAAGCGCCATAAAAGTGCGCTCCATTCCATTCCCTAACCGGTCATACATGTACACACACACATAGACACACACACGCACACACTATATATATATAGAGAGAGAGAGAGAGAGAGAGTCTGAGAGAGAGAGGGAGAGAGAGTGTGTATACACATGTACTGCTGATCTCTGTAATATAGCCATGGAATCTGCTACGGTGTTAGGCATACTAGTAGAATACACCACGACTTACTCTATTTTTATTTCTGGTTTCTATTCTTTTTATCTTTGATCAATAAGGAGTATCTTTTCGTATTATATGCAGTTGCCGATGACCCTACACTGAACATTGACGATATAGACTATGTTCCGTCCAAGCCAATCGTCAGTCTCCTTACAACGGGCCTTGCGATAATGCAGCTGGATCTGACAGATTTTGCTGGCACAGCTGCTTGGTCAAATCTGATGTCATTGTGTGGACGAAGTGACGTAACTCTGGGAGTTTTCATAGACAGTTACGACAATTATGTCGAAACTAACGAGACCAACAACGAGGCAATTGCGGAGGGCTTCGTACAAATCATAAATTGCACAGGTATGGTTTTTCATCCTAATGTGTGCCCCTCCCATTGCTTAAGTCCCTCGTGCTAAGAAAGAATGAAAATAAGGATAAATCAGATTTATTGAATTTGTGGAAATAAATTATTATATATATAAATGCATATTTTAATTGTGTTACGTTTAATGTAAACTGATAAGGCACGTTTGTATAGCGAAGCAGCCTATTGATAAATATTCTCTCTCCACTTTGCTCACATTTATCTGATAAGAAAACATTACCTAGGCATTTCATTGCACGCCATATAATCATATCATATTTCCCTAAAGCTGAGTAGACGCTAGATGTAGGGTTCTTAGCACGTTTTCTGATTCTACCTCTCCTTTCAGACGGCGTGGACGTGGAGATTTCTCGTTTTGATCTTAAAGACCCTGTGGTTAGCTCAGGGGTAGCCCTGGAAGGTGTTGACGTAGACGTCCGGGTCGTCACTGTTGGGCCGTTTCCCCCAAAGGGCATTGTCCTTCCGGATACTATGTATGCGTTGGACTTTGCTCTCGTGAATTCAATGACAGATATCACAGAAGGTTTGTATCCGCACTGTATTTACTGTGATATTTATCAGCACTTCAGATGCTGATGAAGTTTTGTGAAGAGACGCCTGAACATATGCTCTTCAGGATAGCGTCAAATACATGTACACATATTCATCATGGTTCCTGTTTGAAAATGATGTAAATCTTGTCTTTCATGACCGAATTGCACCTTTGCAGAACCGAAATTATACACCTGTTAGTACTGACCAGGGACCTGTTTCAGTTATTTCGTGACATTAGGCCTAGACAGAAATCAACAGCGACACCAACAGTGATAGCACCAGTGGAAAAAGTCTAGCAAATATCAGAGGGTCAGAGCAGCCAATCTTCTTCATATTTGGAACGATTATAGGTTATATGTATCCCCTACCCGCGTTAAAGTGTCATCGCTTAATTCTTATGGGAAGTGAGTGAAACTCTGCGTGTCTTCTATTGCAGTCTTGTGATCTGTCCGTATGGTGTCACATAGACATGTCACGAAACTACTGAAACATGTCCCTGATGTATAGGTTATTGTGCGTCCTTAACTTTACATAATACATAGTTGTCTGCTTCAGCCTTTAAATTTGCGCTGCATAGATTCCTTAGAAATCGGTTGGTTTTCGTTTTTCATTATATATCTCTAACGTATATCAAGAAAGATAAGACAATTACTGTCACTGACTACTTCGAATTTGAATATCATAGATATATAATTCATGGTTAAACCTGATTTCCCCTGCAGAGATACCACTGCCCCTGAAGCTAGACGAACCTTTACTGGATCCTGAGATGAATATGAAGTCTCCAGCAGACACACCTCCAGGTTTGGCTGTGGTGTGGCCGCATAAAATAGAAGAAATTAAAGAACTCCCCATCCCCACTGATGTCGCTCTTTGTGACCGCGCCTGGTAAGTCAGTCTAATTATATTGTAGAAAGGTTATACACTAAACATTTAACGTCGAAATTACCAAGTACCCTTTCCTATTATTGCATATACACACGTAACAGGTAAGTTGAAAGATTAGGCGGAGGAGTAACTGCAGACATTATGTTTAGTGAAATTGATACTTGACGATGACCTTCTCCCGCAGCGATGCTGCCATGAATGACAGTTTTAGAACTGGCCCTAACCACCATAGACATGGTGCAATGTCAGGTGTGATATCACAGTGTGATGTCACACCCTGCCGCCCAGACGTCACTACAGTGACTGAGTAACAGTTGTGTAGGCTGTATTTCAGTGAAAAACTTTTGATATTTCCAATAGATACAAAAACTGAATGCTCTTGTCTGGGGAGTTAGTCAAAGTCTGGCCAGGATTGACTCATCAGGTATCTATATATAGCTTATATCGGGGTTTATCGAATTATCAAATTCTGAACTTGGTATACAAACCCACGAAAATCCCCACAAATCCAGAAATGATATATTCACTATTGTTAGAAAAGAGGCAACTAAGAGCTGGAAGGACTCCAATTCAAAAACTGATTTAAAGGACCAATTAATCTTATCATCTATAGGCTCAATCAATGGGCTCAAGATATTGTACACAAACTATCTTCAGAAGAGCTAATATCCTCCTTAACAGGTATGTTCGAGCACGGGTTAAGCTCCTTATATATCCTGGAAAGTCCTGGACGGAAGCAGATCTGTATCCTGGGAACAACGTGCAGTACAAGCACCTGACCATACGTTGTCCCTGTAAGTATCCCAAAATATATGTCTCTGTTGCCGTAGTGGATTAGTCCGAGATACTATATAATGTTAAGGTCTTCACACTCTTCACAAATAATAGGTATTCTACTACAACTTCAATGTTGTGTCACGATTGATGTTGCGCGAGGTTCCCCAAGAAACATAATACCCGAGTTAGCATAATATTCGTGAGTATCGTATAAAGCATTCCTGTGGATGATCTGTAGCCCTTACCGATCTTGTCTACCTATTGAGTAGTAATTCAAACATGTTCTGTAGTTGACACTAGCCATAATCTTGAAGGGGATTATAGGACAAGATATATATTGTAAGTACAATTATGTGGATGATTAAATATGGCTTTAGAAACAGCATAAGCTCCTCTGAGTGTCCAACTATCCAAACCCGATGGGCTGTAGTGGAAAGCCATAGTTCCGATGGTACGGTTATGTAAATATAGGAAGTGTCTTCATTCTGAAACCCCTTCCCCCACCTGGTATACCCCTGTAGAAAGGGAAGGGTGTACCCTGTGTATGTGTATGGTTGGGCATGGGTTGTAGTTGAAAGTTAACTTAGTAAACTTTCACCATGATAGTGGATAAACGCCGAAATAATTTCGTTTTTCATCGTTTCAGTGGACAACCTGGCCCTACTGTCGGTCGAAATAGTGAAACTCCCGATCCCTTTATGGTACGACTCCTACCAGAGATTATACTTCCGAGTTAACGTTATAAACAAAGGTGCAGCCATGCCATGGCCACAGGATGAACTGGTGTACCTATTCACCGTCACCCTCTTGTTTTCTGCGTCTGATGACATCGCCGCAGCAGAGACCGAAGTCATCCTGGCGATGCACGGCGACTATGTGTTTGACTACAGAGGACCCATGGGCCCCCTGGGCGATGTGTATCAATCCGATGTTCTTTACGGTAGGTTTAAGCTATGTGCTTTTGAGGCCTCTTGAAAATATACAACACCCAGGCATAGACCATACATAATAGAAAGTGTGCATACAGTGGGACTCGGTTTAGTCTGACGGGGAATATATGCAGGCATCACGACAAACAAGATATCGGAGGCACAGTTTGAGGTCTTCATTGATTTAATAGTGGAATGAATGTTGATCGGTTTATATAATACAAAATATTTGAATAATAAATTGTCGTCTTTATTTCAATGAATCTGGGCCATAACTGGGCTGCCGCAGGCAGAACACTCCCACAATGAAGACATCCGTCACTATTTCTCTTGTCAAATATCTCCTGTCAAAACATGTTTGCTGTCAGGTGAATTTTGCCTAAGTCATTCATAGAAGATTTCCTGTTCGTTAACCAATTAAACTGCTCTCAATTTACAGGGATTGCAGGTTTGATACTGTACACTGGACTAATCAGATCTTCATACTTTTTCTCAGCTGACATCAACATTGCAACTCAAATGATCTGTAACAAAGCGAGGACGGGCGAGGGTTCCAACCCGACACTCTTCTTCATACTGAAAGAAGGCAACAGTGACTCAACCTCTTATAAGGGCAACGATGTCCTGACAACCAACCTCGACCCAGCAACGCTCATATGCAATCAAAGTATAAAGGCTCTTTTCATCTAATATGTACCAAATTTACAGAATATCAAAACGCTTAGAAGATCTAAATCAATGGCAAGATAACACTAAACATTAGAATGCAATGACTACACCTAATCAATGAATGAAATATTCGAATAATATCCTTGGTTTTTCAAATGTGTATCATTACTGCAGTATCAGCATGTCATATTATCTATATCATTTGAAATGTCATTTTAACTTAGTGCTTGAATGTGGGTGGCATAGATCAAATCAATACCTCATTGGAAGGGTGTGTAATGTAGAAGTTTTAGAATGTGAATTCCGATTGACATCACCTATAAATGGTTGTCATAAAAAAAAACCTACTTGTTCTCTTTATGCGATTGCGGGCAGCAGAATGAATTGATTCCCATAGCTTCGGTTCTTATCTTATTCTATATCGATTTTTTTCATCATATTACCAGATAATGTGGACCTCAGCCTTTTCTCTGTGGCTGTGGGAGTGAGCAACAGTCGTACCATCCTTGTCGGAGAGAACACTTCTATCACAGTCTTGGTGGGTCAGACACATGTAAGTTTCCAGATATTGTATATCCATTGGCCAACTATTGATACCGATAAGTTTATCGGTAACCACCGTCTGATTTTATGGCAATTCGACCAAATATCGGTAATTGGAAACTAATAAACAGAGACATGCCGACCGTTTTCAGTGGCGGCGAATGGGAAATTTGGCACCAAAGACCGTTAAAGCAAATTCAGCCTGGGTTGATTTGTCGTCGACGAAATCATCGGTCAGTAGGCACTATTGAAACACCGGGGTACTTTGTTACCGACAACGATCTCTAACGCCATGATCTTCCGGCCGATTCTTTATAGATGTGACCAGAAAAAGTTGGGCGCTTTTGCCAGCCAATAGAAATCCCACTATAGTTTTAAACTAATGATGTTGTCCAAACAGCATTCATCGTCCCACAAATGGATTCAATGGAGTCCCAGGCTCCTTTCCTCCTCCATTTCGGTGTGTTGCCATCTATGATGGGAATCCTCCCGTTTTAAAGTACTCTACTTACTGTTTCCTCTACACCTCTGATCGTTTCCACTACCAGAATTCTGTCTCTTCTAATTTGAGATCGAGCAGAAACAATTCTGATTAAGCTACAGGTACCTAATCCGATTCCAGAACGACCCGCCTTCTTCGATATAGCCTCATATATTTACACCAGCAAGGACATACACTCAATGTATTCAGATACAGGGTAATTTGATATCAGCAATACGTCTTTGTTTACTAACTGACGCTGCTCTGTGCTGCACTGACCTCATATCATTTCGCCACAAATGTCTACAAATACACTTACTGCTAGGGGTGCAGTAATAGAAATGTTCGTGCCTGCTGTGACAGCAGGCCGTACGGATCGAGCTTAAATGCTTGAAATCGTGTTTTTCAATTATTTTCAGGTGTACAGGAATAGATGGAAACTATATTCCGGTAGGAATAAGTCAAAGTTACGAGCTAAGGCTTGGAAAAATTACTGCCCAAGGCGTAGCTGCGGGCAGTAATTTTTCCAAGCCTTACCTCGTAACTTTTGACTTATTTCCACCGGTACCCTATTCCTATATACCTTCAATTGTCGGCTAATATCGATAAAAACCGAACATCTCTGAACGTCAACCTGGGCAGTAAACGTCAACCTGGGCAGTAAACGTCAACCTGGGCAGTAAACGTCAACCTGGGCAGTAAACAAATGTTATTCCACCCCCAGCAGCGTTAGGTAATCATAGGTTGTTCGCTCATAGGTATATATATATGTGGACGTTTCCTTATAATACCTCACCCCTGTAATGTGACTAGATCAGCTCACTATTAGTAGTAAACCCTGACAGCTTAGAGCAGCACAACATAAAATACAGATATAAATACGATTGTTTCATATTTGTTCTAGTCGCTGGGTGGGTATATCCCATTCATACCTCCTTTGGACCCTGGAGTGAGCATGGCCGTTACTCTCTATCTCAGCACGGATGATAAACTTGACTCCTACGACGATGAGTTGACTTTCAACTACAACCCAGAACAATATTATACGTTGAAGAGGGGTGTCCAACCTAACTCGGCATCCATTATTGGTAAGTCAGGTTTAAACAGGTGTGACCAAATAGACACGCGGCATCGGCTACTGGCAAAGTTATAGTTTCTGATTGGTTGGCAATCCACTATTGGCGTATCTATATTTTAACATATCAACCAGGTATTAGACTAGTTCCGTGAATTCATTGTGAATAACTTCTGTTATATCTTGTAAGTCCCTGTTCCATACAGTTTAGCCATTCTCCGATGCTTACCTGGAGTAAGTCCCGCTGTCTTCGGCTTTATTCCGGTCCGGTGCTTCGAAAGATTATCTGCTGGGGCCCGTTGAATAATCTAGGATCGTACATGAATACCTTTTTCTGCTCCGTCCCACATCGTACCTGGGTCTCCTTGGCGTACAGAAAAGGGTCTTCATGTACGATCCTAGATTATTCAACATGCCCCCGGCAGGCTGCTTCGCACCCGTCAACTGCCGGTTGGTGTGTTTCATTGTGCTTCCACTGACCCACTTTGAGTGATTAGAGGTTTATGACACGGTACTTTGTTTATCCTTATACAGTATTAGACGGTACGAATCTGAATATCGACATTCGCAAGAATGTGGAGCTATCATTCTATTGCGGATGGTGTTACCTTGTGGCAAAGGTATCTGATCTCATCTACGGCAACTCCCAGGACCCTGTGCCTGAGAACAACGTCCACGCCATCCCCGTAAATCTTGTCTGTCCACAAGGTAAACCAGAACAGGGTCAATAGACGAAACAAAGAGTACGCAGTAAATTTGTCTCCCTTTAATCACATAATATAAAAATATAGAAATTGTATACAGAATCATATTGGAACTTCCACAAGCAGGCCTCCTACCGCATGCGCATATGTGTGTGTATTAGAAGTTGATGCAATCATTGCCGACCAATGCACCCCAGCAATACTGTTAAGACCTGTTTCAAATATGTATGAAAATACTTTTCATATTTTTTACATAGCACATTATATCCAGCGAAGAGTATCATATCGCAAAGTATATATTTACTACTATTTTACCTTACTACCCATGCTAACAAGATGTTCCAGTGATATCTATCACAAACAGATCAATATACCTTTAATAAAACTTTAACAAATACCCAATCGTTGGAATTTTATCATCAAATGGCAAATTATTTTGGACATGAGCCCTTAAAATGTTACTTCTGCCAATTTCTGTCTCTTGAGGACGTGGCCTCTTACCATCTTATCACTCTTATGCAGTTGTTTCATTACTAAATGATGGACCTTTTGTAATATGCCACAACTGATTTGAACATTTCGAAATATATTATTATCTTTATGTCTGTTGCGGGATCCATATAGTTTATATGATTTTATATATAACACACCCGATCTTATTTCAGATATCATCTCGTTTGAGAAACTAGATGTAACGCCTCTAGAGGGTCAGGTATCCCTCTATCCAGGAGCCTACACCGATTTTCATATTCTGGCCAAAATCGCCTTCAATATTCCAAGCTACCTTCCCGACAGTGACGATGAAAGACTGAATTTCTATTTCAAGGTACTATCGTAAAACTGGATGAGTTTTAATCTTGGCCACCGTATTCCACGACTGGAGTTTGGCATAGTGACTTCATGAGGCGAAGCTGAGTGAAGTCCGGAGCCAAAACTCCAGGAGTGGAATGTAGTGGCCAAGATTAAAACGAATCAGGTTTTGATTTTATCCTACCCCATCTCCTCGATTTTGGAATATTACGTGATAACAATTCTGTATGCCACTAGTGGCATATAAAACTCCGTATGCCAGTCAGTGTGGCATACGGAAACTCAATGTTAAGCCTATGGGATTTTATATTAGGGGTAGGATAAATGTATATTCCTCCTGTAATTTCGTTATCAACATATATTTTATCCGGTCTTCAGTTTATATGCATAAAGTTACCAAGGATCTCCTTAAATACGCTTTCTCGGTTTGGACCATTTTAAATTAGCCACGAGGTTCCAGAAAGAATACCCTCTTTCTGACGTACTCATTTTGCAGAAATCTGGAGGTTACTATCTTGAAGTTCATTATACATGTATGGAATATGCTAAATCAAAAATGTATTTGATATGTAGCCCTTATGCATCATTGAATACTGAACGCTATTTAGAGAGTAATGCTATGATATAGTGCAGGTATCGCCCATTATTTCTATCCGCCTCACAGCATGAAAAGAAAGCCGTCGAAATGAACTCTTCGGCGCTTCTCATTCCTATTTAGCACCCGAGTTGACCCGGAAATTCAATTAATGGGAGTCATGACATATCAAGGAAACCTACTCTACGTTTTGCGCTTTTATCATACATGTTTTTGGCGGTTAGATACAGTAGAATATTTCTTTACTAGGAACTAGGAGGATCTAACATTCTGCCTTTGAATTTACCTAGAGATCTTAAAAAAGCAACTACTGATACATGACGTAACGAAAGTATTTTATCTTATCTCTTTTTGTGTGAATTATCTATACTTTCAGGTGTTTATGTCCCCGGATAGGAAGCTTGACACAAAGCATGATCCTGAGATTGAGGCAGTCTTCAACTGGGAAATCATAGAAGCAGCCCGGGAGGGATTCCCCGCCTGGACGACACGCACCTACCGGGGAATAGTCCGCCTCCACACCAACCTTATCGTCTGTGTCTTCAGACCACAGTACGGGAGTTTTTACTATACATGTATGACTTACAGAGATGTCAGTTTTCCTTTTTTAGTGGAAATCCAACTTTCATGTTCAGTATAAAAGATAATATGGATTTAGCCTCATTTAAGCCAATACAACAGTGGTATGAGCCTCCATACAGAATCTCAGTCCCATGCCATGGCCGACAAGGACATGCCATCCAAGATTTCTCGATCTTTCTGAGGCAGAGAAAACCACATGAAACTAACATCCCTGGACTTATGAATTGTCCCAACGGCTTTTATATCATCCATAGTATACAAAGTCGCCTTTGAAAATGTATGGGGAGTCTGAAAACCACTACTCGTTACTCAAAAACTGTACAATATCACTTTTGTATAAGGCTTTCAAATCTATTGTATAGGGAATTCAAAACCATTATATGGAAAATATGCTCTTTGATCAGATATCTAGTCAATTTGCTTGTATTTGCAGCGCTATGCCTACGGTTGGAGAGCAAAACATAGTCCCCAGTGATATGCTCTATAAGCTGTCAATACTTGAGTGTAATTTATTCAAGAAGATGAAAAACAAATACAACAAACAATGTTTTGTGTAAACCCCTCAAAACTTTTTTCTATGATAGTTAACGCTCGTGTATTACTACGCGTTAACATTTCGTGATTTACGGCCGCCTGTTCATAAAACTATTGATTATTGTCCATGTATGTCAATCATCCTAAAACTTAAGAACGCATCAGATACGTAGAGTCGTTTTACCTAATTGCGAATAGAGACCAGCCCTGTTCATCATGTGCATTATTTATCATTTCGTTGTATTACATTGTGATAGTGTGTGTTCAAAATTGTAACATACAGTTTACCCAGAATTTTCATTATGAAGATATAGAGTGGGTATCCGTGCCTCCATTTTTAACACTGGTGGTATTCCTATTATATGCAGTCATAGAGAGATGCATGGAACTATTTATTCATGTGCTCTACGTAATACATGACCATGTTTAAACATGTTCTTTTACAGATTCCTGATTGTTCAGGTACTGCCTGGAGCACAGATCCCCTACCAAGAGTTTACGCTCTACAACAACTACGAGTATATCAATGCAAAGAAACTACTCGACTGTTCCATAAGTGAGTAACTGATAGTTAGAAGTCAGGCCTTGGTCAGGACATGAACGTAATAAATGCCTTTAGACTAGACATTATTATGAGATTCTTAACCTAGTTATCACCAATCAATGTTGACTTAATCAGTAATCCTCGTAGACTTTGTTGTGGAAATATCAATTTATGAAAAATGTGCTGTAAATATATCTAAAATATTATATTGATATAAACAAAGGATATTGTTTGAACTCCCCTGTTTTGAAAAGCCTCGAGACTAGATTTGCAAAACTGTTCTTCATTTATCAATGAATCAATGAATACGTCCTCGAATTCCTAGAAACTATGGGAATTGTGTCATTTTTTAGTTGCTACTATTCTTATAAATAAAAGGTTTATCTATCGTAAATTAACCGAACTTCATCCTTTCTAGGCACTACTGACATCTATGTGCTGAATTTTGCCCTGACGTCTGATCATCTCCTTCATCCAGGCGAGCAGATCGACTTTGATCTCAGTGTCAGGGTGAGCAGCTCTAATAAATTTCTAGATTTCTCAATATCATTCTAGTACATATTGAGAACTTTGAAAGTTTGATTCTCCATTTAGGTACAATTACTAGGGTTGTATTATAGTGTATTGTTGTGGGCGTTTCCCTATATAGACACTAAATGATGAAGCTGTTTTCAAAATGTGTGAGGCTATAGTTAAAGCCAGGGGTTGAAGCAAATTTATAGCAATCTGGTTTTATTAGACTTCAAACTTTGCCAAAAAGATACTAAAGTTTATATGTCTAAGCGTTACGGCGAAAAGGCGAAAGTCAAAATAGTAAAAAAAGATTTTGTTACGGGAGAAGTGCGTCTTCACGCATCATACCGAACTGAAGGTTTTTGAAACATAAAGTCAAAATATTATGTTAAAAACAAACAAACGCAATTTTCCTTCATATAATTCAGGTCTGCTGTTATCCTGGAGACCCTGATTCACACAAAGTAAAGATACTGACTGTTTTATAACAATGCAATTATATACTTACTTTGCAGGTGTTGTCAAACTGAAGGATATCCATAGTGTATCTAATGGATATCTAGCTGATACTTGCTTTTAGATATAGAATATCCCTGCCATACCGCTGCACAAGGGGCATAAAAGACAGTGAGAAAAATACAGGAGGAGGGGGGGGGCAGAGGGAGAAGAAGAGACAGAAAATTAGATAGATGGATAGATAGGGATAGAGAGAGAGCATACCCTACTCTCAATTTCCGTCTTGGACAACCAGCAATCGACATGCATAGATATAATACCTTGAGTGCGGTACTGCGTTGCTTTGCGAATTCATGCGGTATAAATGTAGCATTCGGTTTCTTTTCGACTAAAATGTTCTAGTAATGTAATAATTACTTTCCTATTCATTCGTCTCGATCAGTCTAATGAAAACATAAAGTAACAAACCTCTGGTTTTCCTATCATAGTAAACTACTTTATGAGATTCATCAATACCGTGTGGCAGTTAAACTAGATATTCTGCCTGGAAGTTTCCTATATTGGACATTATATGAAACTCCCGTATTTTGGATGGAAAGCGTTGATATCTGGGTTACAAAGACAGAAATGAAACCCTACATTTACTGACAAATAAGATCAGAAACAGAAGAACATATGATAATATATTATAGAAATATGTAGAGCCCACAGTCACTTGTTCTGTCCTGATACAAAACGTGCATAAAATTTGTACAGACGCCCTCTTTTATGACCTCGGAACTGAAATCAAACGGGAAATCTGTTTACCGTCCACATAGAGTTGTAATGAACTCACACCTATGTGTTGTCCTAGAAACATGTATATGTTGTTACATTGTTGTCTAAATGTTAGATGTTGTAGCAGCACACACACCATATGACATACCAAAACCATAGATGAATGGTACCTTTCACGCACAAGATGAATACTTGAGAATATAAGAGTCTAATATGCAGCTGCTTATGCCAGGCGAGGATAACAGATATGAAATGTCACTCGTTTAAGAAGTTTGCAGTATTGCATACAATTTCTAATAAACTCTGACAACTTCATTGTCATACAAGTCGCGGATATAGAGACACAACTTTATTCTTGTATTCATCAATCCTTGCAATGTCCTATCAATCAATTTGTGTAAGGCTATCATGCATAGAATTACTTCTTCTATGCAAGTGCTTGTAACTGTAGACATCTATCCCTGTAATCTTAACTAGACCAAAGAATATACACAATACTTAAAAAGTACCCAAATTCAGTTAAATCATTGTTTGAGCAATTTATTGAACACTAAACAAAGTCAGACCGCCAGGAAACTATACGATGGTAATACGCTATGTTGTATCTTATAATTTTGCCAGTTTGGAAGATTTGATTAACAGATACCCCAATAATGTCCATAAGTACTATGTATGATAATTAATCTGTATGTTGATGAAGGAGAGAGGGAAAATCTGCGTAGAAGTTAAAGTTGATAAATACCAGCTGTTATGTTATTATAACTTGTCATTGTGTTACCTCGAATAACATATTGCCGTTGAGTAGATTATATTACGGCCAACACTAGATAACCGAATCTCTGATTTACACCACATGTCATCTATCACACCATGAAGGGCTGATTCTAAGGAACCTTTTATAGAAAAGGAAGATTACCATGTATCGCATTGCATTACATTTTGTAGGTGGACCTGACCGGCAGCGCTGCCCTTGGAGCGTCTGCAGGGGATCAATTCATATTCAAGTATCAATTCTACCTGTCCAAGGACAGACTTGTCAGTGAAGATGATCTCAACCTGAGATACTCCATGGTCGACTACCAAACAGACATGAAAACCAGGATCAGTACCGGTGTTAGCGTTTTCACACTGAATGCTATCCATGAACTGCTGGTTTGTATAATGCTTTCTCATAATTTTCAATAAGTAATTTTACGAAAACAAAGACGGTCTGTGAATTGTAAAAAAATTTCTTTATTCCATCGTCGGCTTATGACATTCACCGAAGCAACATATTTCAACGCACACTATACTGCGTCCACTTTGGTAGACATATAAGAAAACATTCTCCATATGCAAATCTTCAGAGTCCATGTTTCTTTATGTTCTTATTCTAGCCATCAAAGATAACATAGATGGTTACAGAAAAGTACTAATTCTAAAATAGTCTGTGAAATAGCTAAGGTATACCATGCATTTACACAATATAGATGGTATTTACGTTTGCAGGCGATACCCGAGGATATAATGTCCATTTTCTGTGGACGTGGCTACATCGTCGCCTTCCTGGATGATCGTGAAGAGGTTGAGGAGAAAGACGAGGCCAACAACCAGTTTTCCGTGCCTGTAATCCTCCTTTGTCCACGAGGCAAGTAATCTATAAGGAACAGTCTAAACTTATGTGCCATTCTTTATTTTGTTCATATAAACCCCTACAAATCTTGAAAAATCGTTAAGATAATGCTTTAGAATAAGTCCATTAGGTCAGAGTGGCTAAGGTATTACACTCCAGAATCTATGAGTCAGCAGTCACCTGACAAATGTCGTCTGCCTGTTTACAGATTTCTACTCCATAGAGAACGTGTCCATAGAACTCCAGCCGTGGTACTTCAGGGCTCCTGGATTTATAGAGATGAACCTGACCGTGACCTCTCTCACCAACGACACCAGTCTCATACCACCTGGTGACGACGCCATGAACTTTAGGGTGAAGATATCCCTTTACTATAACTGTGACTTCACTTGAACAATTCTTGAATAGGTCTTGTATCATATAATATCTTACGTTATTGTACACTTATGAATAGGCATTCCATCGTAATGCTGCCGTAAAAAACACAAATTACCTATTCAATTTCCCAATTCACTGAAGGCTCATGATATAGGCCTATATCATCGCTTAATGTGTTCCTATACATCCCCCATCTTATGGAGATGTCCATATTAAAACTTTAATCTAAATATTTAAAGAACCTCTATTCTCTACACGCACAGCTCTATGTCCGAGACCCCGCTTCTGGGAGGTTCCTTCATGACGTCACTCCTGACGGACCGTGGACGATAGAGGGCACTGCAGTCAACCTGACGTCACGGCTGGAGGTCGGTGAAACCAGAACGTTTTTGAATATGAGGAACTCCATCGACATGTCATCAGTGTGCATGACGTTATACGACCCCCTGAAGGAGGGGGTGAATCGCCTGGTGGTCATAGTCAATCCTGGAGGACCAGAGAACGTACCCGGACTTTGGGACGGGGTAGCAGACAACAACCAGTACTCCACCCCGATCCACATCAGCTGTTCTCCTGGTGAGCACTCATCTGGTGTCTACTCAAAAAGGCATCACATTTAAATTTCTATTTGGTTTGAACAAGGAGAGCTGCAGCTGGTAGTGTAATTGGTGACACATTGACCGATGAAAATGAAAAAGTGAGAATAGAGCTTGAAATGGATATAAATGGATACTATTAGAGATTTTAATTCATCCCGACATTCAAGTAACAGCAACATTCAAGTAACAGCAGTTGTCTTGTGTTTGTTGGCGCAGTGATCAACATTGTTATGTCAAATCATAATATCATACCTTATAGGTAAGACTGAAATGTCTCTTAACATATATTATATTCTACATTCATTTCAGAATACTTTGATCTCTTCGTGGCCACTTTTAACTTCCTCAATCCACCCAACGTGGTAACAACCGACCTGCAATTTGGGAATAATGTATTTGATCTTCAAGTAGAAATTTATACACCATGTAAGTTTTCAAGCAAGCGACTTCTTTTCTGCCCTTCTTTAATCATGAAAATCATCTAATCTTTTTGATTTGGAAACACCCGATTTAATTTTGTTTAGCAGTTAAATGAATTTAAATGTTAATAAGAAAGTAGCCACGGATTAGTGGCAAGACATTTAAAGGCATACCTTTGGTTACATATCTATTCTTATGCACTTTTAATTGAATACAAAAAAGATACTCTATTGAATTTTAGGGAGATTCCCGGCGTGGGCACCATCTGAACTTCCTCTGCCACAGCAGATGGACTATGACTTCAAGCTGATATTCCACGTTTTACAAGTTCTGGTCGCAGGGGACACGCCACAAAACGTTGTCCATGTCTTGCCAATACCGTACAACACCTCCGTGAAAAAAGACACCATTAATAAACCCTACACAAACGGCATGACAATTGACCTCAAAGGTGAAGATAGCTACTTCATAGTTTACCAACATAAGCTAAATTTGTTCATGAATTTACAAAGAGGATTACCAGTGGTAATCTCCTTGTGCACCCTAAACAATAAATGAAAGTACAGCAGTACCTGGACCATATTTGTTTTGCTGCAGCATCACGAGCAGCATCTTCATATATATATGTATCCACTGATTCACATATAACAAGTACATAATCACGATTGAACTGAAAGGCAAGTATTCATGTCAAAGCAAATGCACTGTGAAAAGAAAATGCTCGTCTCCCGAGCCAAATGTAGATAGAGGTTTATGTTATTATTCATGCTCAAGGCATTACACTTATCATTGAGGACGTAGAGAAGGCAGAACCTCGGTCTATTGACCTTGTATGCGGTATTCTTACCACTGACACTCATACCTGCTTTAGACATATCCGGATTGCAACTGCCTATTGAGGACTTCTGTGTGATATGCCTGGCCTCGTCCATTGAGCTGATGGTAACTATTGACACCAAACACCAGCAGAACGAGACAAACGAGGCCAACAACGAGTTCACTCTGAGCAATCTTACTCCGCCCCCGAACTGTCAGGGTGAGTACCCCTCATTATCTTTGCCAGGTGTAAACAGAGGCATTAGGAACTCGTTCTCAACAGTATTACAATAACCCATGGACAATTAACAGATAATATGTCTAGGTTAAGATAAAATCAGAAATAAATTTATGTTTGGTTTGAGTCACTGTATGCCATCTCATTTGGAGCGCTGCGGAATAGTCACATAGCTATCGCCTCGTTCAAATTCCTGCGCGCTCTAAACTTGATGGCGAACGGAGACACAGACTAAACACTCACCAATTTCTTTCCTATGACTTGAACTGTGCCATTCATTTCTAATGGACATCTTCACTGGTTGCGGTCCCAATCTAGGTGCCAGGTATTAAAGACAGACCGCTCCTTTGGAGGGCGTCCACTAAATAGGAACTCCTTATACACCTAAAAGAATATTAATCAGTTTATTGGACACTTCTCAACAATGCAGTTGATTTTAAAATGTGGCTACAGCTATTTGAACAGTGCATGAGATTAAAATGATGAATAGGAATGATAAGGTTACGTTGGGATTTACGATATAACAGTTTCGACTATATTGGGAGGTCTCGTAGTGGTATCCTGTACATCCTGGGTGACATCAGTCCGGGTCAGTCTACATCCGAGTGTTATGCACCTTAGTTTTCTATAACATCTTCATTCTCACTATTATATCTAAGAGATATTATGAGGTATAAATTCTATTGGAAAGGCGATATCAACAGATAGCTAAAATATTTGCTCATCATTGAGGAATACAATCTAATTTATAAAATGGGCGTTGTTTGATTCAAGTTTCTAGTGTGATAACCGTGGTATAAGAGATAAGAGCGACTCTCAGCAAACCTTTCTTCATAAAGAAGAATTTCCTGTATCCTGTTCAATTCAGCAGATGGCCTCGTCAATATATTTTCCGAGTGACATGTGTAACAAAGGATTCTATTAACGAAACAAAATTAATATGAATTGATACTGGAACTATACCTTTTTTACTTTACGTTAGTGGAAATCTACGATAACAACAATCGTCTAATTGACAGTTTAAGTGTACATTTGCAAGTCTTCACCGCATTTCTTTTCATATGGCAGGAATTGACCTGAGGATCAGGAAGTTTTCCATTCCTGGCTTGACGTATGACATCCTGTCCGCTGAGGTGGCTGTTAATTACGTCCTTGACATTGACGTCATTCAGCTGACGTCCATAGACAACCTTATCCCATCGGCCTCTGAACACTTCCACCTGCAGTTTTTCCTCAGTGGAGATAATGAATTAAAGACTGGCGTCATCAACTTCTCTGTGCCTCTTAGCACGACACAAATAAATGCCTTAAAGGTGAGATATGAAAGAATGTACTTCTAACATTGTACTTCTAACATTGTATTACAAGCAACTAATTTACCTAGTGCTTCCTGGATATCGTCTGGTTAAATGGAGATCTTCTTGTTAGAGATGGAAACCCTATTACATAATCAGCATTGATAGAAAGGCTGACCCTATAGATTTCTCAGTGCGGGGACAAGGGTAGCGTAAATTCACCACTTGAATACAGGGTACAGACTTGTACCTCTATTGTGGATAAGTATCGCTAAGCATATGCAAATTATTTAATGTTTTTACACTTTATTTGAAATTGATAGAAACAAATTCTGAATTGCACAAATCGAAAACATGTACGAAATCGACAAAATCTTCAAAGGTAAAAGCGGAACATCTGACTGGCTGATCTAAGACAAAATATATAAGATTTCTGCTCAAAATTCTATTAAAAAATTGTGTATCACCCGTGAATGTCCGATAAAAGTGGAGCTGATCTTCATCGATTTAAAGCTGGTCCTCTTTGCAGAAGGAATAGCACTATTGTCAGGTAACCAATAAATGTTTTGTCCCCTTTCTCATTGAAAGATGTCACTTCTGTTAGCTGGTCTAAATATTACAGAAGTGGGCCAATAAGGCTGAATCAAATGATACGGAATTAAAGGCTTTCCACTATCAAATTATGAAAATTAAATTCTGTTCTGATAAGACGATAGATACTGCAATGAATCATCAATGACACAAAAGTAATCGTCTGTCCTAAGTTGTAAATCAGTAGATGACGTCGACAGCTTCGACGTCAAGAGACGTTTAGTTTTTATACCACAGCGAGAACCCAGCCTCTCCTCGTTCTTGAACCGGAGGCGGCACTAGGTGAATGCTCTCTCTCTTGCTTCCTGTCTGCTAGGCCGGCTACAGCGGATGGGACCTGATGTCGCTCAGCGGAAGTGGGCTGACCGTCCCGCTGACCAAAGACACATACGCCCTCTGTTGGCGGACGGCCTACGTGGGGGTGCGGCTAGACGCCACGTTGCAGGTAATTGAAGTCAGTGCAGACAACAATGTTGCTCTGTATGCTGTTATCTTCGATTGTGGTGGTAAGTACAGCTTCGTCTTATTTTTGAAAATTCCGGTAGCCCTGCATATAAATATACCTTCTGCTAAACAGCCGCCCCCCAGCACACATAAAAACAGATATGAATGCAAACATAGCAAACAGTGTTGTGTCCCCTTTCCTTGGTATGATATCCGTGCGACTGTTGTAGAGCAAAATAGTTAGTTTAGCCCATTTTAACGGATTTCTATATAACTATTGACATCTCAATACTAATATCGAAAAATAGCCTAATGCTGCCTATAATCCGAATGAAAACCACAATTCCACATATTCAGCTTGCTTATCTTGGTGACAACTTTCCAATGTCATTCATCAGTCAAAATTGTATCGGCTGTCCAAACAATTTTATATAAAACAGCCCGCTTATATGCAGCGATTCCGTCTGTTCGTAGATAAGTTGGACGAGTGTAGCCGGGGCCTAGCAGCGTGTGACCACAGCGCTCTCTGCCATGATAAGCCGTTTTCCCTGGATGACACCAGAGGGGGGTACCTCTCAGTGGGTGCGTACAGCTCACGCACCTCACCCAAGTTTCAGTGTGAGTGCAACGCAGGTTACATACAGGCCAACGTCGAGGGGACTCTCTGTGAGGGTATGTACTTATAAAGCTGAACTGTATATCTATGTACATGTGGACAGAAGTTGGGGTTATCTGTTAGAGTTAGTACTCTTAAAGTTGAACTAACTCTATGTTATACTTCATACCTTTAAAGCTGAACCACAATACGATTTACACTGATATCCAAAAGTATATATACCTAACCTTCAGAACAACGCACTTTGTTTCTCGTGTGTGTAGGATGTGTAAATAGTTTGACATTATTGTGCAATGTCACCATTAATCGATATATACAGTAGAACCCCGCCTAACGGACACCCTGCGTAAGCGGACACCCCGCGTTAACGGACACCCTTGCTCGGAACGTTTCCCTCTATTAGATGTTTATCTTAACGGCCACCCCACAGGGGGCACCTTGGCCCGGAACGGAGAGTGCCCGCTTACGCGAGGTACTACTGTATATATGATAGAGCGAGTATATATGTATATATATATATATATATATATATATATATATATATATATATATATATATATATATATATATATATGTATATATACATACATACAATGGGATAGAACTGCTGTGATATGGATGGTATTCTACTGATGGAGAATCCCTTCTTTTGTTAATGATAAACAAATGTTTATTGACTGCTACCAATCAGATATAGCGGAGTGCACGGAGCTTGGTGATGACGGGGACGTACTTCATAACTGTGACCCGGCCAAACATCTCACTTGTGTGGAGCAGAACGGGAATTTCTCCTGCATTTGTATAATGGGATTCACAATGGAAAACGGTTTGTGCCAAGGTAATGTTCAGAACGTTTATATTTCTGATATTCCGTGTCGGGATTGCATATAATGTTATTTTGAAATATAATTCACGCTGACAACATTCTAATCTAATCGGTAAAGATATCATCTATATATATAAAAGGAATTATCAATTCTTAGAAGGTTAAATTCCCTTTCATGTGAAATATTGCGGAAAGCGCGTAGTATTAATTGATCGTGTTTCGATATAAAACATTGTTCATTCGGGTGTAAACGTGTTCTATCAACGTGTAGCCTTATTATCATCTGTCCTTGATAATTTCCAATAAATTTCAATATCAATCAATTATCAATTCAGGTTGTATAAAATTTACCTTCCATGGCCCACCTGTGGCTTTCTGGGCCCCACCTTGTAAACTGGGCACCATTCACCTGGGTCTGGGTCGTGTATACCCCCTCAGAGCGCCGACTGAAGCATGGGGACGGCATGAGCGGTGTGTGTCAAGTGCACTGACCGTTGATCACACAGGTCAACCTCTCACTGTGTGAGAAGGCGGCCCTATTTTTTTTTTTTAGAAACCATCGATAGGAGTACTTCCCATATTTCAGCTTTAATATCAGTATACTTACTCCTCGGACATGTTTCCAGGAGCTCAATTCCCAAGGGCAATTCCTCGCAAAATAAATGCAATTTCTTATACTCTAAAGATGTGTGTTGTGAAAGATATTCATCCAAGGCTTGGATACGCTGAGCCGTCTGCTTGACCTTATTTTTACATTCACTGTACCAGTTCCATTGTTGCCTGATAGGAGGTGTTTTTGGCTGATTGCAGACTTTGACGAATGTGAGAATGCGTCCTATAACAACTGCCACGAAAACGCATCTTGTATCAACACCCTAGGGTCGTTCAGCTGTATCTGTCTCCCTGGGTTCGAAGGCAATGGGCTGACTTGTGAAGGTGAGCATGTGTCCAATAGATACATAAATATCCTTTCTGTAGGAAGCATATCGCACCGTTTGAGTGAAACGAAATATGAGTGTTTTTTTCTTTTTAGATATTGTTTTATTCCACGTTCTGTCATACAAAAAACAGTTCTTCCATTGGGGAAACAGACGTATCGGTAAGGGGTATGTATACATGATGATGAGGAATGAGTATGGATTGTTATTAGCCATGCTAAATACGGATGTGTGTTACACGATACATTCGCTAAGTATACATATATCTATGCAATGTCCTTCATTATCAATATAGTCCCCTAACCCTTGTCGAGAACCTGAACAATCGGAATTATATAGTTTCTAGCGTTTAAGACTGTTCTCTACACGGTGTAGCTTATTCTGATCAGCTAGGGTAGCTTCTTCCAAAAACGAATGAGCAGTATTGTAATAATGGTCTGATACTGGATATGTAGATTAGCCTTGCAACGTCTAGACTCAGGTAGGAGTCTTGACGTCTATAGTTTCAATATCTTTATTTGAATCTGAAATATAAAACTAATGTACAATGTCTGACTTTTTTTACCATACTGTATCTGAAGCCTATAATGTACCTTATAAAGTCATGTTTGTTTAACAGATATCGACGACTGCCAAATCAACTCATGCGTTAATAACGGGATATGTATAGATGGTGTAGACAGCTTCAGTTGCAAATGCGCACCATTTACCTCTGGCCCTCTCTGTGAACAAGGTTAGTGTCAAAACAGCACGTACCTTGATGGCAACTCAGGAAAACATGTTGTTCACGAGTATGTGTGAACTTTGCATGAATGTATCTGCATCAAGTTACTCATAGCATAAAAACTGATGTTGGATGAGCGTTCTGCATTACAAATTGTTCTAATGAGGAAAACGGCTTTCGGTTGTCCATGAGAAAGCTAGTAACAAACTATTTAATATTCAATGCCCATTACCATAGCTTAGATGCAGTTCTAAATGATAGAAAGGTTTAAGGAGAAAGAGTTTAGAATGAGTTGAAATCTTTGAAAATGCGAATATGCCTAAAAAATAATATATTGTTCACAGAACTACTCTCCAATTGAATTCATATTGTTTTTCTTTTTCTTTATTTCAAGTGAACGGGAACTGGGGGCAGTGGGGTGAGTGGGGAAATTGTGATGCCTACTGCGGTCCGGGCCTGCGTAAACGCTACCGAGAGTGCAACGACCCAATGCCTTCTGGAGGCGGCTGTGGATGCGCAATAAGTGGTGACATCAGCACAAAGATGACAGACATCTGCATCATCCGCAGCTGTTTGCTGATAGGTAATGCTGCAGGCGTGGATTGTAGATTGAGAGACCAATGTTATAATACAAATTCGTTTTTGCATTTAATCATAAAAAACTGAGCCTTGGTCCTGTAAAAAGCAAATGTAGTGTTAGACCGCGAGAAAATGACTGAATGAATTGAATAGTTTGCTTTTTTGTTCCTATGAATATGGATTGTTCTTTTGAATTCTCATCTTGTGTTCTCGGTAACGTAGAAATGAGTCCTAAGAACTACCAACTAGATCATTTCAAAATATGTACGTGGATTACTATATTGCAAGCTAACTAATCTTTATTACTATTTCAGAGGCCGAAGCATGCTTGTTCACCCCATGTCCGCTGAATTCACGCAGTTACATTGGTAGAGGTGGCTTCTGTGGTTGCGAGTGCCTCTGGGGCTACAAGTTCAACACAGACACAGGATTCTGTGACGGTAATTTGAACCTACACCGAGGTTTATTATATTCATCCGCTGTGAACTATATAAGGTCTACTCATCTAGAAGATTAGACACGAAATCCACTGCTTGACGTCTTATTTCGTTTAATACTTGTTTTCTATACTCATAAACCAGTTTGAATCCCGTTAGGCGTACAGAGTACAGAGTTTGCTTCTAGAAAACATAGAATTATACCCTACTCTAAGTTGCGTATCTTTACCTTGTACCTGCGGATTTATAGATTTAAATCCCATTTCATTCTAGATATCGATGAATGCTCAGAACTGACGCCGAAAGGGGTACCAGTCCACGACTGCTGCGACCCTAACGGCAGGTGTGAGAACACATACGGCAACTTCCTATGTGTCTGTCTTCCTGGTTTTGAGTTTGTCGGGAGTCTGTGTGTCAGTAAGTATGTCGTTGCAAGTATGGTCTGGCCCTCTGCTTTTGAATAGCGATACTTAGACTATGGGCAGTATTTTTATATATTAGAAGTAGAAGCTCAAATCTGGATTTATAAACCTTATGTGACCTACACAGGACACTCTTTCTATCTTTTTATCTACTATTTCATAAGATTCCATGACTGTTAAAAATACTAGGGTAGGGCAGTGTTTGTGTATCATGGAACTAGTACTTTAAATCCGTGATTATGATTCCCATGACCTTTATTGATCTTCCTAAAAGGAAGAAGGATATGTGAAGAGGAAAATTTCTATTTTCTCTGTCTACCAGTGAAAAAGCCTTCATGCTCAATGTACTCCAAACATAGATAAATGGTAAGAGTAGTTCAAAATTTTGGCTATAAATCATGCTACACATAGCACTCATGTGTGTATCCCATGCCGGGAAAGGCTAGATGGGGACGAAAGGGTCTAATTTGTTTCATTTCACATATTTTAATTCATTGGCGGTCAAACTTGATCTATTTATTTCAGACATAGACGAGTGTAGTATCCCAGATACCTGCTCCAATTCCTCCGAGACATGTGTAGACGTGCCAGGATCATACAACTGTGTGTGTAAACCCGGGTTTCAACAGCGTAGTGACGCTAATCCCTGCCGAGGTTAGTGTTCTTTCACCTAACACCACTGTCTAGTGCTTATATGTCGGAAGCAATCACAGTACACTAGTCCGTTTACGAATCGTACACCTTCAGAGGTACGGCCACAGAGTAGAGAGATACGTCCGTGAAGGTCAAAGAGAGCATGGCTGGTATTGGTCAGCGCCGCTAGGGGAAAGGAATATCATGGTTCGTTGTTCTATTTATAGCATCAGTTTGACAAGATCTGATTGGTTCCGACAAATACACACTAGACAGCCCTCTTAGACAGACACAGTATTTTACTCAGTCCACTACATGATGGTATTTAGGGATAGGACAGTGTGGGAATGAATCATCTATTGTGTGTGGGAGCAAGGTGTCTTTGCATAAAAGGATGTCAAAGGTTAGGACCAGTGCAGGACATAAAAAGACAATATTCGAAATGACAATAGCTAATTTCCTTTAAAAGAATCGTTATCATCCGTGTGCACATATGATGAATATTTAACTACTCTAGGATATATTGGCAAGGGGTGGTCATTGCACCAGCTATATAAATCGCCTTCTTCAAATATACAAGTCATAATTCTACCCACTCGCACCCTTATCACTACTCATTCTATTTTGTTTCCACTTTTCGACGTGTCATTTTGATATTTGATATTCTCAGCATCTCAATCATTTATCACAAGATTGAAATAGATTTTAATTTCCAAAGCAGTAATCTCTCTTCTTACGGAGGGAGTAAAACGTCAAGAGGGCTGTGATTATGTACCGAACGTTAAAGCCTGACATTTAAAGCTATGTAAAGGGAACAGAGCCATTGTTAGTTCATGAAGCAGTCACCAGGTGGCTGACAGTATGACGCCACCATTCGGGGGACAGAACCTGTACTTTGGCCCTTGGTTCTTACGAAAATTAACTGACTCACAAAGTTTTATCATAGTCCCTTTGTCTCTTTACACAAGTCCCAGAATAGGATGACTTAAAGATGACTCCCAAGACATGTTTTTTCTCACATGAAAGGCTCTAAACACATGTCTGAGAGAGGCTAGAATTGTAATAATTCCCTTTTATGACTGACTAACCTTTGCACCTTCAGTAGTAAAGATCACATGTGTTTGCACTTTCAGTATTGAAATACCTTTACTCTTGGGGGCAACACAGTGGCACCCAGGGAACATAACTTATTTACCGTATACAGGCGTATCTCTGAATATTAATAAACGCGTAAACGGTAGTTATAGTGGTGATATATCATTATTCATAACTATTTCTCTTCTAGGGGAACGTATGTATAGCTATGGTCCGGAGGCCGGCGATACACGACTTAACACGACGACCCGACTCACCGATGAATTAGTCAGCGAAATACTTCCTGTGCGTCATGGTATCCCCATGGCAGATAAACTACTATACGGACTTTATGTGAGTTTATGGTTCCATATGCTGCAGTTGTGATAGAGGCCCTTAAAGGGGTAAAACTACAGTTTATCCACCCTGTACTGGGTGTTCATTGATTAAGCTGTTTGAGCATCAATACACTTCCAGATTAATTAAAAAATGTTTATATAGATGAATGGGAACTGCTGTTAAGAGATAACAGAGAAATCGGCAGGTTCATACATTTACCATCGAGTAGTATATGGAAATGGTAATTATTAGCTGGTTACAATGGACAGACCTTTGTCATCCAATACTTATTCTTTGGACTAGCATCCTCTACCATCACCTTTCGGTGAGACCAGAGAAGTATGATACAATTAAATCACATAGAGATATTGACACAGTACTACTCATAGTTATCATTTTCCAATGGCCGGATACACCTGACAGATCTCTGAGAACGGAGTCGTCGTGGGGACTGAACAACACAGGGAGACTGACTACAAGGACGCCTTCAAGCGCCCTCAACCTTTGACCTCCCTTTATCTACCCACTGACCGGCAGGTGGAGGCACTGATCGCCGTCTTCTGGGCCGACGCCAAGCTCAACTTCAACGACTCTGCCGTGAGTGCACGATAAATTGATCTTCAGTACCGGGACCAATAGTACACTCTCACGGTATTATGAAAAATGCAGGTGTTTTAGAGTGAGGTACCTCACAAAACTAAGAATCAAGCATTGGTCTTTGTTAACATATCTTGTTCACCCATGTGTGAATTCGCACGAATTTGGGAAATTATTTTAGAATCCTGGAAAATGTTAACAATTTTTGCTTTACCTTATTTTATGCTGAGGCGATTTAACCTATCTCTTTTGAAATGTGTTGTATGATGTTGTATTTCAGGTGTGGTACCAGAATTATACTGACCAGTCATTGGATATATTTAGTTACGTTGACCAGCTAATGGTCAGTCTTGGGGTCAGCGGTTTCACTCCAAGTTACATCCTGAAAGTGACCTGGCTGAACCTTCGTCCTCACTACCTCATACCCAATACGTCAGCAGCACACACTGACCAGGTTGGCTAAACATCACATTTGGCTCTTACCGATTAGAATTTATTCCATCAAATGTATTCATAAGTTGAATAATGCACATAACTTTAATTTGAAATAATATTCATACGTTCATATGATATTGGCTCGCCATTCTATAAAAGAATGAGGATTTGCACATCAAGTGGACATCCATATTAGAATATCTCCCCTGCTATAGAAGTCACCTGGTTTAAAGAAAAAAACAACCTTAAGGGTACATTGTTTTAAAGGACTCTCTCTCTCTCTCTCTCTCTCTCTCTCTCTCTCTCTCTCTCTCTCTCTCTCTCTCTCTCTCTCTCTCTCTCTAACCTACTTGGAATATCCCCTGCCATTCAATGTTTTTCACCACATGGATCCTGGGCACATAGCCCACACAATGACAAAAGCCATTTAACATACGCCAGTGCTCTCACCATACATACCGTATTCATGAACACTGCTAGCTACAGCATACCTTTTATTAATTGGACAGGTGAATAACTTCCAGGCCTTCGTGGTGACAGACTCTGCGCACACCTACGTCATTTGTGTGTATGAGGACAGTGCCATGACGTGGTTTCCCGAGTACAGGTGTGTCATCCCTCACCTTTGTATCACCGGCCTATGGTTTACCTGTGTGGCCAACAGTAGCCCACATCTGTCACAGTCACCCATTCTAAAAGGATTGTCTAGTTTTTAATAGGATCTCTTTCATATTCCATGATTCTCTAATTCCCAACAGTGCCACCATTTACCTGAGTCATGTCTATGGTTGATTTCTGGATGTACATGCCAACTATGTTTCGAATACTAGAATATCATTGCGAACATTGAATAATCAATGAATTTGGCGTTGATACGTTTTCACTATCCAAACGATGGGTAGCGGTCATATTCGGTTCTCAGTCCCAAAATGAATTGAATTAAATTCTAATATTCTTCAATAACACATTTTTGATTATACATAAATACATCATTAGAGAAAAATATTCGAGTGCAAACAAAAACTAGATACCATTTGATATTTAAGTATTTCCTGACTGAATTTCACCTCAGCGAACTGTGCCTTGATTTTCGTGTTAATCCTCAGTCATCGCGAGGTGGTACAGATTTACGAAGGCTACCCAGCCTGGGTGGGCTTCGTGGCCAAAGGGAAGAATGGTACAACTGAACGTTACCAGGATGTGAACAGTGGTCACTGGAACAATGACCTTCTGCCTTCCTCTCTCAACGCGTACCGCATGGACAACCGTCAACTTAAGCCACTGACCAGTGGACGCGTAGGGGTCACCATGATGAGACTGGACACCAACTCTGACGACTACCACAACCCAGGAAAAAGCTGCTACCTGTGGGCCCAGGTAAGACGACGCTATTATATGCACCGATTTCAACTAGTTGGTTTGTGAAATGACACAAGGGTTCGTCTCCTTCGATCTGTCAATCGTCCGGTCAGATTCGTTTTTGGACTGTTCGTCATGCAAAAAACGGTAAAAATGCAAGTGTAATGAAGATATTGACTTACGTAGCCATGATGGTCGTATGCATGCTACCCGTCTACTTAGAAATATTCAAAACTAAGACTATAGGATTAATTCCTCATTCAGGATAATGTTTGCGTTTACGTATACACTATTGGCAAGCATGGTAATATCATAAATGGGATTGCACTCTCCCTACTCAATACACCCCTACTTTTGATCCTATATGATGCCTATATTGATAAACATATTAGACACTTATAGAACTTTCGTTCTCATTTCCATTGAAGATGGAGCCAAACCCTGTAGAGTGGGCTTTCGGTCTTCTCGGCGGATGCCCAGATGTCATGGCACAGGCGGAGGAAGACCCCCGTTTTATGGAGGTTTTGGACGCTGTGGCGATTAATGAAACTGCGAGACCAGACCTCTCAGTGGACCCAAATGTTCGCTGTTTCACAAAACTATTCTCCTTACATGGAGGTGAGAAAATCAATCGAAATCCACAATCACCTATCTAATACTCCATTCAGCATTTTTTCTTTAGCAATTCAGCTTTTGCCTTCCAAATTAGAAAGCAACCGAGTGATGTAGACTTTAACTATTCTTGTAGTTGAAGAGAGACTAGTTTCTGAATAACCTTAGCAGAGATTTGACCTTTAAACAAGATTGCAAATTAAACCCAAGTAGTCATTACGCAATAACACGATACATTCATTTAATTATCAAGGGATGCCTTGTTTGTATCCTTTTTTTCCATTCCGAAGGTCCTATATATATTGAAATTCCCACTTAAAGTATGCCATTCAACGGAGAATTACATCCCCGCACATTCGATCAACTTAGAAGGTGGTACTGAAATCGACACTCATTATGATAGTATCTGGTCATCCATCACCATCAAGTCAAACTTCTCTTGTTAGGTGGAAACATTCAATGTTGCTATCGCAACAGGAGCGGTGCCATGATAGGGAACAACATGTGCCGACCCGGTACTAACGATCCTAACTACAGCAGCCTGGGCCTTATACACCGCTACAACATGGTGAGTTGCTCATTTTTCTCTTCTGCTTCAGTAAAAATCGTTTTCATCAACATAATCCATTGCCAAACTGTCTACAACTTTCACATTACATTCTGTAAGTCAGTTATATTTTCAATTCAGTGGATTTAGTTTAACCCAATAAACATTAATGAATTGTTATATGATTGTGATACAGACTGATGAACCAAACAGTACACACCAGCTGATGGACGTACAACCATATCGTTGGTGTTGTCTCGAAGCTCCGTCTGATCTGGAGGAAGATTATGGTCAAATGTACCTCAATAAGCGGCCCGCCGCCTCTAGCACCAACTACGACCGCTTCCTTTTCGGTAGGCAGTGTTTCCTGAAATGGACATGCTGGGAGAATAGAGATACAGCCTTTTGCTATCTTGTATTCATAGAGAAAAGGAGGACTCTTATATAAGCAGTTTAGAAATGACAGATTCCAGGTTTAAAAACCAGCATATAGTGACGTTATTAACACGTGCTACAAGTATCTGAAACCTTAATGTGAGAATATATATATCTGGTCTGATTGCATTTAACCGTATGAACGCTTGAAGAGTCATTGACCGTTAGAATGAATTTCTGGACAACCATTAAATAAATTCGCATGCTTTCCGCTAGTGTCAACTCGGTGGGGGTTGTTTAAAGGATATTTCACATTGGCCGTATAGATATCCGCTTTACTCACCAATACAGGATGGTTCAATGGGTGGAGACTGTTCATGTAGGTATCACAATGAGTTTCATTGTCAGGCGTCTTCATGAGATGAGCTATTGTAAAATTGATTTAGCTCGATGCCATTTCTGTAACTTTGAATTGTATCTCAATAATCTTGAAATGTGTTCTCCTTCTAGCACTGTTTCATGGCGACCCTCACTACGTGACCTTTGACGGGCAGCGCCTGACCTTGGACGGGGTCGGCGAGTTCGTCGTCCTCAGGTCCCATGATCCTCAGGTGATGATACAGGTGCGTCAGAACAAGGAGGCAGCCGCCAACAGCTCTGCTGAGATAAAGCGCACCTACATCAGGTAAGTTCCGGTGTGTCCAGTAAAAGCGAGTCAATGGGGAACAATTATTATAGGCATTCTTATAACTTTTTCACCGCAGCATGATGCCTGAGGCGTTTCCGTGGCTACCACATCATAGTGCCTCTCGGCATTGTTGATAATTGTATACAAAATTTGATATACAGAGAAAAAGTTGTTTCAATTCTAAAAAAACTTTGACAATTTACTCGGAGCATATGGGTCTTCAGAATAACAAAATACCATCGCTTACCATGCGTAAAATACGGAAAACAAGTGATAATGCTTCTTCTGGTTTTAAGCTGCCTTGGGTCGGGTTATTACAAGTATTGCCTGTAGTGGGATGCTGTATCGCGAGAATTGGGAGCTGCAGATTAATGGTTAGACTCTTTTTTTCTGAGTCAAAGAGTACAGATGAACTTGACAATTCGGCTACATAAGTATTTATGGTCCATACTCTTGGCCGATTTGAAAAATGGAGAGGTTCTGCACTTAGATACCGTCTGGTAATGCCAGCCATGTGGGTGTAACCTAATGTCAATTTCCACACAGTGCTGTAGCCGTACGAGTTGGGGATCAGTCTGAACCCAGCCTCCAGGTCTACATGCGACGTGACCGCCCCGAGCGACCTCTCGAGGTGGTCGTAGGGACCACAGAATGGACGGAAGACTCGCCCAATCCCAAAAATGTCATCATATCCAGACAAGGTGGGTTGCCGCAATCTCGTTTTAATGTGTTGTTTTTCATAGGGATTATACGAGCAGTACCATGATACCACCTGTAGAACCGTTAGATCGGCTCATCCGGCGTTTACATTAGATGACTAAATACGTGGCGACTGCATATCGTCCAGCCAGTAGTCGTTTGGTGATGGCAATGTTCACCGCAAAAGTCGTCATCCCCAGAATGTACCCGAGTGTTTACACTGACGACTAAGTTTGCACAGAATCGCCGCCCGTGTAGACGACTAATTGTGTAATGTGATGTAACCAGACGATCTGCAGTCGCCACAAGCTTGGCGTTTACATTAAACGATTTCTATCATTTTATTGATGAAAGTCAGGAGGTGCATGTATCGGAATCGCCAGCCAGAATCGTCAAGTGAAGACGCCGGGTTACAGGAAATAGTGGACACCAAGTTACAGTGGACAAGCGGAGTCACTCTCAAGGATGTCCACTATTCCTGGGTTTCACTGTAATAGCATGTAGTAAATCATGATCATAGCCAAGTTGGCCATACTAAAGACCAAGGCGATGCCGTTTCACTGGGCTCTATTTTTGCAGACGACCCACTCATTGGACAATGCGTGCAGTTTGTATTCCGCCTGGAGTTGGTGATGCGTGTCTGTCACCCTGACAACCGGTTGCGCGTGGTGGTAATGCTGCCGGAGAGTCTCATCAACCACCATTGGGAGGGGATCCTTGGCATGCCCGACTACAACATGCAGAACGATATGAAGCCGTTCACCACTGGCGGCGATGCATTGCCTCTGGATCCGGACTCCTCGGGGGACATCAAGTATATCTTTGGTCTCTCGTGTAGGTAGCCATGCTCTATCTCTTCTTTTCCCCAGTGATGATGCTGAAGATGATGATTGAGATTTTGATTCAGTAATGGTAACCCTGGTAGTGATACATAGAATGAAACTGCTTATTTCAATATAACACCATAACATTAACATTATTTTTTTTTCAGTTATAAATGTCATTTCCCACGAAGACTGTTCATGTCTTTGTCTGTGCTAACATCCCTTCAACTAAACAGGGAATGGAAATCCTAAAAGTAATATTATGTAAGCGGCGATAAAATGTGTCATCATCGTAATAGATATATTGTCCAGGGATAGATGAATTATACATTTGATATGCATATATGTCTAATATATAAAGAAATGGAGCAACGTATTATGGATCTATATGGTCCGGAAACATATGAACTATAAGCAATGCGCAAACAAAAAATGCAATATTTATCCACGTGCAAATGATTACTGATGATTGCATCTAAGGAATCTAACAAGATTGATATTACAGGGCCAGTTCCTGGGACAGAATTTAAAGCTTGTGTTAGGAATGTAGTACAGTTTTTTTCACCCATTGTAAATGCTTGGATCTTTGAATATTCAGGGGCCCTTCCGTATGTGTTCGGAGCACACGGAGATGCCACCTCCACAGCCAACAACGCTTCTCTCTTCTCCCGCTACGGTAACAACTACATCCGGATCTCCGCTTACCAAACAGAGATACTGGCGGCTGATGAGTTTGTTGACGGTTTCTTCTCGCCCAACTTTTACACATGTACCGACGCCACCGACGCCGAGCGTGTGGCGTGTAACGGAACGGACCCAGTTTCATACTGTGAGTGCCTGCATGAGGTGCGCGCAACGGGAGACCCCCAATACGGCCGACGGCTGCTGGACTCCATTGATCGCTTCAACCAGCTGAAAATGAATCTGAGTATGTGAAGTAATCATAAGATATAATGGTATATACCCTGCGGTCTATTACGAATGAAATTCATTTCGTACATATGATTCACCTAGTAGTATATCTGAAGTGTATTTAATTATGCTCAGCCATTTTATGAATTCATTACATTTATAACACAGAGATAAGACAACCTTCTATGTGCACTTCAAAGTAGGTCTGATTAAGTGTTTTATTCTTATAGCAATTCGGGCAAAACTAGAACAACAGAGTCACCCTGTTACATTCTGGTAATATGTCTTAATCTGTAATAGGTAACCAGAACCCCGAATTCGCACCACCAACACCGAAAGTTATCTACATCAATGAAAGCGAGAGTTTCTCCGTGCCTATTACATTCCGAGACGTGGATGACAACGAGGTGACCTTGACGTACAGTTTGAAGGACACGGATGGCCGTGAGTTGCTCGTGAGTCAGGACCCTGCACAGACCGGCGTGGTTGTGCCTAACACCGGGGTGTTCGTCGGGTCAGTCGGTCAGAACTTCAGCTTCACACTGAGTCTTAGATTGGACACACCTCAACCGGTTTTACTGGAGTTCACGGCCACCGACTCCAAGGGTGCGACGACCGTCTTCCGGCCGCTGCTGGTGCTCTGTCAGTGTGAGAACGAGGGCCGGTGTGATCAGGAGTATTACAAGGTAAGTGTTTTGGGGATGGGCAGACATGCCATAGCGATTCTAACAGCGTACATTTCCCATTGAATGCGCTTGTAGGATATATACAAATGTTAGGCTATTTTGATATTGACTCGGAGGCATATGTCAATATGCTTCTTGAAACTTGATATGATTTATTGCAACCTGCCATATTTTATTCTTCCATCTCCTGAGTTGGTTGTATCGGTTATGGTTAGAGCTGGGAAAGGACAGAAATGAATGGCCGACTAAATCTAATTGACCGTACATTACTACAGTCATGATAGTTTTCATGGAGTAATCATCCTCATATTATCAACACTAGGGACCAAAGGAAAAATATTATAAAGACCACTGTCAATTAGATATTTAGCTACATTTTTTATCGCTGGCTCCTTGATAATTACAGATCGTTTTTGAGGAAACACTATCTAAATGCTCCACTCGTGGTAATGATAACTACCTGTTCAAGACTGAGATTTTGTTAAATACAGTCATGTCAGGTCCATGCAAAGATACCAAAACCGGCTGCCATCGAGTTTCTGGAACGCCTTCCCTCTCGCCTTCAGCTGTAATGACATGTCGTGACGTTTGGTGTCGCTGCAGGTGTTGACGGAGGGCTTCGCGTTGGCCGCGTGTCAGTGTAATGTCGGGTGGGCCGGCGAATTCTGTGAACTGGACTTTGCCGGATGTAACACCACCTGCTACCAAGGTAAAACTAGATATATCATTACTCACGTCTAAATAATACCTTTTTGTATGCAGACCACTGATTTGTATCTAATCACTGTTGGGAAGTGTTATAATTTAGAGCACTGAGGAAACCTTGCAAACTGGATAGATAAGATATCTAATGGGTATAAGTAGTTGAACACATTTCCGTGTCGCAACTCGGTTAGGTACTTGCATTTCGGCGTTTCCACCTACCGATTATTACCACCGAGTATGACGTTTGGCATTGTCGACAGATTATGTGATGCTTTAGGTGCAATTATCATTTGAGGTGGAAGTGAAAAGGATCAACGATTGATTTCTTCAACATTACGTAATTAGCACCACCGACCGACCTTTTCTACCAATATGTCCATGTTGAATTAGTCGGTTGGCGGCTATCTCATTTTTAATAGGAAAACAGTATGTTTTCTTACCACCACCGATTATGCCCATCGATAATTTATCAAGTAGTATCACGGGCCGACATTTTTACTGGGAGCATATAATCGGTGACCTTTTCAGCGGCAGGTGGAAAGGCCTCATAAGTTACCTCTAGTACCTTACATCAATAGATTAGTGTATACAAGAATAGGAAGTATATTTCATAACGTTCATTTGTGTTTGTGTTGCTTTCGGAAGGTAGCTTTGGTAGTTCCCAAAAGGAGGCTATTTTATTCTGATGTCGCAGAATCCATATTCAGTACTTTCTCTTACATTCAGTTTAAAAGTAGCTTGGCGGTAGTTAGTGTATGAGGCTGTGCTTGTTGACTATTGCACGTGAACCCTTTCTCAAGCGTTCGCTTTGTATGCGATCTGTGGACCATAACGACTACGGCAGTTATAGCATGCTGCTACCACACCCCAATTCGTGACGTGCTACAATTATATGCACTCTCTGATCGTCCAAGTGTCACACAATGTGCGATACGGACACTAACCCCATATTGAACGCGCACACAACAACAGATGTCCTCGTCGACTACCAGCTAACTTTCTTCTCTATGGGCCAATCTGTTACATAAAAGTACAGTTAAAATGGGATCCACACGAGATTTGATGCAAATAGTTTCCTTTCGGAAACAAATGATAACCGGGCGATGGTGCATGCCGATGTAGATGTAAATCATAGCAGATGGATTGCTGTCAAAACAAATTTTGTATCAGTGCATCTAAGGGGGAGGTAGGCTCTGTTTTATAGGGGTAAAGGGACGTGCTTAATGCTGTCAACATCACATTGATCTACTTATAGGGTACTTACCAGGTACTACTCTAGTACCCACAAGGGGATCTCGCCAGTATATCTTCTTTAGCCCACACAAGTTATTTGTGAATAAATCAGACCTCTTTAAAAGAACTCCTATATTGATATGTACCCTTTCGTTCATGATGAAACTAAGTTTTGAAACTTTTTACCTTACTGCCACTGTTTCTTCCTTGGAGGGAAGTTAAAAGCAAGCCTCGTCATGTACAAGGCAGTAGTCCAGTAGTTCAATGGTTCTCTAAGACATTAGCAGCAGTAGATTTTTTAGGGCTAAAATGTGTCGGTTACGCTCCAGAAAGATTTTAGAATAATTAACATAAATATTTATAAGGTGAGATTGAACTGAGTTGTTTGGGTTATCTATAGGTTGTGAGGACGTCAAGGCTAAAGTGTTCGGGGGGAACTACTCGAGCGACTCACAATCTAACTATACGAGCGACTCACAGTTTGTGTGTGACCCCTGCCCGGCTGGAACTGAGAACTACTCTAACATCTGCAGCCGTGAGTATCAGTGTCTAGCTGTAAGCAGGATACCTCCTATATAGCTGTTCTGGTAACCTTTCGAATAACTAATACCTGTATCTAAACAAATGTGATCTTAATCTAGAAAAGTATATTTTGGTGCTGTACGGTGTTTAGGATGTAACAGAAAATCTTTACTTACTTAATCATCTGATGCTCTCGGGAGATATGCAATGTGTGCATTGTTGTGTCCCATGTGTGTAAAATCACAGAGTTAACATATACAATATACGGTTTATTCCATGCTACTGCACCCTAATGACGTATGTTTCACTGCCCATTTTACTACGCTGTCTACTATTCGACCTGTTCTCGCATTCTCTCCATATGGTATGTGAATTGTATGCGACGGGAATAGCATACTGGATGCATGCGTGTTGGTGTTATTTCAAATTCTGCCTGTGGACATTATGATACTTCTAAAGACATCCATGTTCCCGGATCAAAGAGTCGCATTTCTATAACAAGCATTGGCACAAACATAATTGGTGGAATGTTACTTTGGTTGAGTGTTAATTTGTTATCAACAATGTCGGTTTGGTCCTGTAGAGTCAACAACTAATCCACATTTGTACTTTTTCTCTTCGTGCAAACTACTTTTTATTGTGTTTATTTCTCTAACAGATAAGATGGTCGTATAGTAAAATCTAACAATGTAATTATCACCCCTGTTAGCCCTGTCATTCATTGCACGAATTGATCGAGTCGTGGGATCTATACCGGTCATTGATCACTGAGCACAGATAAGCATCCATAGAAATGGCCATCTAGTGTACTCGAATACTTATAATTGTGAGCTGTATAATTAGAAATGGAATTTCACTGAGAGTCATACAGACTGGCAGTAACTGATAATGAAGCGCAACATGACCCATTAAGCCGATGGCAAACGAGGACACTTTGTATGGACCCTAAGCGACTAGACTAGTCTGCAGCAGTCCTCAGTCTTGCGGGGTATGAGATCTTTTCATACAAACCAAAATATGATATTTTCATACAAACCAAAATATCCAATGTAAACTTCCATATTGAAACTGCGCCAAGTTCCGCCAAACCCGGAACAGAAAACAGCAAATGTAGATATCTTGAAACCTCCTGTGCGAAAGTATTGCAGTATTGGGGCTTTGGGAAAGGAACAGAGGGCCAGTGTCTCAGTTTCTTAGAGACTTGCCCAATTGACAATGACCAATCAATAGATACCGAAATACCCCATTGACCAACTGGTGCTTGATATATTTGGATCCTCGACATGCTGTTGTAGAAATGACTAGTTATCTGGGTGCAAGTATATGTTTCGGAAAATTGACCTAGAGACTAAATATAACCCAAACCTTTCAATTGTTATTCATTTATAATTCCACGCTCATTCATCAATGATGAACATACCATTTAGTTAGTTAGTCAATAACTCTCTATTGTCTTTACATTTGATATAATTTGTGGGGGATTTCAGGAATAAATGAGTGCATTTTGGTGAAGGATGACCCTCGTGCTGACCTCTGTGACCAGGCGTGCCTAAAGCTTGGAGACCCTTACACCTGCAGCTGTGGACCGGGTTATGATCTGGACCCAGTGTTGGGATTCAAATGCCTAGGTGGGCAACAAATGGCTTTACTACTTGTCAACTAATTAAATTATCAGCTATCAGTAATCATATTGAATGCATGACTCCCGGCCTATTGTTTACGGTGCTGGAAATAAATCATTTATGAAAGTATACTTCAATTCTTTTAAAGCCTTCTGGTTATATTTCTCAGGGGAAATGAAGTTGAAGTTATTAAAAAGGATATATTGGGAGAATTGTGAGCGACATAAAGGTAGAAAAAGAAAGTAATTGAACTAAACCAAATTTTCACCGGGAATTTTATAAATAACTGGGAAGACTCAGAAGCATGAATCAAATATCGACGGAGCTTTCATATTTATATGTTACATAACCGAGATTGTGTTTGGAGAGTTATTCTATAATAAGGGGTGTGATATAAATCGAGTGATGATTGATTATCTGCAGACCACCCTGAATGCGCCAGTCCATATCTCAACGATTGCGATAAGGTGAATGGTTTTTGTAAGGACCACCCAGAAGGGTCTTACACCTGTTACTGCAACGCCGGGTTCCAACTAATACCTGACAGCCATTTATGTGAAGGTAGGAATCTTCTTCTGGAGTTCATATTCCAATCGTCTAGGTATATAGGACGGTATATATACGATGAGGCAATTGGTGTTTCCCTGGTCCACGGTTTTCATGTAGTGTGCCATTAATTAAATTTGTTTGTTTGGCAAGGCAAAGATATCCTTTCAATCAACACTGAATCAAAATACTTAAGAAGACATAGGAATCTGCAAACCTTGAAATGCAAGGCTCTCCAGTGTATACGTATGGCCAGTAAACTGCTTTTGATTGATATATTTATATAGAAATTGATATAGGTAAACTTCATTACTGATAGCTTCGTGGTAAACTAATGGAAACAAGTAAACCCTTATTAAGTGATGCCATAAATCTAGTCACGTGTCTGTAGAACTTTGCGTTTTGCTTACTGACCCCGTTTTGTAAGTATTTTCATTTATCTTTGCAATTTTTCCCAGCAATTATTTTACACAGGCTGATGGTATATGGCAGACAAAACTCATTCCAAAATGAAGTATTACATCTGAAAGAGGTTCCACTTGTGGTTCAATCCTCTTTAAGCTTTAATTTAAACAAGGTTGTGTAGCTGACTCAATTGAATATACTACAATGTTTCCATAGCTGGAATATTAAGCAAGTAGCATCACAAAAGACAATGAATGTTTATACATATTTGACGTGCGCCGCATGTACGCAGCCAGGGCCATCTGCCGACACGGCACGCTGTGATTGCTGGTGCGTGACCCGTCATCGGCCACCAGCGTCATGGCAACGACACCAACTCTTTCCTCTAATCACCACCGAACCATATCAATAGATGCCTTGCTGTCTCCCGTCTACATACTAACAACATATCCCTCACAAGAGAAACAGTTTCAATTATTCATTCTACGGCTTGCGTAACTTCAACCGATATCATTGGAGACTACATACAATTTTGGCGGGAAGCGACAGTAGACCCTGTGGTGTGAAGTCGGTCGATTGTCGTCTGCTTGTTGATATCCTTTTTGGACGCACCGCAGACAGAAACGAGAGACTTGATTGGTTCCTTGCTATGGGTCAGAGGTTAACATCCAGTTAACGACCAATCAGATGGCGCCGTTGGCGGCAGGTTAACTAGACTCGCCGCGTTTTGGTGAATTATTGATGTCATGGTGGTGAATAAAGTGTCAGTGTTGCCTGTGTTCTCTGCAGATGTGGACGAGTGTCAGACGTACAACGGCGGCTGTGAAGGGACGTGTATTAACAACCAGGGCTCGTTCACCTGTAAGTGTCCGCCCGGGACGCGGATCAACCAGAATAACCCCAGGCTCTGCCTCCGTGAGTATGACCTTTGACCTACTGCTCATTATTTCCCCTTCTAATTTTCCAGCATCATGTCTGCTGCAGTTTTAAAATTGGTACTAGGTGATTAAGTTATATCTTTATAGGTCGAAAGTGAAACTGGCATGTGTCAATTAATATTGTGTCTACTGTGTATCTATGTTCCATAGCATTTATCAATGGAGGTCCTCTGAACTACCATTTAACAAAAATCACACTGTATTACAGATTATAGATCATAGAGGAGGTATAGAAAATGTGTCGCTATATATAACTGTCCCTTGTTGGTGCTAGTTGATTAGGAAACCATGATATTCATCATGACAGATGTCAGAGAGGTGCTTCGGGTAGAATTCTGAATAATTAAATAATGCCATTATTCTAAAAAAAAGGTGTGGCTAATCGAAACAGAAAAACTGGTAAATTAAATCCAGCACAGAGTGGTATACCTTTACCTGCGTCCTGTAACTCTCCCTCCTCATGATCAGCATTAACAGATGTCTGCGGCACATTACATTTTAATCGGGAAAAATTCAATAAACTAGCTCATAAAACTGGTGGGCGTCACACCACACACTACCCTACACCGTATCTATACCGCCCCCTGGCACCTCGGTTCTTCCATGGACTGCTTGTGGGAATTTGCTGAATTGTTGATAATTTTCCCATTCGTTTTCTGTTGGCTCCATGAATAATTAGGGAGGATAGTTGGTCGTGACAATGCAGATAGCTTGGTGTCCTCCGCACATGGTCACCCAAGCATGTCTGACTCTCTGGCTCGGCTGAGCCACCGCAGAGCGGTTTGTGTGTCGACCAGAGCCGCTCCGGGGCGCTGGCGGGAATAAAAATTGAATAGTCGTGTATCAATTATTCACACATATTGAGTATCTGACGTAGGGGGACCCGCCACTGGGGGTGCTCAGTGCGTGTGCACAAAAAGTTCGCTAAAATAATGGCCTACGGCGGCACTCTCTCTCCCCCACCCGCTCTCACCGCGTGGACCACTCAATACAGGTAGCGTTGACAAGTTAATGATTTGGTTGGCACGGATGACTTCAGGTGAATGATCCTAGACATTAAGTATATATATAATTATATATATATATATATATATATATATATATATATATATATATATATATATATATATATATATATATATATATATCCGATACCAGTCTCGTGGCTTTGTCCAACTTCCACAGCTACACTGTCTGGTAGTTAGAGGTAGGGCTTCCACATTATCAATATGTAAAGTAATATTCCAACGGCAGACACTTGTCAAATGTATTGATGCTCTGATAACTGTTCTGATCTCTAATGTATATTATTCACTTATGTGACATTATAATGTAGGCCCTATGTATCTTCAATTGACTGTAATTGATAGTTGTTGTATGTGACCGTCCATGTCCCGTGAAAGGTTTTATTTGAAACTGGTAAAATTCGATTTCGATAAAGGTGTATGAACTATATATCATGTAATCCTAAACTTATATTTTGGTCTCATATTAAATGCCGTTCTTTATTCCTGAGCAATGTACCATTTGTATGCTGGAGAGTCGAAGCAACAGCATGTAGCGAATTTCTCATATCTGGCTGGTACTGTAGAGCACATCTCATTTATATTCACTGTTACTGTTTGAATCATGTTAATAATTCACGACAGTTACAGGTGAGCGTGTCTCCCTGTGTGCGCTTGCGTACAAAGGTATGAAGGGGGTTGGGGTGTATTGCTGGCTTACACTGGGACGTATCCCCCTGAGGGTGAATATTGTGCAGTATTGTAAGTTGAATCACAGTAAAAGGGTAGAATCACACGGCCTGTATTAATTAATCTGTCCTAAGCATCCATCTTTAATCAATGACTTGAGGTGAATCATTCTAGACATTTGTGTTTTCTCATGTATTTATTATATTTTTTTCATATTAGCAATTTGTACTCGAATCTTTCTAGTTTCTTACTTTAAATTTAAGAAATACGCCCAGAAACTAACCAAATTTACGATTGACAATTCAACTGTATTGTAACAACTGCAGCATACTAATTGGGCAAACACGTTGATAAGATATGAACTACAACAAAATAACACATACGTATGCATGAATGCGTATGTAAATGTGGATGTCCTTTTGAATAGAATCTTATCATTTCCGAGCACAAGCGAATATATATTGAATTTATTGAATCTGAAATCGTTTTCCTGTCAATATTAATGCCCTGTCGTCGGTGATGCTATAGCTTCATCACCTGCATGGACAGTGGTATGCATATAAGGCGACGTTCTACAAACTACAGGTAACACCGAGTGGAAAATGGCGTAGATTTTAAAAACCAGCGTCACTGATTCAATACCTTTACTATTGTGTGTTATCATTAGCGTTGATAATGGAAAGTATGTGTGTCCCCTCACTCAGGAATCCGTCGATCCTTTGTAATTCAAAATAAATGTGCGTTTTGTTTATCAAATACTTCCTTTAAAGTCATGATTACCTACTTTTTATTTCAAAGTACACGCATATCTAGAAGTACAGTGTGTACTAAGTAGTATATGGAAAAGGACGTTACAACAGGCATCAATCATGCAAATCATGGTTCACGTTATCCCAGCATGACTTAACATGTGGGTATGTGGAAGTTTTTGTGGAAGTAATTGTATGTGGAAGTTTAATCTGAAAGACACTACACTCCCATTTTACAGTCGTGAACGAGTGTCTGGAAGGCATCGACCTCTGTGACCATGAGTGTGCGGACACGGCGATGGGATATGAGTGTAGCTGTAAGGCTGGGTTCATCTTACAAACCGATAATACAAGTTGCCGAGGTAAGTCTATGCTCAGCTGTGGATTAGTCTGTTTATCTTATGGGTATTGTCTTCTTAGCTCCTCATAGATTTACACTTACTGGTGATTTGGTTAAGATACGATCGAATCAAGAAAATAAATATGCGCTAATGAGCGCAATGCTACCGGTGTAGATGCTTTCCAAAGCCACTGATTCTCCAAATCGTTTAGGGGCCATCCATGAAGTACGTCCGCACTAAGGGAGGTGAGGGGGGAGGTCGGGTCAACATTTAAAAAAATTATGTATATGCTTCTTTTTTGTTCTATTGCATACAAGATTTAATCTGACCCCTGGTATTTTCCCCATAGACTTAACTTAGGTAACTCATACTCAATGTCCATGGAGTATTCAGAAATAAATATTCAATGGGGGATTATGTCACAGATGTTAGCCAATTAGTCATTGTGAGGGGCGAGATATATTCAGAACCCCATTCAAGTTTATTGTCAGAGCTTAATCCCATCTCGTTTGAATCGCTATGTGTTTCATGCGACTTCACCTTGTGAGTTACTACGCCGTTCAAACCTGATGGGATATGAGCTATGGCCGTAAACTTGCATAGGTTCCCTCCCTCTATAGAGAGTGAGGGTGGGGGATTCACATTTTCAGAAATGTTGCATACATACTTTATTGATGGCCCCTTAGAACATTGTATATTCAATATATAAAGTCCTATAGCATGTTTTCCAACCTGACATTCAGTTAGTTTTAATGGGGCGTTTTTGCTATCTGCTCATTCTTATGCTGCTATAATATCACAACAGGGTTGATTACTCGGGGATATATTCCTAGTCTTGTTTCTGTTTATAGCCGAGGTTCCATGCGTGTCCACGCAATGTGGGAATATGGCATTCTGCGCTGATGAAACCTGCTTCTGTCCTACTGGATACCGGCTGACTGTTGACGGGGTTAACTGCGAGGGTGAGTCACTGACGTGTTCTGCAAATATGTATCCCCTGTATGCTATGGGTTAGGTATGAGCTATCATGGTTGGCACTGAAACAGTTATATATCTATTGAGCCAGCTATCACATCCACGAGCCTTACTTCACTAAATTCACCACGGAGAGACTAATGATACACGTGTTGCACCTGTTAAACCTTCAAACAGGTCAATTGCCTTGTACAATATCGCATTAATTGACTTTTGAGAAAATCTCTCAGTTTTCAAATGAGGAATATTAAAGCACATGATTTTGAAATACCATGAAACATCCACTTATTAATAAAAACGTTAAAGGCCTACTCAAATACATTTACACGGGCATATAGAACATGGGTTAAACAATTTAGGGGCACATAAAATGACCTAGGTCACGACCTATAACGATGTAACTGCCGTATTGCTTTACTGGCCATTAACAGGCGACCTGTGTGGAGCCCGCACTACAATATTCACCTCTCATACTATATGCTTTCAGTATTCATGAGCCTGTTATTTCATTTGTTTCTCTCCATACGCTTGTCCATACTCTCTGCCTGTAGGCAGCATTTACACGTCTATATACATGCCTGGATGCACCCCGCTCCCAGGGATTCACGGTAGTAGCACGCTGCCTGTTTACCATGTCAACGGGATGATTCATCCACAACGACCCAGTGGTCATTGATTCCACTGCGCACCCAGAAACAGAGGACAATACAACCTGTGCTAACGGTTCCATGTCGCCTCCCACCCTCTCATCCCTACCAGGGTATCGTCCCATCCGTAACCTGAGTGAATAGCACCGATGATACCCGTTACCTAACAGGATCTATTGACCTGGCCGGTATTTGATTATTGACGGCCATGTTTCTAATTGACGACCTGTCGCCCGGTATTGACGGCTCCGTGTTATTGACGGGCGGGTCCCACGCTATTGATGCGTTTTGTGTTTGGCTTCATTGATGTGATGGGTTTTACGGTATTCATAGAAGGGGGTTCATTTTATCATTAGCCTTAGCATGATTCACGTTATTCAAAGTGGAACCTCACATGATTTCAGTAAGTAATAAGTTTAGTTCACCATACCGTATAAATCAGTATTTCGCGTAATACTGACAGCATTGTAGTGATATACTACCTTTTTGATTTAGTATAGTGTCAGATTATAATACAGTCTATTCCCCTAGGCACTTTAAATGGACAATAATAATATACGGAAACAGGGTTACTGTGGCTGTACGTGATAAATACGCGGTAAAATTGACGATAAAACGAACCGATGCCGAAGTGTAATTGTAGTATGTATCAGACGTATAAAGATCTATAGTTACTGTATTGATTCATAATTTGGGAAGACAACGCCAGATTAAACATATTTACAACATTTTATTTTAGCACAATTCACTCTTTCTCATGCGGTGATCACGTGATCACGGATCCGTACAGCACCTGGGTGCTGTACGGATATAAATACGTTATGGGTAGGAGAGGGCAGAATGTGTAGATTGTTTTTGCAGAGGTATATAATAATATCAATAACTGACACAAGCACAGATCACACAACTGCTGTTACAAAAGCAATGCTGTTAAGGCGTGCGAGCGACTCAAACCTGACACTCTCTAATGAGTACTAAGGAGGCGTAGCAGAACCCCATAATGAGCAGTCCAAAAAGGGAACATCCACCTCTCAATATACATTTCATAGAGCCGGCCTGTTCCAGTTAAACTCTAATAATTGGGCTTTCCATAGATAAGTTAGGATTAATTACTAATAGAAAACGATTAAGTCAATCCCATTAGTGCTGTGAAAGTCGAACATTTATTGACAAGTTTGTTTCGATACCACAAATACACTAATACATCTGCTCTTGTCTCAGTAGGTCGATAGTGTAGTTGTTACGATATTGTTATCGTCTGACGTATACACTGTATTTTTTAAATAAGATGAAAATTTTCATTACAGATATTAACCAGTGTAGTCACGGGATAGACATGTGCGACGTGCGAACCTCGACGTGTCTGAACATACCAGGCCTGTATGAGTGTCAATGTCACCCGGGTTATCAGCATGTCAACGGGGACAACTTCATCTGCGAAAGTAAGTAATAAATGCCTTACTCATATTCTTTACTCGAAAAGGTTTCCTTGATATATATTATATATATATATATATATATATATATATATATATATATATATATATATATATATATATATATAAACATGTATATATATATATATATTTAATATTATATATATATATATATATATATAACTGGATCTCCATATGTTTTGCAGTTTGTTCCAATTGTTCCTATACTCAGCTTTTATAGTATGTTTAGTATACACCTCTGATAATGATTTCTAACACCCAACATACGGATATGATAACAGTAACATATGATAATCGGTTATTCGTAAGGTAAACATGAAATCTGAGTTAGGCCTGGCGTCCACCTTCTACGATAGAAATTAAAGACCTCTCGAATCACTACGATGATAATGTAAAAAAAACCATAGATGATCGCGAACCTCTTCATCTCACACAAACGACTAGACGAGTAACATTGGCTTGCATCGTAATCGGCTTTTAGGTACATCATAAAGCCTATCGTAGACGATTTGGAGCTCAATGGATGCCAGACATAAGTGTAAACATGTAAACACTAATAACGACAAAGATAGGATCAGCATTTTAACAAAGGGTCATCTTAATATATAGGTATGTTATGTTTTAGCATCTGAATGGGAGTGGAAGATAATGTGTACGATAATCAAGATGTGTAATTACTATCGTGATGACTCATTAACGAAGATAATGACGCAGTGTTTACATTGGCAGACGTGGATGAGTGCACAGAGAACACAGAGCACGGATGTCCTATACTGTGCCACGACACCCCGGGCTCTTATCGCTGTGAGTGCCCGCAGGGATACATTCTCCTGTATGACAACGGTAACTGGAGTTGTGAAGGTGAGTTTACCCCCCATGACCTCCTGTGTCAACGGTGTCAGACTCCCCCTCACTACGCATCATTGGTTTTCCACCGCCTAATCCCGTAGATCCTATCTCGATGTGTTATCATCCATTGCCTCCATAGTAGAAGCATTATGTAAAACATGTCGCTTTATTTGAAAATTACCCGCACATGAATTGATATATTCAAAGTGACACTGCAACACATAGAATATAAGGTTTCACACTTAATTCCTGACCGGCACTTCCGATTCAAGTTTACTAATGGCTTCATCAATGTTTGCTTAAACAGACGTGGACGAATGCTCTCAGGGCCATTTGAACCCGTGCGATCCGCATGCTGACTGCATCAACATGATCGGTCAGTACAGTTGCGAGTGCCGCCAGGGCTACATCGGCAACGGCGCCACATGCACAGGTAGGTCATATATGTGAAACGTACTGCTGATGATCTTTTGCCTTCGCCTCTTGGGAGGAAATTGATATCTGATTATGATAGTAAAGGATAAAATATCTATTGTTTAAATATTATTTAGTATAGTAATGTCAAACTAATTGTAGAAAAACAAGTATCTGGGGAATGAATGAATAATTTACACCAGGTGAATAATTGGACACTTTCACTGGCTGAAAATCTGTACGTTGTTGGTCTCAGCGGCACCACGGTTGCAGTGTGCGTTTTAATACTTTTTTGACGGCACTACGAGCGGCACTTTGGACATGAGCGGCACCAACAGTGGCAGTAACAGTTTCAGAGAGATATTTCCGGTAGCTGTTACTGCCACTGTACTGCCTCTGTTCACTGCCTACTGATCATAACGATTTAACAGAATATTTTATCAGATATTGTAACATATTTGAGTAAAGGAAAACATCCTGTAAAGAATAGCATATACATGTATGCTTTATCCATATGGTTTTTCGAAATTCTCTAGTGGTCAACCCTTTCGTGAGGAGCTTTATACTATTCGAAGCAAGATCTGCAGCCACTGCACTGTGATACATGGAATATACTAGACTTTAGAAACTGATATTATTAATGATCAGTTTCTATCATTGGGTTAGTCTAAACGGAAATCTCTTGCTTTATTCACCTGTTCAGTGCACTGTGCAAGGAGATACATAAGGAGATATATAAGTCGTTCATAGGGGAACAAATATTAGGTAAATCTTAACCCTTTGTCCACGTTCTCCCACAGAGTACCTGGATTGTGCGTTAAGTAACGGGGGATGCCAGCTAAGCTGCCGGGACGTGGCAGATTCCTACGTCTGTGAGTGTATTGACGGGTACCAGAAAGACCGCAACGACACCACGCGCTGTTACGGTGAGAAAATTACAGATCTTTGCTGAGAAAATAATTATTTGTCAAAAGTGTTTATTAGTTACTAATAAAAAAAACTGTATTGATTTCAATGGTACTACTAATGAAAAATTGATAGTTATACAACTTATTCTAGAACCACTATATAGAATTCCGGATATTAAAATCCGATTTAGCCCTGGTGGCCTCCAATTTGCTCAATGGCATCACAAATTTGTGTGTAGCTGAAATATCTTCCCTCTTCCACCTCCTTTCAAATATGTTTTCAGCTAAATAACCGTTTAGTGAATTTCATTGCGGGACATTTTGATTTATAATGAGTCTTCCCGTTGTTATATCGCAGATATCAATGAGTGTGAGTGGCCGGAGAACCCATGTACACATATCTGCACCAATACGCCTGGTTCTTACTTCTGCTCCTGCCGCGACAGCTTTATCCTGGACGGCGACCTCAAAACCTGTCTCCGTAAGTCAGCAGTTCCCAACTGTACTATAAAGGGAGGGTGGGAGAGACAGATGGTGTTGGAGGAACAGAGACAGCCGTAAAGCCAGATTAAAATAGAGACGGTTTTGTCTCCACCTTTTCTCTTCCTATTTCACTTAGGTAAATCATTTGTCAATGAAGATGCTAATAGATAGATGAGAGCGATATTATTAAAGCTGACATGCAAACACAGAACACATACAAATGCTATACCTGGACATGTTTGTTTGTGTTAAAGGCAAATTCTGTTGCTGTCCTTGTATGAAATTCCACATTCTGCATCCTACCAGGTTTTATATTCTAACAACTGAGAATTGTACATTTGCTGACAGCCGAGTCACCATGCACAGAGGACTGCGGCAATGGAGTCTGTTACAGGACGTCTGACGGGGAGAAGCGCTGTGACTGCTACTCAGGCTACAAGAAACATTCTGGCAGTTTAGACGAGTGCATGAGTAAGTGTTTACACACGTTTGCTTTTTAACAATGGCACACTGATCCTACACATCTGATGTTACTCAATCACAGCAGCAGATCAAAAGCTACCACATTCAGATCCCCTTTCCCTTGACAAGGGCATTCTTTACAAATGATCATAGCTACAGATTTCTGATCATACCTGCACCTCACTAAGTAACATGTCCCTTGCCAACTGGTTCTGGTATATATTGTAGCGAATGATTACAATGATAGATATACTCACGTTCTCGAATCAATAATAAGAGAAGACGTTGTTAGTGAGCCCGTAGCAAGTTCGAGGACATTTGTCCCAGAAAATATGTCACGATGCTAGAGGCGGAGGTGCGCATTTTATGGGACAGAAGGCCGAGAACGGAGTCGCTATGGGTTCACTCACTACGTTTTCTAAAAAAACATAGACGTTCGGCCATAGGTGTATAACAATAGGTGACAATGATCATCATATTAATCAAGGTTATTGTGTTTCAGACGTGAACGAGTGCATGATTCAGGCGGACAAGTGCCTAGAAGACGACCACACCACCTGTGTGGACCAGAACGACGGTCCTGGCGGCTACAAGTGCCAGTGTGACCTCGGCTACACCGCCTACGGTGACGAACTCTCATGTCACGGTATGCCGCAATGACCATTCCCTATAGAGCTCCACTATACATTATAAGACTGCTTTTATTTTCCATTCTTGGACAAACCCTTCGACATGTATTGAGTCCATGTCTCTCCATATGTACACCTTTCTTATAAATCCTGTGTCAACAATAAATACATGTATTTGGAAGATGTTTCATATTGAGGGTATACCCCATTTAATATGTTTCAGCAGAGAGTCAATAATCGATAAGCAACTGATGCCCTAACATAAAACGTAATATTAGGAAACGTCCTTACTGTGGACGAAACGGTTCCTGTTCGAGGTCAGTCGTCGATATCATACTGCCTGATGCCATAGGCGGAAGGCAGTATGAAATCGACGACTGACCGAGAACGAGAATAGTTTCGTCTACAGTCAGGACGTTTGCTTATTATTATATACCTTAAATCGATGAAAAAACTAAATTTTAATCACTTATCAAGTCCCTATAACAGCGGGCACGAACATTATTATTACTGCACCCCTAAGAGCGGGCAGTATTTCTTAGGCATTCGGACACAGGTATATAATAATATTTGTTTTACATATTTTACAATCTGGTAAACACAAATAATTCTTTTAAACATGCCATTAGCTATTGAATTAAGATAATGTGGCTTCTCTCTTCAGATATTGATGAGTGCTCGACGCAAGTGCCAGAACATAAACACGCCTGTGACCTGAAGGTGTCCACATGCGTGAACCACGCGGGAGGATATGACTGTGGCTGTTTTGACGGATATACACCCGGCGACAATAAAACTTGTGTTGGTAGGTACTGCTCGACGTATACATATATCCATTCTTCAAACATATTTTCCGTTTTTGTTCAGTTTACTGGGCGAGGGATGGACAAAAACCAAAGATACACATGCATTACCGATATGCCCTGCTTTGGCTCTGGTACTCTGTAACGCGATTCTCTGAAAAGGATGGATATAAAAAGACTTAAATTAGAAATTCTGACGATTATTTAATCCATATTCTTCTGTATATCCTTTGAATAAATGAATCATATTTTATCTGTCTGTCACTAAGAGAAGGTATCGAGATCACATGACATTGAGTTATTTCTTTTTTAAACACTTGTATTGGTTTTTAGCATATTACAGCCGTAGAGTTCGGACAATGGTCGTTCTTTCACTTGCTCCAGGTGCAAAGTTGACAAAGCTAGTGCTCCAAGAACCGGTCAAACGATTCTTGTTTTCACATTTTTATTCAACGATGTCTGTTTTGAAAGGGTTCATCATATCTCCTTATGATACAATCGTAATTTTTTATAACCTATATCATAATTAACACTTACTTGTTTATATCTGTTAACTGTCCACAGTCTGTACAATCCCAATATTTTGTCGTTTTCAGACGTAGATGAGTGTGCTCGCTGGAAACGAACGCGATGTGACGAAATGAATCGAACTGACTGTGCAAACATACCTGGCGGCTACCTGTGTCAGTGTAAACCCGGTTACCGTGGTGACGGCTTCACCTGTCAAGGTGAGTGGATACTTCTCTACCGTCCGCAAATCGTCTCTATATTGACTGCATCTACCCTAGTGACAAATTAGTAGGACGACTTATAGCGCTGGCTTGATTCTAATAAGATTTCGGTTTAAAAAAACTCTATACAAATGTACTTTGAGGTAAAGGAATCATAAGACAAAGTTCCCTACTTGTTACCTCTTAAGGTAATATTTTATTAATTCATTTAGAAAAAAATTGGAAAAAGGCCAGGCCAATTTTAAAATCATAAATGGAATATCACCAATGGTTTTTTAGTATGATTATACTGATATACTTATATGATTATATGATCATTTATGGGTAAAGCCCCGTTTCCATTGTCCGAAGAAAACAGTGTAGATTTTCTTAGTTCTTTTGAGAGCCCATTTCCATTGGCTGTCACCGATCTACAGTCAGGAACCACCGACGGACCTTTATTATTGCTGAGGTACAATGGTAAGGGGCTATTAGGAGAACTCATAGAATCTACACCGTTTTTGTCCGCCAATGGAAACGGGCCCTATAGAGGTTTTAGCATCAGTAGTATCTAACTCAGTACATGGGCTCTTTTCGATGTATTACATCAGTTTGCCCTTGCATCTGTTTCCCACTTTAGACATCGATGAATGCCTGTATGACAGTTGTGGTGAACACGAGGATTGCTACAATACTATCGGGTCGTATCGGTGTTTCTGTGCAGCCGGCTACCAAAACAAGAGCGAAGGATGCATAGGTAAGACTAAGAAACCAATATATTATGACTATCCTCAATTTCCAAATATTTAATCTGTAATATGATCGTTAATTGAAGTAGGAAACACTGATCTATGTGTCCCTTTATAGAGTATAGCAATGAAAATGAAATCTATATTCATACATTTAGTTACAAATAATGAATATATGATTCAAACTTTTTAAGAGCTGGAATTCTTCTTTGATATCCATTGATAGTCTCAATATAGGTTCTTATATATTTAAAACATCCTAAGGTTCTGTAGTGTAGCACTAGGTATTTATATGCATTTGTATCACTTGAAATTGTCCTCATTACTATATACCCATGCCGTATATACATGTGTACTGTAAATACGCACCGTTTTGCCATATAACGTAAAAATACTGTACGGACCACTGGTCCGTACACTAAAATACGGACCACCTTGCGATACACATTTATTAGATATTGGTTGTTAAGACAAACGAAATTAATGATTTATTTTTAAATTTCGGGTATATAGTAAATATATAACGTCCAACCATGCTTGTACAAGCCACAGAACTTGATGATAATTTACTGTTTGTACGGAACTCGGCGTAAACGCCTCGGTCCGTACAAACCGTAAATTGTCATCTCGTTCTGTGACTTGTACAGCATGGTCAGGACGTTCTATATAAGTACCTCTTTTAATTTAATGTATAGAGTTTTCTTTAAGCAAATACATTTGTAATACCCTGGTTATGTCTCATTAATGAATGGTTGACACAAAAAACGATACTGGCTGTTATGTATTCTATGCGCTATGTCTTTTCATTACTTGGAATTTAAAAAAGGGGGAAAAAGACCAGTATACCTAATTTTACCCTCGATATCCTCCATACAGATATCGATGAGTGTCTGAGTGCTACTAACACCGGGCTCAATAAGTGCCGCAGGAAGGAGCTGTGTGAAAACACGCCCGGGTCTTACCGCTGTCACTGCTACACGGGCGGCGGGCGCGAGCAGCTCCAGAACGACGGCCACACCTGCACGGGTGAGTCGCACGCCCATCTGCTCATTGCTTTCTGCCATAGAGTTAGACTTACTTATTACAAGTCGATAGTTCTTCATATTGGAATGTATCTTGACCCCAAATCTGAAATGCATTATGATGCCTCCTATCACTCATATGGTAAAAAATGATGCACATTTTTGCAACATGTACTATATATAAAATCCAAGATTAGCAAAATATGCACAATGTATCTGGTATCCGGAGACCTTAATACACATCTCAAGGACAATTCTGGGATTATTATGATATCCATAAAGCTAGTTAGTGATGCATTCTATTGGGGTTTTGGGGGGATTGAGACTCTTTTCTTAAATCCACTTGAGCATGTTTCTCTATTAAATTGTTCGTATGTATTGGGTTGTTGCAGTGTTGAGACCTTGTTTGGACGACACCATTGGGGAAGGCTGCGATGGGACATGTTTGAATGGCTATCATGGCGACAAGTGTCTCTGTGGGTGGCCACTCACCAACTACTGTGAAGGTGAGCATACCCTGGGATCACTGTCCTGACGTCTGTGGTCTGTGATATAACCAGGAAGGCCTGATATTATCTGATAGTCCTATCTGTGCACTTGCGTCAGAATAATACCGTCAGTCATATAGAATTCTTCTTTTCATGCTGTTCAAGTCAGTCTCTTGAAGTATTCCATTTAAGGTCTGCAAAGAAATCAATAGATGAATTTAGAAATAAAGGATGTCTGAAATTAAAGCAGGGTGACCGAAGCGAAGGTACCGGTGTGATAGGATCTGCATCTTTCTCAATATTTATCACAACATCACTTGGTCTGGCCCTGATTCAATATGCTGGATAAATGAATGCATCACGCTTGGACTTCAGCTGCGTTCTTACCATGACAACTTTCATCAAATTGCTCTAATAGATTTCTATGCTGCTATGATTCTCAATATAGACACCAAAGGGATAACCTCTGTTCTACTGGATTGTTTTATGCTGTTACCGTGTCCAATGCAGATATCAATACTTCTTGACTCAACTCAGGTTGACCGTACCTTCTTTTGTTGCTCAGATATTGACGAATGCAAGTACAATGACACGTGGTGTGACTTGATTCACAACAAGTGCATCAACATGCCACATGGCTACGCCTGTCCCTGTCTGCTCGGATGGATCCCTGATCCGGATGGTAGGGGATGTTCAGGTGAGACAACCTTTTCATTTCCTGTACATGAGCTAGTGTATCAGTTGGGAAACTAATGATATCAGATATAAAACGTATAATTGGTGTGTGAGATTCCAAAGTTCAGACATGGAATTCTAAGTATGATTTCTAGATATACACATTATTGTACTTCACAGAGAAGTAAAATAGTATATATTCTATTGATCTCAGAGGTAAATAGTGATTACCCGGTCCGGCGCTATGCACTCTCAAGGTGATTTGATTTCTATTTGCCACATGTTAAATATATCTATGAGTGCTCGAATTCGAACCCACTAGAAACCACAATCTATAGGAAGAAGGACGATCTAGAACAATTGGCTGCCGCAGGTCACACCTGAGAGGATGCTTTGGTTGCGGGCCGTTTGGCACCAGTGGAATAATCACTGACTTCTGTGTGATGTTCCGCAGGTACCTTTCAGCCACAGCCTCCTATTCAACTGACAACATCGCCCATCTACCAACGTTCATACAGGGCACATATTGAGGTTTAAATATCAAAAAGCAGACAGTTATTAGCAAACATGTTCGTATGAAAATATATTGTAACTGAAGGCATATCATCTATACCAGAAAGCCTTTGGTGTTTTTTTTAGTGAATCACATTAATACTCTGTCCCATGGAAGTGAAAAGCACAACTCGTGTGTTGAAATGGCATTATAAAGTTGCAGAATTACCGTTCATTGACTCTCTTTGAGCCAGGCAGGCAATCGCCTTTGATCGTCTTTATGCTATGATTAAGATATTGCTAATATTCTAGCGGTACTCGAGGGTGCCACCAGTCTTTTGCGATTTGAATACCAAACTTGTTTGATATTTGGCACCGCTAGTCGGCGCCTTGCGGTACCTCCACTCCGCCAGTCGCAGACCCTCTAGTCGCAGGGGCAGTAAGAACTGTACAAGACCCAACCAACCGGTCCTATACGCCTTTTGATATTAACGTATGATTCTCAACTTGGCTCAGTATATTTTTATATTCTATTGAACCTAAACTTTCTTTTTATTTAGAGACTAATGGGCTTTGGAGTGACTGGTCTCCATGGAGTAACTGCTCCAATGAATGTATGGGTACTCAAACACGGAATCGCTCGTGTAGCGATCCGCCCCCTGTTGGTCCCGGCCGATACTGTCATGGAGAGTCAAACGAGTACGAGATCTGCAACACAGAGGGAACCGCATACTGCAGTGGTAAGCAATTTATCGGAGGACATACGGTATAGACATAACACAGAATGAAAAGACTCGATGCACACCATTCTATGGGTTGTGATTGTCCGTTGCATCTTATTTTCTAGTATCGTTATTCTCATAGTGTAAATTGACCTGATGCTGTTTCATAATCATTGTTCCAACGCCGATGTTAGATGGCATTGTCATGGGGCTAAATGACGAATAGTGCTCCCATCTAACCTCATCACTGAGTGTCAAGGCTGTAACGACAGGCTGGCAAGCGAAGCGGTTATGTCCCTAAGCAGTGCAGTTTCGCACCTTTTGAACAGATCGTAGCTACCCAAATCTAATAACATAAACTAAAGTTGTCACCCTGATACCCTGATTGCAAGATATAATCATAATTGCAGGTCGGAGGGAAGAAGTCATTATCTTATGAATACAACTCTGATCGTGATTAGCGCAATGATTATCGTATTCACTTGTTTTTCGATGGTGTAAATAAAACAGCATGCAATTAATGACTGTGGTTGCAATTGTATCTCCATATTCAAACAATTTACTTCTATTACAGTGCTTGAAGGAGAACTTAAGGGAGTTTTCATAGACTTTCATGACATGGAATCTTGGCAGGTAGGTTCTTTCCTTCCCAGTATTAAAACTCAAAATTTAATCTTTTGCTTAATCTAGGTAGATTGATATAACTATTTCATGGTGGATCTGTACACCAACAGAATAAAATAAAGCCTTAAGAATAAAGAGCACAAATTCGGAGATGTGGCATCAACAGGGTAGATTAATTTACCAGTGCATGACAACCCTATATCATTTAGAAATGTATCTGTTTCTTTATGGCTGCTAGAATAGTTGTGTGTATATATCCTGTACAATTTGTATCTCATTCTGAAGTTACAAGTCACATTGAAACATGATTTTCATGACTAGTTGAAAATAAAATATTCTCCACAATTTTTATTACAATAGGCAATATAGTTAATTACAATAGGCAAATCTTTACCTCAGTTTTCCATATCCCAGAGCATTGTTCAGTGATTTACATCTATGAGTTTCTTTCTGTTACAGTATCAATCTATCGAGGACTATTTTTATGACGCAATAGCAATCGTCATAAACTTAAATGTGAAGGGATATTCGGACAACAATACATATCATATCTACAGTTTGTTGTGTGGAGGTGTACCTTCTGATGGGTGAGTATGTTGTCTATCAACTTCCAATGCAAAAATTAAGGTATAAGCTAGAAATAGCCTATTGTAAAATGGTGTATGTGTTCACTTTTAAGGATGGTCATGCTTATAAATATCTATTTCTCTTTCACTTAAGGGTGGTGCCTGATATGAATCTAGTGAAACCGTCTGAGATACGCCTGGGAAGGGCATACCCAAGAAGAGTGGACAATACCACAAGGTGATTTATACTTTATGAATATGCATTACTGTTGTTCACGTTTGCAAAAGATAATAATTTTTTAATTAATTCACTTAGAATTATCCGGTCCATCATGAATCTAGTTCCATTCATTTGTATACTATAATTTACTTAGATTTCTCTTTTATACTGCAAAAAATAGTAGGATTAAGGCGTCGTTCCTAACCCCAGTATTCTCAGAGGATTACTCGAAATGACAATGCAATGTAATTAATAAATTTGATGAGAAAGTGAAACAATATCAGAACCAGGTTTCCCGCACATGGACTCTTACATTTTAGCTGAGTTTGGTCATTTTCATTTCAGGATCCTCGTGAACGTGGCTAAAACAATGGTACCTACATTCTGCAACAGTAGCACCAACTACACCGCACCACCATTGTCAGATGACGTCTCGTCTAACGACACGTCATACGAACCGGAAGTCGATGATTTCCTATCCTGTGAAATTCTCCTGGCTGCTCTGAACATGTCCCAACTATACGACATTTTAGATGAGGTATTCCTGCAATATGTTTTTACATTGATCAACAGAATAATCTCTGCCATCATATATCCCTATTATGAAGTATCTATTATGTTCAATAAAAACATAAGATTGTAGGATTTCAATCATATTTGTCTTTAGGAACTTTTTTTTATCTAAGTATATGGTTTGTTCATTGTTCTCTATTCAGAGTGGATTTCATTTCTATTAATCTGAGGAAAGCCATTGGAAATAAGATATCGATGATTAACAAATATCTAAACAACAGCTAACTTCCAATTGATGAAAACAGCCCCACATAATATCAAGAGACGTCACGAGTTTGAGTCTGAGTTTATTTATGCCACGCATTTTGTTGGCTCCATAATTTCACGAGTCGAAGCCCTAATAAAAAACGCCATAGGCTTAACATGGGATTTGTTTATTTCACAGGCGTGACATAAAGTGTTGTTTATGCCACTACTTTCTGATACTGAAAAAATATGGAAACGGGGTAGGATAAAACCATATATATGGGCGAATCTTTATAATGTTGTCGCCAATGACGTGGGGTCCTCTCCTTTCCTACCATCCATCTAGCCGCAAATTTATTGCATCGATCATATAAAAAAACGATAGAAAAAATCACTACGCCCCTAACCTTTACTTCCCTTTCTCGCCACAGATCCTCTATGATGCCCAGTTGCATGGGAACATGGATGCCATCTTCCCCCTGAAAATCATGTGCGCCTACGACCCGCGTCCCCCGACTACAACGCCCCCTCCCGTCGTCGTGGAGAAAGAGCCCGACATACCTTTCTGGGTGTACATTGTCATCGGAATACTGCTGGTCCTCCTCATCATTGTCGTAGCTCTTCTTGTTTACTTCCTTGTCATGTAAGTTCATTATGCCCAGCATGGAATCTTGTGGTACCCCGAAATTTACTTTTTTCTGATTGTTGCCCGCCATAGCAGGTGTAACATGACCTATCCTTCAGATAGCTCTCGAACCAACCAGTATTCGGCCCAAGCCCAAGAATCGGCAAATGTTCGTTGGTCAACTGGCAAATATCAAAATGTTCCTGTTAGTGTGTATGCATTCTTAATTTCTTGTAGCTTATGGAGAACTTTTTTTTTCATTTTGATATCTAAGGATATTTGTGAAATTTCATTCCACCGTCCGGTTATTTGGTGAACCGAACTCAGAAAATTATAATGGTGCTCAAATACCGAAATAAAAATACTTAGAACTTATTAAACCATTGATATAACCATTGTAATTCTTTCTCAAATTTCATAATAAACCCATCCTACGCCAGAAGTTATTAACCTGTTACAACGTTATTATTCATTACAGAAAGAAGAAGAAGCACAAGCGTGCGCGTCGCTGTATGTCTCCGGTCCATCCAGTCACTGGTCAGCCTCTCACAGAAGAACAAAAGCGCCTTGTACGGCAGAGAGTGCGCGAGCGGCGCCTGCGCGAACGACAGTTACACGTCGCAGAACAGGCGACACTGGAGACCTCTGGTGGAGGCCAGCAACAGGATGGCGTTATAGAGGAAGGGCCAATGGATGTACAAGTGGCTGAAACGGACGGAGCAGAATTAAGCCAGACAGGAGTTGCTCCAGATGGCGGGGAAATGCAGGATGTTGTGTCTGCCCAAGAAGAGGAAGGCAAGAAGGAGGAAGGCCAGAAGGGGAGAGATCAAATAGAAAAAGAAGAAGGACAAGAAGAGCAGGGAGAAAAAGAAGAAGAAGAAAAAGAAGAAGAAAAAGAAGAAGAAGAAGAAGAAGAAGAAGAAGAAGAAGAAGACGAAGAAGGGCAGGGAGAACCAGAAAAAGGAGAGGAAGAGCAAGAAGAACAGGGAAAAGGACAGGAAGAGCAAGAAGAACAGGGAAAAGGACAGGAAGAACAAGATCAGGAAGGACAAGATAAGGAAGAAGCCGGGCAACAAGAGCAAGATGAACAAGCGCAAGAGGAGCAGGCATCTGATCCTGTGTCTCCTGTAGGTTCGACTTGCAGCATTAAGCTGATCGACGAAAGAGATTAGCAACTGCGAACGTGATTAGCGATTAGTGATTTACCTGAAGAACTGATTGTTTCGCAAATTTAAATGGCGAACTTTGTCGGAGAAAGGTAAATTGCAGCAAAAGGAATTTGTTTTAACAAAATATGCTTTATATACACAATGGACTTCAATTCAAGAATCAGTATATTTCAAGTCCGATATGATTAGCGTGATATTGGCTGTGATATTCAAGAGGGCGGCAAGCGTATCATCTATATGTACATAATGTATTTCATATAGGACATTAAGGTTTTAAGCTTGGCTTCCAAAGCATTTTGACCTTGGAAAGAGGTTTCCTCTATTGCAGTAAAATGAAACTGTACCGACCTCCATGGTCCCATTGAGGACCTGGCACTCGTACTTTTAGGGTGAAATCTTTCTAATCGTCTAATGCTTGTTCATAGAAGTTCAAGGGGTTTGAACTAGTCACTTTACCAGTCAACTGAATGAAACCTACCGACTACAAATTTATTTTGCATTTTTTTATACTTGTTTTGTTATCAAAGAAATATCGTGCCGTTAGCTGCCCCACAGATGCAACCATTGTCTGGTGTACCAAAGAATAGGCAACAATGTTGGAAAAATGTGACGATAAAGAATCTGATCTGTAACTGAAGACTCTTCATGCTTAGTCTGATTTACATTGACTTTACAAGGTCATTGTCGATAAACAATTATTAGATTGAGTCTCTAGTGATTCAATTATCCTATTTAAGCACGACTCCGACACAAAATCTTTCGCATGGGTCTTGTTAGGGTGTCTTTCGTTATTCATAGGAATAAATTGTTCCCTGTGGAAAATACCTGTGTATTTTGTGAGTGTCTGTGCATTATGTTTTTAATATTCAAATCATGATGAATCTGATGATCTCAGGAAAGTAAGTTAGAATTTCTAAAGATAAGTTGTAAAGGAATATATGCATCGCATGAGATGCGAGTGAGGGTGAACCATGGCTAACAGGTCAATCTGCATCTCCAGCGCATGATTACCATCTTGGGGAGCACGAGGAAGTATTTATTGAGAAATAAGCACTCATCTTGGAACGATCATCCATACAATTAGATCAAGTTGGCCTAAATGAGCCTAGAATTGTGCCTTATCTATAAGGTTCATGTAGAAACTTATTCTTATATATGAGAGATAACGATAGCGGCTGAGCTACCCGCAAAGTCTACTAATACACAAGTGGATAAAGCCGCAAAGAAACACCAGGCGGCAGTACTGTGGTTAGCGAAACACAGAAAACCGGAGTTTTGATACACTGCAACTATTATTTTTCAAAATAACCTCCCTCCCGCCCCCAGTTACATTCCTGAAGGCTATAATTGGTCTGGCCAAAAGTTGTTGATATTTTAAGAAGTACAAATCTAGTGGTGGATAGCATGTTTCCCATTCGAGCGAAATTGACCTTTTTTATCGATGTATGATATTGAAATCAGCAGGACCATCGGGAGAGGGGAAGAGATTCCACTAAAATGTGGCGTACTGCGTCGGCTATCGTGTCTCGTGTGAGGGTTCCTGCGTTTAGAATAATTTCAACGAGAATTTCATAAGGTGATTTTTATGCATTTCAATGACAAATCCTCCATAACTGCTATAGGACTGACATATGTGTGTGTGGCAATGTGTGACTTGGCAGAAGGCGAATAGTTATTTCCAATTTATTATCACTAAATACCTCCCATTTTGCTGTCGTTAAGTTTTGCAAATGGTAAGATTTTCACATACCTTTATACGTCTTGAAATCAGGTTCTATAGGTCATGAGCAATTTGTCGTATTCGAACCTGAGAAAATCAAAGCTAGAGCAGTTATAGCTGTCGCACGACTATATGCATTCATGTCATACGTTGCTTCATTTTAAGTATTGTATTGGAACTAAAATCATAATATGGAAAGGAAAATGTTATGGGGAAAGATAAATATCTCATTGCCTTATCATGGTCAGCACGAAGAGATTATTAGTAAATACCTATGGCGGAACGTCTATAAAATACTACCCGCTGCTATGACGCAGTATTGATAATTTTCGACTATTGTTAATATTGAGGTGCACTGTGCCTGTAGTGAATGCCTCGAGTCAACAGGTACATAGAATATATACATACAATGGCGTCTTTTCTTAATATCTAGGTATATAAAATTAATAAGAAAACATAGTGACTGATCCTGTAGGGATGCCATTCTCGGCCTTTTGATGTCATAAATACGTCTCTATGGCATCAAACGACCTCGAACGGCTATCCCTATGAGCTCAGTAACCATATCTCTCATAATACCTATACTTTGACTTCGAGATAGTACGCATTGTGTGGGTAAATTGCTAAGGAATAGGCTGTGTTATCACCTTGCCCCGCAGTTTCCAATGATCAATTGATGTTTTCAAATAGCAGGGGAGGGATGGAGAGAGGCAGAGGGAAAGAGAGAGGGGCACAGAGAGACGGATAGACTGTTTTAGTTTGCACAGTCATTATAGATCCCTTAGACCCAGGTAGATGCTGACTGGCGATATAGACAGTCAGGGGCTCCGAAGATATATTCACCAATCTGGAAACCTCCATCCATCTCAGGTATACGAGACAGCGTGTGGTTACAAAACATGGAATTACGATCTCATTTGACTCGACAACCTTTGTATATTGATGCATGTTGGTGAGAGAAGATATGAAGCACCGTGTGGACTCTTCCTGTCATTTTCTCCTGCTTAAGTTCGACCCCTTTCCAAGGTCATCGCCCTGCTTGCCTACTTCATGACGTCATCGATCACTGGTCCTATAACGTCGTCGGTCACAATTCCAAGCAGAATTTGGAAATGATGTATGCTGCCTCCCTCAAATCATACCTACTCAAATGCATGCCACTCGCCGCTGGACGGTCTAGACACAATTTGGAGGGTCGAATTCATATTGAGGATGTGATTTATGGATATACATTTGATACTTGCCCATTCACTGCTAGATGTATAAGCTATGAACACCCACCTGAAAGCATTGGCGTTTGTCCACGGCACTATGCAAGTAGTAGGCCTACTCCACCGTTCAATCAACATTTCAGCGACAAGGGAGAGACTGCTATTATAGCTATCATAAACAGTCGGTATATGATTGATTGTCAGAGAGTGGGAACCACAACTAATGCAGAATGATAGACTTTTGTAAAATCTACTAAGGGAAAATATGATTTTTGACCATACACCAAAGTAAGATACTATCCCCTCTCCCACAAGACACACACTCACACACACGCCTCTGCCCTTTTGCCTTTGACACACTCACACACACACGCCTCTGCCCTTTTGCTTCTTGACACACTCACACACACACACGCCTCTGCCCTTTTGCCTCTGACCAAAACTCTCCTTAAAATCCACTCTACCTATTCCCAATTCTCTTTATATCTCTTCTCTGCGCCACCCTGCTTGTTCCTCTCTCCCTCCTTCCCAATTCTCCTCTTTGTCCTCGTTCCCCATGCCTCCAGCAGGTGGCGGCCTTTACCATCCTTCCTCCCATCGTAGTGCGTGGATCACGCGGCACTTAACCGCCCTGACTTTAAGAGAGTATACAAAGACGGAGGGCTGTGAGAGGGCCACGTCACCAGGGACCACCACCGTCCAGGAGAGCGAGCAGTGCAGCTAGAATTACCCGGCGAGTCAAAGTGAGCGCGAGCGAGCTGCTCCAACCATTAGCGGGCAGCCTGATTGTTAGGGACCTTCACTGGAGCGGGACACGCGAGTCATTGCTTCTGTCAGTTAAGACGACCTAACTGCACAGGCTGGGCCTGCTTGTACAATATATCATAAGTACTGCTGAACGAACTGCTTTGAAGATTCACATACACTCAAACGTATTTATATATTAAGCAGTGGTTGATAATCATAGTTTGGTCACTGAAATCGAATCGTTGAAAGCTAATAGTAATTATACAAAATGGAACTATCCTAAAACTCATGAATTTGTTCATTTGTGACAATTTGAAGGCTAAGGTGGACGTTTGATATTCACAAATTCTGGACCATCTAATTCTCAGAAAGACATGGAAATGTCCACTGCATTACAAGGCGAGATTATTTTTTTATTTTTTTTAAATTGCAGCGTTTATTTCCAATAAGAAAGTACATGTACAGATTGAATAATACAATGACAATACTTATCCAACGTACCGTGATGTACTTGGGAGATCTCTTGATGAGAAAGGAACATACCAATGATTGTAGATTATTTCGCTGCACTCCTTTTTTTTTTTTTTAATAATTAAGAGTACGCTTTTGTTACAATGAGTATGTAGTCACATTCCAATTCAGATTTCACTTCTTCTAAAAGAGACGTTACAATAACTAGAATGAACGGAAAAGGTGAGATAATTATTAAAAGCTTTAGCAGGTATCAGAAAGTGTCTTACGTTTATGCATTAGAGCTTCGGGCTCAAGAAACTAACTAGTATGTGATAAGAAACAGTAATTTTGTGGAGGGTATTGAAAAATACGGATCAGCCGCATGTTTTTGTCCTGTTCCGTTTTGGCCGTAAATACGCCCACTGTGGGTGAACTGAATTATGTCTTTACTGGATTTCTAAAAAGAAAAAAAAAAGGTTGTTGTGTTAAGCGATATAGTTAAGGGGGTGGCTTAGTAGAGTACAGAGGTGATAATATATGAGCTTTATATGGGTATTGTAAGGTATAACCTAAAAAATTGCAAGAGGGAGAATATTATGATGTGTGAATGCACCAATGAAGATGTTAGGAAACTTGAGACTATTCTTGAGGCTAGTCACATATCAGTTAATGGGTGTTTTGAAGCCTGTAGTAAATATATAGAATTTACCTGTATGTTTAGAGGACCTCGCTTGCATTATCAGACATCCCGATTCCTTGATAAATAGACTGAAGAACTGTCACAATAAAGAATGAGTCTACAAGAGTGTGGAATTGTTAATTGATATGTGCCATAGGTAGAGTTCAGAAAAGACGCCTTTTCTTTTTATAACCTGTTAAAGTTATCGATGAAACCTTTAAAATGGCTGCGCGTGCTTTGCCTCCTCTAATGTCATTTGTAATTTGAACTTAGGGCTTGGTCTAATTCAAGCAAGATATAAAGGAGGAATGGAGTATCTATATTACCAGCAACACTCAGGGTGGGAAGCATGGGAAAATAACTGTACAACTATAAACGCACTTTAACAATTGTTGCAAAGTGATACATGTCCGACAGCATAAATTTTCTCTTATACAAATCTAAAAGAAATCGCATGTAATTGAAATGTCATTATTCTTTGAAATTTCTGAACGGCTGTGACCTTTATAATTTGAATAATGGATAGAACTCTATATGTATATGATACAGAAGCATCGGTTTACTATAAAAACAGGTATTATAACCTATAGCCGAAGAAGTGATTCATCCATAATACTTAGAAGGTTCCCAACAGTGCCGGCAATTCCGACAATACCCCTCCTACTCACTAAACGACAACATTTGCCGAGGATAGCGGGGGCAATTCTGGTCGCACGACGGTAAACAAAGCGATCAGCAGTGGGGGCCTTGTCGTCATACTCCGCACCGTCTCCAGAGTACACCCATAGGGTCATGCCGACAGCCGCCCCGCCTGGCGGCCACCAATGGATCCCTCTGCTATATTTAGTTCCGCTGTCTCCTGCTAGGGGACACTGCGCCCACCGGATGTCTGTAGACTTCGGAATGCGCAGGCGCTTCGTTTCGTGCGGACTCCAATGAATACGAGGCTGTACATTGACTACGAAGCCATGGGACGCGAGATTTGGATGAGAAGTGCGACGCAGCGACGCCGCAACGCCAAAGTCGGCACGCAGGGTAAACAGGGGAAGTGGGCATTTATTCTTTTTAATGAAGAGCATGAAAAACGTTATTGGACCGGGAGAGAAGCCTCAGTGCATTTACTCCGAGCTTCATTTATTCATTCAGACCAAGGGGTGTCTGGGTTGGCGTATAGAGTCACACCCGAAGAAACATCGCCCAGCTGTATTTCAATAAAGTGCGTTCTCATTATTGATTTCCATTGTAATGAATGAGAAGGTGTGACAGGGCTTGCTTATTTAGAAGATATATAGACCTATTGTGAACAACACATTGTATGGGTCATTCCAGAGATGAGCCTCGATTGGATCCAACCGTGGACTCCTTAGATGTCCAACTCAACCTTCAATCAAGTGCAGACTACTGAATTTTACTTATCATCAGTATGGTTTACTTTCAAGGACTCGCCAGTGATGGATATATTATCTTTACTGCCTACCATCATAAATCACATTTTTAACTTACCTAATTTGCACTTCTATATAAGATTCGCTAACGATTTCTTTGTGTAGTTTATCTATCCTACAAACGTATTGAAGCATTTAATGGTATTTTCATTAATAACGTAAAGATTTATTCACGTTTCACGAATTATGAACTTTAAAGCGTTAAAGCGCTTATAAATGTGCAACAAGATATTAGTGCTAGATTTGGCGATACATTCAATTTCCCTGTGTCTCATATTGAATGGGTCACTAATTATGTAATCAGAAGATTCGAATTCTCATCGACACCTGTAGTTTGCTGGCAGTTTTATGTAGGGTGCCACAAGGGTTAGTGTTGGAACCAGTGCTGTTTAATACCATTCTCAGTGATAGATCCTGATGTCCATCATATTTCTGGGATAAAGAACGAAAAAATTTCATTCATATTTTTCAAATTATTGATTTTTTTTCATTTCTAATGTTTGGTGTCAAAAACAACTAGAGCCATGTTTATGACCTACTCCCATTGTTGAACATCTAGAGCGACACAGCAAAACATCACACTGGAATAAACTGTCCTCATTGGTTGAAGAGTCGGCAGCTGGCAGGTCAGACGGGATCACGTCCAGACGGGTCTTGCCACGTGGTATGCATTCTGCCGTCTTTGTTTAGATGTAGACAGTGACAATATTTTCGTAGTCATGAACAACAAATGAATACATTCTCTAACCCATTAATCGTTATACCCATGAACATAGAAAGCAGAAAATAAACTTTGTATTTGTTTCCGTATGGTATATGAATAATTTGATAAGCTTTACGGTGTATTCAATCTCCTATAGTTTTTCTTCGCAAATTGATATGAAAAAGAAAACTGTTTGGTTGATTTTTGTCGGTTATAAATATGCTCATGGGGGAGAATGGAATGCAAATTTCATCTTTTTCCTTAGCAGAAAGTTGTAACTCGTATATTATATGTTCAATGCAAATCAATAAAGATTATGAAATGAATTATATATACAAGTAAGTATTCGTCATGGAGTTTGTTTTCATCTTGTTAAGTATCGCCCCATCTTAACCACAATGTAATTACTACATCGTCGATCTGCTCGCTGGAAATTAGAGAAAGCTGCCCAAATTTCAGCTGGCGTCCAAGGGTTGAAGTGTAGGCTGCCGGGTTGCGGTGTGGGGTGGTCACATGACCCGGAACCACGTAACCGGAGCCACTTGAGGAGCGTGGGTAGCAACTGTCTTCAGCTCCGCATTATCGCCAACTCTTCCAGTTAGCCCTAATGTTGGCCTACTTTGAACAGCTAAATGTTGCTTAATTTGCTTAAATGGAGTAAACACTATTACTCTTCCCAAAGACGGGAAATCCTTCCAGTAAATAGCTCTTACCCTATACTAACACGCAGAAGGGACACGTGCCAGTGGCTAGGTACTGTGTGGGTTCTCCTGGCCAAGTGTTCCACTAGAAAGCCAAATCGTCCAGTTCTGGGCAGCTCATTCCCTTGGGGTGATCGTGTGCACGGACAGAAGGTCCATGAGCCCGAGGCGGTACATGTACCGCAGTAGTTGGCGATTCTGCTGCAGTTAACTCACCCCTGAGTCAACTACACGCCGGAGAATGGCTTCGTACGAGCTGCTCGGAGCTACTCCTGTGGGAGTAAGGGCCGCGAGTGGGCGGCAATGGTGCACATGGGGGATTTGTATGGTGGACGTTTAACGCAGGGGAAAAGGAAAGGGAATGGAAACAAGAGATTGAGAGACTTCCAGAATGTGGTGGATAGACGGAAAGGGACACAGAGATTGAAAGATAGGGACACCATTGAGGCGAAATGGGAGACAAAAGGAAAGAAGACGTTACCATTTTGAGATAGACATCAAAATATCTAAAAGTATGCAATGATCTAACGACCTTAGTTTAATCGAGAGCAGTGTTTAACTTCCAACATTAACTTGAATAGGAATGACGGAATTCTAAACATCGTTTGACATTAAACATTTCTATGAGAATATAGTCCTATTACAATATATATATATATATATATATATATATATATATATATATATATATATATATATATATGAATTTATTTAGATATGTCATAAGGAATGGAGCGACCACAGTCAGTACGTTTTCTTATTATTACATAGCTTAATTCATTCATAATACGCCTTTTTGTTACGTTTCCAAGTCGTTGAGTCACGCAACTCCCCCTTGTTGATACTGTCTGTTCGTCCCCACCGTGCTTACTGCAACGTCTAGTCGTTATACGCACACCAAATCTTCGGTTCTTAAAACGGCTATGATTCGCTAACATATCATCACCTCACAACTTTCGACCAATCATATTCTCTCTTTCATATCTCCACTCTCCAAGCGCATTTTACGTTTTCATATAACCTAACTACTACCGCCTATGTTCGGATGTTAGATATGTATTCTCCAAGCACATATCCCGTTAATTAGCAGTACAAGAAAAAAGCATGGAGATTATCAATTCAATTTTGAAGCCACTACGCAGTTGACCGCGATGAAGACAACACGGATACGTTACTTTCCCAAGTAATCAGTTAAGTAATTTCATGAATTTTACTTATATTTTGCTACTATCAGACGTCAAATACTATAGATATCATACATATGAAATAACTTTGTCAACAAAACAACGGAATTCAACGTATTTACAGATTTTATTCAGTAATTTTTTCCGACTTTTTTATCGGCGGTTGACCCACTTCATTTAAACCGTCATTCCCACACGAAGCGTATGGTATCGTTTCTATCAATTCGATTTTCTGGGACAGAGACACACATTTCACATATTTATGTTAATATTGATTGTACTGGCATTTAAACTCGCTCCAGATAGGAGTCCCTTTATAAATTCCTGTTGAGAGAAATAACTTGACTTCTTTGATACTTTCAACCCCTCCACGTTTGCCGATTTTAACTCAGAAATTTGTAGCTCGTCTCTCTCCAAATCCGCCAGGAACTCTTGGGTCAACTGTACGTTCTGTAAATATTAAAAATTTACAAATTAGCTATGTTTCATATATACTAATGTGATGGTTGTACATTTATCGTGAACTATACAATTATTTTAATATTTCAAACTTACGTTTTCAGAGTCTTCTGCCAAGTCGACCCGATACGCACTTTCCGCCCCCCTGCCCTTACATCTCTTCAAGCCTGTCGGGGCCAATTTAAGCGACACAGCATCGGCACTCTGTTCAACAAAATTGAAGAAACATCTCAATTTCTGGCAATCCATTCAATTTTGCTGGTTATAATGTAATATCTACAAATTATACAAGCTACTTACTGCATCGTACTGGATCCCTGCTTGAGATTGCACTGCTGCCCCCAGGCTTGCCGGCAGTGGCCGCTTACCAGCCTTCGTCTTGTCCCGACCTACTGGACCAGCTTCGCTCTATATAAAAACACAAATGGAACGAAAACATCAGGAGAAAATTTCAAGGAAAACATGTATAAATTTACAAGAAAGTCATCATAATAATAATTTCTTACCTGTCTTTCCACTCTCTACTGGTGGAGCTCCCAGTGCAGCTGGTATTGCCCTATGGCGCCTGTTTGCGTCTACACAAATCTGTACAAAAGCAAAGGAGGCTATCAAATATTAGGCAAATTTGCGGTAAAAATATGGAATTTTATTTCATAATTTCGCAAATGCATTATTCATACCTGCTGTTCATCTCGAGTGTGTTGTCGTCCCACCAACGCTGCATTAATAGGCCGCTTACCAGGCCTCGAGTTATTGCAGTTGTCCGCTTCAACTTCGCTCTGTGTGAAATCAAAAAAGGAACCAAAACATGAGGAGAACAGACTACAAACATGGAAATATTAGTGGAAATCATGAATTTCACCCTTGTTTCCTACCAATATTTATTATGTGGATTATATCATCGAAGGAACTAACCTGACGATCTTCCAGCGCAGACATAGTACGACCACTCCCCGCTGTTGGAAGCTGATGTGCAAGGTAGAATGTTTTTATATTTTTGTTTAGTATGTTATACATCGATTTTTGTTGGGCCTCGCTCACCACTGCATAAGACTGTAATGATGCCACATTCTTATGCCCCGATAGCTGGGCGACGAGGTTCGGGGGCACTCCAGCGTGTAATAAGTTTGTACAAGTAGTCTTTCTCACAGAGTGATTGGTGATTTTTTTATTCCGTATTCCAGCCCCCTCTGCACACTTTTTCATGATGTTAGCCAACTCATTTTTTCCCATAGGCTGTCTCGAGAACCAAATAGGGTTCCCGCCTGTTCTCTTATTGTTAATCGACAAGTAAAAAGGGAAATTATCCACTTTAGTATCGGCAGGCCTACGTTTGGCATACTCCCGTAGTAAATTGACAGGACATCTCTCTGGATCTTCCGGAATTGCCACTTTATTGGTACAAATGCACGCGAACCTGGACCGTCCCCCTGTCTTGTTTTCGTAGTGCGTTCTGAGAAGGTCTTTATCGCTCTCTATACGTATGTCACCCCAAGTCAGTTGTCTAGATTCTTGGCGGCCCCGCATTCCAAAACATTTTGTGGTTAAGAGCCATAAACTATTCCGCAATCCAGAAGGGGTACTTGGAGAGAAGCATCCAGAATTCCATAGCGCCTCCTCATCATCAGCAGAAAGGGGCTCGCACTATATTAAAAACCATATAAAGGCCTTTATGTAATAGTGCTCGTTAATTATTTAACGAATTTCAAATAATTTGTTCATTTACCTTTTTATTTCTTAAATTGAAAATGTCTTTTTTACTCACTCTATTTGGGTGGTTTCCGTGCCCTTCAGCCTTCAACTCCTTCTTCCTACTTGCTAAAACCTCTCTGGCACTTTTGAATTTTTCCAATTCTGTGATGTTTACTCCATACTTTTTGGTATCAAGATGTCTCTTTATACTCCCGTATATTCCTGACAGGCTTTGCGGTTCAAAATTAGTTCCATCCTTACGCTTAACGGATATAAAATATCTCCCCATGTAAATATTGAGCTTCTCTGGCGGAATATTTTCAATAAGTCGTGGATCTTTTTGACTGGCGATGTATTTCTGGAATGCAACTACTTCTCGTGTTGTTTTCTTTTTTGTTTCGTCAGATTTTTTATCGTGTATATATTCGAGTAACTCTTTCTCTGCCTCCGTGTTAATGTTATCTTCATTTATATCTTCATCTTCCATAACAAATACGTCTGTTACATCGACAGTTAAAACCGTATCGTCTGGTTCTGCCATCTTCATAGACGCTTATGCACGTCATAGCTTATTTGGAATGTAGTCTCGTTATTCTTGTACTCAGTTAACTTCTATTTATTAAATTTATCACTATACTTTGCTTTTCTTTTGCATTTCATATTATAATTTCTCATATATCAGTCATTATACTTTTTAACTTCCACTTTTTATATAATATACTCGTAAATTTGTTTGTTTATATTTCACAGATTCATCTTCCGGTTTTTCTCCGAAGACTTTCACATCTCCGTAAGTACAAATTTGTTTTATTGGTCTATATATATATATATATATATATATATATATACCTGTATTTATTTATATATAAATCTGTACATGTGATAATTTTTGTTATTTTGTATTTATTTCGTCAGACTGTTCATCGATTTTTTATTCGTAAAACGGTGCGTGGTGTCGGAGAAGCCGACTTGACAGTCTGTCTGTGTGTCCCCCCCTCCCTTTCACTTCGGGTCGTTTGTTATTATTCATGTTATACACATATTTACACCATTACAACTGCATTACTTTGTGGTGATCGACTATTTGGCTCGATACCTTACATATACACACTTTTAATCCTTACGGGGGGCCTGTATCGCGAGTTTCAAGTCGCGATTCGACGTCCTCCGACATGTTGACAGCGGTCGCGATGACGTCGAATATGCACGCCTAGCGCGCTGCGTCGAGTACATTACATACACGTTAGAATCGTGCAGTGCGACAAAGCGCAGTGTAGTGGGCCGTAGTCGTGATATACTACACCCCCGTGAGCGGGTAGTATTTCACTGACGTTCGCACATAGGTATGTAATAATACTAAAAAGCTGAATAAGTACATCCACTATATATAGGGAGGGAGAATTGGTGGATATGTACATATTCAATTGGTTATTTTAAAGGTTAGATTGATGGCTAAACGCAGGACAGGATGGATATGGATAAACACATAATTGATGCACATAACGCTCACCCAAAAGGCTGAGTACATGTAATATTGTTTTGTGGTAAAACTGTTACCTACCAGTGTTCCTTCCCAACACTCTCTTGTGAACAAATACACGACTTAAGATTCATTGTTTGATAAATGAAGATTAATCAATGGTTAGCTTTGTACTTGTAAGCTACTTGATGAAATAGTTCCGTAAATGGGTTGTCGCTACATCGCTTATGAAATCCTGTATGATATTTGGTTTGTGTTAAGCATCAATATCTCCGTTCACATTTTAACTGCCGTTGTGTTACCCCAAAGCCGATTGGCACTTTATAAAGACGCCAAGCCCCGGATACACTTTGTGGGTACTCCTTCTGATATCAAGATTTTTTAATCTATTCCAACAACCATTCAATTAAGATTCATCCTATTCCAATTACGTGAGGCGTGAACATTTTGATTCGATCCTACCCCTGGAGATTTGCTTATTTTGATAGAGATGAATCGGGAAAGTGGGGATTAGCTTTATTAGTGTGGATGCACAGATACTTGGCGGATTCCCTCTGAATGGGGATTATCCCATCAGAATCCGCTCTCACAAAGATGAATGCTGACAAGCAGTCAGTTTATTTAATTCCAATTAATTACATTTCAATCGCGAATAACAGTCTATTGGTGAGAGTCACTCGCGAACTACAAAAAAAAGGTTGGATTGTGAGGGAAAGGAAATATAACGCCATGTGTTGGCCCAAATCTACATTATCATTGCCAGGACTAAGATAATAAACAGAGACATACAGATGTCAGGAAAAGAGACAATGAAGACGAATTGATAGATATATCAACTTACACAGCGGCTTGGCTATGAGCGATAACTTGTACAGATACATGCATATAATACATGGTACATAAACATGCACTATGTACATACATGTATACGCAAACTTGAATATTGGATTTTATATAAATTAGAAAGCCACTACTAGGCCTACTTTTGTCCTAAACGTAATTTGTATTCTTCCCTATTTCATCCACATAATCGGTCCAGAAAGGGTGGTGCACAATGACTGCCTACCCTTTTAAACCCGTTTAAGGGTGTATTGCACCAACCACACAGCATTTTCCAGCAGTCCTGGTGATGACCTGCTTGGTGGAACAGCTTGTCATTGTTTCCAGCATGTGCCGAGTCTTGGTTGCTTGGTGGAATCCACATTTGGTAGTTTGTTGGAGAATCACCTCTAGGTAACTGAGTATCAGCTGGGGCTCCATGCCACCGGCCAGCTGCAAAAAGTCATTCCACACTGTTCCACCAGCTAGATTTTGTACTGGGCGGCCAACCCAGGCTATGTAATCTCACTGGCCCACAGGATTTCTCCTACCCAGCAAAACCTGATTTATTAGGTTTTGCCGGCTGGGACTGCATGTCCGCATGGGATATTTGATGAGAACGTTGACAGTTTCGGTAGTTTGAGAGTATGGCTCGTACATTGACAGTTTCGATAGTTTGGACAGAATTTTAGCACCAGAGCATGCCATACACATTCATAACATCAATTCTTATCTTTGTGGGTGAGACGAAGAGGTATACCTTACGGTAACACTACCACAAGTGTCGGATTCAACTTCCAACCTGCTCGGGCTTTGTTCCTGGTGCCGTATTCTGATTGGTCGACGACTCGCGTCGATCTGCGTTCCCATTGGTTGCTAATGACGCTAAACGCGGCTGCCCTCGCGACCCGAGTGCAGCGAAGCGCTTTGGCCGAAGTCGGAAAATGCCACGCTGGGGGGGGGGGGGGGGGGGGGGGCAGTGGGCTGAATTATATCAGTTTTATACGGCATTTTTTTGCCGTCCCTTCGCCATGGCACATGGCTTGTGGTTTCGAATCTATACAGGATTCTCTTCAGGTGTTGTATGGTACTACAGGAGCGGTTATTAAATATCTTGTGTGGATATCTTTTCGCCGTTTTCGTGGCGGAACGTTTGCGAGTTGTCTCGTAACTTGCGAGGAGGTGGGTTGGGGCTTATCCCCGATAGTAGTTGGTAGGGTTAGAGGTTTATTGTGCGAAGAACATGTTCTTAAAAAAGATTCTCCACCACTCTTGCCCATCAGGCCGTTCGTGGTTAATTCAGAAAAAAATTTTGACGTGGCATTTCAATATCCCTAACCATACCGGTTGTCCATTGTGTTTAGCCCTACTTGCAATCTTTTTTTCGGCAATCATTTTTAGTGTGGCCATTTGGTGTCAGTTTCGTTTTGATGCCCGAGTTGTTGCCTATACTGAGTTTCGCCCTCACCAGATGTTCCTTCAGGTTTTTTTGGCGCCTGTAGCCTTTTACAAGTCTATGTTTGTGGATCTGTTTGGTCGTTATAGACCTTCCCAGAATGTCCCAATTTTTGTCCACTTCATCTCCAATGTCATTACCCGAGGGTCTGTATGTGGAGATCAAGAAAGCTTTCTCTTGTGAGTCAGTGTCTTTCTTGTTGGTGTTCCCATTTATTAGAGATGTTCTCTCTAGGTCGTCAATTTTTTGTTTGCATTCTTTGAGGATCCCTTTCGGGTATCCCTTGCTCTTGAACTGGTCGAGTTTTTCGCTCACATGTTTCTCATAGTCAGTGGGATTGCTACATATCCTCTTTATTCGGAGGAGTTGCGAGTATGGTAAACTGCGCTTAGTAGCCGGTGGATGTGCCGAGTCATATCTGAGATATGTGTTGGCATCCGTGGGTTTGGTATATAGATCTGTATATACCCTGTCGCCGTTCAGCTTGACCTTTGTGTCAAGGAAGGCGATCTCCCTTGTTGACCATTCAATCGTGAACTTTATCGAGTGATGGCTCTGGTTGAGATGTCTTACCCAACTATCGAGCTCATCTTCTCCGTGTTCCCAGATGAAGAAGATATCGTCAATATACCTCCACCATATTTTGGGTTTCTGTTCATGTTCCGAGAGGAGTTTCTCCTCGATCGCTTCCATAAAGAGGTTTGCGTATGATGGGGCCAATCTGGTTCCCATTGCTGTGCCTCTTTTCTGGATGTAGTGTTGTCCGTTGAACACTATGTTGTTGTTTTTTAGAACCATTTCTAGTAGCTCTACTATTGATTCGTTTGAAGGTTTGACATTACTATCTCTGGCCTTTTTTAGTTTGTCTCGAATGATATTGATCCCTTCGTCATTTGGGATGTTCATATACAACGAACTCACATCGAGTGTGCCGATTATGGTACCCTTCTTGAGCTTGTCTAACTCATGGATACGTTTGCCGAAGTCGTTCGTGTCTTTGAGATATGACTTCACATCTGGGACTAGCGGTTTTAGGAAATTATCCACAATCAATTCTTATCTTTATTTACCTTTGATATTGAATTAACCACAGTATCTAGTGGATTTCTCACGGCACACAGCGTTGATAACACGCCGCCAGTTCTGCAACAGACGCCATCAACTTGAATGGTGGACACCTCTGATGCGCTAACCCGCGAGCGGAGACCGGAAACTCTGACAGTAGAAGGGGTCAAATAGAATAACGACCGTAAGTAAATTCCTCTTATTTTCGTAGTACATATAATTATTTCGGTTTTCCCTCTTCACATTGTGGTGTAACGATTATATGTGCCCTGTCCACAAAGGGTGGACAGGGCACAGTTTAAAAATTCCGAACCTGAGACATTAATCACAGGAACGCTTTGTTAGATAGCAACACATACATAAAAAGAATATGTAAATCTTCTTCATTCAGTGCGTTAAATCGTGTGGTGAACTGCATACTTTTAATATCATTTTATTTCACCCACAGTGCTATGCAACCTTGTGGGTGGAGTGTATGAACATGTAGCAGGCGGCCAAAGAGTAGCCAAAAAGTAGTGATCCACCTCAGTACCCATTTCCGGTAGGTAGCTCTTTATATTGACTCTGTGGTTTCAGGCGAAATCTCATGAAAGATACGCATTTAAGTAGAGAATATGCTTACACACGTGGTGTAGGCTAATTTCATATTTGATAGTGATGTACATAGATATTTTTTTTGATTTTTTTTTTAATTCAAAAATTGGTTTAAAGACGTTACAGACGTTCATCCGCTTCCAGACGATCTTCCACGCTGGCGTCATAACACACAGTACATTACTGGACAAGACAATAACCTCATTCATACACTCATTTACCCAAAAGTTTGTCCCAATGCATACTATTATATTACCAATAAATTCGGTCTTCTGACCATTCTTATGCTGGTCTAAGTAACCTTTCAAATACATACAGATGCTGGGAGGTACAGGCCTCAATACAATATGCCTGGTTTTTTTACAAACATTTTACATATTCTATCGCTATTGAAACACCACTATATAACATAAATTTTTAACTTCATTATTCCAGACGAGGACGAGAATGTAGAATGCTATGTCAATTCCCCGGGGAGTCCTCCAAACCCCTCGGAACATGTCATGATGGGCCCAGCCTCCGCTTCCAATAGGAGGTGGAAGCTTGAGAGGAACACGTTTCAATAATTGATTGAGAAATTAAGTACATTAAACATGAATAGGTAAGCCTCGGTATCTGGCATGCATGCTGTACAGGATTGGATAACAATAACAAAGGTGGTGATGCGTAGGAAGGCGCGCTGAGTTCCGGGGAAACCCACCGTGCAATGATGTCGCACGGTAGATAGCAAGCAGTGCAGTGTGCTTTGATGGGCACCTGACCTGGTTCTGCGTAGAGTCTGCGTAAAACCCTTGAACACCCCTCCTAACTTACGTTAGGTACGTGGGCTGTCTGCATGGAGGGTTGTGCTAGCCGAGTGCAGGAGGCACATAACTTTTCACGTAAGGCAACTACCTATTCACGTACTTAAGGGCCCAAAATGCATGTAAGTTGTGCAATTGGCAGGGTTTCCACTGTGTAAATGTATGTATAAACATATGCACACTAAGTAGAACCCTGCTAAGCAATTATATATTGTAAGGTGGTCCAGAGCATTCCATTCAGAGCTCATTAGTTTTGCTTGGTGGCACGCTTACCATGATGCTCCGCTTCCCGGGTGGTCTATAGATATGGCTTCAACCCTTTAAAGGCGGATGATGCCTTAAGGCATCACGCGGCAGGGGGCGGATGATGCCTTAAGGCTGATGATACCTTAAAGCATCATTTACTGGACATATATGAAATTGCTTTTGAAAAGGAAATATTTTAACAATAAACTTGAAATATTAAGGATAACAAATTATATCACGTGATAAACCCTCGAATTTTGAGGCAGGGGGCGGATGATGCCTTAAGGCTGATGATACCTTAAAGCATCATTTACTGGACATATATGAAATTGCTTTTGAAAAGGAAATATTTTAACAATAAACTTGAAATATTAAGGATAACAAATTATATCACGTGATAAACCCTCGAATTTTGAGGTTAGAGGACAATGTCCCCGTACCCTAGAACTGTACATAGTCTCTAGTAGCCGTCCCCAAGTGTGGAGTTCTGTGATAGGCGGCCGTCCTTAAAGGGTTAATTTGAATAATTACATGCATACATATTTATATAGAACGACCTGACCATGCTGTACATGCTACAAAACCAGATGGGGAATTGTTGTTATTTACTGAAAGAAGCCCAAGGCCGAGTTCTGTAAATAACATCAATTCCCAACGTGTTTTGTAGCATGTACAAGCACGGTAAGTCGTTGCAAATTTATCATATACCCAAAATTAACCAAATCTTACCACATACTGGCATAGAAAACATGTCTCCATGAAAGTCCACACACTGCTGATGTTTCAACGTGTTCAGTATAACAGTAAACCCATATGGTTCAGTGCACAATTTATACTGCATAGGGAGCAGCAGTACGTTATTATAAAATATACTGAATGGGTATATAATAATTTCATATACATGTACACTCCTCGTAAATACATAAGTGTCAGACGTACATGCATGCTTTGAAAAAGGGACCTTCATATATTGCGGAGATTCAATGATATGAATAGGCATTTTACAGATGAAATTGTTTGCCTGGTGAGGTGAGTAACTTCAACATCTTCAATCAGTCCCCCTTATCAAGCAAGAACCTTGGAAATCAATTAGTTTCCTCCCAAAGAATTCTGTCATTTTTATGCTCCCTCAGGGAGTTTAATGCATTATTCTTATTTTCTATCCACGTATTATCAACATATCTATCGGACTAAACCCAATACCAAGTTATTTTGAAAAAATACTGATCTCGCATGTGCTTTACTTTTTTTTATTTGATCTTTGCATTTATTTTTGTGTGTGCTTTTTCCAGTTGGCAATGATGAAATTATAGGGTTGCTCTGCACTGTAAAAGCCAGGCCCTAATTGCATGTCTGTCTGTTTACAAGTGTTTGCTTTTAGTCTGCGACACTTGTGTTTGCATACCGGAGAACATTTGCTGGTTTTAATTACACACATCTAGTCTCTCCCGTGAGCAATAGTCTGGAGTAGATTGCGTCAACCAGGCCGGATGTGACGTCAGCCATGGACGCCCGTCCTTTGACGGACCACGACGCCACTCCGTGTGAATTGCACAAAGCTTGACAAATATATCACTACGCTGTGGGTGTGATTCGGAGGACAACGACACGCGGCGACAAAGAATTCCTCTCGTTTGGCATTCCTGGGACGGCAGACGACATTTGCGGGCCTCCACGTGAGGTCGTTGTTTACAGGGGATGATCCCCGCTATACTAAGTGCTCTCACCACCAAAATCATAGCCGGCAGGAGAACCTCCCCCAAGGAAAACTCAGTGATGCAGGGTACCCCTAGGTAGACCACAGAATGTGTCTTTTTTGGAGGAACAATTTTTGTGTCTACTTTCTTCTTTAGAGAGAAAAAAGGTAGGTAGTGCTTGGTCGCCAGGTCCACTAGGCACTACTTCGACGCATACAGGGGGGGGGGGGGGGGGATTTCCTGCGTGGTTCTTTGTCTCCTCGTAATCCTTTCATTGTGGTAATGCTAATGGGGTAAACAGTGTGGAAAACTCCATTGGTCGGAAATAGAGTGATGTGGGGGTGCAATGATTCTTTTTCTCTGAAAGAGTTCACCTAATGTTGGAGCATAATACATAAATTTTGAAGAGAATTTACTTTATCTTATTCATGGAATATTGTGAAAGTGAACCAATATGGGGTTTTCAATGTCTAGGTTTCCTTACAATATTCGACAAAAAACAATTTCGGGAAGCTGCTGAATAATCAAAAAGGGTCTCTCAGATTTCGTAGCAAGAACACAATTAACTCAGAAACAAGCTCAGACTGTTGTGATTTTAGAGTTTTCTTGCAATGGATGTAGTTTAGGCAGTTACTTTCGAAGTGATATTGCGACGAAATCGAATACTTGAGATGGTTTGAGAGGCAATTAGCGAAACACAACAGGACATGTACCTCGAACCTGACGCATCAAATTGCTGCCCTATGGTGCAGGTGATCTGGCCCTTTACCGTGCTAACAGGCGGAGGAATGGGAGCTTCAAAGAGTCCAGCTATAGTTTCATCACAAAAAAACGCTCTCTGACATAGCCGCCGGACGAAATCACATTCAGGGTCACCAAGCCGCCTTCCCTACCCATGATCTCTGTGTAAAGGTTCAAAGATCAGCCACTAAGCATTATCCACATACAGACTATAACAATGGGTCGGTCACATGACGTTGATGTATAGGATCTCCTTTCCTAGTGCGATCTTAATTCTCTGAAACAGAATAGTGGTCATGGAGGTTAACAAAGACGTATGTGAATTCGATAGCCTGGGCATTTGCTTCTCAAGACAAGATCGAGCGGTATTATCTGCGGATTTCACACATTTTGATCAGTCAGGTTATCTTTCCTTGATAATCCAAATTGTGAAACAAGAAGGGATATGTTTCTTAACATTGGATGGGTCCGCTTCCATGGGACTTTGGATGGGTTCGCTTCCAAACAGTTTGAAGATGACCTATAATCCCACCTTCTAAACCTTATGGAGTTGTAATAGCGTTCATAAATTCAATATTTTCTGTACCCTGCATCCCTAGTACAGTATGGTTTTCTTCAGAGTTAGGCAAATGTAGGAGTTGAACAACACATTTATATTTCCCATAATTGACTTCTACTAGACACATTTAGTATTTTAGAGTTTTGAAAGCATGTCGGTTTTGAGATTTACCTCATTCATGATTGCATTATCCAATCCAATTTGTTTCAAAATAATTTTATTTATTTATCATTTGAATTTTTACAGATTGCCATGAGAAATACATTGATATCAAAGATATTTTTCGTAATACAACTTCCTAAATGGACTCAAAGTTGACATTGATAATGGAGATGATGAATGTAAATTCAAACACAAACTTCATTTTATAACAATGTTCGTAATCAGTCATTATGCAGTTGTGGTTTTTCAACCATTGCTTTAAATTTCATTTTTGTTGGTGCTTTTCGTACATGAGTATAACACTATTCAATAAAGCAATTCCTCGATATATATATATATATATATATATATATATATATATATATATATATATATATATATGTATATATATATATATATATATATATATATGGCATATAGCCTATGATCCATGGGGGCTGCCATGACGCCCCCCGAGAAGTTTTTCTTCACTAATGGAGGTGACAAAGTAGGTATTCCTCACTAATGGAGGTGCAAAACAAGTGAGTGATAATTGGGAAATGTCACAACTCTAGTCTTGCTCAGATATGAATATAAAGTGTTCCATGTGAAAAACATCATGTCCTGGGTTTTATCATTATATCTTCCTGCTCTGGGATGGGTGTAGAGAGTCAACGGAACCAGGGTAAGAGCAAAGAGCAGAATGCAGGTTTTGTCCCTCGACCACCTAGTGACTGTTTCATGAACTAACATCACTCTAACAATTATATATATAGTTGTTGAATTTTTATGTTAACTCTCATTTACACGAGTTTTTCAGTACAATGTCTATATATTTTTACTATTATGGCCCAAATAACACATCACTAGACGGGAGAAAAATAAGAAGAGTGATATAAAGACAAACAATAATTAATGAGATGATTCTGGTATTATTTCCAGTTATCTTGTACCAATACGAATTTTCTCGATAATCCTTTTAAATGTGTCTACAGTATCACTCCTCTGCGTTTCTTTGCTCAGCTTCAAGCTTCGAACATTTGTACATAATGCTGAGAAGCTGCAGATCCTATTTTACATTCCGTTGATATTCTATCCTTTATTTTGTAACATGTATTTTTGAAACCGATCTAATTTGATAGACTATAGATAGTCAGATAGTAGCTGTCTATTCACTGGCAACTCTAATTTTTGAACGTTTTCAGGAATTGCTGAATACCTAGCAAATCCCTTCAGCAATCAGAGTTTAGAAACCTATGCCTAGATCACCTTGAAACGCAAATAAGTAGACTTGGATTTGGTGGCTTATTGGGCTACAGTCAATTTGTGGTTAGTACGCTGGAGAATATTTGTATAAATACGATATGGGGGCAGAATGGTGCTCAAGTAGTCATCATACCCGAATGTTTAGCTGCTGGAAACGGAGATGTTGAATGTGGAACACCGATCCCAGGTTAGACATGCGACACTGCTTAAACTCAAAACTAGAATAGATGGTTGCTGAAGCCTCTTCATTTAACCCAGGAATGCCTGCCCACACAGCTATGGGGAAACTTTTCGTGGGCGACTTTTTGTTTGCCCATGCGAGGAAATGCAAATAGGCGTTGAACTCAAATATTGGATCTGAGTATCGGCCAATGGACTGAGAACTGGTAGCATTGGTGGGGGAGGCGTGGTGGGCGGTTGGGAAAATCCTCTTCCAGCACGTGTGGGGTCAGCTGGGTGAGGATGGATGAACGACTGGTCGAGGGGTCAGCTAGGGCCCTCCAGGAGAAGCGAGTGACCACTGGGCTGGGACCTCGCGTCTTGTGTTGACTTAGATGTCTGTGAATATTTATGGTTGTGCTGATATGCAGTGTGCTCATTTATCAGTTTCTGTACTGTGCCTCTCTATGGCCGTACAAGGACATCCATCTCCTCCTCACTCCCACCCATACGCCCATTAACTGATATTGTATGTACATAGTCTTCTTCTAGTTTTTCTTCTAGGTTTCTGTAGATATAATGTATCAGATAAGCGCATTTTTTGTATTCTACGCATGGGGAAAAATGCATTGATTAATGATCCAAATTGTCTGGGAAAGTCGATCTCGCTGGGTTGGGTCGTTTATACTTTTGTCTATGCAAAGCCGTTCTGCCATCAATGTTATCAATGATTCTCACTAATTCAATTACATATTTACTTATCTAAATCATATTATATGTTTGATTTCAGCAAAGAGCTGAACCTATTCTCATTGCTGTGGCCGAGTTCCCCTCTATGCATTCCGCAGCTACATGCACCTCCTCGTGAGATTACTGCAGTGAAGGCAGTTGAAGGCAGTTGAAGGCAGATGAAGGCAGATACTTCCTTGTTCCTGTTTTTGCTCCGAGATGTCTGAGCAACCTTGGACAGTCTCGACTGTCTAGTACTTTATGATAAGAAGGTGGCCCTGCTTTGTCCGAGTTATAAATTTCAGACGGGACTTTACAGCATGTATTCCGTCCATACTTAGGAAGATAACACCATCAGCTCGATGACATGAATATCGAAATAAATGTATTTGATACTTATATATATATATATATATATATATATATATATATATATATATATATATATATATATATATATTCCGTTCAATGATATACTTATACGTACTTGATCCATTGTACAGTAATGATGAAGCAACCTAGTAGCAATATCAAAGGGGAAATACGCTGATAAAAAGATCTTGCTGATGGTGTGCCTTGCATACCTTTAGGACGTTGGAAAGAATAGGTTTCACAATAGGCTCTACTACCTTCAGATCTTGAAAAAAGATAACACCGGGAGTACTGTTTTTTTCCCTATCAGATGTCTTGAATCTAAAAGAACACAATCCCTGCCCTGCCTCCCACCGGTCTTGTGCCACCTCACAACCGGACCGTCGCCGCGAAGGTTAGTCATCCCCATCACTACACACTGCCCCCGGGCTCACCTGTAATTACGTCCACTGCGCATGTCCCTGAGCATAGGCAAGCGCTGTCCCTGTCTGGGTGGGTGTGGCCTCACGTGGGAAAGAGGGCGGCTAATTCAACGGGCACCCTGCTCCGTCGTTAGCGGCTCCGCAGAGAAATGTCAACACGAACATCGCCAGCGTTCTGTCCAGACGTGGTGGCGCCCTCCAACAGTGGCGTCTGGAACCATAGCGGCCAGATCTACAAGTGACTAAAACATTTTCGGCATGTATACACACATGTAGTGTTTTACATTTTCCTCGGTTTCTGTTATCACGTGTGGGAATAGGGGAATGGGTAAGTGTCTGGACACTCTAGAAGCTAGTAATTTACAGGTGTTGGTAGTAAATGTGGGAAACACGCAACTTCATCATTTCTTATCTATAGTGCAGTTCTCCGCGTAATGGGCAACTGACAGTTTCCGGATATTGATGATAAATAAATGTATTTACAATAGCTCTCTACAACGTCTAGGTCGAATCGCAAGTGATGAATGTAAAAAATTGTTTATCACAGAATTTACTATATTATATTGAATTTTACATATAGGATGAACATGTTTTTGGTCAATCACATGAGTTAATCTTAAGGGGATAGACATTGGAATCTACAGTAATATCTATGGCAACATGAAAGTGCAAAGTACAGATTATAATATACGAGAAATGTTCCTAATATAGAAGAATAAAAACACATGAGGATTAATGCGTATAAGTTGTCGATGGAAAGATACACTGAGATCAATCTTTCCTGAAACAGCTTTATTTTATATGAATATAATAGTGCAAATCCAGAGTTAAAACTATGCTAAACATTATAACCTCGGCGTCCGTTCAAACAGTCAACGTGTCATAGGCAACTCCTCGAAAAGAAGGCCTCTCCAATTACTCTATACACAATACGGAATACAGATAAAGTAAGTTAATAGAGGCATCAGCTCAAGAGGGTCTAGTCAGGAGCAAATACTTTGTTTCCGACAGTGTGTCGCCGCTGGGCCGCGAGTGCTTGTACAAATTCTCCGAGGGTTTACTGAGGTCTCACTTAGTGCTGTCCCTAGATGACCAAACCTCTGATCTACGTGACTCCCACTTCACTCCAGATAACAACGAGTAATAAAAAAGTTTCCCCATTATAATTACTTCCGGGACGTCAAGGCGTCTTGTCTATAACCCAAGGAACACTGTTACTGCCTCTTCACCCTTTTCCTAAAGAAAGATATTGAGCACTCAATGCAAGTTGTTCATCATGAACGCGCAAAAAATATCCCAATGTATCAAAGCCGGAAGAGCTCCTTATTTCCCATGACAAGTTATTAAACAAGGCTGTATGACTGTATTGCTCATAATACCTTATCTCCGAGCTGCTCGCCGCCGTGCCGTGAGTGGCTCGGTGGGCCCGAGTGGGCGTCCACGGGTGACTCGCAATGTAACGAGCCGCCCGGGGAGGAAAGGGGAAAGGGGAGGGGGTCGTGTCAGTTCTGGACAGGAGAAGTGGTCTGGAGGAGCTGTTCCTTGTAAGCCCGGAGGCCGGTCAATCCCTCACATGTCAGTGTGTGGTCCCCAAGACGTCTTTCTCCTCTGTGTGAGTGGTGTGCGTGAATTACTATACGTTGGTGAATCCCCAACAGGCATTGATATGATAAGTGCGCTATGATTCCCTTTACCCTACGCAACCTTTGTTGCGATATGTCTATAAATGCCATGCAGATGCTTCGCTCGGGTGTAAAACCTCATCAGCTCAACTTGATCCTCGATTGCCAAGTCACACAATAGGGAATACATGTACCTGTCACAGTAAGACACCCCTGAGTATGTCCCTGCTTAAGTTGTGTCAGTATAGCAGTGTAAACCCATCTACATAAGATTTATATGGTGGATCCAAGCACAGTTACCATCTGGGGATTCACGCTTTTACAACGTGATATTTTGCTGCGTTATAGCATGGTAGCGATAACACAGTGCTCAGTGGTCGTATCAACTCATGCCCACAGTATTTTAACTGCATATGACAATCAATTCTATATCTGATAGCGTCACTTAGATAGCTGACCAAAACAAAGTGTACACAGGGAATGCTATTTCTTTTTATTTCTCTCAATATATTAAAGCAGTAGCTCTCCCCGCACAATCGAAGGCTAAATCATACGAGGTTATCTTGTTTACATTGCACTCCATTGTTTTTCCACTTTGAAGTGGCTCAATCTATAGTGGCATCACTGTAAAGCATGGCTGGTGATGTTGTTGGCTGGGATTGGCCTTGCCTCCCTGGAGATGCCCCGACGTCAGTTAGAAATATGACGGAGGCGTGCCCCTGATGGTAGCGACACCGGAAACCGTGTAAAAATGGTGTAAGCTGTGCAGGAAGCGTATGAAGACACGATACACCGTCAGTGACTTGACCCCATGTGTTCATCCGCGGGTCGCATTGGTGCTGTTGAGCTCAGTGACCGAATGGGGTCGCCACCGTGGATCGATAAAGGTAGGAGGGTGCACGTATTATACGAAATGTTCTATGCCTCCTCGGACCACCCGTGAGATCGCCATCGAAGAAATGGCGACGCAGTCCGCACTGCCCTGGAGTTCAGTATTGTCGATCCACGGGAACATATTGGGCCGTGCTCCCTCAAGCTTGGTAGAGAAATCTCTCTTACTTCTACATAACACATGTCATTCATTTCATGCAAGAACCAAATGTATTGCATTATTCAACGGTAAGATATCCTTAATTATAACGGAGGCGGAATTGGAATACAGGGTATTTATTTCAGTGAGACAAGTTCATACAACTGTAGATTACATGGGATGTGAACATCGTAATCTTAGAAAATTCATGAGTATTTAGTGTCCGTAGTAAATAACCCTGAAATAGAAAAATGTTCTCAAACGTGAGAAATCATGCCAAAGGGCATAGGCATAAATGCCCTAGAACGTGAGTCTTTGACGAAAAAGGTGAGGGTGGGCGGGTTCCGAAGCAAACGCTGCCTTGACGATCGCTGGAGGCGCCCTCTGTGGAGTACTGTGCGCATCTGCGACGGGATCGCGTAAGCGCTAGGTGGCGCCACACATTCCTCCCGTTAATTACTGCCAATTTCCAATTAGCCTCAATTATAACGGAGGCGGAATTGGAATACAGGGTATTTATTTCAGTGAGACAAGTTCATACAACTGTAGATTACATGGGATGTGAACATCGTAATCTTAGAAAATTCATGAGTATTTAGTGTCCGTAGTAAATAACCCTGAAATAGAAAAATGTTCTCAAACGTGAGAAATCATGCCAAAGGGCATAGGCATAAATGCCAAACTTATTATTACAGTCAGGAAGGGAGCGACGTCCTTCCCGACGGGGGTAAGTAAGGCCTAATGCCCGTGGCACTGTTCCAGGTGCCATGATGGGAGATGACATCGTGGACTGCCCCCCTCCTCAATGAGTGGAGTGTCACTCTCTCGGCCGCCGGGAATCCCACGGCCGCCAGGGCAGCACGCATGACGGCGCACAACGGCCGAGAGGTCAAAGGGGTTGATGATGAGAGGATGAACGCTGGCGCCCGTGGAGGGGCCGGAACGGCCGCGACGTAGTTGGTATAGGCGTCTACCGGGCAGATCAGCGGATCCGCCAAGCGCGGGAGATCGACCACATGAGGGGGGGCCGCACGTGACCGTGTCTTGGTCGATCTCACGTGGATCCTGAGGAGTCCATGCTGGGGCTGTATGTCCGCTCGCTGTAGGGTGTGGGGGCCGCCCCACGAGGTCAACGATGGAGATACGAGGTTCGAGGCCCGTAGAAAGGTGAAGTACGCAATGAGTAGCGCCGCCCGGAGGACGAGGGCCGAGGGCCTGGCCCTGGATAAGTAGAGAAGCACGTGCCGGAGTTCTGGAAGGCGAACTGCAGGGGCGGGTGCCGGGATGTGGGTGGAGAGGCGTCTGGTACCGCGCTGAACCGCGAGGACCTCGTCCGCAAACAGCGGTGCCGGGTCCCCGCCATGGCGGCGTATCCAGGTCCGGGCTCCTGATAGATAATTGGCGGCCGTTGCCGGGGCCCGAAATGAATTGGCTAGGGCCTGGGTGTAGAGGGCCCCGTAGGCAACGGTCGGCCAGCGAGGGTCGAATCCTGATGAGACGGCGAAACGCACGTAGGCCTGGGCCTGAATGAGGTGGTTCTGGCGCGTCGAGGGGGCCTCAGCCGACGCCAGGGATGCCATCATCTGGGCATGCAGGGGGGTGCCGGTGCCTAGATAGGATGGAAGCAAAAACATCTATGTCAAATACGGGGTTGATAATTACAGAGGAACGGCCGCCAGGAGCGATGGCTTCCGCAACGGCCGCGTATACAAAACTGACATCAACATCCCACAAGGCGGCGGCCAACCAGATCTCGCGGGCTACGGCCGAGACGACCGGGTCGTTAGTTCGGCCTGAGGCGAGGGCCTCAACTGGAGCCATGTCGTCCGTGTGGACGACGACGGCCGCCCCGGGTGGCGCCCTCGCGCCGAGCGTAGCAATGCCCTGGAGAATGGCTACCGCGTGGAACCGGAACCCGGGGCCGAGGGCGGCCGCGGTGCCGGGCGCCTCCTGGCGCAAGCTTGCGGTGGCCGTTTCAGCGACGATGACCGCGTCCCTGCTAGACACGAAGATACTGAACGGTTCTCTGTGTGGAGCGACCAAGACTACGCCGTTGGCGGCCGTTGCATAACGTGTAAACCAGCGAAAGTCCTCTTTTACCGCAGCTGGGATGGTCGCCACGCCCACTCCCGGGACTCGAGGTAGGAAGGCGAGAGCACGGGCGACGAACTTGCGGGCTTGTGATACGCAATGGGCGACGTATATGAGGCGGCCGACGATGGACTGGAGGCGGGCCCGGGTGATGGCTTTACGGGCGATCCACGCCTTGCACTCCCTCACCACGTCGGCCAGCTGATCCTCCGGGATGCGCAGGGTCATCGCGACCGTATCTATGTCAATCCCTAGCCATTCCATTCGTTGGGCCGGCGGGCTACACTTATCGGCGGCGAGGACCAGGCCCAAGCGCGCCGCGAGGCCCCCAAAGGCGGTGTAGGCGTCCGTCGCTTCCTGGCGCGTGGCCTGGGCGCCCGCGAAGTCGTCGATGTACGACAACGCGTGGTGGCCCCCGCGGCCCAGGAGGAAGGTTACCGCCCGTGTGACTCTCTGACATGCCGAGGCCGAGAGGCGGGCGCCGAACGGGCAGCACGGGTCAATGTAGTACCTCCCCTCGGCCGCGACGACCTGGAGGGGGAGGTCCCGGGGGTCCACCCGTAGTTGGCGGTAAGCCCTGGCCATGTCGGCTTTCCACAGCCACGCCCCTTTTCCCAGAGCCCGAACTCTCTCCGCGAGGTCGGCGACCGTAGGGAGGGTGCATGTCTGGGCGTATGGCAGATGGGGGCCCATTTCCACGCCCGCGTTGACCCCGACCCCGGGGGGGAAAGACATGTCGACTATTACTCTCCTACTGGAGGAGCCCCTCTTTGGACGAGTCATGAGGGGAGATACTGCCGACCACGGGGTGAAGGGCAGGTCCCGGAACGGGCCTACCAAAGCCCCCTCCCCGAGCTCCTTCTCCAGGTAGGCCGCGACGTGGCGGGGGTAATTCTCCGCGGAGGCGTGGTTGCGTTGCGTGGAGGTGGGGGGGCTAGCGCCCGTGAATCCCAACGGCCAGCCGTACTCGAGAAATTCGACGACCTGATTATCGTGGTAGTCGACTAGGGCCGCCCTCCATGCATCGATCCGCATGCCCGAGGGAACGGGTATCCGAGCCCCGAGGTAGTTCGGGAGGCCCGAGACCCGGACCTCGCTGTAGGCCCTCTCAATTGCCTCGTGTCCCCCCCACACTCCAGGAGAAGAGCGCGGCCATATGGATTTCACAACCGTTGCGTAGGCGGCAGGCCCACACCGTAGGGGCGCAACCCGAGGAACCGGGGGGGTACCTGCCGCGTCCTCACCGTCGCCTGCGGCGCCACCTGCCCTATCTGGGGTCGCGCCTGTGGCGCCCTCTAGCGATTCATCTGCTGAGGTGCTGAACGCGCCTCCGTCGTGGACATGGAGTGTACTTTCAACGTAGTAATCAGTGGGGGAGGGCGCGCCGGGACAGCGACGGCCACCACCCCCCGTAACACATTCATCGGCCGTAGGCAACGTGTAGGCCGTAGGCGCAGGTAAACAAACAAATAACTCTTGTACATTGTCGGCTGAAGTGAGGCGGGACGGGTGATGAGTCGCCTCGCCTATCGACGAAAAACCTGGGGGGGGGGGGGGTGGAGACTTGATCTGGGATGCGTGAAGCGCTTGCGGGACTTGCCGCGCTTAGATTCCTCTGTTTAACTCTGCATGCTACCTCCGAATGGCCGTTGGATGCCCCCGTATAGACCGAGCAGTAAGCGCAGATGTGGTTCATGCGAATGCCTCCTTCCACGTGCCCGGGGGGCTTATCACACCCCCCCCCGGTTTGTTGAACGGCTGGCACGGCCTCGCTGTGTCGTCCCTAGCCTTCTTTCCCTTGGCATTATCGACTGCATAAGCTATGCGGCCTGCATATACCTGTGAGATCGCAACCCTGAGGAGCTGAATGCGAGTGTCCTCGAGCCAGCCTAAGCGTAGGCGGCCCTCACTGACCATTGCAAATACGCGTTCTGACCACCTCCGGACCTGTGCAAAGTCGAACTCCCGGGCGTCCTCGAGGACCTCCTCCAGGTGTACCACCAGCGGTGCCACGTATTGGGGGGGGAAATCATCATCATTAATAATTCGTAACAATGCCCATGCATACTCCGCCAATGTGAGTTCGTTCAGGCCTGTCTTCGCTCTCTCCGGGCCTCGATGCACATATAAATGTGGGAAAAACTTATATTTACCGGCTTCAGTGACCCTCGAGGCCGTGGTCTCCAGAATCTTGCGTACCTGGTCCTCGACCTCGTCGTCGGGCCTAGCCGGCCTAATGGTCATAGGTGGTACCAAGGCTGCGGCCCGCCTCTGCTCCAAGAGCGCGGCTTGGAATGTGGTGCCCTGGGATGCCGGCCGTGCGAGCGCTGCCGCCGTGTTGTCGGGTGCCATGGGGCCCAGCGTAGCGGCTGACGTTCCCGCGTAGGATGCCAGGGCAGCCGGGACTCCTCCTTGTTGTGCGGGTGCCGAGGCCACCACTTTTTCGATGAAAGCATTTTCCATACCGTTAGTGATGCCCTGGAGGACTCGAGGCTGGAGTGTCTCGGCCGTCGGCGCTTGCATCGAAGGAGGCGAATTGGCCGTATTTGCTGAGGTGCCTGGATCTGAGCAGGCGCCATTGCCATTGAGTTTTGCCGCTATCTCCGCGAGTGCCGTCTCCAAAACACTAAACCTCCTGTCAAAGCTCGCGAACTTGTCGCTAAAAACGACATCGTCGTTTTCCTGGTCTTCAACTACCTTCGTTTGATCCTTCGTCCTTCGCTTTGGAGTGTTTTTACCCATCTTTGCGAGTGATTTGAGCGAGGTCTTAAATTAGCATCCGAAGCAAATGCTGCCTTGACGATCGCTGGAGGCGCCCTCTGTGGAGTACTGTGCGCATCTGCGACGGGATCGCGTAAGCGCTAGGTGGCGCCACACATTCCTCCCGTATAATTACTGCCAATTTCCAATTAGCCTCAAGCTGAATGAAGTTATTGTATGCCCTTCAATGGAATCTGAGAATTAAGACCCACCATAATCCACATGCTTAGTCACTTCCCGGGTCGATTTCCAAAACGGAAGAGATATGCAGGAATAAACTGCCAGATTAGACAGTACATGTATTACCTTTATACTCATTTGGAGCTTCTCACTGAACCAGGGATGAAACGCTGTTTTACAGAATATTCCCTTACGATGACTACGTTAAGAAAGAAAGGGGGAAAAGGAACATCGAAGCTCTGACTCTATAATTCCGTAACGGTGAGGATAACACAAAGCCACAAAGCCACAATTCCGAGGTATATTTGCTTTGTTTTGTTCCTTCACGATATCAACAACTTGTATGTCTCGTATTTGATTGTTCAGAACCCATTAAGGAGGTTACCTTGATATCTTGTAAAGCATTTCTGATTAACAGGAACATATTGGAGACAAAGGATATCAATTATTCTAGGGCAACTATTAAGGACAAGAGTGAAAGAGGATGTAAAATATTTGGTGCTGCAGGTATTTGGAGCCAGCGTTTGTGCCAAAGCATAATACTATGATGCTGGGTATTGTTGGACGAAACGTTGGCGGCACCAATGCTCACACCATGCACATTAGGCTTTCGCAAGAAGTGTAACTACTTAGGGATATCCTGGACTCTCTGTTAAAGAGACTTTGTAGAGTGCTGTCAATTGATACGGTTGTGATACGGTTTTGGTAGAGGCACAAGCACAGGCCACAGTCGTCCCTTGGAACCGTTTTCCGTCTCCTCGCCCTCTGTGAGCTATGCACCGATACCTGATTATACACCCATCACAAGCAATCCCTTTGAGAAAAGCTATTTAGGAGATTTCCCTCATCTATGCATTTTCTGCAGAAGCTTAGGTTTTCCTCTTCAAGGCATTAATATCTGCCGTGAGGGGGACTCCTGCTCAATCTGGCAGAGGCTCTCTGCTGCAGCCTCTCTGTCCACTGTAACAAGAATATCAAGGGCATCTCTATGAGCCGTCGGGTAACAGACGGTATATTTGTCTACTTTATTGTAGCAGTCAAAATCACGAACCGATAGTACTCTTCACTGACTATTTGGGGTTAAAGCATTGAATATCTATAACCATTCTCACTGTGTATCATTGAGAGAAACATGTAAACGTTGTGGGCGCGGTTTCTCCATAGACATAAAGCCTTTGCCTTCTACTTTGAAGAGCGCTGGTTGTGTATGTGTCTGTGGGGAGAGAGGTCAGTTGGAAGAGCGAGGTTTATGAAGTTAGTTCACGGCAGGTTTCAATGATTTACTAATTTACAAATACATGTCTATACATTTGACCTAGTATCAATATACCCTAATTTTAAGGTTACCTAGAGTGGTCAGCTTGATATCGAAGATGGACAAACGCCATGGTCAGGAATTAACCATTTCATTAAAGATTATGGTCTATCATTGAGACTTACTCATGGAAGGAAATATGTATCAACAATAAATTCATTGACTTTTACTGAAAGGAAATTAATATGATTGGAAATTTCCGCAAAGCGGATCTGGGAGCTGTTTCAAAACCATAGACTTAACCCACGTGTTGAAACAGCTCCCAGAACTCCCTCGAGAAACTGATGATAAGTGGCCTTAACATTATGCAATACCAAAATAACGTGACTGGTTTTTCTGGACCCCAATTGCACCAAAATTGCAGACTGGATCCCATTCTATGCACTGGAAACAAAAGAAAATTGCTGCAAGTGATGTATAAAGCTGCCGCAAACCCAGGGTGGCTGGACCTACGAGTCGCAAGAACAAGAAGTAGGGCAAAAGATGAGTTCAGGCTTCCTTGTCAAAAAACTAAATCAGTTAGGAAATCTCCATATTGGAGAGAAGTTGAGGCCGTGCATGAGCTAACAACACAAGTAAGTCTATCAATGTAAGAGTTCAAAAAGAGGTGATAAATGATCATCACATGAACATTCATATCATACATCCTCATAAATACTACTGTAATGTATCAATTCATAGATGTACTATTCTGTTCTGAACCATATGTACGAACAAATCAAACCATCAAGAAGCAACGAACACATCAACAACACACCGGTAGATCAGTACACAAGGAGACCATACCAACCACCAACAAGCAGGTACTATAGAGCCCCAAACGAATATTATGACGACCGCTACCAACTACCCAAAAGACCACACCCACGTCTAGACCCCAGATACCATCATTTTGATCTAAAGAAGGCGACCTTATTTAAAATATACAAGCTGTTACAAGACCTACACTCAAGGATAGCTAACGATTATTGCAGAATTTTATAGAATTACCATTACGCTCACCAATAAATAATATTCATGCTTGCATGTACGGAAGATTTTGAACAACGTGTTAAATATATATATATATATATATATATATATATATATATATATATATATATATATATATATATATATATTGCAAGTTCGTATTCATTACCATAATTACCAGCTGGTGACTGCAGTCATATTGCATATACCATTGTACAGTCAGAAGATAATTATATAATGTTACCAGCCAATTTATAAGTAAGTGAATGACGCTGAAATCCCAATGATTAAATCGCAGATACTAACTTGCAAAACATATGATTACATAGATACTGTAACTAAGCAAGTGTTTTAATCATAAGTAAAATAATTCTTAAATGTACCTAATAATGTACTTATATCTTATTATGAATCAAAGGATATGCTGGAATAATGAAAATGAAAAATAGGATCAGCACGTCAAATAATAGTATTATGCTAGTCCTACCAACAATGAGACATTTCGGAGAGTATCACCTTGCAAGTAATAGGGTAGGCATTTCCATTGATAATCCCGTTCAAAAGGATTAAGTCTGGCGTGGGCGAACACGACAGTAGTGTTGGTAAGATGACGTTGTTTTATCGACTAGATGCTGGAATGCGTTATCAAACACGGGGCAGTGTCCGGGACACGGTACAAACTGACCTGCCTTCCCCAGAGGTCACTAGAGGTCACTGCACACGGCCAGCGTCCGCCACCACGTGAAAATCGAAAACAATACAATTCACACAATGCGCAGCTGTATCGATCCCTGTTTATCAGAGGCCTTAGACTTGCTCGCGGCCTCTGTTCTGATAAATATGCATTTTCTTTCCGCTTGGCACAAAATAGGTATGAGATTATGATTCACAATTTTTTATCTACATTCGCAACTGATAGGCTACCTTAGCGTAAGTATTCAGAGAATGGAACTGACACCTTTGTCGGAAAGATTTTATATCCAAGCATGTACGCACATAAAATGCATTTAAAGTAGGTCTTACGACACGCAGTGGTGAGATATTTTGAAAACCTTCATTTGAAGATCAAAGACCCAGGTTCAGACACAAGGTCTACAACTTTGGTTCTAATAACTAAGAAATAATTTCATTAGAAATGGGGTCCTGTAGGTGTCTTTATAATACGTGGTAGGTTAGAATTTTCCCTTTTCCCGTGATTGGGTTAAACAATTTTTGTTAAACCCAGTGAGCTTACACTGCGCCGTCACCCAGAGTCTTTATAATACGTGTCCTAGATCACAAGGTAATTCCTTGAGGGGTTCAAACTCAGCGATTTTAATGAACATGAAAAGATACAAATTTCTGAATTTTCCCGCAAATAAGTAGAGAATATAATCACAAATACTATTTAATCACTGTAGTCCTGTTCCTCATTTAATCTCGAATCTCAATATATTTTCAGCAGATACGATATGCGTAAATACGTTTATGGTGGCCAACTTTGACCCCGACACCTTCAAACGTGTAGGCTCAGCTGCTCAGGGACTATGCAGCTGACTCTGATGCCAAGGGTTGTCTTAAACGTTGACCTTGAGCTACTCTGCAGATGGTTCTAAGCTGCTCACATCGGGATAAAGTATAGAGACCATGTGCTCGTCTACTCGCTGTGCTTGGGTGGCAAGCAGAGAAATAGCTGGTCTCATCTGCAGGCTGCATCCCTTCCCGCCATGGCTGAGTTAGTAGGGCATCAAGGGATGCACAGGAGGTCCCGAATAAAGAATGTGGTGCCGGAGATTGGCACTAATGTTGTCCGTGGTTATCCTGCTCTGGCCCATTGAAATAAACGTATATTTCAACCTAGAGGGAGAGCGGTCTGTGTGTGGGAAATTAGAAATAAATGCTATTGGGACGCCTCTGGCAATGTTCCTTGGGATCTTAATTGAATACACCGACATTTTGCACTTGACAAACCTTCTTACAAATGATGGATTGAAATGGAGATGTCCACGGGGAGAGACTATTTAGGTCCCGCTGCTTTTCCGTAGCTAGGCTGGATAACATGACTAGGGAGCGATTGCATTTATCTCAATAATATATGAACTGGACAATAGTTTTAGAGTTCAGGATGAAAAAATATCCATTCATCGGAAGTATATACATTGAAACCCTGGTAATGAGCCACCCCTTTTGCTTAGAACGGAATCCCACATTTCAAGTTCATTTTACTCCGTTGAGCAGACCACCCTCCAAAGAGGACCAATTAAGTCTCGAATGGAGGGTGGTCGGTTTAGCAGTGTTCTGTTGTATTTAATTACAAAGAAATATACATTACTGATTAATTTACATTTATATTCATACATACACACATCTATACATACACATACACACTGCTGATATTCTGTTCGGAACACAATCTCCTCGTCTGAATGGTAGGTTCCATTTCCCTCAGACAAGATTTTTCCCTCTGCAATTGTCGGCGAAGATTATCCTAAAGAGGGATTCACACAATGGGATTCATGAACCTCACAGGGGGGTTTGCCTGAGACAAATCTGCTGGGATTCTGCGCTCAAAACACAATCTCTACGTCTAAATTGTAGGGGTCCATTTCCGTGAGAAATGTTTTCCCCCTGCAATTGTTGGCAACATTTACTCCTAAAAGGGAATAGAATCTCAAAAGATTTTGAACTCTGTGAGGTACATGAATGCCACTCTGTAAATTCCACTTAAGAAAGTACAGAATCTCAGCATTTATAAGGACTTCTTGGTGAGACAAATGCACCTACTGCTTAGTCGAGGACTAAGCATCCAACCGAGGTAATCTATATAGGAAGTTAGCAATCAAGAGCGTATGTTTCATACCCCTCACCTCAGGAGTCCATAGAAAACACATTAGGAGTGTGTATCACCATACCCGGAGCATACAGATATGTTTTAAGCTCTGGGCTTCAAAAACTGGCGCATGCGGAGAAATAGTGTCTATGAAGAAATAGCGCTTACCTAAGTGAACTAATATTGGCATGCCACTTGTTAGGAAAAGGTGCATAGTAAATACAATATAGACTGGTTTCAGATAAAATCAGATGTATGCTCCTCGGAGTTGACTCTGCGCAATGTCCGAGCATCCGCTCGGATATTAATTAGCGTCAACTCCTCGGAACATCCGACCCCTTGAAACCAGTCAATATTGTGTTTTTATGTTCAAACTCTGCACATTCAAGGCAAGTATCACGGTGGATTTCAAGCTATAGATTTGTGAGTGCGTTAGGGTTAAAGGTCAAGTAGCATTTCATATGATTTTATAGGCGTTCCCTATGTATGTCCATACGGCAGATCTTGTCAATGCATTCTATGATATGAGTTATTCGGCATGAACATAGAACAATAAACAATCTGCCATACAGGGGCAAAAAGACATAGCAGTGGAATTGGCCGATATATCTACTACGCTCCCACATATATGGATGCTAATCATTCTTATAATAGGCTGCTCCTCCATGATAAGCAAGGCCTAACACCATCTTCGTCCAGTGCGCTGGCCTTTATGGGCTAAATATGCTCCCATGGACAACTTTCATTTAACCCGTTCGGGAATCTTTATGCAAAACCGCCGGCAGCGGGGACACCGGCATTCACCCTCTAGCAGCACATCCCGCTGCTTAAACTGCCAGTCGAATTAAAGTCTCCGTGGACGTGACGCCACCTTGTCATGTCCCCCGCCGCATTTCCTATAATCTCTTTACTGTTTTCCTAGATGATCTCAGGCACTTTAGCCACTTGGGTCTATAAAATATATAGCACCAACGGTAATAGGCTTTAGGTATACTGAAAGAGGGCAGGGCAAAGTTCTAACCTTCGTTACTTTTGGAAAAAAGCTATGTATTTTATATATATATATATATAATTATATATCCTAAAGGAATGACGTGCCATGCACAAGCAATTATTGATGCTCATTTCGCTACTCAGTGTTATTACATATAGTAACTGCGCGGTGATCTAAAGAGACCAACCAGTCTGTCGTTCTAAAGATGGAGTCAGTGAAGGTGAACGCTCTGTGTATGACAGTCAAATTCTCCGCGGCACAGATTTGAACAGCTACGTCCTTATCTCGGCGAGCCAGCCACGGGAGTGGAACGAGGTTGGGTCGGGAGCAGCTCCGGAGCAGCTCGGCCTGGGCTGTATTTGTTTCTGCACTTTTGGGGATCGATAGCGCTGGTGTGCGTCCATTGTAAGCCGGAGTCGGCGCGACAACCGCCCGGCTCGTCCTACTACGTATCTTTGAGACGGATCTCGCCGGAGGAGAAACCAATTCTGACCACCCTGTGTCCCCGGGGGTTGACCGTGTATCCCCAGGTACACCGGGAAGAGGGTGATATAGGTCTCCTCCAGTGTGTGTGTGGGGATGAGAGTGGCTTTTGGGTTTCTCTTGATGGTGTTGTGAAGATGCACCATAGGCCTGCACCCTGTGTATTTCGAGGTTGTGTTAACTGATGAATACCGATGTATCAAATAGGGTTTCAACAAGATTTAGCTCCGTAATGTAATAACAGACAGAATTGGTACTTGCTGATGTTGGCACTGTATGCTATTTGATGTCCCCTCTCTGCAACATTAATTAAGAAGGCATATAATCTGAATGCGTTTTTCTGTGTGAAATTACCTTCCCGTTCTTACAGAATATTATTGTTGTGTTAACCGTCTATGTAGCAGTAGCGATAAGACCGGAGCCACCTATGGCATAGAGTATGCAGGGATATATGTTCCTCTGCCAGTAAACATTGAGAGCACCGCTGAATGCAGTCCCATTTATGCTCCAAAGAGAGCTGATTCGATGAGTAACGGAGAACAACTGATACCAACTCTACATTTAATGATATTTCAATTAAAAATAATGTTCTAGTAAATGTAAGATGAAAATATTCCATTAGCAAAGTAGTATTATGATGTTTGGAGGGAATTGATGATAGCTTCATAGTACTGACTTTTGACGCTGTGACATCCCTTACGTGGCTTTCATTGTCCTCAAATAGCACCCTGTATTATAGATTACTAGATGTAAATACGTAGTACAAATCGATGAATACATAGCATTTGAATCAATACAATTGGAGATTTTTCATGTTGACAATGATAAGCAAACTTTGCCTGCCTGAATCTCTGTCTAGGGACAACAAGCAAGACAGACCATTTACCCAGCACTCGCCTAATGCATGCATGCATGCAGTGCCAATTAACACGCTGTGTTTGGAAATCCTCCTAAAATACTGGCGCTAAGCGCAGTGATAGATCACTATTTTGTGTTTCCAGACTAATTAGTGACGCGGATCTTGTGACATCACCAACCCCTCCCAGCCTGGATGGAGGCGTCCCCAGCACGATCAGCACACATTCCCACGGTCCTCTCTTCCAAAACGCCAATTCCCTGCCCACCATACCCCGTTGAAGTCACTTTTATGCACCAACCCCCTGGTGGCTTCCTCTATGAAGCTAAAACACTGATGTTAGTCGCGTGGTACACAAAAGTTTTGTCTGCGTTGTTGCCTCCCCCAGGATCTACTTCGTGTCTCATAGATATTACTCATTAAGGCCGGCGCCAAATCAGGAAGCAATACATCGTTGTTGTTGTCCTTTTTTTGTTTTTAAATTCTGATTACGATTCGTCATCTTTGTCCTTGCGTTTTTGGTAATACTTTTATCCAGCTGACGATACAAGCAGTCTATTCATACATCTTTTTTTCATATTGTTCTCAGGAGTTGCTGGGCAGACCAAGTGGAGACTCCTCGGTAGATAACATCTCTGTACTCATCTCATAGAAAGGGCGCGGCGTAATAGAAATTTATAATTATCCACGTGGGTTTAAATGAGGCTTGGTAGCGAGCGTGCAAACATCAATGATCCTTCCAGAAGCTATTGCATATTTTTCATTGTAATATAGCACATTGGTGGAAATTTTATGATAATGATTACTTTTGTAGTAAAAGAGTATATATGATTATGAATTATTTATAAGAACCTGTCGAAATAAACTAATCATAAGCCCAGTGATATAGTCACAAACTGTAGATACAAAAATATGATAAATCGGCTTCACAAGCGGGTGAGCAGGAAAGACATTGTACCCAAACATGCACTCTCAGCATTGTCAGCATCACCATACTAAGCAAAACAGATATAATTTAATTGCTATTTGAAACTTGAAAACTATTAATATTATAAGCATTTTTTTGTATCTTTCACATTAATTCGTTTGTGATTCAGCATCGGGAAAAATATTTCGAAGGAAAAACAAGATGACCGCCGATCTCTTCACTGTTTGCTTTTCACGCTAGGGGACGTTTCTGAATCATTTTTGTTCAATACTAGCGACTTCGTCGTGTCGTAATTAGTGGTGCCCCTACTTTTAACACCTCCTCCTTTAACGATTCCTAACTGCCGTCGTGCCGCCTAGCGGGTGAACGGGAAACTAAGATAAACTCATGGTAATCATTTCGCGAGACACAAGTGTTTGAGCTGATCATCTGCGATCAGAGTTATTTGAATTGATACCAGCGAAAGTTGAGATCTCATTGGTTTCTCATGAGAAAAGTAGATCAGAAAACTACAATAGTAAACTTTGATTTTGGCATGGATCGAGATGAATCATAAGAGAGAAAGCATGTCTGTCTATCGATCTAGAAAAAAGAAGAGCAGGTTCGAATTCAACCCTCCACGAGATTCTCACTCTCAAGGGTCTTCAGTCTCCATTCCTAGGTCCGGTTCACTATGTCTCTATGTGCGGGAGACTCTCCAAGCGGATATTACAGAAATTTACACGTTTTATATGTGGTAGGTAACTAGAGAAAGTGTTGCGTATAAATGTTAACTTATCTATGTTATGAACTATGGTCATTTGTACTCGCTAGCAGTATAAATTTCATTCGTCCATGGAGTGGTGTAGTATAAACATAATACTACCCTCTGTGACAACATGACTTGTTGACATTTGGATAAAAAAAAATTAAAATGTTGGACGTTTCTCTGATCTGGCCTGGAAGTAGGTGGCACTAGTTTCACTGTCCGGGGCATGGAGGTCGCCATTTTGTTGAAGCACTTACGTAATGCTAAGCCTATAGACGGTTTAAGACCTTTTTCTGATATCACTTGATGTGTAAGGGTCTTTACAGTATCTCTCAGGCCTTTCCCTTGACAATATTAGAATTCTCTTGCAGTTTCAGATCAAACAAATATGTGATGGCTTCAGTTTGGACTATAAACGTGATGTCAACAAATCATCGAAAGAACAGATTTTTTTATTGATCACATTTGCATTCGGCAAAATACAGTCGTTCTTCCACGCAAATCTATCTCAGAATTGGCACGTTTAAATTATGTCTGAATAATGTAAATAATCCTATTTAACCTATTACATGTACAGAATGCACAGAAGAAGGTCGATTTGTATAGCTTTTCATTATTTCAGGCTCTGACAGGGCTTTGTATTCACCAGCAAAATGGTGGACCGATCTGTTAGTAGGCAAATATGCATAATTTGGAGGGTATTTTGAACCGGAAGTCACCAGCCGGATCAGCGAATACGTACACAACACGATCACCCAGCGCTACCCTCACACCCGAAATTACTGTAAAATAAACAAACAGTTGGCTTTGTACATAAAGGGCCAGTACAGATATTATCACACTAGAATAGATATGAAACAAAGCCCTGCTCATCGTCCGATAGCCCACCAATAGGCCTTTTTCCACTGGCTGGAGTCGCACATTATCTGGTTAGCTACTCCATGTCTGAAGCCAAACATGGCAACGTATTCTTTAGCATTGGATCTATCAGTATATGAGCGTAATACGTTCATAAGACACATGATTCTCAGTTTCAGAGAAATAACATTGATTTCATCGTATTCTATGGTATTCTAGCTACAATTTGATGTATCATACATGCATATCACCTCAATGATACTTAAGATATACCTTAGATAGCACAGGGACACCTCAACTGCATACACACTAATACATTGGCAGGTTTTGCTATAATATGCTTATCTTTTTCCAAGTTAAAACCAAAATGATAATCAACTATAAAGTTTAGACAGCTCAGACTCGATGATACAATACTCTAGTTTGCTCCAACAATTTCATCTGTCAAAAAACAACACTCCTGTAATCAAACCCACTGTTCACACTTTAGGTGTGATTGCTGTGTTCCCTATACACATATGGCCGGGCATGGCAGTGTTTGTCCGAGCGGCCGTGTAACTAGGTAGTGGGCCGTTAGGCGGCGCTGAACGGCAACACCTGTATAGTTACTGTGGGATGTCATCGCTACACCGAGGTGAGTATTTCCGACCATAATATCTCTGAACAGATTTGATTCAGTCACACTAACTATGCCTTTATATATTTCATATTGAAAACAACCATGCAGTTATTAATGTCCACAAATATGAGAATGTAATGGATTTACTAAGTCATAATAGATTCAGTATGAATTTCACAAAGGGCCTGTGAGGAAGTAATGCGCTTCATTACGATAAAGTTGTAGCCACTCAGTCGCCTGAAGTAAATCACTGCAGAATTCTAATTATATCAAAAGATTGTGAGATAATGGCAAATGTGATGAGCTGGGAAATACACCGTTGTTTGTGCTCAACACTAGAAATAAAGATTTAAAGATATGTGTCAAACTGCCGATGCCTTGTATATGTTTTATATAGTGGTACATGCATCTGACAATAGATCTACTATAATCTAACCAGACATTAAATCACACTATGCAGGTTTCAAACTTCATAATGGATAAAACGCTATCCTTCCGTATATCATTATTACTAAAGCCGGTTTTAAAGTGCTGCCTTAATGAACTTTAAAAAACTATTGTTTGAATGAGAACAATCGGCACTCAAACGTATCGAATTCATCAGAATTCAAGTATGATTTAGTAATTTTTGCCGCGTCGGCAGATATTATCTTCATGATAAGGCCGCTTCCGATTGAATGTCAGTTGGAAACGAGTAGGACCCATGTATACATTCAGGGATAGGGAATTCAAACTAACGTGCTGAATACAGCATGTGTACCTTTTCCGAAAAAGGAGATTACATGCTCCCGACACAACATCTGTTTCATCTTGAAGATATTATTAATTCTTATATCTTTATTAATCTTTTTCAAAATCATAATGCTAGATAATTGTGTGGATGCATGTCTATTGTATTTTTGAAATTTAATATCAAATATGCTTGGAGAGTTGATAGACGTCACCTATCCACAAACCATTTGAGGCGATTTTCTATGGGTGATGGTATTTCATATGCACAGAAACAATGGGAATGTATGCACAGTCACCTCACCAATCAGTCAAGTCTTGTGATGTTCCCACGCTTCGGTATATTGTTTTGGATCATATACAGGTATGCTTTTCAAATTCAGCTAATTAAAAAGCTTCATTTTTACACTTTATTGGAACGGATTTCCAAAATTAATGCAATCTAAAAATATTGTTTGATGTTTATGAAGAGGAAATTTATTCTTTGCACAAAAGAAAGTTCCTTTAGTGGTTAAATTATTTCTAAAGGATGTTTAATTTTAAAAAGAGGTCACATGATTATTGTAGTTCTATGAAATAACGTTCTTCTGGACCCTTTCCCAGTCGTCACAAAACCCAGCAGCAGCTTAAACAAAAATATTCATCTTTCTAAGAGCTTTTTGTATAAAAACATAGTCGGGCATTGTGATCTGGAAAGTTTTCGGCGTCAAACTGAAACAGGGCCTGCGCTTGGCAAAAGAAATATTTATCTAAAAGCTGCAATGTTTCCTCTATTCAGTGTCTAACAAATACCCTATCCACTACCGATTTTTGTAGAGGTACCTTCGACGGGGACACCGCTTCCCGGGTAAACAATCAATATTGAATATGAATTTCATGTTTTATTTGGGGAAAGAGGAAAATGCATATAATGGATGCAAGAGATAATAGTTACAAACACAATATTATCTGAGAGGATATTAGGTAGTCTTGTCCGAGTTTATATTGTATTCATTATTCAGCATTGCAAATCAAAATTATCAAAGAAAATACAAAATGATTGCCGTTCTTCTCACGCACTATTTTGTGCACGCACTATTTTCGTAATCTCTGCTCTTTATAGAGCGGAAATTATGAGCACTCGTAATCTCCATACGTTGAAATACACAGTCCCAATAGGTTTAGTATGGAGAAAATATGATTCAAATAATATATGTCATGCAGTGGAGTCTCTCTTTAATAGCCTAGGTTGGTGATTGGTGATCCATGGCCTATGCTCAGGGTGGTCACCCTTTGGTGTTCCCCTCTAAATGCGCCTCCCAGGCGCCCCTCCTGCCCTCTAGCGGCTCTCGCAACAACTGCTGACTCACGTGCCCTCGGCCCTTGCCTATCCCTCACTTCTGCTCGAGCCTCCACACAGTACACACATACTACATTTTTCTTCACGACACTTTGGCTCACCGTGTGCCCGGCCTATATATTCCCTGAGTATTAGGCCGGCATCTATGACGCCAAAAATAGGGAGAAAAAGAGGACTACGAGGTGAGAACAACAGCATGCCTCCAAAGACATGAAATGCAGAGCCGAGCACCTCCGAAGCTCCTGACACAGATGGGGGATCGGGGACCATGTGAGAGTGGTTTCACGGAAATGCTCCCTCACCAAGAGACAACTACAGTCCATATTCGGGAAGGTACTCCACGTCTCAAAATGCATTCGGCCGGCATGGCCGTTCATGAGCAAGCTGCTCGAGGCATTGAGAGGCACGCTGGAGGACAGGTCCCCCATCACCACCCGCCTACTAACAAAGGAGGGGGGAAAGACGTACACCCTCCACAGCCTGAGGAAGGCCGCTGCCACTCAGGCGTTCCAGGCAGGTGTGCCTGAGCTCTTCATACAGAGATACAGAGGGTGGCGGTCCAACACTCACAGAGCCTATATAATGGACAAGAACTCACAGGCAGTGAACCTGTCCCTCGTCAAATCCATCAACACCCATAATTAATTTGTTAATTATGTCAACATAAACCATTTCCCCCCTCCCACCCTCTCCTTTTATAATGGCTCCTTGGCTATTTTTATTATTAAATACAATGTGTAGCCATATATACCTACTTCATTGTAATACATAAACTATGTATTACATAAATATATCATTATCATAATTGACATACTACTCTAACTGTCAATTATCCATTGTATTGTTATTATACTTCATATTAATAACTACCCTATCAATATTTCAGCCAATAAGGTTGACATAAAGCTACTGCTTCTCTCCTTTCATCTAGGGATGGGGTAATGATCCCGACTGCAACCATAGCCAGCCACACTTCAAGGGTTTACCAAACTGTCATAATTTTATCTATAGCTTGCCCTGATGACCTATTCATAATGGGGAAGCCTACAAACGGCCCGTTATGATATAAATAGCATTCAGAGTTAAACAGATAACCAATTTACAATGTCAAGCCTTATTCAAATTACCATCTTCGAATTCATAGTCCATTCCAGTGTAATTATGTCACAAGCACTAGTCATTCAATCGGTGTAATAGAAAGAAATTATATAAAAAGAAATGATAGATACTTTTAGCTCGGCAACTCTAGTCAAAATCTGAGTAGAGAGATAGTAAAGATTTTATGTGTATAGATAAGTAGGAAGGTGAATCCCCCAGGGAGTCGGGTTTTTACGTTCAGGCATTGAATTTTTAGGTTTAAATGTAATTGCTTATAGGCTTAGTGGGTCTTGTTAAGAAACCAATAACCACGATCCTGTACAGCATAGTTAAGTGTGATATATTGTTGTATCCTAAGGGACCCGTGTGGGGTTATCCAAAAGAAAATGAAATGGGAAAAGTATAGATCCCTATACAAAATATGTATATTGTTATGAAAAGGCAAATATCTATGGAGTAACTTACAGCTAATATGAAATATTATCAGGGTATTATGAGAAGAAGAGCATCACGTAAGAAACATTGCTTAACCTAAGAAGATCATTAAGAATAAATTGAAAGAACATAATCAAGGGCCAATATGTTGTTTGCCTATAAATCCGTTAGTGGGGATGGGGGGAGAAGATATAGAGGCAAAACAGGAAATTTTGAGAATACAGTGTCAATAGACATTATCATATGAGATGAAATAAAAGTGCATGGGAAGGGCATGGAAACATTGGTACACTGTGGTGGGTCGACCGTGGATCCACAGTCAGACACAGGACATTCTACCCGTTAGATCTACAAGAATAGCCCCTCCGGAGGCAGTCTGTCATTTGGGGGTCCATCGTCCGTGAAATCGCATCAGTGTCGCAGGTCAGGCTTCACCAGGCCCTGACCGAAAAACACCGACCCTTACTTTGGGCTCTTGCTTCAAGAAATTGCCGCCCTATCTCTTTTTCCTTATTGCTGGAAACCCCAGTGCGCCTACAAATGAATGCAATGATATTTTCTTTAACTTCCCCTTTAATTGGAAGTAAATGTAGGAACCCACTGGAGATGGTGAAGGAGCAGGATAAGGTTAGGGGATTCAGACCCTGCTGGATAACGTCATTTCCACAGCTTGAGCAGAAGCGGCCTCAATCTCCAATGTCAAAGAAAAGTTTCCTGTTAAAAAAAATGCACGCCACACATGTTGCATGAAAACACATAAAATGGTGAGTATTTTGTATAGTCTAATCCTTCTTAAGTCTACTGAGCGAAAACGAATGGGATTGACACCCTCCCCACTATAATGACTGCTCTCAATGGCAAGCAGAGACATCCTTTCATCCTAAGCATTTTTTTTAATTTTTTTTTAATTCAGTATAAATGCGATGACACAATCACCCTCATCGGGCGTTCTTCCTTGAATCAGTCCAAACAAGTGAGCAACACAGCTCGTGCTACATAAACATACATGTGATAGTAGACACAAAAACAGCAGGATGGTTTTATCAAATCCTTTTACAGGTTCTATAACTACGCGTCCATGATAAGCATTCTTCTCGCCTCATTTAAATAAAGCACGTATCAATTGCCTTCCTCATAATTCTCTCTTTCAGACAACTATGTTTATCATTTGCCCCCATAAAGACTTAATTTCCACTACCTTCTCATAATATTATTTGTTAACAGCCTCTCTCCAATCCACTTGACCTATCAAAGTTAACGGACGTGGTAGGGGGAGGGATCTAAAGGGTAAATAGTGCAGGAGGGCAAAATACTGTTCTCATCCTTCCATCCCTTTTTTCCTTGTTCGCACATCCTCACAATTTAGTTATACTATGTTCTGGTGGAATCGTCGGTTATCTAATTAGACAACTATTGTTCAACTGGTGATTAGACGCTCTTACTGTTTACTGGCCTCTAAACAGGGTTTCTTTGTATTGAACACCTTATTGAACAATCTTTCCCATACAACATGGTCACCCCGATTAGTCTATTCAGGCAATGTTTACTGCATTCAAACTGGTAAATTTTCCTAATGGCTGGCCATGTGTAAACAGTGCTACTTCCGTTAAGATGAAAATAAGCTGAGACATCTTTTGGGTAAAAAACGAATCTCAGTAAAGCTTGTCTAGCTCAAAATAGAACCATCCTACATCCGGACTTATATGTCCATCGCATGATAGAGGGAGGAAGTACTACAACGAGAGCAATTCATATATCATAGTTTTTGAAGCATGATGAAATATTGTATCGGTTTGGTCATGTCTTTTAAGTGTCAGCACTCTAAATGGGTGAAGGAATATGGCAGGTGCACAGGTCTAAGTGGTTAGAGGAATCTGTACAACATCAGTGAATAAGGAGTGAAAAAAAAGGTGGTGAGGCATGGCCCTACACTTACCATCACGCAATCTTTCCTCTCCCGATAAATATTCAAAAGTGCTGTGAATTGTTTTCCGTCTTTTAACGATCGCACAAAATCACTTGTTGCCACGTAATCAGGTTTATAATACCAAGTATATTCTGTTATGTGGTATGTAGGTCCTTGCTATTCCTACTGTTCAAGATGAAATTATGACCTTCGTTAAAGATCGTGCGAGTTTGAATGAAACATATTGTCTCCTAGATTTAAAAAAGATGTTGCCACGGTTAGCGACATAGGTAGTTTATAGTTTTGCTGCAAACCAGAAGGCAATAGTGTTGACGTGCAGAATATTTGCTATTGAAGCGTTACCTTACCTTCTGTTTACCTCCTGTCACGTTATTCGTAATTCTTCCTGTTTCTTGTAATTAACTAATATACCATGGAAAACAGGGAATTTCATCGATGGATCTAACCTAGGTTACAATATCTACATGTCCACCCATTGGTACAAACAGACACAGGCGGTGTTTGTCTGAGAAACTATTCTAATCAGTTGGCGGTCAACATGCATGCCGGTTTGACCTATTTTTTACAGATCGTAAGTAGGGACCAACACCTCCACGTTTGACTTTATGATAATTTCCTATGCCCACAGGGCAGAAAGCTGTGAATATATGTATGTATACACTAGTTCTGAAGTCACGAAGCTAAAAAGAATGACCTCTGTGAAATGTTCAAGTAGGCCTACTTCCTGTAATTTTCTCAGGCGAGTATAGAAGTACAGAAGATGTGCGATTGTTGATGATGCTCACCAATACACATTCATTAACAAATCGCTAAACAGTTACAATTCTAAAGAAAATATCCGATAATTATAAGGTGGTGGTATTAAGGCAATCATCAGCCAGACTAGAAGCTGCAGTGGGTGCACCGTGAGGACTGAGCAGTCTCACAAACAGAGTTTCATTAAATTGTGATCCAAGGACCACTTTATATCGTTGGCCATAGCGTAAAACTAGTATTGATTGAATAATCAAAACAATGATATGATAAGGCAGGCTGTCTTGAGACGGGATGCTTTATTCGATCACACAGTATAAACAAACTACTTTCCCCTTACTTTCCGTATTTTTAGTAGCTAGTGATATATTCAATTCAATACTAACGACAATTTAAATCCAGATGTGGGAAGGAAGGTCTTTTCAGTCGGCTGCATGCTTTCCACACAATTTCTGAAATATTGCAAAGTGTTTCTCAAGTTAATGGAAATCGACTCGTTTTGTCAATTGAATGGCCATTCTCAATAAGTAGCATGGTCCTCAGAATTGTCTGAAGAAAATCGACATTCTATGTAAATTTCAAAATAACAACTGCCATATTCTATAGTTAATCGAAAATCACAATCAAATGCAAAATTATCATTATTCCTGCCTAATGTTGGTGTTTGATAATATTGTCTTCACAATAGCTAGGACCTGGCATGTATAGTTCGTTCCATATGCCGTGATAGTGCTTGGGAAATCTATTCCCACTTGAGGTGCACCATATACTTTGGGAACCTTCAACAGGCGCACGCGTCGGCCTCCAAGTGGCAGACACCCAAACTAAAAGTTCCGCGCCACAAAACCACACGTCCCCAGAAAAAGGGGTCCCTGTGGGTGCCCCCGACCTGTCCCACTGCAACCCACGCACGCTTCAGATACCGAGGCCTGCCCAGCCAGCAGCCGGACCCAATGCTCGAGTCTGCGGAACAAACGTGACTGTGCGCCGATGTCATCGGGCTGGCCGGCCGTGTCTGGAGTAGGCGACGCATATAAACCAGACACTGGAGGACACAGGGCGACAGGAGAGGGCGAGGTGGCTGCTTGCTGAGTGGGGACGGAGGAGGAGAAGGAGGAGAGGCGGTAGAGCGGCGGAGGAGGGTTGGGACGTGAGCTGTAGTAGTTGGGAAGAGAGGGATAGTTAAAGAAGCAGCGGCGGAGGACTGGGGCTGGGGTATAGGAGTAGGAGTACCCATCACCGCAGTGGCTGCTCACAGCGCCCCTGGTGGTGGCTAAAGACACAAGCGCGGCGATCAACGTTACCGGGGGCAACGTAGAGCGACAGGGAGCGAGCCCAGACATCCGCAGTCCACGCGCGCGTGCAGGTGGGGAAACTCCACGCTCTCTTTCCCTTTCTACACCCCTGGAGGGATTCGCAACGCGCGACGGACGCTGGAGGAGACGCCAGACGCTGCCACCAGAGGACGCTACTGTAGAGCGTCATGTGAGCCTGCCCCGCATCCCAACCCTGGAGGAAGGGACCGTCCGGCAATAGAGGGGGTCGTCCTGTCGTCACTTGGTGCACCGATACCGACCAAGGCCTGGAGGAAGCACAAGGGACTAGTGACCAGCCTAATTGCCTTGGTTCCCTCTCCGTCCCTCCAGTGCTTCCTGACAGCACAACAGTAGAGTAGGGCGCGCCGGAGTCAGGACGCCCTAACGTGAGGATATTGGATTCTGTACCCGAGGGGGACGCGCCAATCAGGCATCCACACTCATATAGAACGGCGCTATCAACTTGGTAGGACCCGTGCAGAGGATTTACTTGTTGTATGGATCCCCCCGCCCTTCACGGCGCCACGACCGGGGCCGGGGTGGTAGTAGTAAGAAGCAGGGGGTGAGTACATTGTTTCGCTTCACCGTACATCCTGGAGGAAGGGTGGTAGAAGGTGTGGCAGTGCTCGGCTGTGACGGTGTGGTCATGAGGATCCACTTTGTTTGTGAGGAGATGCACCCCACCACGAGGCTGAGATGAACGCCCCGGCCAACTTTCTCCTCCCGCTGTTCGTGTTCCTGAGTACGGCGGGCGGGAACCAATACCAACAGTTCTACCAGCAACACTTTAAGAATCCTTACAAACAACAGCATCAGTATGTCCACCCACAGCCTGAGGTGACACAGCAGCCCTCAGAGGCACCCCCATCAACACAGCCACCTACACAGCCACAGGCTCAACAGCCACAGGCACAGCCACATCCACTCTTGCAGGACGAGGACACACCCCAGCAGTACATTGTCCAAGAGAATTGGTCACCGTTAGCGGCCAATACCCCGCAGTCAGCCTTGTATCCGGCGGCAATTTACCCCAACACCAACAAGCCCCCGGGGTACAGCAGCGCCCAATGGGGATCGCAACTGCATAACGCGCCACACCAGCACGGGGGGCACGTGCACGCGCCGCACCAACACCACCCGGGACACGGCGCACGGGTGCGGCCGCAGGATGCCGACATCTTCCGGCGGCCGTACTGCGAGGCGCGGGTCGGTAGCGGGGGACAGTGCTGCCCCGGGCGGCAGGACTCGTGTCATGTGCCCATACTGGACACGGTATGCTACTGTGATGTCTTCTGTAACCGGACGGTGGCCGACTGCTGCCCAGACTTCTGGACGTGGTGTATGGGCATTGCCCCACCTCACGGAGCCATGGGCCACGGGCACCTCCCGCTTACCACCAAGAAAACGCTCACCAGTAAGTATACCCCATGTATCAAATTGAGAAAAAAAGATATGACGCGAGCAATAAAATGAGAGAAGCATCTCCTGCCCTGCAGCTTACCCCCATGTGCCTGTCAATACCCGACGTTTAAGACCACTTTATAGTCCGTACCCCGCGAGCGGTCTTATTATGTGTGATCCATGTTTGCTCTGATTTCTTTGGGCTGGTGTCCTTTTTTTCTGTCACGCCCACATTTTACGTTATACCACATTTAGGTCGACGTGTATGGCCGACCAAGCTTTTGAAAAAAAACTGGATTTTTTCCCCTGCTTGGCTGCAAATACAGCTATATTATAACAGGATTCTTAGATGGGTTCGTGAGGATCAAGATGGATGTTTAAAGGGAAGCTATATCAAGTACCAAACAATATGTTTGGTGATAAAAGTAATTATTTGTATTAATCAAATATCTCTTTAGATTGGTAATTTAATATCAGCTATACAGACATACCTTACGTGTATGCATCTCAACATATGCATCAGCTGAATATGCATATCAACAGACAACTGTGTCAATTAAGTCACCACATAAGCTAATTAAAACGGTAATCAATGAAGCCAACACGTGAACTTTCACCCACCTGCCCTCACCTGTACTCGGGGCCAGATGGGAGGATTATTCACCTGTCTATGCACCTCTATAGATCTACTTTTTCAACCAATCTGTGTAACTGGAGAAGGGAACCAAAAAGAAATTAATTTAGATTTCGAAACTCGACCATCCATTTTATCCGGGTTGACACCGTCAAATGTATGGTACATCGAACAAATGTAGTGATAAAAAATAATAAACTTTTTATGCTGCATTGAAACCTTGCAATCACCGTATGGATCGAGGTGGCAGAGATATTTGAGAACAAAAGAACGACACTATAGTAATTAGATATTTTATTAGTGGGTGTCGAGGAGGTACTCTAGAGTGATGGCCTCGACCACTGGCAGGTTGAACAAATGACCAGCGGGCAGTCCTCCAGTGCAGAGCCCGGGGCTCTATTCTCACCTCGGCGCATGTGTCCAGTAACTGCACTCGTTATTGTCCTATGAGTGTGTGCCAGGCCGGGCCGTACACTATAAACGTCAGGCTACCTGAGTGAGGCCGACCACCCAGTACCACCACCACCACCATCACCTCATCCCTACGTCAAATACCCAGAACGTCCACACCTGTTCTGGAGCAGCCACCCTCAACCTTCGCAGGCCACGGTTCAGCTTTGCAACCTCCCAAGCCACTTCACGTCTTCAGTGTATACATAACCCTAAGTTATCCATTAGTATTCTCACCAAGCCAAAAGGCCACCCATTATATATGCTCTTTAAGTATGTTTGATTAAGGTCTCTTTGTGCATCTATTGAAGCCAATGTTTGCGTAATTTGCTGGTTTTGTATCCCTAGAATGATTGCTTTGGCTAAGGAAAAGATGTAACTCTGGTGATGCGCACACATGCGATTTCGTGGCATGCAAATTCAAACGCTTGTAAGTTTGCCAAGTAACCACACCATGACACAATGAACTCCTTTGTTGCTGAGATTAACACATCCTCAGACTAATTCCCCTGGGGCTAAATATTCCAAATAACCCCGCGCCCGGTAATTGAAGGGAACTTCCATCCCCACCCTATCGGCCCTTCCCATTTATTTTCTTCGGTAAAACAATTAAAATGACCTCCCGGAGAAGTTCCCAACGCTCACTAAAAAGCACACGCACGAAAAGTTCCCACTTTGTTCCCCTGGAGCACTTGCAATCCCGTCAATTTGACATAGTTGTTCTGGGTCCGGCACAAATTGAATATTTGTTCGCAGTTAAAAAGCCAACGATGGGCAAGACGCCATCCGATGATGAACCATGGGTGGCTGATGGTAGAGCTTTTAGGTGTAGGGGATCTGGTTTCGGCCACTTTCAGGGGAAATGCAAGTCGAGGTCGTAGTAATGGGACCAATGCATCATATTGATGAACAAATGGTGGGATCTTTTTAATACAAATGACCTGATTGATTCTCGTTTTGTTGACGAACACGGGTTTCCAGTTCTCCGAGTCTCTCGACCCCGAGTGGAGTCACATAAACTTCTCTCAACTTCAGTGGAGCCTTCTTACCGTATAATTACCAGTAGAACAATGTAATGAGGGTAATTGATCAGGCGTTTAAAGGGAATTTAATCAGCCATAATGGGAGTTGGCATCGGAACAACGCTGTTTCTGTCAGGGTTGTAAATCTCTCCATTTTTGTTTTAGAAAATGAATCTAAAATATCGTTGACACTTCTGCGGTAATTTCTTCCGTGTTACGGTAGAGGTTCGTTGTGTTTCCCATCCATTTCAATTCAATTTCTATTAGTATTACGCAAACAAAGGTTCAGACCCGATGTTTATGTGGGTGTTATCAGAATCACCAAAACGAAACAGGGATTCCTAACACACAAAGGAAATAAATAGTAATGAGTTCTCTATTAAACAAAGGCAATTTATCAATTCCAATGAAATACAGGTATAGATTCATCTTGATATGGAGTATCAGAAGTCCTGTAAATCTAGGATTTATCAACTTATGTAAGAACAAAAGTAGAAACTTACAGACGAATGCTTACTGAAGAATATAGATTAAATACAATATTTATGGATCACTTTAAACAATTTTCTATTAAATCTCATCCATTCACCGTTGCACAGAGGAAAATTGAAATTATCATCATGTTCATTGATGTGTAATCCAGGAACCAGAAGGAAAAACTCACATGCAATACAATGGCGCTTTAATAACAATGGAGAGTTTGCTGCATCCTGGTTATGGTTGCATTTTCCATCAGGTTCTAATAATCACTCGCAAATGGAATGTTCATCGGGGGAAGCACTTAGTCTGTTCCTTTAATAACCATGGGCATGATGTATTATGATAATTTAGAAACCCTATCATCATTAGATAACTAGTTTTTATAGATCAATGCGAGTAATGCCACTGTTCCTATATTACTGAATGGCGAACAATAGCACATCTCCACGACCTACGTTCTGGCCAGGTTTAGATCTACTTTATCGTTGACAAAGGTTGTAATGGAACTTGCACCCTGTTGTTTATGTATCCCCATTACGCTGGGCATGATCAAAAATATGAAGGATCCAGTATCATTTATATGAAGTAATATTATAGGAATAAACAATCTGCGCGTTGCAGTTATCCACGCGAAATAGCACAAGGGTTCGACCCTATGTAGTATTATGCTGTAGTCGTATTTAGGTACAAATATATCAGCAGTGACCTTCAGCCTCCACCATTAATTCCTACTAGAATACTACGAACTAGTCACCCCTAGCGGCGCTTGTGGACACCACGCTGTGAGACCCCGGTGGTTATTAGGCTGAGTGGCTGATATACAAGGCTGTATGGAGTTTGGAGGTGGGCTACATTGACCTGGACAAGCAGGGGTCACAGGTCATGGACGTGGTCTTTGTCGCCAGGCTTGAGATCCAGCGGACCGCCGAGATCCGCTCGTCTCCCTGTAACATGGGGATTCTATATCCAGCATCCTACGGTACTAGCGATTGCCAAAAGATACATTTGGCGACAAGAAGAGACTCAAACCTTTTTATCCTATTCATATTCAGATAATGGTTCTTGACCTAAATTCTATGCCGTGGCTATACATATATCTTGGGAATTTTAAAAAAGTCAATCAACACATTTTGTAAGTGTACATATTCAATTTAATCTAATTCCACTTTGTAGTCGCCACCGACATAACGGCTCATGTCCTTTCGAGCAACTTAACATGATGGTTTTATATTCCAACATACCATGTGTTTAAAACACATAAAATAGGATAAAAACGGGAATGGGTTCAAGTTATTCCTGTCTCACAGACTGTGACTCTCCATGAAATAATATGCTTCGGATTCCACTACCAGTCCATGAAGCAGACAAAAACTGTTACTTTTTTATAATTCTTCGACAAAGGTGTGACTGGGAATGAAGGAAAATGAAGTGGAAAGAGATGCAAAGAAGGACCAAAGTTAACTTTCTGCTTTCATGAATAGTTCACGGGTATGTGAGCGCAAGTTCCTCTCGACCACCTAAGGCGTAAGAAAAAAAGAATGAAGTCCTTTTTTCAGTTGTCTCCATTGAGCTGAAATGAGAACACTTCTCCTAAATCAGGATGTATCTGACAAGGGCATGTATCTGACTATATATCTTCTCACATGCAACCTTTGAACTCATGTTGCTGAACCGAAATCACAGATGCACATGTCAGAGTCATGACGGTCTCTTGTGTGAACGCAGAATCAAGGAGTTGCTCCTAAAATTATGTGAAAGGAAGCTTTTTCATCAGTTAGGGGAATGGTCCATGCACTCCCGGGTGGCAAATTGCTGGGAAGTATAGAGCATCTCCTGGATTCTAGTTCGTACACTTAACACGGGGTGACTAGTGTATGTTGGTGCCGCTATATGGACATACAAAAGTTCCGAACATGTTCCTAGCTGAAGACACTGAAAATGCATCACTTAATCTAACTAGGGTATCGTGACATACTTTCCCCCGAAAAAAATCTATCTTTGTCGCTGAATCCTGGGATATGTTCGGATTATGTGATTTCTTCTTAATCTGTTCCCATCTACACGCTGTCCCGAGCATTAACCATTAAATTAATGCCATCTAATCCAGGATTTTCGTTTAAGCCCATTGACGGCAACGCAATGAGCAATGTAAGCCATACTAGGGATTAGTCGACGATAGGAAAAGTAAAGTCTAAAGGTTATAAGGGATGCTTATGAATAGGGTACATGCACTGATAAAACTGTTTCTCAAATGCTGACGATAAAGGCACCAACATGAAAACATGTCAAGTTTCATCTACCATTGTGCTTCTCCCTCACCTAGTTGTTCTATCTCTGTTTTGTTCAAGTGTCACGGACCACGGCAAAAGGACATGTTTTACCTTATCTATGGTAAATATAGGATACCAAAATGTTTATAACTTCATATATAGGTAGGTCAATTCCGCTCCAGCATGTCACTCGTGAGCAGAGTATCACTCTGAGAGAGACCAGATGGGAGTCGAGTAACAATAAATAATTTGGTCTATAAACCTACAGGAATATGTGCATAAACACTACTTAGAAAAAGTATAAATACCAGAACATAAACACACCTTCAGACAAGCTGGCTAGAGGTGGGGTAGGGCGAGGAAGAGTGGTGGAAAGGGTTCAAAATATGCGGTGTATGGTTTTCAGGTCTGGGTCAGTATAGGGTCAATGTGTGCGGTTCTGGTGGTTTGGGGTGGCTCAGGTCATAGTTGAAAGTGACCACATGCAGGTGAAAGTGACCAGGGCTTTGGTTATGGGCGGTATACCTCTGTTCTCAAAGTTGGCGGTCTGTATTCGTCGTGTGAGAAAGAAATACCCTGGAAGCTAAGATAGGGTTTCACTCTCGTGTCATGCGAGCCGCCACTGCCGACTTGGCCATGTGTGGGTTGATGTACAAATATGGTAAGCCCTATCACAAACTGATTTAAGATTTTTTCAACATAAATCGATACCTCGTATTCAGTTTCGTATATCTCATATATCTGAAATAGAATTTCGATGTATAATTTATTTATCAAATCGGGACTTTGCTATTGAATGCTGACTGTTTAGTCAATGCTTAATAGGTGGTTATACTTCTATGTAATTTAGTATTATGTTGTGTGCATACATAAAGAGATGGTATATGGCATCACGCCATTTTGGAATACCAAACCGAAGCTACTGTAAGACAAGCTGGCTTTTGGGGACTTTGAGGACCGCATCGTTTTCACAATGTAAACAACCCCATCTTTTCAGCACCACATCCAAAGGTCTTAACTATAAACCGCCAACCTCTCATACAAACATGACATTGACTCGAGATCTGACCTTTGCATTTACAACCGATATCACTTATCTGCCTATAATACAAGTACTCAGAAGGTATATTTTCCATTGCTTTAGCTAAGATAGGTCGCCCTGAGGCGTTCCTGATATAAAATCTAAAGATGTTACCTCTGTCCGATTCCTAAGAAATCACTCTAGATAGTTATCTTGAATTGAGACTCACTTAGTAACAGGCGTCTTATGTCAGAATAGGGAATCCAAGAAGTCCGCCCCACCCATCGCTTGGGCTACTGACACCCACGACTAGCATGGAAATGATACATCAAGCAGAAGAACAGATGTCATGAGTGTTTTGACAGAAAGGTCGATCTGTTCGCTCCTCGGACTTGCCTCCGCTGTCAATGGGCGACTACTTTGGCCACAAACATGACCTGCCCTTGATACCCATGGCAGAAAAAAACGGTTACTTCTGAGACTATACACGGGAAGTCCGGGCGATTTCAGTGTAGTACTGTGTACTTCCTGACATTAAATACATTGGATCTATCGTATTTTACACAACCGGTTTAGTATACTACCTTTTAACGTAACACTCTTATCTTAAGCTGTACATGTATATACAGTTCAATTCCAATAAAACATATGCCATTCAATTCATGATAAGAGATGAATATGCTATAAAGCTTCAGAAAAGAGAACAGAAAAATAATGATTACTAATTCAAACGGGAGATGGGTTTACGATTTATGATGTACTTTATCGCAATGTAACATTGGCTGTATCATGATGTGGAAATATTATTAAATCGAGCATGAACTTAGCTAAAAAGAATTTTGGATTTTTTTTCTAGACGCATCATGGAATTAGTTCTCGATAAAACATGTTTTTACTCCAAAGTTGGGCATCAAAGGCGTTTTACTTTGCAAAGGAATATTTTGTTGACCATTTAGACATTTGAGAACCTACCATGTCGCTCAAATTTCCAGGTCTGACATGCTTTCTAGTGAGGGGCGCGCCTGTGGAGAACTCTCTCGTTCCCCAAGCTCCAATCCCACTCTATTCCATTCATCACATAGAGCTGTGACCATCAGCACTCCCCTACGGTATTGTCAAACACGCACTTTAACATGCATGCACGCGGTCCGTGCAGTTTGACATGCTCACATATATTTGAGGCCTTATTCAATGTCAATATTCATTGACTTCCTCCACGCTCTGACCCGGAGAAGACCCCGTCAACCCTGAATGGCCTTTTGGAGGGGTTTATTTTCCCAGCCTGTCGTAGGTTGGCGTTTGTTTTGCTGGTGGCACCTCCTCAAACATTTGGATTCCTACGTTAATGTCCAGACATACACACATCGGATGCGCACGCAGTCTGCAGGCATTGAGGCCGCTGATTCCCGGAGGTTGTGGGGAGTAGTGGTCTGGTACATACGACGATGGTCTTAATTTGAAGCTTATGAAATTAAAGGGAGGTTAGAAGTCACCAGGGTGACAGAAATAGCCCAGAATGGCAGGTGTGCCAGGGTGGGTCTGGTTGGCCTCTAGACTTGACCCAGCTCTTCAGCTTCCTAACCCTTCTACTACATTGCACAACATCTACCATTGGTCAGTCGGTCACTGAATGTCTGTGCCTTATTACATTGTGCCACATTTCACCATCACTGGACAGACTGTATGCAAGACATATTCCTAGCATTGCCATTGGCGTTTGCTTTGTCAAACATACCCCTTTCCTACCAATGAATACTCCATAAGGTTATCCTTTTGCTTGCCAGGTGGATTATCTTAGTGTCTGTATTATATCTGTCATGTAGGACTGTGGCGTATACATGTATAATCAAAGATGGGTCCATAGAACCTAACACTGACTTAAGAGTGTCGGCACACAGAGGTTTTCAATCTGAGATTTGGTTTATGCTAGACAGTTTAAACTGCTGGGTCATTTCCGTCTGTTCATATAAGCCACTTAGCCTGCAGCGGTCCAAGCACTTATCCATTCACCGCACCGCTTCGGCAACTGTTCGCTTGATGATTCCATTATATATTTTGATCATTTGTATATGATTGAATCTCTCTTTTCCTTGTTCCGAATGTCATCAAGTATCACGGACTGGACCAAGGGAAAATGGACTTTCATGTAAATGATATCAAGAGTAATGGTGGTAATGGCATCTTCTAAGAACCACATCTTGTAAATATTACATCCATTCTAAAATTCCCAATCAGTAATGTTTGTTGAATTTCACCGTATACATGCACCACAGAATACTATAGTGTACTATTGACTGCAATCAAGAAATTTGTTATGTATAAGTACCACAAGTGCCGAATCCTGAAGGTGGTTTAAATATGCAAAAGACTCCTTTAAACCATAAGTCAAATTCCTGACGTCCATATCATAGAGGGCAGTTCGAGTAATATGACCAATACTTTCAAATATTAGTCATATTACATGTAATCGATCATGTGTTTCAGAATGACATGCATTTGGACATACATTAGAATCCAGTCTGTAGTACAAAGTACAATGGTTTCAAATCATAATGGATAGGAAGACAAATTTGAGAGTAAATAGATTACATCCCGCTTAAGCCATTTGACCCGTGCATTCACAGTCATGTCGAGTTTATACTGTTGTCGAACATATGTGGAGTGTGTGGAGTGCTTGGTCCTAAGATGATTCCAATAGACGATTTCAGAGTATCCACACTAAAGTTAGAAAACAGAGATGTAAACACACCAAAGAGAAGTTACACATCACCTGTCACTGGGCACAGACACAGAAGCGTGTGGAGGAGTCACACATGCAGGTACAGCTGCATGCACCATGTTCCCAGGCCTGCTGCCTCCAGTTACCCTCACTAGTACACATACTCCACACCAACAAACGCGTATACACCTCGCAATAGCCTCAAAAGGATCAGCCTCTTTGGTTCTGCGTTTCTGTCCTATTACTATAGTCGAGTGATGGGTGCTTTCTGATAAGAGGTATGGGACTACTTCTATTGAATTTGGAAGAAGAAGGAAAAGTGGTATGCGCCTGTGGCTGTGCAGATAGCAAATCTGCGGTCAATTTCAGACAGATTTAGGTATCTTTAGGAAAAAGACGTATTGCCTCAATTAGTGTAAAAAGAATTGGCGGAAGCTTTTGTCTTTTTTGTAGATGAATGAAATTCACGTTTGAATACTTTAAACTGTCCCCCTCACTGTCATTTCATAAGGGCGACCCCTGCCAGCTTTATTTTATCCATCACCGTATCCCTCCCTCGTCCGGCTTTCGCTTATTATCCCCCAACCTCCTTATTATCGCCCGTCCGAGCATTTCTGAAATCTCACTGTGGCTTATGACAAAGCGAGGCAGTAATAATGATATGACTGTACTCAGTGTCTCTGGAGAATGGTCTACAGCCTGTGGTGGTGGAGATGTAGCAGGGAGATTGTGTGGGTCACTGCATGCTTGGTCTATACATCGTCTATGGGTCAGTTGCCCCGAAGGTCACTGCCCATATATAACGATGTGACAGTCCCAGAGGTTGAGCCTTTCATCTTCAAAGATGCCCACTAGCTAAATGAGGGTTAGTTGAATAACTAGGACCAAAACGATGTCTCAATCATGGCGAATTTAAATTATCTTTTAAAATCGAATAATGATGGACCTTTAAGAACTAGTTCCTACTAAATTTGTAAGTACTTCTGTGGAAAGTGGGTTGTATGGACTGTCACCTGGGAGATTGATGATTATATATATATAACTCAATGCAGAACGTCTCTGTTCATCCGTGGCGTCGCTACACCTCAGTAACTGTTTTATGAAGGGTTCATCCACCTGGTGGGACCTTTTCTTGTCTCCCGTGCAGTTATGATGCATTTCTACTATTCTTCAATGGATATGTAGTGAAAAAGTAGATGATTTACAGGCGTGCCCCAGGGCTGCCGTGTACCACAACTTTCAACCGAGACACACCAGATTCTCTCGCTACATTCCGTTGGGCAATGTCCTAAACCATGTTTATCTTAAAGAATAGAGAACCCTTGGAGAGGTAACATTTAGGTTGCAGCCTGCACTAATACTAACAGTTTCACACTCAACGACTCCATCTAGATCTGTTATTCCTCAAGTTCCAGCTGTAAAAAACATCAGAGAAAAAATAACAACACAGAAATACTGAAATAAAATAAATTAACAGAGACATGCGGGTTCTTTCTATGTCATGGCAAAAGAGCACAGGTGGTAAGAATCTATATACGCCCCATTGCGGAGAAAACAAGCTGAACATGTAGACATGCGTTGCTTCATGACACATAAAAACATCGGGTAAACTCCATGAGCCAATCAGAAGCAATAAAAAACATTCTCTGTGGGTGATCGCAAAGTAAACAAGACAGTTCTTGCACATGATAAATGGAAATTCTGAAACAGTAGGATTTTAAATTTTACCGCACAGAGGAAGGGCCAAGTACTAGTAGTGCACCAATCGGGATTTTCATACCAGGTCCCACAGTAATTTGGCCCAGTTATACCATAGACTACAGGATATGCTTTGGATCAATGGCGTGAGTGAGTGGCATGCCCTGTGGGGAAATTTCAGGGCGAATTGTACGTAACAGCTGAAATATACCTAGTTTTAACAGCTATCGAGAATACAAAATCCTAAATTAGCCAAGTACTGAATACTCTGTATTGTTGATAAATTCATAATATATTAAGATATCCTAAAGGATATCTCCCTTTACAGACTGGCCCATTTCCTTTAAACCCGTTCTGACCATTGTAAGATTGAATGACAGCAGTCCTGGATTGGGCTGTCACCATTTGTGATGAACAGAATTTGTATTGAACATGGAGAGTTGATTCTACAATGGAGGAAATCAGCCGTGAAGAGATAATTCTGCAACTCTAGCTCATGTAATCGTTGTCGATTCATAACTCTCCGGTTATCTTGGCCTTTCAATGAAACTGCTGGATTCGCTATGATTTTATACAGGTCATATATCGTACAACTAAAGATAAAAGTAAGCAACTTTTTATAACACTGAGATTCATCAACCAGGTAGAAGAATTCTCAAACGTAGTCAATAATATGCGGAATGCTGTTGTGAAATACGTCTAATGCTTCAATTACTACGAGACAGGATAAGAAATTAGTATAAGTGTGTTATATTGTTCATGCAAATAGTTAGATAAGCTTTTCAGAGTTTCCTATGTACAATTTTTGATTTCAGACATTATTCTATGTTGGAGTGATCACTTGTAGCCCTTTGTTTAGTCCATTATGCTCGGATGGAAAGTTCACATAAATATATTTTGTACCCAAACTTACTGTAACTCTTTCGGTTCAATAAATAGAGCGAAGCTCGATGTTAAAATAATAATAATAATAATAATAATAATAATAATAATAATAATAATAATATGCGGAATGATTAAGTTTTCTATCTTAATTACAGACATGATAAAGTTCATTTCAAAGTAGTACTCCATATCGAGACTTTAAACGCAATGGAAACCCAGCTGAAATGTTCATGTAGACCTATGTTATATATATGATATCAGCACACTTCGAAATCTGTTTTCCATAACTTTCAAAATACCGTCAGGGGAGACCAGACCATTAATTCATACTGCTGAATTAGCGGCTGGTTTATTGGTATATGTCATCCCCGACGGGTTTCCTGCATAGATTAGTTCCGTACTGCCAGCTTGCTTTCAATTGAGAGTGCAGGCCTAGCATGTGTTAGACTATCAATTTGTCAGTTATAAATCCTTTCAGAAGGGTGTCATTCACTAAGCTGCTACAAAGAATATTCTGCAGCACCAAGAGGTGCAAAGCTATAGCGCAGCAATTTCCTCTAGTAATTACAAACGTTTATTGGAGGAACTAATTGAACTGCACCTTCCAGACTACTTGGCGCCTGATCATGCCATTATAGGAAATAGATCTACTTTCTATTATGTATCATCTTGAGCATTAAGATAGAATCCTGAACGGCGATCCAATATGTACTGGTACTCTACCCTCACTTACCACCGTTGAAAAAGTGCAAGAGATGCTAGAGAGACTTGACAACTTATTTTTTCAGTTCAAAAGAACTCTTCTGATCAATAGCGCATAGACCATCTGAGGCAAATAAGACCTTGCCCAGTATAGCTTTACCACCTGTAGATAATAAATCCAATGGGTACAGGAAAGAAAAAATTTCCACTTACACGAGGCCGTCATAAATATGGCAGCCGGTTCGTGAGTGGCGGAACGCTGTGCGCTGGATATATGACGCGATGTGATTCTGGAGAAACCATGGAGGGCCGTAACACACCATGTTCCACACTGGAAGAAAGAACTATGACCAGAGACTAAGGTCCGGAGATGGGTTCTCAGGGTGAGCACATGCTTGGGGGTCAAAGTTCGCTGACCTCAAAGCATGAGATCTGTGACACCTGCGCCACCTAGTGATAGACATCGTAAACTCCAGACGCTGGTGGCTTGTCCTCATCGGGTTACTAGACGATAAGCCAAGGCTTATTCGTACCACGTGAACTATAAGGTCTCCTCGCTGCAACGGTGGGTTTACTCACATATGCCCATTTTCATACAGCCATCAACACATGATATCACTGGCAAATCTTGGTCAAGCTGAATTGAACAACAGACGGAACATATTTTCTTGTACGATATACGTCTTATTGGTTCTAAAGTCATAGACAGATTTCTCAAAATGATGAAGCGAGCTTTGATCTGGATATGATAAAACATAAAACACCTGGATCAAAATTCTCTATCATAAATTTGCTTTATCGTACAGAGAAGGGTCGTGATGGTGGTTTCCCCCTTGATAACAATTACAAATGGATTTCCTCCCGTTATAACTTACCCATAGAGTACAAAGGAGGCTTTACAAAATGTATTGGTCACTAAAATCGTAATGTAATCAAGACTTATATATGCGCATCGAAGATTTTATAATACTTAAAATCTTTTAGAAAACACAAGGGACCAAGCGGGATAGCGGCTAAGCCGTGCTTGGGTTATTTGCAACATGTATTGTATAGTCCGACCCTAATAAAAATCATCAAAATCAAACAACAAACTATTGGATGGTTATCGTGGTCTGATTGAGTGACTTGCATTCCAATTCGCATTGATTCTAGGCAGACTCGACAGGCTTTGAAATCCTTGGTTGGAAAGCCAAATCGATTCTATTGAGAAATAGTCACATCATTCATTGCAATAGAGAGATGTGAAAAGAAAAATATAAATCAGAATCAATAGAATGATCTTTCACAGTTTAATGTTCTATACCGATTGATTTGTCTACACGTTTTTTTATATCTTTTTTTTTAAACATTTATTTTACCTGGGTCGTGCTCAATCTGATGATGGGTTTCAATGCACGCCCAGTTATTTAATCTTTAAAGGAAATTTAAACATCTTTCATGTTAATTAATCTGATGTTTTCGGGTTTTATTCTACATGAGCAGGGCAGGGGCAAATGACATTCTTCCTATGTTACATCTATTTATATAAGGAACACCACACATACAGACATGCGCACGCACACACATACTCTCAAACACACCCACAAAAGAAATAAGAGGCCTGTGCCCACTTACTTCCCTTCTCCTTTCTGTGTGCCCTTTTACTAAATGATGATGGCTTGAGACATAGGAGATTAGGAAAGAGAGGGTGGCATTCTAAAATATCAAACTCATCTGGCTGATCTGGACTGACTCTTACGTCAACACAGTTATAATGTATCTATCAACGGAAGATATTTAGACCCATAAAATGGTCCTTATACGGGCACGATGATATAGTGTTTACCAAGATGGCAACGGCAGTGAGCGACAATGTGTGTAATGGAACCCGGCTGTTGGTGTGGAGACCACCACACTCTAGTATTGGTATCAGCATTCTATTCCACGATAATAAACAGAGTCACGCCCATCGCAGTCGCAGTATACCTAACAGGCTCTGGTCCCCAACTTGGATGGAGTAGACAAAAAGAAGTATTCACGCTTTTGGTTGGTCCTGAAAGAAAGGCACGCACAACACTCATTGACACCTATTTATATTACATCGGAATTGCATTATGCAGAGTGGTTTTTATATGTTTTGACTTCCCACTCACTTCCACAACGTCCACACGCCCACGCCGCCAGAAGGGAGCAGCACCCGAGGCCAACATGCCGAAAAGATCTCAGACAGAAATGTCCCTTTTTCGAATGCATCAAGATATATATACCACAGTTCTGTTTCGTGTTTGGAAAAGGAACTATTGCGACCCTAACACATACAGGCATACACAACAAAATACCACCCGAGTAAATATCCTGAGGATTCTGTACGATCAAGCATCAGGTTTAGTGCCATCGGTTTGCACTATGCCCACATCACATTTCCTACATATGACAGTGCGGGTCCATATATCATCCCGACTCTGTGTACCTTTACAGGCCGCTACTGTATTACAAGTACCGAACATTGTATTTATTGTCCCTTTGATTTAGAGGCTCATTTACCATGTATACAATGAGTCTTTTACCAATCTACCCCAGCAGAATAAAGTTATCAGAAATGGCCCCTTATAGGGAATGCCACTTTCGATATTCCTGTTTACGATATACATGTTTCCCATTCAAATGTCTACATTCAGTGGATTCCAAAGACTGACTATATATGGGGAGTTCGGATAAGGGTCGTCGGGTATAAGATCAACCCGTAGTTCCTGCAGGACAGGTGGAAGGCAGAATAAAGAGACAGAGCATTCAAGAAATACAATCTTCCACCGGCTCTGATTCAAATTAGTAGAACTAATTAGATAAAACTAAATCTGAAATCCGAAATGAGTTATGTGATCCATCCGTTAATAATTCCAGTTAGAATTAGCCACCTGTCTGTGTAAATCAACAAAGGTGTCTTAATTAGTATGTGATTGGATCGGCCGCAATTACCTTTCTTTACAAATGTGTATGTTATGTACACTGTATATCAAATCATTCCACTTTGTGTTGGTTAGACCGGTATTCTCCGATAAAAAGATGATTATACCATGTCCATAATTGTTATCATAAAAACATGTTGTGGAAAAGTTTAATTGGAAAGATGGAGCTTGTTAATCTAAATCGGTTATCGTCACCTCTTCACATTCACATAATCATATAGGCGTCCTGACACATGTACATTTCTAATTATGATCTTTACATCATCGTCTACAAGTGCATATCTTGGATTTTGTAGATTATTTTCCGAATGTAATACCTGCATCTGGTATAGGCTACGTGTGTGTCCATATTTAGCATGCACAGCTCAGACAGGGCTCAAAGAAGGACTTTCAGACGAACCACCGTCGTCCTTGACTGCATGGAGGTTCTTACCTTCGGGTCCCCTGGTAAGTAATACGTGCGGCACGGGCGGGAGCCTGGTAATAATAGCCTTCACCGAGGGGCAAATACTTCAAGGGCCCCCACCCCACGACCTCTCAGCCCCAAACCAGGTTCCCCGTCGGGGACCAAGGACGAAAGTGGGCACCGGAGAGGAACGCTTCTGGCAAACTCTTCCAACTCTTCACACACCAAAAGTGAACAACTGTCAGCTCTGGGTGAGGTTATAGCTGAAAAGTTTAAACTTGTAGATGCACAGCCCCAGCCAGATCTGCATGGACATTCTCCAATGACAAATCAGCGTTAAAATAGCACGATTATTAGATAGGCCTACCAAATAGCTTTACATAATAAAAAAAAACGCATTTTCAAAAAGGTCTTCAAGAACAGGTTCAATCCTTCATAGAACTTTTTCACCGAAACTGTGTTGATTACAATTCGAAATTCCGTTTCTGGGTATTTAGTGTTGACCTTCAATCAAAATTGTCATTGCGCTTTAGTCAAGCCATGCTGGATTTTACACACAATAAATATCGTGACACTTGGTGTTAACTGAAAGAACTACTTTCCCAGACATAGCCTCCAGAGCGGTGAGTCGGCCCCGCCCATGCGTCTTAGCTGTGCAATGGTAGGGAGAGTGAAGATTGGGGAGGAGAGCGACTTCCGCGCGCTGAAAAACGAGGGCGGGCCGGAGATGGATTGGTTCGCAAGGCGCCCGGTAGGGGGACGCAGGTAAACGACCACACGGCGGCGGTATCGACTTACCAGGAGTGAGGCCCAGCAGCAGCTGACAAATGTGAACTATACTTATATCAATAGGAACATCCCCTGCCATTGTCACTGGGTGATGCATAGTGATGGCTATCACAAGGACGCCAGCGCGGCTCCGCCAGCTGTGTTTGGACTTTACGAGCGTCGGTTTAGGGGCGTTGAACTCAAACCAGGTGATTTTTACCTAATGAGTATGTATCGGTGTACACGCCCGTAGTTATATCTTATAAATTGTAATAAAACAGAAACTAAGAAGCGCTCCAAACCATATGCAACTAAATACAGATTTACGTTAAAAGATAATAAGTATAAAGAACTGAAGATATACTCTACCTAAGGGCACAGTATAAGTAAAGCGACTAGCCTATCCGATGTGCCAAATGAGATAAGCTCATTACATATAAGCTGTCTTGTTAGGAAAGTAACATTTTCATATTGTGTCAGGAAGGATGGAGTTGGTGCAAATACAGAGCGTAATTAATAGCTCACTTCGGTGTTAGCTTACATATATATAATGATACAATAATGATACATCCAGAGAGGTGACTGGCGCTGATAGCCTAACTCCATGCAAACACGACCGGTGAGCCAGCCAACTAATGGTCTTATTATAGTCATAGTGTCTGGTATACCGTGTTTCCTTACAGCCCCTTAGTATGATATTGGATATACTTCATATAAACTAGACGTACTGTCCATTAGAGCTGCCTAGGATGAAGAACTGTGATAGTTACACCAAGCAATGGTTATTGAGTATGCTATATAAATTAAGAGATACATAACATCTGGATATTTATGAATAAATGTAGTTAATGAAGAGAATAGAATACACATGTTTTGTATAGTGTAGGTTGTTCTATATGATGTTTCAGTTCTTCAAACAAATGAATGCAGAACCCCGACGCTTATTAAACGTGATGTGTTATCTATATGAAAACTGCATATATACACATCCTTGATATTATACCCCATTACAGCTGTAATTATAGATACTTTCCTCAATATTGATAAAAATACTAACTAACTGCATACCACTGGGAACTATTTCAGGACGTGTTGATTATACAGGTGGAGGGTATAACAAAGGTGACATTGAAAAACAGAAAGAAATGTCAAGAAGGAGGAAATGATAATTGTGTATCAGGGTAAATTATTATCTAAGTACTTTAATGTTGGGATTTAGGTAACCGAATGAGAGCAAAGTACTTTCCACATTGGCAAATAAGGAACACATTGTCAACATTATTTTTCCAAAAGTATTTTATCGCACACTTGGTGATCCGAGGGCAGCTCCGCAATTAGCTTCTTGTTCAATTTACATGTTAAAAAGTTAACAATTCATAACTTGGGGAAGACACTACATTCAATAAGTTGTGGCTATATTTCTACATTTCACTGATACTATGTATATGTAACTGTCCATTCTGCGACGGACTCGCTTAAGACCATAGTTTACCCATCAACTTACTCAGCGTGCGGTCCCTTTAGTGAGTGATAATTGAGTGACCAGCCGAAATTGTGGGACTGCTTTCAGAACAAGGGTGACTCAAACGCATGCTCAGATGGCGAGGCTTTGTTCCTACTGCAAATGTCCTTGTTGTTGAAGTGAGTGAGTCAGAACGAGCAGAAAGGCAAAGAGGGGTTGACCTCGAGGGAACTACTCTGACCGGATCGGCAATAGCATGTTACAGCACTAGTAATAGGTCTACAATGTTCTCTTTCCAGAACACCATTTCCTCAAATGGCTCCTACTAAAGCTCCATACTATTAGAAGTGCTTGTATAGCAATGTGTTTTCAGAAACCCAGTCACAAATTATGTAGAATAGATTATTGAACATATACTATACAATAACCTTCCCTAATATGTATAGAATGTCTTCATTACATGATGTTTTAGCAATCACCACTCTTTAAATGTTAACCATAAACCTACAAAGTGAAGAGGGGCGTTAAACCATGTTAGGTACGTGTTTTTAGGAATGTTTCTTTAGAACGGAAAATCGAGAGGAATTTAAAATACGGAAATTATGGGAGGTAGCATAATCTAAGATGTAATCATCCTAAATTCACATTCCCTTTTTAATATATATTTCCGGTATGATGGTAGATGTTTTTGCTCCATGCTTTTCCATTTAGGAATTCAGAAGATTGCTACTGGCAGATTGCTCAGGTAAAAAGACCGTATATCTTGAGGTTTGTCGGGACCCCATAAAATATCTAACCAAAACAGCCTGTTTCAAGTATGCTCTTATTCTAAAAGAAAAAGATCCAGTGGTTTAAGTCCTTGTAAACATTAGAGGCAGCTCAGAGTTTGCAAGACGAAAAGTAATGAAGCTAATTTCTAAAACTTGGGTAAGGCTTATGTCCCTTTAGGAGCAGACCAACTAAGTGGTAGCTGAGGTCGCTTAGAGAGTAGTTGAGCAGTTGACAGAGGTCTTTTACGCCCTCCCCCGACGCAGTCCTGTCAGGACTCGTCTACAAAGAGACGTCTGGTGCGACCGTCGGCTGCACGGCGCGGTCTCCAGGGTCCAGGTCCTTGACAACCTCAGGCAGACGACTCTCGTTGGTGTTTCCCGCCAACTGATTCACCATGACGAGGATAGATATAGTTAAGCCGCGAACAGCAGCCAGTGCGAAGGAGGAGCTCCCTTTAGGCTAAGCTGGAGAATGGCATTCATCTGGTGGACAACGGGGTGTGAGCTCCACCAAACGTGCATCTATTCGGGCATGTCCTACTTCAACTTGGCCACCCGAAGAATCTGAGTACAGTAACCTCCGATTTTATTTAAATTATTTTTCTCCAGTGTTACATGTCTCATATTCTGGCCTATATAATACTTGCAAGTTAATGTCGCTTACAAGTGTATATTTGTGTAGCTTCTGAAAACACACCACAGTAGAATGATGAGGACTTCTACTTATACGAAGTTATTTGTACCCTTCCATAGTCTGCATACATATTTTTATGTATAATAGGTTGATAATACTCTCTGAAAAAATCAATTACCCTGATAAGAAGTTGATTTGCGAATTCTACATACTTCCTATGTATCTGACGATTTCATATGAAAAACCCTAGCTATATACATTTTATCTAGAGAAAGATAAATCTAATGAGTCTTCAGCTTTCCCTCAAGCATCCATCACGAATGCTTTCAGATTGCGACAATCATTCATGAATTACATAAAAGAGGCCACAATCGTCCTTGACTGATCCCCGGCGAAATGAAATTTCGAAAGTTCTTTTGAAAATTCCCTTTAGAGGCAACGGAACGAAAGTAATTGAAGAGAATTCGCGGAGGTATTTCACCTTGGTGGCCGTCCGGATATGTTGCGGCCTCCGCGTCCATCCCATCGTTCGAAAGACAGAATGTGACAATTAGTGTCACATTCTATTGTCACATGATGCCGGATTCATCCAATCAGATGCAAAGTCCGTGGCTCGCTGAACCAATCAGCGAAGACATCCTGTCAATCACACCGTCTGCCATGAGAAATTGATGAGTTTCCCGCCTAAAAAAGACAGCGTGAAAGGCCGCCCCGGTATAACGTCAGCATGTGGCAGACGACAATCATATCCTCAGTCAGAGCGGGAGAATGCCAAAAGGGCGATTCCAGGACGAGCCCAAAACGACAATGCCTCCCGGATGCGATGCTTTATAGCAGGCGCTCCAATCTAGATACTTGTTTTGGGAGGAAGGAAAAGAAGCGGAAATATAAGCAGACGATACCGCAACTAATGATCTGCATTAAATATGGTATTTGAATTCATACCATAGGATCTAACCTGACAGTATAGACCCTGGGGGAAACATGAATGACACTTCTTTTTAAAGTGGCAAGGTACACAGACTAGTGTCAACTGAATAATTAGACGGGGAATATGTTTATTGGGAGGATAATTCTGTGCGTACATTAGGGTTGACAATATAATTCCATTTAGATAGGATGAATTCAAAATCTCATGAATTTTGTAGATTGCCATGTAGTATTCGCTTCTCATCACCCCCATATGAATGTAGTAAACAACAGCAACACGATTTCTACTATTGAAGGGGAGATCTTCGGGCCGGGTACACGATGTATACCAGAGAAATACCTCCAGGGCAGCACTTGGTAATTGGTCAAATTAAGGGATGGTCCCTTCCAGACATCACCTTGGGAGTGGCAGATCCATCTAGTGGTCCTATAGAGTCCTACCAGTATTTACAGGCAACATCACAGGAAACCAAGTACCTGCATAAAAGATTTAAGTTGAGTATACCATTATTTCGTGAGAGGAGTGTAAAAGGAGTGTTTTTTTAAATTCTTTCTAAAAGAATATTGAAGATAAAGCCAAACTGAGGAAAACCACTATATTTGACATATTGATATTTTTTATACTTTCCAATAGCCTTCCCAACCTTGATCATCTCTTTAAAGTTTCACGCTTCCCCCATCATTTTGTGCCCCATCAGATGCACCTTACCCTGCCTCTCACAAATAGTGACTCAATCTTTTCTGAAACCCATTGAATTGGACGTATGTGTTTTAAACCATGTGTATCGGAGGGACAGTGTACGAGATCAAAGGCTGTTAAACCCCTTTCTGTCCGACATTAAAATTCCTCCCGATTCTGTCACGTATATAAACAGGCATTCCACCGCCCTGCCCAACTTCAGACTGCCGTGTCTCCCCGCATGGCTACAAGTGACAAGTATGTGCGGAGGCCACCCTTCTGACCACCTGGAGACGTATATAACCAGGACATGAAAACCCAGGAGGAGTCAGCGTACGGGAAGGTCGGGGAGGCAAAGGCGAGGGATTGAAAATACAAGGGTTGCAGAAAGAGATCAAACATGGACCGCTAACTTCAGCCTATGTATAATTAAACAAAGGGGATAGAAGTTAGGTTTGCTATATCTACAATCTAGCATTAGTGATGTGTGAGGGAAACTGTGGTAAACCAGAAAGAAGATCTATCCTGCTTTTAGTTTTGATTAGCCTCTGCTTTACATTCAAGTGTTAGGCCCGGCGTCTACCTACTACGATAGAATCGTAGACCTCCCGATATGACACCGATATAAAATGTCAAAATCGGTGCCATATCGGGAAGGTGCAAAATCGTAGACATATGTCTAGACATACCAATCCACCACGCATTGTATGGGTTTTTTATCGGTGTCTAATCGCAGAAACGTGGTCAACTGCCCCGATATTAGGTAACCTTCCGATGCGATTTTGATTTTTTATCGGGAGGTGCATCGTAAACCATATCGGAGCCATATCGTAGTAGGTGGACGCCGGGCCTAACCCTTTACATTTTGTGGTCAGCTTAATTTTGAAGTTTTCTTTAGCGTTTGATTTTTGAATGGCGGTATCAGATTGACCCCGGAAGTTGGGGCCTATGCCACGAAGTGAGCGCTCGTATTATTTCGTGTAAACTTATAAAACTAATTCGATCACCACTTCCTATCTGCAGTGCCAATGCCAATGCAATCTGTCTATAATAGATTTGTCATAAAACCGATTCCAATCCGCAGATAATATATTCAGCAGCTCAATATTAGGAATGTCATTTCGCGGGCTTCACATGCTTCGCGTCCGCTAATGTGTACGCAGGTCTCCTTGTTACACTCTTACAAATTTATACAAAGTCTTTGATATTGCTCACATAATAAAGTTCAACATTATCACCAGATTCTAAAAGTTGCCGTTCGTCATCCTTGCGGACATACCGTTGGATACTGAATAATAATGGAGCGGACATTGATCCTTTAGAGCTTCAAGGCTGACGGGTAGGGGCCATCGATAAAGTGCGTACGCAGTGAGAGGTGGGCAGTAAGGTTTTGAAAATTTTGCGTACATCCCTGCTTTAAGATGATTAAGGACTTCGATGACAAGTCCGTGATCTGATGCCTTCAAGATGGAGGGGTAGGTGGTCAAAACGTTTAGAAATTGTGCGCTCGTACTTGGCGTTCGTGGATGGTCCCGCAGTTCTAGTTCATGGAGAACACCCCATTAATTCTGAACCCTTCCTTTGAGGTATAGCTTCTGACCCCGGTTACTATATTTGACGGCATGTTCAGCTGGTGGTTTCGTTTAGCAAGCAGTAACTTATACAGTTGAACGTATATCATAATATCTTAGTATCCCTCTGCAAGGAAAGTGGTCTGTATGTATCTCAATAACTCCACATGGTAGTATCAGGTATGCCATGTTTATACTGCACACGTGCTATATTGACAGAGTGCACAGAGCTAGGATGCCGCCCTCCGACCCCAGGGTCTCCTCCAGTGTCCTCCAGGCCCCTCCAGGGCGTTCATCCAGGGTGGGCCTTGCCGTCCGTCCTTCCTAATGGTCCGACTACCCGATAGTGTTTCCTTAGCGGTCGGGCTCCAAGCAACAGAGATCAATTCTCATTAATCGCAAATCAGTTGCTCGTTAAAACTCCATCCTCCTATCTGACCAAGAAGCACTTTCACCGTTCCTAACCCTTACACCCGCATACCATAAGAGGTATCCACTCATCCCAAACCCCTCCAACCTACCCTATCTATACCCGCAGCTAACCATGCAAATGAAGGAGAAGGGCAGAGAGGAGCAAGACTGGGAAAAATGGTTGTTTGTGGTTTAACCTCCCAGGGGACCCTGAGGGTAACAATGATTTAAGTTTTCAATTTTCGTAGACTTCTTTCAGTCTCTTCTTTTCAATGTTTTCAAATATTTCATAAACAATCAATGAGATTTGTCTCTTTCAAAAACCTTAAGATATCTTTCTTTGGAATAGTTTCAAACACTATTTTCATGTTGTTTCTGCTTTTCAAGTACATTCTATTATTCTATTGTACCTTTTGACAGCTCAGCAGGACACGCTGAACAGTTATGGGTACATCGCATGCTTAACATAATGGGGATTTTCCCCTTTCAGGGGGAATTAATGTGTTTACTAATCATCCACAGTTTCTCTTCTCATTCACAATTGAATGAATGGTATGCAGTTTGGTTCTTATTTGCTTGTTCCAGTTAGATTGGGGAATAGTAGAAAACGAACCAAAAGTTGAAGGTGATCATCCTGATGATGATCAAGGCGACCATGATGATTAGAGAAGGAAGGGGAAATCAAAATAGATTTTATACGGAGGAGAAACAGAACAAGAAAAAGAGAAACAAACGGAACAAAAACAGCCTATATTAAACAAAAATACTAGTTTAAAAATACCTCAATTCCGTGTGTAATCAGGACGAAGCGGTCAGTGCATGGCTATCTAGTCTGGGAAGGTCAGGGGTGGCCCCTTCCTCTGCACACTGTCCAACATAATGCGACACGCAGCCCTCCCACCATTTGGCTAAAATTCGCTTATGAGGGCGCTTGGCGAGGAGGGCCGACGCGGATGTATTATTCCCGTCGGCACTGAACCTCTCATAAGGCGGCGTAATTGGCTGCGATGACCGGTCAGTTTATCCGGGCTCCACGGAAATCGATTGACCATCATTTGTATTCCATTACCCCCCGGTCCAGGCCACGCTCTTATAGAAGTGCTATACCTGAATAGCGGTCATCTGCATTAGGGCTACGACTCACTGGGAAGCATTAGGAGCCTGCACCTTGTTTGGGCTTCCTTTAAAACAAGACGGCCTTTTAGTGGTGCTGCCTGTTTTTAGTGGGAGAGTTTTGTCTCAATAGTTCGCCGCCTGGAATTTAGACAAATGCCTAAATGGAAAATGAAAGGAGTCTGAGAGTAGTGCAGTTAGGAGAAACAAAATCGAGGAATATGTTTCAACATTTCTGGTAATATATTACAGATACCGTTTCACAATAGATAAATGAAAAAGTATATTCACACAGTACAAGTTCCTCATGATGTTAGTGGAAATGTCCATACATTATCAGTGTTAAAGCTAGTTTCATATAACATCCTCACTTGATATTTTCTACAGAACAATGTAAAAATCTAAGTTTCAGTATGGATTATTTATCTAAGGAGCGTGTAACTCTGGTAAATCCAACTGGATATGTGTTGTTTGAAGTAATATATGTCTGGAATACGAATGCAAAAGTAAAATTAATGTGGGCATGCTGAAACATGATATACATTTACATAATCATGGGAAAACATATCATACGCGCTATACAATAAAGCATGTACCGACCGGTAGACAGCCTCCCATGGGGGAAGTAGGGAGGCACACAGGATGCAATGGCGAGCAAACACCGACATCCGATCCAGGGGAAATAAGGCTCGATTGATGCTGGGTATCATAGTTGCGCCTTTTTTTATGAAACATCTCCCGACGGACCACACATTGATACAGCAAGCAGTTGTGAGGCGTTCCCCAAGAGGTAGCCATTGGGTAGCCCTGACTGATAACCCATATCAGCTTATTACACCGTCTATGTACACACTGCTAAGTGGGTCTATATAGGTTGGGCCCCATGTGCCACATTCTATGGTAAATATGATATACATAGAGAGGCACAAGTATAATGTATGTATAATTGTTTTTTTACATCAAACACCCCAGCCAATTAGGCAGACCAAATTGTTTTCCCCACAGGGCATCTGAAGCTGTGTAAAAACACTGGTTTTTCTTCTCGGAATATCGTTTTAAGAGTGTATAACTATTTTAGATGAGTCTAGATGACTTCGTTTTTTTCTTTCTATCTGAGTTATCAGTGTGATATTATGGAAGATGAGTATGTTATACACATTATCGCCAGTCCTCAAAATTCTACGTCCAAGATGGCCCCCTTTTCCCTTATGGAGTTCAGTATTTTTTTGAAATATCAGAATATTGTTGTTATTGCTAAGGTGCTAAAACCGTATGAGATATAAAGCTCTGCACTTTGAATGAATATAGTTATGACACCATGTTACATTCTATTTCGAGCAAGCTGAACATATGAAAGTGCTGCTTAAAAAGAATGGAAAGGATGCTGTGGAACCCAAGAGGGAATAGAAAATAGAACTATATAGGTTTATTATGAAGATCATCCGCTATATAATCTGTAACCAGGATTACAAAGGGTTGTTAGGCTGAGGTAAGATGATTTTAGTAGTTGACTTGGAGTTTGGACAGGGCTCTTATATAGTGGGCCTGGACTCAACATACCTAGAAATGGTGTTTTAAAGTCAAATCTATTAAAAAAAAAAGGGTAAAAAAGACACCATAATGGGGCGTTTATTATGTGTAAATAATCAATTTATCCTCAATCAGGTTTTATAAAGGTTTTATAAAATAAATTGGTAATATAAGATTGCAATTTTCATATAATACAGACTTGGATGGTTAATGGCAAATGAAATATGCTACCAGTAGTGACCCCAAGTTGCAAAGATCGGAACCTTTGGATGGTGGTGTATATACAACGGAATCAGGCGTATATATGACGTATATAAGACCGCACCATGGACATGTATATACGCCACTAGATAAGGCGTCTACGAGACGGATAACATGTCGAACTTCTAGACGCAAAATCCTACTGTTAGACGCGTTTCGGATACATATGTAAAGCGGTACTTTTCGTGCAGTGAGCTAGATTAATTTGAGTAAATACCAGTACTCATTTGAGCTGGCAGAAATCATAACCGACACTGATTTGCAATCATCTGCGGGTATATCGTATTTCATCAAATCATGTATACAATTGCCATCTCGCCATACTTCTTCCATTGAAGACTAGATAGATTCTCGAGAAGTCTCCTGTATGTCATTGTGAAAAATGATAATCAAAGTAGAGAACAGGATGAAATAAGATTTGCTGACTGTTGCTAGAACTGAAGAGACAAAGGTATGCTAGCTTGTTATACAAGTCAGTCTTGATGGAGTGTGGGGGAATGGTCGCACAGCAGGAGCAGAGACAGTCAGTAGTGGTGGGAGTGTTATTAAAAGGGAGCTGGCTTATCGGCTCCACGAGCCGTGCACATCCCTCATGTCCTGATATAGGGAGCACTATATCCCCACGCCCGTCCTGCCTAATCCGCTCCGAGCTACTCAGAGCTGCTCCGGGCATCGGCCACCACGGGGCGAGCAGAGGCTCAGCGAGAACCCAAATACTGCAAGGGGAAAAGAGCGAAGATGAATGAGCCTTAAGATGCGAGGAGGAGGAAGAACGGAATATGGCGATATGCAAATGAGGAAATACCAGGGAAATTAAGGTACGATGCAATTAATGGGTCATCAAGGAGATGGACCTTTGGTGCGGGTAGAGAGATTACCTGAATACATGTGACTGCAACATCAAAGATTCTGTGCCAAAATTACCAAGATTGATTATCCCAGATTTGTTAATATTCCCTAGCAGTATGATTAAAATTCGGTTCTACTTGGTATTTGTATTTATACATATACACAATGTCCTTGATACAGAATCTCCTATCCTCTAACTCGGCCGCTCCTGAAAAATGCGGTACGGCCTTTAGTATCAGCTACAACTTATTGCGGTTTCTGCTTTCAGTGATATCCAAGTTATTCAAAAATAACATCCCTACTTGTCCGAAGGAGAATTCAAATAGGTTTAATCATCAATTGTCAAAGGGTTAGATTCAGTGCAGAGGGAAGATGTGTTGTAGTATATTTCCTCAGAATGGAGGGAGGTAGACGCACACGATATAAAATGTTTCCTCGGGGCTAACTTAAATCAACAGGAAAAAACTGAATTCCACTGACGAGATCATGTTCCTGAAACACTTAGGTGACTCAGACCCAGATACATTGTTTTTCCTCCTACCAAAAAGAATGGAGCAGTGAGAACCATACCCTTATTGTAAAAACATAAAGCACCGACAGTTTTTTAAATTCATTGAGAAACCCTTTACCTTATAGACGCCACTACACATATTACGAATACTCCTCGTCATGTACACATAGTTCATCCGCCTTGTTCCCCCTCCATCTTTATACAAAACAAACTATCGTAACATCAGGTGGCTCTCGGATTTGTCATCTAGTTCCAAGGCCAGGTCTAATAAATCTAGCTGTGACCATGCTACCCCACCATCCAAATCCTAACCTATCATCTAACCCGCACATTTCCCGGCTTCAAAGCTCCCTTTTTATAGTCCTCCTTTCCGCAACGGGACTGGTGGTAGTAGTGCTTGAGTTGAGAAGCACCGGGTGGGAGTGGGCATGGGGAAGGAATACTTACAAGGGCAGTCAGGTTTTTGGTGGAATGCCTAGAGGCGACTCCCCAAGCATGAGAGATCCAAATGGGACTAGATCTGGCCCGATCCCTATCAGTCCTCCTGTGTGGATCCCACACACACGGCGTGCTCGGCCAGGCGTGAGGAGTCATGGCCTTGCTGCTAGGTTTGGAAGGATCCACGCGCCTCCTGTCCTTCTATACCCCATAGTGCCCCCACCACCCCTACACCGACCTGAGGTCCACAGCGGGGGTTATATCGTAGAGATAGCGTGGAGTGGTTATCGATTGCCTGAGCTTGTATATAAGTATAAATCCTCTATAGGACATGAGAGACATATCAATAACCAAGACTTCTTCCTTTCCACTATGTTGTCGTCTTGCCACTTCCACAATATACACCCTTATTCCATGTAGAATATTGGTGACTCGTGTAAGTCAATTTCATAACAGTATAGAAAAAGGTCTAGTATATTTCATACCTTTCTTTCAAATAGCAAAAATTCCGAAATATTTGTGAAAGCAGAGAGACCTCAGAAAACAGTCTGGTGTATACATCTAGGCGTTCGCTACTACTCTGCTAGTGTCAGAACCGTATTTAGTCATTTTAGACACACGTGACAGGCACGTTCACACCCGCACAGAACCTGTCAGTATAAGGAACCTGCTTGGTGTCAAGCCAACTTGTCTGGGATGACGAATCTCTCGCCGCCGCCCACACATACAACACGATAGTGCCCTGTAGGAGGTAGAACCCCAGGGACTGAGCTTTGCTGCGATGAACATTCGCCTCAGGCAAAAAGAAGGCCCCCAAGTGTAGGCCTGCTATCCATACACTTTGTCTGATCGTCAGGGTAAAGGATAGAATCAGTCATCAAGCTGCCAGCCGTATATTGTAAATGAAATATCTTCACGTTTCAACACGAAACAACAGTTTATTAAATGAAGTGCCATTACCTCATTGATACGTGATAACACATTAAAAACCAGTCGCTTTTGATATAGCCGCACATATATATAATAAATATATATATATATACATATACTTAAACATGCCTGCTGAAGCCTCGGAGAAGTAGGAGAAGGACCGATTGAGCCTCATTCGTAACCAAGTAACCATAGGCGCGCTGTTATGTAACCAGGTAACTGAAGTGGAAACATGTGACGTGGGTGAACAACATCAGGAGCGAAGTTAATATCAAGGTGAACATAATTGGATAGATAATTTATATATCCGTTGATATTGTTATGAATATTTATAGTTAGTCTGGAAGCTATCATTCTCTGGAAATTTCCAATCCAAAATGTCAAGGAGATAGAGTTAGCTTTAAAATGGAAAAGGACTCCATTCATGAATATTAATGACTGTCAATGACTAACCCGTTCTTTTTTAAACTAAGGTTTATTCCCTGTCTATTTATAAATGCACATTGCTGCAGTGTCTCTGCTAAAAAGAGAAATACATGAATTGTAGTTGAAGGAAGAGATTAGGCTGAGGAGACTTCACCGTTAGGACTAATCCATCTGCCCCGGACCAACACCTATCAGAAGTATCTATCCCGATCAATCAGTGCCATTTGGCAGGTCTGTTGCAATTATTCCTCTAGTGGCACTGCCTTCTGCACTATCCATGAACAATCTTTGTCTCCACGAACAGAACGAGGCGAGAAACATTTACTGTTTGTGTATGCTGAAGCGGAGATCGATACATCACGCAAAAAATAAACAGGAAATATGGTACTGAAATAGGAACCTCGATAATTGCATTAGAATATGCAGTATTAAATCATAACTATTTCCTATTTCTAGGAGAGAAATGAAATGATACCCCAAGCATTAAAGTGACGGAATACAAAGCGAATAAGCACATAAAGAAACTCCTTTTTATTTTCGATTGTTGATAATATGAATTTACTGGGACACATATAATCGTTGAATTTTATTTCGATTCATTATCGTTCCTTCGGGTGGTGCTCTTATTGTTAAACTTTATGGGTATAGGTATATCTTAACTGATAACTATCATACTATTAGTATCACCCAAGCCTATACTAATCATCTGTAAATACCTCCATTAATGAATGGTCGCAATAAGCCTACCAGACGGATCAACAAGGATCCATTTGTTAGTTGTACATGCCCATCAATGTCCCCATCAAAGGGGAGGGAGTTAAGGAAGGGAAAGCTGGGGGTGGCGCTGGAAACAACCACAGGCATAACCCGGCCTGCCTGCCGGTCACACGGCCACCCAACGACCACCGCCGCCTTTGCCAGCTCTGATCCCGCCTGGGATCAAGGCCACGGCCGACTGGATCCCCAGCTGGATCCCACAGGCTCTTACACGTATCGAATCCCCGCGGGCGTGCATTATAGGAGGTTGGGGTGAAGGTTCAAGAGGATGGTTCACACTCACGTAGTCGCACGTGTAGCTGTATAAACCCCTCTTACACAAGTGGCCTCATCTATAGCTCCTCGCAAATGTCCTAATTATGCACACAATAACGTTGGTGATATTTACTTTTCGTTAAATATGTCTACTTATTGACCCATAGATACTAGTTCTGACCATCATACTATGTTTGGAGTTGTGATGATTATGTTTAGTTTTGTCATAATGGACTGAAATTTCTTTTTTATAAGGTGAATGGGGATGCAAAATTGAAAACTCAAAAGATAATTTTATCCATACCCACTACCTACTCAACAACCTGGCCTTGAACCCTACTTAACCAGAGCGTAATCCCATCGCAAAGACAGCTATAGCCCACCAAACCCTCCGTATTATTCTTATATATATATATATATATATATATATATATATATATATATATATATATATAAGAATAATACGTATACATATATACAAATGTATATCCGGCTCATTAAACCTACCCTGTCACACCCTTCTACACCCCTGACAAACACCTCAGCCACCGCCTGGTCTCACGGCCTCCGGGTTGATCCCCTGGATAATGTCTGCAGCACTGTAGATATCCATAGTCATTAGGGGCCAATAGCCACCGGTCAGCCCTGCATGATTACCCAATTAGAGGCTGTTCTGCCCGAGGCCGGGGATTAGGAAAGTATTGGAGTCTTACTCGTTGTTGTCTACTTCCCATACAGCAGCCAATAGTAGTTTCGCCATCCCCTGTTTTTGTACGTCCAAGTAATGTCTCGCGGGTGAGAACTCTGTCGTGAAAGAAAACGGAGGCGTGAAGTGTTTGTTCCATTCATGAATGCGAGAGAGAGTAGTTTCGTAAAGTACTGTTATTAGGGGAATAGTTAAAGCGGACAACTTAACTCTTCACTTTCCACCTAAGATAGGCTTCAGGTGTTCGCAATTTCTTTCATGGGTTTCAACATAACATGGGCAGTTCAGAGCAACGGTGAATTTTAACTTTAAAAATATGGAATACATAAAAGGGGATGTGGAGGTGTTATCGGAAATACGGATTTTATACTTGTATTCAAATTCTAGGTATCTGCTAACAACTGGAGCATGTACCAAAATAAGAGGTACAACAAGCAACAGAAATTGGGATACCCTGAGAATATTTCACTATCAAAGGTACCATTCTCCACACAATGAAGATTAAAGTATTCTTTCCAGAAACAAAGAATTGGAACAGGGTAGATTACTGGAAGAGATTCAGCCAAGCATTAAGGTCAGCAGAATTATAAAAAACATGTAAGATCACATAGTGAACAAACAACCATAGTTCTGTCTCGCAGTTGTAGAGTGATGATGAGTCACATACGCCATAGCATTGAGTTTGTTGCTCTGCAATTAGGGCATCGACACAAAGAGAGTGTCTAATCTCCCTAATGCACTGCCCTAATGTACTAAGCCTGTGTCTAGAGCTGCTCCCTCAGCAGGCTCAACCTAGCCAAAGAGCTGCTCGGTCCGCCAAGAGTTATTCAGTCGAGCGGCTCCTGCAATTGTTTGTGCTGGTCTATGTTTTGAAGGCTCTGATCAAGCCGCCAAAAACGGGCGCTAACATGCCAGCGAGCAACTCCTTTTGCCGCCCGCAACTGCTGGGGTCGTCACCCTAGAAGTGCGTGCTATGTCATCACTCCCAACGATGTGCATTACGTCATCAATCATCGCCACCCCAGGCAGCGACTGCAGCGCCACTTTAGCTGTCTGCGCCCGTCGGCGGATCTAAGACTGGGGCCTGGAGATTACCAATAATGACGAAGTGATTGATTATTCCGCGCGCGTATCTCTGCCACAAGGGGGCACCACTTACATCGATCCACACCCGGCGGTAGGGAAAACAATAACACAATTTTGAGGTAATTTCAAGGCGCTAACTTGGTTTATTACTAAGCATGGGAACTGTGTTCTAGTAGTTAGTAATGGTATTCAAACCCAACATGGCCTCCTCATCCACCCATCCCCTCCACGTTACGTGAGTGGTCCAGACCTCAAATACATACTGTACGCCTGTACAAATCCATCATTCGCAACTGTTTGATTAACGCTTTATGAAACAGACACGGTTTACACGCCAAATCTACCATACAGTCATAGATTAGGCTAACGTTTATATATGAAATTTTCATATTGATTACCACCATGTATGGCCTATTTTGTTGTATGAATAGCTTACAGAATAGCAATGTAATTTTTACGATACGCAGTCAATCAATATCTAGGCAATTTCATGGTTCATCTGCCAAGAGGTATATTCCTCAAACTAAGTCGTTATATCAGATACGAGACTTATACTACTACTGTGGCCTTTGGGTTGGTATAGAGAGGATGTAGAGCCGGTAGGCTATACACTGTTCGGGAATTCTATGAAGATCAATCCTAGACCATAACGCACATCCTGCTTTCATTATACATTGCCACTGTGCATCATTAAAAGTAGTTTGTGGGCCAGGTACAATAATGTCGACTACGGTGCTTTAACATGTCTATTAAGGCAGTCGCGCGGTGAGAAGGATTGCATGGTCCTGTCGCTCTTAGTTATCAAATTGTCGTGCTAAAGAATCAGCTTGTCGACCTACGTTTAACTCTTGTTCCATCAAGAGTTGCTTTGCCCCCTCCCCCCACCCCGCCCTAAACTTAACATGCTGCATTTTTTTGGCCCATCTCTCAATTCAACTCAATATAGTTGACCATTGTCACAAATTTCATGTTGTTATGAGATCTGTTCGTCTTTGATTTACCTAGGTTAGCCCCAGGGGGAACAAACGTCGAGTAAACTGAAGGTAAATTCTGCTGGTTAACCCAGGACATTTTGCATACATACAGCAGTCAACGAGTGACTCGGGGTCATGATTAGCCATACACCCAGTGGGTTGTCAGGATTAGCGAGGGGATAAAGTTATGGCTGAAGGAGACGAAAAACATAGGAAATCACATATCACGACGACGTGGCAAAGGAAGCGGCCCTGACTTGACTTTAAAACTCCTTCAGTGACCTATAGAGCAGCATAAGGCCATGTACGTATAGGATGATACCCCAAAACTCTGGAGGAGACTCTCCTAGAGGAAACCCTGCCTCTGCCCTCCTTGGGCGGCGGCAAGTGTCGACAGCATTTCCCTCCTCTGGACCGACCATGTCAGACTCGCTACGGTACCATGTTTGTCCACTTCTTATTTCCCTACAACCGCGGACGTTTTCTGGTGGGTGGGGTGATTGGGTGTGCACGTAGGAATTGGCTTTCATATGAGGAATAATCTCTCAAGCACGCGGGCGTGATTGCGAAAGGGAGGTGGAGTGATGAGCACTGCATGCTCCTACATTGCATAGAGGGTGTGCCAGAATGGAGGCAAACTGCTTACGGAGCTCAACCATACAGTGAAAAAGATGATCGTCCAGTATATCCATACTGAAATCCGCTGAAATGGAATATATTTTGGCAAACATATCTGACACCGAATCTGAAACATTTAGGAATGGTTTGATCTCTTTCCAAAAATGTACTTTCCAGTAGAGTCAACGTCTTTCCTCCTCATGTTTTCCTATTAGGAAAACAGTGGTAAGAAAGTGCATCGGAAATTGATATGTTTGAAAGGCTTCATTGTAGTACCCCCAGAAAGGCTACTGGTTAATGCAATGTAAACTGCCATCTTACATAAAAATCGGTCGATGAAGGTTTTCATGACGTGTTATATGAAGGCCTGCTCCAGCGTAACAATGGCACATTTGTAACAGGGCATGGGGGTAACAGGCTGCTAGGATACTAGTTAAGCTTACCCTTACATGCTGTATGCATTTATACAGATTTATTCCCTACATAAATGGTTATTGGACGAAGGCATGGGCAAGAGTAGCCTATTTAGTATCAGGCACATTTTATAAAACAGGATGTGAACTATGAGCTGTAATATCTAGTTTTTGAAATAATGATCATTTATGCCAGCTAAAAGCAGTAAACAATTGTTTCACATTGTTTCCTTGCAATGTTGCTCTCACATAAAGGTAATGTAACAATGCAATTCTGGCAATGTATATCAACGTTATATATCAGCATCAACCCAACAGCCGCACACCCTACTTTGTGACAGTGCATATATATAGCGCTCCTATGATAAATGGATAGCCTATTGAATCGGAAAATACCGAGTGCAGATCATTTGCATGTAAATGTTGGTGATTTTGTTGCAGCCAACATTGCTCCCAATTTCTCACCACAAAGCTAATAATCACGGAACCCAACAAGGAGAAAAAAGAACTCGATTAATTCTGTCAAGAGCTGTGCCAGAGCCAGGGCGATTACAGTGATTTGTGGAGACTGACCCCTGGTGGGGGCGGAATGCCTTTTTAAGTTCAGCCCATCAAGGATTAGAGAATTGGCGGGTCTGCCTGAACACAGGACCGTCTCTACAGCACTGTTCCCATTCCACCAGGTCCATTGCTAATCTATGATCTAATATCAGATTATCGTGCTCCGGTCTGTTCTTATTAAGAAGACTAATGTGATCTATTTGGCAATATTGTGGTGGTCCTACAGAACTAGTTACATGCCTAAAGCTTCCCCCCCCCCCACTTGTTATACGTGTGCATATCATAGATTGGGCCAATAATATTCAGTCAAGGAAGGTTTTATTTGCTTGGCAGTGCCTTCACCATATGCAAAAACATTCATATCCATCCGGATTACTTCTTGTTACAAACGAATTCATACAATGCAATTGAGAGGGGAAAGAATACACGGACATTTCAGTCCGCATATTAATATGCACAAGGGAATGATATCTCTGTACTCAAACAAAATTAGTTTAGCTGTGTTATGTCCCCAGTGCCATACTATTGTTTTTGTAATCTAAAGCCAAGAAGAAGCAGGTCATCTATAGTTATTTCGGAATCACTTCCAATGGTATACATGGTGTCCTGGGATGAATATTGGCATGAGAAAGAAATTCATGATCCATGTGACTGACGTCAGTGACTGATTTATACACATTATCTTTTGGTCTGCAACCTACCCTCAATGGTTTTTATTTATTCCTATATCTGTTGAATATTGATGCTTGGCGGGTCCATGACATGTTCATCCCGCAACTCCCCGCAGTGGTATAATCGCTATTGCGTATTGCACATATGACTATAGCTTACATTTTCTATGGCATCGTCGTATACCCACGCGTTCTTCTAGAGGATCCAATTTAAAACCCGCAGTGCTGGTAGGAAAACATTTGAGACGGAAAAAGTTCAAGTGGCAGGCATGGTCATACATCATACTTGGACCTAGTCACACAGTTATTACACTTTTTGAATGGAGGACTCACTTGTGGTTTGGGTGTTCGCATTTGTCCCTACGGTGCATAGGGTGGTACAGAGGGCACGGCTAGGTGTGTAAACTGTTGCTGCGACAACACCACAAGACTATTATGCCGCCACTCGCGGATTCTCTATCAACATAACTGTCTAGTTGTGACGCGGGACGATACCACAGCAACCAGATGCACCTGCCCAAGGATGGCTTTCACTGGCACGTACGGTTCCTAAATAGAACATAGCTGTCCCATTCATTGACTGTTTTTATTCCATTCGATGCAGGTGGTCCGTATGCCGGTTACATGTATATCAGGAAAATGCTCTGATTGCTATTTGTCCTACTCGAAATCAATATGTGCATTTTATGTTTTGTTATTTATAATTAGCTGATAACCAATGATAAGAAACGGTTATCAGGAATTTAATGTTTAGGGAAAATTCAGGCCACCAAATGATGGTACTAGTTAGATGGAGACATACTTAGTGGGATTGAATGGAATCTGTTCCATGTTGTTTTTGTCGGAAACGTTAACCGAGATCGAAGAACGAATTTATTATTTTCTACCAAAACAACAAAGAACAGCGGCCCGTTTAATTTCATACGCTCGTAGGGACGAGAGTCCCAGAGAATGGGACCTCTACGGACGATAATCTCTACGAGAGCTCCCCAATCGCGTTTAATTACCCCTGTCTTCCATAGGTGGAGAAATCCTCGTTCATAATCTCGTTTGAGTGACCCCGATTGTTTAACAAAGTCACAACCTTCCAGTAAGCTCCGGGGTGCTGAGGTTTGTAGGTGTTGGTGGCGAGGATAGAGGGCAAACGTCAGATACAATAATCACCGACAAGGTGAGCTGTTGGTGGCCATATTTACAAATACTGCCACAGCCTGTGTGTGATGTTGGTCTAGGTGGTGACCTGACCACCGGAGGGCGCTGACCGCGGCCAACTAGCCGACCCACATCAAAGGAATTCATAAAATATGAGGACGTTTTCTCAGCAACCAAATTCAAGCAGTACATAGCGGGAACCGATAACTCCAATCAACTTTAAAAGAACCAACCTTCTGCCTTGTAGTTAAACATCAGTTATACTTGGTCTTATCAAAACTGATAGAGGATTGGACGTTATTGACTTGAATTCTGTGTAAGAAATTATGATTCAATCGGGATTAACTGGTATAGATCCAATTTAATCAGTCTATACTTATTATAAAGCATGGTGAGATTTAAATGACTAATGTCATACCAATTTGTGTAAATGGAGGATCGATTGGATCCATTATAGTAGGGGGCTCATAATAGTCCGTGAAAAAAGAGATCCGTGTAGATTTCGTCTTTCTTTCTACCAGTTGTAGATGAATACTTCAATCTGATTTGATTTTATACAATAGATATGCAATTCCAAGAATGGTCCGTGAAATGAAGCTTTTTCACTACTTCTCATTCACTGGGTAATCTTATATTCAGAATGATAAAACATAATTATACACCACCGTAGAAGAAACATCTCGCTTTAGAATACCAATAGACGATATTAGCCTGGACATATATGTATTGGCTATACCCCAATAAACCTTTGAAATAAAACAACAACAAAAAACAATAGGATAACAGTTGACATACTTAAGAACAAGTGTTTCTAAATTCATATAGGATATAGAATTCATTTCCGCCGAGAGTGCATATCCTTTCATGGAAACCTCATAACAGGCACCGAGGATATTAATACTTCTTCTTCAAGATATCAATAATGAAAAGGCATTAATGCTTTAATAGATATAATCTAAAGAATATCATTGTTATTACGGCATTATTTTCTCTACCAATACAGGAAACGATCCACAAACAGAGGCCATCTGTCAAGGTATATGAGAGTGTTTTGACTGCTTGTCGTCGGGTCCAATACCAATATACATATGGTATTAGTCGGGCATTCTGTTGCCATGTCGACAAAGCCCTGGAGGAGCCAATCTAATCGTCAGTGTAGACATACGCCCGGCATGGAGGAAGCACTGTTTAATCGGACTGGGGAAGAAGGGGAAGTGCGTAGTGACAGAGATGAGCTAGAGGCGACAGGCTAACAAATAGATTTCTCTTAATGTGTGTAAAGAGCAAATCTATGTTTGTACACATGTGTAAAGGGATCGATCCCATGAGCTGATTGAGTGAAGGTTAATTTGCTAACAAATGGCCATTGGGATATACATTTTCGTTGCACAATTAAAGACCCATACACTAAGGCCTGGCGTCCACCTACTACGATAAAAATTTAGACCTACCGATATGGCACCGATACAAAAAGCAAATATCGGAGACATATCGGAAAGGTGCAAAATCGTAGACATATGTCTAGACATGCCAATCCACCCCGCATTGTATGGGCTTTTTATCGGTGTCTAATCGCAGAAACGTGCCCCGATATTAGGTGACTTTCCGACGCGATTTTGTTTTTTTATCGGGAGGTGCATCGTAGACCATATCGGTGCCATATCGTAGTAAGTGGACGCCGGGCCTTACAGAAAGCCACCTAAATCTGAAGAACCCTACACCGATTGAAACTTCTATATGTGGATTTACTCTGAAAAGGGAGCGTTCGCTGCAAAATCAACAAATAGTAGGGACAACAATATTTGTTTTCACTATAACATGATTGGGAATAGGGAAAGTACGAACACGCGCCTTCCCTCCAGATTTATGACATGCGCCGCTTCATCAATAAACCCTAACTTCTCCGCTATGAGACAGTGCACTAATGCGCTATCTCATATTAGGAGATGCAGCTTTCATTTTAGGGTTCCGACCTTATCTATCTCCCAATCCATACACTTAGCCCACCCAAAAGGCCGCGAGCATGTTCCTCCGCGTCAGAAACCGATTTCTGTAATTGCCCAAGCATATTTCTGCCCTTATTTTTATGGGTCCGGGGTCAGGCGGGCGGGCCGGCAGGATGGATGCATGGTCAGATGTAAACTGATGGGGCGCGCAACGTCTCAAGATTAATTTACGCCGCGGACCCTATTATATGCGGTGCCGTCTGTCGTTTAACCTTCACTCCATGGCATGTGTTGGGTAAAGGGCCAAGGGTGAATTCCTTTTTCCGTTTCATCTTACCGGTGTTTGAAAAGACCATATGACCTATTCCCCATATGCTTCCGATATTTGTTAAATTGGATGAATCCGTATGCTTTTAAACTAGTAAAGGTCTTGAACTTTCAGATATTTGAATATATGTAGTTTTTTAGTATTCCTAAGGAAGACATAGTAACATCCATAATACAACAATCAGACACATATTCTGAGACATTGAAGTCCTATTTTATGGCAGTGATATATAACATGAATGTCTATTTACCTGGGGAAATCATTTTCCTGAGTTTCGTTCGTTATTGTAATGACTCATCATAGTGAGAACGTACGATGTGTTTCAAAACAGACCGCGCATCATATCGCTGGACATCCCACAAAGCAGTTCGAACCCTGGTGGCCAAGAGGCGTAAAGGTCATGACGCACTGAACGCCGGGAAGAGCAACCCTAAGCTGGTACCGATGTGGCGGGGAAGCCATATCTGTAGACTTGCGAGGAACCGGCCTAGGATTTATGAGACAGTGACCTGAGACTTATGAGATTTTGTGAGTTTGTCATAGATTTATCTGTCCATTTGATAGGATTACGGTCACAGTTTAGGCCTTTGGATAATAATCTTCCCACTTCTTCTTTTCAAAATTGAGGCCTCATAACTTGTAATAGGAGACTCAATCATTTTGTGAGGCATGCAAGCCTGCATTTATAAATGGGCAGTGTTTATGAGAAAGAAGGTATTCAAATACAGGACTATATTAACGAAGATGCTTCATTGTTTAGATCCAATGTTAATCGTTATAATCTCATTTCTATTTTACATATACAAAATCCATAGCATAGACTGCAGTCAATAAGTACATTATATTATTCAGATGTCAGACGTTTAGAAAGTACCAATGAGCTAAATACTTAAGATGTATGTATACATGTTCACCGCGAGTGGAAAAAGGGCCTCCTACATGGATGGATGTCTGAGTCACGTACATCAGCTTATAAATACATAATTGCTGTCACCATCGGTACTAGGACTGAAAAGGATTGTTGCTAACGACCAAAATCTCTTGTCATGGATACACCTTCAGGAGTGTACATAAAGGCATGATGATGGTTTAAAATAAGACGGGAAGTGAACATACACAATTAATAAGGAGAATAGAGTGGGCTGAATGTATTCGATTCTCTTAGAGTGTTGGGTTTGAAAAGTGGTCTATAGTTGAAGGAGTATGGGACAAGCTGGATAAATGTGAGCAGTTGTATATGTTTACACGCAGCTTGTCTTGTACATGTGGGTGCGTGTGGAGAAATCCATAAAGAAGTAATGGACATTGTGTGTTCTACGTATTTTGTACAATAAATGAGAGTAGGCTTGTTTTTAAATGCCAAATTGGACGGGCATCTCATAAACCACAGCCAATAACGTCTGGTATTTTCCTCCCGTAAAGTGCATTATGGGCAATGCCATTATATTTGTTTGAACGCAAAAAGAAGATGCTTCTCTCTATAGATTCGACAGGCGTAAGCGCATCCTCGTACCTCCACTATCCCCACAGATAAATAATGAAAGCCATCCGTGTGCCTTCTGTATCCACATCTTTGACAGTGATGTAAGTGTTTAAGTCAAAAGGGCTTGATGCTGCACTATGAAGAGTGATATTGCATTGGTGGGAAGTTAGTGGTAGTAGACAGATATGAATAGAGCACTCAGGAGAAGGTCGAGTAGAATATATACACAATCCAATTGCTCGTGATCTGCTCCTCATAGCTATCCCTATCTACGCAGGTATGCTCACGGCATTACAATATCTCTGTGGCCCAGATATCTAACCATTGGTCACTACAATCCTGTTTATATGGGCATATCCGCAGATATATCTCTGACTGCAAATCCCACAAGCCACAGACATACATTCTTACCATAAGCCACTTGTACGGTAGATATGGCTTTAATGCTCTACAAAGTACTCCGGCCTTCATATCTGCTTCAATCCCCTCTTCTGCCTGAGCGTATAATTCGGCCAATGGGCATTTTCCATCTGATACCTACCAGATACCTTTGTCTGGCAATTTTATTGGATAGAATGTGCCGCCGAACCTCCGCTATACATTTTTGTCGGCTGGTTTACGTTTAGGATTTGTGGTGTTTTAAGGTCTATTATACATAGGACATTTTCCCAACCTCTATAAATCAGACTAGACGTCAGGAATACGGATGTCCCGAAAAGAAACCATGCATATATGAGGGACCAGCTTACAGGAACTAGTGATGCAAGCAGTGACGGCAATATGACTGCCATGCTCTACGCTGCAACTTTGACAGGGGAAAGACCACAATAAACAAGAAAGAATAGCACAACCACACCTTACATGACGAGACTAAATGATAGTCGAAAGCACCTCTTGCAATGAGTGCTACGCAACACCCGACATCCCTTTGAAAACCCACTTCTTTCCAGGACAAAAAGCAAAAAATCTCCCTCACCACTAGCAGGGATTCAGAAATAACTCTCAGCACAGTAGGATGCGGAACGTACTGATCCCGGTATAAGAACTCTCTAGTATCAAAGGGACTACACAGTGCCTAATAAACTGTGTGTAGTTATGAGACAATTGGCTTGCATAAGCCTGAGTCAGGTGAACCGATCAGTAGGGACCCCACAACTGATGATGGGGCTTGACCCAATTACAGTAGTCGAAACAGGGTAGGTAGAGGCCATACGGGAGACACAAATGTGACCGACCCAACTTGCTTTACAGAGTGAGTGGCAGAGCGTAGATCAGCTTGATTAGTTAGTGATTTCATAAATATTATACATAGAACTTTCGAGACAATAGGGACAGTTACCAACTGACACGACCAAGATTCGAACCCCGAGTTCTGTGATCTGCGGTCCAGTATATTAGCAATTGCGCCATTTAATAGATGAACACCTCAAGATAAAAAGTACGTTAATTTTTTCCGCAGGCAGAGAATGGACATGTAACTACCTGTGGAATAGATGTACCCGCGTGGTAATATAAACCATTCATTTAGATAGATATATCTGGTGTATACAACAGAAACGAGCATTATAGAGTATACGTGCTTCGTGCTGAGGGGCTCCTTTAAGACACGGAGAATGGGGGAAACCTTTTAAAGACCCCCTGTGTATGATGCCCACGAAACATCACCCCCGGGGAGAATAAAGGGTATCCATGTATACTCTAAGGTGGACCTAAGGCTCGGTAATTGTATAACTCCCTGGAGAACAGGCGTGCTTATCAGGATGAGATATGCAATATTCCCACAGCAAGCCACATGGGCCTTGCTTGATATGTAAATGATGACAAGATACTCCCTCACATATTGCCTCAAGTATGAGCGTCCGAAGTAAAGCGTGCTACTGTCAGAATGACTTGATAGCTTTGAAATTTGATCAATTGAAGAATGATATGATCGAAAATGTTTTAATTAAGCCGAAAGAGTTAGTCTAAAAGAAAACTGTTAGATACATTATTGTAATGCGATGTCTACACATCAATGATAATGAAACTACTTCCGCAGAAATGAAAATGTTACCACGTGATCTTTGATGAGATATATTTCTAGGCCTCTTTACAAGTTCGTTACTGCTAACCATTGTTTGATATCATGACACTGTTTTAATGTCAACATTTCCTAGCTTCCTATTTTCTTTGAAGATTGAGTTCATTCTATCAATATAAGTCAAATTAACATAACATAGAACACTACAATTTATCTATTTCTCCACTCTTTTTTGTTCAAAGTTAAGGAAATCTGAATTAATAACTCGACAATTTTCTACATGCTGGTACTGAGAGTTAAACACAGCTTCTTCTGAAAGGGGTTGTTACTCCCACAACGCCAGTTTGGTATACGAGGCACATATATGTATGATAGATTTCAGGAAGTACTGACATGTGTGAAAGCGCAGGCGCAGGAAGATCTACCGAACACTGTCTGGAGTCTGACTAATTTCCTGTCTTCCATCATGAATCCTCTGGACTACCTATACACATCGATTCCCATTAAAGAATGCACGTCATATATCAAATGCATAGAGATGGAAAAAGAATGTTACAAATGGACACTATAACTAATAGCCTTTCAATTCGCTATCAATTCTAAAACGGAGACCTCAGAATAACTTTCTCATTGGCAAGGAGCAGCTCTGAGTATAGATTCCTATACCCTTATAATTTAGATCAATTGGGGGTAAAACAGATTTTATTCCTGTCGAATCCAAGTAATAGATTTCACCATTTATTACATGCAAAGATTTCAGATTATGGAAACTGCTCAGAAATCAAATATCACTGAAACATTGTGGACAACATTAGTAACGCATTCCTTTGCAAATATAATTATATTGTTGATAAGTAACTGAAAAATATATGTTGGGTGAAAAGCTTTAACAGGGGATCGATATTGGTGTTGAAACTAAGTCGCCTACATGACGCAGATTTTGTTTTCACTGAAAGAATCTCTTGGTTTCTTTATCACGGATAGTTCAACATGAACGAGAGAAGAAGATCTTCTACCCACAGGTGGTTGCTCGATTCATGTGTCCTACATGCATGAATCATAGAACTAGATGTCAGGCGTCTGTCATAGTACCATATGCGCTTATTCGTACGCGAAAATTCTTTTAAAGGTATATTTTCAGCATGGTTTACATTTGAACCCAAAATATGGTTCTGGTTTGGATCTAGCTCAACTGTCTGGCCTTAGGTGGGCGTTGGTTGGTCAGATTGATTTTGAAATACCCCAGATTTTATAAAGTCAAACGACAGGCTCTCGCAGCATATGTTATGGCCTAAACTGCCTTGTGATGTATGTATTAAGAATAGCATAGGGTGCTTCCTAACAGGTCCTCACTCAAGATAGTTAGTTACTGTACAGCCTTCAGCCCCTGTACCCCTCCATGTACCCCCACCCATCATCGACACGATACATCATTGATTCCTGGGCCAGTCCTGGGCGGATGCTTTCATGAATTTTCATAATCAAAGATTTGAGCAAGTCTAGTTATGGCCCTGAAAGTATTGAATTTGTATTTCAACGTTTAATGTATACATAACTAAGTCATGTAACTAAGTAATTTTAGGATGGAATTTCTTGCCGTTCTCACCATTCTTTCTTTCTCTTTCCCTCTCATTTCCTTTCTCCTTCCCCCTGGTTCTCTTCTCCTAATTCCCCTTTCTCGGTTATAATCTTCCTATTTCTCTTCTTCCTCCTCTTGTTAGGATCACCATCAATTTCATTTTTTGGCTCACTTCATTGATCGGTAAAGGAGACGGCTATGGAGAAGGCCGGACATGTAGGGCGAGTTGTCGGATAGTCTCTGGCGTCCACTTTCCTCATTATCGCCCAGACACTGGAACACGTCACGACACGGATGACGTGTATATGACGATAACGTCGTCCTGGTGACGCTAATCCCGTCCTCAATACATATACGGGTTACCTTCTCCGGGTTCTTCCGATTCTCTATCTTGAATTAGATATAAGCACTTTAAAGGATTTCCCAAAGAAGTTATCTTAGGTTGTCAACCATTTATACATTTGAGATATGTACAGTTTGGAAAGGGCCAGGGGTCCGCGATAAAGATTGTGGGACTCAAATAGCGTCAGTTTGGCAGCTACAAATGTTGAAAAAAGTTCGTAAATGGCAATAACAAAAACCCCTCCACAGCATCTTCAAAATAAAAGAGATGTCAGTTACACAGTCGGCTAATGGTATTACTTGTGAGGTTTGGAGGTTAGGAGGAACCCTGATTTGGCACTATGCCCGAGTACTATTGCTGAATGCACCAAAGACCACCGTATAAAGCTGCCAATGAAATTATTTATTTTGGCGCGATATGTTCTGTCAGTAATTAGCCAAAGGACAAAGCTTTTGTAATAGAGCTACAGGTGATGGGTAATGGATGTGATGGTGTGTATAGATACTTATCATACAATGGAACCCTGTTGCCTGATGCCCTACAGCAATAAACCACACGCACGAGAGCTGCCGAGTAACTGATTGGAGAATGGCATTGTGATGGTGGGTGTGATTGGCGACTAAAGTTGTCATCATCAATCTCCAGTCTATGCTCCCTACTCCCCAGACCACATAGTTTTAAAACAATCGATTAGAATTTGCATTACTAAAGTTTCGTAGCGATACTGGCAGTCAGTCTGGATGTGATTGGTATTTTGCTCTAGTCCTCTTTGTTTCAAATAGGTTTTTCATTGAGGAGATCTTTACACGTATGGAAACCTTGACGTCTTCTTTCGATGTAATCTTGCATCCTTGTAGCAAAATTGGTTTTTATAGCCATCTCCGTAAAAAAGCTCTTGCTTCAAACAGTTCCTCTAATGATATATCTGGTACGTCTTGTATGTTCCTCTAATAATACGCCTACCCGGTACCTTATCATTTAATGCATGAAACCATCACGTCTAAGTTGAACCGACAGGTCTCCTCACAATGTATTGTCACTGAATATTACCGTGTTTGTATGTTACCCTATAGGGGTGATATTAAGTCTTCCTAAGCCTTGACCCCCTCATTATTTACCTTGCCGATCGATGGTATCAAGTGTCGTATGATCTAAACTATCATTAAGTCATCAAGGGTCGCTAGTGAACAAAACATTTGATAAAAGGACAGCCAGTTCAGTCTGTAGATAGGTCTTTCAAATTACAGTAATTTAGGTTTATTCGGAGGATCTATCCACGCTGGGAAATTTATAGTATAGAGTGCTCTCTCATGCAGCCTCGTATCACAACTAAATGATTGAATAGAATTAGTTTATTAAGATGTCAGATAAAGTGTACTTAAATAAGTAAAACGAAGAACAACCAGAAATGGAGAAAAATTTCACTAAGTATCAGCATCCACGGACCTTAATCATTGTAGCACTGAATAGTCGAGTGATATTGAGCGTTCAGGAATGTGTCCAATGCAATTATTTCAAAAACATTTAAGGGTGATGTTTCTTTTAGTTAATGGTGGACCGGCGTTGGTAGTCTCCTGACTGCACTGTGATACGTGACAAGAACTTAAAATGACGCGGAACAATCGCAGTCTCCTAAATAAACCCAATATTGAGGATTGTGCAGTTTCAGTCCTGAATCAGGAACCTATCCTGGTTTGAGCTGAGGAGGGATATTTCTCTCTTCTCGTTGCAATTACAAGGTCGACTTGAGAGAACTTAAATGCATAGCGAGACACGAAATTACAACCTAGGGAATTCGTATGGAAAGTAGTAGGCCTAAAGGCTCTGCAGAGATGCATGCAGGGGTTTCAAGTTCTCCAATGGAACACCACGGGACACCACTTCCATACTAAGCTCTGCAGGCAACACTCTATATCCTGACTGGAGTCGTACTGCTTATTCCTAATCACAGGGTTCGCTTTCAATATCCGTAATACACATTCTAGTGCCTTTTGAGGGGTGGGATTATCAAAGGTTCGGAAATAGAACTGTTGTATGTACTTGTTCTAGAATGATGTTCTCATAATGATATATCCCAAATACGGAATCCATGTTGTCGTCCCTACAGCATGAAGGTCACAGCGTATGTGTATTCGGGAATATAAATCATTTACTATTGTATTGCGAATGTCCTCGGTTAAGCCTTTGTAAAGATTTACATCAATGCGGTCTTTGTATATAACGAGACCACTTATGATGTACATCTTTGCCTTACTACATGTTTGCAACCGGCATGCCCTATTTGAAAGCGGTGCGTTCTTTGTAAAACATCGATTTCATTTGGATTTATAACAGCGCTCTATAGAAGTAGAACGTAGCCAGTCCATTAACAGCCGAAAATAAATATGTCATCTTAGCTATAATTGTCACCTCCTTGTCTGATGTGCATGGCATCAAATACCCACTGGGACATGGTTTTATTACACTGGTACTGAAATCAAGATGGGGAGAATAGAATGAAGACGGTCTCATGTATCCAATAGGAACGCGTCGCTGTCATCTGCTTAATGTTATAAATTATAACTAGAGTAAAATAGAATGGGCCTTCTAGATTCATTTCCTAATGTGCTATGATATGTCGAGATTGTGAATTATAGAACGCCTGTCCCTTATTAAGGTTAAATTTGTTTCTAATATGCGATATATAACCAATATTCCCATTATGTACATACAATTTGCAGAAGCCAATGGCGTAGACTATCACTCAAGTATCGATAAAGAGGACACGTATGTGTACATTCTCTTTGTTGCCCAGCACTGTAAGACGTTTGGAGGAAATCCGAACGTCACCAAATGGCATTTAAGATGGCTGGGATGAGATATAAAGATTCTGAAGAACACAATGAAGAAGGCAATAATCATTTGCGGATATCCCCTTGCTCGGCCATCACCCTCACCCGCATGCCCGGCCCATGCGTCTGAACTGGGGCGTATAATAGAGGGCCAACTGACAAATCAAGTTACTGTCTCGTCTGTACAAAGATTCCCATGGATAGTGAGATAATCATTTCATGGTATCTTCTTACATACATGAGAATCACACAGGAGACAAGCTGGATCCTGGCTACCGAGTATAGAGGGCATGCTCTTTAGCTACACAAGGGATGTATGTATCAAATAACTCTTTATTTAAACCACCCGTAGTGACCTTCGTCGATTTATTAGCCCATGGCTTTCTCCATAAGCAGCAGGTGGGACAGGACAGGTGTGGGTAGGGGTGCCGGTGAGTACACCTACCCATAGCCAACACATCTCCAGGTATTCATCTCTATGTCTACAGGCACAAACCCTGGGACACCAGTTGTAGTACTATAGCATGATGAGTAGGCGGGCCTTAACGACAAATTGCAAAAACATAAATAGTATCTGCATCAGGACATTACAATAGACTAGCGTTAGATGTGAGACGAGGTTAAGTAAAGTGGAATGATAAAGAAACATTTGGGATAACTCATTCTCACGTCTCTTCCAGTCACTACAGCTTCAGGGGGAAATGCAATGTTCTTAGAATCTTATATCTGTGTTACTCGTACCTTATTAGTAACGTTTAACTATTTTGGATCAGTTAATCGGTAATGGTGTCCATCTCTTCATTATATTGGTATACATAGGTGACTATTAGATAACCTGTTGGGGACATTCGTCTATCTAATTGAAAGTATTACTCGTGTTGTGGTTTGAATCAATTCCACCGCCGGCATTACAGATATGATAAGAAAGGAAAATCACCAGTTTAAATAATGTACATGTTAATGTCCCATTAAAGAAGGGAAAATTTACAAGCCACCTAAGATTCTGAAGCCACTTCAATAACAGTCACTATCCAGTCCTATAGATTCTCCGAAATATGTTTTATTGTCATACGGACAGTCTATACCAGTTTTCTAAATAGTTCATAATTCCCGAAACATTTTTTTACTCTTTATTGAGCGTAGGAAACACGCTCAGATACGCTGCCTATACTTTAAAGAGGTTGGATGGTTTTGATAGACTCTAAACTTGTTGCAAAAAGCTAACCCTTCAATCTCTGCTGCCAACTCTGTGACATTGGAAGGGTAGTATCTTAGAGTCTCAGAGGAGTGCCTAGCTGACCATGGGCATACACTTCAGACCCATTCACCCACTGGTGTTTGACATAGTTGGAGCCTAAAAAAGCAGTTATAGAAGTAACTGGTTGCCAAGTGCGTTACAGCAAATGACCACAGACTGGATAAAACCCAAACCGTGTACCTGTTCAATTTTTTTTATAATTCCACGCTCATGGAATATGAATATACTATTTGTTCCTAGTTCATATTCTCTATAGCCATATAGAGTTGGCTAAATACGTGTACATCCAGGACATATCGTTGCCACGATCCACAAGCCAGTCTCGATCCGGTTACCCATAAGCATTTCCCTAGGGCAATAGAGCGGCAAGATTACAAGTTGACGTAGTGCTGCATATCAGGTGCAGCAATAACTTCTGTAACTACCATGACGAACTCGAGGTTTTGACAGCCTGGTATTATGTACTGCCCCTGCCAAAGGCACAGTTTTCCCGACTCACTAAGCGTAAAAGGTGTCTGATTGCTTTGGAGATATGACTGAAACACCTTGAAAGGTAGTGATAAGCACACCATAATGCTTCCAGCTAAGGTAAATTGCACCATGTTTAACACTGTTACCGTGCTAAAGATTTCTGGGGGGATAACGTATAATAGTGTTGACTTAGGATACCCTCACTGAAAAGGAAATGAGAATGGATAGATATGAATCAGCGAAAGAATGGGTGAAACATTATATCTATGTTCATCTGCGTATGTGGGGTATTTGTGTGTGTAATTTGTTTGTGTTTATATGTGTGTATATAAATATTCATCAATATAGGTACTCCAGTAGTTGGATGTTGAAGAAGTGTTGGTTTTAAACAAACGAATCCATTGTGCAGCCGGTCTACATCAATGGAACTAAAATACTTATAGTCTACCATAGTGTTAAACCTTCAAAGTTGTTATTTAGTCGTCATTCTGCACAACTTGCGTGGAAATTTGGATAAGTAGGTTATTTTTCACTCAACATACAACCAGCAGTATCCTATTATCTTGTTCTAAGGCCCGGCGTCCACCTACTACGATAGAATCGTAGACCTCCCGATATGGCACCGATGCAAAATGTCAAAATCGGTGCCATATCGGGAAGGTGAAAAATCGTAGACATATGTCTAGACAAGCCAATCCACCATGCGTTGTATGGGGTTTTTATCGGTGTCTAATCGCAGAAACGTGGTCAACTGCCCCGATATTAGGTGACCTTACGACGCGATTTTGATTTTTTATCGGAAGGTGCATCGTAGACCATATCGGTGCCATATCGTAGTAGGTGGACGCCGGGCCTAACTTGACAAGATACAACCATCTACTTACAAATACAAACATGTTCCTATTATTTAATTCTGTATTTCCATTTCAGTTTGTCATGAAATACGAAATCGACTAATCGACTTATGTTCAGTTCGGGAATACGAGTACTATTGCACTGTATTTTCGTTTAGTGATTTCGCTCTTTGTATCAGTCAGTTACACATCGCCTCTGAATTAGAATAGCGATCGTTTGAATACATTCCTTTACGACTGAAATAGTCTAAATAGGTGATTGTGATACAGAAACAAGTTTTGTAATTCTGCAACTGTATAACCTGTATCTGAAAAACTCAACATGCTGACAGATACGATAAACCTATATATAAAGTTGCAGGTGGTTATAAATATCTCCATGTATACCGAACAGGATCCCATCTTAAATATATCTCTTATATTCCCACTCCGAACTAAAGAAAAACAGCTACGAGCCAAATTCATAGGGACAAAAATAAAAGCTATAAACCAACAATGACCCATTGGGTGATACCTAAATGCACCCGTCACTGTAAATGAAGGCTATCCAGCGGTCAGATTTAGGAGAACCGGGGTGAGATTGCTGAGCGGTAACTCGTGAGCGTCCCCCGGACAGTGGTCTGACAGTGATCATTAACCCGCACATTCATCCAGCTAACCAGACCAGCAGCAGGAGTCCCCATCGCTCTAGGTGGATTGTCACCTGTGCCTCCTGCCCAGGTGTTCGCGGGTGGCTCACCCAGGCCTGTCATCTGAGCTGTAGGCGGTCTGGTTATCTGAACACCACGCTACCCCACAATACGATCTCTTTACCTTCTGATACTTTCTCACCTTCCCCTTCGTCCTTCAAAGAATTCCACACCTAACTATTATTTGCTGGTTGTTCTCAATTGGAAAATCCATCTGCCATTTGATTTAGCTTGGGATTTTATGTAAAATATTTTACTTATGCTTAGACATGATAGTATCGTGCAAATATATATATTTTTGGAAAAAAAGCTATGTATTTTGTGTATATATATGTGTATATATATATACATATATATATATATATGTATATACATATATATATATATATATATATATATATATATATATATATATATATATATATAAACTGTAATTATATATAAGTGATAGGATAATAACAAGTATGAATAATAATTGACGAGTGTATATGTTTGGCTTAGTAATTTATTCATGATAACTATGAGGAATTTGAATAAATCCTCTGATAAAAAAAAAAAAATTCTTCTGCTGAGTGATATACATCCGATCTGGTTGAGGGTGCGAGGTGAAAGAGGGGTTGAGGCTCGTCTACGTTCAGCAGGTCGACTCCCTCACGTGTCTTGACTTTAGCGCCTCAGTGGCTCCAACGAGAACCTCAGGATAACCTCATAGGACCTCTGGCGGGCTGTAGGAGACTCTCTTCCGTTTATACTCATATAAAACCCGGTGGCTTTATATTCCTTATAAACTGTAATTATATATAAGTGATAGGATAATAACAAGTATGAATAATAATTGACGAGTGTATATGTTTGGCTTAGTAATTTATTTATGATAACTATGAGGAATTTGAATAAATCCTCCAAAAACTGCCAAAATACACTCAGAAAAAAAGTTTAGATATTATTAAGTTATCTAATTCTTTCTTTCTATCCATGGATCGTGTTAGATAAAGGAGCACGGACCAGCTGGCCCAATCTCCTAATTCTTTAATATCTCCTAGGGAGATTCCTGCTTGAAAAAGTGCTGACACACCCCCACGTCGAAAAGAGTGGGAAGTGCAACGATCCAGTTTCAGATCATGTAACAAATTAAAAAGTTTCTTGTGAAACCAAGTATATGATGCCCGTACTGGAAAACCTTTCTTGAGAAAAGTCATTAACTGAGAGTGTGGTGGGTGAGACACTCTGTTTACCAGTTTGGAAACGAAATTAAAAAGACAAAAAGGTGAATCCGGAATTTTCTTGAATGGGATTGTTAGAATCCGGTCAAAAAACTGTATTGTTTTTGATCGAGAAATTGAAAAAATGATATAATCATCAACACATTGAACATCTTTTACTAAAAGGGCATAACCGTCTTCAAGAATATTTGATTTTCTTAATAATGCCCTAAATCCTAAGAGGCAGCAACACCAAAAACATAAATCTTCAGTAACTGTCATATCTAAAGAGAAATAAATCATTTTCATTTCAATTTTCGAAATAGGTCTGGCTTGAGTGACTGCAGCACCAATTGTGCGTTTAATACCTAGCAGGGTTTGTCTAATCAGAAAATTATCAATATTAACGTGTTTGACATCATTAATTTTGTGAAAAGACCAGATTGCGGATAAATAGTTCACAATTGATGAGTATTTAAATTCTCTAGCCATAAAAGAGACGTAGAGACATATACAATTCACAGTAGCAGGCAAGGGAATCTGATCAAATTCTTTGCAAAAACGAAGGTAGTGGTTCCACTGGCAGCGGCGAGTGTTGGTTGTATTTGTGGACATCCATCTGGACTGGTACATCTTGACTTCAAGTTGAAGCTCTAGAACAACAAAATCCTGACATTAACTTGCGAGCATAATGATTATTCAACTTGGGATCGTATATTCTCGATAAATAATCGGGAACAAGATTGTTTTTTCCAGGTAAATATTCTGCGTAGATAACAAAGTTAAATACAGCTGCAATCCAAAAAAGTTCTCGTAGCCACTGCATTGTTTGGAGGTTACGACTTCTGCCGCTATTTATAGCGAAAACAACTTGGGTGTTGTCGCTTTTGACAATCACTTGATGGTTCCGCCATACCTCACACCATCGGTGTGCCGCGACAACAATAGGCCAGAGCTCTAGCAAATTGATGTTTTTGTCAATAGCTTCTGTAGGGGCCAAAGCCCAGTGGTGGCTATAAACATCGTTGGTTTCAGGGTGTGATAATTGAGAATCCCAAACTCCAAACATCCAGTCGCTGCCGCATGTTCCTCCAAATCCAGATTGTGATGCATCTGTTTCTAAGGAATAAGAAAACACATGTTTGGGTACCATTATTTTTTGGGCACCATTGAACATTGGTAGAAAACTTTTCCACCAGCGTAAATCGGAAAAAAGCCATTCAGGGATTTTGCAATAGTGAATTTTGTCTTTCATAAAGTTAACAAAATTAACAATCCGACGTGAGAAAGTCCTACCGCCACGGACAACGGTGGAAGCATGTGATAAATACCCGGCAAGGGAGGCCATTTGTTTATAACTGGCCGTTTCTTTTTCCAAGAAACAAGAAACAAGAGATATAACCTTTTCAAGTTTATCTTGTGGTAAGGACACTGTCATCTGATCACTATTTATTTCGAAACCTAAATAAATAACCTTTTTTGTAGGATAAATCGACTTTTTTTCGTTGATTTCGAAACCTAATGAAGACAAGAAATTTTTCAAAACATTTAAATGGTCATTACACTCTTCTATGGAATCCCCCAAAATAATGAAATCGTCGAGGTACCCAAAAATCTTGTGAATACCTCTTCTGTGCATTGAACGAATAATAAACTCGGTGATTTGGGTGAAAATGTAGGGTGCACATCGCAGCCCAAAAACTAAACGGTTTGATTCAAAATATAAATCTTTTTGGTTCATATTCCAAATGAAACCTTGGTACTTTCTGTCTTCTGGTGCCACTGGAACTGATCGATATGCATCCTTGATATCTACTACTGAAAAATAGGTATTGGGGGATACGTTAGACAAAACTTCGTCTAAAGAAAGATACGAAAACTTTTCACAAGTTGTAGCCATATGATTATTAATGCTAGAAAACAAGGGACGTTTACAGTCGGTAATTGGTCGGAGTTTCCCTGATTTTTTCCGAACCGCTCCCATGGCGTGGACACAGTCTGGTGGACGATCAGAGGGGGAAATCTTTTCCCAGTATAACTCTTCCTTTAACGTATTATCCATTTGTACTTTAAACTCTGGTATGTAGATACTGTTATAATTCTTTGATGAATAAACACCTTTAAAATCTTTATCTACGATTTTAAAACCAGAATTGACTCCTGAAAAAATGTAATTTGCATTTTTGTCGGGTCCTGAATAATGGGAGAAACATTCGTCAAAAAATACGCAAGGGTTTAGCTGATTCTTTCTACCACCTACCGTGTGTTCACCAACACAATCACCACCACACGGACGATAATAATAAGATTGATCTGCATCTGGTTCATTGACCTGAAAAACATTGGAATCATTCACTATATCATTGTTTTCAAGAACACAATCAATCATTATTGATACATTATCGTTCGAATTTTCACATAAACCATTACCGTTTTCAATATCAACTTGAAGTTGGGGACTCTGCCCGCCATAATTACTTTCTAGGAATTCTACTGAACTCGCAGTAGAATCAATCGTAACATCAACCGTTGACTGAGAGGAATAAGATTCAATATCTGATATCATCCTCTTAGAAGATACTTGAAACTCTTGATTAGAGTTAACCTGGACAACAGGTATCGCTTGACCATTGCTATGTATAGAGTCCGTACGGGTGAAACAAGAAACATTATCTAAACCTTTCCTAACAACATCATTAGTACCAGAAAGGTTAGAAATAGAATTGAAAGAACCCGGGCAATTGTCCGGAACGACCTCTGCGCTGGACATGGTTTGCGGTCCCCACGAGCCAATTGGCCCGCCCACACAAGTGTTAGGAGAAATACATTCATTTTCCTGACTATCATCATATACATCGAGATCACAACAATTCCGGCGATAAAAACGATACCTCCGGTTGACCTGACTTCATTTAGACGGTTTTGTTTCACCCGGACTCTTTTTGCATACTAGAACTGTGTGATTAGAACCGCATTGAGTGCATTCATGACGATACAAACAGTTGGTATATGAACAGCCCTCTTTGGAATTGTATTTCCAGCAGATTCCCTTAGGGCGTAGAATGGTATCTTCCGTATTTGGCCAAGTGTTGCGGCCACCTCGTGTTTTTCGTTCCCCCAATTCCTTGAGTTTTTTATTCAAGGAAACATACGAAAAAGTGGTTTCAAAATTTAAATATTTTTCCGAGAGGAAACTATCACCGTAGGAAAAATACTCAAGCCCAAGTTTATCGCATTTTAAGCGAACTGCTTCGTCGTAATCGACCAGACTTTTCCCTGTATGAGTTGAACGCCTATCAACTAAATATGAAACATGGTCTGAATACGTGGAGCTATCTAACCCCTGCTCGTTGATTGACCGTAACAAACCCAGTGAGGCGCTGAGCATTTGGTCGTATGTGGGCGTATCTATTCCCGGAGGGAAAAAAGGTTGAAGAGAGAAATATTTGCACTTACGCTTTGTTTTTGAATTGCAATGTACCACTTCTGTTTGTTTTTCCGGACCTTGAGTTTCCGGGGCACAAAAGGTACCACGAATAGCCGGCGAAACTGGTTTAAAACCACTTCTAGGAAGGAGTGGAGTAGCAGTTCCCAATTTGAATTGGTCAGGTGTGTTTCTAGAAGAACTTTCTTCTGCTAAACCTGTCGCTCTATCTTCGGGCAATTTAATGCCTTTTATCAAATTAACGAGTGAGCTAACCTCACTTCTTAATTCGTAAACTTCTTTTCGTAATTTTTCATTATCTTCTGTCATAGGTTGAAGCCAACCTGGGGCCGCAGAAATTTTGCGGTCTATTCTAATTGTTCTACTTTTATCTTCCACCTCTTCCTCTGGATAACTTTCTTTAAGTTCTTGTTCTATTTCGTCTACTCGACAAAACGGGCACCCGTCCCTATGGTAACGGGCATCGAATTCCCGGTGGCAGTTGTCACAACGCCTCATTTCAACAGTAATGTTTAACAGCACTGAAAACAGTAGAACATTGCAAAAAAGCAAAACAATGCTGAAAGCAGCAAACGAGTTGAAACAACTTAGACCAGAACGACCAACCTGTGGTATCACAGAAAAAAAAAATTCTTCTGCTGAGTGATATACATCCGATCTGGTTGAGGGTGCGAGGTGAAAGAGGGGTTGAGGCTCGTCTACGTTCAGCAGGTCGACTCCCTCACGTGTCTTGACTTTAGCGCCTCAGTGGCTCCAACGAGAACCTCAGGATAACCTCATAGGACCTCTGGCGGGCTGTAGGAGACTCTCTTCCGTTTATACTCATATAAAACCCGGTGGCTTTATATTCCTTATATATATATATATGTATATACATATATATATATATATATATATATATATTTATATGGAACACGAATAAATCTTAAATCCTGATGAGATCATACATCATATTTCATATGGAATTATATGAGTTTCACTACGTCGACGATAGTCAGTGTCTCAATTGAGCGCAGTGGGATCAGCTGGGTCCATATCGGAGAGTTGCATCGCAGCACATACTTGTGTTGCCTCCTTCGAATGAACGAAAAGTTCAAATTCAATGTTCCAACGATGTGGATTATGCAGTGAGCAATCGGGGGTTCGCTCGTCTCGGGGTTGAAAGGCAGGCATATTACAATCCCCATTTAATGTCTGGTCGTATATTTGCATATGGAGAAATCCTATTTAATTGTCATGTCTTAGACCATCAGTGATCGTTATAACCCAATAGGTCTATGCAACACATTGAGACTCTATGAGACGCCTCCCAGATACATGTCGAATATGGTTTAATTGGTTATTACCGGCACTGCTAGCATTGAAAGTGGTTTGGTCGTTCATACCTGCCGCATGGTGGTAAGTGGTAGACCTCGTCAAGCAGCAGTGATTGGTTGTGTCTGACCTCAAGATCAAGGTCATGCACCGATCAAAACATATGCTGGAGTGCAGCGCTCGGGCCAACACACAGCGATGTCTCGCACAGACAAATAGTTTACTGTGGGCCCAACGGTGTCATACTTTAGTAAACACGTGGAACGCTATCATGTCTATTGTCAATGTTTAGGGTGGGAAGGAAAGCCATGTTGAAAGTTGCTGCATTTAGATACCGAGGACGGAGCGGTCCATGAAAGTAGTTCGAGTAGCTCTGTGCATATTTGGAATCCTTGTTATGGAAAGTAAGAGCCTTGAAGCACCATGTGCATTCTACACCTTGTATAAAATGTATTGAGATTCTAGTAAGATATCAGTGTTTTATGAGTTTTTCCCTGTTTCGGACAGTGTTAAGTCAGTGACAGCTCAATTAGCTTTTTTGGTAAATGTTTTGATCATGATATTAGAATCTTCATTTGTATTCAATTGCATTTCAAATGCCATCCCATGGAGGGAAGATCTTAGAAATATAATTACTTTTAATGACATGAAAAATGGCTTAGTGTAGATAAGATTAGATATTGCGTGTGTTGTATGGTATGTATGAATAAAAGCCAGGGTCAACAACATGTTTTATTTGTATATTCCAGATAACTGCATATACAAGGGTAAATACTACAGCCCGGATACATCGATACGCATCAACTGTAATAATTGGTAGGTAGTCCTTTCAGCACTCCACTCCTTCAACCATTAAATACTGCGAGTCTCAGTCAGTTGTCACAGTCTAACTATAGCCTATCTCTGACTGGAATGTCGCTTGAACCATTTCACTTTTATGGCTCAGAAATATGACAACCTATAATCACTCCTTAACGTATGTTCGCTTACCCGCTAGTATCGCATAATTGATGAAGGTTTTGTCAACAGTTACGCAGTTTAACGGAGAATATACGTGAACTGATGCAATATGTTCTCTTCTTTTTTTAATAATGTTTTAATATATGTTATCTTTCAAAACCGATATAGGGTTATGGGATAAGGGGTGCAACAGAGGCCACCATTTCATTTTATTCAACTTGAAATGCACTCAATTTGAAATTTACGAGTACACAAAAACTAAATAAAAATACCATGATGCTTATAGAGTTATATTAAGATCCCTATTGAGTTACCGATCCATTGATCACTCAGAAAAAATGTGAATGGAATCCAGTGATTTGAAATGTTGTAGGTGATTGAGATAGCAATCTCCGACAATTCAACGGGGACTCCTACTCTAGAGTGTCAAAGAATCGTTTGAATTGTATCAGCAAGTATAAAACTAACCTGTCACCTCACCCCATCGATAAAGCGTGAATGCGCACCTAATGGGATTAAATTGATCTGTACAGGCTATAGATATAGAAATACAAAGTCAAAAAAATAACTCACACAATAGCTGTCAAGATCTAGGAGCTTGATACTGCTGATTTCTCCAGAAATTTACATATGCGATATCTTTGTAGAATAATTTATGTGCATACATATATGTATAGCGAGGCTCTTCCTTTACATACTATGCACTTCTATATAGTAGCTTGAGACAATATCTAGAGTGTTTGAATTATAGCTATTTACACTATCGAGTGACATGCGGACGTTTCATTATCTGATTAGCTGGGACCCATCATAATCAATCTCAAATTCAGAACGGGAAACCCCACCCTTGGTCCTATATCATAAAAAGAGAATCTGTCAACGCAGTTCTGTGACGACTTCATCATCATCTGTGCTACCTCCAAACAATGAGACCAGTAGTATAATATACTTCGTAAAGAGAATATATATATATATGTATGGATCATTGGCTTCCCAAAGGCCACTCTTCCAGATAAGCAATCATCGTATGAGACCTATGACAAAGACACCCGGCATAATACCCAACCCAATTCTATGTCTCCTCCCACGCACTGTACACGTATATGCATCATTTGTCCTCTTCCCTGTGTGTGTACCAAGTACGATAACAGTTCAAAGCCTCTCCCCATCCATCAGGAGGTATATACCACAGTGCCGGTCATAATCTTCATTGTGGTCTATAATTAAGCTCACCGGGGCCTGGTGTGGTCTTCCCGCAACCAATTTCACCCTTGTATCGCACCAATCCGGGCCCTTTAACACGGGTATTCATCAGCGTTCGTCGAGCGTTGTCGTCGTCTGATTTATATCACCGGTCCACACATGACCACCCGCCATCGTGTAGAGACGGCGGGCGTAACAGCAACTGGCCAGCCGCGAAATATGACACTCCGGCAAGGTATAATAATGTCCATAGAACCCAGCCAATGTACCCAAGCAGACGACATTTTCCCAGTAAGATACGCAGGCGTCTGCTTAGGGCATGGAAACAGCTGGTGTTGAATTCAGCATCTTCAGTCTCTTGTAGCACCAATGAAGAACGACTAACAAATCGTCCGCGAGTTACGATGCCAACGGAGTATGCGCCCAAGGAAGCATAAATACTTGTTGTAATAGACCCATTTAATTTTGCTTTGAGCTACTACAGGAATGGCATAATGCTTTACTTAATGAAATTCGCAGAACCTTTATCATTTTCTATAGAATACAAAAGACTGAGACGGATCTGAACAGAAATATTATATACTGAAGACACCACTTGAAGGAGATCATGGATAAAATACTTACTTTATTGCTAAATGATCCCTTCCATACCTCATTTGTATGCAATTCTCTAGAATATTGCCCAATCCTCCCACTTAAAGTCCCTTTGATGCACACAATGCGGTAATTCCTAACTTTCCCGGCGTCGATGCTGCAGTCAGATTATTTTCTACAGGGCGTCGGCCTGTCCACTACTGTGGGTAGCTGAACTCCCCTAGCCTTGGATAGGCCACGTTCAACAGATGCATAGAAACTCACACAAGTACATCATCGCTGCATTACTCCGCTCTGTGAGGATCTCTGATCGTCTGCATTGGCCAGAGCCACCACGCTATAGCACACAAGGGATATGCGTATGCTGGTATTGCCAGCTATGAATGCCAGCGGGATAGAACCCAATGCAGCTTGAGGGATTTGGTGCTGTAAAGTGTGCACCCGATGGACACCGCGCTAAACATTAAAGTCAATATCACTTAACCGCCAATGTAATTTGAAAATTGATCATTTATCTGCATACATTTGAACGAGCGGCGCCCATTATGAGAGGTGGTTCGCCGTTGTGGTGCATTTGATGTAGGAGCGGGTGAAATTGTGTTTTATTGTTATGTGTCCTATATCTCCTTTCAAACAGCTCCTGCGTGGAAGCAAGTTCCGCGACAGAGTACAACTGGCAATGTTCACAAAAGATATGCCTGGTCCGAGATGAGCTAATAGACCATGTCAGCAAAGGGGACTTTGGGTAAGTATTTCATCTAATGCATTCTAAAAGAATTTCACAGTAATATTTCGCAATCATGGCAAACCGAACTATGATATTGAATATTATTGAAACAGATTCATAGATAACACGATCTGTCGGAGTTATCTCTTGCCTGAAACTGAATTAAGAAGTCCTGTATACGGTATTTGTTGCGAGCTGAGTTAAGTGATCATACTTTCCTCTCGTGGCTTGGTGAGAAAGCACCATAACAGGTCTCAAACCGTCAATGTAGACCTGTACCATATCTATTGATCAACAGTTCTCCATTGAAAAAAAATAGTTAATTAGAATCGAATCGGACTCTTCCCAATGTGAAAGCTTCAATAGTCAATTCAATGACTTTTGTTTACAATGCTAATGTAAAATTTAAGATTTCCCAGTGGCTACTGAACAATATATTGTGGATAGTACTTACCTTTTGTCCATAATATAATATGATACCAAATAAACTAGGAATATTTTATGAATATCACTACTGTATTAACTTATATACTGTTAAAAAGTCATCTAGTTCTAATAGCATCTTCTGCTGAGATGCAATAAGAATGCTAACTGGATCAGACAAAAAGATGACAGAAACTGAGCGCCCACCTGCATGTGTAACTGATTTGCCATGACACTGGTAATGGGCCATCTTCACACACGCAGGCTTTGAGAGTCGGAGCGTCACATTCCTCTCGATTTGACCGCGACGTTCCGCAAAATTTAGCACCAAGTCACGTTCCATTAACTGTAAAAACGACATTACCGATTTTTTGGAGGGATCGTACATGTGTATCCGTACATTAGGACGGTATTGTGGGTTTAAAGCCCTTGGGAGGTAAATATGATACTTGGAACGATGGAAATATACAGAAATGTAATGATAATGGTGACATGAAGGAGAAGAGGATGGAGTGGGGATATGTGTTCAAGAAAATATGAACGTGTAGTTATTACTCTAAATAGTAGCAGAAACAGGTTTAGAAGTAGTAATGTAGTACTACAGAATAAAAGCCTTATACTAACAAGTATATATACTCGTTGCTTATACTAAAGAAGATATATAGATAGGAATCGAAATGTTCATCGATCGAAGTGTTCCGAGTTGCTTCAACGCCATGAATTTGTGCATATTTAACATACTTTTCTATATTGGAATTTGTAAGAGTTAATCATTACATTGATCAAAAACGGTATTATTGTTTTTTATAGTACACTATTCAGTTTGCATTTAGATATACTTCATTTCGGTTATGATGTCAGGCCTACAAAAGAACCAGACCACGATTAGAGTGTCCGTCTTAAAAGGGAATAATACATTTTGTACCTATGTAGTGGTAGACGCGACCATAAACTTGGTATTTTTCCTTCAGGTGGGAAGCTACAAACTATACATTCTTTTGGGGCATGACGCTCGATCAAGGCGTGCGTTTCAAGCTGGGAACCAAACGACCAATGAAAACCGTCAAACAGATGACGTCCATGCACGTCAACATCAATGAAGTCCTTCCAGAGGAGTTTGACGGACGGGAGGAGTGGGGAGACCTCCTCCATCCCATCCAGAACCAGGGGAACTGTGGCGCCTCCTGGGTCTTTTCAACCACAGGTCAGTGACGACTAGTATATCTAAACACGCCCAAACTAAGGTTGCCATTTTCGTGCATGAATTCCTGCCTGTTCCTCAGAGACTCTAATTACAAGCGTAAAGATTTGATCTCCCAGCACATGCCCAAATTTACGACAGGTTATATGGTCCGATATATAAAGTACAATGCACACTAACCGATAGAGTCTGTTTAGAAGCTAGTTCTACGTTTGTATCAAGGTAAAATGTGCTTCGTGCCGACCATCATAGGGGGTTATTTGAGAACGGGCGCTGGGATTTAGAACTAAGCAAAGCAGACCACACTAGACGATATAAATACTATTTTCTTGTATTTCTAATCAGTGTGAGACCCCGGAACCTGTGTGTAGCACCCCCCATTTCTCCTCAACCGGTGACTAATTGTGCGACATCAGAATATCTGCCGACAATTTGTCGGCGACAAAAGAACGTCTCTGCAGGGGGATTCACGAATCTGAGGCAAATTGTGAAATGGGGGTGCCACACTGACCGACATTGGCTGACACCGTTTCAATGCCTCACCTGAGACAACGTGCTGTTCCTTTTCACCGATAAAGGAGCATCCATGTTCCAGAATCGCATTGCACACTTTGCGACTTTTTCCCTTAGTAAGCGAAATGTCGGCGCAAAACTCCTCTTGCAATATCTATTCGGTACAATATCTCAAGGTGTACATGGGTTTCTTTGAGATAGCGTATCACCCACTTTTCACCGCCGCTGACAGGGAGTTTGTGGCCGACTATTCCTTGAGTCCTTCCTTGAGATTTTCAAATGAGGCATTCCTTTTCTTGCAATATGTCCCTTTTGGGACGCAACCTCCTGCTAGGAGAACCGCTGTCCACTTCCTACCCCCTCTCAACCCCTCCCAGCCATTTAACTATGTCTTCGGGGATCTAATCATGAAATAGATATAATTGTCTATTCTTAGTTGTGATCTGTATAGTTTATATTTCCATATATTTTTTTTCTCCCCACAGAAACAAATGATAATTGCAAAGAAGTTATTAATATAATTAATGTGTCTGGTAACACATTACACACAAATTTTTCTTTTGATAGTAATTTGTAAAACTGCATTTCTCAGGAGAGATAGAGTAAATGATCTCCTCCAACAAAACGCACAAAAATAGGATTTAATATCCTCTAGTATATCCATAAAAGAACTTCCAGTTATCCATGGTTGAGTTTTTTTTCAAAGTGTAAAGGGAGGAAAATCTCAAGGGAGGAATATCTCAAGGTGTGCACAGATTTGCCTACTTATTTCCAACTCACCCCCTACTAGGGCGCCCGACGCTCGACGCTTTCCCATCCTCCTACTGTGTTAGCTGCCCCCTCCCCCTTGCAATATTTTCGGTGCAAAATCGAAAGGATATCTCTCAAGGAACAAAATCGCAAAGTGGGAATTGGCCTTGAGATAATTTGCTATATATTTATAACAGGCGACGAGAGAATCTGATCTTGCGTTGCAATCAACAAATAAGTGGGTAGCGGATTTTGATATTCAGTAGGCATCTAGGATATATATCAGCAAAGCATTTGGCAATGAGACTAATTAATTATGACAGTAGCCTGGATATGTCATATCGTTGGTACCATCTAGAATAACAACTATAATTTCCCCACTGCCTCAGAGCAGCGAGAGCAAAGATGAAATTGTTAGAAATTTCCATGGCTGTGTCATTCCCTTATGTGGCACAAACAACGTTCCTTAAAACTGTAGAATGGTTTGTCAAAAACATAATCCAATTTTGGTCAGATGTGGAGAGATTGTTGTATGAATCTTATGGAAGCCATAGTTTTATTTGATGTCTTCATATGCATGGACTTCTCGATATTCTTGGACCGTTTGAGGAGTAAATCACTTGCTACTCTGTATAGGTAAATGTTTGGAAATTTTGAGTAAGTATAATTGTCAAGAAGAACGTTCAAATGCTTCTAGATCTCCTGTTCTGAAAAGAGAGAAAAACATCCACGTTAAAAGTTATCATGACCCTGATGCGCCTGTTAAATTTGAGGAGATCTTTGGGAGAGAGAGTACAGTCATAAAAAGTAAAAGGCTCTGCGTTTGAGAGGGTGGGGAGCTCATAATACAGAACATTATATCGTCTGTGGATGCATCCGATCATCAGCCATTCATATGTATTAATTCCGTCAATGGGAAATAAGAGCTGAAATCAGAATTCCCTGGGTAACAATGCAAAGTATTTGGTAGTTAAAGACAATTCATATCATTTGAAAAACAAATGCTGGCCCTGTGGTTGACTGCTGTAATAGGGTTTACGCCAGCAGCCTGGTACCCAGAAGGGTTTGTTCAAACAAAGATGGTCCTATCCTTCACAAAACCTATATCTGAGAAGTGCTATATGAGCCGCACGACGAGCGAGAGACATTAACCAGAGAAAAAGAACCGACAGTGTGTGTTTGCTGAGATACAAAAATAAGGATATCAAAATACCCCGCGGTATTATTCAGTGAGCCTCAATGTTTCCCATTGTTTTGTTTCGTCCGCTCTGTGAACCTCGCTGGTTGGTTCCACATCAGCAACTGACACGCGCGACACCTGGTGAGACCTTCGTGTGGAGTCTGCTATCTTTTTATTGAGTGTCTGAGTGATTCGTGACACGAGGGATATCCTCCTAAAACAATAATCTTATGGGTGCTTTCAATTTATATGAAATATTTGAGGAATAATTGGTAAATAGCGCCCTTTAGTTGCCATAAGGCAAACAGTAGAATGAGATTATGTTTGTGGAAAAATTCAAAGTAATTTGGGTGAGGGCATGACGCTCAAATATATTAGTTTGGGCAGCATAGTCATGGCAATCAACTGCAACTGACAATTTTGAAAATGCCAGATAAAATACAATCAACATATGCATGCTATGTTGAGTTTGAACAATTTTCTATATCGAGACAAGCTTTCTCGTAGTTATGCCGTTATAATGTATGCGTTTGTGCCATATGTACCATTGTGTTCTTCTATTTTTTTATCCTGTGATATATACATGTAGTTTACATTTAGCAATATTAAGTTGTTTTTTTAAAGGGTGGTAGCTGACCTAGAAGTCTTTGCCAGTAGAGGGATAATGTGACGGTCCATATTTAGTCCTCAGATGTATGAATAAAGAATTTATGCATTTATAGTAAAATGATTTAAAGATGTACCGAAAATACGTCTTACACAACTGCGACTTCAAAAGGGTGCCCATTCTACCATTCGGCGTTGTCACCATACGTTTACGATGAGTCAATGCGAGCACCATTTCAGGAGTTAACTGAGTCAATATTTCCTTTGTCTTGAAGGTGTGGCGGCCGACCGGTTCAGCCTGCACTCGGGCGGTGTTGTACGGGAGCTGCCCTCACCCCAGCACCTCCTCTCCTGTAACAAGGACCACATGCAACATGGCTGCGACGGCGGCCATCTGGACCGGGCTTGGTGGTTCTTGCGTAAGACAGGGTGAGTGCAACGAGATAAAGATAAGAAAATACCTCACATTGATAAGAATTATCATGTTAAATGATTGATATGGTATGGTAAGAATCCTCCTTATGTCTGCTCTGTTCCTTTAATGTGTGATTGTTTTCTGTCGCTACAGAGATTGGTCACCAATGGAATTGGCGAGTTCGAGTTAAATCAGATAAAAGATATATTATTTCTTTCCAGCTATTTGCCATGTGGAGAACAAATCATAATTATGCTGCGGGTCAAGATTCAACCTATATGCTATCACTGTCTAAATCATGCAAATAGGAAGTACCAATCCCTCCAGTTGCTGTCAGATTGACGTATATATATATATATATATATATATATATATATATATATATATATATATATATATATATATATATATATATAATATTGGGGCCGGGTAGTATCTATTAAATGCATACTTAAATTCCAACAAGAACAATATGATATGACCAATCCAATGATATGAACAAGTTTTTACTGAAAAGCAAAACTAGGAAACTTTGTTCGGTAACTTTAGTTTGAAATCGTTGTGAAGAGGAAACAAAATTCAGCAAATTATTCGGACTCAGCTCTGCATAAAAACTACATTCTAAAACAGAATTCATGTAATCCCCGTTGGCAAATGCCAATAAGTAAGAGCAAGCTTGTATGGTCGCGTTGAAAAAGATATTGCATGCAGGCTACCATAGCCCATGCCCCGAGGAAAGAAATAATCCCTCAATTCTTTATCCACTCTACGATCCCCTGGAGATCATGTGGTGGTGCCACCTGCAACACGTCACGTGACATGACGGCGAGAATTATCGAGAAGCCGCGGGTTCTCGCAAAGTACGTGCAGTGTGAATTAACTAAATCACGCCTGGCGATGGGTGGAGGCGGGAGATCACATCAAAGATCACATCCAAACCCTATTCGGACTGCCGGGGCGAGAGGAGGAGGAGGCGAGCGTGGGGAAATAGTAGTGGGAATCTGGCGCGTGTGGGATACGGGGAAAGGAGACCGGGTACCAGGGGGATCGAGCTTATTTACGAGACGCGCGTCTACCGGTCATGTGTCTCAATTACGACGAGCTGTGGCTCAACGATCGCGGCGCCTCCCAACGGCGAGTGGCATACATCACCGGAAGTCACACCACGCATGCATGTCACTTAGAAAGCCTTGTGGATTATCAATACACTCGCCAAGCGGAACGTTGGATGGTTAATGTCTGGTATACAATGCTGTGCCAATAAAGTATAAGGAAATGTGATTGGTTTCAGAATTGTCTGGAAAGAAAACCTTGCTGTCTAATGGTATCTCGAACGCATACTGGTGATCGCTACAACCATTGTCTCCAGGAGGCAATACATTATTACTGACACCTATTCCTCTCATTTGTACTTTCCTCCAGAATTTTAGTACGTGTATGCTATACATACTTGAAGGTGATCATGCTTGTTTCATTCCTGAGATCTGAACAGATATACTTGCCAAGTATTTTAAAGTTTTTCTGACTATTGCTAGACTTGCCATCAGAAATGATTTGCAGGTGGGGTGTTTTGACGAAGCAGCGAATCATGGTCATCCGATGGGTCAATATGAAATATATTATCTCGGTAAACGATAAACGCATAACCGCAATCACTACTTCTTGGAGATTGATAATTCCAGAATGATAGATAGAATGAACATCTAAAAGGGGGAAAATCCCGTTCCGAGCAAAAGGGTCCGCTCTTTTCATAATCTAATGTTCTGACAACCCAAATATATTGAAATGAGAGAGTCTGATGAATCAGAGACATTTAGCCATTGGGAACGTGTTCTTCTAGCAGAAATCCACGAAACCAAGTAATGTGGCGGTCCCGACGGATACATTATTGCCTCTGGGTTATATAGCCTTATTTATATATAGATGTGATCTTTGATATGAATCCATGTGTTTTTCTTTGGCTTGGCTTTAATTAAGTGCAATAAATGATTCTTCTAATCTCTGGCCCCCAGAGTGGTGGACGCGAACTGTTACCCGTACCGGAGTGGAGTAACGACCGAGACGGGCATGTGCCTCGTCCCGGGCTACAAGACCGTCGGCCCGCGGGTCAAGTGTCCCACCAAGTATCACCGCACCAGTCTCGTCTACCAGGTGGCGCCACCCTACCGGATAGCCCCGAGTGTGAGTGTTGTGTTTGGGATCCAGTAGTAACCCTGTCATAGGATATATGCTCTATTGTGTTGTTGTTTTTTATTTGCATATGGTTCACCTTATCATAGGCAATTACAATTACAGTCGTCTGTTGGATGTCCCTAGTCTAAATCTGATACTATATCTACCTTCATATCGATAGATATCACTCATGATATCACATATTTGAGTTTGAAAATGAGATAATGCCATGACATCTTCCCCATGCTCTTTGTTTTCAGGAGAGAGAAATAATGAAGGAAATTATTGAAAATGGTCCAGTCCAAGGTTAGTTCAGTTTCTTTTCCAGCCAATTGATTTCCTGTCAGGTTGCTTATACTTGATATTGGCCTAATGATCTTTCTTTTCACCAAAATGACGTATATTGCAAGGTTAGGTGATAATCAATGACATGACTAGAAATGTTTCAGACCTGGAATGTTTTCCCAACCCTTTTTAATATGCATAGCCATATAAATTGAATTCATGATTTAAGCATTTCCACGCAAACCAATAACGATTCATGGCCACAATATATTTAACAAATCTGTTTGAGAAAAAAAATTTGATATTCGGTGTTCCGCCGTCTTAGGTTACTTTGCATTTCCCGTAAATGTCTGTCACATGTTGTGTCATGATATTACCTTGACTGATAGTAGGGCCTCGACTTGTGATCCGGATTAAAACTATTAATTCGCATGAGATCGGAAAGGGGGGCCAAGTTACTACTACACTGGCCGCCAGAACTACTCAACGTTAGCTCTGGTAGGGTTAAACCTATGGCTGCCTTCACCCAGTAGCGGGAACTGTTTGTTACTCTCCTACCAGACCTTTTGTACTGCTTTGAGAGTGGGTTTAATCATGAACTCAAAGCCAATTAACCAATTTATTCCCTTTTGTGAGTATTTCTTTTTTTAGAATAAAACCAACATAAAGCTAGACTTCATTGTCAATTTGTTAAGCTATGAATTCTACCTATTGAGTTTATCTGCTTTTAGAGTCTACATAGAACAAAACTACTTGGTTTAAGGCGCACACAGAGTGATACCGTGTGAGATTTAACCCGACCAACCCCTATGTCGTAGCACAGAGTAGACAGGGGTTGGTTGCCAAACTAAGTTACTACCAAGTGCACAGGCTTTCCATGGTTTCCAAACGTCTCACCAGGTGTCGCCAGGTGCATCCTGCCATAACCAACTCCACAGACTACTCTGGCCACCAGAGTACACTGGTCAACGTTAGCTCTGGTGAGGTCCGATCTGCAGCCACCTTGACTTGCACCCTCTTTGCTGATCATTTTTCATAACTGAAACAGAATCTCTGCTGGATGAGTGAATCATTCATCCAGCTGATTTTTTGTCGTTTTTGGAGATTGCAGTGTTCTCGAAGCCCCTTATTAATGTTATCATTTTTTTCTTTTTTGAGTATTTTGTTGATGAGACCAGGAAGTTAGACTATGCTAGATATCAATTATCTAAGCTAATAATGTATTGTAGTGAGTATTCATAGTTTACATTTCACGATATCTAAAACTGTACTCTGCATCGAGATATTTGTATCGAGCTGTTGGTGGAGAAAGCTATCATACTTGACCAACCTCTGAGTCGTAGACTGAGGTGGTGGCCAACCTACTCCACATACATGTATGTGGAGGTTAGCGTATGCCTCACTATCCTGTAAATTCAAACTTGGCAAATGTGTTGACAAGGAATATGATTCGATCACCAACTATTTAACAAGTAGGGAACAAGTAGTGTGAGTTAACTCTATTTTATCAAGCTCAAAGAAGATTACGTTTGGGGTTCCGCAGGGGTCGGTACTGGGCCCATTACTCTTCCTCTGTTTTGTTGATGACATGTGTTCAAATATTATTAATTGTTGTTCCCTGCAATATGCAGATGATTTGGTTATGTACGTATCTCTTATTGATGTCAATTTTGCCCATGATAATTTAGACCTCGGAATACACGAAATATTCAGTTGGTGTAAAACGAATGGCCTTAGTGTTAATGTGAAGAAAACTAGTCTAATGTGGTTCGCAGCTAAAACCAGATTGAAACATGTGCCAAATTTTGAAATAGTCTGTGATAATATTACATTACACACAAGACAACATCATAAATACCTGGGCGTAACCCTGGATATGGATCTAAATTTTGACAAACATATAAAAAATCTGATTAAATCGACAAACAACAAGTTATACAAGTTAAGGAAATTTAGAAACTGCGTTACCAAAGAGATCTCCTTGGAAATTTATACTAAGGCAATTCGTCCTATAATGGAATATTGTAGTTTCTTGTTGGATGGGGCATATAAGAATAACACTCAGCAGCTTCAACGAGTTCAAAATAGAGCGCTACGTATGGTGGAAATGTGTAATGTAAGAACATTCAGTATTGCAGAACTTCATAAGAGAAATAATATTGAACTACTAGAAGTGCGGCGTAAAAGGCAGCTTTTGAAAATAATGTTTAAAAAATCAAAGATTGTAACGAACATTGATACTGCCATTAGAAGAACTAGAAGTGATGATAAAGTCAAGTTTATCGTCGACAGACACAAGAGCGCAAAGTACGAGCGTTCCCCAGGTTATAGAGGCAGAAAGTTGTGGGATACTCTTGATACGAAAGTACAAAAACAAGATACGGTAGCATCATTTAAAAAATGAATTAAAGAGTTTATCAATGTATAGAAATAGTAAATTAATCTTCTAAATGGCTGATATCTATGTCTTATATCTCATCATCAACCCATCTTCATCTCATCCATCCTTTTTCCGTATCACTAGCAAAGACTTTTGTAAGGGATCACTTGTAATGTGGTTACTTCTCACAGATCCCAACAGGAAGAACTGACATTGTATCAGATGTTGAGATGAAAAATAAAAATTTAAAAAAAAATTAAAATAACTCACTTTTCACAAGACCGCATACATTCGGAACGTGGTAATCAATATCTCAGTTTCTGTTTAGGTCAATTGGGTGAAATCTTGATTTCACCCATATAGGAAGGAGAATACTCTGATAGGATGTTCGGTTATGTTCTTTGTAACCATAAATTGCATACATGTTTTGCATGTTGGAATTGTGTTTTATGTCATAGTTTTATGGTTTAGATTGAATACAGCTGTTGTCTCTTATTTAGCTACACTGGAGGTCAAGGAGGATTTCTTCATGTACAAAGGCGGTGTGTACCGCTACTCACTGCCGGCTAACATTCTGCCCCCAAATCACCGAACTACAGGTTTCCACTCCGTCCGCCTCCTGGGGTAGGACAATCAGTTAACTCATTATCTCAACTTAAAGTTACCTTATTAAGAATTCATAAATATGGTACGTGACCTCTGGTCTTTAAGATTGAAGTCTTACCATACGATATGAATATGAAGAATGTTTTCCGAAGGGATTTAACAAAGAATTTGGATTTGATTTCCAACTAATTTTTTTATCAACTTTCGATTCTCTACACTACCGCTCATTAGAATCATACATGTCAAATCTTATGTACACAATAACGCATGGTGAGTTTAAGGTATGAATTCATGTTTCTGCTAAGCATTATCTCTCTATATATATCAACCGTGTTTCGTGTTTTAATTTTTCCAGATGGGGAATAGATAGATCAGGTGGCAGACCAATCAAGTACTGGGTAAGTTATTCCTTTGATGTCGTATGACAAGGCATTTAAAAGTCCGTGCTAGAATGGTTATCATTATTTCGTATGAGTCAATACCTAAGTTACACTTCATTTTGGTGAATGTTTTTTCAGAACACATCCAAATCTACAAATTTTACAAATTCTCGTTAGGTCCTGCTGAGTGACCTTGAACTTTGCAGGTCACACCTCTCTCCCCCAGGAGACCCCCCCCCCCCCCCAACTTATTTACATCGATTCAAAATGAATAGGAATAAAATTTAAACTAATGTCACCCTTTCAAATATTATAGATAAATTATTAAGATATTTCAAGAAATACTGACGGATTTAGACAGTATTGTATTGCAACTGCTTCTCACCAGGGGTCCAGACCATGTGATAACTTCAAGTGATAGTAATATAAGTTCGGTTTTTTTTCTATCCATCTCATATATTTGCCCCCTTTGGCACAAGGCAATGTGATACCTGCTATATTGTTCGATACCAACACCAAAGGTAATGACAACCTATTTTAATTTGGGAATGATAGAACCCAAACCGTTACCCCTCAGTGCATCTTACAGAATTTCAGTGGCTACCTAGCTTGATATGTGGTCACACCATGCCATTCTTCCATGCTAAGATCTATTTAGATTTTCCAGCCATTCCACCACAGCACGAATTTTTCAGTTTATTAACCTGTACACCTTCGCATAAACGCAAGTATAGACCGTATGTACACTAATGTTTCCATATGAATACTTGCATATTTGGCGCCCGCGTAGAACGCGTATAGAACATATTTGATGTGTATATATATATATATATATATATATATATATATATATATATATATATATATATATATATATATATATATATATATATATAATGGCTTTATTGGGCGTCCGACGTTCTATAATATAAAAAATATGCTAATATAAGATTTGGTTTTCCATATACCACGGACTTGAATGATTCATGGCAAATTGAATAAAAACAATAGTGATGTCCCCTAGCTGCAGAGATCGGAGTATTCGGATATTAGCGTAAATTTGGGTATATATGTAACTCCAACTGGCCTAGCATGGCATGGGCATCAACGCACGTACAGAAACAGGCGTATATATGACGCCAAATAGACCTTATTTACACCCGAGGAGACAAATATTTGAAACATTAAACATGAAGTTTTCGTGCTGTGTGAATAAAAGATTGGTAGAGCCTGGTCGCGATCTCGCGCTAACTTGGTAGGTATCTCGAGGCAAAACAGTATTAGCTTACCTAATTGATAACCAAGTCTAGCTTCATGGTCTATTCATTCGATATGCACAAAAAAAGGAAAAAGAGAACATGAAAAAGGGGCTTCATAGAGTACTGCACACTAACAGCTCTACGTTTCACTCTCCCAGCTCAGATTCTGATTATAGTACTCAGTGGAGGGTCTAGACTGTCTGGTGCTCCCCCTGGTGTATTATCTGGGAAACACTCACTTGGGTGCAAGGATCCCTGTGCAGTGATGTCACCCAGTGAGTGTTCATAGATCTACGGGTCCAGAAATTTAAGGGTGGGTGTGTCTGTCCCTGGCTCCTCGCAATCGTGTTATTCTTCATTCAAATCTCGGAGAGGGGGGGGGGGGGGCAACACGAGGCCCCACTACAACACAGACATGCTGGAATAACAATATATTCCACGTACATCCAGATAGACTATAGGTCCCGTTGTACCAGTTGCTTATCTCCAAACCGTGGTTTATAATTATAATTAACAGGTTATTACCCGAAAAAACACACGGAGAACTAAGTAAAAAGGAAATGTCATAGTGATAGGAATGTGGACATGCTCTATCATTCAGTCAGTATTGTAATTCTTCATACGAATATAATTGTTGCCGTTATTGACATATGCACGGGACCCGAGGCAAAATAAATTGTATACTTTGGTAGTAGTAATATGGATTAATGTTTATTCATCGGTTATTTAAATGAATATTTGGGTTGTGTGAATACTGATACCCACCATATATTAAACCCATTTCATTAAAAGCCACATACTCCCTCAGTGCGACCAATAGAACTCACAATGATAATTATGTCTTTTTTATATCAGTATCATGAAATGCTTATTTCTGCCGTTCATCACAGCTATGTGCCAACTCGTGGGGAAGGAAGTGGGGAGAGGACGGGTTCTTCCGAATTGCTCGCGGTCAGGACGAGTGTAAGATCGAGTCGTTCGTTGTCGGCGTGTGGGGGATTCTCAACGGACGACCCGTCGTTAAGGCACGCGGCTCCAAAGCATCCAAGGGCTTCACCCATAAACGGAAACCATTCAGCAACAAGAAGCGTAGCTGAAAGAAAAATGGACCAAATCTCACTATAGAAGTGGATTTACAGATTTTCTGTATTCAGGTGTATGCATTATAATGTAATAGAAAAGTTATATAGCTATGTCATATTGAACTAGATGTATGATTTAGAGTCCCCGAATAGGAACGGTTCACTGCACGAAATATATTCAGTGTTCCATGAGATGTAATTTCAGTTCTCTCCCGGCCATATTGCGAATGCATATAATTTGAGGATCTAATTATGAGTTGGAAAATGCCTTAATTGTTGCTTCAATGTTTAATAGAAAAGGCGTACGTATAGGAAATGTTTCATATAATTGCCCTATTATTTGGTACTGCTATAATACTTGTGTGTTTGTCATTGGAAAACAGATTCTATGTGTGAGTGACGGAAACGAATACAAATTCATATTACTCCTGTATCTTGCAACGGTGCAAGATGGTTGAGTGAAATGCAACATTTTTGTATATAAAAGACTCGATGCCTGGTTATATGTGGTGTGAATCTATGGTTAGAGTAAGTGCACTTTTTGTATCCAATTCATGATTTTTTCCAGGAAATCAAGAAACAATGGTCTAGTTGCATAAGGGCAACTGGGTATATCCAATTCAAATTGAGGCCCATGAATGATGGGAATTGACATGATAAATGTATATGCTAGTAGATTTACTCAAATGTTACTCAATCTGCCTTCTAAAGACTGCCTTCTTACTGAATATTATACAAGATGTCTTTACGGTAATTTACGTAACTTTAAATAATTTATCTGCATTTAATAAAATGTCGCCTATGTAAATATTGCTATTCTAAGAGAAAGAAAGCTAAACAAACGATGAGTAAAATCTGGTCCTTGTATTGATAACATGTCCAAGACCTTACAAATTTGTGAAATAAAATTTATCAACGAAAGCTTCTATGGTATCGATATTTAAAAGAAAACAATGTAAAGTTAGTATTGGCCACTGAAGTTGTACCCTCACAATAAATGAATTAAGAAACCCCATTATTTCTTTCGTGGTTCAGGTTTGTTTTAATCGTTATTATACTTGTTATTTACGATCGTAATATCCGAGCGCACTTTGATTATCCTGTGGGTTTTTTTCTCTTTTTTTAGACTAAGATAACTTTTGTATCTTTTTGATCTTTCAATTAAGAAAAAAAAAATTGCTCGATGGTTGCGTTGGCCGCCACGTTTAACGCACTTTAATTATCCACCTAATACAGAGTGTCCATAGAAAGCATAGAGGGAGTATGTATCACCATACCTGCATACAGCAGATATATTTTATGCTCTGGGTTCCAATAAAACGGGCATACAGAAAATAATGGGTTTTGAAAAATAGTGCCTACCTAAAGTGATTTAATATTGGTACGTCGCTAGTCAGGAAAAGGTGGATAATAACTACAATATAGACTGGTTTTAGCTATAAGCTGTTGTATGCTCCTTGACGTTCTCCCTTCGCATTATCCTCGCATGTGCTCGGATATAACTACGAGTCAATATTCTGTACATATCCGTTGCAACTTTACCTACAGGAAAATAACTTCCTTCTTTTCACTACATACCTTCCAAATAGTGAGAGTCCATCCAAAAATGACAATTGGAGTCCATACTCAACGCGGGGGGGGGGGGGGCTTCCAAGTAAACACAAATACGTGCTAGCTACGTAAATTGACCTCATTTTATGGTAGGAATTACGTATTTTTTTACGTGATAAAAACGTGAAAATGTTGAGGTTTAGTTACGTCTGTAGCACGTATTGGTAGATTTACATTAATCAACGTAAATTTATGTATATTTTGAGACATTTATGTAAATTCATGTAGCTTAGAAATGTAAATTTACGTATCTAAACTAATTGAATTTATGTAAATATACCAACAGAGAAATATATGATTTTATGTAAATGGTAGGTTATTTTATGTATTTTAAAAACGGAAATTTACATAATATATGAATATGGTAGCTTTATCTACATAGGGAGAGAATGTTTATTTTGGGATTTCTCTATGAAGGAGAGAAGTAAGTATAATTAGGCTGATTAGCCTCAGCTATACTCAGGTATAGTTAATTCTGTGTAATTTCCCTTTGTAATAGGCCCCAATACGAGGCCAAAATTACCAAAATTAGGATAACTGCAGTGATAAAAATAGCCAATCATAGCCTGAATGAGATTAATGATAATTGAAAGAGCTGGTATGGTAAATTTGGTAAAAAAACCAATTTTACAGGCTATACCCTCCCCAAAAAGTACAAAAAAATTGACAGAAACTACTGTCATGCCATCTAGGGAGTTCATACACATAAACAGGAATTCATGCACATAAACGTAAATTTACGTAAATAAATGTTATATCAATTGTTGAATTTAATAAATAAAATTACCTAATATTACCACACATTCTACAGACATAAGTAAACCTTAACATTTGTACATTTTTATACGTAGGGAATCTACCTGTGAGCGACGTAGATTTACATCTTGTGTTTACTGGGTTAGTTTACAAGAGTCATATTATGGTATGCAAAACATTTTGGCTTCTGATCCTTTAGAGAATTGTTTTACTTGAAGTCTTTATTTTATTCTGTTTGGGATCTTAGAATTACAAGGCTTTCGGTCATCAAAGGCAGCCAAGGACAATTTAAGAATGAATGTATCGAAAGGAAGATAATCGTGAAAATGGCTTACACATACTCTCCGTCCGTCCCAATAGTCCGACCAAGGTAGACGGATTCAGACGGACGGGTATATGGAAGTACTCTGAACCCAATCCGTCCGTCTATGATACCTACAGTATAAAGTACTTTTATAAACAGAACGTCCATACTATGTTGTCATTAGTGTCGCCACCTGTGGTGTAGTAGAAACACTATATATATGTACTCACTAGCTGCAAGGTGTCGCCGCAGTTGACGGTCACATGATCCATTTTTACGTCCGTCATGCTGAAACGACAGTCTTGCTGAAACGATAGTTACAACGAAAGACAAAGTGGAGCATGCACCGTCTGAGTCCCCGACAGTCCAGCTTCCAGGTTATACCGACGATACTGCTGTCCAGCCGGGCCCATCCAAAAAGCGGCTTGGTACATCAGCAAGGGTGAGTGCTTCCAAATATGCAAAAACAATGACAGTTCAGGCTGATGTTCATTCTCAATAAAACACACAGGAACAACAAGTCCATGAGAAAATTATCTGAAAATCATATGAGGACGAATTGGCACTAGAGCAAGGAAAGGACAATTTTATAGCTGATATGGATGATGTGCCGTCAGATGATGGTGGTAGCTCTGAAATTAATCATGTGACAGGAGGAGATGACCGGAAATGTAGATTATTCCCAGCTGAACATTGTTCATGGGGAACATGGCGAACCTATGGACCTTGATCAGGAGGGACAGGAGGTCCTTGATCTTTCTAAGGGGGCCAGCAGCCTACATAAGGTCGAACAAGATGTATCAATTTACGCAATCCGACCAAGACACATGACTAGTGGTGGGCTGAAGACAAGACGAGGGAGCCGACTCTGATTGATCTTTGGAGAGATCATCCCAGTCTATATGATGTAAAGGCAAAGCACTACTTGGTCGCCGAAGATAGTGAAAAAATTTGTCACTATCCTGAAAGTACCTCGTAAGTACAAATTAAATTGATTTCAATAGAAAATGTATTTATAACAAAAAAGTGTACATGTAATGATTAAAATTCCCGTAATAATAAACCAGAAAAATTAATGTTGCTTTAATCATAGAAAAAATCAATATGGTAATGAAAGACTAAGAAAGTATTTAACTGTTGCAATTTCACAATAGAAATAGAGCATTCACTTTTTTTAATAGCAGTTTGTTTTCCTCTAATAGGTGTTAATTGAATGTTAATTGTTTTTCAGCTCACATCATAGCGACTAGGATGGCTTCACTGTGCAATCAATATCAACAGATGTAACATGAACCTAAATGCAGGTCTGAGGGGGGTGTAATCGGATGGACGCCCCAACAGAGGGAGTTGGTGAATGTTTTGAAAATCCTTAACCCTTTCACGCCGGGCACCTCTGACAAAGCAATGTCTGTAAGGCCGGGTATGGTGTTAGTATATATACGGCCAGGGGACGGGTCTTTTCAAGCCAATTTGATAATTTTATTGTTTCATCACGTGATAAAACACATGATCTTTAATATTATTTTATGAATATTTCAAAATCGTAAGCATAATGTTATACCAACATTCTGTGAAAAATTCATCATTATTGATGAATTATTTACAAGGTTATCATATATAAACTATGATTTTGTAAGTCTTAGAAAATGATGCCTTAAGGCATCACCCGGCCACACACGGTGATGCCTTAAGGCATCATCCGGCCACATGCGGCGATGCCTTAAGGCATCACATGGTGCCAAAGGGTTAGAGAACATATCAAAACTACACCGTCGCTATCGAGTTACGTATCACCATCTGCTCCTGCTGCAACGCCCTCACAGTCAGTCACTGAGGCTGTCAACATGTTAAAGATGAAAAAGAAACAGACATCGTCCAGGTCAGTCGCTGTGGCCACCTCACGTCTGAAGTCAACCCCAAAAAATCTACTGGAGTAATAATTGGTTTAAAATGAAACTTGCACTTGCTAATAATCTGTGTAGTTATGCAGGCATTTGTTACTGCTATATCATGATGAATTTTAAAATTGGCTGGTTATTGGTAACAGTGTATCCATGCCACTTGCAATATTAGCAGTTAAATAACCTGTCCCTCACGACTGTCGTGTTTTAACAACTTTAACCAACTTACAAAATCTAATCTTAAATATTCTTAACCCAATTTTCTTTAAGCGTATGTGTTTTGTAGCGGGAATTAAAATCGAATAGCATAGTATCAATCGAAATTATTTGTATTAAGAGAAAGTATACAATTTTTATTTAGTTCTATTTAATAAACATAATCTTTTAATGGTAACACGTGTTAATTATAATTGAGGCGGACTTGGAGTTAAATTGTTTATTCAATTTAAACAATTAAATTTTCATGTGTGAAAATTGAAACATCAAGTCATTATGATGATGAATGTTTAGTTGTAATTTCCATGTACTGAAAAATTACAAATGTCCAATACATTTGATATAGGATAATTACTATTCCTGAAAAGGAGAAAAATTCTCAATTCTAAGAAAGATGCCAACTGGCATGGGGCAAGATGCCCTAGTTCATAGTCAGTTGAAATACGGTGTGGGTGGGCGGGTTCCAAACTTGAGGACCTTGCGTGAAGGCCGCTGGTGGTGCCCTCTGTGAGGTAGCGGACATCTGAGAGGTGCTGATCTGTCAGGTGACAGGTGGAGCCACCAATCCGCCTCTTATAATTACTGTCCAATTTCCAATTACCCTCAACAGGGCAAGCAACTGCTAGTATGTGACTAGATTCGATGCGTGCCGTGTCACGGACACTATCTCAGTGTTCAAGTAGGCTTCTCACTAATTGGTTCAGTCAGTCTTTTAATAGTCATATGAGGCTGCAATAGAAAACTGTTACACATTCACTAATTTTTTTTTTCTTTGTCTTCATATGTTTTGTAGGAGAAGGCATCCCATGACAAGAGTCTACCAGAAATCGAGGAAGAGGATGAGTTTGACACTGACTTGACCCCCATAAAACCAACGTCTGATGAAAATTCTCATTTTTTCAACAATGAACACCTCTCTCTGATCAAGCGACTGTGCAAGCGTCGGTCAGACGGTCACAACGACTGTCTCCCTCGCCGATTTTCAAGAAAACTTCGATCATTCACTTAACCCTTTCTGGCAGGGCAATGCCATATGGCATTCCCCTGGCCATGGCAGGACAATGCCATATGGCATTCCCCTGGCCAGGGCCGGACAATGCCATATGGCATTCCCGCATGGAATGAATGAACCGCTCTGTATTTGTTCCTTTGTAACTTTCTGAAAAATTATCGCAGAATCATAAAAATTGCATGAGATATTATGCTTAATGTTGCCAGTAGGTCATTAAAATATCGAAAAGTTCTTATATAAAATACAGATTTACTGAAAACTTTAAATTTGTAATTTCTTATAATGATATTGACAACAAAAGCCGGCCATACAAAGGCCACAATTGGTTCTGGTGCCTGCTATAGTATGGGTACATGGGGAATGATGTGTGGCTCCTGAAGGGTTAATTAACCCTTTAAGGACGCATGATGCCTGGAGGCATCACTGTGCTAAAGACGCACGATGCCTGGAGGCATCACCAAACTAAAGACACATGATGCCTTGAGGCATCATTGTCCCAATATTAAAAAAAATGTTTCAACAAAGAAATGATAGAGCAATATTCATGAAATCTTCAGGAAATGTAGATTAAACATCATATCTAATATTTCTATTAAAAAGAAAAGAAAATATTTATGATCATGTATCATATTGCATGATTTAAAACTTGGATATCAGTTTTAGCTATTCTGAGGCCGTCCTCTAGCTAGACAAACTGCCACCAGCACACATCCTTATCGGAGTAGCTAGGCCCCAGGCAGCCATCCTTAAAGGGTTAAGGGGAAGACTACTTCCAAGTCTGAGAGGGCACTTCCTCTTGTCGAGACACTGCTCCCCGTGCCAGGCCTGATTCAGCTAAAAACAGAAATACAAGTGTAGTTCCAGTTCCTCAGAAAAAATTAAGAGACATTTTACCACCTAGTGCTGCATCATGAAAGAAACTTTGGGAAGAAAAAGTGGGAAGGCAAGCGGAAGAAGAAGAAGAGAGTCTGCAGACAGACTTGGCCAATCACAAGGAGCATGTTAAACGTAAAACGATAGTTCCGCCTCGATCTGGCTTCACCGTTGCCAAGAGAAAGGCTGCCATGCTGACTGCCGAGGAAAGAGCAGACTTGAGGAAAGATGAGATTAGTCAGTCTTCCAGTCAGTCAGACAACACCTATGGAGTTGCAATCAACCTTGAGTGGAATAAAAAACAAGGTTCCTCGTACAGGAAAACGCACGAGTCTGAAAAAAAATTAGCCAGAAGGAATCAACTAAAACATTCACCACTCTAATGAAGAACAGAAATGCAACCCTAGAGAAACTCATCGCTGAGAGCCGAGCTCCTGCCGCAGACCCATTTGCTACAGCGGGACTCAAACTTTAGCCAGAACGACTGTGGGCAGATTTGTTGGTTCCCCATATTCAAAAGATTCCAGAAGAAATCAGGGAGGAGTTCATGTTGCATGTCATGGGTTTGACATTTAAAGCTGTCTGAGGAAAGTGGCCCTGAGTAACTATGTTATTTGTAAAGATAACTTTATTCTGAAACCTCACACGAAAGAAAGGATGTTATTTGATTTAAAAAACAGTGTCGGACTAGTTTAACGTAAAGAAAAATTTGGTGCTATAATTTGTTGTAGATGAGAGACTTATCATCTTTTTTGATAATATTGAAAAAGGCCTTTCATATTTTTTAGGTTATTGCCAGTGTTGGCCCTAGATAACATGTTTGTGTACACTTGTATGTCTATTTTAGTAGGATAGATACATTCTATTATGTAGAAGTGATCGTTTTATCACTAGGTTTGATTTTAAACTTGTGTTCAACTTGGAAAAAAGGTCATATATGTTTAATTGCATATGAGGATAAGAAATCTGATATCATAACTTTGTTTTTATATTTTGTTGCATTAACCATCCATCGGTTTCATATTACCTCTAGGTGCCAAGTTTTTTTCAATGTTTATGCAAGCATTTAATCAGGACAACAGATATATTTTCCCAGATTGTTATTTCAATAAAAAAAATTGTGCTTTTTGTATTTAACCCAAAAAGGAGTGTTTTTTATTTGTCATATTCAAAGGAGATGATTAAATGTAAACAGTGAATAACATGCTGTCGACATCTATATTTGACACATAAAATAGTTTAATGGTTTATCATAATGTTTATTTTTAAAGAAATGGATGACATGGTAGATCATATATAAGTCTGTATTTCTGATCTCAAATATTTTACTGACAATATGTAAGAAAGTCTAATGCTCGAAGAAGAAGTCGTGTCGAAGGACAACATCATACTGGTAGGGTAGCTCTCCTTCCTTTGTTAGGCACCAGTGTGCCACACGGGCTCGCATCTGCTTGACAGCCGAACTCTGGTTCCTGACCAGTGTCACCTCTCTACTGGGCAGGGCAGCCTCTCCTCTCCAGATGCCTTTGTGTTGAGCATAGTCCTTATCTTCCCAGTCAGTGGCTTCCTTAGGAAGGTATGCGGCTGCAGCTCTCTTCCGTAGAAAGTTGTGTAGGACTACACAAGCTATTACCACTTCAGAAGCATGTGCAGGATCTATCTCGATCTCACGTCGGAGCAGGCGGAACCATGTAGCTAAAATGCCAAAAGCATTTTCGACTATGCGACGGCACCACGAGAGCCTGTAGTTGAAGATCCATTGTGCCATAGAAAGTTTTGCAGACAGAAACGGTTTCATCAGTTGCTCGCTCATTTCGAAGGCATCGTTGGCCACAAAGTAATACGGTAGTTTCCCTCTGTACCCTGGGAAATCTGTTGGTTCCGGAATGTTCAGTGGGTTTTCGGGTGCGTTCAAGTCTCTGAAGAGAGGACAAAACTTCCACAGGGTGGAGTCAGAGGCCAGGCCTTTGGCTCCGACGTCCAGATATCTGAAACAGTCTGCATCCACCATGGCAAATAAGACAATTGAGAAAAACTTCTTATAGTTGTAGTAGAGTGGACCCAGATTTTGCAGGTTTAATGATGTGGACATGCTTGCCGTCAAGAGCTCCCAAAACATGTGGCAGGTTCCAACAGTCTTGAAACAGCTGACTGATCTCAAGCCAATCTTCCTCAGTATTTGGTGTCTGGAAAATATAATTATAATAACTACAATCAATTGGATTCAAAAAATGAAAAGATAATAAGTGATGTAGCCATAAAAATATAGATAAAAATTGTTGTCTTAGAGTTTAGATATACATACCTTCATGCAGTCATCCTTGAGGACAGTGTAGATAGCACGGCAAGTGTCCCAGATCAGTGGTAGTACTGTACTTTCACCCACAAGGTAGCCCTGGTACAAGCTGGTCACACTTTCACCTGGAAATATATTTGAAAACAAATATAAAATTAAACAATTATATCAGGGATACAAGTTTTCTGTCAAGCGAAGGAAATCTGAACTTTTGACATTCTATCAACGCGGGTGCAGCCTGCCCCTGTGCTGATTCTCACTGCCGGCAGACAAGCCTCCACAGTCCACCAGAACTAACACTGCATGAGAACCACCATTTTACATATATATGCGCCAGGTGTATATAGGTATGCTTTTGCGTATAAAAGGTCGTCCTATTCCCCGTGTGTATACGCCTTATCTATTGGCGTATATATGTGTCTATGGTGTGGTAATAAATATGTCATATATACACCTGATTCTGTTCTATTTACGCCACTATCAAATTGTTCCGATCTCTGCCTCTTGGGGACACTACTGGTAGCATATTTAATTTTCCATTAACCATCCAAGTCCGTATTATATAGTTTTTGAAAATGATTTTATTGTTTTCGTTTTTTTCCACACACAGGCCTATTATCTCACTGTATGAGGGGCGGGTCTATATTTCATCTTTGTAGCTGATTCCAAGGTGAAAGACCAGCACAGAAATAATTATCGCTGTTGCTAAACCATAAAAAATTGGCAATTTTGACTGCTTTATGTTTTAGGAACAAACATTATAGGGTAATATGAATAAAAATATCTTTTATTGGGAATCGCTAATGCAAGACCCAACCAATTGGTTGGGTCAGGTTTTTTGTAGCTATGGCCCTCCAGCGATAAAGTCAACGATGAAAATTGTCTAATTGTAATGCTCATAGTCGCTATTTTTCGTCGCTGCCCTTTTTTTTGTGATTGCCAGCGATCGATGAAATGACTTGGAAATTTATCGCTTTACCTACTAATTGTAACCTTCAGAATCGCTAAAGTACACTTTCATAGCTGTCATCATTTGTGTAAAGGGGCCCAGAGGTCTATCACATATACAATTATATATTAATAAATTCTGTCATATTTAACATTAGTGTCACCGAGAAATGGGCGATATGGAATATATGTTCCTATAAATTTACCTATTTTTTTAAAATGATTTTAAATCTTATTATATAGCATTTATATTTATATTTATGACATATACATTTATACTTGCTCTTAAAGAAATCAGACTCAAGCTTGGCGAAGATTTTTCTCTGACGGTCGTCTGTCCGACCATGGAGAAATAGTGACATCCAGAACCCATGGGTACGCTGCCTTTTCATACCATTAAAGCACATCCAGTCCTCCTCATCGTCTTGCATGGCGATTGTCAGGGCCAGGTTCATAACTCACTTCCTACTAGCCTCCCTGTGGAGGGCTAGGTAGATTCGTTCCTTCATAGACATCATTGTATTTGAGCACTACAAAACCGCTGTGGTACACACACCATGAGGAGGGCCAAAAGTGTAAGTAGGTCAAATTAGCACATGGCTGTCCTGAGGATGGAGGATGGGGAGTTATCAGGGGATGGGGGGATGGTCGGGGGAAACAAGGTCAGGTCTATCCAGGCGGACTGGCTGTCCAGTAGGTGCAGGAAACTAGTCGGATTACCCAGAAGGATTTTGAAAAAGTCGGACGGAATAGTGGCCAGTGGAAGTATGTTTGTCCGTCCGTCGGTAAGACAACCATCTGGATTTTAAATTTATAGACACCAGTTGATGACTCCCTTAAAACTGGTTTGTCAGGTCTGTACAAAGTGGGTCTGAATACAATGTATTTAGATGTGTCCCATCAGATCTGACTCTCTAAATACAGTGTATTTAGATGTGTCCCATCAGATTTGAAATGTAAAATAAAATATTTTCTAGTAGCAGATTACAATAGCAATAACTAAGTGTTTATCATTTCATGAAAGGATTGACATAGTGAATCCTTTTGTCTTCAAAAAGACTAGAAATAAAAATGTCTATTTTCAGGAACCAAGTCAGTAGTGGGGCTACTAGAGGGAAACTATGTTCTGCTGGGAATAAGTCAAAGTTATGAGGTAAGGCTTGAAAAAATTGCGGCTAAGCCTTGGGCAGTAATTTTACCAAGTAACTTTGACTTCTTTCCACCAGTATGTGCTTTCCCTATATATATGCCTGCAATTGTCGGTTAATATCGATGAAAACCGTTATTTGCTTACCCGCCATCAAACCCAAAGCCGGATCCAACCTTATCAAGTAAACTAACACTATATGTTTTCTCCCAACTACACTTTTCATAGAATTATGTAAGAGACGATCTGATTGGTCTGAACCTGGGCAGTAAACGTCAACCTGGGCAGTAAACAAAAGTTATTCCACCCCCAGCAGCGTTAGGTAATCATAGGTTGTTCGCTCATTGCAATTCAGTGCATATGCAGGTCAAGGTGTCTTGGACCACCCTTGCAGAGGTGTCTATTAACCCTGAAGATTTGTGTAGGCTTATACAATTAATGTACATTAATATATCAACACTGTCGACTGTGTACTTGTGTTCAACACCCAGTACTGGTAGTAACTTATGTTATGAATTTTCTTCTCAACTTCATTATCACATTAATCTAATCATATTTTACCGATATTACCAAAATATTCATTGACAACCCAGTAAACACAAACACGTTCTAGTAACGTAAATTTACGTATCTATTTGGTAGAATTTACGTACATTTTTACCTAGCTAGATCGAATGTAGAAATGTTATGGTTTACTTACGTCTGTAGAATGTATGGTAGTTTTACGTAGATTTATGTAAATTCACTTTTTTATACTAGTTGAATCAATGTGAATATATATACAGAAAAATACATGATTTAACGTGTATGGTAGGTTATTTAGGTATTTTAAAAATGGAAATGTATTTAATTATATGAATATATACATATCTAGAATGTCAGAGATATGTTTAACGTAATTCATCTACGTAAATATACGTAAACTTTTTCTGGGTCAAACCATAAGGGGTGGAGGCAGAAATGCCTAAACCAAGTTTGCCAGGGAAAATTTGATCATAACTTTACCCAACTGACACTCTCCAAGACATCTGAACGATCTGTCCGGTATCACCATATAATAAAAAAAACACCGTAAAAATGTCACAGTTTGCATGTAAACCTGTGAATAAAAACAGCTTCGGCAAAAGCCTGAAGAGATACCCTTATCGAAACTACTGAGGACGGCCTCTCCAAGAGGACAGGGCCGTTGGTCAAATGTTAATAACATTAGACTGAATATGGAACCAGCCCCACTTTAGATCAAATGGGAAAACGCTTTGTGGAGTGTAAAACGGCAGGGGACCAGTCCCCAGCGTTTGACACTAGAGGCCAGGTAAGATCACACTGGTACCTGACAGTGACAATGCGAAATTCTACCCAAAAACAACATATAACACACACACCCATTGGTCAACCTACCGTTCCCGCCACCACGGGACAGCAAAAACCAATAAACAGAAGGGGCAGAGGTCAAACACAGCCATCAACGAATCACAAACAAGGTTCCGCAACACGGTGTCAATGCCTACCAGCCGCGGCGGGTAAGAGAAGCACCAGACAGATCACTCACTCAGTAGTCGCTGCCAATGCCACATCCAACCTACCTAAATATACGTAAACGTTTATACAACGTCAGATTTTCTCAAAAATTGGCCAACCAAAATCTATGTATCTAGAACGACAGAGACACATTTTAGAAATATATAATGTATATATGTAAAAATACGTAATCCTTTTACGTTTATACAACTTCAGAATTTTTCCAAGATATACGTAATTTATCTACGTAAGTATACGTGAACCTTTTACATTTATACAACATCAGAATTTCTAAAAAAAATAACCAACCAAAATTCATGTATCCAAAACGTCAGAGACACGTTTCAGAAATACCATAGGGGTAGGCATAGTGTTTTATAGGGAAGACATTTTATACATATGCCACCGCGTAAATGCGCGTATATAATGTATACTGACCTGTTTTCCATATGTAAGCGTCCATATTGCACGCCAGCGTATGGGCATACACAATTATGGTTTTTTTCGGGTATATGGAAGCGTAATGGCTGTATTTGCCTCAAAGCGTATATGAAGAGAAATATCCTCTGCGTGACATGTCATACACATGTCACGCTATCTTTTGCAACATCTAGCATATACATGTTAGATACAAAGTAAACATATAGACACGTCTATAACAACTAAAACATTTGTACCCACATGCCCTTGCAGCCTCCACACTTTATCCGTGCATGGGTAGGAGACGCCGCCACCGACCAGATGCTCCATACACTCCCTTTGTACCTGTATTGACACTGAAGATCTCCTGATCCTGTTACTGAGTCTGAACCTGAGCTCGAGTTCGAGCCCGACCCCGACTCCGAGCCCGAGTCTATAACCACTGTCCCCTGATACAGTCAGCCTGTGCCTTATAAACCCACATGGCTTGAATCATACAGAACGATGGTGTTAAGTTTAAAACTATTAGCATTCTGTTGAAAACAAAGGTATGCTGGGTTTATCATATGGTATTGATCAAAAGATACTTAATGTGGTTTTAGAAAGATTATATAATCAAAATTGATAATATAACATTAGATTTTCCATATACCACAGACTTTGATGACTTATACAAAATTTGATAAAAACAACAGTGGTGTCCTCTAGGTGCCAAGGTCAGAATGATTGGAAAGTGGTGTAAATATAACAGAAGGTGTGTATATGACATATAAAGTAGAACCCCGCCTAACGGACACCCCGCGTAAGCGGGCACCCCGCGTTAACGGACACCTTTGGTCGGAACGGTCCCCTATATTAGATGTTTATTTAACCCCGTGTAAGCGGACACCCCGCGTAAGCGGACACTTTGGCCCGGAACGGAGGGTGTCCGCTTACGCGGGGTTCTACTGTATATATATGACCGCAACATGGACACATGTATACGTCTAGAGATGAAGCACATACACAATGGGGTCAGATTTTTGAAACCTGCTAAATTACGCTTTCTTCCTGGGATTTTACACTAAAAAAATAATTTTAGAATAATACTTCTTTTTATATTTTATAATAGTCTCCTACTAAGTACCTTCCAGAAAAACATTATTCCAACAAAATCAGACAAATGGTTCAGATTTTAGAGCCTTTTGAAATTGTGTAAAATACTGCATGTTGTCCACCCCCATAAAATATTTGAAATTTCAAGGAACTTTATAAAAGGTTATAATTTGAGAAAAACTGATATTATATGGTGACATATGTTATATTTGACCCAAAACATCTCTATCACATATTAGATATGAAATAAAAGCTATGAGCATATTTAGGTGTTGGGCCACACAGGGGTGTCGGACAACACAAGGGGTGTCGGACAACACGTTTTTTAAATCACTCAGAACAATGGACAAAATAATATTTGTGGCTATAATACTTTATGTTCTTAATCAAATGATAGAAATCTTCGTTTTTCAAAGCAAACCACTCAATTACTGATAAGAAACAACCCCAAATTCATGACTTTTATCTGAGCGTGTTGTCCGACACCCCGGGGTGTCGGACAACACATCGTCAGTTTTTTAACCACAAGAAGTACATTTCTTTATTCAGGAAAAAAGTAAACTGGTTATTCATAAGTGGTAGGGATACTTAACATATACAGGGGTATTTGTTATTCTATTATGACTATTATTTCTTCTATACATCTTTTAACAGGTGTATTGTCCAACAGCCCATTTTTTGGAAAAAATATCATCATGGAATCACAATGTTTTGATATCAGAATGGATAATCTGATTGTGTTGAAACTTTCAGGTCTCACAGTCAGGATATTGGTCAACATTTTACAATAAAGAAAAATTCATTTCTCATTGTATATCTCATTAGTACAATCCTCTCATAATTGGGGTGTCGGACAACATGCTCTATGGGGCTCTCAGTTGGAAAATTTAAAGGTCTTGGATAGATTTTACCATTTTGATATTTTTTCAAACTTTAACCAATTTTCAAAACTATATTGTCTACACTTCTCATGACATATGCTTTAAACAAGTTACTAGAAACAATTGGCTCGACATTGTGCCTCCAATATTTTGAAAAAAAGTGAAAACACTAGAAAATCACAGTTTTTGTTGATTTTCGGAAGGAAAAATTCCTCAGAGCTATACAAAACCCTTTGTTGGAATGAAAGATCATCTAAAGATGCACCAAAAGATGCCACTTTTAAATCGATGAGATACGTCTATACAACATTAGCCTTAAATAACCCTGTTTTCGGTAATTTAGCAGGTTTGAAAAATCCCACCCAATGGCAAGGAGGACTTACTTACGTAGATGTATACGCTTTAGGTGTTTATATATATATATATATATATATATATATATATATATATATATATATATACATCTGCCCCATATGTACATCCCGTCTTTTTCAGTCTGTGAGTGGAGCAGCATTTTAGGAAGTTCTTGGTAACCATCCGACCTCGGTATTACCGTAGTCATGCATTAACGAACCACACACTCTAATGTCGCTGCCAGTATAGCTCTATGGCAATTTTCTTCAAAATACACGTAAAAAGATATCAACATGGAAAAGTGGCTTTGAGAGTATAAATGATTTACTATATACCCATGCTGTATATATATATATATATATACTGTAAATACGCACCGTTTTGGCATATGACGTAAAAATGCTGTACGGACCACTGGTCCGTACACTAATATACGGACCACCTAGCCATACACATTTATTAAAATTTTGGTTGCTAAGAAAAATTAAATTGATTGTTTTTTTAGATTTCGGGTATATAGTAAATACATAACGTCCAACCATGCTTGTACAAGTCACAGAACTCGATGCTAATTTACTGTTTGTACGGAACTCGGCGTAAACGCCTCGGTCCGTACAAACGGTAAATTAGCATCTCGTTCTGTGACTTGTACAGCATGGTCAGGACGTTCTATATAAATACTCTGCAAGCAGTACAAAGTATCTTCCGGGAAGAGTTATGGCCATTGGGTTAAGGTGGCCGTGGATTTAACCCCACCACAGCTAACGTGTGTCGTGAGCGGTTGCTCTGGTGGCCAGCGGATAACTATCTGGTCATTATCGATCATTTTTAGTTCAATACAGTTAGTTCATATTAGTTTGTCCTTGTGTTATTGTATGCAGACTGCTTTGCACCTTGGTGATTTTATAACAATGACACATGTCTTAGTCAGATTGTAAGGTAAAAATATCGTTTCTGGTGTTTAATCCTCATTGTACAGCGGATTAAACGATCTGCCTAGATTATGTAGCAGCACAGCACAGTGACCTTGCTGTCTGTCAAGGAAAGTAGGGAGAGGACAGGCTCCACCAGGTGGCGCCAGGTTTTTGCTGGATTCTCATTGGACGACGGCAGAGCATGCTGTGATGGACAAGGCCTCCTCCGCCAGTCCGAGCAATACCAGGGTTGGTAAGACTGGACCATCGAGCATCTGCAGAATACACTCAATACAGACATCATTCGTGAGGGATCTGAGCAGTTACGTTTCATTGATCATACTTCCTTAGTATACAAACTGATTTCCACTCACAGGTAAGTCTTATTAGAGATTCCGTTGAATTGATTAATTACCTGAATATCACATCCAATATATTCACAGACGCGTGGAGATTTAAATACGTATATCTATATCAATTAAATATATATTTATGTTATCAAACTTTCAAAGATCCTGCCTCTGGTACTGTGTGGTTCTTGTTTATTAAGTCTCTTGTTTATTAAGACAAACCTTATTTTCTCAAATGTCCTTTTCTGTATTTATAGGTAGGATGAGTCGGAAATTTTCAGCAGCCTATGATGCTGAATCGCAAAGCAACATTTCCGTGGTTTGGACAAGTTAGTAACGTTCTTTTCTATTCCATCTAAGTGTCTGTGTATTACCTGTTTACCAACATCGTCATCACCCCGACACTTTTCAAATACAAAGCCCCCAGAAACACATGGGTTTTGAATATCACAAATATCTATCAGTACACATGAGGCGTACAATTTGATTCGCTTTGATTCTGAATAATTTCCACAATGGCTCAATTAACAGAGAAAGGGGCAATCACCTCTAGGCCATGGCCATTATTTCCCACGGAGTGATTGTTGATCAAAGGGCTGCAGAATCCGACCTTGGAGTATCTGATATTTGTCCTCGCCTATAGATGTCTCTTGCCATTTCTCATAACATACCAGCTGGTTCAGTAACGCGGCGTTTCCACCTGCTGGTGAAATGGGCACTATTCATTTAGGTATTGTACAAAGTCAGTAGATAATTCTTCCTGAGAATATGTCCCTGCTCATTATCGTTGACTCCAAAAGCACACACACCGATACCACCTGATGACTAAGTATTATATGGATACATGGTTAGTGTATACCAGAATGGAATCTGTTCAGATGTAATTAGGTCGGAAATATTCACCTTGTTTTTCGAACTAGGTGAAGGAAAAGAAAAAAAATATGAAGATTAGAAAAACTGACGACAGCCATGCAGTATATCAAGAAGTACCTACCCCAAAATTACAATCCATGAGATCATACTATTTAAACAGAGAATATAAAATCCGCTTGTCGAAATTGTATGCAAACTTGATGTTGTGAAGAACTGCAGAGAACTGTGAAGTGGTACCCTCTAGGATAATATAGAGGAAACCCATGAAATTGTAGGGTCAGAGCTCGTATCCCATCGAAGCCGCGTGAACTACGTAATGATTCAAATGTCCCTTCACATTGATTAATAGGCTAACTAACATTTGTGACATAATCCCCCATTGGATGTTTTTCCTAAATGTCTCTTGGGTGTTAGATACGAGTTCCCAATGTTAAGTCTATGGAGAAAAAATACCAGGGGTGAGATAATATTACCGAGTTACATAGTACTTATAATAACATTGAAATTGCATGCTACCTGTTTACAAACAGTTATCAATATGTGTTCAGTCTGTATTCTGATTTTTTTAACCTTCATATTGTAGTGTTTCTTGTGTTTGACTTCCATAAATATCTATTGTTACAGTAGAACCCCGTCTAATGGACGACCCCCATAGGCGGACACCCCACATAAGCAGACACCTTTGTTCGGAACAGAGATTTTCCCCTCTATTAGATGTTAATTTTAACCTCACGTAAACTGACACCCTGCATAAGTAAACACCTCGTATAAGCAGGCACTCCGCGTAAGCGGTCACTTACTTCGGTATGAAAAGCCGCTTAATCCCATGAAGATGGACACCTCAGAGGAACAGCTTATCAAATTTGGCCTAGGTTGAGCTGCCAGGAGCCAAGTAGGTGTGTGCTATGGGTAGTTGGTGTGTATTCATAGAAATTATAATTCGTAGTTTCGAAACTTTGGATCCAAATTAGATATCAGGAAACGGTTTCCAGATTTACCACCGCCTGTCTCCACTACACATCGGTATATAACACTTGTAAGTCAGACTGTAGGAAACTTCAAAATCCTGTGTAAGCGGCCACCCCGCTTAAGCAGTCACTTAGGAATGGAGGGTCTGCTTACACGGGGTTCTACCATCTACATATATACTGTAGAACCCTGCCAGACAGGCCTACTGCATAAGAGGACACCCCGCATTAACAGACATTCTAGCCCGGAATGGTTCCCTATGTTAGATATTTATTTTAGCAACCACACAACCAGGCGCTTTGGTGAACGCTTACGCACAGATCTCATGTATAGGACATATAGCAACTGTGCTTATAGGGTGGCCATCTTGTACCCCGACACAATCCAAAATACCAGGTGGCAGGACTAATCATCAATGGATTTTATCAAAAATATTTTGGGGGGCTTGCCATGGAGGCATTTTAGCCTTGTCTCAGTACCATCCATAGCTTATAACAACTGATAACATTGGTTGTCTCCTGACTACAGTGGCGTTATCTTACAATTTCCCATCGAATGATGGCAGAACTAGCAATCACTCTGTGCCCTATATACATTTACAGTAGGTCCCCGTGTAAGCAGGCACCCCGCGGACGCCATTGCTCAGAATGGAGCCCTCTCTTAGATGTTTATTCAACCCTGTGTAAATGGACACCCTGTGTAAACGGTCACCCTGTGTAAACGGACACCCCGCGTAAGCAGACCCACATAAGCGGAAACGCACATAAGTGGACACACACATAAGCGTAAACGCACATAAGTGGACACACACATAAGCAGACACACACATAAGCGGACACACACATAAGCGGACACACATAAGTGGACATTTTGGCCTGAAACAGAGGGTGTCCACATACGCAGGGTTCTATTGATGGGTCATTCCACAGGAAAATGTAACTTTTTTAGTCATTGGGCCGAAATTCTTGGGCAGAAATATGGCCAAAACGGGGTCTTTTGGCATTTCACTCTGTCAGGTTATACTCTCATATAAAAAATATGAAAATGCCAATCTTTTTATTTCGATCGCACACGGCAACATATTTGCTGATTTTCCCAAAATCTTTTGAAATAATTATACCCACATAAACGTTCCTAATTGGGCCCTAATGCATGTCGTTTTTATTACATCCCAAAACACCTAAAACAAACCCCTACAGTACCTGCATGCCAATATCAGTTATCTCATATTTCCTCTAAAGAAGCCTCATATGTTCAGTATTTATCCATATCATTCATTGGAAAAACTCGATAGTTCGATTTGTTCCCAATTCACCCAATTCACCCAGGAAATTGAAGAAGAGAAAGATTTACATTTTCTATAGCCCTGTTAAAAGTCATGAATAGAGTTATCATTTTTACCATATGGCAAGTCCATATTGGTAATATCTAAGCATTAGTCAGTTGCAAATTATATTCTTTCCTTATGTCCATAATCAAGCAAAGTAAAACTTGCGTTAGGCCCGCTATTTTCAACACGGCCAGGTCTTCATGAAGAAAAGATTGTTACGTGCTACCTCTACGCACTCCTTCATACCAGGGAATTGATGCGAGAGGGATCGTAGTAGGTAAGTATCCAACGCTTTTCATAATATCCTTGTTAGTAGCATGTTGGGGGTGATTCAAAGTGAAGATTTTTCATTTGAAGGTATCCTCAATCTCTTCAAATATTGGTGATTTTCAGTTTCCCAGCTATTTCGGTGCAATTCACATGCTTCTGGTACTTTTAAAGTGGTTAATTAGCATTATCAATGTTATCATTACATAATGAATGACTGCAAATGAAAGAAGAAATACATCAAAACCCTATGAAATTCATGTTAAACCATTTTTCAATGAAATTTAAGATCGATAGAAATATTTGGTTCATTTTGTAATTCAGATAGTATTCACATGAAAATGGGCTGCAAATCACCAAAGCAGACCTCCAAAGAATGGAGGAATACAATGGTGGAAAAAAACATTATTTAGAATAGCTGAGGCAAGGAGAAAGAGAGAATGGCATGCCCAGATACCATATATCTATCAAAAATATTGAGTTGAAAAGAAAACGGGATTTGGCTGTGGCCCATAGAAAACATCACCAGGCATGACTTAGTCAGGAGGCTGAATAACAGAAGTAAGTGTCAGATACCGAATACCAGAGTGCAACCGACACAGACATCCTTGATTAAGAAGATCAGCCAGCGAAGAACAATAAGTGGTCCATAAAAATCAAGCATTGTTCACCAACCCCAAAGACTAAGTCTTTAGATGAGGACTTATTTGGGTCCTTTCATAACATTGTAAGTCTATTGCATTAGTATCTTAAAACTCAACTTTTATATGAATGACTTTAGAAATATGCAGCAGTTTACCCAATAGAGATCATGATCTATTTCTATAGGCCTTAAGCATGTTTACAAGGTGTTAACGGTATTACCTTTTGATTTGTAGGCTAGCTATTGTACTACTGATAGAGTTATCCTCCCTACTCTAATTTGTCGGTCTCTGAATGTGGATTGGCGGGTTCAAAACCGGTGAGGAGTGTACTGAGGAGCTTGTGGCTTCCTCTATGATTCAGCCATCACTGGGATTCAGCCTTCTGAATAGGTTGGCCACCACCTCTGTCTCCGATTTAGAGGTTGGTCTGGTCCGATCGCTTTCTGGCCAGAGAGTTCAATACAAATATCTCGAAGTAGGGTTTCGGACTTGAAAATTATGAGTGCTCACTACAAAGCATTATTAGTTTAGTTAATCTCTTTGGGGTGGGTGAACAATGCTTGGTTCTAATTTTTAGAATTTAACACAGTTCCAGAGTTGTAATCAGTTCATTCTTTTGTTTCTTTCAAATTTTCTACATGCGTTCTTAATATTCTCAAATATATCACACAATTTCAACAAGTGATGATTGTGATTACAGAAACACTATTTTTTCTCAGAAACATACAGGTGGAGAGGGTCAACTAGTTTCTACAAAAAAAAGAGAAATCAGTATCGGCCATATATTTGGACTATGTAGATATTTTTCAAAATAATGAAAACAAATAAAGAAGGTTATCCCCTTTACTTTTCAGTACTTTTCAACCAGTGATGGTACATGATTCAACTCTAACCTTAGGACTCCGAGGAGGAAAAGGCTATAGTACAAGTTGCATCAAGAACGAGAGGCACAGAAGGGCAAGATTGCGTTAAACGAATGAAGATCTTTATGCCCCACTCTCCAGAACAGCCATAAACACAAGTGATTAATACAAAGACTGACTTAATAGTCTAGCTTACATCGACATGACTCCCCTGGAGATGCCTGGAATGACAGTCCCAGAGTAACCCGGAGTGACAGACCCACCCTCTGTGACCAGGGACCTGTTTCATTAGTTTCGTGACATGTCTGTGACACTATACAGACATTGGGGTTGTCTAGTCTCGTGACAACACAAGTAGCTGCCCTTAGGAAAAGACAGACCTCAGACATAAGAATTAGACGAATCTACACATCATGGACCTGTTTCACTAGTTTCGTGACAAAAGTGGCACCAACAGTGCAAGCAAGAACGGACAAAACGAAGTCTAATGTCTAGTTCTTATGAAACCGGACAAACCGGACACGCCATCTAGACATGTCACGAAACTAGTGAAACAGGTCCCTGGGGGTCGTTTAATTTTGAAGTGTCTCAGGGGATGACAGTACGGACGACGTGAGACCCCCATCGACGACAATTTCGGCGAGCGATCGTCAAACTCGTTTGATTATCCCTATCGTCCATGGGAAGTGAAATCCCCAGCCATGGTCTCGTTTAAGTGACCCTGATCGTGTCTCAGGACAAAATACACCCCTCAAGACAGTCTGGGGGAGACCTGAAGAGTTTACAAAAAATTCAGCTGGCGACCTTAATAGTGGTCTTTTTAATGACTAATTTCTTCATTTGTTCTGCTACATTTACACCATCACCCTGACAGTCCCGATAACCACGACAGTATGACGGCAAATTGTGTCGGGTCTGCCGTGGTCCGCCTTAAATCACCGTACTTCAAAAGTCGACTTGGCTGCTGGGGAGCTGCCTGGCGGCTGCTAGGAAACTTTAGTTCTGTCAAAAAATTCACCACGGCATTCCCAATGACTCCCAGCAATCCATCACAATTCACCGCAAATCATCAGGGAAAGCTCCGTAATCTACCGGGATCAAAACGTATGTCTCTGTAATGCAGATCGCAAGGCGACACCATGACGACACCACAGCGACACCGTGTGCAACGACCAGCGGCAACCTTAACTCACCTTGGTCGGCCTTGAAACACCAGAGGCCCATTTAATAATCTAGGATCGTTCATGAAGACCCTTTTCTGTAAATCATACAAGGGTTGCCATTTAATAATATTTAAGTCTGTTCGCTAAGACAGTATTAGTTGTCAATAAGGTCGTCCATATGTGTTAAATGAGGATGACCCACATCATCCCTGGGTCTCTATGCCATAGACAAAAGGGTCTACATGCATGATCCTAGATTATTAAACAGGCCCCAGGATATTTGAGGCCAAGCAGAGCAAATGCCATAAAAAGGTCATAAAAAGTCCACATTCACTTAAGATTACATGTACGTTCCTCCACGTTGAGCAAACTGCCTGGAGCCTCACACACTGGTAAGACCTTTCAGCGGTTGAGGGAGCATATCCCCTCACCTTACACTACCTAGCACATTCTGTGCTAGACGAATGTACATAACTATGAATCAGGTAAAATAAAGATCCAGAAATATATAATTAATTAGAAACATATATCTAAAGGTTTAAATGGATAGATTAATCTGTTCTTATTTTTTATTCTCCCAGGATACCCTAGGGGGTGTCGCCAGTCAAGAGAGGTCCAGGACACTTTTCATGAGGTTTCATTCTCCGAGGATGAATTACTAAACCAAATCGAACGAGACCTCGTGGATCGTCAGGCACAACTGTCCTTCCCCACGATGAATCAAATTATTAAACCCAAACCCTCCTAGGACCTCTCCTAGTGTCGTTGGGGTGGATAGATAAATGCCCCCCTGGAGCCACCTCGTGTGACAGTCCCGCATTACAGTTCCTTTATGTTACAGACCCGGAACTGCCTCATGTAGCTGATGATGACTCTTACGATCTACTAGAAATAACTTAAATCTACATTATCACATCCATGAATTTAAAATTTGTGAAACGAGTTCGTGTAAAAAAGGCTTTCATCATTTCTAATTAGATATCATGGTTGTAAAGATTCCACATACAAGCAGTGCTTCTTTTCTTGCGATAACGAGTAAACGAGTCAGCCGTAAAATTTTAACATGAGTCATGCAGAAACTGTTTTTTCTCTCTTAACTATGCAAAAGAGTATGTTTTGTCGTTTTAAAGAGTAGAAGTCCTGTAAATCTTTCAATGAATTAGAGTAATTGTAAACTGTGTTTAATTGAATAAGTAAATCAATTTTGAGTGTGGACTCTATACCACACAGATACATGCAGAAACCCTTTGTACTCACTGCCATACTTGCTTTCTAACTGTTTCTCGTCAGAAAATTAGCATCAGGTTTATTTCTTGGAAAGAATGAGGCAAATAAGAATGCTATTTAGATTTGTTCTATGACCATCACGTCCAATGAGTTGATGTTACCTTAGAAAAAGTTGTTTCTAATAGCGTGTAAGTGGATGAAAGAGGATGAATAATTTCCAGATTAGTTTCTTGGTTTTTCTCTTGTGTCCAGTTTTGAACTGATATTAGTCTATTACTAAATCAGAGGTTTTGAAATATAGATATGGTATTTATTGCTTGGTTATTCTTGAAAACGTTTCCAGGAGTATGTAATATATATTTACAAATGTAAGACGTGAGGAGGTTTGGCCATTTTCTGAGAGAAAATAGGAAAAAGATTCTGGTGTCCTTCATTTCTGACAAAATAAGGTCTACTTTAGCTGCTTATTGTGAAACACCAGTTAGGTCTAAATGTGAATGATCAATGAACCATGGTTCAGTGCATGAACTGCAATATTAAAAAACTAATTTTCATTCTGATATGATCAAAACTGACAGTTGATTTGTACACAATGTGTTTCTTTTCATTCATTTAATGGACGTAATGCAGATATGAGACAACCCCCCCTCTCCTTCGGCCTATAAAAACTGACCCCCTCCAGATACCAATATGAGATTTTCCCGTGGAATGCATATACACACCTATTCACAGACACACAAACACACGTGTATAGTGAAGATCACTTACTATTATATGTGTTTTCATTCCGTTGAGGTTTCGGGAAACGCTGTGGTTGGAATTTATTTATATACCTATGCACAAACTGAGTGCAAATATACACTGCTACTGGGGGTGTACTAATTCTGTAAATACTGCATAGTACGCGGGGTACCCTAGTACCCTAATACGTATTGCATCCTTTGAACCCCTACGGCATGCTTTGACCTCCTCCCCCCTACGGTGTACTCTGACTACCCCCTATGGATTGCTTTGAAGAAATAACACATTCTGATAGGCTGAGAGGCCAGAAGCATTTGTCTTGGCAGATCATTAGAAAATGGCGGACCCCAACTACTTTGTGACTTCGGCGATGTTATTGACCGGAAGTGCGTATTGACAAGATATTGAGGTATCTAACGTAAGGCATTTACATGATACTGTTTAGATTTACAAAATTACAAAATCAATCAGTAACAACAAGTTCACTTGACAAGATCCATAGTGCCGAGTTACGCTGACTTACAGTCTGTATGTGAGTTGCCTGCTGTGGACATCGGCAGGTGATCTTGTTGTTATCAATCGATTTCACATATTGAAGCTATTTTGTGAATGCCCCACCTTATTTTCCTCAGTACTTTGATACCACACACGTTTAATTGTAATAGGGATTTATGGATATTTTTCCAAACTATCGAAGCAGTACAGGACTAATGCGGAAGTCCAACGCGCAAGATGTGCTCACTGCTCAGGCGCGAAGACATTATGTTAATTTATCCAGAACAAAATCCAGGTGATTCCGTTCTAAATGAATTTGTGTCCATTTTGGAAAGGCAGATCATTCCATCCCTTCCAAAATTGCTCACAAATGCTATAGGCTATGATACCAAATAAATCTCCTGGCTCGGATGGACTAACCCTTGAGTTCTATAAGATCTTTTGGGAAGTACTCAAGAAGCCGCTTCACAATGCCTTACTCTACTCCCTGGAGACTAGAGAACTGGGGTTAGAACAAAAGGAGAGGGGTCATAAAGCTCATCAGTAAAACCGAAGAGTCTAAACAGAATCTAGATAATTGGCACCCAATCACTTTTCTATACTATGATTACAAAATCCTGACTAAAGCTCTTACCATTAGGCGTAGGACCGGTATTGCTAAATTAGTTGAGGAAGATCAAACAGCCTATATAAAAGGCAGATTTGTGGGTACTAACATCCAGTTGATAGAAGATGCCCTTCTCCTGGATGATCCTGAGTGGGAAGCCACTGGACTTGTTTCACTTAACCCTTTAAGGGCGGATGATGCCTTAAGGCATCACCCGGCTGGGGGCGGATGATCCCTTAAGGCATCAAACGGTCAGGGGCGGATGATGCCTAAAGGCATCATTTGCTGGATATCTATGAAATTGTTTTTGAAAATGAAATAATTTAACAATAAACTTGAAATTTTTACAGAATGTAGGTGTACCTTCATATTTTCGAATTCTAAATAATAGAAATAAAAATATTAAGGATAATAGATTATATCACGTGATAAACCTTCGAATTTCGAATTCAGAGGACAATGCCCCCGTCCCCTAGAACTGTACATAGCCACTAGTAGCCGTCCCCAAGTGTGTAGGTCTGCCATAGGCGGCTGTCCTTAAAGGGTGATCCTGAATCGAGACAAGTGCGACAGGGGCAGGGGCGGCGCGGGGTCGTGGTTTTTTTAACCCTGGGTTAGGCGGGGGTTAGGCGGGGGATAGGCTGGGGTAAGATGATTTGAGGAGTCAACTATAAGGTTTTTCTAGCTACTTGCATTCCTTAAGGATACCGATATATGACATTTTTCCAATTTATTGGACCAGTCCCTTTGTTGTGATTTTCCAGCATTGTCCTGGCGCCTCATACTCGCCTGAATCTCCATGTGGATAATCAGATCTGCTCAACAGTATTTAATATTTGATTGTTTTTTGTAAATATGTTGTGCTGTGATCGCATGAAATACTAAGAAACGGATGTAATAATCGATTGGAGCTGGCACTGCGTTGAGACCAGCTTTTACTAAAGCTGAGCATCTGCCAGATTAAATAAATGTCTTAAATAAGCTTGAACAGGGCCATTATACACTAGACCTAGACTGACCACACATAGAAATGGTGTTTTAAAGCCAAATCTATTAGAAAAACGGTTAAAAAAAACATAATGTAGTGTTTATTATGTGTAATTAATCAATTTATACTCAATCATGTTTTATAAAGGTTTTATAAAATAAATTGGTAATATGGGATTACATTTTTCATATAATACAGACTTGGCTGGTTAATGGCAAATGAGATATATACTACAGTGGTGTCTCCAATTGGCAAAGATCGGAACTATTCGTAAATACTATTCGTAAATACAACAGAATCAGGGGTATATATATATATGACGTATATATGACCGTAACATGGACGCTTATATGCCTACAGATGAGGCGTATACAGGACAGAAAATAAAGCTACCTTGTATATGCAAAAGCATACCTATATACACCGGGCACATATATATATGTAAAATGGTGGTTTTCGTGCAGTGTCTGGGAACTTCTCAGGCCTTACTTTAAATAAAAATAAATCCAAAATTCTTACCTTTTACGAAGACTACAATAATATGATTTAAATGTAAATTTACAGAGATTCGGAAAATTTATATTCTGGGCCTCTTTTTTGCTAGGAGCAGGGAGGCAGATGATCATATATATGAGTCTCAACTTCACACATAGGTTTGAGAAATGTACTTCCATAGCTAAGAATTGGGTTTATAGGAATCTTTCGCTGAAAGGGAAGGTGTGTGTTGTGAATTCGTTGAAGATTCTGCTCCTTCTCTATCCATGTTCCAGCACATATATTCCTTCTGTCGTATTCCAGAGCTTCAAGGGTATAGTGAGAGGGTTCCTGTGGAACGGGGGCATCCCCAAAAAAGCTTTCGATACAGTTTTAATGGAAACTAAGGAGGGTGTTTTGAAATTATCAGATCTTGAGGACATGACCACAGTGTCGAGAATTCAGTGTGTTAAGAGATTGGCCCGGCATGATGGAGGAAGCTGGACTATTCTCTTCAGAGAGGACATAGAGACTACTGATTCCTTGTTTCGTTTTTATCCTTTGAAAGACAATTAAATGAAAATTAAAATACATGGTGAGTTCAATAGAGAAATATTGGAGATATGGGTTAGGGTGTACAGCACTACCCCTAGAGATGACAACAATGTTTTAAAAGAAGTACCTGTGGCACAACGGATGAAAAATCCATATTGTTTAAGACTCCGAGTAATGACCTATAAATGTTTTGGAGATGCAGAACAAGCACATATAATAAGTGATGATAGATCTTAAGACGCAGGTTCTGAAGGCTTGGGTAAGTTGGGGTAAAGATTTTCCAGAATTGCATTATGACTCACCAGAATGGGAGAAAATATATCTAATACCGTAGAAAGTTTCTTGGGAAACGAGGATTCAATCCTTGCAGCTCACGGAAATTAATCACATAATTATATGCTATGCTACTGAACCTTTTGCTCCATCCATCAAAATTATCTCAATGTTCTCAAACTCATGGCTGAGCTGCAACAGAGGCTGAGGATAGAAAGACTCACATATACAAACCTCAAGCAAGATTCTAATTAGAGGATTATATAGAGAATTGTAAACTGCTCTTATATGAAAGAATTCCCCTCACTGAGCCGATGATTGGCTGCTACTCGGTAACCATAGTCTCCTTGAATAGCAGTAAGCTTGAGAGAACCTAACCTCAGCTAGGTGAGTGTATTAGAGTTCCTGGTAAATCTTGTGATGTACACACCGTGCTGGTAGACAGCCGGAGTCAAGTTACGGTCAGTTTGGGTGAACAACGAACAATTTAAATATGTCCAAATAGGTTTAAGAGTACGACCCCATATATGTGTGCAAAGGTGTTCGAGGTTGGTCGAAATAAACAAATAAATTATTATCAAGTGGGTCACTTCCAGGCTTTGAGCGGCTACACTGTTTTGTCCTGTCTGTCCTGTATGTCCTGTTTCGTACTATGTATATATGTTTCCGGACTGTACAAGGAAGAACGCCCGCCATAGGGTGATTGTGATGTCTTTTTTTTTTCTGAAAAAAAAAATATATATATATATATATATATATAAACATAGTGATAAAGCCAATAGACAAATAGTTATCTTGCCATCACCGATAAATTTGTTCAGAACGAGTTCGTAGAGACACCTCAATAAGTATGTAAGTATTGGTGTCGTAACCATGTTATTAAGTACTACCACACATCATTGGATAACAATTGAGTCTGCGTTATACATCCTTTGTTGTTATTCTCGCATTATTGAACAGGATGCACTCTGTATTTTCTTCTTTGAATTTCAGGCAAAGATTCATCAAAGACCAAGGGTGGCAGCACCAAATCAAAATTTACACTAGCCAAGATCGACGACCTTGAACAGACAGGAGGACGAAGAGAAGTGCAGATTCTCAAGCTTGTGTCTGTCATACTGCTGCCAATCACCACCCTTATCGTTCTCACTAGTGAGTATTACAAACTGAATTGGGAGAGGTAGAGTTAATACAAAATGATTATCATTCCCCTACCGCATAGTCGGTAGGCTTTTCTTTATTATCTACCCAATACGGAGTCTCTATATTTAACATATGGAGCCCACAGGTCGCTAATGACTGAAAAGTGTCCCTAGTGTGCAAAGTAGTGCGTAAGAATATCGGCGGCGATTCTCTGTTTCCTTGGATAACTTATATTTGGAATGCTGGAAAATATGTACATCACCATGATTTTATCTGCATAGTCGTATTCTCCTTGTAGTTGAAACTATGCAATATCCTCACATAAGTGTCCATCTACTACGATAGAAATTGAAGACCTCCTGATGCATTAAGATGCAGATTGCCCATATTGTAGAGCAGCGTACTATGCTCTAATTGAGCATGGGAAAATGTGCTCATATACGCTATTAAACGCTAATAGGCTCTCCCCTTAGCATCATACTTGTCCCTGGTACCCATCCCCACCAACATGGGTCTGCCTCTTATGGGCCGATCCCACCGCTTTGCTTATTGAGGGTGAGAGAACATGTTCATACACATCACCTAGAGGTTAGAATGCTCACACAGGCTTTCAGCTTGCTGCAAAAAATACTAACCCTTCATTATCCCTGTGCTTACTTTAAAGGCCTGGTAAAGTGGCCAGGTGTCCAGTATCCCGCCTGACCACATCCCTGCCCTACTACTAATTTCTTTCCAGAAACATAGACCCATGTATAATTAGCCTCTCCAACTTTATTTGTCACTTAAACGGACAGATAGACAAGGAATGACAGTCCCAGAATTTTGATAGACAGACAAGAGAAAAACAGACAGACCCAGTTGGGAGGTATGGGGTAAAGGAGTGTAGGCATATGTCTGAACTCTGTCACTCAATAACTGATTAATAATTTCTTAATTCAGGTGTACCACACTCTTCCATTACAAATGGAAACGATATTATATCCTATTTTATCGGGAGGTCATCGGAGTGCATTGATGTGCATTGTAAAGACTGCATCGGGAAAACATAATCCATTACTACAATGTCACCTTTTCTTTCCAAAGCGATATACTTTATCATCGGGAACCTCTCCAATATGTTGCCGATGCCAAAATCGTAGTAGGTGGGCACCCCCCATGGAGATGTGCCTCCCCTTGGGTGTGGGGGCTTAAAATCAAGGGTTGTAAAGATAACATGATTGGCAGGATCCTCATCTTGTATGCTCGTCCAGGGTATACTCTTTTCATAGAAATGAGCGATCAACAGTAATCAAGGGGCTTCCAAATTGTTATTCTAATTCGTTTTAACTCACTATCTAGTCGGCTGCCATAAGAACACATAAATTCAATTATCCCAAAGGTGTCTCTCTTGGACAAGCTGTGAATCTCCGTCAAGAGGCAGTAGGGGCACAGGCACAGATTGAACTGAACCTCATTATTGATGACATCGTTACAAACTTCCAAATAGAGCGTGGTACGACCGCCACTTACCTCAGCTCTAAAGGACTCAACACAAAAGTTTATGAGAGGCTCCTCGTCCTACGTACCAAATCTGACAGCTCCTTGGCAAAGTTGCCCACCTGGCCGGTAGGTGGGTTCAGGGTTCCTGGCTTACAAGAGGCCGTACCCAGGATGCTCAACCCGACTAACTATTTCTTCACGCGTAGTGCCTTCGAGGATTATCTGTATCGTTACCGGGCGATGGTGAAGGCAGTCAGCGTGTCAGTGAATGAGAACGTCCACTTCTACACCTTAATTGATGCCGCCTTTATGGACTGGTCCATCACAGGCATCAAAGTGCCTGAGTCCGGCCGTATGTGGTCCAAGGTCGTGTCCGCCACCTCTATGCTAAAGGCCTCCGACGCCATTGGCATCCAGCGTGCACTTGGGGCAACGTTCTTTACCTTGTGTGGGTTTTCTCAATCGACGTACAACTGGTTCCTCGACCTGGAGGGTGAGACCGATGTGCTACTGAGCCTGGCCTTTGACTATCATAACCTCTCAGCGAAAACATTCATGGAGCTGTATGACGGCTCCAGGCTGAATCAGGACATCAACAGAGGAAAGGACATCATTCAGTCCCCGGACTATACTGCAGTGTGTGATGAATTTTCCAATGACGTACGCTTTGATAACTCCCGTTACTGGTTTGATAACCTCACCTCTTACATGGTCATTCTCTACGATGTCCGCCGTAACTTGAACAATGAAATTATCACCAACCTCGAGGAGGTAATGCAGTTTACTAACACTCAAGTGGCCATATACTCTGTAGTCATGGTGGCTGTCACCATCTGCAGTATAGCCATCAGCGTTTGGTACACAGCTCGTATCTTCAGCATTATTGATAAGATCCGCGTGTATGCATTAAAGGTGGTACAGCAGTCGCACGAGTTACAGGCTGAACGGCGCAAGACGGATCTACTACTGTACCAAATGCTGCCACCCTTTGTGACAGCACTTCTCAAGGCGGAAAAGACGGTGGATGCGGAGCACTTCGACAGTGTGTCTGTTTACTTCTCAGACATTGTCGGCTTCACCACCATTTCATCGAACAGCAGCCCACTTCAGGTCATAGATCTCCTCAATAACCTTTACAGGTTAGTATGGTTTATCTCACCCCAGATATTTTTTCTCCATAGACTTAACATTGGGAACTCGTATCTAACGCCCATGAGATATTTAGGAAAAATATCCAATGGGGGATTAAGTCACAAATGTTAGCCCATTAGTCAATGTAAAGGGTGAGATAAATTCAGAAACCCATTCAAGTTTAGGGTCAGAGCTCAATCCCATCTCGTTTGAATCGCTACATAATTCACGCGGCTTCGCCTTGTGAATTACTACGCGATTCAAACTCGATGGGATACAAGCTCTGACCCTTAACTTTCATGGGTTTCCTCTATAGTATTTTTCTCATACGAAACAAGCTACATTAAGTAAAAGATGTGACCCTATGAGTCCAAAAATTCATCCAATATCATCTTCAACAGTATACATTCAAGTAAGAAATCATTTAGATAACCGCGAGATATGCAATGTATAATAATTTTTCAGTATGTCAAGAAAGAACCAGGAAAAGTTACAAATTATGATACACAAGGCACTGTGATTAGCAAATGGAATTAAGAATGCAATGGATATATTCATGTCCTTGACTTATGAATAAAGATAAGAACAGATAAAAGAATTAAATCAAAGAGGAATTGCCAAGATTCAAACTGATTGAAGAGATGGGGTCATTAGATTCGTATGAGAAAAAAAACCCATAAGATTATGAGGTCTATAATCATACTGAGCAAGTAGATATTAGCTAGAGTGGATAATAAGCTCGAATATTTATTGCTTTGTGTTGTTTGTCATTTGTTGCTACTGTGATGTCATGTGCAGTTGATGTCTGGTATGTTATCTGTATCTTCATGGAAGAATAGATTTCTCTTTAACCTTCGTTTCTTGAATTTAAAAAAATACATATGATATACGTAGGCCTACCTTTTGTTGATAAGTTAAATGTTGATTATTTTATTTTGGCTTTACTCCTCTATTTAGCTTCATTATCACATGATATATGCTATAGGCTATATGTGGTTAAACTTCCGGAGTATGTCTAAGATCAACCGAATAGTTTATTATTCTAATGTGGCATCTTCTAAATCAGAAACCAATGTGACTTCCTTGTTCTAGTTCCGCGCTGGAGGATTTCCTGAGAAATCTACCTGATTTTACCTGTAGCTTAGCGAACATACTGATTGTCTTTGATGTAATCATTGACTTATATCCTATACATCTCAGCGTGTTTGACGCATCCATTGACCGCTACAACGTCTACAAGGTGGAGACGATAGGCGATGCCTACATGGTGGCATCAGGGCTGCCTGAGAAAACCGATTTGCACGCAGCTGAGATTGCTAACCTCAGCCTCGAGCTTCTCCAGTCTGCAGCCGACTTCTTCATCCCTCACCTCCCAGACACTTCCCTGAGACTACGGATAGGTATACACACAGGTAATACACGAGGCTACTTACCTTACCCTTATTTTCCATGAAAAGTGTACTTTCTTTCCATTTATTATATTTGTATATTAATATTGGCAGGGCACATTACTGGAACTGTTAGGAAGTTCAGACAATTTTTAGACTGATCCGGCTATAGGCGTCACATATCATAACATATAAAATATTGTATCTGATTTTATTTATTATTTCAATCTAAGTTACATAATCTCTTATTGATAATTTAAATCAATGACGATCACCACGTTGTCTCATAACATTTAATTCATACGACTTTTTGAAAAGGTTTTCCCAAACCTACCCTTTCCTCTCATCCATACAACAGAAAATATAGTAAAATAATGTGATCGAATTCTAAAAATATGTTCTTGTATTTCAGGACCGTGTGTTGCTGGAGTAGTTGGGATAAAAATGCCACGATATTGCCTTTTTGGTGAAACAATTAGTATCGCTTCAAAGATGGAGGCCACCAGCAAAGGTATTGTGGCTTTATTCTACAAATTGTATGAATTACTAGACATTGTATTTCACCAACGAGTGTAGAGAAAGCTTTAGAGGTCCTGTTCGGAGTGGATGTCACCAGCTAATTTTCAGTTGGTTATGCTCAGTGGGTGGTAACCACCCTCTTCTGGTAACCACATGAAATTAGGGTCGGGGGAGGTGAGTAGGATAAGACAAGGGAACTCTTTGAACAGAATGATATCAAACAATATATTCATCTTTAAACAAAAATATTTTGGGTGGCTTGGCTTTATTTCTGTATTCATTTGCAAACTTAGTTTGAGTTCTATCTATTGATATCAATGTTAAGGTTATCCAATTTCTGAAAGAGTTGTAACTTAAAGGCAATTGCCTTGAGAAATGCAAAACAGTCAGGACTTCCCTGATATAAATGAAGTATCACTTCCAAAGATTTGACCAATTTTCAAAATTCAAAACCTAACTACAGCTTATATCTATTCCTTTGAACAGTCTCCTTAAAATGTGTCATATCTCAATATCTCTGTCTTTTCCATCCCCTCAAAGTGAGATGATTGAATCTCCTATTTTTCAAACTGGGTCATGAAGGGCTCCTGATTTTAGAGTATCCTCCACAGTGACAACAATGTGATAAAAGGGGGTGCCGCCCTATAGGGAGTGCTTATATAAGCAGGCGGCCCTGGGGTAGTTCTCGCTGTAGTGGTGGCGGTGATGGGGATGCAAATTTCTGATAAGGCTGAGAAAAACCTTCAGATGTCCTCCCACACCGAGCTGTCCCTCTCTTTCCATATACTCGTTGATTTCACTGAAGTAACGCTTATTCTTCTTAAGATCATATGTATAGCAGTTAACATTTGGTGCACTACCATGCCTTCTCCAAAATTTTCAAAAGGAAGTGGTATATTGTGTATGTATCCCCATCTACTTTGGAGGACCTTCCTGCGCATGGATACTATTGGGTTGTAAATCTATTGCCATATGGCTCATTGTGCTGGTGTGATATTGTGGGACCCCTTTACCAGGATTGGTCTTGCAACTATGAAGTTGATATATGTATCGGTTCGTGAGCCTCGCTGAGGCCTTCATGTATGCAATGAGTATAGTTCTCCATACTCGTTGATCAGTGGCGTCAGAATAGGGCGGGTGTTGCAGGGGAAGCGACTGCCCCCACCTCCACCTTTTTGCCATCCCAGTCAGCAGCTCCAAATACTATTTAATCAAGTGTAAAAACTGTTTTGACTTTTCAGCAACAGAAAATGTCTAACTTTCTAGTGTGCGATGATGGCTAAGCCCTGACTTTTCACCATGGAAAAATGTCAAAGTCTGACTTTTTAATGTGCAATGATGGCTAAGTCCTAACTTTTCACCATGGAAAAATGTCAAAGTCTGACTTTTTAGCATGCAACAATGGCTAAGTCTCTACTTTTCACTGTGGAAAAATGTCAAAGTCCGACTTTTTAATGTGCAATGGTGGCTAAGCCCAGACTTTTCACCATGGAAAAATGTCAAAGTCTGACTTTTTAATGTGCAATGATGGCTAAGTCCTAACTTTTCACCATGGAAAAATGTCAAAGTCTGACTTTTTAGCATGCAACAATGGCTAGGTCTCTACATTTCTCTGTGGAAAAATGTCAAAGTCCGACTTTTTAATGTTCAATAGTGGCTAAGCCCAGACTTTTCACCATGGAAAAATGTTAAAGCATCTCTTATCGAGCAGCAGCAGAACAGTGTAAAGCGCTGCATAGACTTGGATCATGACATTGCAGTTCGCTAAGCGAGGCGCCACATAAACAGGTGCACTGCTTTGGTACAAGCTTGGCTGTGGGAGTCAGGCAAATACCTGAAATGACTTTAACGGTATGGAGGAGTGGAGAATAGGCCTGCCACCTTCATGTCATCTCCTCGCTAATGAAGGCAGAACGAACGTATGGTACTCCTTCCTCTGTGATGACAATTTCTGGAACGGTGTGATGAAGCCGCTGGGGTCAAGGGCCTTGCATTTACAACTCACGCTGATACTACACTTCCAGTGCTTCCCGTATTTTCCATAACATTTGTTGTATTATGTGGCGCGCACATTGGCAGCATCGAACTTGACAAATTGTAAGTCGTCAGCCTGCCTGGCGGGACAGGACTCGAGTCTTTGAGAAGTCCCCGACCGAAGCCTGTCAACTAACGATCACAGCGCCTGTCAACATAAGGTGAGTTGAGGTCTGTGGCAGAAGCTCCGTTGACGTGAGGCTAACCCCGGCGGTCATAAACCCCGGGGGGTTGCCAGGACTGCCGTGTTGGCTTTTTTGACAGATGGGAACTTCCCATGGCAACTCCCCAACAGCAAAGTTGAACTACGATTTACAATCTCGACGGCTTAAGGCGGACTCAGAAATAGCTTTTTAGGGGGTGACAAAAAAGGTGTTATGGTCCCAATGCACCTCACAATTATTTGAAAAAATGTGTTATAGTTCGAGAAATAATGCATCGTTAAGATAAATTGAATTAGTTTATACATAACACCCCCATATCGTTTTACAGACAATAAAAACTCAGTTTCGAGTTGAACTATGAAATGATTGATTTGAGACCTTTAGCCATAATAGAACGACACCAAATATTTAGGGCTGTATCAGCATTATATATTGTACAATATCCGCGGTTTGGTTCACTTGGTAAGTCTTGCTAGGTGTCGAGTTATCGTATGCACTTTTTCCAGCGAAGATCACTCCTGTGGAAGAGCCTCCTGTGAGCGATAATAGAGACTCTATGCACAGGGGTAATGAGTCAAGCAGATCGCGCAAGATGAAGTATAATCCAGCAAGATGCTGGAAGGTACTGCAAGATGCAGCCCCACCCTAGTATGCAAAGAATCGTGCTGATGGAATCAGCACTTTAGAGAAATTTTTACGGCCGAATTCCTCGCTGACATCGACCGATTCATACAGTTTTTAATTCTGTAGACACCCTACGATGCGGGTTTTTCAGCATGCGTCATGGGTGCGCTGTAAAAATCTGAAAACCTTTGATCTGGTCAGGAAGCTTGCGACATGGCGTTTGTGACGGAGTGTGTTGGAAGTCGTGCTGGGGCATCAGCCCGCTGTTACGATAAACCCATCCCTTCCAAAATAATACATGATTCTGTGTCGGAATCATGTCGGAACGCTTGTCGCAGGAAAATTGTGATAGGTTGTCACCCCCTCTAAAGTTTATTTGGCCACGCACCCACTAGTTACAATTTCGCTCCGACACGCCCCAACATGCCTTGCAACACGCTTCCGAAACAGAATCGAACATTATCGCATTCCGACTTTCTTTTACATTCACTCCGCATTTTGCCACATATTGCAACGTAAATTTGTAGATTTTAAAATACGTAAACGAACGTAGATATGCGTAAATGAAAGAAAACCGCTATATTTCACGCCATTGTGACTGGAGCATAAGAATGACGCATACATACGATGACTGAGGATATTCCCGCTGTTAGTAAGAGCGGTGTGTTCTGGATGTTTTGGTTAAATAACGCGTTGGTAACCGGTCCCACCAGCCGCTAGCTGCAATTGTCCTTGCTTTTTCCTGCAGACAAAAGTAGATGTGTTTTATGTTTCGTGGTGTCTCCATAACAACAGTGGGGACATTTGCGGGCGCCGCTGGCTGGTTACATCGGCAAAGGTATCCCCCGTAGGTAGGTTACTTTATCAAAGGTTGATAGGTTGCATATAGTGGTAAAGCCTGAGGCGATGCTACATTCACACCAAACCTCAGCACCCACTTGCGAAGGAGATCTGCCCGGAGGAGAGGGCCGTATAATGACGCGGACGTCCTTTTGTAGCTGACATTGACGGAGGGAATAAGGATGCCAAAAAGGGTCGCCGTTTGTGTCAAGGCTCAAAGTTGTCTCTGTGGGATAACTGGACCTTTTATCTAGACTGCATGCCGAACCATGTATTGATTGGATGACCTTGGATCCATATGCTCCCAATAGGCCTACCTGAGAACGATTGCAGTATTGCCTCGAAGCCAGTATTTGCTTTACGCATCACCACTTATGCTTTGTTCAAATTCCATAGAAACACGGTGTTCTCAATGAGAAACATCTTTTTCACTCTGCAGGTTGTTCTAGTATATATTGTTGTTACTTCATATTTCAGCTCAAATGGTCCATATAGGTCAGAATACTTATGATGAGCTCACAAAGCAAGGCGGATACACCATGATACCACGGGAAGATCCAATAGAATTGGTTAGTGTAAATACCCTCCATCTTTTCATATTCAGTGTTAAATCATACTACAAATAGAACTCTAGCTGTGTTTTCTCTGAAGCTACGCCTACTAGTAGCAGTCGTGGCAAAGTAAATTGCAACAGTTGTGCTAATAGTATTATTACAAGTATTGGTAAAAAAAATAGTTTTGTCAAAAAATGGTTGGCACAAGGTATTCAACTCTATAGCTAAGAGAGTTCGGTTTTGTCAGGGGAGGGACCAGGGAGTCTAAAGTATGTGAAGGGAGAGAGGTTTGACAAACCACCCGCCTCTGAGGGACTCTAAATCTATTGGTGTGATAGTTCTCATGATGTTAATTATATTTAGTTATAATTTGTTTTCACAGACTGGCCAGAAAGTCAAGACATATTGGCTAACGGGTACAACAAAGAAAGTGTCAACGGAAACGCCTTAACCACTGCCCTAGATTGTGTATGCAAAGACGCGGAAAATACACCCTTTGCAAATAACCTCCGCCATCTACAGCGATTCTCAACTGGGAACTAGACCTATCTTTCTATATGATATACATATCTACGCAGTATAACCTGTTACTAGTATATTTCGGAGGTAAAGTAAATTGTTCGGATAAGCTCACCAGGGATAATTTTCAAGAATACATACATACGTGGGTGAAGACGTTTTCTTCCCAACATCAAGCTTAAGCCAAGTATTTGTTTCACAGCTATTACAAAGATGGAACGTTCACAAAATGGCTAATTAAGAATATCGGCTACAAACCATTGACCAGGAAGCACCGTAGAAGACTTTAATGCGAAATTGTTGTTTATTCCTTGACTCAGTACCTGCATGTCTTATGTAAGACTCTATATATGGTCATTTTGTATAATTATATGCCGTACTGATTGATAATGGTGATAGGCTGCCAACACATACCCTACTTTTAGTATAAGAATACCTTTGTGGTGCATATTTACAGCACTTTCATCTCAACGTTGATGCATCGGCATAGCAGTATGTCGTTTTATGAAGGGATGAATTCTGCACGCAGCTATCCCTTAGTCAATTTCACAGATATTCACACGTTATTTTGATGATGTCCTAATTGTAGATTAAAAATGAATACATTTTCTGCTTCTAACGTGTTAGATAACAATCATATGGTATATCAAGTATACCTTTGCGCATTAATTGCCTTTTATATATAACGGAACTGTTTCATACGTCATTATAGATATGGAACTCCATGTATAGTTTTATGTAGCAGTATTCAAACTATAGCAATATTCACTGGGATTCGTGCAGGTCACATGGGTCCTTTTTTGCCACATATTTGTATACCCATAGTATTTGCACCAGGCAATTGCATTGTTTTAGCCTGGTTACATCTGGAGACTGCAGTTAATCTGCCATGATAAATGTAGCCACCTGAAGACTTTTATATGTGCAATTTTGGGTAATTGGCTCATATGTTAGCTACATGTACATAGCTTTTGTGCCGACTTCAAAAGGGTCAATATATCATCTATAGTCTTGTTTTATTCCATTGTCGCTATAAATGTATATATATATATATATATATATATATATATATATATATATATATATATATAATATTAGCAGATGGACTGTAGCCTTCATAATTTCCAAGTAAGGTATACAGACCTTTCACAAATATATAGAAACATATATATGAAACATTGAGGACAAGAGAAAAGTCTTTTGACTCATTGACAATATCAAGATGTTACCACTGTTTTGTGAGGCACTAAACATCTTAAAATCAATATTCGTTGTCTTCTGTACTTTCTTTGATAGATGGGTCTAGAAAAGCTACAAGGATAATAAAATACCGCACTGAGAATACGTCTGACTTTTAGACTCTCCAAGATTGGTTTAAGTTTGCCAGTGACCATACAGTAAAGCAACCAGTGTTAATGAAATTCATGACCAAAGATCTAAGAAAGTATCAAACTTAAAATTACAAATTTATATTTAAAAGGAATATTGGTGAGCTCGACCCGTAACGAACTTGACCCGTAATGAACTCGACCCGTACCGAACTTGACCCGTTTAACACTTTAAGGCTGAATGATGCCTTGAGGCATCAACCGGTCCAGGCCGAATGATGCCTTGAGGCATCAACTGGCCCAGGCCGAATGATGCCTTAAGGCATCATTTCTCCAAAATATACAAAATCATTTTTATCAAAGATATGATTCATCAATGGACATCAAATTTTCACAGAATGTAGTTCTAATATCTTATTAAGTATTTAATAAGTTCTGACAGCTTCGTGCAAGTCCCCTAGCAGTATACACTGACGCCAACACGCCATCACAGGGATAGTATGGCCTCAGGCACCCGTCCTTAAAGGGTTAATTAAGAAGTCGACCCGTAATGAACTCGACCCATTTTAAATCTTCCTAACTCAAGTAACTCATTACAACGGTGGATGAATACTGTATTTACTAGTAAGTATGTTGTCTTGGATTTAAATATGGTTCTCTCTGGGGAAGAAAACAAACAGAAAACCCTTCCCATATGCCTACCCTAACCCTATCCCTTTCCCTATACCTTTAGAACCCTATCCCTAACCCTAACCCTATCCCTAGCGTTAACTCTGCATCCAAACATAACTGGTCTCATTTTCAATATCCACTGGTTTATTTGTCTAAAAGCTTAATAGTCATACCTTTAATTCTATATGAAAATGTCTTATTCATAAAGTATCTGAAACTGGTCAAGTTCTCTAATAGATTCTCCGTAGAAGTACGGGTCGAGTTCGTTTCGGGTCGACTTCTCCACTAACCTTTAAAAGAAATAGACAGTACACGGTCATCTTAGAGAAGAGTGCGCCCGACCCCAAAAAGCCCTTTATTTTAAGTTCTAATGACACGGACTTTCGTCACGTACTTTAACTTGTAAAATATTCACGCAATCTATCTACATAATATAGACTGAAACAGAACAGGGATAGAAGTTAGTGGAAATTTGGTTGCGTGCACATAGCTTCAGAATTGAAAGTCATTTCTGGCGGATTCATCTCCCAAATATTAACAAACCTCTATGCAACTAATTTTAATGAGACATCCTGTTTCCTTATAGTCGAAAAGTCCACCTGCCTTTACCAGGTGAGACATCGGGTCTTATCTGATAAATCTAGGTCATGCGATAACGATGACATAGTTTACGAAAGATCCACTGATGGGTCAGGTCGACATTATGGCGGAACACACCTGAATACTTGGCGTCCGTTAAGAAACATTACTAATCAAGGCTTGAGAATCCCGGGAAAGCCAGACGACTCGTGAAGAATCATAGAGCTTCCAAGGTAAAACTTTTCATGTGGTTTATAGAGGCAGAGTTATTCACCTGATGCACTCATAACTAGGTTGTTTAGACATCAGTAGACCCACTTCTGAACCTGTTGGTTTCCTGTTTGTATTGTAAGTGCTCTATCATATTTGCATTAAATGTAAATATGGGTTTTCGTTTAAAGCAAATTGTAAATGCTATTATATCGCTTGTTTTAGAAAGGGTTGTTAATATATGTCTTGAAAGGACAAAGGACCTGAAAATGGTAGTAGATAAGTACTTGTTGGTGTCAATGTGGTGAACAGAACATGTCTATTAGGGCCCCAATTTGTCAATGTATTGGACAACAAGTCAAACTCTTCGTGTACTGTAACTTAGCACAGCTGCACGTCTTCCTCCTCACACTATGGACAAAGGAAGGACTACGGAGCTTTATGATCATCCATATATAGTTATAGATACAAGCGTAGAATATCACGAGTTATTTAATGTAGGATTGTCGTATCGCACCTACCTGCCGACAGATGACGAGAGACTATATTGCACGAATTGGGATTTTCCTCCACAATCAGAGACTACAGTGAGTAGCTAGTACAGATGAAAAGGTATATGAATAAGAGTAAAATTATATGCTTAGACGCTGAATATGAAGATCATTGCAAGATATTTTACCATCGGCAAGCAAATGCATGGCACTGGATAGCTTCATGTTTTTTGTCATAGTTCTTTCATCCGATTTTACTAAAATGAAAAAAAGCTAGTCTTAAAATAATATTTTCCTATATATTGATTTTCTGTGTTGAACTGTTGGTGAGAGGCTATAAATCTTTTTTTATCATTATTCAAATAACTAACAGTTCTAACCAAAGTTAGATCTTCCACTGTAGGTTGTGCATTAGCAAAGGGCAGATCCATTACATTTAACCATCTTAATAACAAAAGTTATATACAATACATGTGACGAAAGGATTGGGGGCATTTATTGATTAACTAACATACGTAAGTTTTCCAGTCGTACACTATTATTTTTAGAAATGCTTCCCAGATGGCTTAATATCAAATTGGACATCATAATTTCAGCTTTCTGATTTCATTCATGTTGATCATACCGAGCTACATACTACGTACTTACTGTTGCCAGTCTATGGGTCCTTTGTGACTGATTCTTAAAACTATCAAGAAGCAGGTTAATAAATAACAAGGCAATACGTGTATATCGCAAATAAGAAGATCATGCGGAGGTGATCGACATACATGTACATGTGTACCTGTTAAAAAAGGCCCACAAGTTAAGACATGTTTTCCTCATAATAGGATGAAATAATTTCATATTGTCAAATATGACTTGGTCAAAAGCAAAATAACTCATAGTGAAATAAAGACTATAACAAACATTTAGAGATCGAAATGAATTTCCAAATATTTAAATAATCAGTAGCGCCTTTGACATAGGCAACTGCCTTAATTAACATTATGTTTGAGGCGAGAAGAAATTGAATCATGAATATCATGATATCGCAGATTTACTCTTTGAAATGTGGTAAATTACCAGGCTAGGTTGCCAAAAATTACTGTTTGGCACCCTTTGTGAGGGGCAAGGATGCATCTTATTGGTAGTCCAATATCATAGCCTCTGATTAAAAGCGGAAAAGCTATCATGTGACCTACTTTTTATCATCAGTGTGTATAATTTACGTCATCATACCCTGCATTTGAAATTGACAGATTCCTTCCGTCAAACGATGGAGACGAAACAAGCGCTACTGGTGGCTGTGGTAGGCACCATGCTGATGGGCAGTGTGTCTGCGTACCCAATGGGCGATTTGATCCCGACATCAGCCTGCCGGGACATGAAACCCAGGTCTGCCGTCGGTGTGGAGGGTATGGAGGGTCACCTCCTACTCGCCCAGAATGACATGCCCGGCAAGAAACGCATGTTGCCTTATTACATAAATGCGGACAGCCCGGCCAAAAACTATCACCCTTCGCAGCAAATAAAGGGTAAGTCTTTGAAATACTATGCTATCAATTTATCAGTTATTTCGGTTGTGGCAGGAAATCTGATTGGTATCATGCTTGTCCAAATTAAGTGAAATCTGGTTGCCCGATACTGGAATTCGGTATAGAATAGTAATGAATTCAAGGAATAAAAGTAAGATAACATCTTAATGAGCTAGTCAATGGCTGGATCTTTAGGCATTTTTTTTTCAAAGTAGTTAAATTTCGATATATCTGATGTATACACATGCCTACGAAATGTGAGGCCAATCGTATATATATACAGGAAAGCGTAGTATTTAGCGTAGTATTTATTTTTTTAAAGTAAATCCAAAAGGGTCCAATCGTAATTGTTCACCAACAGAAGGAAAAGCATTACACTTTTATGCCGTTACATTAAAAAAATTCATGTCACTATATGGCTACATCTGTCTATGAAAATAAATGAAAGGCGGCCTGGGGAATACGATGTGGAGTGTTTTAAGTTGAAAATTGTATGTAAAGCTGCTCAGGTGCAGTGTATAGCCTTCTGGACCGCGTGAGGGACGGCAATAAGGACGATAGGGAGCCAAAGTGAACCCGCTGAAACCACAGATACCCACTTACAAAACACCATTTCCGGTTGCCAGTAAGAACGAGGCTTAGTGCTAAACCTATGGGGGTTTGAGGCTAGACTTTTGTTTTTGGTCTTGTTTGTTACTTTTGAAGTGTAGTTTACCACTATCATCTGTACATAACTCTGTTTTGAAACTACGATGATAGTTGTTCAGTTTAGCAAAAATATGGATCTAAAAGATTGGAGAACGAGACATATAATCTCCAACCTACATAGTCAAGGTACTGAGCGCCTATATCCGGAAATGGTATTTGTGACCGGCTATCTGTGGTTGTAGTGGGTTCACTTTGGCTCCCTATATATGAGAGTTGAATGGCGAAGGTGGAGTCAAGACGGAAGTGTGTATGTGGGGAATGTGCGATAGATGGTGTGAGGATGAAACACCAGGAGGCGATAGTGAGACGGCCTAGGCCTATAGAGGTCTATATCTTACCCACTGCATCTCCAAGACCAATTTAACACTGTAGATTGTCTATAGTTTTTACATATGCACCTGATACTTCTGGCATGAATTCGGATTTGATTGTATGGTCGCAGCACATAACTTAGATAGGTTATCCAGTGGTTATCTATAGAGCGTTACTATATGTGTCACCCTAATTAATATAGATTTGGAGTCTTCTAAGATATAGTAACAATTCTCGCAAATCTACATGTATACGAATGGTATTTCTATTGAAATGACTTCTGTGACAAAGATTACCTAGTTAATATTTTCTGTTACATGTGCAGTAACGGTCTCTGCCAATCAAACAAAGGGAATCATGTACTACAAAGGTATCCTCCTTCAAGCGAGACAAGTCCTCTGTGCCTCCAACGACACCATCATGGGTAGGGCCAAATCCCTTTACATGTCGCATAGCTGCTGAGAGCTGCTCTTAATACCTGCTCATCCCAGATGTAATTCAAATGTAAACAAACATGAATACCATTTTAAATGTTTTATAGCTCTCGAATGATTATAATACATGTTTGTCTCTTGTCATATGAAATCAGAAAAACATATCGAATTAGTCAAGTTAATTTCCCTCATTTTCAGTGGTAATGATAAAAGTGTTCATCTTAATTATGTTTGAATAATTTACAGATTATTATATAATTCCCCTGATTTTTTCAGTGGATGAGAACCCTCTGGGATCATGGCAAGTAATATCAGAGCCAGGCAACCCCGTGCATCTTCTCGCCACGATGGATTGCACCGGAACCAATTCCAAGGTCAGTTTTGCATTATTTCGTTTAGTTTCTTTATTTTGTTTGAGGTTTAGTATTTTTCATATTTAGAAATCATTATAATCGTCTAAAACGAGACTGATGTGTTGCCTATACTTTAGTGTCATATCGTGAGACCCTTCTGAGAAAGTGTTACCGAATGGACTGAAACGGATTTATCTACTCGTATCGAGCACGACATCCTCATTTGTCTGTTTAGTGCACTTTCCACAACTGTTGGAAACCTTGAACTTAATCATACTCCGGGTCATTTTAAAAATGTCTATGGACTATATATAATGTAATGGATTGAACTGGTTAATAAACGATGTAATTTGCGAAGTGTTATAATAAAGATGAAAGTTGTGTTCACACTGTGTTTAATACGTTATTCATTCTCCCTGCAATGAAGAGGAGAAGAATTATCAGAGAGTGGCACAGGTACAGTTTATTAGTCAGGTTTCTCCTTTACACTAGTGCTGGCACTGGTTCTAGTGGAAGTGCATGGAGTGCTGGGACTGCTTCAACACCATTCCTGATTGGGGCTGCGCAGGGTGGTAGGTAGTTTCCCAAGCAGGGAGGAGAAAGAGTGATATCTGAGAAGGTGGCTGTAGAACATCGGTAGGTCCTGCACATCAGAAGATGTCGTTGGGTTATCCAAGGTTGATGGCTGTGGCTGTTGTGGACCCTGTGGCTGGGTGACACTGATGGACAGTGTCCACCCATGTTCATAGTCAGGAACTGTTGTTGGACCCACCACAAGTCCATTGAGTGCCACACTTCAGGTTGCAACATGACCTGGGATGGCCACTTGCTCTGTGACAGTTGCCATTGGTGAAAGGGGACCTGTCCCCTGCCATTGTCCCCTGCCATCTGGATACCAAGGATGCTGGGATTCACCGGGGAAAGCCGCTAGTGAGAGCAGAGGCTGGAGAATATGGTTCTGTCAATCCTCCTCCTTCTGGCACCCGTGGAGCACCACCATGATCCGGCTCTTAGTTGTGTGGCGGATGGAAGACTTTCATATGCACCCATCTATGATGAACCAGAAGCAAGCGGCTGGGTGTGTAGTCGGGTTCCTTGGGTCATCAATGAAAGTCTCCAGGAAAACAATCAGCAGATCTGGGTTGCCTGTGGATGTTTTCATAGACGAGGGAGTGATTGAAGCAGTAGATTGAGGAACTCTTTCGGCGGCTTGAAAAGCCCCAGGCACCATCGGCAGCAGGCAGTTCAATTTGAGGAGCATACAACAGCACCATCCTACTTGCCATCTGAGCAATGTGATCCAAAATAAAATGGATTTGTTGCCATATCCATTGCTTGATAGATGTGAGGTATTCCTCACCCAGTTTAGTGCACCTTGAGTCAAAGCAGGTTTTCTATTCATGAAGTGTACAATCCATTGCCTATTCAATCCTTTACTGTGGCATCCATGTAACCAGCCGGCTGCTTCGCATAGATAACTGGGTTCTACTGGAGCGGCTGCTGCACACTCCTCTGCATCAGCTGCATCAGCATCAGCAGTTGGAGGTCGAGCAGAAGGCTGTTCCTGTTCTGAGTCAGTGGTAGCTGGAGCATTGACAGGCAGGTGCTTTCATCCAGTCTTCTATAGAGGCATGGTATGTGTGATGTGTAGAGCTAGGCTGCTCGCAGTGGAACATAACAGAACCATGCTGCGAGCAACCACCTCCACTCACCTCAGCAGAACTTGACTAAACAGAAATCATTAAACCATGGGTAAATTGACCAGCATGGCCGAATGTGTGAGAATGTGTGAAAACATGTGAAAATGGCATCAAACATGAAGGAATTTGCCCTGAGTATATAAGAGGCGGGGGTGACAAAGGTTCCCCGGTCCGCCATGGTTCAGGACCAAGTTCAAATATTGAGAACTAAGTTGTTCACGTTCTGTGGCATCTACTTCATGCCACTACAGCTAGGATTGACTAACACCGTGGCTACTGTGACTGATTAAAAAAAACCTTTTTAAGGGTAAACAACTTGCCAGGACGACCACGGCAACCAGGGTGAGATATATTTGTTGATGCTGTCCCGATGAGTTGTCTCACATCTGCCCCAGTTCATCCACAGTGGCCCAAAACGTGGCCGCCGGGATCATATATACTAACAGTCACGTTTCTTTTAGGTTATAACAGCTATACAAAAAACATATGTAAAGTTCAATTTCTTCATTGTCGATTATATCGGAATTTCTATATTGCTAACAAGTATGAATATGCTTTTATGGTGCAGTCGGCCGTCCGACACAGAACGCCAGCATTGAAGATACGCGAGACTGTGACGTGGCAAGCACCAGAAACATCTGTAGGTCATGTAACATTTTGGTAAGTATCAGGTTTCACATTCGCTATATTGAAAAGAATGCCTCTACGCTCTGTGTCTTTCTTAGTCATAGAATGCGCGGTTAACCAGAAAAAGAAGTTTATCTTAGTTGTATACGGGGGGGGGGGGGAGATACCTGGTATATATTTAGTGACTTTTTATATATTTGGCCTTTCGTTCGGAGTATTTACGCATATTTCTGGCAGAGTAATGAGATGATATGTTCTGAATCGTGACCAGAAGACCCTACATTTTCCCTAAGTCTAACCTTTAAGCGGCTATGCCACCAAGCTGGCGCTAGCCCCATCAAGGCGCCTCATTGTCACCTGTTAATGGTCGGCAACAGATTCTAGCGCCAGCGACGATAATCTTCTTGGTGGAACAGCTCATAACATTGAATAATGTTGTCACGGCCGGAAGCCCATTTTCAAGCTATTCCACCAAGATGTACTTAGAAGGCTGGCCTGCAGTTATGAATGCAGAATTGTAAAATAGCTCCAACAAAAGATCACTGGCAAGGCCAGCCAAAAACTGTTTCGATTGATTTTTAGCAGTGGCCGCCTGCCCGGCCTATGCCGCCGTGAGTTTTCCCAGGATCGGTGATGACCGCTTACCCACATGAAATGGGTGGCCCCCTAGAAAAGCTATCCCGAGAGAGGAGACCGAGTGTTTGGATAGTTGAGGCAGTTTTTAGAACCAGAGTTTATTGTTATTTACCTTCATTTACCGAACTCTTACCAGTCCCAGGAAAATCTTATCATGGTGGCGTACTGCCTTGCTTGATCGCCAGGTTTTGCTCAGCCCAGGTTGCGCAGTGTATGTATGCACATTTGGGGTTCCTCCTATTGGATGACCAGAGAACTCGCCAAGCATGTTAGTACAGCCAGCGTCCACCAGGCAGCAGCAGCATATGCGCTGTGTATTCTTTGTCCCACCGGAGCCAGCTGGCCACAGGCATGGTAGAACCACTCACTGGGCACCTTGTGGTCGACGGCAGGCTAGAAATAAAGGAACAGCTTGGAGAATTTAGAGAATTAGGGCCAGCCGGCCGGCCCCACGGGGCAAAGTCGGCTGGAGGGTAAAAACGAGCCTGCAGAGCGCCTGATTGGTGGAATAGCCGCTTAATGGAGTGTTATGTCCAACCTTGACAAATTGTAGTGTCTCTCGTACATCCTCAAAAACCAAAGTGTGCCAGCAGCAAAGCTAAGTGTCCAGCTACCAATTAAGCTAATCATATATCTCCAAAATGGAGATATAGAAAATGAAAGGTACTAATATGACTGCTGCTAGTACATGTTAGCCCAGAACTTTGATAATATGTTACCGCTGTCTGCTAAATGATGTAAATATGTTTGTAACAGAAGTATATCAAGTTCAAATATGTCGTTCCCAATATCATAAAGCCACGATGTTTTACGCCATTCATGTATAGACCACTGTATAGACATCGGTACTCACAACTAAATATTGAAATGTCTGGATGGCTTATAGTACGATATGATTTTTTTTAAATAGGGCTGTTAAAAGAATTAAAAGAAAAGTGCAAAGGCTCTGTTGCGCATCCTGGATCTTTCATCAAATACTTCATGAGTGAAGCAATATCTATCATATTGATCTCCATGAACGCTTGTCTCATAATATTCATACAGCAATAGCCTTCACTACTTAGAGGAAAATCGCTATGCTATTGTTAATATCATTACGTTATGCAGGAGTCTTAAATGTAAAATTCTTTCTAAGCAGAATCTTTTTTTACTAGACCACAATATTGCCATACACAGTTTTTTTAAACGAGCAGCACTCTCTTTTATTCAGTATCATGATTCCATTACACAGTTCATTCTCCCTGTTCAAATCTACCATAAACCCATTGGTGTTAACATGTGCTCTCTCCCACGATGAACAACAGTATATCTTTCTAGCTACATGTGCACCCCTCCAACGCTGCACAATTTCCTCTGCAAGAAAAAATTAACACATGAACAATCTCACTGATGCTATACACAGTTTCTTGTGTACATCAAGTCCATCAGAAAGAAACAATGACCAAAGAGTCTACACTTTCACCAAGAGACAATCCTGTATTCTAGGTATAATAGGTGATTTCTTTTCTATTTCAGGGCTACTATCGTAAATGAAGGGAATACCCATTGGACGGGCGTTGCTTCTCGGATCCTACTGGACCCAGATGGTGGTACACCCCCTAAGTGTGGTGTGGGCATGCTGAATGCCAGCCTTAGTGTCACTACATCCGCCGCCCTCCTTGTATTCTTATATGTCTCGGTGTTACGCAGTCATTGAATATGCTAACCTTTATCACACAGGATTTAAGAATGCCTTCAACACAAATACTGCAGAAGTTTAAAATATCAGTTCTCCTACATTATTGACTAACACATGTATTTCCTACGTGTATATATTTTCAAAATGATCAGAGGTTGCTATCCAGAATAAATGAAATGTATATTATATATCAGTTGAGTTTATGTCGCACTGTCAGGAGAAGAGGAAAAATTATTGAAATGATGTTTGTAGAACATATTTGTACATACATGCATTCGGAATTATTGGAGGGGCTGAAGCCTATTGCTCATGTGAAGTTACTTCAAGTACCTGTTAGTTGATAAGATTATTTCTAATCATGTTTTTTGTATCTCTCGTATTTACATGAATTTCTCTGATACATATTGCTTGGATGCTAAGAAACAATGGCATAGTCAGCAGATATTACATCGAGATCTGTGAGAAGAAATCTTGACCTCTAATTCACAATGAATCAATCGCATCGAAATTCTTTATATGATTCCTAATACCAACTGGAAAAACATTGTAGTATCATTCAATGCATGGTGTACATAGGTTTTGGTGCAATTGATACTATAATACCATCGTGGAAGAGGGAAGGCATATTGAATAGGCTTTCCCAGCCAAAGCAATCCATGGATAACTGTACTTAATGCGATCCTTCGTGTAAAAATGTATACATGTAAACATACATCTAATCTATTAGCAGTACCTCAGTCGATATGAAAGAAGACATTTTTGTTGTCTATGAAGAAAATATATATTCAGACCTGTTTTGAGAATTCTTACTGTTTCCCAAGTGAAATTTCAATGTAGTTTGTAGCATCATATAACTATACAAATGATGCCAAAAAGACTAACAAGATGGATTAGAAATGGAAATAACATTTACCTTTCCATTTTGCAATTATTGTTTGATTATTACACAGATTTAGGATAAAGGTTTTCAAAATTTTGTATTGTGTTTATTACATTTTGTCGCAAATGAGTGGCTCTCAAAATTCATTTCTGATAAGCTAAGAAATCAGGTTCAATTGAGGGTTTTTATCTTTCTCCATGTGTGCGTTTCTACCATAGGGTCATTGATATAATCAGATGTAACTTTTCACAGGAATAATCTCTATCGAAAACCAAATCTAACCAAACGCTTTAAGATACTCTTCCAGGAAAAATTGAATGTTGGAAAGAGATTTGAACACCATTTATAGAATCTAAATTATTTGTTTAAATTCAATTCTAATAGTTAATCATCATTTGTGTCCCATTCTTTAACCTCGTCTGGGCTGCTTTGTGATTTTTCCTTCTTCTCTAATCTATCGAGGGTTCTGTAAATAAGAGGTTAAAAACAAGTCATTGAAGGACTATCAAGAACTCAAAATGATAAGATCTTAACTTTGCTGGCAAAATGGTTTCTGCGACTTCTAGAATGGTTGAATTAGTTATTTCTTTACTGTTTTGTAAAGATGAATTAATACCGAATTAAGTATGATCCTAATTTTAGATACATTACAATGAGTTCAAAAAGTCAGCTTTATACCATTAATTGTTATACTGCAATTCTAAAATTATCTGTTCTACTAGAGAGCAAGTGGTTTTGAGTCCTGTCTGATTTACAATAAAATATGACCAAATGAATGAAACTTTATTGGTATTGAGTTCCAGTAAATCAACCTACATGAACATAATGAGTCCTAGGCTAACAAAGCCAGCCATCATCATGAAGACTGTTCCTTTGAAGATCCCCCGGGTCATAGTAATACCAAAAGTTGTTTTAAAGACCGCATATGAGCCAATTCTTAGAAGGTTGTTCAAAACAGCACTCATGGCAAAGAGAGCACCTATGATCAAATAGAGCACTGGTACATTAATGAACTCAGTCACATATGATAACATAAAAATAAAAAAATGTAACTTTTGATCAAAAATCCAATAAAAGGCCGTTTGAAAGTGTTTGGTATGCACTTTATTATGCCTAAGTATTAAAGTAAATACATGAAATTTCAACTGACTGACTCTCGATATCTACAGTTATACTGCTCTACTATATATGTGGTTAGCATGGGATAACATAATGTGTACCTAATATCAGCCAGCCATTATTGATACCTTATCAATGATATCTACCAAAATTATTCCATGAATGCTCTATCCTAATTTGTAATGTAAATACAAAGGGGCCAATGGTGCCTTACCTTTCTCTTCAAAAGTCACGAAGTTAGACATTTTAGCTGTCATAAGCGGGCTGAGGATTCCTGATGCAGCACCCACAACAATTGCTAGGATAATATTAAACAGACACATTTACAGTGTTTATCATTGCTATCATGATTGTGGTGAATCTGCAATTTTTTGGTTATGGAATCGAAAATGTCAATCATTTTATCCACCGATTACGGAGTCTCCATACTATCTTACATACATGGACTGTGCAAGTCACAAGGCGGAGAGGATGGATGCTCGTAATCTCCATTTTACATCATGGAAAAAATCCCTTGTGTACAAAATATTGCGTGAGAAGATCGGCAACTATTTTGCCCTTTCTTTGATCATTTAGCAATACGGGATAATAAATGCAATATGAAATGTTTCCAGATACAAATGGTCATGACCTCTGAGAACTAGATGCATAGTAATATCTGACAAAATGCAAGGACATTATGCACAGTCCCTAGAAGAATTCCCGAGAAAGTTAATATTGTGTATTTAATGAGTAGGCTATAGAATAACTCACAAAGGAAGATCATCCAGGAGGTTATGGCAGCGCCCAGCATGATGAAACTGGCAATGTATGACACTAGACTGATGCAGATGACTACTGTCCCACCAAGCCGTTTTAAAAATGCCACTGTTATGACAATTTGTGTGAAGCAAATCACAATGCTCTGCACGCCATTAAATATCCCTGAAAAATATGAGTTTTAATCACTTAGCAATGTTTTAGTATCACAAAGCAATAGCTAAGGAACAGACTCATAAGAGACAATTGGCACAATTCTAGAATTTTAAAGAAAGTGGAACATGAGACAAAACCGATTTATTATGTAAAAATGAATTTATTCATTGAGGGGGAAATGGAGAAATCTATTTAATTTGATGGTTTGCCCATACCTAAAGTTTGGTTTCAGGGATCCCAACTGTACATTTTGCTGTGGTAACACCCCTATGTCTAGCCTTACCTATCAGAGAAGCTTCCCAGCAGAAAGGGGAGTTCAGTTTGTAGAGTGAGTCAATACCATTCCTACCCATGATACCAAACTGTGTCAATGAGAATGACAGAAAGAATACCAGTAGCAATGTCCGACCATTGTTTGGACGCTTTTTAGGGAAAACCTACAAAGAGATATTATCATAAAATAAGTTTCAGTGTTATTATAAATAATTTAGTATCTCATTACAGTATTTACTACCAATGATCATGATTGATCGTATGTCAATCCATGGCATCGTCCTTTAACATATATGAATCCTAAATAAATGTGTATATATTTTTTACTACAAATATTGAGCTTGCATATAAGGCAAATGTTACAAACACCCACCTTCAAAGACCTTGTGATATACTTGGAGATTGACACAGATTTCCAGGCTGTTTTAGAAGGTGCCCTAGACTCTGGTACAAAGAAGCCAACATACAAGAGGTTCACCAGATGGCCAGCAATAATGAGAACAAATGGCCATAGAAACCCTGTTGCCTGAATCATGAAGCCCATGACTACCTCCATGGCAGCCAAGGAAAGAGACTGTATGACATCAACAAGAGCAAGCCTGTACCCAAGACGTGAGGGTGCCACTGTGTCGGTGAAGAAGGCGAAGGCTGCAGAATTAAAAGTGTTGTGACCCCCAAATAATACATCTGTGAGGCCCCCTAGAAGTAGCACGCCAAAGGGCAATGGTAAAAGCTGATGGAGTATATAGAGCATCGGCCGCACAAGAACTCCTGCAAGGGGCAGGATCAGCATTGGTCGCCGTCCAACCATGTCCATCAAGGAACCTAACATAGAAAAATACTATATTACCAATGACTTTCTGGATTAGGTCTTAATTTCGTATTATTCTATGACAGTATGTGAATACAATATGAATTACAAATTTTTTTTGGTAGGCAGTTTATCAACGGTAAATTACATCTGGTACATCATCAACTTTACTGTATCTTAATTGGCGAAGAGCTAACAACTTCTTAACCGTACATGCAAGTTGTACTATTGAGTTGATATTACTGCTTTTAACAAAAATCTATATAAAGCATGTAATCTTATGGAAGATAAATGACAGGGAGATAATTGATATTGAGTTTGATACAACAGTCTCCTAATTAATATGAATACAATGTTCAAATAATCAACACAGAGTTGAATTGCTTCCTGTGAAACAGTTTGAAACAATAATGTCAAGGAAAGATGGGACAATACATTTGGAGACAAGCTAGAAGTATAGTTAGACAAGTACTGCTTACATTTTACACTGGACAATATATTTGTGTATTTCAAAGAAACTTAATATCCCACTGATTTCCCGATTCATGCTCTGGACTCCTTAAAGTACAACTACATCAATTGTTGAGTTGACATTGATATATGTCTGCTGGTGACAGGAGTTATATTGTAAGTAATTAACATGGTATGATGTCCCTGTAGACCTGCTGAGGACATATGTTAGTCTACATAGAACTACTGTAGAATCGTCTGGAACCCACCTGGGTCTAGGTCTGTTTTATTCATCGTAGATCTACAGATGATGAACAGCTCCCTTTCCATATTTTTCAGAAAATTCATGATGACATATATTTTTATGATTAAAATTGGAGTTTTCTTCCTTTAAGTTAGATATTTGTTTTCTTAGATCATCTGTAAATAGCCTGTCCGTCAACAGCAGATTGTTCAGTTTCCAATAAGAGGGGCTCCGTTTCCTAACCTCAGTCCGTATTTCTATTTTAATGTATGAGTGGTCTGTGAGGATACCATGATTAATCGTGCTAGCATGAACCTTTGTTTTGAGGAGTTCCGGGACAAAGATATAATCTATCCTGGAGGCTTGTTGTGCCCTGTGAAAAGTGAATCTCTTGAGGCGTGGGTGCCTTTCTCTCCAGATATCACATAATTCAATTTTCTCTAAAATGTCGAGAAGTGATTGTCTATAAGTTTTGTTGGGGACAAAGTATTTTTTCTGTCTAGGTTATAGTCTAATGCAAACTTAAAGTCCCTCCCCCCCCCCCCCCCCCTACTAGGATTATTCCCCCATAAAAAGGTGACAGCGCCTTTTTCCAACTAGACAAAAGGAGTAGTTGGTTGGCTTGGGCATTTTGTGTTGGGGCAAAGACTGACGAGACCACGTAACTCTCATCATTTATTTTCAATTCAGCCATAACAAATCTGCCGTCTGGGTCACTGACCATATTGATCACCGAAGTCTTAATCAGTATGGCTACCCCCTTGCTATTATATGTCCCATTGGATGAAATAATCTTTCCACTCCATTCTTTCTCCCATATTGGAATATTTCAGTCTACAGCCTGGGTCTCCTGTATGCAACAGATATCATATTTTTCTCTTATTATACCAAAAAGATTCTTTCTTTTAACGGTGTTACCTATGCCATTGACTTATATGCTACCAAATCTGAGTTAACCATATCCATTAGAGATTCTTCGGGAAATCACATTACTGGTAGTCGAGCTAAATGTAGCCAATGGAATGGGAAAGGGATTTCTAAAAACACAAAAAGAAAGACGTATTATTATATACCGGTGCACGAATGCCTCATGTTTACGCCCTAGTAGTAATGATTTCATTCGTTTACACTGTGGCGTAATATATATAATACTACCCTCCGTACCACGTGAGCACTCATTCTTCTATTTAGTAAGTTTTAGAATGGCATTCTTTTTTTTCTTTTTTTTTGCAGCCTTTATTTCCAAAAAACATCAGTGATATATAGAACATCAGTAGTACCCTCAGGGTATCTCAAGCTTGGGTCGACATATCATGCTGACAAACCTGTTGATTATTGGAAAATATCAGACAAATATGCAAGTCATTGTTGAAAGCCGCTGCTATTTTTTGTAAGTCCCTTGTTGGCATCTGCCTGTTTGGGCTCAAATCTGGCCCATCAGCCAGTTTTTAAGAAAATCCTAAATTCTGAGGGATTTTAGAGGTATTTTGTGTTCCGCGAAAGATCTGGGGGGAGAGTGGTCACATTTTGCTGGTTGCTGGCAAAACACCTGTGTCACGTGAAATGTATAGGGTAGTGTATCGGGGACCTTATCGGGGTTGGTGGGTTCCTGCTCACATATGTGAAAAGTCCATTTGCAGCTTGGCAGCACAAAAACAACAATTTTGATCACATGTAAAAGCAAGGGTTTATCACCCATTACAAGCCCCCCCCCCCCCTCCTCTTACACACAAACACACATTCCATTAACCACCTTAGATTATTCTCTTCCCCTGCAAATCATACAGAGAAAATCACAAATGGCTAATTGCACTTACCAAAGAATGGTAGGAGAAGGCAACCTGGTATTTCTGAAATCAAGGCCATGTAGAGTTTGAAAATAGCAGCTTCGGCCTGAACTTTCTGCTGAAGGATATAGGCCGTGTTGTTGCTGCTTATTGCCATCCCACATAAGGCTTCTCCATCAAGCTGGGTATTGTTGGTCTCCATACTTGTGGTAAGAGCAGCTGTCAAGTTGTACTTCTCACCTATAACAAGATAAATATACTGTGCTCCAACTGTGTACTGGGACAATTGGAATATATTGAACAAGACAAGCGCAGGGTCGATAATGATGGTTCTTTTAGTGGTGTTGATCTTGGTTTCAGTAGAACATGTCATCTTTGCTTCCACCATGTCAGCATCCCCCTCTGGACCACTGGGGCCTTCCATATCACCTCAGACCTTGTAATGGTATAGCTTTGGAAGTTCTACTCGTGGATGTATGGGTTCAAGGTATGAAGGGTTGAGTTCCGTCCACAGCTGATAAGTGGTTTTTCTTATTTTCATCTGTCTAGAATGAATATGTTCCTATATGGGTTTCTTAAAATGCTTTCCCTTTGAGAAATAATTACACTAATATTGTAGGCAACAAGTCTATGTTCCTGTGTGGTTCTATCGCTTCAAGGTATGGTGGGAGGCACACTGACGCTGATAAACTGTGCAAGGTGTTCCGACTCAGAATTTGTCCCTCACCCCTATATCACTTTAGATTCGAATCAGACAGGGCATGGCAGCTGCAGTTCTTCTCACAGTCAAATATTTAAATTCGACAGCCGCAAATTGTCCACTGTGCGCATATTTACTATGGCCAGTAGCATAACTAATTTAAACGTTTCTATGGTCTGCCATTGTGGTCTAAGTTGTTAACTAGGAGCAAATGCTATTTTCATGGAAGAGCACAGTGTAACTAAATCATTTCATCAAATAAAAGTAAGAGAATATCATAAGAAATTATTAGTCAGTAAGTCATTCGTATTTGAAAGTACCTAGAGAATGAATTGATAGTTGTTCTCAAGTTTCATCAACAGGAATATTTATTATGTTATAGAAAGCTATGAGTCAACAGATGGCAACCAATTACTTAATTGAAATCAATGTATTCTATTGCATTAAAAATGTTTCTTAAGCACCTCATATATGGAACTAAGTGTAATTTTTTCCAAAGCTGATACCCACGAGGGAGAGCGAACGAAAAAATATTTACATAAGTGTGATGGATTCAATGATCTGATCAGTGAAGGACGGTAAGGACTTTCTGCGTGAGGGGTTGCTACTATTGAGTGACTGTCTCTAGGTTAGCTATGACGTAAATGCTATGCAGCCAAGTCTGTCCTATCAGATCTGATGCCATAGAGAATGGTCTGCTTTATCAGTTATGGTACATCCTGAAATGTACATGCATTGTGAATTTATAGTGGAAGCAGCAAAGTGGACCAGTTCAGATGGGAGGGGAGGGTGTGGCTATTATGACATGACTTGAAATAGTGTGACTTCAGGCCCAGAGTATTATGAATAGGTGGATGGAAGTAAAGCTGGGTTTTTTTAGGTATGGGTCAAGTGGTTTGAATACCAAGCCTGTCCCATCAGATTTGACAGTTAGGTCTGTCCTACCAGATTTGAATTTTTTTTTTTATTATTGAAAAGAATGTCTCTCACCAAGGTGAGTTTTTCAGACATCTTCAAACAGTATAAATTGAAATACCACATTTAGTCATTATTATCAACTAATAGTTTCCTTCTCCAGTACTAGATCACAGTATTCATAGCTAAGTGTTAATCATCTATTTACAAGATCGATATAGTGAATATTTTGTTCCCAAAATGACTATAAAATAAAACTTCTGTTTTAGTAACCAAGTCAGTAGTGGGGCAGGCCTAAGGTCAGACTGGGATATTGAGCACCTGACCATTTTACCAGGCCTTTATAGTTCGTGCATGAATAGTGAAGTTAGTTTTTTTTTACAGTAAGCTGAACACCCCTCTCATAAGATCTCACACTCTCTACGTCGTAATCTATACAAGGTTCTCACTGCGCTCGGTGGGCGAAGAATTCTTAACGAACTAGGCTTAGAGCCTTGAGAATCCACTGGCACACAATATTCCTGCTAGGTGGCATTATTGAGATTATAGGAAGCTTTGGTTGCATTGATGTACGTATTTAGCACGGGAGGCAGGCCAGTGGATTCTCAAGGCTCTAAGCCTATTTCATTAAGAGTTCTTCTCCATAGGGCGTAGTGAGAGTACAGAATACGACTTAGAAAGTGTGAGATCTTATGAAAGGGGTGAGCTGAAAGCCTGTGTGAACTTTCTAGCGTCTCGTTGACATACATGAGTGCACTGTCCTGAAATAAAAAAATATGACAAATTTGCAAATGACAAATGGTGAAAACTTTAGGTATATGCTTTAAGAATGTTTGGAAAAAGGATGAATTTGTCAAAGTAAATTTAGAAGACAAAATTGATAAATGTAGATATGTTTGTTCAGTATGGTTGATGAAAAGATTGTCTCTGAAAAGAAAAGTTACTTAGTTCTTTTAGGACTAAGCCACCAGTCAGTGAAAAATATTTGTGTATCAAATATAGTCTTCCCCAAACGGATGGGCACCTTTGGACCAAGATATACATCCATATCTATAAAACCACTAGGGAAACAAAATTGCAGTCACTACAATATAGGATTGTCATTAGACTTATACTTATGAATTCCTATCTATACAAAAGAAAAATAGCCCCATCAGATACATGGTCTTTCTGTCTGAAAAAGATTCTTTAGAGCATTTCTTCTTAGATTGCCCCAAGGTAAACCAATTTTGTCCCAATACATCCATTGGGTACATGAGGTGGCTGGTCTACATGGTGATTGGTCCAGGACTAATATTCTACTGGGTTTTCCTGGCTCAGGTATCGATGTTCAAAGGCTGAACTATATTTGTATTCAACTTAAGTTTTACCTTTACAAGCAGAGGTTATTCCATGACAGCAATCCCTGTTTATATGCCTGGACCCTGGCGTTTAGAGAGCATTGCCTAATACCTGTACAGCTAGTCTGATTTTGTCTCTGGAGTGTCCAGGTGGCCTGTAATATTATTCTTGGGAAGTTCTCTCCGTTTAACTCGGTTGGGAATCAGTTTCCTCATACCAAAATGTCATTGTCCTGTCTTTGTATGTCCTGTCCTTATACTGTCTGTGCCCAATTAGATGATATTGTGTCCTTTTGGTAGCTATTGTTTAAAAAAAAAATATCTAAATATAAAAAAAAGGAGCAAGCGGGTGTTGATAGGGTAGAATTGTACTGCTAGGGATGATCTGCTGACTCTTGAGAATTCCCACATTAGGAAAATTTGTGCTTGACATGGTGGGGTCACTTAACAATATGTTCTTCCTACCATGGCGTAGGAAAGGTGCTTTGACCACACATTTTATTTGATGTCGTATTGTTCAATGTATGACTTGAACTTGTTCTGCGATAAGGAAGGCTATGCATGTACACTAAGGAGATACTCTGTACTGGAAGATGAGACTTGAAATGAAATAAAGAAAGAGCTTTTATTTCATTTATTTCTCTATTGTTACCCAGATAGATTATAGTAATATTATTCTGATCAACAAGAAATGTATTCAACTTCTGCCAAGAGGAGAATATATTTAAGATAAAGGTGAAAAGGTTTCTACATAGGAAAATAGAATATGAGGCTATAGAGGATTATGTCTAGGATTGCCAAGAATTTAGAGGAGGATTATGACTTCCTAATCCTGTAAGCAGTAATGAAACTGTATGTCCTTTGTCCTGAATTGATCAAAATTATTTAGGCTGGTATCAGTATCAATAGGGTTTCGAAAACTACTTGAACTGGAAGTCTCGAAGATAAACATTTTTATCTTCAAAGACCAGGAGGATTTTCGATAAGCTGGTCGGCGACCTGACTGCTGTTTGGATGATGCAGTGCACATTTAACAGTTTGGATCTTTTCCAATATGTGTATTTTACAAGTCAAATTGATATGAAATAGAGTCAATGGAAATGAGGAAAATGAAATGAAGCTCTGTTTTTGTGAGAACTATTCCTTTCACAAAAGTACAAGTTAAGTTTGTGTTTGTTTCTTTTATTCAATCAAAATTAACAACTACACGCAATCGCCATAAGTGGTGTTGTTCCTTACGAGATTCGCATTAAACAGGATATACAAGAGACAAAAGGCATGATCTTATTTCAAACAACCATGTAGATATATATCTTACATTTCATTCTTTATTATTTCTTCTAGAACTCCATATAGCTGGAACTTTTTAGCACAGTTGATCGGCATCGATTCATCTAATCGTCAATTTTAACACATATTATCTATCATTTATTACGTACAACAAAAGAAACCCTGTTTCTGTATGTTTTTAGGTCTCTTTCCATATTTCTTATACATCTTGGTATTTGCCAAAAGGTAAAAGCACTGAATAATCAGCATACATTACCGCCTTAGAAAAGCTTATAGACTCGATTAGATCATTTATGAGAATAATGAAAGGTAGTGAGCATAGAACTGGCCCTTGTGGTACTCCTGATTGAACTGATATTGAATAGACGAGGCAACTCGCTAGCGTATTGCTAGGGGACAACGGGTATTATGGACAGTTATTCATATTGCCATCCATATATACGTTATTATGCTAGGTTACCACCAGCATCCCGGCAGTCCCAACATCCATAGTAATCCACCACTGTATTTTCCAGGACTGCCCTGGGGTGTTTCAAATCCAAATGTTGGTAGTTGGGCGATTTCTAAATTCTATTGAGTTTTGCAAATAACTCAGGATAATATAAGTTCCATATATATCAGCAATTAGAAAATGCAAAAAAATATTATTAACTTCTATGGGAGGGTCATCGGAATATGTAAGCGCATAACTATTCGTGCCTATGGGAAAATGAAATATTTTGACTTTGATGCTAAATGTTACTGCTGTTCTTTTGCTATCTTCAAATAATTCTGGATTATGATAGTTGGGAACATGTACAAATGATAAATGCTAAAAACATTCTATGTTACCATGCTAATTTCTATGGGAAGGCCAAAAGGTAATTGCTTATCTATTGGTGTCTATGGGAAACTGCTATGTTTTTTATGAAACCAGATGGCAGCACCAGTGTTAATTGAGTAGAAACAGGGGGCGCTTCGATACCTACCCACGTTTGTTTTTAACTCACTGGTATTCCGAACCGTAAGTCGAGAATGAGAAATGAGTAATGAGAATGCCAGGATAGCCGGGATGCAGGTGTAAACATGGCATTATGAGCAACTACATGATTTTGGTTAAATTATACCATAATCATATCTTGTTTTCAACAAAGTATTAAAATTCTATTAAAATACGATGCCTTTTTCTTCATAGAAATCCATTATTGTAAGATCGACAAAAATGATGCCCTGGGGTATTATGCGTCCTTAGTGCAGTGATGTCTGGAGGCATCATGTGTTATGACAGGTCTTGCAAAGTCCCCCGCCCCCCCCCCCCCCCCCATATTGAAAAAAAAAAAATACCTCGGGCTTGTTAATTGGGGACAATGGTTTGAGATGCTGCCACTCTACGCATTTATAAAAAGTTCTTTCTCAAAGGCCTGTGGATTGGAATTGTAATTAAACTGTGTTACGAAGTCTAATTAAAATCAATCCATGGGCTGAGAGTTACAGGTCAAATTGGGCCCACCGTGTCTGTCATGACATTCATCCTGTCGGGAAGGCTGAGGTTACAAACCCGGCATTGGTCCCTGTGCGATCGACCTCGCCGTTATATTTAATAATAGTAGATAGATAAACGGGAAAATGGATTTCCTGAGTGCCAGAATCAAAATTATCATCATTTTCTTAAATATGTCCTTCATGAATGATTTCATTATTTAGTCTATATTTAGATTTTGTTCTCGTGATGGAGAATAACTTGTTTTGTCATCCAGATAGTATTCCTATACTATGAAGAATGACGTTAGATTAGAGCATTTGCTGCCTTGCCGAATACATATTTTGCGATACATATCTGTGAATGAATTCAAATATAATTACTGGGATTTCATAAAATTTAAACAAAGGGGAATGTGAATACTGGACTGGATAAGACTCTTAGAAAAAGTGCTTTTTAGAAAGATACTCTGGGTGAGAGAGATAAATACAAGTGGTCATTGGATGATTCGGTATCGGACAGCACTCAATGCAGAATATGCATTTAAAGGGAAGCGGGCTTGGCTCAGATTCCCCCCTCCCTTCACAAACAAGCACACACACACTCTCTCTCGTCTGCACTTTGCGAAACCTACTCCACTGTGCACTGATTTTATAATTAACGTGTGGTAATTATGAGCGCCTGGTGAGAGTATTCACTCGGTGACTCAATCAGAAAGCCGGCGTTGCGTTAATGATATTCTTAATTAATCATTGTGACGTTTTGGGAAGCTGACATTCTGCTGTAGTACTGAGGTCAGCGCTGCAGGCGGCGGCGTCGGCGGCCGTCGGACGGCCTTGTGCGCTCCTGCCACCTCATCTCTTTTGTTACAGACACTGCCAGGGAAGACAACATGGAAGTCAAACCATGGCTGGCCAAAATAGGCATTGGCGTGTCAGGTTTGGTTTGTTTGCTCGCCCTCATCTACTTAATACACAGCTACACCGGAAACAAAGAGTCGCAAATAATAATGGTTGAGGGTGTTAAGGTGGAACGTATTTATATACCGAAGACGTGTGAATTCATCGCTGGCGATGGTGACAAGATGGTTGTCCAATGTAAGTACCTGCCTGGGCGATATTTTGGGAGCGTGTTCCGCTTCACTGCTCACACAGCCTGTTTATCTAGTGTCTAGTATATCGTATATTTGTCTCATCTGACTATCCTTGCCATATGGAAGAGGTATGAGAGGAACCGGTGCATTGAATATTGTGAATTGTTTTGTCCGGTGTTAAGTACAAGTAAGTGAATATATTGCAGGGGAAATCTAAGCTGGAGGATAGTGGAAACATTCGTCTATCCACACTGTGGTCGATTGAATGCAATATCTTAATCCATGATACAGCTCTAGGTTCCTTGTTCTGTCTTCCTCAATATTTCATTCTTGATTGCCGTTGACTATTTCAAAGCTACACAATAGATTTTTTTTTTTCAGTCAGAATCGTGAAATATATGGAAAATATGTCTTTACACTAGAATTCCTTGAGTTTCGTTCTCATAGCTTCTAATTATCGAATATCATACCATCCAATATTGATATTTCTAGTATTAGGACGTGGCAAGGTATTGTCTAGGTGGCAGCTACCGCTCAAGTGAGTGAAGAATAAATCTAGTCCTGTTAAAAGAAAGGTCATTCCTCTGAACAAACATTTATAACAGTACTTATCCCTGTTAGCTGATAACATCGGTATTTTGTGTCAACTGCTATGTTGAAACCTGCAAAGTACAACCCGGCCATGCTGATTTACATATGGCAAATGGCCACCCGGCTCCTCTTATGTCAAATATCTTTTTAATTAAGCTTTCTGAGATATTGGGACAGGGCCTCTTGGTGATTTGCATTTGCATTTACAATCTTAAACACATTATGTTATATTCTTGGTGATCTAGAATTGTACTTTTATTTTTCCAGCCACCTTGATATACCTTGTGATACACATTATGAACAAGTAATAAACTGTGTTGATATGGACTGCCACTAATACTATACATAGCGATAGAGTTTATATAAATTGGACATTTTATATTGTCAAAGAAATTAGATACATGTGATAAGTACAATGTAATTCAGTTATTGAACTTTACATTTAATTAGTAGGTTTTAATTTATAACAATTCAGCCAGTATTTATATAGTGATTTCATAAAATGATTAATTCACTTCTTATCAAAAATATTCTATCTAAAATACACATTTCCTGATGATCTTTAGCGTTACTATTGAGCTTCGGTATTCTCTTATCGTAGTCAGTCGACATATGGTTTACAAACGCTTGCAGTTCGGTGGAAAGTGACATGTCCCATTGGCCTATTATTGTATGCATACACTACATACATTATTCATTGTGCCGCTGTGCACAGCATAGCATTACCTTTACCCATGAACTTATCAGAATATGCAGAACAGAGGTACAGAACATATGACTGGTGTTGACCCTGCATTTTCTCCTCAGCAAGGTATCCATAATTAGTTTCAATCTCATTGATAAATACTTGCGCGGCTGGCCCACACCAGTAAACAGTCATTTGTTGTAAAACTAAAGTAAATATTTCGAACGATATTTCATATTTCATTTCAAAAGGATTTTAACACCTCTTTTCCTTGCATTATTACTGAACACTGCTGTATTTTCCTTTTACAGATAAAGGCTGGTTAAAAGACGGCAAGGTGTTTGATTCTAGTTACAAGAGAAACGAGTAAGACATCTATTCATATGAATATTTTTCTCTCCCTTTGTGACTGTGAAGATTAATTAGGTCTGCGTTTGATATGATAAGTTAGTATACATTATTAAAAGAAGAATAGTTACCATCGTATCAGGTAACATCAACATGTAAAGGCTGCAAGGGCAACCCCAAAACTTAGAAAACCACACAGTGAACCTCTAGCATGCAGATCTAAAGGAATAATACATTCAACTGTGACCTAATGATGCGGTAATTCCTGATGAAGGTAATGATTGATAAAGAGGTATACCTGTCGAAATGGGATGATTTATAGTGCACAAAATCATCTATTTATTTCCAAATATGTGCCATGGGAACCGGAAATGTATGATAGGCTATATTTATCGAATTAGGCCTACAGTTTGCAAATATCCCAACCCAAACTCTTCTCAGGCAGTTCGATGAATTGTAGCCAGCATATTCGCCTATCGTCATTGACGATTTTATTGTTCACGTGCCGTTATCTCCGTGTACAGGCCGTTCAAGTTTGATCTGAACGCTGGGAAGGTGATCCGTGGCTGGGACGTCGGCCTCAAGGGGATGTGTATCGGGGAGAAACGACGCCTCACCGTGCCTTCCGACAAAGCCTATGGTCCTAAAGGCTCCCCTCCAGTTATCCCTCCAGGTACGTTATACACATCATGCCATCTAAATACGGACATGAAACGATGGCAATTTTTTCAATATATCTGTCAAGATAAATTAATATCGTAAATTGTGCCTTTATGTTGTTATAAGTAAATTAGAACCCTACTTAAGAAGATACCCTCTACAAGGTTTTGAGCCAAAGCGTCCCCTTATAAGCGGGATAAAGTCACATTTCCAAACGGAAAACTAGTCCGTCCAAAACAAATATGCCCCCTTACGTGGGGTATCCCTGAAGTGGGATGTTACTCGGAGGTCTACTGCTAATGGATGTGAACATTCCGTTGAGATATCATTCTTTTGTAGGGCGATTAACAATTGATACAGACATGTATATGTTTAAGTTTGATTTTATTTTCGGTTTATCTAATAGCACATGCTGTGTCCCTCTCTGTGTCCCAATGCTCTGGAAATTTCGATGTTGGAATATGTTGCAATTACTTTAAAAGCCTATGTGATCGTGGGGAGGAAAAATACATTTTGATCAGTCTTATACACAAATCATATCGATTACTGCCCCGTACATTATCACATAGCGAGTGACTATAGCGGCGCCTCATCTGGCATGCGTCATCAACCATAAAGGATAACCCAGGATATCATGAAATACCCACAAAAGTGGGGAAGCATTGACCCACTGCGCCCCCCCCCCCCCCCCCATTTTAGCGCCTGTAACCATCCTGCTATAGTCAGAATATGACAGTTTAAATCTGGAAACTAAATGTGCCGATTGTGATAGCTAGCCTAGTAATAATTTCTGGAATATGTGCATACAGGGCTGAGAGATACTGGTGGGTTACAATGGCAAAGTGAACCCATAAATGTACACGGTATTTTTAAGTTCATCAAAAAATAACATGTTATAAGTCGTATGCATTTTGTCGAGGAAGGAGAGTAAGTATACATTAAAATGGCGTCTAACATGTCGTTTAAAGATAAAGCCCATATATATGCATATCAGGAGAGATATCCACATATGTCCGACTAATGAGAACAGACAAAATGGGCGATGACCCCGCCCTTACTCCGTTACCTCGTCCACAACCGTGACCTAATGCTGGACTATGACCCCCTCCCTGAATAGTTTTGAAATCTAGAACATATTCATAAGGTAAACAATGGTGGATTATACAATATGTGTGATATTTATAGCTATGTATTTGATCACAGTGGGGAGTCAGTTGTATATGCAAAATAAGATAAAGGCAACAGCAATTACCTTAATATATATGTGGTGGTAGGATATGATATAAATATGCCGAATCTTCCTTGTCTCAACAGATCCGTAGTTATAGGGTCCATAGTTATTTTCACATATTGTATTGAATAAACGGCGTTGGTTGTAAATGGACGATGTTGCCTTGTTCACCCATAACAAATTATACTCCAGAATATGAAGAATTTCAAGGAATGAATAAATATAAAAACTATTCCCCAATATCCTAAATAGTTCAAAAGTTATTACCCTCTATGGTCACAATGACCGGAAGTGAGAACCTAGGCGCCTACCCATATCCAAATATTAATTACATGAATCCAACTATTGCATTATTAAATCTGATGATACATTATGTCGGCCAAGACGTGTGTATGTATGATCACAGAAGTCCATGTCCTCATAATTCATGTATCTAACGAGTAGGCTATAGATAGAGACTCTGGGTATTGGTTTACTCTTGATACACCGCATACAAAATGGCCACTGCATACAAAGACGCGTTCTCGAACACCTCCTGAGTGAACGTATCACAGTCCTTGTCCCAGAGGCCGCGTGAGGCGATGCGGATATCCGCCTGACCCTTCTGTCCTATGGTCACCCAGCACACCAGTTTGTACCTCGGAGGGGTGATGGACTTCACCCGCTCCTTGATGGTGTCGGAGAGAATCCTAGACTCGTAGGCCATGCTGGAGGCCTTGTACTCCTTCCCCTGGAGGCGTCCCTCCAGGGCCTCCGCCATGATGGTACGTGCTTTCCCCTGTGGGAAACTGGCGTCTGGCTCCATGCGGTATGTGTTTTCCATCGGCATCTTCCGTTGCGGCGGAAGTAGGAGAGATCCCGACCGGAAGCTGAGGCTAGTGGAGTTGTGGCGCCCCTGGCGGGAGAAGAAGGCCAGAAGGGGCATGACGACGGTGTGTCTCCGGCTGCCGTCTGAGCTTATTGTCTGCCGGATGTGCGATGGCGGCGGCTGCTGCATCGTCGCCCGCCGGATGTTGCTCATCGTCGGCCGGTCCGGCAGCGCGGACGGCGCCTCGTCGGACGAGTCGGAACCCCGGAGTCGGTTCAGTCCAGCGCCGCGCCCCTTGGCAGGAGCAGCGGGGCGCCATGCAGAATCGGGCATTTGTGACTGGCGCCGGTCCACGCCATGGCCAATCTTTGTCTGGCCGGCCTGAGCCTTTAGATATAACGCAAGGAAGAAAAAGTATATGTTACATCGGAAAAGTATGTCAGGCACATATATGAAATAGTCGTTATCTGATACAATTTACGTATTTATTCATTTACTGCTATATCAAAGGCCAATTGTTCTCATACCATTATCTATGTGGTGTGGGAAGTAAAAGAACTCTCACCTCGGTAAATGTGTAGGGGTGTGATTTCTACCTAAATTCATCACATAGATTCGATCATCACCCTTGTGGTGTAAAAGAACCATGAGGATGTCTGGTAAGGACCTGTAATGGTTGACTGGACGTTAAATCAAACCAAGCAGATCAAACCGAACGTATTTATTCAACCCCCCTCTATGATTCTCTGCTTCGTAATTTATGTCATTTTGAATTAGAATTACTTTTTAAGGTCTTTGAATCAGTTAGTCGAAATTTTTAACATATGAGTTCTCGTTCGATCATTCCACTTTACCTAAACCTTTACGATTTCTTGTCGTTTATATTCATAACTCGAGGTGGTTCTTTGGTATTTATTTATGATAATGAGAAGAGAAAACTTAGTTAGTGAGCCCGTAGCGATTGCCGTTCGAGGTCTTTTGTTCCATAAAATACGTCCTGACACTAGAGACAACGGGACACATCTTATGGGACTAACGGCAGAGAACGAAATCGCTGTGGGTTCACTCTCTACGTTTTCTTATTATCATACACCTAAAAACACGAAAAGAAATGTAATTTTTATGTACATGTACTTACAAAGTACACTATGGGCACAGTCTGCCCAAACATTCACCACATCTCTGTGAGCCTTAACATTATTTATTCTACACCCTTAGCAGTGGGTATTGTAGTATTTCATAGACGTTCAGCAATATGTGTATGATAATACTCTATACGTAGTATAACCTGTTCTGAGTAATGGAATAATGGAAGGACATTGAATTCTGATGACTAGTTATGTAAATTTGGGTCCTTTCGCTTCACTCCCATCCATGCAAATGTGATTTTAAAACAGCTAAAACATTTTAACTAACGAACTGGCCTCAGACGTCTTTTCAATTGTTATATTCGCGTATACAAATTTAATCATTTAAGAAAATATATTCAAAGAGAAAACGTACCATTATGATCTCTTCCTATCCGCTTTCCTAATGCAAATAATAAATATATTGCATTTATCAGCGAACAACTACTCCATCGGTATAACTCTCCTTGTGGTAAATCTATGGTCAGTTGTGCTTGATTTCAAAAGGCCGCAGTCGGACCCAAGTTACTGCAGAGACTATCACAGATTACACATGCTGACCATAGCAACACAATCAGTAGCTGGCACTATCAGCGACAGGTCTAGCACATAGTATATGCTCTTGGTATTGGTCAGTCAAGACCAGTACTTAGACCTACCAAGGCTACCAGTCCTTCCGTCGATAACCAGGGACACTGTCCAGTTTATTGGACCCTCATTAATATCTTCCTACTCCTTGTGTTATGCATAACCCTTCAGCCACACTCCGCTTGGCTTTGGAAAATGGTAACTGCTAGTCCTAAAGATATCATTATGTTGTGTTATTTTACATGTAATATTTATACCACAGATACCAGCTGTACTTGGGTTTTGACAAATAGTGATTACTTGCATAAGTTTATATATATAACCCTACAAAAAAATGATTGGACTATCCCAAACTGTGAAACGTGAAACTGCCTGAACTGGTGAAGTTCGTTAATGATTGTACATATATTTCTATATATATATATATATATATATATATATATATATATATATATATATATATATATACATACATTATAACATTGTATAAGATGTCAACATTACGTCATAACGGTTACATCATAACGATTAATGTTAGTGTCCAACCTAGTTTTAAAATGTTTTTATTTACCATTGATGTATACAACATTGTCCGTATGAACAGATTTATCTATTGTTTGATGTTGAATTTTATCTAGAATATCAATAATGTAAGTTTCCAATATTAAAAGTTTTTCAAATTAATAGGGTTTTTCCCAAGTAATTAGGTTGTCTCTTTTCTGTCCTCTAGATCCTGCTCCAATGAAAACAATATTGCGTGAATTAAGAAACTATAGCTTATGTTGCTTTGATGATAGATAATAGGTGGAAGGATATTACTATTATATACACTTATTCGTACTGGAATTTACAGCATTTGCCGTGACTGGACACGCCAATAAACCCTGCACGTTGGTGGCAAATCCTTGATGGATTAGTCAGACATATACTCGGTCAAAAAAGATAAGCCTGGTACATTTGATTCGCTTATCCGACACCACTAGTAAAGATAGTGTTTGTATATTGCATTGCTTATACACATGTATATCTTATCCATCAAAATCCACGGAAATGCTGCTCCTCTACTATATTTGTTTTCAATTTGGTTTCTCATTATTCTTCCAGATGCAACATTGTTCTTCGAGGTAGAGCTGGTCGGGATGTACTGAAGATTGCTATCAGGGATATAAATCATATCATTTTGCCTCCAAACCATCGTAATAACATCACTTCCAAAATTTGTGATACGAGGCAGCAAAGAATAAGCGTGCAATATGACTTTTCCACTACGTTTTGATACTAAGTGATGGTGTCCCTCGCCATTACTACATTAGTATTACAATAAGAGCTGAGAGGGTTTGTCATTTCTACAGAAAAGACTTTTTACTAGGATATACCTATCTAAAACTTTATCGACGTGTCATATATTGTCTACAGATAGTCATGTATTCATAATATTTTACAACCTCCAAGCCGGAGTTCAAGGATGAGCTGTTCCATCAATTTTTGAATTGACTCCATCTTTTTACCAATTTATAGAGAAATTTATATCTAAATAAATGTTTCTTTTTACGTTTATGTGTCATGTCTTCTTTAAACAATATTTTCTTTTAAGAGGTGCTGGGTTTACCATGAATAAAACAAACAATACGCAACCCATATACAGTATGCACCTATTTCTGAACAAAGGTAGGAAACCTATTGTAAAGTTGGGACTCCTGCCTTCATTTCATAATGATAGCACCGTTTTCAGGTTGTAGTTTCACATGCCTTTGTAATATAATGTAAGACTTAACGTTTGGAATTTTATTATCCTCAGTAACATATCGTGGATCAATGCATCAATATTCATGTAACTGTTTACTCTCCTGGGTGACACATGCGGACATGCACCCAGTAGCTTAAACTTAAAAGTAAACTTATGCGGTTTCTCAGCACTTTGGAATGGTATGATATTCTGATACCATCCCTCCAAATTTAGTCATATCCAATGACAATAATACCATATAAAACATACAAGCTACCTCAATTCTTCACCCCATAGTTTGTCTTTGGTTCAAGAATTTGAATGACTTCACCGAGGAAATCCAACAACATACTTTCAATGACTTATTACAAGGGTTTTTCATCATAGATAAAACAGTGTGCTTATACTTCCTTTAATATTGCTAACTGCTGTATTATAAATATCGAGCCGGTATTCATTATAGATAGCACCACGGACTTCTGCTAATGTATTTCCCATTAAGCGTGAGTCCTAAATATAAAACATTTCATATTACTGTATTTCCAAACACATGCATCACTTGCATACCCGGGACCTAATAGCTAACTACAATACATTACATTTATATGTTAATTTAAAGCCTCATAGTCTTCCCTTCATCCTCCTCTGGTCCAAATGGATTCCTGTTCATCATAATTTAATATGTCTTGGCCTCCTCTCCAAAACACTAAAGACTACCCTGGTTCCTCATCTAAATTATATACATACTCCTACATGCCCATATCGCAAAATGATCATTTACTTTGGCCCTGCATGCACCTAATCTCTACCACCACCAAAGCAAATCCCAACTCACCCCTGAACTCATCTTCGAACTCTAGTCATTATCTTTTTATACAACACATATCATGCTGTAACACTATACTGCTATTATCTTGTACTATAACACAAACGTATACATTTATCAATATATATCACCAACGCATAATGCGAGGAGATTGTGTGAGCAGTATTGGAAATGTTCATGAAGCCGATGAAGAAAAAAATCATTAAACATAAAATAGAACCTCCTACTCTCAAGTTGGGTTCTGTAATAACGCTTGACGCCAATAGCGGATTGACAAGTAGCACTATCCAGGTACTTTGACATTGTGATATAAGACCCTTCTAACTGCACTTCAATGTGCACCATGTTCGGACTTCACTGTTATAGGGATGGCACACGAGGATCGGAGCTTCAATAGAAATAGACTCTAGTACAGTCTGTTATCGCCAGGGCCTTTTTTCTAATAGGCTGTTCCCGATGTATCATAGTTCCGATGCTTATTTCTTGAATTCTAGTGCAGGGTATCGCATTACATTTTTAATCAATATTCAAAAATGTCTTTTAACCCATTCACGCCGGGTGATGCCTTGAGGCATGAACCAGAGCTGGCCGGGTGATGCCTCAAGGCATCAAACAAGGATGGCCGGGTGATGCCTTGAGGCATTATTTTCAAAATATTTGTTTTTTTTAATAAAATAGGATATAATGGCTCCATAAACATGAAACTTTCGCAGAATGTAGATACAACATCATATTTTACATTTCAGGTGAAATAGAAAATATTATTTAAGTATCCCTTGCCGTGTCACGTAATACAAAGATCAAAATGTTCACAATACGCCTATAGATACACAATATGTGTATAGATACACCTGGCCTCTAGCGGTTTTCACTGACACTAGTAACCGCATCAATGACTTTACCCCTGCCGCGGGTACCTGGCGCGATAGGGTTAAAAGTATTCTTGTATCTGTGATCTCATATGAATCTCCAACTCAATATTGTAATTGGCGAGGAGCACCGTAATGAAGAAACCCTATTTTGGCAATGCAGCAATACCTCCCTTCACACAGTTTTAAGGAAAACCACTAGGGATAATTTTAATTTCAAACATTGTCATTGTTATGGTTTAGCTAAAATATCATGACCTATCAGCCATCTTATATTAATAATTACATCAACTGTACTTGATATTCATTTTAGCTCATTAAATATAACCGGTATGTGTAGTCCTCTACACCCCTATAATCCACTTTTCATTGAGGTGCAGTCATAATTAACATAGTCATATAAACCCTTTAAGGGTGAAAGGTGTCCTAAGGCATCAACCGGCCTAGGGCAAATGATGCCTTGAGGCATCATTTCTCAAAAATATACAAAATCATTTTTAACAAGGAAATAATGGAGCACTATTAATCAAATTTCACAGAGTGTAGGTCCAACATCATGATTAATATTTCTGTTCTATATTTCTATTCAGAAAAAATAAGATATTTACATTTGTGTTAACATGATTAAACACTCAAATTATGGGTTTTGACAAATATGTGCCGGTCCCCTAGCAGTGTAAAGTGCCACCAGCACCCATCCCTGATGGGATAGCTGGGCCACAGGCACTCATCCTTGTGTTAACAGACCTCTTCTTTAAAGCTGTCATCAAATGGTATACAATTAAATGCTATTTTTCATGCTTCATCAACTTTTTCTGATTATAACCATCTAGTTACATTGAAAACGGTCATCTAATTTGAGTCAGCATCACCATCCAATTTCTCCACCAAATCCATCTGATGATCGACATTAAGGTTTTCTGCTAAATATGTAATCTCTATAAGCCTCATCATCATTAGAATCTGCTGAGGTGCTTTCACATGGAACTCTCCACATGCAGGTGAACAGTTAAGGCCTGCTTTATGACATGAACAACTCAAAGGTGAACATCTTGATTTGCAGTTGCATCAAATGACCTCTAGTAGATGCTTGGGAGCTACTTCCTTGTCTGTCGTGACTGGAATAATTTTTGAGTGGCTCACTCGCCATCCCAGGTCAGTTGGCTGCAAGGTGTGTCCTTTCCATGCCTGGACTTAGTGATAAACCCTGGAGATATGAAAACATGCTAAAGATGATGCTGTGGCTGAACAGAAGATGTGCTGGAGCATTCTTTCTGACAGAACTATTGCAATCTCATTTGGTTCAGGGTCTCCCCTGGCTTTCCCCCATAGATACTCATCAGAACTTTTTCACCTGCACTGGCAATATCTTTCTGAATGACTTCTTCTGTCTGAATTTTGAAATAGGCTTTAAATATCAAATGTTTCAGGACAGCTCTTTTATAAACCATGCAATCTTGATATTGTGTCACATCCTAGTAATGCATGTCCAAACAAATGGTTCTCACAGATATCATTGCCAAGTCTGTCTTGATAATTTGATGCTCCAGCACAGTTGCAGTTTTCTGCAGTTTGTCTTTCTTTCTGGCAAAAAGTAGATATCATGAAGCTCATCACTATTTGCATGGCAGCAAAGGATAATGAGTATATCTTTGTTATCAGCAACAACTGCTGCTGAGGATGATTTAGGACACTCAATTGCAGTTTGTACAATCTGCATGTATTGCCTTGCAATCACAATGTGTTAGTTTCTCACTGAGGAGAGATATGAACCTCTGCTTTTTTTGTGTTAGAAAGGGAGTCTTCTTTCTTTGTATTCAGAACAATTGCACCTGCAAAATGTACTGCAGCTCTAGAGCGTCCTCTTGTCCACTGTTGATGAGTGCTGGTAGATCATGAACACTGTCATTGATGTGTGCCTGGACAGATTCTGCCCTCTTACCCCTCCTACTCTGACAGTGACTTTCACAGGCTCCTTAGAATGCCAGGGTTCTCCCCGCCATCAGTATGTGATCTCACTGATGCTTCATAGTTTTCAGGATATCCATAGAAGAGATAGTTGTTTTTTAAGTCAAATCTTGGCTTATCAGAATGAAGCAGCTGCTGGGCATGTTGGATTTATGCAAATTAGACATATTTCCCCAAGGGGGATTTTGGTGGATTTTTAGTATGATGTTTTGGGGACCTCCCTAAGATGCATTATGAAGAAAAAAATTGTATCGCAATTTGTGGTGGGTTAGGCCCAAAATTTTCATAGATTGACTAGACTATTCCAGCATATATGATGAACGACGAAACGACAATATGATAGCGGGATTAATTATTACATTATAGTAAGGGTCAATTTGATAAATGTGAAAGCCTGAGGCAATTCTAATTGTTTTAGTATCTTTGGACATTGATTGATAGCTCCCTTGTCCCAACAGTGTACACGCACATGTATATATGTAGCATGATGAAGGAAGCATCATTTGTTCTGTAGAATTTGCATAGCACCACACACACTGAAAAGGTCTAAAGTGGGATACTCACAATGCTAATGACTGCTTGGAGATGCCTTTCCGAGTAATCATAAAGTCAGGGATAGATTTATAGTTCGTGGTGGGTAGAGTTTAGCAGGGATGGGGCAGACAAAAGATAAGCAGAGATAGGGGGTGTTATTAGGCTGGCTTCAGTCCCTGCATCCTGTTGATACCCCGCCACCTGCCTCACCCCTTTCCGCGGCGATTTGATTCCTAGATCTGTCAGGCTTTTGAGGAAGTCCACGAAGTAGTTTGATATCTTAATGATGGTCCATATTCAAAGACCTGGGAGATATATATGGGTCAAGGGACATATATACAGGGGTAGAGGATCACGGAGAAGAGATTGATTTGGAAACAGGAAAGGTAGGAGTCTGAATAACACTTGCTTTATAACCCTATGATAAGGGTTGTAAATAATACAGCACGTCCATACCCACCAATTTGATTTGCATGACGGGTTAAAATGCTAGTGTCTGGTTGTGGGTGATGTTCAGTTACCTGTGATTGTTATAATAGAGTTATGAGAGAATTTAACACTAGATGGCACGACCATTGATCCCAAAATCCGTTTCCCGATGTCTCCCGGGGATAGTTTGGCAACCAACCCCTTCTACGATATTGTATCCCGAGGAAAGAAAATTGCACTGGTTCTTTGGTCATTCGTTAGGGGGCAAGGCGAAATAAGAACGGAGTACGGAGGGGGAACCAGCCAAATAAGAAAATAGCAGATAATGTATTATTTTCCATTGATTATTGTTGGCTCCAAGCAGCCCAAGCTTCAGGCAGGCAACTAAAATTACCCCTGGTGTGAAAATAACAGAACTCTCGTCGAAACAAACTATGAAGAAAACAAAAGGGTCGTATGATGTTGTCCTAAGGGAGCGTTCACTATTTATGGCAGGGGGTGTGGGTTTTGCTCAACAAATCCTCCAAAATGAAGCCTTGTCATTGCCTTTGGTAGTCTTATCATATTCATGCACAATCTAACCACAAACTCTAAAATCATTGCAATTTTTCGATTAATTCATGCAAAGAAAATAATCCTGATTTGTTTTTATATATCTAAAGTTTTTAAAGATTGTGAATAATCGACCACATTAGTTTTTACATAGGCCCTAATCATTGTTAGTTATATGGTATTTTGTTGCCAAACATACAACACTCCCAAGGCATCACTTTTACACTGAGGCTTAGCAAATCTGCTGCTTTCTAATAGCAAATGTTTTCAGTAAAGTGGGATTCACATGGAGAGACTCGTGTATTTGAGACTGGTGTAATTTACATCTTTACCGCAGTCAATGATAATTTCCCCTCTGTCCAAAAATCACATAGCAGAATACTGAAATTGAGCTTTCCCATTCTTCATAGAAAATGGCAGATTTGATTCACATGGAAGGACACAGCCAGTACATAGTCCCAGACATGCTCCCTTTCGCAAAGTACATTTATAATCTCTGACATGCATCTTTTTCCCATGTGAACATGTATGGGAGCACAACAATGAGACTAGGTGACCTAATTACCAATGGGAGGTAAGCCAGTCTCACATAAATCCAAGACTAAAGCCAAATCCATTTTTACTTTTATAACATTGGTGCCAAGCTTTCACTCTAAAGTATGCCAAGTTGGTCTTGGACTATTTGAAAGTATGGTAATTCTAATGAGTTCAATCCAGAGAATGTTATCACATTGATACATCTTTTGAAAAGCTATAGTACAGCTAAATACTCTCCAGAATCTTTTGGGATCACCAATTGCCACACTTAGGAAGGGATATCCCAATATTTGGCACCAGAGCATAGGGAAAGCCTTGCCATGGCAAAAAGAATACCATCACATTAATGCAGTCTCTTACAGATGCTGGGTGAAGATTCACCTAGCTTTTGTTATTATTTACAATCAAACCAATACTGCCAACTGAATTTATAAAGATTAAAATCCAATAAACCAGTTTTTGATAGATCCCTGCAAATAGTGACCCCACAATGCCAGTTGGCACTATTTTTTTCTTCATATGTTATTGGTATTTGGACTATAAACATGTGTAGCAGAGGTCACTTTCACTAATGTCATCAAATTTATGGATGAAAATGGAATACCCCTTTTATGCTAACCTTAAAACAGTCGGAGACCTATTACAAAATTGTTTTTATAACAGGAGGGCCAACAGCTCGCTTGATACCAGGTTGATGACCCTCATTGTCTGACCTGGAGACGGACTGACCATCCCTGATCTCTTGCTCAGATCTATGCTGGACTTTTCAGTTATAGCTTCCGACTTACGGGCTTTACCCTCACTGGAATTTGAATCCTTTGGCTTTGGGTTCAGACAACTTTGAGGAAGAGGTTTTTCCGGACTTTGCAGTCCCAGTTTCCTCTTTTCCTCAGCCTCTGCTTTGCCAGAATTAGAACCTGACTTATCTAAACTTCTGCTGTCAGATGCACCTAGCGCAGAAGCAGCATAATTCAGTAAAGTTGAGGTTTCACTTATCTGTGGTTTTGTTACTGTGACCCCCTCTTGTAAAATACTGACTTTTTGCAGTTATATTGGGACTTGCCTTTGGAACTCTTGTCCAACCTCCACTTCTCTTTGTAAGGCTTGTTTTTAGCCTTGTGATCGAAGTCCTATTTATAGAAGTCCTTTCACTCAAACTGCGGCTAAAACTTCTTGGTCATTTTGTCGACTTCTTGTATGTTGTCCTCAGCCTTCTTCATGGCTCCATTGAGATCTTCACCCCGCTCAGGCGTTCTGTTTTAGTAGAAACCTGGCCTGGGTAGTATCCGACATACCTCATGACAAAATCAAGTTAGAATCAATCAATTCAAAATAGGTGTTAGCCACTGGCGCTGCTTTCTCCCTCTGGTCTCAGGATCCAATGACCAGGCCCTGACCATCATGTCTGAGACCTCGGGGCCAGTTTTATCACCAGCACTGATGTTATCACACAGGCCCTCATGATAATTGTCAGCAGCATCTTTTTGTGGCTCCTCCTCTTCCTTCAAGAGTTGGCTACACCCAAACTCTTCCTCTAAGGCGGAGTACGAGTTTCTCTGCAAGTGTTCTTGAGGGGCTTCGTCACCAGTGCCAGTGGAGATGGGTGCAAGGCAGCACGTTTCTTTTCCCTCTCGTCCAGCATAACTGTAAAGAGCTCCTTCAACTGGTTCATATACCCAGTAAACAGGCGGTTGACCACCAGTTTTAGTTGATTTACAACCTCAATTTCTAGCCGTGGTCACCAAGTTTCAGTGTTAATCGCTGCCACACTGTGCCGCTCTGCAATAGTTTCCTGTAGGCTGCTCAAGCGGTGCAGTGTGAATGACCGCAGACAGTGAGCTTGTCAGACAGCATAACTCTGTTGTTTATTACACACTTTTCTGTGTTACAGGGACTTTGTAACACATCGCCAATCTCCCAAACTGGGACAAGATAAACCGGAAGTCCAACATGCCCGATGTATCACTGCGCATGTGCGAAAATGTTAATTAAGTCTACACTCTCTCAATCATAATCTCGGTAGTATTCAGTAAGCGTGCGTATAACAGAAGATACGCTTGGAGAGCAGCCAGCAGCGACTCACCTCAGCTCGACCATAGTTAATGTCACTGTAAAAAAATGACATGGGTAGGAGCGGGCCGTATTTGTAGGTGATACTAACACAGGTATATAATGATTAGATGTAGACTTAACAATGGGTTTGTGTCTTAGTTAAGGACTACGACAGAATACCGTAGGATACGATATCACGTATTTTCTCCAGGGCTAATCTATACGGGTCCCATGAATGTATTATGCTCATACATCAGCCCTGTAATAATATAGAATACATTACGTCAGTTTCTGACTGAATGCACTCCAAACCAAGGGCCAGGCCAAAGCACCACTCCCACCCACTTAGAAAAAGGTCTATTTCATGTACTTCCTCCCTGTGCTAAAAGTCTGACTTCTTTGTATGCAATCACGGATATATTATTTTTAATGGTAAAATAACAAACATAATAGACACTGCCCTTGTAATTACCATACAGACAAAAATGCAAGATCGAGATAGAGTGAACCATAATCGCGTGAATGTAGAGTAATTTATTGCTTTAGCTTTTTATGTCCTTCGTATACACATTGGGAATGCAGTCGTCATATATGCTCACAACAAAATTACGTGACCAGCATACCGTAAAAGGACATTTGTTTCAGGCTCACAAGCACAACACTTTGACAATATTGATGCCTACTACTATAATCTCGAGTAATTTACGAGGCAACCTCAAGCGTTCACCTTCAATTACTTGTACCAGTTTACCAGACTAATGACCATCCATCCATTCTTTCAAAGCTTTACATCAGGAGAAATTCACAGAACTTTACTGTACTGATATTTCAATGACAGCTATGTAAACATTATCATACATCTCCAAAATACTATTATTTTATCAAATCTAGCCATCAAAACATACGTGAATATTTATATGATATAGCAAGTACAGGTGATATATATATACGTATTTGTAAGATTCAACCTACTCATGATTGGGCATGCGATTTAGAATGCTATTTGCGGGAAAAGGAATGAAGGCATTTACATCATACGATTTTCATGAATATCTGGATGGCCCATTTAATAGGGACTTATACACCCCCCCCCCCCCCCCCCCACCCCCAACACCCGGATCTGTGTGGCACAATTTGCATAGCGCCAAACAGAAAACCTATGCATTTGAAATAGATCCCTCGTTCAATGTTTTCTCCGTTCTGTACAATAACATATCAACCCGGTCTTCATAATAACCCAAATAAATCAATATATACCAGGCGCTTTAAATCTAAGCGTTCACAGGGTTTATGGTGAGGTTATATTTGCTACCATTAACTAGCACTACCACGGACATTGGGTTGCAACTATGACAGCCAGGACAAGGGGTCCAATTAACCTTGGACGCTCGGCCTATAACTAGTAAGTAACTCAAAAACTGTTCTAATTCTACTCGTGTAATACTGTGACGTAAGGGGTGATACCTCTACTACTGTTCAAACCGCATAATCTTCATTGAAAAAAAGAGAAAGTTCTAAAGGCATCTCCACTGACAATGTCAGGTTTGCGTATATAAGCTAGGTGAACAAGAATAATTAAACAAAACATCATGCTGTAGAAATACTCGGTAAAATGAACCGAGTAATGATTTAGAAACTGTTATATGATGCAACATTATGCAAATCATAATTTACAACAATATGTAAATGATCATTCTAAATGGCCACTGTAGAGTAATACAGTGAATAAGGTATTTAATACGACAGTTAAAAAGCTTCCACATTGTTTTAATTACTACTAAGACTTTTTTTCCACAAGGATAAAATTTCAATCTAAGTAGATACTACAAAGGCGACTAGACTCAGATTAATATAGAACAAAGGCAGAAATGGAAGGGCTCCATTTGAAGCGGCAAAATAGCACGGAGTGGTAAAGGAAATCGGTGGGATAGGTACAATAGGGAGACAGTTCCAAGGTGCGTCTTGGAAAGCTCAATGGAGACTTCCAAGTAGCGAGCCATATTTCCCAGTATACACGTAAAGTAATAAATAAAACAACAATCATTTCCATCCGAACATACTACCCTCTCAAACATGACTGCTACCTGCCATATCCACCCATAAACACGAAGTGTTCAATTCAATAACACAGGTTGTTACTAAAAAAAATTACAAAAATATACTCGTGACTGGTGACTCGTGAAACTATTCCAACAAAAATGTACAAAATCTGTTTTAAACCACAATTAATGATCTTCTGTAAATCATGCTAACACCATGGACACACTTGTAATTCCTCGTAGGAAAAAGCTTATAACACCAGATGTTTAATTTCCCTGAAGGTGTGCATATCCGTGTATTTTCCAGCCATCAAAACGAGAATACCTTGCTTTCAAACCATGAGGACACTTTAAAGTAATCAGCAGTCTGAGATTGAGTTGAAATACCGATCTTCTCCAGTGACCTAGTCCATGATCTAACCCACCTAGTGTCTACACAACCCATACAGCTCAACACAGAATGAAAGTATAAATAGTAAAGACTTGGCAAACATCTATGACCAAATCATGAATAACTTAATGGAATGACGATCATTTGGTGACTTTTGATGACTTCTGCTTCGCGGGAGGTTTGCTGGTGAAAAAGATGTAAATATTGAAGTGGTCGGCCAATTGCTGGACCTGTGGAAGGATAAATAAGAAAGATAGTGGGTAACCAGAAGTGTTTACTTGTACAAATGATCTGAGAAAAAAATGCTGCTTTTTCTTTTTTTTCCCTTTTACAAATTTCGATTCACTCCTTGAAAACATTATGCAAAATGATGAGAGAGGATGAATACAAAAAATGTTGGAAACGACCCATGATTAATCCATGGATGATGCAGAGTGTTGTAAACTTCTTCAAATAACCAATTTATCGTTGGTGAATTTATAATTTGGTCCATTAGAAGAGGCACTGTCGTCCAGATATGATTAGCTTATGTTCTTATTATGACAGCATGCTTAGAAGATAGCACAATTAAACAGACACTATTGTGATATAGGGGTATGATAAATACTTGTCTGTGCCTTCTGGATTTTATGCATGTTATGATACACAAGAAGTGCACTTCCATAAACTGAATTCCACAAACGGGAATGACGCTTACCACACAAAATCCGTAATGCAAATGGGCAGCCATAACAACGAGTAGATACGTCCATAAAAGGTAGCGCTCCATTATGCCCAGGGGAAGAGTCACTACAGCCAGCACGATGGCAGTGAGCGGCAGAAGCAGCCAGTTGAGCAGCTCACAGCGCGTGTTGCTCATTCCATTCACTATCAACCGGCACTGTGAGAACAAGGCCAGGAAAACAGGATTCAGAACTATAGCTAGTTGGATGTACGTGTGAGCAGGTAAATAGTCGTCACCCAAATGGTGCGATTGGCCTTCTGGTCAAAGGGCTAATGATTACTAGTAACAGCAGCTTTGGGTCTAATTTGCAAATAAAAGAAATGCATTAGGACAGCAATGAGGGCAATCTCGGGAGTTCTCTGTCTCTCTTGATTCTAATAGATTTTCCAATTTCATTCCTTTTTTGGTGGGGTTTCTTTTCTAAATCCAAAGAACGGTCAGATTCGTTTTAGCGTATACGATTCATTTTAGTGTATACACGTATATGGAGTAGTTTAATTGCACGAGTAAACTATACTTTAAGTATTATAAGCAGATCAAAATTGACAATTTATATTTCACGGAGTGGGGATGATCAAAGTTCAAAGAATAGATAAGTAATGTCTTCCTTCAATTCTTGTAAAAAAGAAAACATTGCTGGATCTGTGATGTCAATCTTTTTTCAGAACATTTATTTCACTGTTGCATTATTTTTTACATTAGGTCCGGGTTGTTTGACATGTGTACAGGTGATGATACGTATATCTGCATTTGTTTGACATTCTTGTGCAACAAAATGCATAACGTTCAGAAAAACAGAAACAGTGAAATCAGGGTGGATATCATATCTGATATCATATCATACGGCTAGTTTGAGTGTAACATGATTACGTGTTTATAAAATGGCAGAGTCGGAAGCGTCATGAATGCAGTATGTTGGTGGTTTATTTACTGTTCATCTTATATGTTTTAAATTCTTTATCGATATTGAGCTGCTACTTTTGGCCTGTAACATTACTACATAATATGCCCTTACACCAATTCACGTATTGATAGATGAAATTGTCACTCACTGCGATGTTAGAGAAAACTGTTCCTGACGTTATGTAGAAAATGCGTGGTTCCTTCATTATGATCCCATAGGGAGAGAATCTAGCCCAGATAGTGAAGAGCGCAAACAGTACCACGGACCCAACCATGGGCCGCATACTCTCATAGAAGGACAGCATCTTCCCTGAACGGTCACGGTATGATCTGCAACGGGACCATGGTTCATGTTATACTCTTGGTGGTGAGTAAACTCTATCGGTACAAACATGTAATTTGAAATCTAGCAAGGAAATTACTTGAATATACGATGTAGCGTTTGATTTACACAGAATGAAGCACAGAATGTTTGGTTTTTACCAACATTATTTTAGAGCTAAATCCATATGCAAACATGTAAAAATTCTCTAACTCAATGACTGTGCTTTGATTCAATTGGTAAAAAAAAAACTATGCAGTTTTCTTGCCTTAAAGGGTACAAATTTTACTAAAATTGTTACAATATCTTCTCATCTATTGTCGATAGCAATAAATGTTAGAACTAGATTATGGGTGAATTATATATATACCTTTACATATGAACCGAACCATTTCTAATATCGAAAGTTTTGAGTACTTACATGTATACGTTCCACAAGGAAACGGGGACTGACAGAAGTAGAACTCCGACTGTAAAGTAAATAATCTCAATCGGTAAATGCAATTTATATCTAAATTATCTTTTCAATATTTTCTGCTTCTAATTACAAATGTATGTGGCTGAGAAACACACATCTTCTGAGGTACTCGTGCACTTTTAGCATTCCAAGGACCGAGAGTCAAAGAGGGCAGATCAGCTCAAGATTTTTTCCTTCATAATATTTTTAATCTCGCCTAGGTCAGATGTCCTTACTCTTCGTCCGGACAACCAAATCTACGCAAGAGTGGCCTGGATATCAAACAATGGTCACCGTCTTATCTTGTTCTTATCGTTATCTTATGTACATTGTTATGATCGTAGCTGCTCTTTAGCCAAGAGTGCACTGGGATCAGAGATAGTGCCACCCTCCCCCCCCCCCCCCCACCCCCACGAACAGATATCAAATGACTTACCCTGCATTAATAATTCGCATGCCTCTCCAGAAGTTTTGCCAATGAGCGGAACGTCAAATTTCCACATTTTATAGTCTCCGATGAATGTCAACAGGAAAACGACTGTAAGTGACTGAAGAAAAAGAAATAGACGTATATCAGGTAGCACTTTGTTGAAATGGATTTTTTTCTAAAGCACAATTATCAGGTTATCCAACCTCAGCTCTGACAAAGGGTTGATATCTCGCAGTCTGTAGTTGTCATAATTACGCCACCAATCAGTAGTTTTGTATGGATATGGGATTCTGCATCGAGATCCGTTAGTTGCTGAAAACATGCCATAAGTTTTGGTTGTGGAGTAATTTCATCAGGAAATACCGAGTAAGATCACATAGCAAACCCAAACGAATGGCGTATCTTCAATAGGTATGAAATCGAGTGCGGTCCAGATTTTATCTCGACTCTATCACTTACTGATTAGCTAATGCTTCTGCTATCATCGCCCACTGGATATTCTCTTTTTAGCAATACTCCATAGGCATTGAGTACAAGTTCCCAGTGTTATGTCTAGTGGGAAAAATATACCAGAGGTGAGATAAATCACAACTTTCCGTGAGAGGGTGAATAATGTAGCTGTGATGCCATCCATTATAAGCAAGAATCAACTATAGTAATATATTTACAGATGAGATAAAACAGATTAGATTAAAATATCATTGGCGGAAACAACTTACGATCGTAACTTGTATAAGCAACTTACGATCTGGCTAATATCGTATCCCCAAGGTAGATATAGGACGCCTGTGTTGTACTTCTCCCAGTGGGATACAATGAAGGTGATATGAACACATATCAATGTATAGTAGACACGATCTACGTCGACGCTGAAGTCACCGCGTCCAAATACAGAATAGATGCCAATGGGTAAGAAGAGGGTAGCCCAACTGTCCAGGCCATGATCGAATAGCTCTCCGAGTGGGCCACTTGTCCCCGTGCGCCTTGCCTGTTTGCCATCTGTGCCATCTGTTAAAAACAAATATTTTACTTTTATATCAATTTTTCTTTAGATCCGTGATGTGGAAAGGAAGAAACTTTTCAAGAGTATTGGTGTGGGTGAACAAGCGAAAAATACCTTGTTCTTATAGAAATATTGTCAAAATTACTGGCAGTAAAATAAGATTTCCAGAATTGAATAAACACATATAATTAAAAATAACTCAAAAGCTGCATTTAGTTTCACAAAGCACCTATATATCCCTTCACGACATATACCTATAAAATGCAATTGTCCAAAAAACAACAACCGCGGATTCATCTTTTTATACAGTCAATATAAGTTCCTCTATCTCAAAAGATGTGTGTACTAGCAATTAGACATGTGAGCGATGAACACAAAGAATAGAAGATTACGACGGTTCTTTGCATAATAGTAGCATAAATTTCTGGGGTATACAAAATCAATCATATCGTTTATTATATGCATTAGAATTAAATAAATGCCGACCTAACGTGTGGGCTGCGAATATACAGAATGAAGAAACCAGCCAAGCCCATCGTGGTATGGGAGGGTAGTCCGGGTAATTGTCACTGGCCGCGTAGAAGTGGAAGTCGTAATAACTCATGATGGCTACTTGAAGAACCAAGAGCATGAACCCGCCCAGGGTCAGCACATTGGGGGCTATCCATTTAGGATAAAACTGAAAGATTACAACAAGATAGAAGTGTCAGTGTGCTCTGTCTGGTCATGCAATAACAATCAAAGCCGATAGAACTAATCTGATCTGTTTAGAAATATTAGAATGATTTTGGGATAGAACGTTCGGTTTATTTGTGTAGGAAATACTTAACTGCATTCAGTAAAGATATACAGGTTTATCGCAATTCAGCAGAACATACTCTGATCGGCTGAAAAACCTTCTACATTATCTTGCAATAGTTTAAGATAATAATGATTCTGCAAATTGATAACAATAAAGTAACAGTAATGGCACAGCTCATAAAAAAGGTCTTCCTCTAAATTCTTGCGCATGTCATGATAGCATCTTATTTCGTAATGGAACTTTCTATCTAACTAATGTGGTTCGGGACTTTCTGTTAAACAAATGTGGTTTCTGTTTGCCAGATTGTTTTCTTAATGTAGTAAACTCGCAGAACTGGAAGCGATTCCTCTTATGGATGTCCATTGCTGAACTCTATGTATCTGGTTTTAGTGCAAGCTTTGACTTCATATATTTTAACTTTCATTACATTTGCATTCCATACTAGTATTACAAGATAAGATATCATACATTTACAGTAGTTTTGCATTAACATTCACCTGAACAATTGAACAAATCACATTGAAGGTATTCATATGGAAATATTTGGATATGATTGGCTACTTGATGTCTTTTGTATTCCTTTTCTTGGGTTTATGATGAATTAACACGGGCTTGCTCAATTTGAAAAACAACAACACTCACCTGTACACACCAGTTCCAGAAAGGATGCGTCACATAATTGCTAACTGGACTTGTATCAATGGCATTATACTGCAAAATAAAATGGACTTCACTGAGCAAGATTCCTACAATAAAGGAGACCAATATTCTATCGAAAACGCAAATAAGAAAGTTAATCTCTGTTAATGATGACGTGGCTTATAAGTATACACTGGACCTAATCCTAACAGTGATGCTACCTTGAATGAATGAATGGTGGATTCCATACCGTTACCAGAGTGTGCTCTGGCAGTGTCATCAGTGTCAGAGCAATAGTGATTCCCCTGGAAATGCTTGTAACAAACAAATCTGTACTATACAAACCCCAAATAGAGTTCATAGGTGTAGAACCTTTTCCGAGTTTCTTAGGCTAGTAATTGTCTACTAGGGAGGGAAAGAAACAAGGCGTCACCAGAAAGTGGCTCATCAGACATACTAAAAAAAACCATAAAAAAAGCATCACAACGTCACTCAATATAGTATCGTCCTATAATTCAAGGTACCTAGAAACAATCATCTAGGGCTTTAAGGAAACGTCTGGTGGGGATTCATAGTTTGATAACATATGATTTCCCACCATGCAGTTATAAAAATAGCTAATCTCAAGTCATTAATACATATATATTTTACAAGTGTACCTGGAAATGGATATAATGTAAGACTAATGTATCAAATGCCATTAGTTTACATATTGTAATGCTTTAATTACCTATAACTACCGCCACTGAATAGACGTACAGTTTTTATCATGATCTCAAGCAAACAGAAATAAAATAGCATATGTATGTCCCTATTGAACACATACCCAGGAACTTTTTGTACCAGTTCCTTTTAAATACAAAGACTGCAGGAGACGTTAAATTCCCTACATGTTTTAACAGTATTGCAGTATACATCTGGCTTCGAGGCTTGATAAGCCATCCTGACGTGGTTATTGTTTGCTACTGGGTGTGTAAATTGCTCGCATAGAGAATTACTCAGTGTTTACCTGTTGCTATCAAAGAGCTCTTTTAAACCTGTTCACCGTGACTCGGCATGGGGTTGAGGGCCTTGGCAGACCGACCTGGGGTGGGAAACTCTCGTACTTAACTTATGGTAATTTATTTGTTGGTCCACCTCCAAGTGTTCAGTTAGTAGGTATTGTGATGTTGCCACACCAAATGTGTAACACTGTAACACTCAGGCATGGACCGCAATCAACATGTGGACCCCAGCTGTTTGACTGAGTATTTGATTAAGAAATAAAAACGGCTCACTATACCGACATTGTTTGGACCTTGCACTTGACTATGTGTTCAGTAAAATATACTCGTTGAATTATTTTTATAAGCACGTGCAATACTACCCACAAAGAATAGAGAATAATTATTAAAAAGTGAAGGTTTACTTAAATCATAATATGACTAAAGGATAAAATTTGTGTCGAGCTGCAGGCTATATCCACATGAGCAAAATATACATCAAAACTAATCAAATATATGCCTAGATGCAATTGATAAACTATCTAAAGAAGTAATGATATGCCTCTTAGCATAGGTTTTGCGATCCTGAAAGTGACAGTATTCTACCATACCACAACCTTTGTTTGTATAGCAGAGTTCGTACATTAACAGCCCAATATAATTCCAGGCTTTTTCCAGGCTTTTCCAGGCCCTAATATGTGTTTTTCAAGGCACCTAACAATGTGAATAAATACCATCTTGCTAGTGGATGAAAAGTCATTCTTTGCTTTTTCTAAAGGGTGCATATCATATCTGGTCGCTGTTTTTAAAACCATGTCTGATTCATCGCCAAATTTAGTTCAGATTTTCTTCATCTTAATTACTACCTGTGGAATTTTTTTTCCATTTTTAAATATGAAAACAAATAGCCAAAACCATGCTATATTATCAGCAATTTGCTATAAACAGTCAACTAAAGGATATTTGGATCTATTCAATTCAAGTAACTGAAATTCCATAGGCAGTCAAGAAACATAGTTACGAAAAGCTAATAATGACCAGAATTTCATTCACTATAAAAGTTGTTTTTATACAAAACTAAATCTTCCAGGCTCTTCCAGATTTTTCCAGACTCTCTGTAAGAATTCCAGGCTTTTCCAGGCCTGGAAAACGCAAAACCATAATTCCAGGCTTTTCCAGGTTTTCCAGGCTCTGTACGAACCCTGGTATAGTCTCAAACCAACCAAGAAACAGGCCAGCTGTCTGTACATATGTGCTATTTTCTGTTGAGTACGTTCGGAAGTTCTTGTGACTTCACTTAGTTGATCAATGCTATTCTATTCTCCCCTTAAATTGTCAATTATACAAATAAAGTGTATGTATGAAATATATTGGATGAGTTTGAGGACGCTAACAGATGTATGTTTCCCTATGCCAGGAACGCACCTTGGTTATATATAACTTGTTTGGATATGTGCGACGTTTTATAGACGCCTTGAGTCCAAGACAATTTTCCTTTTCAGGTATGCCTTAAGCTCACCCTACAGACGCCTTGAGCCCCCCCCCCCCCCCCCCCCCCGCCGTTGGATGTCTCGATCCTGTAGGTGTAAAAGCTTTGAAAAAGTGTACTTAATTGGTGGTTTGTAGTCTTATTTATTATACACCTGTGCACGTCAGTCCTATAGTTACTAACCAACGTGCAATATATATCATTATACAAATGTGGTTCTATGTTCTAGGTATATCGCCTGCTCCTACCTATGTCGTTTTTATGGCAGTACAACATGTACATGGCGTACGGGGATTTATCTCACCCCTGGTACAAGTTTAGCCATAGGAATAACATTAGAAAAATATACTCAACGATCAGGCTGGTAAAGTGACAATACTACGCCACGGCCGTGGCGTAGTGAATTTGCTAAGTATATTCTGATTATTCTGAAGTTGTGATGATATTTAATGTCATAGAAAGGGGTAAGATAAATCCAGAACTGCACTTGAATCGTAAAATAGACAATACTCTACTCGTTTAGCTGTGCCATAATCGTCACTCGGCTTCGCCTCGATGATGATTGCGGCCCATCCAAACTCGTGGAGTATTGTCTATTTATACGATTCTCGATGCAGTTCTATATAAGTATGGGATATATTGGGTATGTATGGCAGCAAAACGCAACAAATTGTCCAAAGGCGAAGGTAGAAGATGACAATTTTAAGATATATCTTAATACAAAAATAGACATACTGTATCTATATGTGATAAATACTTGGTAAAATTGATGATCAGATGAACCTCTTCCTTCAGCATTGGTTCATCTGATCGTCAATACAGGTGTGACCGTTCAGCGCCACCTAAGGGCCCACCGTCTAATTATGCAACTGCTCGGACAAACACAGTGAGTCCAGTGGTATTCATATGGAAACACACACCAATCCCACCTAAAGAGTGAATGGTGGGTGTGATTGTAGGAATATTGTTTTTTGACAGATTAAATTGCTGGAACAAACTAGGGTATTGCATCAACGAGTCTGAGCTGTCTAAACTTTATAGTTGATAATTATCTTGGTTTTAACTCGGAGAAAGATAAGCTAGGCCTGCCAATGTATTATTGTGTATACAATATGGGTATACCTGTGTTATCTAAACTATATCTAAACTATTGAGCTGATATGCATGTATGACATACCAAATTAGAGCTGGAATACCATAGAATATGGTGCAATCACTTTAATTTCTATGGGAATGATGTACATAGATATTATAAATGTATCTTCTTCATACATTCAGAGATCCAATGCTAAAGTATACAGTAGAACCCCACTTCCGGGACACCCCGCTTAAGGGACCACCCTGCTTAAGGGGGAAATTTGCTCGGAACGGCAATTTTTCCCTCTATTAAGAGTTCATTTTAACCCCGCTTAAAGGGACACCCCGCTTAAGGGGACATCCCGCTTTAGGGGAAAGTTTTTCGGTACAGAAATGCTTCAAAACCCCGCTTAAGGGGACAGTCTGAAGGGACATCTTAACAAAAACATCCCAGATTATCTAAAAATACATGTTTATGTTGCCTGTTTTCACAGGACAGACATATTTTCACACCTGCTGAAGGTGGCAGGTAGGAGGCCCGCTTATAGGGTTAGCAGTGGGCAGTTCAGGGCGGGCTGGGCGCTTTTAAGGTGCTGCAAGAGGCCCGCGGTAAGAGGTCCCCTTACAGGTTAGCAACAGAGAGAGTGAAAAATGCCTCCTGAGGTCTACGCCTGGAGCTCAGGCATCTGACCTATATTCTTCCTGACTTGTTCAAGTCATTGTTGGCATTTTTTTAAAATTCAAACAAATAATTAGATTATTCATTATTGGTGATTGATAGGGGTTTGAATGTTTCCTGGGTTTTCCCAAACCTCACTGGCATCCCTGTTTTATATTTATTTGGTATTTATTTTCCATTTATTTGCTTTTTAATGTGTTATTAATAAACCTTTTAACTTAATAACCAGTGTTTCCTTTATTTATGTCGGTATTCTGTTGTATAACCATTGGCCGACTGAAAACCCTGCTTAAGGGGTCACCCCGCTTAAGGGTACACCCCGCTTAGGGGTCCACTTGGCCCGGAACGGAGGGTCTCCGCGGGGTTTTACTGTATATTTCCAGGGGTATGTTTGGCTGCGAGCATTGCGTAACCACTTAGAAAATGTGCGACACCAGCCTATGGAAAAAGGTCTATTTTACAGCATATTTTTGTCACATACAGAAACAGTTACCTTGTTTCCACATGTTATAATATACCTATGGTCGTAAAACAACGCTTATCCAACCCCACTCTAATCCACATAAAACGGCCAGTTGGAACTCTATTTGCGCTCACCTTTCCTCCATTTTACATAGCTCACACTAGCCCATACTTCAGATAAAAGATACACAAAATATGTATGGAAATGTAGGGAATGAAACAGACTCTGTCAAATTAGAGAAGTAGATTAGTTATATGGTCAAATAAAAAAGTTATTTGTATCCCCATCACTTCGATCTATATTTAATAAAGTATTTATTGGGGAAAAAAACCCACGAAAATATTCCCAAAAATGTTACTAATATAGGTGATGGCTTAAGGCATCCAGCAAGTGGGCTCAATGTGTCCTCGTTTTCGCGCTGGCAAGGGGCTCAAGTGGTAAAAGGCCCAAGGCGTTCAACTCCCTACGACAACGGCGTACAGAGTGGCTTAATATCATATGTCATTAAGTCACACAACTTATGCAACTGTATACTGGCTACAATTAAAAAAACAATACACTACTCGGTCACATTGTTTTTCATTATATAAATTAACTAAGGCATAAAGTATGGTATTTATTTCACAGCTATTCTTATTGGTCTGTTAGTTATTAAAGGTGGAATTATATTTACACGATTTAGTGGCGATCATGTTCACGGTATGTTTTTCCCATCCTGATTTTCTCTCGTTCATGGCAGTACGCCTATCTACCTGATGCATGTGTAGCAATTCCACTGACATTCTACAAGACTCGGACAAGACTATGAAGAGACGTCACGAGTTTGAGTCTGAGATTATTTATGCCACGCATTTTGTTGGCTCCATAATTTCACGAGTCGAAGACGAGTTACATTTCGGAGCCAACAAAATGAGTGGCATAAATAAGCTCAAACTCAAACGAGTCGCGTCTAGATTTTATCCTATCCCGTTTCCATATTTTTTCAGTATCAGAAAGTAGTGGCATAAACAACACTTTATGTCATTAGGGGTAGGATAATAGGACACGACCACATGTTCGAGTGCCACTCGCGGCAACATTACCGCTAAATTCGTGTAAATGGGATTCCATCTTGAATACGACTTATGGTATCAGTCATCATCAAAAAGACTGGTTAATCCCTTGGTTTGCTATGCCTTAGCATCGGATAAACTATATACTGTATTACTTTATATATGAAATTGCTTGGTTTCAAGGATCAGGTCTAAATGAATTTATAAGCTGGAGAAAATTAGTCCGAGAAACTTTGACTGCCTAGCAGACAGTCAGAGAGCATAACCGCTTATTCTCATAGTACAAAATATCAGGTCCTTGGTTCTCTGTAATACTGTCAATATGAGTGAATGTTTATGCTCTCTTACCTTCAGAAATGGATAATAATTCTTTTTTGATGATAAAAGTCCTGTTTTGTTCCTTTGTGTTACTTTCGGGAGCCGTTTTGTACAACTCATTTTTTGTTGTAATTTTTGGCGCCTGCAGAATGCATTAACATGGATTTTACAAACACTGGCTGTTCTATTACTTAGAACTAATGCAAAGGTAGGAAATTACTGTCATTTTACTGCATTTTGCCTCAGAAAACTATCTATTACAAAATCAGAAAGATTCAACCTATATTTATAAGGAAAACGGCTGCTGAGCTGAGATGTACATTTTTGGTCGACTTGTTAACATAGAACTCTATGGGACTGCTCTCTGACTGTCTGCACCGCTTTACAGTCAGAGCCTCTCGGACTAGAGAAAATGTGGTAGAAAGCCTGTACAACTCTATATTCCCCGTGAAGAAATGATGTCCACTCCTAATTTGGACAAAGTGTTTTTTATTTATTCCAAGTAGTCAACGTTTCGGAGTTTTAGCGCCTTCTTCAGGACAGGGATGCTGGAGAAAAGTTCTCGAAAAGTAATCGAAACTAAAAATAAAAGCACCAGTCAAAAAGATGGGGGAAAGACAGCTGAAACAGTGAAAGACGCATTGCTATAACAACTACAAATAATCTCATAACAAAGCAACTTTTGAATAATTGTCTATGACACTCTATGGTATCTTCTCGTGTGATACCACTGTGCACATGTATATGACTTGAGTTTTAATGGGCGTGTACCTTTGGCCTTTATGAAAGTGCTCAAACACAAGCAGAAGGTGAATTCGGTATATTATCGCCCACATCGTTGACACGTTACCTGCCTTAGTTCGGCTCAGTTCTTCACGAGTCTATATCCGCATTATTCTCACGTGCAAGTTTATCTTATGTTTAATACAGTAGGTAGTGTGACATTCGACTCAATAAAGATCAATCACATTCAGCATGGCAGTCACAGTAAAGAGTAAGACATTGACAAATTCACATCATTTGCACTAGACTTTGCCTTGCCGACCGGCTTTTCCAAGTACGTATTTTAAGGATGGATTTTGTTGGGTTTGAGTACATTAAGGAGTCCCTGAAGCTGAATACAGAGTAAATTTCCTTATTCCAATGCAACACAACCTGCCATAAATGCCATATACATACCTTATATTTGTCAAATCCAGATATAATATCTTCACTTAGGTACTTGAAAGCCATGTTTCTCCACCTCGGGGATCAGTCGACACCAATGTAAGGATCTCATTGGTTGTTGGTGAAACCACTCCCTCCACTCTTCAAGCCGAGATCCCATGGCATTGAAAATCCCAAGCTGCATCGAAGTATCTGCTAACAGAGTGTATTCCCTCACACTGCGCCGCTCCGGTTTATCGCTCCGCAAAACGAGTTTCTGTAGGTTGCTCTAGCGGTGCAGTGTGGTATTCCCTAGCCTGGTAGCCTGGCCAATGCGCTCACTCACATAGTAGTGCAAAATGCATTGGGACAGGGAACCAGTTTATGCATTCCCTCGCGCTTCGAGCGGATCTCTTCGTGTACAAAATCATCACCACAACCGAGTAAAACTGTGTTCGTTGAGTGTAGAAAACAGTGGCGACATCTAGTACCACTTTCTCAAAGTAAGTTATCTGGTACCAAAGCACACAAGTTTTGCGGTTTTGATAGGGGGAAATATAAATATGGACAGAAACACTCCTGTTGAAGTTGTGCAAGGTAATCCCGAACTTGGTTTTACCCTTTCTGACATTAAGTGATAAAGATTACAATGGAAAAATTGTATTTTTTTAGAAGTTCAAGGAGAATTCAGCCCATGGACGTTTACTTTGTACTGTCCTCAGTCTACACCCCACCTCGTACTGACCTAGATTGGCAACCAACCCCTGTCTGCGCTCAGCTGCGACTAACGGGCATAGCAAACGTCTGCTCTGTTGGCCAGTGTACACCCCAACACCCCCTTATTAAGACTAAAGTTAAAACGTTTCTAGATGGATATCGTCACGAAACGCCAATGGGCATTTTCACGAAACCCCAGTTATGTATGGAAATGTAAAGGTAGATTAGCATTTCGACCTCACAATGACAATTGACAGCCTTAGGCTTATCCTTAGGCTTAGGTAAATTACGGTATTCACCCCTGATCTCCATTTACACTTACAGGGCCGGGTACACTGGCTAGCTTATCCTAAGTTTCTGTAGCTTATAGAGCCTAACGTTGACCATTCTTTGGACAGATTTCATATGATCATTGAGGCTGAGCGTTGAATTTAGATACCCGGTATATAATATATATATACTCCCAGATATAGATAACTGCCACAATGACTATTGTCATGAATGAGGAAGCACCTCTTGCTTGCAGACTACTTCATTAATTATGGCCGGGAGGGGGGAGGGTACAGTTTTTGCACCGACTGGTAAAAAAAAGTTGCCCCCCCCCCCTTGGAATACCCAAAAAAGTCCCCCCCCCCCCCACCTCCCATTGATTGACATACTTGATCATTTAGCTCGGTGGCTAAGTGGTCAAGTATGGGAGGTTGTGGGTTCAAACCCCAACCCCAATACCAAAGACTTACACAAAAATGGTACCCACTTCCCATTCGGCTTAACACCTGTCATTAGAATGAGGAGTAAGGTGCTATGGCCCTATTGAAAGAATGGCTGTACCGCCAAATTTGATTATTGTACACACAATATTCCCTTCATAAAAATTGCTTGAAAATGAAAAAAGTAACAAGTAGCAAATAAACATCTGTTGTTGACAGCACAGCGCCAATGAAAAAAGATGGGGGAGTCTGGTGCAGGACTGAAACACAGGCACAGGCAAATGCTTGAAGTGTGATAGCATCAAGCACAATGCCAACTGGTTGAAGTAGGCTGCACTACTATACAATGCTATGATGGCAGTTTGAGTTGATGCTCCTAGTCTCTATAGTTGTAAGATTCTGCTAATGTTCTAACTCAAAAGCAGGGATGCGACCCCTGCCAAATTGAGGCTGTAGTTGGCAGCTAGCCCGTGCCCCAGACTCTGAGGCCGGTCAATATCTACGCAACCGTATCGAACGGAATTGGATGTTCCGTCTGAGAACCCAAATCCCGTATGGTTTGAATCTGATAGATGCACCCATCTACTGATTTGTTGGTCCACCACGTTCTTCCCGTCCTAAACCCATTGCCTCGTCTAAAAAAATTTATGTTACCGGTTTAGTGACACTCTATATAGGGCCCCGGAGTTTACATCTCCTTGGGCGCCCAGGACCTTCTTCTTTGACACACTGGAACTTTGTGTTCCTGTGGTCATTGCTTTCTCCCTTTTCTGTGCACATTTTATTATTTTAATAAAATGGTCAGGGTCTACACAAAGTGTACTTCCCTCTAAATGTGACAATGTCATATGCCTTGAATCAGCCTTACTATAAGATGCCTGAAGAGTCCGATTCGGATGAAACCTTGGAGCCCCACCCCCACATTGTTTAAATAAACAGTGTACATAACCAAGAATCTGCTTGGTTGACTCTGTTCCCCAGCCGAAACATGCTGGGAGAATAGCCGCGGCAGTGTGATGTCACTGTCGTGAAGGGTGGTTGTTATGCTGCATTGTTCTTTTAACAATGTCCCCCGGGAGATTGCATAGCAACAGTTTGGTTCTGACATGTAGTTGTCACTTTCAAGGTAGCATCGGCTGTGGTTAGAAGTGTTTATGCCACGTATCATTAAAATGCTTTCTTGATTTGTGCCATCAGGTGGTATTCATCAGGCTCCATTGCAGGATCTTAACACAATTTTTTATAGTCTGGCATGGTATGAGGGATCCGTGGTATGAGTGGATCAATCCATGGTGAGGCAATACAGAAGGAAGTACCTCTTTTTTGCATGTAGAACCTCAAAGTACTCAATGTAGAGTTCTCAATGAAGAGTTCTCTTTGCTCATAGTGCTTTTCCATAAATATGGTAATCTAATTGAAATGAGCAGCAACAGGGGCATTTTGTACCAGTTGATGTTGTAGTAAATACTCCTAATTCATCGATGTTGAAGAAAAAACTAATGATCTTGTGAGACTGCATTGATTCTGGGACAAATGCACTAGTATTTTGTCCATTATTTTCTCCCTCTACATCAGTCTTTCAGACTGAGGGAGGGTGTACACCCATCTCCCAGTAGAGAAACGGGATTGTAACCATAGACACTGAAATTCAGGGAGTGATACAACTATGGTTACCTTGTGTGTTAATCATTACAATAGTGTAAATCTCAATTCTTTTCATTGAACACAAATATGGGAGTCTGCCTCATTGTTTAGCTAAAAACGTCGACCCCTGGCAGAAAGTGAAAGACATTTCACCCACCACATGGGAATAGCCCAAAAAAAAGTCCCCCCCCCCCCTTTGGATTACCAAAAAGAAAGTTGGCCCCCCCCTTTGGAATACCCCAAAAAATGTTGCCCCCCCCCCCCCCCCCTTGGAATGCCCCAAACAAAGTTGCCCCCCTTCCCCCCTAAAAACTGTACCTGATCACCGGGCATAATTATTGAACGCTCCCTTAAAGGGCTTAAGGCCCAGCCCCACTGGTGCGACGGATTCATCGCAAGTCCACAAAAGGCAATAAACAGTGGGTGAGGGTCATAAAAGAGGCAGTGTGATGCGAAAATTGGTTACCCTGCAAAAATCTTGTTTTATCACCCACTAGTATCTTGTGCGCATGCACAAACATGCGCAGTGTTGAAGTCCATGATTGGAGAGTAAGAAATTCATCAGTGCTCAATTCCCTAGATTGTCAGGATTTAGCGTAATCTCTGTTAGGAGTTGTAGTGCAATTTGCCCAAATTAGGAACGTCATAATTAATATGATAACATAATCATACAACATTTAAGAGCCTAATATAGGAGAAATAAAACATATTTCCAACTAACTTCTATAGTGTAAGACTAGTACCATATGTCCAATAGTCTGTGAAATCTGACCGGAAGAGCGTGTCCAGACGTATGCGCATATTGAGTGGGTGATAACAAAAGATTTTCGTAGGGTAACCAATTCTCGCATCACACCGGCACCTGTCACATTGCACACAATCGCTTCAGTGGGGCCAGGCTTCTGCGCATGTGCGATTGTGTGCGATACAACATCATGAAATGGGTCGTCGCACAAGCATGGAGGGGCTCCCATTGTATTCATATACAATCCCTCTCTCCTGACTAACCCAAGCTGGCTCTACTACTGGTACATGTGGTACGCTACAGTAAATTATTAGCTGCAAGTGCCAGGCATCAGGAGGTGTGAAAGCTGTGAAAACGGCAGGCTGTGGCTGTTGGAGTAGACCTGTCACCTTTAGAATGCTAAAACCTGCCACATGCACCTCAATTACTGAATCATTTTAAACATTCTATAAATAGATATATCAGAGTTTCATGTGTGTTGACTGGGATGAAGCTCAATGTAAATAAAAAGGTAACCTGAACAGAGGAAGAATGAGAAGCATTGCAATGATTTCATCGCACCAGTGGGGCATACCCTCGGTTTTTCTTGCGATTGAGTGCGATGGATCCGTCGCACTTTTGGCCATAGATATCGCCGGCTGGCCGTTTATGGCCCCATAAAACGTGTGCGACGATCTCGTCTCTTCAGTGGGGCCAGGCCTTAGTTAGTCTCTTGACTATAGGTCTAGTGCCATACCAACACGACAGTCTTGTTCATATTGATAGTGCGTTGGTATAACACCACTGGGCAACTTGAGAAACAGCAGTTTGCAATTGTGAGGATGCTATCCTATCATCCAGGTCAGAGTTATAGAGGCCAGATCATCTGCATATTCGATGTTTGTTCAGGGTGCCACATTCTGTATATTCACATATAGAATAAACAGCGATGGACCAAGCACTGACCCCTGCTGGACTCTAAAGGTAACGTCAGCCTGGGGGAGGCAAGGGCGTAAGAACATCTTGAAAGTGTTGGGGGGGGGGGGGGAGGGGGGGCGAACTGAAAAATTGCTTTTTCTTGGTATGAAGTCGGACTTTGACATTGACCTGTTCCACTGGATTTACCGTGATCTGTGAAAAGCCATCACCACATGCTAAAAAGTCAGACTTTGACATTTTTCCACAGTGAAAAGTCAGGGCTTAGCCATCATTGCATGTTGAAAAGTCAGACTTTGACATTTTTCCACAGTGAAAAGTTGGGGCCTAGGCATCATTGCATGCTAAAAGGTCAGACTTTGACAATTTTCCACATTGAAAAGTCTAGGCCTAGCCATTGTTTCATGCTTAACCCTTTAAGGGCGAATGGTGCCTTGAGGCATCATCCAGCCCAGGGCGAATGATGCCTTGAGGCATCATTTCTCAAAAACCTACAAAATCGTTTTAAAAAAAAAATAATGGAGGAACATTAATGAATTTTTCACAGAATCTGTGTATGATACCATTATTAATATTTATATTCAAAAGAAATAAAATATTTAAGATTATATATCATATCACGTGATTAAACAATTGAATTATGGGTTTTAACTACTGTGTGCCCGTCCCCTAGCGGTATACAGTGCCACCAGCACCTGTCCTCAAGGCGGTAGGTTGGCCACAGGCACCCGTACTTAAAGGGTTAAGTCTCAGACATTGACATTTTTCCACAATGAAAAGCCATGGCTTAGCCATTGTTGTATGCTTAAAGACTTAGACAATTTTTCAGGCTGAATTGTCAAGACAGTTTTTAAACTTAATTGAGTAAAATTAGAAGCAGCTGACATTTTTGGGTTGGCAAAAAAGTGGGGGGGGGGGGGGAGTGCCCCCCCCCCCCCCTATTCTGACGCCACTGCAGGAGGTCTGACCGTTAATAGTAGTTATTTGCTTTCTGTCATGCAGATATAGTTACTGACCCACAAGATAAGATCACTCGGAAGATGAAAACTGGATCATAGTTTCCTATCAATAGTTTATGTGGAATGCAGTCAAACGCCTTCCTTACATCTACATAACAAACAGCTGTTACATGGTGCCCATTGGTCTGCTATGAAGTACTCAACACACTCAATGATACTGTAGTGGGGCGGGAATCCAGCAGTGTTCGGACATTCTTCAGAAGATGGCATGGAGAGTCAATCCTTACTGTGCCGAGGAGAGTCAATCCTTACACGAGAGTGGTGCGGCGGAGGCTGGGATTACATAACGCTGGGTATATATACTCAGAGTTTGCAGTAGGTCGACAGGCTGTCCTCGTGCGCCTCTCCCTGAGAGCGGACCCTTGGACACTCATCTTTGCAGGCAGGTTCTCGTAACCTTCCTAGTGGTTAGGTGAGTCTTTCAGATTAGCCTCTCCAGCATTACGCGGCACACAGTGCTGGGGTACTGTACTTGTGGGAAAGATCTTCCAGATCTTTCCGGGGAGTAACTTGTTAATAAACATTCCAGTTTATTAAAGGCGTGAGTTGTGTTTTGTGTTACTAAGTTCGTGCAAATCTACCGAAAGCCGAACCAACCTACGTAATTGTTCGTAGGGTGGGATCCCTTCAGGAACTAGCGTTCCGGAAAGGGGTCTTCCAACCTGCTAGTCAGGCGGCGACCACCACAATACCTTGATCAATTAGAATGGGGTACGTCTGAGCAGCTGGGCAACTGCGTCTATCTTAGGATCTATTTTGAAGGACATCTGTACATCTTTGAATTTACCAATACCTGTCGTTACATCTAGATTATTAACACGTGGCTATAACACCTTTATCACAAGCCGAAAAAAAACCTGTCATTACATCTAGGTTTTACTTTCATACCTGTTCTGATAACTCTAATAATAGTAACAGCTAAGTAACCGATCACATTAACAGTATACACACTAAAACAAACACCGAATTGTACACTACAACATAATGTATTGTATTCATTGCAACATTACATAAACCTCTTCGTGGTGGGTAACGCAGGATCGGGTGATGCATCAAGTCATCCCGTGGGAGATTTGAGGCATCATTTTCCAACCTTTTTGGGGTGATAATCTAAGAAATATCGATCAATAAACCATGAACTTCCAAAGAATGTAGGTATTTATATCATATTGAAGATCTTTAGGGACATCAATAATTATATAGTCACGTATCATATATCGTGTTTGTTCGTTAAACTACCCAAACAAATAAACATTATAAAGTTGTCAAATTATCATAATGAGCCTGTAGAGACTCGTCCCATAGCGGTATATACTGACACTAGTACCAGGCCCGGCGTGTGTGATTCTGCTGCAGGCGCCCACCACCATAGGGTTAAGAGATCTATATGAAGTTTATGTAAATCCAAGACTTTTGACAACTGTATAATAATTAACAATTGAAATTGGGAGTACGAGGCAAAGCCTGACTGTTTACCACAAACGCTACCGTGTGAATGTCGTTTTCAAGTGAAAACGATGACGCTGTCATCGTCGAAGGTTTGCCTCGCGACATGACGTCACGATGTCAACATCGCTATGGTAGCGACGTAGTGGGGTTAGTTGCTTAGCTGTTGGTCTAGATGTCAACAGATTGGGGCAACTTTGATCTAACCGTATTGGTTACGGATAGAGCACGGTTTCAACAAGTGTTTCCTCAGGCGTTTTGCTGTGGTAAAAAAAAAAAAAAAATTAACAATTGGATGACATGATGGTTTTTTTTACTGTTTTTGACCCACTCCCCTCCCCCTTCGTCATGTTTTGTCATACAACCATTTTGGGTCATGGTGACTCCCTTCCCCTGCTGCTGCATTTCTGGACGGCACCTAATCCTCCCTAACTTCTTGTCCTACTTCAGTGGTTCGCATTTCATGTTAAACCTCATTACATTATTCAGAGTTTGTGAAGTCCGTGGATGACCTGCAAACCGAGCTCCAACGACTGAATCGTAATATAGAAAAAATAACTGGTCAACAAGAGACTGTGTCAAACATTTGTGAAATATGGGTAAGTTGCATTTGCTTATCTTGTGAATTCAAAATCTAGATGGAGGTGTGTCAACTCTCAAATGTATTGTACTTTTTTCAATTTGGAAGTAGGGATTAGATAATCAACATTTCATTTTTACTCGAGATAGTGTAGTCATAATGTGATATCTCTCAGCATACATAGATACTTTGTCGGCATAACTATATGTATATATTTTTAAAAAGCTGCATTTAAACTTCGGCACAATATCGCTATTGTATATATTTTCTTCCTGGTGTGTATTTCCTCAATACCGCGGGTATTACGGTATACACTTGAAGAATTGCATTTCTTTTGTCCATGACAATTTTGTTTTAACCTATGTCTATGCAATATCAATACGCATTTGCCGTTTCTTATCATTTAGAAAACGCTTGTACCAGATATGTAAATGCCGTAGTTTCTGCCAGTGTGTCATTTCCAATCTGATTGTGTAATGGTTATGATCTAGCAGCTTCTTGTACATCGTGTTTCTCATAGGTAAAGGTAATGTATATATTTATGTAAATGAGTTAAATAAAAAGTCCAATAAACCAATGTCATTTATCATATGAATTTTATTAATTATGGCCACCCTCTGTTCACAATAACTTTTACTTTGTGTAGTACAGTCTCTATAAATATGTATGTATCTATTATTTCCAGAGCAACTGGATGGAGAACTCGGCAGTGTTAAAGGATATTGTGGAAAAGCAGAAGATTTTGCCGCCAGATTTACCTGCCCAACGTACCTGACAAGTGAATGCCTCCTTCATCACTTTATTGCCATCGTATATTATCACATTCGTTCAACAATAATAACGCAGATCATTCCCATCATATATATAAAGACAATTTTAAGATTAGATTATGTTCTAAGTAGTAAGTATATACATTGCTCTTTTTGTCTGTTACATGAAAACATTTAAAGAGCAATTTTAAGGCACAGAATAATTTATAGCATCAGGAAAGCACCTCGAGATTCATACGCCGCTCCTCCTGAAACGAATAAATGATGAAACATATGTATATAAGTATTGAATAGATTGGTGTATGTCAGAATGTAAACAAGTAATGTTTTTAAGTATGTCTCTGTGGTATTTGAATGACTAAGAACAGTCTGAGAACGATATTATAGAAATCAAGTATTAGCTCAGAGATTGCAATTTTGCACTTTTTCATGGAAATCCTTGTTTTTATTTCCAGTTGTTTGAAGCTCCCCAGGCCCCCCATTCCATGGCAAAACTAATGTGTTAACCATGTTTTCTCAGTCTCTCGGAGGCAGTAAATTCCACGTTAAAAATATTTCCGCTTTTCTTCTGACCCCAACTGACATTGCGGATTAACGGATTGAATTCAACTAAAATGTTAAAATTTTAAAATTATGATACCCCAATGGTCATTCTAGAGGCCAACGTAAATCCGAGAAGAGAATATGTAAGGGCGGGGGGTGGTTCAAAATAAAAACCTGAAAAATGGGGAGCATTATTTGACTCATTTAACTTTCAACTGAGGCTAGGAATTAACCAAAGTAGCCCCATTTCCCATTTATCAAACAGTTAACCGTTATAAAACGCGATGGTGTGGTGTTTCCTACTAGTCTCTTGGGCATTTCCCCTCCGTCTCATTCAGTATGAATACAGTATACCGATAAACCAGTTGTTATATTGACACTGATATATGTTCACTAATGATATATGGAAAATACACATTATGGAATGTAGTATTCCGCTTGTACTCCTGTTACTTACTTCTGCTTTTCTTCTATTCTTGGTAATCTGTCGGTCATCTTCATCGTCCCAAGTCTTCTGGAGATTTTCTCTGTATCTAAAACGCAAAGGAATGAGAAAGCCACAACATAAATTCACGGATGAAGACGGGTCGCTTCAACGTTACTTTGTTGAAATTAACATTAGTGTCGTTCAAAAGTACACAGCTTTTATTTGATGTTTACAATTACAAACACTTTTGACATTGAAAAATATTTTTTCATAAGTGGAGAGGACCTTACTTCCGTGAAAACCATAATACCCATTAAACAGCATTTATATATCATTTATAATATGTAAATATACCAAAATGGAGGCGGGGCAAAACTATTTAATAAAGTATCTCGATGTCTTGATTAGATATGTGGTTATTTGCATTATTTGTCTCATTAGTTACTATAGGCAGACTCATGAAATGCCGACTATAGTCGCAATTCCATGCAAATGCGTCCCTATCCATGAATTTAACCAATTAGATGTCGGTGTATAGGTGGAATAAAATACAGTTTTATTATTCTACAAAAAGACTTAAGTGGGATTCACATGGAGAGACTCGTGTACCTTCAGCAGGGTTTGTCAGAGACAATTTCCCTGAGATTATTTGCTGGTACCTAGTCTCCTTGTGTGACACCCCCAGGTCTCAATTCCCTGAGACTGATGGGGAGAAGGGAAAATCGTCGGCGTCAATTTTTTCCTGCTAAGGTACATAGTCTCAAAAGATTTGGAATTTAAACCTATTTGAAAATTTTCGGGCATTCTGATGAGGCTGATGTACCTCCCACTGATAATGAGGGTCCCCTAGTACTCAGTGGTAAAGATTGTCTGAGACTATGTACCATGTTTGGCCTTCCTTGCGAATCAGATCCGCCATTTTCCCTAGAGACTGGGAAAGCTCAATTTCAGCATTCTGCTCTGACATTATTGGACAAAGGAAAAATTATCGGAGACTAGGGAAAATAGGTGAAGTACACTAATCTCAAGTACATGAGTTTCTCCATGTGAATCCCACCTTATCTAACGACTTGGCTTGCATCATAAACCAATTCTATTTATATGTCAAATGAATATACATGTATATATATATATATATATATATGTCCATCACGACTTAAGTTAAGCTTCATACCATTATTTAATGTAAGTAAGCAATTCAAGTAGGCTATTACTTACTCATCGGAATCTGGGTTGTTCTGAGGATTCCTGCACGCCTCTAGTTTCGCTTCAAGTACTCTCACTTGCTCGCGGTCTAATGACTCTTGATGTTTTATCATGTAGCGTATCCCTGTCATTAGAAATAAAGCAAAACATCATTAGATTTGTCATGAAAATTTGTGAAGAAAATATGCCAAAACGTAGCAATGTCTAGTAAAATGCATGAAAATGTTACCTATCTAAATATAGGCCAATAATTAGTTCACGAATTGTGTGGTTGCTCTACATTTAACATCGTGCAATTCAATTCGATTGGAACAACCCTTTCTTTGGAAACTTAGAATAATGTGTATTAAGGTAGTTCTATAGAATGATATTTATGGTTGATCTATCTAATAAAGTATTAATACTAATCTTCTGTACTCGTTGATACTATATATCACCACACCAAACAATCTCAAGAATATACTAAAATCTTACGTTTTATTTGTTCGATCGCTTTCATAAGCGTTTCATTGGTTCCTGATCCCAGGAGAGTGTTTGCAACATAACTGAAATGGAATACTTATGTATACCGTAATCATATCTTTAATTATTTCGTTAAAATGAGATTTGCATCTAAAAAGGAAGGGACTATCCATAAATGACGTCATGCTACTTCTGACCATTTTTGACCGCTCCCCTCTCACTGGTCATGCATGGTCATGGAGACTGCAACCCCACTCTCCATGTTGCATGACGTCATTTATGGACGGCCCCTAATACGGTGAAGACACAATCAAACATGATTTCCTGTCATTATTATTTCTTTTGGTAAATATATATCTGTATATGACAATTAATCATACAGTTACTTCCCTTTTGGTATTTCAAATATTTCATTGTGTTATTATAACTCTATCCGAGTTTTAGTCACTGAGAGAGTGGTTTACTTTAGCACTACTAGTATTTTATAACTTTGAAATTACAAATATGATAAAGTATTAGTATTAGTGATCAAATCTGCTCACAAATAGCCTTACCTGTCAAGATTGATATTGACTTTAGAGCCACTGGACAGTAGTGCAGCGACTGCAACCTAGAGGACAAAGATTTATATTTTTAGAGAGGATTAATTCTATAAAAAAAGAGAGGATTAAATAGAGTAATAGAAATTTAAATATATATATTTATCCTGTAATATATTCTACAATAATCGCTTCATTCCATGGCAGTTGTCAATGAAAAACTGGTGTTCAACGTCCTACCTGAGATGGTGCAAATATAAGGGGCACGTCTGTGTTATAGGACCGGTCAATGAAATCCTCTGCACCGCGTCGTAGCTTTTCAGGCTGGTCTATTTCTGGACATCTAGTCTGTTAGAGTAATGAAGTTTCAATTACAGAATAGCCTTGTTATAACTTTCTCTTTACAATCTATAGTATCTATAGGTTAGGTCAGCCAGGCTTACCTTATTTATCAGTTAAGCTTAGAAAGAATCCGCATAATTTTATTCTCCGTTGTTTACAAATTTGTATTTCATATACTGTACATTGTAAGTCAACACCATCTTTCTTGCAAAAATACCGAAATTTTGCTATACATGTAGTTCTTTCCCTAATAACTTAAACTTAATATGTTCTTGTTGAAGATTCCTATATCTTTGGTAAACGGCTCTTTGTGCTAAAGGTGTTACTATTATCCTGTCATCAACTTCCTGGGGGGGGGGACCTAAATCCCATAATAATACATCCCATAATTCTCACAATGGTATATAAGCTGCAATTTAGCGGAGACACTTCATTTACACTCTAGCAGGCCTTGAAGGATGTTCCCCCAGGCGCCAAATCGTCGCTTTAAGCAAGACCAATTCCTAAAAATTGTACAATTGTAAAATGGTCAGTAAAAGAAAGACCCAATTTATGGGTTCGTGGGTGGTCAACTCAACATATATTGTTGGCAACTACTGATCATATGGGAGATAGTGGAACTTTTTCATTAGTTTCTTCACTATGAACGTCATTGAAACCATCCTGTGTTGAAAAATCTCCGAAAATTAAACCAAATTTATACCACGATCTCAAAGAGTCAAATGGCCAGACCGACTATGCTGTATTAACCTGTATGAAGGAATCACACTGTGTGTCAAATAAATGTAAACCGTGTTCGTTTATTTATGCAAGGAAGAGCGCCTATTAAGGCGATTGTATAATAATCCAATTACACTGAATTAAACAAAAAAAAGTCAGAATGCATACCTTGATATCGATCAGCTGGCCCTCAAGGGGGCGGTAACAGTTGTAGACTGTGAGGTGGTAACGAAGTTGCTGCATGAGGAGCAGCTCCTGAGTGAGTAGCACGTCTGTGGCGCGCTCCCTGTCTCCCTTCAAGTTCACGACGAACTGGTTGATAGACACATTGAACTCCTCCACTTTGCACGCCAGATAGACACAGGTGTACCTGTACATGCCACCATACCAGGAGCTGGTTATAGTCTGTGTAACTAGTACAGTGTTTTTATAATCAGGTAAATCGTCAATGGTTATATGTTACTACTCTATACAGTATATACTAATTTAAATTTTGGTACCTTTAATACTCGAGTAACATCAATACATACGGAATGGTGATTCATAAATCTAACTTTTCGTAAGATATATCAGATGTTGTATTTTATCCTGAGTGATCGTTCACTCTTATCAAAATTAGTAATACAGTAGAGCGAGTACGGTCTGGAAACTACCAAGGACCGCAAAGCCTTTGCTGGTACTTCCTCGGAGGCATGGCGGCTTTTTGCATTAAGATTACATCCAGGACTTTGATATATAGGTCCGTGATTAAATCTAGTTATCAGTGAAATCCAACTAGGATTAATTAGTAAAATACCTACACGATGTCTTTTGGGTGGTAGTCCATCACAGAGTTATGCAGGTAAAACCTTTTCAAGTAAATCATACTCGTTCCCTGAAAGAGATAGAGGGCTAAGAATTATACACTAGTGACTTATCTAAAACCTCATGAAATTAAAACCCATGTCATTTTTCTGGAAATTGAATAGGATGATCGTGATGATTGTGCAAGTTATTGAATTAGAGAACAATATTATGATAATACTAGCGATTTGTCACGTCGTAGTTGGCTGCATGCCCCCCCCCCCCCAAAAAAAAAAAAAAAAAAAAAAAAAAAAAAAAAACCAGCAAATTACAAATATTGAAAGACATGGCATGCCCGAGGCGGGGTTTAAAATCTCTACCTTCAGACTGAGAAACCAAACCAATTACTCAATACTGCCTCGCCACTAGTAGATATATACCCAAGAGAACACCCCCACCCCAGGGGATTAATGGTGAAACATAGTAAATTTGACGTGACGGCAGAAGTCCTAAGTTGATATTGAAAGTAAATCTCAGGTTCAGAACTTTAGATCAACAAAAAGTATATCAATTTTCGAAATTGTAAAGGAAAAAGGCCCAAATTCCATAATTACTGAAAGAAATATAACTATAGCTCACACCAGTGTTCTGTACGCGTCGACTAAAATATTACTTGTTAGGCCAAATCAAGTCAATCGTTTTATTAATATTGGGTATTGAGTAAATATGGAACGATCCATCATGCTTGTACAAGCTACAAACTCTATGATAATTTGTAGTTCCTACAGAACGCAGTATGAATGCCTCGTTCCGTCCGAATCGTAAATTATCAAAGCATTTTGTAGCTTGTACAGCATGGTCAGGTCGTTCTATTTGATTATTATACACCTGTGCACATCAAACTTACACTTAATGACCTCTGCTCCCTATATCACGTATATTGTGTATGACACACTGCCGTACATTATCGTATGACCAGGTTCATTTGCCTGTGATGGCCACTGTATGGCTATTTATGGTAATTTCTTATTACATGTAATTGTATAAATTTAAAGGTTTATAGTAAATGAAAACCGACCTGGCGTTTGTATATTAATATTTACTCACTCCTGATCTCGTAAATTTCCCCCGATGCTGTTAGGCGGAGGGGCAAGTATTTGACGGTACGGGGATTCATCAACATTAACAGATCAAACGCCCAGTCTGTTTTCCTGATTTAGTACCCCAAATCACACTGAGTGGTAAATATCCATGGATGCAAATATAATGTATGGACGTGATCACCTGTGTCAAACTTCTCATTTGTGATATCGTTGTTCTCCGCCAAAATCAAATTCTATATCGGACGATCAATAAACACAAAATACTAAACATACTGACCATAACATATGAAGGCATAGGTGGTGAGAAATGCTTGCAGAATTCCTTCAGAACATACTCATAATGCCTGATTATTAGGCGTTCTTCTGCTCCTGTTAGGAACGAATCTGGGTGTGAATCCTGAAATTAAAAACAAACGTATTTATTTCTCATATCAGAATCATCAGATAGTGAATATACAGCGAAAGATATAATCTATGTCTAGGGATGAGCTTTGCGTCTCGGACAGACCCCACTATTCCTTTCCTGACACCATTCTTGGACCCGCTTCCATCCCTCATTCTACATACATGTGGTGCCCGGTTAGACTAACATGAAAAGTCATGACACAGAGCATCTAGACAAAGAGTAAACCTGAAATAGATGAAATATTCAGTTGTGTGACGGATAACCTATTATTATTGCCTATCACATATAAAACGTGTAAATTCTAGTCGGATCCGCTTGGAGTTTATCCCGCACATAGAGACAGAGTGAACCAGACCTAGGCATGGAGACTGAAGGGCCACGAGAGTGCAGTACATCCTGCTACATTTCTTTCTGTTTTTCTACACAGATGTATTTCTATCCTTAGGATTTGTTTCTAGCCACATTGAAAACATAATTTAGGACTAGTTTTCTGATCTCCTATCATTGAGAGAATGCAATGAGATCACAACATTTCGCTCGTTCCCTACCATGAATCTGGTAGGACCTGCTTGCAGTTTCTCCCGAACATAGAGACATAGTGAATCAGCCTTAGGCTTGGAGACTGAAAAGCCACGAGAGTGAGAATATTGTGGGGAGAAAATCCTTATCCAGCTTTTCTATTTGGTAGATCGTTATACAGATATGCTTTTTCTCGTATGATTTATTTTGAGCCATGTCACAACCAAAGTTTAGTTCAGTCCTGTAGTTTTTAGATCACAAAATTTTACCGGTAGTCGGTAAAATCTGTGTCCCATGAAATGATGGTTGGGAACTAAAGGGGGTCTTCCACCAACATGACAAAAACGTTGTACAGCGCCCGTATGGTGGTTGCTGGCAGATCTGCTCTATTTGATTCATCTTTCGGGTTTGTGAAAGCACACACCAGATTTTTCAGAAGGCGGAATGCGGCCAACGTCCACGACGCGGCGCCACTGTCCGCACCTTGCTGCTCTGTATTGAGCGTCGGCTGGGACGTCGGCTAGAGGACCTGCTGGCACTTGGGGTCATCGTCCGAAACATTTGTTCGGTGGAAGCACACGCCAGACGCTCGTACGGCGACCACATGAGCGTCTGCTGGGGTTTTCGGTGGAGCAGCGACGCATTTTGAAGCAATTTGGCCAGACGTTTCAGCCGACCTCTGTCGAAAGTTCGGCTGGAACGTCTGTTTGCCTCGAAACAGCGGTTGTTTGGTGGAATCGACCTTTAAAAGTGCCTCTGGATGTTTTTCACCCTGGATCCCCAGGAGAGGCTTTGCTGCTGGACCTTTGTCAATTTTTCCAGGTAGTCTCATGTGTATGACTCCCCCCTCCTTCTAACAAAATCTTGAGTATAGCATTTGTGATTTATAAAGAGCAAATGCTTCCAGGTGCTTTGCCCCCTGGACCCCCTAACAGGGTCTTTGTTATTGGACCACCGAAAATACTCCCAGGTAGCCTCAGATTTGAAACACCCTTTCCCCTTTCTAAAATAAAGTCCTGGATTCAGCTTGTATAATCCAAAAGCTTCCAGAGCATCGCCCCCTGGATCCCACAGACGGGATTCGGCACTTGACACCAATGTCAACTATGTAACCTAAAAGGCCATCTAATCAGTAAAAAAAACAACCATAAACTTTGGGGGGCTGAGCGCCCAAGACCCTAAAGTAAGTACTTTGCTCCAGGACTCTTGCAATCTGCCCAGGTAGCCTGAGGTGTGTAACCAACCTCCAACCCCTTAAACAAAATCCCGGCTACAGCTTGTATTGGATAAAAATTACTTCCTCACTGGGTGTGGACACGCTCTCGGTCCCTGTTGGGGTGTGGGAGCTTGCTCTTCTTGGAACATAATTATTATCATATAGCAGTTCAGAGATATTTCCGATCAAAATATCGAGGAACAGATTCATGTACACTTACTATGTATCCGCATTACTACATACCTGGAAATTATTGAAAATAGCATTTCACAACTGTTTCGAGAATGACTGGTTTGGTGGTATATAGGGCCGAATGAATATTATTTCTTCACTCAGTTACAAACGGAATCCGTACTTCTGTTCAGTAAAAGTGAGGCAATCGCACATAGGTAAATGATAATAGGGATACCGATTACGGATGTCACAATTCCATAATTTCTTGATGAGTTCCTGAATTCTGCTACCCGAAATCAGTTTCCCTCTATCACTATGAAATGGGACACAGTCTCCATTATCCACAGTTGAAGAAGATTGTGAATGAAACCCTCCTAGAATGCAAATGGCGTCAGGAAGAGATGGATAATGTTGTTTTTACCTCATCACCATTGCCATATTTTTCAATAAAGGCATGGTTGGTCTCTTCACGGAGACGTGTAAGTTCTGTCACACCGGAAAATGTCCAATATTTGAGCTGTGAACTTGTGGAGAACATCTTGATCTGAAAAAATAGTACACAGTTTATCAGTTTCTAGCACATGTAAATACATTCAGTCCTGCTTCAAACAATGAACTCGTAAAGCAACGGTACCATAATAACATAGTAACGATGAGATACTATTCATAATGTCTTTTAGAATTCACCGAGGACATTTACATCACACTGAGGAAGGGACCACAAACCACAAATTAATCCCTTGGAGCTGTCATGCTATTTAAAAAAACAACATTTTGACCCCCTCATATCATATACAATTTTGAAATCACTGAAATTTCTCTGGAGATAATATAAACAGATGGTATAGACGTATTACTCTCACGCATTCAGTCATCTAATGTTAAAGAATATGTTGCCAGGTTTGGCTACGTTTGTTTGGTTACAGGCATTGCTTTAAAACAAACAGAACATGTGCGACATCAGCCTGTGCAAAAGGGTCTATTCAATTTAGACGTTAATGACTTCATTTGAAACGGTGGTGGTGTCGTAGAATAGAGTCGCCTAGAAATAGAATAGGATTTTGTTTTCATTTTGTTGAACCTCCCAGGGAGCCCTGGGGCTAAGGGGGGGGGGGGGGGGGTCTGCGGCTGAGGGTATACATAATGTAGGGAAAACCTCATGTAGTCCGAGAGGCTCTGATTGTCTAGTGGTATCTATCAGACAGTCAGAGCAGTTTCGGACTAATGTCATGATTCAGTTTTTCTTGTTTGTTTTACACCACATGGGTGGTGGCCAAATCTATCAGATGAATTCAGATAGAAATCTCACCCCTATATATTTACCTAGGAGAATGTAGGGATTGAATGAGTTCTGACCTTTGACATTATAGAAGTAAGATAAATGAGTATATAAAAATACGAGACAAATCTACACACTGCCGCTGACGACCACTACTTCTGAAAAAACTGAGTCTCAAAGTTGACTCGTGAAGAGATTTTTCTCTGTCTCCTGAACAAGAACCTGTTCCGCTTCCCCATGGGGGTGTGGGTCGGGGGTCAGTAATTCTGATTCAGAAAAAATTGTCTCGTTTGAGACTCGCGCTTTTCAACAGAAACACAGAGGGCCCCATAATATTAAACTTTACTAGTCTTTAGTAAGATGGGATGAGGATATTTATTCCTTGTCTGTGTTCCTTTAGTCATAATTGGTTTGCCCAAAAAGGGAATGTTGAAATGAATGTCCTTATAAAAAAAACCTCAATGATTCAGTCACAGGGCGGATTACACTGGCTCAGTAGGCTACCTAGTCCGAGAGGCTCTGACTGTGAAGCGGTGCAGACAGCACCGCTACTGGCGCTAGGCAGTCAGAGTCTCTCGGACTATAGGCTACCCTGATAGGCTACCAGGGTAGGCTACTTCTGAATGTATAATAAATCCCTCATTGTCGCTCACCCCGGTAAGAAGCCTGGATTTTTTAGTATATTTTATCAATAAATTACTAAATTGATCTCACAAGGTAATGACACGTACCGATGACTCATTAATGAAGGTATGAACAATCAATGTAACTTTTCGCACCTTTTAGATTACAGTTTCTGTCAGTATTTTCAACGGGCTACACACTTGCTGCTGATACCCATTTGGGTTAATATTCAAGTTGACAAAGCTTCAGGACACCAGCGTTGTAGTTCCGATAGTTTACGCGTGGTGTCGCCAGTGGTAATAGCTGTTGAAACTTATTTAAGCTGAAAAGGAAATCAACCTGTCAACTAGAAGAACCTAGGGTAAGTTTGTGGATTAAACTGGAAGTTTAGTATTTTAGATATTAGGTTATAAATGTCCATTATGGAAAATGCTATTCTGTTAAGTAATTATCAATTAGAAAACAAGAAACCCCCAATTATCGCTCAAACTAGACTCTCGTGGGAGCTGTATAAAGTGTCTTTACCTCAAAGGAGATATTCACAGTCAGAGCCTCTCGGACTAAGTTATATATAGTCTTGATAAATAGAGGGGTTTTGTCATCACATTTGGAGGCTTTGTTGTGACCACCTTTACCCCTCCTAGCCACTGTATGGAATCTTTGATTTGAAATAACTTTGGAATGAAAAAAGATATTAAAATAAGATTAAAAGGTATGTGTGGCCCCTAACTTTGGCTAAAATGCTCCATTATTTGCTTGCCAACCATGACCCTGACTTCACCTAATTTGTAGATTGTAACCATACTAACATACGGTAATAGTCCAATAGTAATAGATGTGGATCTAGTTTTGTGTAGTCATGACTCGATCCAAACTGCTGCGTTTCCCGTATCAGTCTGACTAGCTTCGTGTAATCCGAGAGGCTCTGACTTTCTGTCTGGTGTCCGCACCGCTAGTCAGACTCAGAGCCTCATGGACTAGTGTTATGAAGTCCGATAGGCTCGGACTGAGTGGTGCACACAGACAGACTACTGTGATTTTCTAACTTTGAATTAGTTCTAAATAATAGAACAGACAGTGTTTGTAAAATCCATATCAGGGCCAAAAAGAGGAGAGAGACAGATGGGAATGTGCAGGGTATCGTGGGTGACCTAGTTCTAGAATTGAGTAGAACACAGAAGTAGATATCTACTTTTCTTAGGCCTAGAGTTTAGAGTAGTGATCTACTCGTTTGGTTTCCATTTACCCTATCCCACACAGGGGGCGCTAAGGATCTTTGTATCCAATATGGGGCTTCAAAAATAGAAGGACCTTCAACAAGAGACCAAATAATAACAATCAAATATGTTATCCTAACCAATAAACAACAAAACAAATGAACATGCATATCCTTCCTAGACGTCACTAAGGCCTACAGCAAAGCATAGTTAGAGGCAAAAATGAACAAGAAAGGAATTAATGGAGATACATGGGGCATGATAGACTCAACTCACCAAACACATAACAGTAAAAATAAACACCAAACACAGATCAACAAGACATAGAAATCAAGGACAGCATCAGGTTAGGAGGAATCCAAGCGGAATACAGAGCAATAATGGAAGAAATAAACCAAACAGTAGAAGAACTAAACCCCCAAATTGAAAACACACCAGACACACCAAAATGCCTACCATGTGTAGATGACGTAGCAGTATTAACAAACAACACTAACCAACACCAACAACTACTAAACATCATGAATGAAATAACAAACAGATACAGAATCGAGTATGGAGAAGAAAAATTAAAAACAATGATAATAAGAAAAGGGGATAAATCCCAAATGAAAATAGGAAAGTTCTACAATACACAACATCATACAAAGAAAACATCGACAACCAAATCATAGAAATAAGGATAAAAACAGAAGTAGCATACCAAACCATAATATACATAGCCAAAAATAACATCTTGAAAGGGGTGGAAATGGAAACAATATGGAAACTAACAGAGACATGCATCATCCCCATAATCACCTACAGAGCAGAAACATGGCAACTGAATAAACAACGAACTAAACAAATTAACTCAATACTTGACAACATGATCAGACGACTGTTAAAAATACCCAACACAACTCCAAGAGAAAACCTCTACATAGAAACTAAAATAAAAGACCCAGAAACACACATGATAACAAAATGCATAATACCCTACTGGAAAACACAAAATCTAAAGGTAATAACACCAATAACTGACAAGAGCAACTGGAAAGCAACAACAGAGAAACTAATCTTGGAACTCAACATGAACCCCACACTAACTGAACCCTCAGGAAAACCCAGTGAGAAACTATAACTAAAAAAGCAATACACCATCAATGGAAAGAAAATATAACCAAAACCATAGAAACAAGGTACTTCATTAATAGAAAAGACTAGACCAATAACCAAGGACCAAACTACCTAACAAACTTATAAGAAACCAAAGAAGCATAATCCTCAAACTGCAGAATAAAACCTCAAGGCAGTACTCAACAATGAGCTGCAGGGGCTGTGGCCAAAACAAGAAACCATCCAACACCTACTAAAGCAGTGCAAGGCATTACACCAAACAGACTAAACCAAAGCCTAAGCATTCGAAGAAAACAAGGACAGCCTAAAATAAACAGCACAAAGAGCCAAAGCAATAGAACAGCACATAAAGAAAACCAGGATTAAGAATTGGTAAAATGAGTTGTACAAAAAGGCCCAAAAAGTGACACAAAGAAACAAAACTGGAATTCATATCCTCAGAAAGGATTTAGTATACGTCTCTGAACATGGACATGCACTGGCATCAATAGGATTACCTAGGACAAAGGAAGTGCTTCTCTGTACTTTAGGACATGTGCTCTGTGAATGTTCGCTAGACAGACAGGAGCTTCTCAGACTAGTTTTATGATACCCGATTTTTCCGGTCTCTCGGCGCGTCCGGCCCCCGACGCTAATGGTGCGTCCAGCCTCGGCGGGTCCGGTCCCCATATCCATTCCAGTCCATTATTCAGTTTATTAAAGCTTGGTGAATAAGGAACATCTTCGAAACCTCCATAGGAGTGCTGTGACGTGATTGAGTATCAACACTCTGTGATTGGTATAGCCATTATAATTATCACCTGCCTTGTCATCCTAGGTTGTGGCATTTACATATATTTACAGGCACCCAGTACCTCCCAGCCCTCCTTTTAGATACACTGATAATGTGGATTTCTTATCAGTTGACCATCTGACTTAGTGACAAGTTAACTTCTAAAATTTTCTGTACAAATCAATCTGCATGGCAGTGAAAAATATAGGTTTTTATAGGTTATATAGGTTACTTTAAAAAAAAGGCCCATGAATAGAACTATAGGTTTTTATAGGTTTTAAAGGCTTCAATATGAGGCCTACATTTAGGAGTGCATAAGTGATCTTGAAGCACAAGCCAGCAAAGTCATGTCTCCCTGACTAGAAAATTAGGATTACCATTAGATACTGTTTTAGACTTATTTGATTCAACTGCACTACCAATCCTTAGGTATAGTGTTGAAGTGTAGGCATATGGCAAGCATATTGAACTAGTGGGCGAGATGCTGTGAAAACTAACCAATAGCTCTAGTCAGTACCCAGTATTCTTCCGTTCAATAGTACAACCTGGATCTATTTAGAACATAATCTCCTTTGCAAGATTTGGAGTGCGCCACCTCTTCGTTACAATAACAGGGATGGCAGTGAGGTTTCACAAAAAAAAACCGGAAATATTTAAACCCCTATTTCTCAACAATTCTTTACGGTTAATGATGTATTTGCATTAAATATGAATAAATATTGGTATACATGCAACAGGGATGTCAGTTTGGCCCAGGATGTTTTAATGTGGTATTAACTACCACAAAGAGACCAAGAAAACACGGGGATATACCAGTCTTTGCCATGGAATGAGAAAGTTTCTGGCTTGACCATTATAAATTTCAATGAATTTGTACTTCATATCATGTATGCTAATAATCTACATAGATATTCTTTCTTGTAAAGTTGTAGAACAGTGAAAAAGTGCCATGGGCGAAAGCGGGGAAACTCCTGCGGCGACCGACCCAGATCAGATGGTCAGCATGTACAATGAGATGTTTAAATATCGGTATACAGACGATGATGCGGAGTACGTGAAGACTCGAGACAACCCTCTCCCCAATCCACCATGCGTAGAAAACTGGTACCAAAGGCCGAAACGGAACTTCGATTTCACAAGGTATGAAGCTTTTCTACTCTTAGCATTGAGTCTTCCTCTTTAACAAACGACTTTTTTTCATCATCGGTATATTTTCAGAGCCTCGTATAATACTGCTGCTATCAACGACTTATAACACTTTATATCCAACAGTCTTATTTACTTAACAAGATTCATGATTCCAAACTGATGCGATAGTATAATTTGTACGTGAATTTAAAAATAAATACTATCAAGAGACGTCACAAGTTTGAGTCTGAGCTTATTTATGCCACACATTTTGTTGGCTCCATAATTTCACGAGTCGAAGACGAGTGGCATAAATAAGCTCAAACTCAAACAAGTGGCGTCTAGATTTTATTCTACCCCGTTTCCATATTTTTTCAGTATCAGAAAGTAGTGGCATAAACAACACTTTATGTCACACCCGTGAAATAAACAAATCCCATGTTAAGCCCATAGCGTTTTTTATTAGGGGTAGGATAAATGCTTTTTTCTATTCATGGTGACCTTCAATAGAGCTGTAGCGATTTTCAGACCAGATCTCATTACCATATATCCTTATTAGCAGGTGGACAGTTGGTCTTTAGGTTATGGCTATAGCCTACTGTAGTACAACTGCTTGTAAAGTCACTAAGTGACCTGACCACATTTTTGCTTTTTATAGCTCACTAAGTAGAGATAGGAATATGTTTTCTGTTTTGAACAGAAGGTTTTATGACCATACAATATATTACAGTTTTAGTATTTAGTATTTTGACATGGATTTTTAGAAATAAGAGATTTAAGTTTGGCGGGGGGGGGGGGGACCTTTTGAGTCACAGATCCATTTTTTAAGAACTCCTTTATGGACATATTTATACCTGTAAAACTAGTTCAATCATAATATAATATGCCTCAATAGAAAGAGAATAAAAAAGCAGTAGGTGCTAGGAAGTGGAATTTTCCAGGTAGATTCTATATTTACTGAGATATTCAGGTATTTGTTGAAAGTGGGGGGGGGGGGGGGGGGTTATGGTGAAATGTGCATACCCAAACACAATATTGATTTACATTCAGCATTAGTGTAACATTTACCATCTCCATATGTGGCACTGACAGTTGCTTACACCCTAAAAAGTGTCATTATTAAGGTGAAATGTATATTTGTTCTGCTATTCATGTATTTTTGCCAAATCTCATAATGGAGGGGGGAGGCAGTAGGTGTATGAGAAGATATTTTATTCATCATATTTACACACAAACAGAGGTCAAACTGGTTCATAACTTTGTTTTAGGAATCAGTTGAGACCCAGTCAAATGATATTGTTTTGTAAAATCATTTGTAATGTCATTTACCACCAGATATTGGCTTGACCTACTTTATTGGTGTATATAGGAACAAAGTTTTTGTTGGACCACATGGGCAGGCAGCATGCAGACAGGTCTGTGTGCACTCATCCATGAGGCAAAATCGTTTTGTATGTAGGCATTGTAGGGGATTGGCAATTGAATCCCCTACATGTAGCTAAAGATAGGTGTGCACTGATCCATGAACTAAGTGTTGACAGAGGAATATGCCTTTGAATAGCCAATCAATGCAGGTCCTTCTCTATTCATGGATTTCCTCCCTCCCTTCCTCCCTTTCCCTCCCTCCGTCTCCCTCCCTCCCTCCAGGGGGGCTTCCTTGTTATCATAGTTATTAATTACTGGCAGACCGTTGCACTGTATTTAGTTTTAAAGGCGTCCACCTGCTCATTTGGTCTTTAAAGGCCAATATTTCTATTTGGTAATGCACATTTAGCTCTTGTTTACTTTGGTTGTGTAACATACGTAAGTTACTGACACTAGAATGCTTCGTTTTAATACAGGGGAGGTCGAGGAGGACGGGGTGGCTATAACAGAGGTCATGGTGACCGGTATCACGGCCGCGATAACCGCGACCAGGACAGGTGGGGAGGCGGCAACAGGGTCCATTATCCAGGGCGACGCGACGATCGACAACAGAACCGCTACCAGCCATATGACCAAGGGCAACGGCATCGACAGGGTCAGTGGAGGTAGTGAACCCTCCATCCCTACTCAAGTTATGGTCATAACTACACTCGGAACCGGTCATGAACTTATCAACAAAATGTAATATTCCAGTGGTGCTGTGTTGCAGATCTCACATCAAATTTATAAGTGGTCTGCACATGGTTTACCATCAAATTAAAAACACCGAGAAAAAATAGAAAAAAATATAATGGATGCCTTGTTTGGCCCCGGTGTTTAATTCAAATAGGCCAACTAGTATTTTCATCGGATTTTTACTATTTCGTACTAAATTTATTCAAAATACTAATGAATTCAACAAAGAATGACGCCTGAGAAAGTACAAAAATTTGTTTATTCGCAAACACTTCCTTTCATACGAACATTGATGCAAGTATGCATAATACAGTAAACTGTCATGGACAATGGTACCTCGCTGTCCTACAAGACTCATTCTTTCTTAACGGGAAAAGCGTAATGTTGTAATTTGGTGAAATAAAGCGTCAAAGACGTGTCTCTAAAATGTGTGTTTGGTCAGCTGGCAAGACTTTTTATTTTTTCTAAACAACGGGAATCTGTGCACAAAAATATACCTTCACTGATCGGTACGACACTCATACATGTTGCTCAACTGACTCAAGCGAAATCAATTATAACAAGTGAAAAAACAACGAATGTTGCGTGGAATTTCTATGAAACATGTTTTAAGAATGTGAGTGATGGTAAAGGGGCATAAAATTGTACATTGCGATACGTATATATTGATAGTGATATCTCGAAATCGATCGGTTGTCAACTTCACTGATTCGGAGAATCATAGGTGCGAAAACGAAAAGACGAACATGGAAGGTTATTTGACTTATTTAAGTGCACAGATTACGTATGAAATAAAGATTACCCCCACTGACGAGGAATACAGTTCAGCTGAAGTGAATCGAAAAATTGCAAGAATGAGTGATGTAAAAGTCTATCGAAAGGATACTCCAGAAGGTGCCACAAATAATTATCACAGTTGTAACCACTCGTTTCCCGTCAGTCTGCATGTATTCTACGTAGATATCACAGAAGGCGCCATTGGAGATGTATAAATTCATTCTACCTTGGCAATTCGTTTACTGCTGCAATATACATAATATACAATAAATAAAATAAGTACAGGTACGTTAATTCTAATACGAATATACAAGAGTTTTGGCTAATATTTGACACATTAGAAATTATAATGAAGGATGATGATTCTAAGCCTCTAGATGAGTGGATTTACGTTCCAATGGAAAATGTTAGAATTTTAATGCCTTTTCTATACAAATATACGTGAGTACATGACTTTCATGATAATCCCCAATGGAGCAGGTTATGCGAAAAGGAAGACTAAACACTGCTGCCGCGGGGCACTGGACGGAGGAGTTGCACTGTGATATTAGTCGACCTCAGTAACATAGGAATACTGAAACATTTGGAAGAATCTCGCGCTTGGGACGGCATACCCCTTATAATGGGGTGTTTTAGGTTTACATTCAGTTCTGTTCAAATATTCAGTCACTAATACAAATCTGCCTTTAGTCAGCATTGATCCGAGTTATTTACTGAAGGTTCTCGGTTGCTTGTATACAGGTCTGGGTGACGGCATCTGCGTGTGTCGCGTAACCATAGCCACAGGTCTGTGTACATTGTCAGGCACTTGAGCCAGCATGCTCTGGAGTTCCTCAGAAGGAGGCATCACCTTCAATGGTTTCTTCCCACTGTTGTTGCAGCTATTGTTACCCCCTTGCTGCTTCGGCGCGTCCCTGGATGCAAGGCGAGTGGTCTGGGATTGATTGGATTTGAGGGCTTTTCTGAAGTTACTCACGCTGCTTGTGGATAGAAAACTCTTAACAGACTCATTGTCACTGCCTTCCTCCTCACCGTTCGCCTCAACATTTTTAAAGGCCACGTGGTACTGCTCCCGCCGTCCATTCATATCATAGGCGTACGGTTTCACACTGTTCGCCTTGGCGTTACTCGTGCTACTCATCTGTTTCGGCCGTACTGTCACATACGGCGGCTGGTTCACAGAGTCGCTCAGTGTGCTGTCTCCAGAGTCGTCCTTGTCTGTGAACTGACTGACCCTGCTGAGATACTCCTCCGTGTAGGGCTTCAGCCGGGCGCTATTCAGCCAATTCTCCGCACGCGTCACATTGGGCATGGACATGGACTTCTGCGGCCCAGCCGACAGGGCAGCATGCTTGGCGCCGTATCCTCGACCCACAGTTTCTGAAGGGTCAGAGTTCAGCAGGCCTTCATCCGAGCGACACAATTGCTTGGCGGCGTCAGTCAAACTCTGGTCAGCTTCATCCCGTACATCCCCCATGGACATGGATCCGTGCAGTCCGACAGGCGTTAACAGATAGGTCTCAGAGTTGACCCTAGTCAGAGGAGTCGTACCCCCACACGCTGCATCTCGCACCGGTCGTGAATTAGAATCGTCGAAGTTCCCGAAGTCGACGTCGTAGTATTTGCGAGGTTCTGACTCGGGCACGTACTGGCCTCTCGGCGTGGAGTGTTCGAGGCACGTGGTGGACTGTGACTTGTAAACGGACGGCATTTCAATGTCCATCTCATAGGAAATATCAGTGTACGTCTTCCTCTGTTTGATGCCGCGGGGCTTCTCGATTGAGAAGTGTTCGGCTGATTTGGACGACAGCGAGTACTTGTGACGACTAGGAGTGAAGCTGCTGCTACTCCCACCACTCGCTGGTGTTTTAGAGTAAGATTTACCCTCTTTCATCGGGGCCTGGGGAGTCCTGTAGTACCCATTCTGTTGATCATTTTCCACACTGGAGGTCTCCGAATCCCAGCCACTGTGGCCGTGAGGGTGAGCTGAACGGTGGTGCTGTCTCCCCTCAGGTGAATGTTGGTGGTGGTGGTGGTGGTGGTGGTTCCCGTTAGCCCGGCCCTGCTGTGGCGGAGACTGACCCACCAGACTCCCGTGCACCTGACTGAGGTCGAGCCTTGGCACGTCAGCCCGGGCCTGGCGCTTGTGAACATGGCGCCTGTCCAAGGACTGCGTACCTGAAGTGCTGCCCGCCGTTCTACGCTGGAGGCTCCTGGAGGCGTGCTGCTCCTGCTCCTCCCGTGCCCTGGAGTAGGCCTCCTGTCTCCTGGCAGGCGATTGGTGGTCGCGGTCCTCGCGTGGCGTGTAGCTCTCCACCAGCGCCTTGACTCGGGTCTGTAGACTACTGTCTACCACGTCTTTCACCCTGGACTCCTTCTCCCTGACCCTGCTTGGAGAGTGGAACTCGACGCGCGACCTCGACGTGTTGTTACTCTTCGGCGTGTTGGTGCTGCTCGTGGCTGCGCTGGCCGTCGCCGCTGGCGTCATGATGAATTCGTCAGGACTAGTGACGCCAGAGCGTCCGCCGCTGGACGCTGACGTCACCTGGCTGGTGTCACGTGACGGGATGTACTCCATGGCTTGCTCCATGTAGGCTAGCTTTTCCTCACGGGTCATTCTGGTATAGGGCAAGAAGATAAACGCATGTATTGATTACAGTGAACGGAGACAGACTGGCATACAAAATTACGTACTAAGACTTGCTGGCCATTGCGGCTGCGGTTAGCCCAGATGTATATCATCTAGCTATTATTACTTCTACTTCTATTAATTGGTCAATTTTACCATGAGAGTTCGCGATCCTTTAATGTTAATATTCAGTGATGCCAGTTGGGGTCAGAAAAAAACCCATTGAAATATTTCCCATTGCAATAGAGAGTTTACGCATTACATACACATTACAGTGGGGAATCAAGGGATCAATGGAAAGCTCACATTTTCACATGGGTCACTTAGGAGATTCAGTGAGGGATCATGGGCTATGACTGAATTGGGTAACTTAACAGTTGGTATCAAGGAGTGGACAGCAGTACATTACACAAGGAAAAATTTTTTTATTCTGAAAATGAAAACTTGAATTTCAATGGAAACATTGAAAACTGTCATCCCTGAATATTGAAACAACCCATATTTTGTTGTCATAATTATTTCATGGTTGTCTTTATGTAAATCCTCAAAAATTAAATTCTCACACAATTCAACGGAAGCGCGTGAATTTGCTCAACAGCATACGTAATCGTAGTGCGGTAAAAGGAAATTCTTGATATCAGTGTAATATTTTTTTCGAACAACAAATATCAGGAATGACTCGCTTTCTCAGAAACTGGGGAATGAATCATAGAATCAAGGCATATGCTTACTGTTGGCACTCCGCATCCAGCAGGTGGTTGAGACACTTCATATAGTATCGCCGTAATCTCCGGGCCGTGTGGTGTCGCTCCTTGATGATCTGCTCCCTGACCATCTGAGCTGCTCGCGAGTTGGAGTCGTTCACGTGCCGGAGCACCTCAGCTGTGGTCATGAATCAGGACAATTTTTACTCTGAGGTAAAACCAGAAATTATAGGCTCCAATATAACCTTTTAAATTTTAATTAAAAAAACAAAAAAAACAGCTGATACTGATCTATCTCATTTGTTGCCATTTATGAGAATCCCAACATTGATCTTTTACCTGAATTTTCTTCCACTGTTTTGCACAACATATGAATTTATGAATGAATTTGAGTTATGTACCTCGTATGATTTTTTAAGGATATAAACAATCAGAAACAATACATTTGGGTATTTACTTTACCCTTAACTGAACAACATTTGACCTGGATCGTTTTATAAACACGAGTAGTTTTTATTTTCTACATATTATCTTTCATCATTAATGATTTAAAACACATTTATAACAATGTTTATCAAAAGTTATATTCTCGAACTACTATTGTAAATGTGAGAAGTAAACAAAGATGCAGGCTTACATCGCATTTTGGTGACCGTCTTTAGATATTGTTTTCCCATGTCTGATACAGCACCTGCGTCAATAGGTGTACCTTCAGTCTGAATATGAAATAAAACTAACGTTAATGATAGAAAACAAAGCCCTGCACTGGGAAAATATCAGGTGAAGATATTATATATCAAAACCAAGAGGATAATTCATAAAATCAAACCAATATATCAAAACAAAGGTTGGGGTAACTACGGATGAAGATTCGGCCAATAACTATCACCTGAGTCGGGGTATGCGCCCTATTTCTCTTCTGCTCCTCCATTTGATGCTTCAATTCCTTCTTTTCCCTTAGATGTTGTTTTCTTAGGTTGTCCATTGTAACCACATGACTAGTGCGGAGTTCCACCATCTTCGCTTTCATCTTTTCCATGGCAACTGCATTTTCACGTTCCATAGATTCCTATAATGATTTTTGATTAGAAACAAAATATTAGCTGTCAATCATCTCCTTTCGATGCCATTCAGGTACGTGAAACACAAACATTTAACCACACGTGAGACACCAGAGACATGTCCTTTACAAGATACGTAACAAAAACTCAAATCCGACATAAAGTCTTTCAAGAACCATCCATCTAGAATAAATTCATATTGTTCCCTTATCTTGATATCGGTATGGTATCATTTTGAGACTGAAATTCAAATACTCCCAGAATATCAATAATCTTGATTTGTAGCTAGTAAGTAAACCGGTTCCATCTAAAACAGTATTTTTGGACAGAACTAGCAAAGGTAAGACTGATTTGCACTATGCTACTCTATGAATGTCGCTTTGGTTCAGGAACCGTGACATTGCATCACTGTATGGCAAGTCATACCGAAAAGGAATAGATGAAAAAAAAATTGTTTTTAAATCATCTGAAATAGTAATAAGTCATTAATTTATCTCATGAGCGGCATTGTTTGACTCGGTAGTCTGCTCACCTGGACGAGAGCGATCTGCTTCTGGATGTGGACGTCTGACGATTTCAGGTTGCGCTCGGCTCGCTGTAGTTGGTCGAGCAGCTCAGTGTGCTGTGCGCGGAACGACGCAGTGAGCTGTTCCTTCTGGTCCTCAGCGTCCTGCTTCTCGTGCTCCAACTTGTCAGCCTAGACATAAAACCACAGACTTTTTATGAATCTCTGAATGACTTACACCACTTAAAAGATATGTTTGTACATGTACGGCATATAAGTGAGTAGAGAGGCAATCTTGACACCACTTTAAGCAGGGGAACTGTATTTACAGTACCGAGATCATAATGATACTAACACGACCATCTACCTTAATTTAGATATATCTATCTTCCAATCTCGCACAATAAACCTATTCTTGGTTTCAAAATTGATGCGCTGTATCATTCAATCAGTTTTTATAACATTTATCAGAACTGATTGTATGATATAGCGCAGATTTGTACACATTATTCTATTATTTTATAAAATAGTACTGCTAGTACTTTCAAACTGCATGATGTTGCTCGTGGGGAGATTGTGGATGTTCTGCTTGGTTTACCAGCCTGTGTTCATGTACTTTTCTCACCGGCTAAATTTAAAAAAAAAAACATTTTTTGTATAGATTTATGCGATTTTCCAATAACACTTTTAATCAAAACCGATGCAGCAAAAGAATTTTTTTTTTTTTTTTTATTTGACAAAAAGCAGTTCTAACGCAGGGTTAGATCTTCCACTGCATCGTTGTAGAATCCGTTATTACAAAGTCATGGTCCAGATAACATGCGCCGATCCCCATACAACCCCTACCTGTTTCTGCACGGTCTCCAGTTTGCGCACCACGTCCTTGTTGATGGCCTCACAGTTCTCCATGCGCTCATTGCCAGCCGTCAGCTCGGCCTTGAGGTGGGCGATCTCGGCGTCGCGCTGCCCGATGGCGGCCCGCAGCTCATGCGCCTCCTCCTGGGCCACGCGCTGCGTCTTCTCCAGGCCGGCCACACACTCGTGCACCTCCCCGGAGAGACGCTCCATCTCCAGTGACCGCCCATCCAGCTGTTTGCGCAGGTCAGCCGTGGTCGTGGCCAGTTCCGCCTGGTGTGAGGCCTGCAGTTGGGCCAGCTCCCGTTGGTGGGCATCCTCAAGGTCCTCCTAAACAGGAGTTTATTAGGTTTACTGAATGCAGTCTTCAAGCGAAGACTATATACGGGAGTGATGAATTAAACAACCAAATACATGTTAGTAATTACCCAAGGTATTTACCTTGGTAATGGAGTGATGAGGAATTGACGTTCTAACTAGCCCAACGTAATATGTGATAGAATACCTATACAAGCATATGAGATCACCCCCACAGAAGAAACGCATATTAATCCCAGTCATAATGGAGATTCCAATTCATTCAATTGGAAAGGGACCACCTTATACTATTTGATTCTAAGGTCACCAAGTAAGATATTACCCCTGCTTTATTGAATTCAAAAAGTAATTATAATAAAATATGTCAATAGAAATATTCGCATTAACTTGGTGATGGACTTGGAAAAAATGTATAAGTATGAAATAAACCAATCAACCCGTGATCATGTATGCGAACATAACTTTACCTTGAGTTTAGCAATATCAGCTTGGTGCTGTGCTATTTGTGCTTTGGTTTCATAGAGATTTGTCTGCAAGGTGTTCCGTTCCTCTTCCCAACCAGCTTCTTTCTCCTCCAGAAGAGCCAAACTATTCTCCTCAAGTGCTTCTTCGTACTTCTGCGAAGAAAGGTAAATACACAGTTCATCAAATTGGATTGCAACGTTTACATCTCGAGTCCATTATATCAATTCGGCATTAATGAAGGCAACCTTCTCAACAATTATTGTGGTGACATATACAGCCGTACCTTGGTTTATGCCTTTCCCAATAACTTTTCTTCATATTTGTTGAAACAATTAAATCTATAAAAAGAATCTACGAATCTTAAATCAGAATCAAAATCCAAAGATAGACATTTCTCCAGGAAAACATCATCATCTTTTCCATGTTCAGAATCTTTACATGTGGAAACCGAGCTGAGGTTTATATAGACCTTGAGGGTATATAGGGACAATCAAAGAGTTAAGCTTTTCACTTTTATAGACTTATTTTAGTCAATTGGGATATGCTGAACAGTGTTGGACCCTGAGCTGAGGATCTATCAGTCATATTTGAAGGTGCGTATAGTGGTTGGGGAGGACGAACCTGTTGCCACCTGGAGCGCGCCTCCTCCAGGGCCTTCAGCAGGTTGTCTCGGTGGGTCCGCATCAAGGTATCTTTCTCCTCCGCATGGGTCTTGGCCATGTCGTCCAATTTAAGTTGCCACTGCTGTTCAAGGTCAGCATTTTTCTGTAAAGGGAACAGCCAATATCTGTAGCTATAAAGGAATGGCAAAATCACAATACGCTACTTTGTGGACTTTGTGGATGATGTATCAGCAAAGAAATAAGTCCCATGCTGAGGATAATTCACCAGGACTGAAGACAGATCTGAAACCTAAAACTCTTTAATATGGAAAAAGAATAATTCATAACATTTTTTTGGAATATAATTGCAATGAATCGATATACGCCCTCCAGAGGTTACTCGTCTCCCGATTATCGCCCAGGGTAAACACAAGTTCCGCTTGCAATAAACTGGGCACATCACGATCATATGAACCACAGTTTTCCCATTTATATTTGAGTAACCTGAATATAATTTCGGCTTTACATGTAGAAATACCTGAAATTTCCATTTCTGACATCGTATTTCCCATTTGAAGACTTATCACCATACAACGTTGGTAACCAGCGCACACCGGGACCTGTAAACAGACTGAATTCTGGGATATCTCAATAGGGTCTATACACAAGTATATATACTAACACTGCATGTGCTGCTGATGTGTATGAAATTTCAGAATTCCGTCATTTATCGGAAAAGTTGTACCCCTGATTCACATAGCTCCCCTCACCTTGGCCACATGGAGTTCCAATTGACTGGCCTTGACCTCCCTCTCGCGCAGGCTGCGCAGCTCGGCCTCGTGCTTCTGCTCGATGGCGGTCTTCTCCTTGGCGAACTCGTCGCGCGCCGTGCGCAGCGCCTTGTTCAGCGTGTCCTGGTGCTCGGTGAGGAACTCGCGGTAGTCTCGCTCGCACTGGTCCTGCGCCGCCTGCACCGCCTCCCGCCGCTCGGCGTCCTTGGCGGCGAGCAGCTCGGCCCGCTCCTCCGACGTCTGTGTGCGCAGTGCCGAGAGCTCCTTCTCCAGGCTGAGTTTCGCCGAGTACAGCTCGGAGATCTCCTGATGGAAAACGAAACCAGAGTTGTTGTTTTTTTAATTTTTTTTTTACTCATCCGAAAATTCCACCTGGTTTGAAAGCAAGAATACTTTTTCGACACGATATTGTTCATAACAGGGATGTCAGTTGGGGTTGGAAATATTGCTCATGTGGAATTTACTGCCTCAAAAAGACTGAGAAAACAATTAAAACACAGATGGCTAAGTGTGTGTGGGGAGGTTCTCTATGCTGATTCATTGGCGTCAATGAGGGTTAATTTATACTATATTTGTTCTATGAGCAAATGAAAACAAGGATTTCCTTGGAAAAGGCATCTCTGTTTATAAGATAAGTCTTTAATTTTGTCAACTATTAGTTTGGTAGCTTAATTCCAAATGTATCACCTGTAACAAAGTATCTGTGTTATGAAAAACAAATTGTGTCACTGTAATGGGATTGCGCTGTTTTATTAATTTCCAATTATTGTGTAGAATATGTACCACGTGTGTTTTTTATGTTGGGTTGTGGGTTTGATTTAACGTCCAGTTAACCATTGCAGGTTCTCACCAGACTTTCTCAAGGTTCTTTTACACCACAAGGGTGGTGATCGAATCTATGAAATGAATTTAGGAAGAAATCCCACCCCTACACATTTACCGAGGTGAGAGTTCTTTTACTTCCCACACCACATAGACATGGTATGAGAAGGATTGGCCTTTGTTTTTTGTGACATATATGGATGGTGAATTCGGACACGAGGAGATCAAGAATAAAACTTCCAATTCTCACCTGGTCTCTTTTGGTCTCAGCAAGAGTGACATTCCCTTTGTTGGGTGTATAGCTATGAACTACCTTACGCTTAACTGTTTACATCAACTTCAACTATTTACGCTTTTTTCCTCCACTTTGTTGTGGTTTTACTATAAGCCAGTGGCCTTTCTAGACCGATGCCATTAAGGAATAACCACATTGGGTGGTGGAGTCCGGACTCAGATGTGCAAATTATCAAGGTCACTAACCTGCTGTTTTTGAGAGAGCTCCTCGATTTTCCGTTTGGTTTCCTCCTCAGCAGCTTGTCTGACCTGAGTTAGACTCGCCTCTACTTCGTGTTGTTGCTCCTGTAACCACAGCGCCTTGGCCTCTGACAACATGTCTGTCACCTGGACGAGTAGAAAAACAAATTATTGTCAAATCAGCAGAAAGAAAGGAATATTAAAAAGTATAATATCCGAAAATAATCTGATATATCATCGATTGACACTATGCGTTTCATTTATCTGAGCAATTTGCCAATACAAAGATAATTCAAGTGATATTATGTCATGACCTTAGTGCAATATAAATAGAAGAAACGCTATTGCTGGCGCACAGCGCGCTTTTCGACCCATTTGATATGATAAAAATAAATGATTAACAAATATCTTATCCCCATAACAAAGCCATAATTCTAACAATATTCTCTGCTGTGCACCCCCCCCCCCCCCCCCCCCCACACACACACACACACACAGACCCGGCTTTCTTCACCACCCACCTGAGTTTTGAGGTCGCGGGACTGGTCAAGTAGCCCGGCAGACTGACCGGCGGCCGTCACACTGGCCTCCTGCACGGCCGCCTGTAACTCCGTCTGCCGCCATGTGTCTTTGGTCTCCTCCAGTTGGCGCTGGAATGCGGCCTCCATGGCGGCACGTTCCGCCTCCAGGGCTTGAGGCAGGTCAGTAGTGAACCACTCTTGGCGCGCTTGCTCCAGACGGCGGTCTACCTCGTCCTCCGTTAGCCAGGAGTCGCTGGTGGGCGGGTCGGCTTTGAGTGTCTCTGTGACGCGAGCCACCTCGGCCTGCACCTCCGTCTCCTTATCCCGACTCCAGGTTTCTTGTGCTGATATGAAATCATTGAAGCTGTTGTATAATGATTTTTAGGTAATTTTGAGATAGGGCTGTCCGTACCACTGAGAAAATACATATCATTTGGATACCTTTGGGAATAGACTAATTGCTTATGTGGGAGAATTGTATTACCCACATCAAACCAGAATTATTGATAAGAAATATCTAAGTCATTTTTTTCAAGAGCACATAATTCGTCCCTAAGGACGGGTTTACATTACGTCTTTATATTCGCCATCCAATGCTGTAAGGTTTCTTCATGTATCATTGAGTAAATAACATGTTAATAGCACTACATATAGATTTTCGTCACAATAATGACATAGACAGGTGGATAAAATATGGTGCAGGGGTTTATTAATGAGATGTGATGTAATGTGAATGTATTGGGTTTCATATTTAACCGCTGACTGCAGATACTAGAGTATCTTTTTTAAATATGGCTTTCCTTTCTGAGGCTTGGAGACAGGCGCACAATCGTGGATATTCTTTCAGGCTGTGGCAGTAGTAGAATACATGATTTTCATACACGAAGAATAGATCTAACCGCGTCAGTTTGTACCTTCTTGTAGTTTCAGAGTAAGTGATTCTTGCAGTTGAAGGTCCCACTTTTCTTTCCAGTTCAGTTCTGCGCTGGATAAAGCAGCCTTTACTGCCGTCTCTTTGGCTGCTGCGTGGTCCTGAAGCCACTCAGCTTTCGACGCTGCGACCTGAAAATGTAACTCTTCCTTTAGCAATCTACATTTGTTAGTAGAATTTTACAAAGCCACTGCGAAAATATATATACAGGAAGAATTTATCACTGACTCGAAATGATACAGTTTGTTTGTTAATACTAAACAAATGCTACCTATTTCTCACACCGCTTAACCCATCGAAACCTGTTTAAAAGTATTTCTATATGTGGGTCATGGATACAGAAAAAACCTAAATTACGACAAGGAAACGTTTTGGTCATGATACATGGGATCTATGAATAAATGACTGCCCTTACAAGATTTATAAATATGTATTTAATGCTACCATTTATGTGAAACTCCCACGATTAGACAATTTCCTCTCTCTCCTGTTCCGTTTCGACAACCACCACAATCTGCATACCTTCTCTTCCAGCTGTGTTTTGAAAGTCTCTTCTTGTTCCTTGAACCATTTCTCCTTTGTCGATGCCAGCGTCACATCATTGTTTGATGCCCATGTTACTTTTAATTTTTCTATTTCTTCTTCTTTTTCCTCAATTAGAGTTATACGAAGCTGAAATCACGGAAGGGGAGACGTTGATAAGCATGATTTCAAACAGCAAATTGTTTTCATTTCCTCAGGAAAACTTAAAAGATATCATGAAAAGTGGCATCCCTGATTAGTAATGTTTTTTTTGGTGTTTTTTGTTGTTGTTGTTTTTTTTTTGTTTTTTTTTGTTTGGGGGGGGGGGAGGGTCCCTTGCCATAGAGGTGTTATTGCTACGTTTTATTAATCTGATTATTAATGATGCATGAAAGAATATAAATTACTGGATGTTGTAATAGTTATCAAAGCGAATAATAGTTACTTTGAGATGATTGTAAGTAGAGATAAAGAATCACCTCCTCTAGCTTAGCATCCATTTTCTCCATCCACAGTTGGTCAGTACTCTCCTGGATATGATCCTTGGCTTGGCATACAGCAATGTACATATCCTTCACCTCGTCCAGCTCTGAGTGTGAGCTCTGCAGCTCCTGCCTAAAACATTGAGGAGGTCGTTCAACATAGTACCTATCTTTGAAATACTTACTCATACATTGTTACTTAGTGATGACTATTGAAAGGATAATGCTAAATTTTCCTGATATTCCCTCAATTCTTTATTTTTACTATATACCCATGCCGTATATACTGTAAATATGCACCGTTTCGGCACATGACATAAAAATACTGTACGGACCGCTGGTCCGTACTCTAAAATATGAACCACCTTGCCCTACATGTTTATTAAAGAAAAGGTTGTTAAACCAAATGAAATAGATTTTTTTTTAAATTTCGGGTATATAGTAAATATATTAAGTCCAACCATGCTTGTACAAGTCACAGAACTCGACGATAATTTACCGTTTGTACAGAACTCGGCAGAAATGCCTCGGTCCGTACAAACCGTAAATTACCATCTCGTTCTGTGAATTGTACAGCATGGTCAGGACGTTCGATATAAGTATTATAAGCTGCGAAAAACATCACCACCCAATTAACACCCAGCAGCGAAGAAGATAATAATCCTGAATTTTCAGTCATCTTTAAAGTTGTTTTGAGAAGCCAGTTTGTGTTGGCTAAATGTAACCCAAATTTTCAGGGGCTTTTTATGGCCTGAAATTACCAGGCAACATCCTGTTAGATAATGAGTAATACAGCTAACATCACTTTCAACTACTACATACACGTATACCGTATGGAAATAAACACATAGAATTCTTAACCTACCTTAATTCTGTTATCTGCTGTTCGTATTGCCTGGTGAGACTATCCTTCTCTTGCGTTAACTCGTCGCGGAGATCCGCTTCTAACTGTGCTTTAACACGTTCGTGGTGTTGAAGGACTGTCGACTCACAGCTAGGGGGAGAATAATATCGGGGTATATGCAAGATATGAATGTATAAACAAACAAACGAAGGAATTATATCAGGCTGGTGGATGAAACACAATGAGAAAATGCACAAAACGCGTACAGTTACAGTGACGTTAAATAAAGAGAGCTTCTACTCCTGATTCTGGTATTTTAAATACCCGTATCTAGTATGAAATAAATGAAAATATGGAGTAATATATTATATACTCATAGCTAGTGTGACTAAATAGATTCTGTTCAGAGATATTTCTGACCAAAATATCAAGGAACAGATGGAATTCAATCACACTCACTTTGTTGACTTTATCATTATACACTTAGAAATGTTAAGAATGCCATTCTACAACTCATTAAATAGGAGAATGACAGTGGTCACGTCTTACGGAGGGACGTATAAATATCATTTCGTCACTCGGAGACGAACGGGATTTGTCCCTCTGGTCAGTAAAAGTAAGACATTCGCCCATATGAATATGAAAATAGAACTAATGTAGCTAGACAAAATTTGGACAGCTTTCCGATTTATCAATGGCATTAAACCTCTTCACTTCCACGGCAGATCATGTTTCGATCGCAATCCTGGCTGAGTCACAAAATGGCTGATGCCAACTCTAAACTTTTTGTGGTTGATGATAGAACTTTCAACGAGGACACAACCGCCAGCAAATAGAGAACAAACGGTCTAGTGTACCATGTTATTTCTAAATGTGAAAAACATTCAGTCCCCTCCTCGAAAAGCGAATGAATAAAGATATACTCAAAGAGTCTGACGTGAGGGGAAACGAAGAAAGTCGACTGTTTTTGTTTTGTTTAGACTAGAACAGAATTGAATGCGAAATTTTCAACAACACGATAACTTTGGAGCTTGAATCAATTTCTGTGACCAGAGGTGTATAATGCCACGTCTGGAGCTTGAATATACACTGGGTGGTGCTATAGCAGAAGAAATGTTAAATATGGAGTTTGGATCTACACTGTGGGTGGGGGTTACCATGATAGTGCTAATATGGTCCACTATTATTTATATTCTATATTAATGAAATTGCAGAGATCATGGACAGGCTAGGTCTAACTGCTAAACTCTTCCTGGGCTCTTCCTGGGCATGACAAAACTAGATACCGTTAGGGATTATGTCTACTTGGGAGCAAATATTGACTCACAATTGAGTTTTGATAGCAATTTAAACTCGGTGATCAAGAAGGTTAATCATAAAATATATTTGCTTTCTAAGATCAGACATAATCTGTCAATCAATGTTGCTCTGAAAGTTTATAAACAGACAATAGTCCCAATTATTGACTATGCATGTGTCATTCATGGCTGCTCGACTAGTAAATTGTTAGCAAAGTTACAACGACTTCAGAACAGGGGACTGAGGGTTTGTTTGGCAGTGGGACCCATGGTGTGCACTGTCGAAGAACTACATCGCAGAGCGAATATTCAAACCCTTTTGGAACAAAGGGATGAATTAATGTCATCTTATCTTAGAAAGCTAGCCATAAAAGAAGGCATATATGATAGATTAAGGGACGATATTGAAGATCAGCACGGAGATAGACGGGAAACAAGAGCTATGTCAAAATTAGTCTTCCACCTCCCCCGACCAAGGACTGAGTTCCTGAAAAAAGCCCCTTTCTATAGAGGTAAATCACTATGGAACAGTCTACCAGATAACATTAAAGAATCAGACACCAAATCGGTATTCAAACGATTGTTGAAAGTTCACCTACAAACAAGATGACCTTCCTGTCAGTATCCTGAGTGTGAAAATATCCTAACACCATATCAAAATTATCCGAGATGTCTAAGACGGCCATACTATTGCTACTACTATTAATATTTATATTATCGACATTTCTTATATAATTGCTATACTACTGCTATAAATTTGTGTCTATAATTTTGTCCTTTATGATGTATTGACTTATATAAAGTTCGTGCTTTTCAACAACAAAGAATTAGGATATATGTATTATGTTGTATTTTGTTATGTAAAGGTGCATGCCAGTATTCAAAAATACTGCAAACACGGCTGTGTAAGCCATCTGAATGTAACATTGGCAGAGAAAACTGGATGGTGGAAGACCGCGACGTTCTGTATGCGAATCATTCAATAACAAAAAAAAAAATAAAAAATGGTTATATCAACAATGAATTTGGAACATGATTCTATACTGGGTGGTATTATGGTAGTGGGACTCACTGCTCGAGTGCCTGTCTCTTGTCCTCGTCATATTCACGGACCATCTCGGCCATCTGGTGGCTGAGTTCGCGGTTCGCCTCCTTGGCCTGCTCCTCACTGTCTGCGATCTCCTCGATACGTGCCATCAGCTCCTGTCAAAAACAACCACACACAAAAAATTACAAAGAGGCTAGTATTCTTATACATATTTAGCCCTATATGGCGATATAAGGTTGGGTTAAAAAAAAAAGATACAACACACAAAAACCGACCGCCACCCCAGGGAGAACACTGTGTAATGAGGTAAAAATGAGTAACTTCTCAAGTATTTTTTAACAAACTGAAAAGAACTTTAAGTCAAGCATTTCCGGTGGATTGATTACAGACATCATAATCAGAACTTGAGTTTTGAAATTTGTATTTTCCAAATGAGACATTTTTCTACAGGGGCCTAAAAACTGCCAGCGCTACCGGTGGTTAGATTTTGGGGGTAGCTGGGATTGAATAGTATTTATTGGATAGCAATGAGTACACATAATTATCTAATTAATTCAAAATAAATATCTATAAATACACATGCTCTCTATTTATCCGATGTATCCTAAAACGGTTAATGCATATTTTGGGGATTCCTCACCCCCTTTTTCCCAATTTTTTTCTCGTTTTTTCCCCCTTATAATACTTCAATCATTAGAACTCACCTTGACCTCCTCATCTAACATCCGCTTATCCCTGGTGAGGCTGTCGACCTGGCGCTGAAGCCGTCGCTCGTGGACGCTCTCCTGCCCGGGGCCGGCACCGCCCAGTGGCCCCACCTCTGCCTCGTACTCGGCCAGTCGCCGCGCCGTCTCCTCCGTCTCCCGCTGCGCCGTCTCCAGCCGGCTTGACACCTCCTCCAGGGCGGCGCGCGTGCCCCGCAGCTCCTCCTGCAGGTTGGTGACTTGCTGGCGCTTGCCGCGGTACATGGTGAGGCAGCGCTCCAGCTCCTTCTTCAGCCCGTGTAGAGTCTGCTCCGTGTTGAGACTGGCGCCGCTCCCATCGGCCCCCCTGGAGGAGGAAGAGGATGAGGTATCGGTCTGGCACATTTCAGTGAGACACTGGAGGGCGAACTCCAGGAATACCTCTGAGTTCTCACACACCTGGCCATCCTGGTGACCGTTACTATCCCATCCACTCATACCACCACTTGGTGTTTTAGACTGTCCTGTATCTACATCACGGGTGATTTTGCGGGGGGAGTCTGTTACTGATGTAGGGGGGTTACCACGGTATGAAACTGACTTTGGGATAGCTGAAATGGGCCCTGTGTTGGAGGAAGGACCACGATGTGGTCCCTTGAGGCTGCTAATTGGGAAGCGGCGCTTTTTGGGGGTACTCCCGTTCCCCTGACTCTGCGGTGTACGATCTGACACACCACCCTGCACGTGAGCCTGAATATCTCCTCCAGGGTTGATACTACAGTCCAGAGACGGACAGGACTCATTGTACGATTCCGATAAGGCATGAGACACATCGATAGGATACTCTCCGCCCAAATTCACTATGGGCAAGTCGTAAAGCGTGCTTGGTTTGACGGGCATGTATTCCTGGTCATCACTCTGGTATGAGTGAGAATTACCAGGTCTCCAGATATTCTCACCGGCTCTAAGAGGCGTGTCGGAAGATGGCATTTTAGAATTAGAATGGGGCTGGGGATGACCATACTGTACGCTGCTCTCTGGTCTGGCTGAGGGCACCGATGAAGAAGCCCCATTCGAATGCGAAGGCCACGTCCCCTTACGAAAGGTATCCGGTTTGGCCGCGCTAGAGGACCTGGCTGGACGAGCCTTACTGGCCTCACCGATTCCTCCTCCATGGTGGGTGGAAGTTGCGATAAACTTGGGTATCTTTGACGTGGCAACGCGTGGCTCGGGCGGCTGGGGACTGCGCGGCACACGGAAGACTACTTTCCGGCCAGGGCCCTGCCTCTCAGGCACCACCTGTGCCATCTCCCGACACACCTGTAGCCCGCCTCACACCTGTATGATACACCTGTCCGGCCGATACAGACTGCGTGCAATACTGTAAACTAAACCCAATACCCTCCCCCCCCCCCCCAACCCCCAACCACACACAAACACCCATATATAAACCCTCCGGAGCAGTGTGGGTGGGCAGGCCTCGCGTGAAGCGGTAGCACCAATGGTCCAGCCGCTAATGCCTAATGCACACGACGAGTGCAATCTATCCGACTTAATGGTGGACTTTTCACTGTAACTACACACCGCTTTTCACAACATCAATATAATATTGCACCTCTTAGTGGCTAATCTCTTGTTATAACAAGCCTCCTTTTTTCCGCACCGTAAGTCAGTGCTTTCAATCACTACAAAGGAAATAAAAGATTCTTACCGCGGGTGAAATTCGCAGGGCCGGGTGGTGTTGGAGGCCTAAGGGCGGCCTAGCAGTACTTCACGACCCGCCTCGAGGGGCCTGCATAGCTCAGCAGATAAGTTCATCGTGCCAAAAGCCCCACTAGGACAAAACGGTCCCCCCCAGCTTGTCAGAGCCAACCAAGGTGCAAGACGCTTTCATTGGACAACATTATTGTGGCACAGCATTTATAAGCGCTCTGGGTTACTTCTGCGGGTGTAGAGCCCAGACTGGTTCAACATTCACTACTACACATACATAATAGACTAAAGACTCCAGTCAGGGTGTATAGAAGGCACCTCCTGGTGAAATATTCTATTGACTGGAGCCCCCTGGAGAGACCCATCAGGCAGGTTTAAAATAAGACCACCGCGGGGAATCACTTCACACCACACATCCAGCGTGCCTCCTCCATGACCAACACATCACGTTCTTCCAGGCTTAGCTTGTTTACTTTCACGTGGCCGCGACTCAAATCAATCAGAACGTGATGTAATTCATTCATTCTGCCTCTAGGACCCCCACGTGGCTACTGAACTTCGATTCTTACCAGAAAGGAGATGTGTGTATATAGCGCCTTGCTGCATTCAGAGTCAGCAAATAGTCAATATAGGGACTACGGAATGGGGATGTGTGCCGTAAAGCAGTGTGGATTTTTTTTTATTCTTTAGGCACTCCCGTTGGCCGATCAGTCAGTGGTCGAAATGCCGGTCATGTTTTTCTGTGTGGGCTTGCTGCCAACGGCGCCCAACAACGTGTGAAAGGATCGCCGACAAGAGGTTAATGGGTTGGACTTAAGCAGATCCGGGCGACGCTCTATTGTCGTCTGCTGGGTTCAAGCCGAGGTAATCCTCTGATAGGAGAGCTCCCGCCAAGCTGGCTCTCCAAGCGTTGGCACTAATCAAAGCCTTAATTAACGTGAGACTTTGGATGGAGTCATTCTGATAAACGCATTAGGGCTTCAAACACGGTGATCCCTTTTCACGTGGATCATGAGTGGTTGTAACACGGTTTTGTCTACTACAATGAGTATTTTTCTTTGTGTGAGAAGAAGGGAACAATAATTTGTTCCGGTTTGATAAGCAGAATGTGATTAGGATTGTCAGCATGTGATTAGGATCGTCATAATGAAAGTCAGTTTTGATATTTCCGACAACAAGGACAACCACTAAATAAGAGCAGAACCTGCAAATGTTTTTCACACAAAAAACAAATGTCTTTTAATGGCGGATGCGGGGCTGAAGTGGTAGGGACTGTACCTCCTGGCCCCAGTTCACGAATAATTTCATGTACTGCATTTTAGTTTCAGTTGTCAACGTCGTCATGTTAGCGAGTGGTCTGTCTATAAATAACTCGAGTAGACGACTGCTCCGTCACTTTGATGCGGTAGTACGAGCAGGTGAAACCCTAGCCACGTTTATAGTGCATTGTAGTTAAAAAAAAAAAATAGCTTCAGCTTAGGCTAGTTTGGGTTTCATGTAATGGGGATGGGCCTCAAAAGGTTGAAAAAAGAATGACTCTGATTGCATATACAAAATCTTTAAGATACAAGGCACAACCCTTCTAAATGCAACCGGAAAAATCTGATTATTCATATATGTATGATGGAAATCTAAACGGTCAGACCAATACTTAGATCACTGCTCAGTGCATTGGTTTCTGAGTTATATAAACCAGTTTATATGCCCCATCAAGACTACCCCTACCATAAACACAGACGTGGTGATCCTACACATACCACTCAGCCATGCCCTCCAGTCTAGTGGAAAGGGTTTTACATTACATAATAAGGCGAGAACACATATGCATTTGTTATATTTAAAGAACTAAAAAACGAAATGGAGAACTATATTCCCCGTGCCTCTAAAGTCAGGTTCGTCAATGATTTAGTCACTAGAATAAATCATGTTCAGTATATAATTTAGATATAAGCCTTCTATTATCTATGATATCGAATAGACAAAATGACATGACTTTCATTGGAGTAGATTTCGCCTTTAGGATGGAATTTCCTCAACTACCATGGAAGTGTATTGGACAAAATGTATTTGTTAAGGAAAAAATACAAACAGTCACTTACTCGTTAGTCGCGAAACAGCCTAGTCATTTTAGACTGACATGGTTTTCAATTCATGATATGAGGACGAATTGAGAGAAAATACATTGCACTTGCCGGAAGATGCTAACTGGTTACACAAAATGGACGTTCTGTGTATTGCATGATTTCCGCTTATTCTTTTTCTTTCTTTACTTTCTATCTGATCCAAGAAAGCCACTTAAAGCGTTATATTAATCTTCAAAAACACGCTTAAATAAAAAAAAAGAAAAAAAAAGAGAAAGGATTCACGCTTAAATAATGTTGCAGTAATAGTAAACCAATATATGTGTTCAAGAACTCTTTAATCAACACACAATTGATTATGACACTACATTTCAGCCGTATTACTGACCTTCGTGAGGTGTGTTTTCTTGGCTGATTACTATGCTGGAAAATATATGTGACGTTTTCTTTGAATACCAATCAACATTTACCAAATTAATTCGCAACTACACCAAGTGCATGTCTATTTCCGGTTGTTGCTTTTTAATGCGACTGCGTTTGTGGAAGCCGACACATTTACTGACCCGAGCAAAAAGAACAAATGTCAGACTTACAAGCCAGCCCTGGGAGTGGAGCCTCCGGATGGGGTGTCCTCCGTCTGGGTGTTGTTCTTGATGCCCAGTTGTAAGTAGGAGTCGTCGCCCGACACCGCGCTGGTGGCGCCCCCTGTCCGCGGCGTCTCGCCCGTGCCGCTCATGCCGCCTGGTGGGAGAACGCCGTACTGAGAGGCTGATTCGTACATCATGACATGCTCCTTCAGTTCATGGAGTTCCTCCTGTGATGTGAAAATGATGGCGATAATGATAATGTTGGAATGGCGTAATTTTTCTTATTCCGAACAAAGAATAAGATAACCTTTTCTTCACTCGGCATTTCTGAGATGTGAATGCCCGGTAGATGCGCTTGATCATGGACAGTGTATCTCTGTAGAGGTTGTATGTCCATGGCTTGATCATAACTCGAAATAGATACTGTATACTTTCGACCTGTAGAAGTTGAACCTCTCTAGCATTGTAAACTAGAATCATTACATTACTGAACGTATATGCAGACCAGATTATCAATTCACTGTCTTCAGAATTTCAGCTGCATTTATATGGATTCATCTTCTCTTCTTTTTTTTTTAATTCGAGCTTAGCTCTTTATTTTGCATAAAGAACAGATAGCCCTGTTGACATGTGTTCATCTCTCGGCGTTACATGTTACATGTTACACGTGTACATCCAACGATGACAATCTATATTAAGGCTATGTTACTAGCTTCACTTAAGATTTAAATGAAATGAGGGAATAAACGAAGCCTGAAATTAGAAAACCACCTAACTAGATTTGATCAACGAGGCTTAGCTAGCACCTCCTTTACCCACTGTATTTATTCCTACTGTGGAGTTTCTGGTAAATTCCCACGGAACGAAAAAATCATAACTATAAACCACCTAATTAGACTTAAGGAATCTCTGCTTTGTCGCACAATCTAGGCAATCATTTATTCCAGTCCAGAAGACTTGTTAGACTACAAGTATACAACCTAGATAGACAATTATTACGACGTGGCAATAACACCTCTAGAGCAAGCCGATGCTACCTTGAAAGAGACAGTTTCCTGTCTGTTAAGAACCCAGTTGCTATGATATCTCCAGGAAGTCGATTATTCCTGTCAACAATGCGTAAAACCAAGCAATAGAAACGGATCTTAGATCCAGGTCTCATCCACCACGCCCTGTGGGGTGTGGGGATGTAAATATCAAGAGATTACTTGTATATGACCTAATAAAAGTATTAGGGGGGGTTGGGGGTCAAGATTTCATCCGGTTCGGACTCTTCAGGCATCTTTAGTGTGGCTATTATCAAGGCTTGTGACTTTGTCACTATTTGGGGAGCAGGAACAAAAAAATTTTAATAATAAAAATTTTTACAACCTAGATAGAGAAGCATGAGAACTGACCACCTGCATGGAGGTGGTACTCCCCAACGACCGGGCGGCGACTATTGCTTAAGTCCCACAACTGGGAGACTCAATCTGCCACGTATCACATAACGATGGAAGTGTTTTACAGTCAACGCCATGGCAATGTCCTATCACAAATAAAATTTTAAGTCAGGTTAGCATGCTTTTGAATATCACGGACGTGGATCACCTGGGTTGGAAACGTTGGTTTGCTGGCCTAACTATATATGTCTCGCTATTGTTCTTGAGTTCCCGTTTTCGCCACCAGGAAGGCAGCACAGTAGCTGCAGGATCTTTAACCACTAAAAACCCCTAGAAAAGTGCAATAATTTGTATTGACATTCTTGGTCTATACTTAAAAACGACACCTAAAAGGTGTCTCAAGTCTGGGTGGAAATAAATCATTCTGACAGCATTCCCACTGTTCTTTGGTGACCATTTCAAATACACTCCATTTTGAGGGCTGCTCTGCACTAAAATCACCTAAACTCTTGGTGGACTGGGAATATTTTCTAAACTTTGAGTTTTCACAGGTGACCAGGTAAAAAACAGTGATTTCTGAGGGGTGCTACAAGCTAAAGTCACCCAAACACTGTCAATTCTTTGGAAATTCCCAGAAGGGCTAAGGCCATAATTCCAACTGTTTTAAGTAGGTTCCTACTCTGCCAATTGTTCGAAAATGCATATAGGTCCGTGTAAATATTCATGAATTACTGGTTGCATGTACTATCATATGTATTGTATATAATGCTTATCCTGTTCCATGGCCAGGATCATTACATATCAAAATATTCGAATACCATTTCTGAGAGCTCTTGGCCGATATTGGATATGGATGCGGTTTATTCGCCACTCTCGACAAGTTGTTCGGGAAAATATTACAAGGGGCGTCAACATTGACCTGTTTCCGGCTCTAGCAGCATTGAGCGACGTCATAAAAATGATGGCTCGAGTCCAATAACTAGTATCTATTAAATATATCAATAAACGCATACTAGACCTTAACTCGCCCTGGGCATGTAGATTATCGTTCATATTAAGATAAGATCTTCTGGCTCCTTTACCGATTTGTTTTTGCGTCTGCCCAGACTACTATCGACACCTGGTGCTAAATTATATCAGGACTGTATTGTATATAATGCTTATCCTATACTCTGAAGAAGTCATCTGAAGAAATGGTTGGCAGTGATTGGATAATAGTGCTACCAATACTATCCGATAAGTTTAGCGCGGACCTTTTTTTTCCTTTTTTTTTTTACTGCGTTCGTCATTACATTGTCCTTCCATGCAATGCGTAGCTTTTTGAACAATCTATACTACAGTAATGTCGCAATAGACACCCCTGTAAAATTCTGATGTTAACTTATTTGAAAAAAAAAAACCAATATGCCCAGACAAAGAATTTACTCACTGATAGCGCTGCGCTCATGTCCTCGGCGATTGATTTGCCAGCAATCACGTCCTGAAGTTGCACCTTAATCCGTGACAGCTCTTGTCCCGTCCCTACCAATACAACAATGTCACATTAATCACATGATGTATCGAGTATTTCATCCCAAAATGGTGACAAATAACGACTATCTCTACGTTAACATAATCGTTGTCCAAGAGTTGGTTAAGGCATCTATGCTTGAGGTATATCACTTTCAGTAAATGAAGCATGCTCTTATTTTGGTGAATCGATCCACTAATGAAACAATGAAGTCGTTCATGAGCATGCATAACACAACACAAAATAATTAAAATTACAAGTTAAACCGCTGTTGGAAACAAAATCTATTGTACCTTCTAAACTAAAAAATGGCCATATATGACCAATCTTGATAATTTTATGAAATGACTCAATGTTGATCTATATCACTGATACCCAAATGACTCACTATGTACCTAAGTGATGAAATTTTGATGAATATTAACCTTGACAGAGGGCATCAAAAGCCTGAAACGTTGGTTCATAAATAAAACGCCTACATAACTACTTGGTTGCAGTTTTATACGGAAACTGGCTTACTGTCTTTGAACGTCAAAAATACACGGTGAAATTATTGATCACATACATCCCTATACCTATGGCATCGGGATGTATGTGATCAATAATTTTAACAAGTATTTTGATGTACGAAGACAGTCAGCCTGTTTTTGTATTATTATATACCTAAAAATGGCGATATTTTATCTAGTCACATGATCACATACCCTGTGCGTCACAGTGTGGCGTACGGGTACAAATACAGCCACAGGTAGGAGCGGGTGGTATATATGTTCATACAGCCACGGGTATTTATATAGAACCTCCTGATCATGCTGTACAAGTCACAGAACGAGATGCTAATTTACTGTTTGTCCGGACCGAGGCGTTTACGCTGAGTTCCATACAAACGGTAAATTAGCATCGAGTTCTGTGACTTGTACAAGCATGGTTGGACGTTATATATTTGCATATACCAGAAAATTAAAAAAAAATCAATTTCACTTTTCTTAATAACCAAAATTTTAATAAATGTGTTTGGCTAGGTGGTCCGTATTTTAGTGTACGGACCAGTGGTCCGTACAGTATTTTTACGTCGTATGCCAAAACGGTGCATATTTACAGTATATAGAGCATGGGTATATAGTAAATGATAATACTGTCTACAACCCAAAATTATTTTGAACATTTGATGTATGACTAAATTATTCGATAAAGGATACGTTGTTATGGGGCCATCCATAAAGTATGTACGCACTGAGGTGATGGTGGTGGGGGAGGGGGAGGGGGTGGTAAAAAAAGAAACGGAAATTTTGCGTGTGCTCCTTCTATGTTTTATTGCGTCCAAGATTGGGAGTAGGCAGGGGGATCAGAAATTCTGCGTACATTCTCTATGGATGGCCCCTAAACAAAGCTACAAATAAGAACAACTATGTGGATAGACAGGGTGTTCTCGGATCGAGATTACTACCACATACACACTAACAATTCGGAAACCACACACTTTTGGAAGCATCATGTGGTGGAGGCTGATTTCTTTCAATCAAATATATATATATATATATATATATATATATATATATATATATATATATATATATATATATATATATATATATATATATATATATATATATATATTTGATTGAAAGAAATCAGCCTCCACCACATGATGCTTCCAAAAGTGTGTGGTATATATATATATATATATACGTATCCCTTCAATTAACATAAAGGATTTCCCCTCTCCAATTCACATGAAGATGACACAGAAGGTCATCACTCTTTTATGGCTGCGTACCTGCCTCCAGCATTTGCTGGCACTGCTTCTGACTGTCCTCCAGGCTGCGGGTCAGACGGTTGATGGTATCAGCCCGCTCAATGTGCGCATCCTCCGCAGCTTTCACCAAACTGTTCACCTTCTTTTTCAGGCTTTCACTTTCTTCACACTGAGGGTTGAGATTGTTTATAAAACTTTATGCCACTAAAGCTATGGACTGACATTATAAGCCACAACACTATACAAAGCGATAAGGTTCATGAACATATAAAGTATAATTCAAAGGGTTTAAGAGATATCCGAGGATGATGCTTTTAACTATTATACTTTGATAACTGTGTTCCTTCTGGAGAATTCTTTAGTAATTCAACATGCTTATATCTTTTCATTAGTACTATTCCATTACGAGATGATAGATGAAGCATATAAATATATATTAATCATCAGAACTATATACATTACTCCCGGGGATATACATGTCAATATAATATATAATTTCAATATACAATCAGAGACCCTTGAAGAAATATATCAGCTTTATGCTTCATCCAAACAATACCAGGAGTATATTGTCTTTTTTTGTGAGAAAGTCTTTCAGCCTCGTTTCAATTAATTCAAACAAAAACTATAATATCGGTCACATTCAATTTACTGGCTGGATAAAAATGTTGACGTTAGTGATATCGTCGTTGTCGACTGGCTTACCTGAGTCTCATTCTCACTGTTTGCCTTGTCGAGGCGCTCTTTCAGGCTATATATCTCTGATTCGTACTTGTGGTGCAGGCCCGAGACGATGTTCTCGTGTTGGTCACGAGATCGCGCGAGGCTCTCGCTGCTTTCCAGCTCGCACAGCTGCTGGTTGAGTGACTCAATGGTCGACTCTGCCGTCTGCAATTTCTTCATCAGCTAAGAATAGAAGAAAACGGGGGAGTGAGAATAGCGCTAATAAATCAATACATATACATACTGTTGCCAGGGAAGAAAGTCCGGCCTGAGGAAAAATATCGGAAATTTAAAACGCTTATAAAAAAGAATGATTTATAACATTGTTTTGGAACAGTACGGGTATGAATCGACATATACAATCTTACACTGCAAAATGCTGTGGAAGTATATGAAATATCAGAATTCCGTGATTTGGCGGAAAACCTTCATCCCTGTGTTGCTTAGTTACGATTGTTTACATTTCACAGATGAATGGTACTTTCTGATAACTGAAGTAATATAACTGTGCGGTTTAATAATAAATCCATGTTGTATGAATTGGTGGTGTCTTAGCATATTTCCCAAATATCAGATATCACAATTACACTGACAGCGGTTTGGAGCCAAAAGTGTTTTGCGTCAGGTAATAATTCCTAGTACCATATGTGGTTGCATAGCAACGACGATGCGGACGCATTAATGTGCAGTTAAATAACAGTGAGAGCCGGCCACGTTGAGCTGGCAGGGCTGGCTGTTAATGTATAGTCAAACACTGTCTAGATAGCGAGATAAAGGCAAGGATAAGGCATTGTTTGATCATACATGTACTTCACCCATTTTACCTAATCTTTATGCATTACTTCTAATATAAACATGAAATTAACCGATATCTAGTTTTGTACTAGGATTCTTTTTCTTTCTTTCACAATGTTCGAAAGAATGATGAAAATTCCTATTCTAATTTCTGGGAAATTGGTCTATATACGTAGGTATCAACATATCTAAACTTGTTTGATACCTAAATTCCTTTTCTAGTAATTATCCAGTTTTCCCCGGAGATTTCTGCAAGTTCGGACAGTCAGTCTAGGCTTTGTGATTATTCTGGCAACATCTATTATAGTAAAGCATCCGCTTTTCAAACCGACAAAATAAGATTTAAAAGAAATATAGTAGAATCCACATTTTATTAGAAATCGCTAATGAAGCGTGATATTACATACACAATGTTAAATTATTTCTGATACTATTGTGTGTTTCCCCCGTGTAGTTGACGACAACTACAAGGATGATATACACACTCGTATCAGAAGCAGGTTAATATTGTATTTCGTATTCACCATATAAAATCTCTGTTGTCAAAGGAAAGAGAAAATGGACGCCGATCTTCGCACACAATTCTTTGCACGCTAGGAATTTTTTCCCGCAATATCATTGGAGATTACGATTTTCCGTTATCTCTTTAGTATTGTTTGGTTGATTTGCATCGTTTGATTGGCACTAAAAGGACAAATGTGCGGTTTTATAATTGAAACAGAATAATCAACATTATCCACGTACAACATTTAAATGAATTGTCAATATGATTTTCTTTTAAATTTTTATAATTTCAAAACCTTGATTTTCTTTGAATGTGATCTCCATATCATCAGCCTTCGGGGTAACGATGTACACTTGACACTACAGCCAAAGATATGCCTACCACAGAACTGTTGTTTTCTTGATAAATATTGAGATTTATTTTAGAATAATACGGTAGAACGTCCACCTTGATCTACAACCATCTAATCATTCTACTTATATCGAAGATGTACTGTATATACTGAATACCGCAACTTCCACAAACGGGCGCCACTGACGCCGAAGGTTTAACCATACACGTGCCACTGTCAAATTGACAAGGACTTGAAATGCTAACCAGCTACGGCACTACTTCGAGTCATATTGGTCATTTATTGACTACGTCTCGAAATACCTTTTAGACTGTCAAAAACGTTATACATGGTGGAGGGGGGCGCCATTCTTTGGCAAACTTTATCACGGGGTTTCAGTCGGCATGGCGACAGCTAGCATGGCATAAGCAACATTAAACAAGTGCTGTTTCGGGAAAGGCTTTCGCGAATAGCCTTACCCCATCAGCGGGTCACACTGAGTTTAACAGAGATCGTCTGATCCCGTATACTGATCAACCCGAAAAATGGTAACCCTTTATTCAGTAAAAGCCCCAATACAAATGTTTTAACTGTGCAGGTAAGTGTTCTCGCCTATGTTAGTGCACGGTACACTACGAGGAGAGCAGTGTTTATCTAAGCCAATTATCATCAAATAACACACAGCATAGAGAGCACTTCTAAATGTATGACTACTAACACGTAGCCTAATATACAAACCCTATCCAAGGGTTATTAATGGGAAACAATGCAAATAGAGTTGTCGAGGATAGTATACTAAGCTTTTACAAAACAATCAAGATTAGCAACTCTAAACACATGCTTGTATATGCATGAATTTACTCAGGTGTTAATAATTCTTAGGTGTGCGGGTTTTGAACATATGAGCACACAACGCCAACATATATCAGTTGTAATACATGGGTATTTGGACATTAGATACAGTTTAATTATTTCTATATCAACTCAATATGGCTTTTCCCATTCAATTCCAAATCACAGGAAAAATAGTATAAAGAGAAACACAAATATGATTATTATCATTATTATTCAAACAAATGTTCTTTTTTTCCAATGTTTGATCATTTTTACACCGCATTCAGAGTTTCACCTTATGTCAACCACGCTAGTTTCAACTGGTTTGTTTTTTTAAAGACAAACACGATAAAACATGTGTATGTGGTTTACGAAGTAAAATGGGCTGCCCAGTGAAAGCTCGACTAGTATTGAGATATACATATCAACGTATGACATAAGAAGTTGCAGCCAAAGTCTGGATAATACACTATAGCCACTCGCCGACAAATCCGCTATTCCTGGGGTAAAGCTAAACGTAAACGTTTATTTATTTATTCTATGGTATAGACTCATCCCTAAATAATATGGTCCTGACGCAAAGTATAAGCTACCTTTGCTACAAGTCATTGCTGTCTATACATATAGACATGCGTTGAGACAGTACTTCTAGTTACTGTTTTGGCATTGTATATGATATAGAGGAAACCTATGAGAGTTTAGGGTCTGAGCTCATATCCCATCGAGTTTGAATAACGTAGTAATTCACAAGGCGAAGCCACGTGAATAACTACCCTTAACCCTTAACATTGACTAATGGGGTATCATTTGTGACATAATCCTCCATTGGATATTTTTCCTAATTATCTAATGGGCGTTAGATACGGGTTCCCAATGTTAAGTCTATGGAGAAAAAATACCAGGGGTGAAATAAACTTGCCTCCACTCTCTGCATGAATGAAGATACCTTTATCTATATCGAGATAATAATTTGTTTTAGATATGCAGAATTTCCCCCCCATGTTTAAGATCCGTATATGTACATTCATTTAGGCCTGTCGACTGTAATGTCACTTTAAGTTACCTGTTACCAGACTGCTGAAGTTTGTACTACATTGATAACTAGACCCTACCTGCAGTGTACGGTCCTTTGCATTAACGTTGCTTTACGTATTGCGAATTGTTTGAACGTTTGTTTACGCATAAAAAAGTTGAGAAAGGTTTTGAATCTTAAAAACGCATTTTAACACTGCGTTTTCCTTACGTGTCTGCTAGCGTTCTTTTACACATTCCTACTTACGCTTACTTAACTCCGTGTAATGCAATGTATTTGTAGACTTTTGAAAACGTAAATGAACGCAAACGTGTGTAAACGGAAACATGCCCAGTTTTAAGCCAGTTTGACTGGGGCATCACCTGTTTCGATCTCATCAGGTTTCCTTGTCTGCAAGTTTGGTTGGTAGATCCTCTCGCTACAATCTAAGTGGTGGGCGATGATAGTCTAGCAATAATTCTCACCTCTTCCCTGGCCTGCTGCAGAGCGCCGATCTGCGTCTCCAGTGCGTTGACCTTGCCCTGGCGTTCAGCCTCCTGGCGGCGGGATTCGGTAAGCACCGTCTGTGACTGTTTGAGGCTTTGCTCCAACCCGTCACGCTCGTCTACAGAGAGAAAAACTGAGGTGTCAGTGTGAAAGACAATGGAAACGTTTGTGTGCTTTTCAGTGTATTACGAGGCCATTGCGTAAATGTTTTTTTCTGCTTCTTTCCACTGTTTTTATTTTTTTGATTTTTATAATTTTTTTTTTTTTTAACTGAGGTGTCTATTACATTGATTCTTACAACAATAATGTCTAACGCTGATTTAATAGATAACGTTACAATATAACTAGAGTACTATATATAACTAGGAAATCTATTCAATCTGATGGTACATTCTATAAATATTTCTTTTGTCCATGTCTAGACTTCTTAATTCATATATAAACGAAATAAAGTGTTAGTAATGATTCTAAGGTGCTTACAATTACTTAAACAAGAGTAATCAATTGTTTAAAGTTGAAAAAAGATAGATTAACAACAGGAAAATATTGATTAGATGGCCATACAGCTACAAAATAAGTGTTTCAAATGTTGCTGTAATAATTTGTCTTATCCATGGAAAGACCCAGGGAAATATTGTTGAAAACAGAGAAGCTACCATGCGTACCTTGGGTGAGTGCCAGTTTGTGTTTGAGGATGCGGATTTCTCGGTCAGAGTCCTCTCGCACGCCCTGTACCTCCTGTGTCAGCTCCTCGATCTTCTGGCCGCGCGCACTGTACAGGATCTGAAGCTGCCCCAGCTGACGGCTGTCCGACGCCCCACCTGCCGGCGAGAAGGCAAACCAGTGTAATTAACACACATATTTCGCGCCGTTCATACATGCAGGCGGTCAATGGCGGGGTAATGAGAAGAGGGCCCCCGGGTTGTTTACGCAAGCCACTGAGCGTGTTTCCCAAACAATGCGACTCGTGTATATACAAGTGTGCGCAATGTTAGGTAAACCACTTCCATATACATGCAGAATATGATCATTTAAGAACACTATTTTCCCATTTACTTGCACATGTTTTTCAGGTATTTGTGAACTCCTGGTATTTAAGTGTCAATACATGATAACAAACTACTTCCATATCCATAGGAAGCTTGCTTAAGAGGACATCCTACGTTCGCGCCAAAGTGTCAACTTAAGCGGGGGTGTTCCCTCAAGCGGGGTAATATCAAACTGATACAGGTAAAAATATTCCGTTCCGAGCGAAAGTGCCCCTTGACCCTTTCAGGCTAACAGGTTGGAGGATAGTAGTGGCTACTGGGGAGAGGATGCCCCTTAGGCAGCAAGTAAAGACATTTAGTAAAGTTTCACTTCTCACGTGCCTTAAAGAACCTCCTCTTTGCAATAGATGATTTTTTTTTAAAGGATTGTATCAATTTCCACACATATCTTTCCATATTTAATACAATTTCTTTTCTAATTCCTGTATGTATTGACAAATTATAAGTTGAATATATCGTGAATGCCTGTAGACATTTTCACCCCGTGTACATAATGCCTATAGGCATTACGCCCTGAATGGATTAAGCCAGAGGTCTACTGAAATGGGGTGTCCCTTAACCCTTTAAGGATGGATGCCTGCCGCTGAGCTAACCCCGTGGGGCGGGGGGTCCTTGTGGCAGTTTATTATCCATCGTATACAAAGACTCCATTGAAAATGTATGGGGATTCAGTAAACCACGACCCATTGTATAACACCTGTCAGATACCATAACTGTGGTATACGGCCTCAAAACCATGGTATACGGGGAAAAGAGCCCCTTTACGCTGTAGAGCAAAGAAATAGTCCCTGTTGTTATACCCGTTTATATGGTAATTAATGGGTTTAATTCATACGAAAAGATGGATAATAAATACAACAAACGATGGTTAGGTGGACAGGCGGCTCTGTAAACCACTTGAGGTTGACGTCGTAATACACTCGCTAGCGCTCGTGTATTACTACGCGTCAACCTCTCGTGGTTTACGGCCGCCTGTCCACAAAACCATCGATTATTGTCTACGTATACCACTAGGGGATAGGCACATAGTTTCCAAAGATCATAATTCGACTGTGTAATCATTAGATACAATACATAAACCTAAATATTTTATACTAAATATAATGGCATACCTGCATTCTGTAAAGATTAAAACTGCCCTATTATTTCATTGTTAGAACAATTTTGTAAATTTGCAGAAATAATGCACTAAATGCATCATGTATCTGGAGGCATCAATGCGTCAATAGCACGGTGAGGCTTCCAGGCAACATGTGTCCTGAAAGGGTTAAACAGGATTCTACTGTAAATGGATTTCCACTTACTTCTACACAGAATGTGACCAATACTCTGTCGTGACTTTACATTACCTGCCAACTAAATATATTATCCATCATAAAATGTCAGTCACAGCTTACGTATATGTTATATAGCGAAGAAGCCACGATGTGGTTATATTGGTTGGTGGGCTCCTGGTTGGTGGGCTCATTTTGTGTACACATCACCTGAAATAACTTGGTTAGGACTAAATACAGGATTGGAACAGTGGAGCGAAGCAGGCCGGTCACTCTGCGTCCGTGGGAGGATTTTTTTAAACTTAAATATTTTCTGGGATTACCCAGTAGACCAATGGGGTCTAGAGCAAACATTAAGCCTTACTTCTAGAGGAGGCCTTGGCGTGGGCAGTGAGTGCCCTGAGTAAGTGTCCGGGGGCCGAGTTGCTCAGTACGCTCGTGGGCAGCGTGTGCCCGTTCCGACGGATCATACGCGCATGCCCGCCAGCCTCCTTCCCCGCTTCCTCCCGAGGGGGCGCCACGCTGGGGGCAGAGCGCGTCCGGCGGAATCGCCGCTTCCAGTCAGCGTGTTGAAGTTCCTCGCTGCGGCCGCTTGGGGCGCTGGTGGTGGGTGTAGTGTGGGAGGGAGAGGCCCTCCAGGTTGCGGGGTGGTCAGGGACGCGGCCCGGTCCGGTCTGCTGAACATGGGTGCTGTTTGTCAGGCCAATTAAATCTAAATTGTGGCGGCCTTCAGAGAGCCCTGGAGAAGGGGCTGTATTTATGGCACCAATTCGCCCGGCCTCACAGGCTCTTGACCTTGGTAAGGATCTAAAGGGCCTGTGCGTATCCCCGCCTTGGTGGAATCGTTTGGCCGACGTTTTATGGTCGCAATCTGCCGACCCTCGCCGGGAGTGCAATAACATTTTCTTTTCATAAGCTGAACTGCTAGCTGAGGGCTCCTTGTCCTTGTCTAGAGCGAGTCTGTGCCCGAGCCGATTGGCGCTCACCATCGATATAATCATGTTCAACCTATACGCATATCAGAAATACAGCTTATTATCACATTCTTAATTCACAATGTTTATAATCCACGATTATCATTAATCACACAAAACAACAAGAACATATGGTAAAATTATCAAGATATCATTTTCCAAGCGAGATCACAGTCGTTAATCCGTTCCAAAAAAGTTGAGAATTTTTTCCTGGTGTACTGACAATCCAATGTTTCACAATCCGTATCTTAAGCGCTGCGAGTCCTTTCACACACTGGAGAGTGAAGATGAAGATACTGGAGGTAGAAAACACACACACGGCGGCGGTCAGCTCCTTGGAGGAGTTCGATATGGCACCTGGAGGAGGTGGAGCGGTGACGGGTTTGACAGGTCTGATTGACCAGGTTCTGGTGAAAAACACGACCAGACCGAGAGACCCGTGCCATGATCAATAAGTGCAAAGCACGTCCCGTCTCCTCGGCCCACTCCCGCCCAGGCTCCGGCAAGAACAACACCTGAGCCGGACGTATCGACCAAAGGAAACAACGAGGTTTCGTAACGGTATCAAAACAAATCAGTAATCGAGGTTGGGACTAGTGTGGGAAAAAAATATGGACAATGCGGTAAACAACAGTTGGTTTAGTTCCCGAAGAAAGGAAGGGGTGGAGTTCTTTCTGTAAGTCCCGAGATCCGATTCAAGAGTTTATGTTTTAAATCTCCTCTGGTGCAGTGCCATAGCTTTCCTCTCAGAACCTCCGGGCTAGGTTTAAAGAGCCATACGTATTCAATAATATGACTATTTTCTATTTTCTCAATGAAGTTCACGAATAATTTTCTTTTTTCAAATACTTGTACTAATGATATGCAAGTAGTTGTTACCGGTGCACAATGTTTTCCTCTTATTCTGGTCTTTTCCTTTGCATGCCCTTACACGTTTCATGTGCACTTCTTTTCCATATTTAACATATTTGAGTAACAAGATGTATGCCATCTCCCGTCTCGACGAAATAATTAAAATCTTCATCGTCATTGTAATAACCAGGCGTGATTGTAACTTAGATGTATTGGATGAGATCTCTGGATTAATTAACAGAGGCTTATCATACCTTGTGTCGAGCTAATATTCCATGGATACATTACCTCTAGCTGCACTTTAAGTGAGAGATATTACGACTGATCAGAATAATATCTCTCATCTTGGATTATTTTCCTTCGTTTTGTGTTCATGTTATCTTTGGTGTCTACATCGATGTATTCAATCCATTTTTAAATCCTTGTTTTGTGTCAAATGTGGTTCCACAATGTTTTTACAATCCAAGCCAACTAACATTCCCGATTTTGATATGAAGGCTATTTCATGTATGCAACGGTATTTGTTCAAGAGACACTGTAGTCTGAGAGATGAGAACTATGAGAACGAACGTGAAACTGTGAGCGCCGCGCAATGTCGTTAAATACCCTTCATTTCAATCTATACCAAAGCAGGACTTCAACAGGATTCACCTCTGCTTCACCCGTCTTATATGGGGCTAAGGCCAACCGCATACTCTACAAGAAACACCTCCCTTTTATAATTAACCTGGCCTCTTCAGCAGTTATCCCAGGTACGCCCAGCCCGCAAGGAGGGGTATGGTACCAGTGCCCGTGAGAGGTGCCAGATTCTGATTATAGTCCATTCAGGACCTTCTGGTGCGCACACACACTGACTGATATATGTGTTACAGCGTGCGAATGACAGCAGATGGCATCCACCTTAAATACTTTGATCAGCTTTATACACTGATTGTAATGACCCGTTAGGGAGCAAACACCACCCTGGAAACACAGGTCCACCATTCTTTTAAACACACACTGCGTTAACACTCAATACTTTAGGGTTGATATAAGCGGATGTGGGTTGGACATTCGACTATTAATAGTCCTCTTTGTTCGCGGTTCTCGTCATGTCGTTCGCAAACATATTACCAGGAGGCGCTAGTATCGGCCTCCTTCCAGTTTGGGAGGAACATGGAGACCAGTTAATGATCAATAGCAAATAAGTGCAATTACTCCTGACCTAATTGACATATCACTTTCGGAGGTTTTCGGAGTAGTGCCCATCTCAGTATTCCCTTAAAATTTATATTATATGCCGAATTACGTGTCGGAGCTCGTTAGACCGACCGATTACGCAGTGTTAAGTCCTAATGGAAGCCTGCATTTATATATTGCGTCAGGCCTGGTAATAGATATTGTCAATAGTCCGGTCTACTGTGACATTTGACTTGAAAATAAAAGTGGAACTTCCTGTCAGGTATAATACGTGTACTGAATCAAGGATTGAAGACATGCATTTTCGTGTCTCACCCCTGCCATACAAGGTTTCTCAGATACCACCAATAGCCACTAGAAGGCAGGTATGGTGTTCAACCCCCGTTCTAACAGACGTATGTGTATGTGAGCTTAAGTGTGGGTGTTTGTGCCATGCTATGATTACGGCATGCTACCTGCCTCCTGCTGAGGTATCAATCATTTCACCTTTATCAACCAAGTCACCATCTCCTGCGGCTGCCACTCGCTGCTTGTGAAAACACCATCGTTCTGATCTCTTGGCTTAGCAGGGATTACCTCAAAACCAGTTAATCTCATCGTTGGCCCCAAGGCAGCTGCTAGTTATGCCCGCCTAAAATATAAAGGGCAACACTACCTGTCAAAACAGGCTGCCGCTCACTCCCACGATCAGGACTAAATGCCCCCCGAATCAGGCAATTCACTAAGAATGCAAGCGCCCGAATAAAATACACGCCAATTCATAGGTGGGCTGCAATTTCTAATCTCCTAATCCAAGTTAACTTCAAGAGCTTGCCAAGAAATAGGACAGTTATATTGATTTTACCAAGTTTGACTCTTCAGAAAATATATGCGGATTGTGACAAAATTTAGCACTAGAAGCATGTCCATAGTTGCGGGAAAAAGAATGAAAACAGTCACGTCAGGCACTTCATCTAGATTCCCAAAGCAATTCCACTGTGCTATGCCAATGTGAACTAATGCTCCATATCTTAAATATGTGTAGTATGCACTTGTTTTATACCCAATTATGGGGACATGAAGGAGTGAATAGATTTTAAATGTTTGCTAATGTCTTACTTAAAATTGCGTTGAACTTTGCAATATTTCCAATGGAGAATTTCACACAAAGGCTCAAAGCCCTTGTCGAAGTCCCCTAATCAAAAGGGTCTTTATTGGGGCTCAAATTTATGACTGTTGGTTCTAATCTGGTAGTATCCCCAGGGATTGACTTATTTTCATTAGTCAGAGGTAAATGCACAAGATTGCCAAGCGGTTCCATTGCTGGTCATGCTGAAAATGACTATTGCTATTTCAGACAACTTCTACCAAGTTCCAGAAATACGTACATCAAACCTAATCTTGTATTCGACTTCATTTTGGTAATTTGCATTTTGAACAAAGAAACCTAGATTCAATATCAGTCTGTAGAGAATACAAGATTTGGAGAAAGGTGTAAATAACTTTCGCAAAAATCTTACTACATTCTACATATATGGGTTTGATTTTTTTGAGTTTCAGAAAGAGTAATATCTAGAAACTTTCTGGAACTGCTGCAGATCTACACGGAATGTAATCCCAGGTTCTTCGTTAGACTTATATATCTGAAGGAGAAGGATTACACGTCAAGTTTATGTGGGAGAATATAATCCCTCCTTACGATTAATGAGACCACAACTCACCTTGATTAAGGAAGTCGCGCTGGAGAGCGTTAAGGTCCTTCCCATGGTCCGGCTGAGGGTCGGCGGTCGGCCCGGCGCGATCTTGTTCTGGCTTGTCGGTATTACTACCGAAATACTTCACCTTGTACCCCTCAAAGTCGCCTGTGAGCTGCGTGCCGTGGTGGTCAGTCGTCGTCCCGGGTCGCCCCGGAGACCCCTGCGCTTCCCTGTCCGCGTAGGGCCGGTAGTGGCGGGGGTAGTCCTGAGTGGGCGTGGACTCGTCCGTGCTGCTTTGGACGGCGGCAGCGGCGGCGGCGGCGGTGGATGGCTGCTGCAGCGCCCGGTGCGGAGAGAGAGGAGCAGCCGGGGTATAGTCCGGGAAGATGCCCTCATGGGGACCTTCTAGGCCCGCGTACCGGTCGGCCTGGTGTTGTCCGGCATATAACCTCTCGTCCGGCTCAGGGGCCGCCCCGGGAAGGTGATTACCTGGGGCCGGCTGGGGGTGTCCAGTGTAGTAATGCTGGAGCTGCTGCTGCTGCTGGTGTAGCTGCTGCTGCTGTTGTTGCAGTTGTTGCTGTTGTTGCAATTGTTGTAACTGCTGTTGTTGCTGGAGCTGCTGCTGCTGCTGCTGTTGTAACTGCTGTTGCTGCAGCTGCTCCTGTGTGTGTTGCTCTTGGAGCATCATCTGGTGGTGTTGCTGACTTTGTTGATGCTGTGATGCATCATAGACATTTTGTCCCGCTACGTTGTGCCCACCATCGGCCTCCTCCCGCGGCCCATAATCTGTCCCTTGTGCGAACTGCTGCGGGTGAAGGTACCCGACCCCCTGGTCCGCAGCGTGGGGTTGGTGGCGCGGTAGGCCCCACTCCTGGTCGTGGGTTGGGTACTGATACTGGGGCTCTCCACCAGGATACGGGAGAGGCACTCCGGGAGGTGCCGCATGGTAGGGCGTGGGCCCTGGCATGGACAGAGGCGGTGCTCCGGGGTTTAGCGGTGTGGATGTCGGGTGAGATATGCCGTACAGGTGGGCGGGGGCTGCCATCCCAGGTGTGCCCCATCCCATAACACTGAAAACCAGAGCAGATGGATCCTAATTACAGTGTGTAAATACGACCATGAATTTACAAGCCTGTTTCAATGTGTCACTAACCCAGATATTACCATCAAATATAGTAACACCTGTTCGCATACACTTAGGCGTCCATACCTGTAGTACTTAGGTTACGCCTGTAAACGAGCAGGGCGTGGCTTGATTCATCCGCGTTCAGAGTAGTGCGTTACTAAATACCTGTTAGCAGATGCACCTGTTCGGAAAATTAGCTCTATGAACAAGTTGGTTGTGGGAGAACATGATAGGTGGGGAGAGTTCTTGAGACAACATACGTGTTGGAATAATCTGAAAATAGTATTGAGAATCTTTATGATTGAACATTTCCGAAAGTAGTACAGAAGACATGGGGTTCGGAATCGCCGCTGAGCCTCGTTTTCATGTGTCTTCGTAATTTATGTCCACACATTTGTAAGTGGCTACCTCTGTCTCAGTCGGTTCAAATCTTGCGCAATGTGACTTAATACATTGCTTCTTTGTCTATGACCAGGCTCCATGAATATATCTATATATGCGTGCTTCTGAGATTCCGCAAAGGAAATCTGCGCCAACCAACGAAGAAATATTAACTAAATAACCTTAATGCCGATAAATATGTTCATTTATACAAATTAGACTTCTCAAATCCTATTGGGCAAGAGTGTTGCACTGCATCCCACATCCAGTGTTATAGGTATCAAAGCCAAGAACTGGCCAGCTAGAGGAATTCTAAGCCAAAGAAATGATGATGAATTACTAAGTTGGAGCCAACACGAGAAATTCTATGAGCTGGGGGTGTTATCACGTAGAAAACAAGTACATCTATAGCAATGCATAGCTGTTCTGCGCAACACGTTTGCAAAATAAAGTGATATCAACTTCAATCTCATTTTCATCCAATCATTTAAAGTAACGATACCATCAACTAACATTATTTTAGGAGTGAAGATATGACAGGATTCGAGGATATGATCGGTACCTAGGAGTTGTTTTCCAAATGTTCATATGTTAGAAAAAATTAAATAGCAAATTATATTTCTTTTTATTTCTGTCATAGGCTTCCAAAGTAAACATTTTAAACAAAATTATCATAACTTAGAATATCTGCCATGGTATTAGTCGGTTTTATGCTTTGATATGTCAAAGGGAAACTAAAGGATCTTTAGTAATTCACAAGTGGCTAGGTACTCCTGGACCAATTAAAACCGAATAATTTCCAATTTCAACGAGCTAATTCAAATGCATGGTACATGAGAATGAAATTTACCAATGTGTACAATACTTGATTTGTACTGAATAAATAATATTCATTTTCACCAAAGCGAATTCCTTTGTCTCAAATATACCTAAACTGTCAGTAAAATATTTGTCACGGGAGAGGTACGTGTTACTTGTCAATCAGATGCTGTTGACAATAGAAATACCTGGGGCAAGGGGCTCCAACCTCTTACCGAAATGCAAATACCTGGGGTCCACAAGTGCTTGAATAACAAGGAAATCTAGAAATCAGAACTGAGTAACATTGAATAATATCTAAACCGCACTGATACGACGAAATATAATCTCTTAATAAGGAAACATAGAAATGCGACATAGGTAAGCTACAGAAAAAAATAGGTTTCTATATCGACAATATCATAAAGCATGCATTTGAAATGTCTTCTAAAGAGTTAACCATTAGGGGTTGACCGGAGTAAAAGGCTGGCCATATTCTCATAGAATACACAACAAGACCATGTGGCATAGAATGTGCCTGAGGCATAAGAGCCAGTTGCCATGAACAGTCCTCTACCAAAGTTTGCTAACAGTCAACCATTATATTCTTGTTTCCCCTTCACATACCTAGCTTTGGACAAGGGTTATCAATACCCGAAGGTAGTCTCTATGGACGCAGTCAGCCGTGAACAATACTGAAGAAAGCCTCTTGTCTGGAGATCTTTCTTTTTTCAAGTGACGGGCGTTCACTAATTCCATGGTTTCTATTACGATATGTATAGGGATTAGGGTAAAGGTTGGCTTTGACGAAATGGCGCGTAAGCTCTCAAAACAATGGCGACCTTGGGTCACTAATGAGACCTGCTTCTCTAATAGGTAGAACAGCCACCAGAACATCAGGGCTTATTTCTATAAACGAAATGTTTTTGTTAGTCTAGGGGTTTCGGTAAGCGAATATAAACATTGTTCCAATTTTATCTTTAGAATAAACTTGAAGTTGAGACGGGAGGTATTTGATGAGACACACATAAAACATGCTCAAACAGTTATTTCGATACATGGATTCTCCTCATGCTTTTTAACTTATAAACCACTTGTTTTCATATACCTGTACACTTGATTTAATCATTTTATATCTAGCTACCCATAGTTTAGAACATCATGGTCGTATTTTAAAAGCAGATGAACGGGGTCTTTCAGTGGGAAAAATTACCTCATAAGTAATGATGCATCAACATTTCCCTGTATTTGGAGTATTTTTTGTTGACATAACAAATGCATTTATGGTCCTCCCATTTCATTAATATCAATATTTTTTGGAACGCATGTAAGCAAATACATTTTATGATTAATATTGATATCATGGAGAAATAACTTTTATTTTTACAATGTTATCAATTCTTATAAGAGATAATGCTGTTTTTCTCAGGAAATCTTACGAGTTGTGTGGTTTGCGTGCAATTAACATTAATTATTTGATTTAATGTTCTTCAGAGAAGCCTTCTACCCTAACATCAAAATAACTGCAGGGGTACAAAACTGGATTTCAAGTTAAAAGGCAGGGCTTTAACACTGAATGTCTACATTCTAATATCACCTGTGACTGGCCGCTTTCTGACCCTATCAAATATTTGCATTCCTTTATGTCTGTGAATGGAAGGAATGGAAGGTATGCTACCACTTCTAGTTTCTCATTCTATACCATGATTCGGTGCAAGGCAAATGTAAAGTAAGATATCTTTTCTTTTTTGAATCTGCAAGAACACCATAGCAGTAGGCAATGATTGAATCACATAAAATGACATTTCATGAAAGTAGTATGAACTTGTGAGCATACTACTGTGTTCAATACGACAAATTTCCTAAACTTCCTAAATCAAATTATTTTCAAGTCTGAAGATACAGGATATATAAGACTAAAAATCTGGCTTGGGTTAACCTACTACTTACGACAAATATAATCAATGCTGGTTAGAGAAGCCATGGTTAGTCTATTATCTTAAGTATACAGTGCATGGAGAAGCGAAGAAGGAAATTAACTCATATCACCCACACTATCTCAGATACACTCTCTTGGCAGAGGGATAGTAGGAACGGATTCTCAGGCCAGCAGGGAATGTCTAACTAAACATTGATAACTTATATTGATTGAATGGTTCAGATAATGATATACCCAGCAGAGAAATTGGCTTCTTTTTTTTTAAATCAGAATGACTTTCCTTGTTTTATCCGATATGCATTTACATTCTTATATGCCTATTCAAATACGAATCATTCTCTGCTTTACAATCCCCTATAGGATACTACAGGTACATTCCAAATTAACGATGTCAAGTTTTCTTAATCAAGCTGATGATGGTGGTAACAGTCTTTTGGTTGTTGTTTTGTTTTCCACTTCCATCAAAAATAACAGTTCTTCCAGTGAATTCGAGGTGATATACTTCTAGTGCAGTTTACGTAAGCATTAGTTTGACAGTTGGAGGTGTACTCTCTACATAGTCGTCACCTTATATGAAGATGAGAATGAGTTAGGTTTGTACCTTGCACATGCCTCGGTATACCATCCGATAATATGTTTTACTCATAGTCTCTCTTTTCTAGACTCCAAATACTTAGAATCCGAGGCAGTTAGGTAGTTTGGTAATAAGTTCCAGCTTGAAGTGTAGAGGCGATTTACATTATATCATACTCTTGAAACGGCGCTCATAAAACTCCCTTATACCGTTTTACCTGGTGCCCCTAACATTTGTTTCGATCATACACTCACCAAACGAGAGTTGCAGTTTTCTTCGTGTATGTCCATTTTAGATTCGGTTATATGTTATCTACCGTTGTTTTTACAACATATTTTTGAAGAATAATATGAAGGGCTTGGTTCTGGAGCCTTTTCAATTTGACTGTACTAGACAAGTTGGATCACATAAAAACATGCAATATTCCATTACAGAATACTTCCCCAGCATTTTGACCACTGACGTAAACTACCATATCGTCATCATATTGGATAACTTGCCCTTCAATCACTTTTGGTTGTCTAGTGATTCATCTAATTAATTTTGTGATATGATATTTAAATGAGATGTTTACTCAATATACGTGGCATCTCGTCTATCAGAATTCAGGCTACTCCTAATCATTTCAAATATATAATACATTTGCAACAGCGATGAATTAATAATATAGGCCTTTTTTCTGATCAGTTCGGTTTGCAACAGTAATGATACAAAAATCAATACCCAAAGACATAGAAACAACTTACTCTGCCTGCAGACCATGGTGTATGTCAGGGTGGTCAGACTCGTCATTAGAGATAGCTCCTGTGGACTCAGCTGAGCCATCCTCTTCATCAGTCAAATCGTCATCGAAAGCTTTGGTCAGTATTTCCCGAAGCTGGTGAACAGCAAAAGAATAAAAACAAAGTTTCAAATTAAGGATTCAGTAGATGATTAATAGAATTGTATCTATATCGCCAGTGCATTATAAGGATGCCAAAGATGTTAAGGGTGATAGTTTTTAGTAATAGTAGGTTTACTATAAGAAAAGTATGAGATAAAAATCAATCTATTCACATGTACCTCCCATACATGTAAAGAGTATCCGGTTATATTGAGTCTTTGTTGATATTGTTAGGTATGGGGAAATATTGAGGAAAACAAAGAACAGATGGAAAATATGCCTGAAATATAATGGAATAATCCAGTGTAAGATAAGAGAGGATACACTACCTACACACAGATTGGGTCAGGTTGTGAAAGATCACGAGAATGCATATAGAAGAATCAAGCGAGTGTATAACCGGATAACCATTAAGCTAATGGTATAGAAATAATAACCTTGCAATTAAGTGATTATGGTGTGACATTATATTCAACTTGACTGCATTAATCATACCATGATATTACAATAAGCCGAGACACCTGGTTCGACAAAGAACATTATATAAAGACCAACTGCAGTTTCCTAACATACAGTGCTCTAATTGCAAAGTCACATGTCATGATTAACATATGATGTGATAATTTAGCAAATGTTTGCCGCTAATCTATAAATCATGCTATAAATCATGCATTACCTGTCGAACATGATTGCCGAAAATATGTTTTTATATTGATATTTACTTGTAGAACAAATACACCTAGAGTAAAATTGAAGGTGCTCCGAAAAAGAGACAAACAAGTACCGAAGTTAGAGAAACATATCTCAATATCATGTTATGTAAAGGAATTAATTACCAGTATCTAAAGTCAAACAAATATAAAAAAGTATTTTGACATACCGGTAAGTTTTCTGTTGTAAAATAAAATCATAAATACCTCTTTTTCTCTTTGTTTTTCCTCTCGTTCAAATTCTGCCTCTTCCTGATTGTGTAAGGCCTGGGCATCAAAATTTAGGCTTACGCCAGAGTTTGTGCCCATGGGGGTGTTCATTTTGGCATTTTGATGCTGGAAATAAAATGCGTACATGTATTCATATACTGTTTAAATCACACTATGCCAGGGTCGGTATTATACACGTGCACATTATACACACCAGTAATGAAGTAGCTGGAGATTCCAAGGGCTCTATACTCTGTCCACTGACATCAGAAATCAGAAAACTTTCCTGAACGAGAGAAGCAAATCCTACTAGCAAGTTCAATGCGTTTGGCTTCGAGTTCGACATAGTGTAACACCAAGAATGACGGTCATCAGCAAACCGCCTTCTTGAATTAGAAGCCAAATCTGATATGAGTATTAACTCACTACAAGTTTCTACTTGTGTGTGATCAGCGACTCCATTGTGTCTCCAGCTATCAATTAAAATGATCCATGATATCATCTACCACGAATGTGGGTATTAGGATACACAGGAATGCACTGCATATGCATACGGAGTTATCAACAAAGTGACAGCTACCATTGAGCAAAGGTGCAAATCATGCCGATAAAAGAATAATTACTCTATCTATGAAAATCATGGAATAGTTTTAAGAATAAACAAAACAAAAATTACCCTAAAAAAACTATCAATACCAAGGCATTACAGTTTTGACCATATAATGTTCATTATAACTGTAGCCGTAGGCCTACTGGATAGAATAAAATTGTAGAGCATGAATTCAGACGTGCTATATATATAATGTTGACTAGGCTCTAAATATAATGAATATCAAATTCATTAGACAAAAGTACCACCCCATAGAAAATTTAGCATATCTTTAGGTCCTTATTGTATGTTGCAAAGACACATGGGTCATATGCATATCTGATATCAAACAACCAGGGGCGCACACTGCTGTTTATTTCAGAGATAACAATTAACATGTATGATTACTGGGTCCTCAGAAAAAAAAAATGAACATCGATTTGGGCTTCAGGTAATTATTGAACCACCAACTGAGATTACATACCAACCAAGCCGAGCTGTCCGTAGCACAGTTTCGTCTGGGCTTGTGGGGTTATAGATTTCACGACTGATAACACTCCAAACACTAACAGAACCAAATCAATATTCGTAAAGAGGCGAAGACCCACCTTCCCCTCAAGTCAGTTTTTTGATAGTGTAGTGAGGGGGAGTTGAGTGTACTTACTTGATTGATTCCGAATAGTCTACTCTTAGCACACGCTTTCCCTGATCATCATCGTCTGTATAATCCATGTACTGGGGAAGCCAGTGTTCATGACGTCTATTACTCAGTCAGGGACAGCCGTAATATAATGTTGTCGCGGCTTAGCTTGAGATGTGCCTGGGCACGCTGGACCGCTACCTGACAGACGCCCTATGAAAACATAAACATTGGCGTCGTTTCAGACATTTATCAATTTGATTCCTAAACCAATACACTCTGAATGTCATATATATCTTCAGGGTAATTCTACACTTTCAAAGAGTTGATATCAATCGTCATTTATTCATGAAATTGAGAAATTACTAACTTACCGGAAGATAGTTTTGAAAACAGCCGCCATTGGAAATTACCCACAATTCCATTTAATTGTTGGCCCACTTCCGGAAACGTAAATATGGATGTTACCGTAACATATTCTGCTTCTCGAGAAGGAAATTCAGGTATTACACTATATTTTGTCAATGCCATTCCCATAAGGAGACGTGCAATACATTTAACTGTAAAGTTATTTTATTACTCTTTGGATGTAGTATAAATCTGATCGATATGTTCGAAATGTAATTAAAATGGGCGATAATAGAGTGTTTGCCATAGAGAACGAGTAAAAGCTATGTTACATGTTTTGGTAACAATTATCTAAATATTTAGTGTAGTGGAATTCAGACGCATATCATAACACTCCCTGCTTATCGTAGGCTGAAGATAGACTCACTCACTGAAACAAATCTCGACCAAAGTTCGAGATCTGGGTTATCTTGTATTTGTAACTTAGAAGTTAGAGAGGTTAGGTTAGGGGCGGGGCATGATGATGATGAAGGAAATATTACATGTATGTTAACCTTACATTTCCTTCATCACATGGGTATACCCATTTCCACATGTCATGGGGTTTAGGCTTAGATCTAGTCATACGTGAAGAGGGACGGGGTGAAGAATGAACTTGTTTGCTTTTACAATACCCATAGTCATATAGTTTAAGTCCTTAGTTTTATTACAACTTTAATACACAATGAAAAGACCAATTATTACTGTTGTGTATATCTTCTCCGTCAATATCAAATACAATATGTTCTACTCGGAAAGTTGATAAATTAAAAGAAGACATCATCTATTGATGGAGTGTAAATAAGGGTTGATCAATATGGATAAAAAAAATTTGACACTGGTCGTCCATCCGAAATATAATCTCACACGTCTCTCTCTCTCACACAGTGTATCATTCACTTTAATAATATAGCTATTGCGGGCGGAAATTAGTTTTTAAATAGCTAGACATAACATTTTCCCACGGTTCATGCTGACTTGATTGGCATTTATGTAAAGACATCGACTTCCTCATCGCGCGATTCCAATGCTGGTAATTCTCTACCTCAGTATTTACATGAACAAACGCTGCTGATACAGGGTTGTGCCACTGGAGGGTATCAGACGATTTGCACTGGTAGCCCATTCGCACCCGATGGTTCGCACTGTCAACAAGCCGATTCGTACTGGAAATCAAAAGAATAACAAACCACGATGGTTCGCACTATGCGCGATCGGAAAACGGCAAATTGAAATTATCATATGTTCCCATTCGTGAATCACAGTATAAACTATCCGACTGTTTCCGATGTGTATTTTGTTAATTCCCAGTCCTTTTCTGGAGTTTCTACGTCCAGTATTCACTGAAATAAGACCTAAGATGTCAGGAGACTTGGTTTACATTCTTCTTGGTGGCTGTCAGCTGTTTCCGACTGTCCAGTTTAAAGTGGCAATAATTTAGGTTATATCAAGTCACTGTGAGTAAAATGAGTCTGCTGGTGAAAAACTGACAAAGTTTTGTACAAATGTATTTCTTTATCGAGGAATGGTAACACTGACTTAGTGCCGTTTCCCGTTACGCAGTTACCTGCAAGCCCGAAAACGGCCGAGGTATTAAAAGCGACCCGCGTTGACACTCAAGTTTGTTTCTAATCGCGAAAACTGGCAATAATTTAGGTAATTTCAAGTAACTGTGAGTAAAATCAGTCTGCTGGTGAAGACAATGTTTTGTATATCATACATCGCCATCAAGTGTTGCTTACACTTAGTGTGAATCATCCAGTGTGAATCTTCTGAGTAGCAGTGCGAGTCGTCTTCCAGTGTGAATCATCGTACATTCCCACTGGAAGAGTGGGAGTGCCCCCCCCCCCCCCCCCCCCCACGCGTCCTTCTATCCATCTACATAAAAAAGACCTAGCAGAGAGCTTTCAGTTGTTTTGATAAGAGTGTGTAGCCTGCACTCTCGGGATATGCCTACTTCAATGTCAAGCTAAACAAAACTTTATATATCCAAATCCATGATTTCATCGAAAGCATAGATTCTAGAAAACTAAAAAAGACTGATTTAAAGCATGATCGTTTTAGAACATGACAATTAAGTCATCTTTAATTTTATTATTTGGACATGATTGATTTGAGAAATGGATATTCTTTTTAACTTGAAAAAAGAGCTGTGAGATTAGGAACGGATTATCTCGTTCATGAACAGGAGGGAAAGAAGGGGAGGCATGGAGAAGAAACCGTGTGGTGAGGGAGTCATCGATTCTCATTTTATTCTATGGCTAAAAGGATGAACTTTAGTAACTTTCAATGTTTATTTAGTCAGCAGATAGTGAGGGAGTTTATCATCAATGAAAAGGTTAGTTCTTAATATAGCTAGAAGAATCTTTTAGCAAAAGTTTTATTTAACATGTTTCAGGTCACTTTAATTTAGTAAGTTGGGGTCGATGGATGGAAACTCTGTTATTATCATTGTATCTATATTAAGTGTTGCACTAGAGAAACGAAATCTCCCGCAGTGTAATTTTTTATTAATTAACACTTAATTACTAAGTAACATTAACACCTGACTTTTGGCTAACAAAGCGGTCGTTGCTGACAGCGGGGTTCTCTCCTTGGTGTGTTGCTTTCAGAGTTTTAGTGGTGGTGTTGGGTTCAGGCGCAATAAGCTCTATTTCAAGATGAATTTTGAGAGTCCTGATGTTGAGAAGGAATTCCCGGGGCTGTATGCCTCACAGGGGCTCGAACACGACCGTGAGTATGCTGCAGGTGACACCTGGTGACAGAGAATGAAGTTTTTCTGAACGTAGAACAAGCCATACGTTTCTGTCCTTAAACTAGCTCATACTCACGTCATGTTTCTCAGATCATGGGAAAACCACACCCTTACTGAATGCAGGTGCAACGAGAATAAAAAGAAATTTGGTGCGTTTGCAATATGTCAGACCTCACACCATGTCTGAATAATCACTGTCTCTTTCAGCTTGATATACATTATTATAAACTGCACTTTAAAAGTTTTTATTTATCAACAACTTGTATAAGTGGCATCTGTAATTATTTATAATACAGTTAAAAGAAAATATCATTTACTAATATTTAAAGTCTAACTCTTATCTTTAAAAAAAACCACATTTTACGGAATATCAGAAACTTCTTCACTGTCACTATAGTTCACAGTCTTTGTTGTTCCTTTCCGGGTCTGTTCCTCTTGCTTTTGTATTGTTTTTGGTTGTAATTGCTTCCAAGCATTTCCCAAATACTATGGCGATCCACATTTCTATGTAGATCCCCATATCTCGCGTGTGATGTTAATTCAGGTGCATGCAGCCTCATCTTAATGGTTACTTTTATGCACTCTTACATTTAAAACTAATTCTGCATACCGTGTATTGCTTTCTTACAGCAACATGATTGGCTTTTGTCGTGGAAGTATATATAGCCGATATGTAGCTCTGCTATTATGCATATGACCTTCTTGCTTGAGAATTTCAGCGTTGAAATTAAGCAACTATTAGACTTAGCAGCAAAAGAAAGTACATTATGAAAAGAAAGTTATTCATTAGCGAATGAGAAAGTATCGCATAACAATTTTATGGTTATTAAATATGTCACTCGAAGAAGTTAAGTTATATGTATATATGTAAAGGATATATTTGGCGTATGCCCATTTAACATATATTTTATCAACAAATTTAAAAACGGCAATGGGACCAACCTTTTTATGTTATTTCCACAGTGCCTCTATCATTAATCTTCTTTAAAAAAAAGTTGGCTAACAGCAAACAAATCTACTGGATTTATCATGCAAGTTTAACTCCAAATTTCAGTGTCCGATGAGGAATCGGAGCGTGCTACAAAAAAGAGAGATTCAAAGAGCCGGGAGAAGAAAAGAGATCGTAAGGACAAAGGTTACAGGATGTTCGAGGAGGAGGATTCTGAAGAGGAGCTCGTCATTGATGACACGAGGTTAGTCATTGAATAACATCTATCAATACTTTATTAACCATACTAAGTCCAACATGGGGACTGCTCCTTTTACATAAGTTTGTGAAATGAGGCAGACCCCCCCCCCCCCCCCCCCCCCTCCCCCCATGCAGCCGACGCTACCTTGAATTTGACTAGAATTTCATCTGATACCAAGCTGTTGCTATGGAATATAGTAGCAACCATTGTGGAAAGAAGCAACAATGTTGGAGAAGCCCTAAAAACAAGATTTCCTGGATCCACCTCCTTCAAGCAGATGTTTGGTTTGGTAGGTGAGTGTCTTGACACATATACACACACAAGACATTCATAAGTTTGATATTTAGGAAATACAGGAAGAAATTGCTAACGTTATTTGAGCACCTGAGTTATTGCCCTGAGGAAGCTTTGACAACTAACTCATTTACACTCCACCCTTCATCTACTATCGCCATCACTTTTACGAAACATGCGAACTATCTGATATAAAATCAGCCATCTAAGGAAAACCAGCAGAACCCTTGACCGGTCGGTGGGAAACTAACTCTCATTGGACACACCTAACCCCATCTATTGGTTTGTGAATTTAACACCTTGGGGCCTTGACACGGACATACCACTAGTCCTCACACTGATACTACTGCTTTGTCAGTCGCCATGCAGAATGTAGACAATGATCGATGGCTTTTTTGGACAGACAAAGTACCATCGAACCCAATAATGGATAGAATAACTATTTGACGAGGCGAAAATATTCACCTTTCCCAGCAATAATGGATACATGTTGCTAAAGCAATATTCTCTGCACATCTTCAGCACTCGGGTTTCAATAGTCGTCAGTGGCTGAGCTAGTACCTGCTACTCCCGTCAGATGGTAGCACCTGTATCCTATTTTATTCTGGGTTTGCTAGACACGTTCCGATTCATCTACGTGGCAGAATGGTTCTGAACTGGACAAATATGAGACCAACGCAGTCAAGCTTTAGCTGCCATTAAAACACCTGCCAATTTGCCAAATTGTAGGACTCAGATTTGTTAATAAATAAACTATAGTATAGAAACTCGTTAGATGTTGATACCTCACTTTAAGCGCCTTCTCGTACCGAGATGGTTCCTTATAGACATTTTTCATGCTGTTTTTCGGCCAAACACCTACATATCAACGTCTGATTACACTCTAGGTGGGATAGCACTGCATCACATAGATGTAAGGCCAGACTGAACATTGTTTGACCAAGCAAAGGCCGAAATAAACAATGCACCGATAGGCGTATTGAACGCTAACACATATGTATGATGACAACGTGACGCTTGTTTTGTATTAGACTTCCTGTTATCCTCCAGATGTCGCCTATGTGAGGTTGCGATTACTTTCATTCGAAGGCGGAATACTAGCCGCTTTTAGACATTACTGATCTTTTCTATTCGTGCTATATATCACAGAATTAGCAATTACAATAAAATTATAGAGAATTTTGGTCAAAACTTACTTTATTATTTTTTGCAATATTCACGTTTGAAGTTCATTCATTAATAAGGAAACTGAATTATAGTTAATTGTTGAGACTTAGCTATGTGTTATCTTGTTTGCAGCTATCGCTCAAGTGAGATCAATGTATGACATTTGCTGTCATCACAGGTCTGTTGACTCTATTACGACCAGAGTGACAATCATGGTGATTCCCCTAGAGTAACGTTGTTGACAAATAGTTGTTGTAGCCACAAACAGGGATTTCATGGGTTGTCGTGGTGTGGCCATGACAACCACGACGTTTCAGCCATGGGAATCCTCAGGCTGCACTGATGGACACAGAGATGTCAGTGTTCCACTTTTCCGTGGAAATCCACTTTTCCATATTCAGTATATGTAATTTCTTTTCCTTACATCAAACAAAGATAATATTGATTTAGCTTCAGTAACACCAATAAAACAGTGGTTTGAAACTCCCAACAGACCCTCATCAGCCCCATGCCATGACAGACAGGGACATTTTATCCAAGTTTTCCCGGTCTCTCTGTGGTAGAAAAATCCACATGAAAAATATTTCCACTTTTTTCCCTGACTCCAACTGACATCCCTGTGGACAGGGATTGTGATGATATATTTCAGCAATACAATCTGCTGTCAGAAGCACCCCTTGGTATGACAGGAAATAAACATGATTTTTATTTCTGTTAGAAATGAGGTAGTAATTTCTGGTTTATCAATGTTTACTCACAAGGTGGGCTGTGTGTAAACAGGTGAGGGGGGGGGGGGGCATGGAATGTGTGTGCCATAACGAACAGATTTGATCAATTCTGTAAAAATGTATGTGACTAGTATCACAGGTTAGCAAACCGAAGGTATGATTAACAAAATAATTAAAATAATATATACATAGTTAATTGAATAGACTTCTTCAGTATACACAGCTATGCCGCAGGGTCCTTGTGACTGCCAACTCCCGGCCAGATCACGGTAACCCACCTGGATACACTGCTTATTAATAATGGGTGAACCTTGCTCCGTGGTGAGGTGTATTCTCGCCACGTCTTATAAATCTGGTGTTATTTTGAGAGCGGCCTTTTCTAAAACATAGTACTGCTGTTTGGTAATAGGGTCCAGTTCATTTGGACCTTCATGTGGACTCTAGTCTGCAATGTGTTCTGTAATTAGTCTCGAGTCTCTAAATAACAACTGCATTATATCCAGCCTCACGGAATAATATTGACACTCAGAGTATAATAAAACACATCCTTCCAGCAGCGTTCTCTCGCTGGCTTAAAGGTTACTTAGCAATTATGGAAAAATAAGCAAGCCTTGCTGTTCCTGACGGTTCGTACTTTTTGTGTGATTAGATTATTTGTATCGCCGGCACTTAGTAAGTTCTACCACCTTGATCATTCTCATTACTCTGAATGTTTGGCTCAAAGTTTAGACTCTCCATCTATGTTGTACAGCATGGAACTGGTACTGCCAAATATATAGTCTTTTTTTTTTTTTTTTTTTTATGAGATTTCTTTATTGACTGAGGTAGTTTACAACTTCAAAGAGAATTTGACAATACTTGAACATGGAGTCAATAAAGCGGCCACGGTATCAGCTGCTATCATGGCAACTGGTTTTCATTACCAGGCCTACCATAAAAATAGCAATGGATGGAACTCTGTTAGATAGTGTTAAGATTTCCAAGGTCTAAGGAATATACATCATTTCTCACCTGAGGTACAACACAGTAATAGGAAGAAGACGTTAACACACAGAATCAGATCAAGTAAATAAAATGGCGCTAGACAAGTTGAGGTATGGTTTCCAATAACAATTTTTTAGTAATACTTTTAAAGTATTTATAGGTTGGAATGTTGCGAGCTAGTGATGGAAGTTCATTCCAGGTACAGCCACCATGGAATTCTATCGATTTCATGTAGGCTAGACAGTTTGGTCTGTTAACATGTATTAAGGGAGCATCATGTGCTCTTGTTGGTAATGGGTTTTGGACTAGATTTGTCGAGACTTGTGCACGTTTGAACATAAAGTTCTTTAGATGGGCCACTCTTCTATGACATAGTAATGGGAGACCTGCTCGAGCATGTAGGACTGGTATTGGAGTCCTTTTGTGACACTTGAGACATAACCGTAAACATTTGTTTTGAAAAAGCTGGAGTTTCCCGAGGCTTTTTTGGTCAGTTAGCATAAACAAAATATCCCCGTAATCTAAATACGGCATGATACAGGACTTATAAATTTTTAATGCAGCGGTAGTTGACAAAAACGGTTTCATTTTGGTTAGTTGGTACAATTTATGACTAACATTTTTGTATAACCTATTGATATGTGGCCTATAATTCAAGTTTGAGTCCAAAGTTACTCCCAGATAACTATAGGTGTTTACCACCTGCAACTTAGTATTATCAATATAGTAGTCACTCGCATCGTCTAAGTCCCTCCCTGCACGAGTGTTAAACAGCATGACCTTTGTTTTCCTCGTATTCAGTGACAATTTGTTTTGATTACACCATAGGGCTATGTTATCTAGTTCTCCTTGAAGGAGATTATGTATTATCATATGATTTGCACCAGAGACATATAGGACAGTGTCGTCCGCATAAAGACCTACATTGGCGTTTGTTATCATTTTGCTTAAGTCGTTTATATATACCAAGAACAATAGAGGCCCCAGGATAGATCCTTGGGGCACTCCACATAACACAGTGTTTAACTCTGAACTACATGAGTTTACATGTACTCTCTGTAGCCTTAAATGTAGGTAATTTCTTAACCATTCAAGATTATCAGTCCGGATACCGTAATGTTCTAACTTATCTAGCAATATTTCATGTTGAACGGTATCGAAAGCCTTGGAAAAATCCAAGTAAATAACTGCAGTTTGTAAACCAATATTGCGTGCGCGTAGTATATCATCAGTGAGATTTGCGATCGATTGTACGGTAGATTTCCCTTTCCTAAAACCTGTTTGGTTATCAACCAAAATTTTGTTCTTATCCAGAAAATTAATCATTTTGTCATGAACTATTTTTTCAAGTATTTTAGCAACTATAGGGAGTAGGGATATAGGACGTAGGTTTGTGACTTGGTTTTGGTCTCCACCTTTGGGGATAGGGATTATTGTAGATGTTTTCCAACTAGTCGGCATGTCATTTTGTATGAAACAGTTATTAAATAATTCTTTAAATACAGTCGGTATAGCTAACATTGCGTCTCGAAAAACCTTAGTTGATATTCCAGGAATTTGTGACTGTTTACTAATATTGATGTTTTTAGCTAAGTCAATCACTTCCGTCTCTGTTGTTCTGAGTTTCTGCATATTATTTGGGTTACGCTCATCGTACATCTTCCATGGTGTAAACATTTTGGAGGCCAGTTTAGGCCCAACATTTGTGAAAAATTCGTTAATGAAGGTAGGGGTGTTGGCAATTATATTACCTGAGTCATCGTGCAGTTCAATATCGGGTTTATTATCCGGTGAGTCAGATCCTGGCAGTATGCCATTTATCGTTCTCCAGAATTTACGATGGTCGTTTTTATTGGTTTCTAGCTTATGAAGAGTATATAATTGTCTTGCTTTTTTTACTTTTTTATTGGTTTCGTTTCTAGCTTTCTTAGCTTTAACCCAGTCAGTTTCCCGTCCTGATGATTTAGCAATTTGGAGGAGTCTGTTTTTATCTCTAATCGCCTCGATCTCTTCCACTGTAATCCATGGGTGATTTCTATCAATAACTGTAAATTTCCTCATTTTACAGTCACGATCAAGGTATGCACAGATAGTGCTTAGGACCAAACCCCATTTTTCTTCAGTGCTGTGGGTATTATAGAATATAGTCCAATCAGACTCATGAAGATGATTCTTCAATTTAACACTGGAGTATCTAACATAAGACCTACCTTCAATTATTTTGTTTTGTTTTGTAGTGCGGTGTCTTTTAAGTATAATAAAAATTGTTTGATGGTCACTATAGGCTTGTTCCACAACGCCTGCTAAACTAATGTTATCTGAGTTTGTAAAAATAAGATCAATTATAGTACTATTTTGACTGAATCTTGTGATATCTTTAATGAGTTGCCGATAGCTCAGTTGTTTTAATTCAAGTAAAAAATCTGTTATCTCTTGGGAGTGCTCCAATATATTCATATTAAAATCGCCTAGTAATACGACCTCGTTTTGACTATCATCACTCAGGTCCATCAATAACTCACTTAATAATTGTTTGAAAATCTGGACATTACTTTTTGTGGGTCTATATATATTTACCAGAACAATATTTCTTGCTTTATCACGATTTATTTTTATAACCTGGGCTTCAATATGGCATGTGCTTAAGTTAAGATGGGCATATATAGTTGCATCATGTTTAATAGAAAGATTAATATAAGTCCCTAACCCCCCCCCAGTCTTAGGTTTATGATCTCCTTCGTTCTGTTTCCAGTTTCTATCCACCCTGTGAAAAACATAACCAGGTAACTGGTATTCAGTTGATTTGTCCTTGTTGTTTAACCATGTCTCCGATGTACTAATCACGTCCCATATTTTGTTTCTATTTTCTAGCTGCAACATTTCATATTTTGCCCTAAGGCTACACAAGTTTGAGTGTGAAATTTTCATACCTCTAGTCTGAATAGCTTCATCCATTGTATATAAATGCGTCATAATATTTGTGATATTCGTAGATATTTCACTCTGCATAGTCGACTACAGGCTCGAGATGCGTTCCGAAAACAAGTAGTAGGTACATAAATCAATAGACCATCCATTAATAACACTATGAAGGGGTAACAGCTTAAGCTAACTATAACAACAATTGAACAAAAGCTGATATCGGCCATTTTCGCCATCAGCAAAAGAAAGTGATAGAACAGTAGAACAAAGGTATAAATGTTGTGTTCCTACCAGGTCGTGGTATACTTTGCAGACAGCGACATTTTAAGAAGCCACCAATAGGGCTGTTTGAAATCAAGACTCAGGTTGTTTTTTTTTTGTTTTTTTTTTTGTTTTTTGTTTTTTTTAACTCGGAAGAGGAGTCTCCGTAGAAGTAACTATTGTTACTAACAACTGTCACTCTTTGGATATCCTCCCGGTAAGGGGCCGAAGGTCAGTGGAGCTGGGTGCCAATGAGAATAAATTATCGTTACTAACGACTATTTATTTTATGGTCAACCACCTACCATAGTAGATTTACCAAGACCCAGATAAAACTGGGATGTTTTTGATAAAGGCATTTAGGTAGTCATCCGCCCATAGATCAATAAGCTCTTGGGTCGGGTGGATCCCATCGTCTCTAAGGAGATTGTATCGTTCCCTAATCTTGCCTCGGTTGTATCTATGAACATGGTTCGCTGTCCAGGGCATGTGTACCATTTGGTTGTCGTAGTTGATTTCTATGAGCTTTTTGTTCACCTGGATCACCGATTCGTTGACAATTTGTCGTAATTCTTCGTTTTGGTAGAATTTCTGGGTGAGGATTGATGTCATCTCGGGTATCTGTTGAGTAATCCAGTCTTTCGATTTCGAAAGCTTTGCACCCAGTGCCTTTGCTGCGTACGGGTCCTTTGTGGTCAGAATCTTGTCTGCAATATCTGTTTCACCTATAAAAGTAGCATGATAAAACTGGTAACAGTGCTCGGCCGAGACGAAACTCTTACCCCTGAAATTTAGTGTCGCACAGTACATGTTCGACAGTGGCGAATACTTGCTTTGAAAGGCGATGCCATTTGGCGTTTCAATCGTTTTAACACTAGCGATATCGAGGCCGAGGGGAAGGTCGTGGATTTGGTCGTGTGAATACGTTTTACCGTTTAGGCGTAGTGTCATTCCACGCACCGTACAGTTTACGTTTTTGGTACGAGCCGCAGCTTGTATGGCCCGCAGATCTTGGTTCTTTTTACGGTCCTCGACAGACAGGTCATCCGATAGTTGGAGTTTTTTCCATTTCGGAAGATTTTTGATCGATTTTATGTTCTTGAAAATCTGAGCCTTTGCAGTGTGATTACAGAAAGAGATGATTACAGACCTTGACTTAATGTTTGGCGGTCCTCGTCTGTACACAGAGTCGATATCACCCGTTTGCAAATGTGCCCCTAGGTCATTAGAGAACTGCACAATTATGTCGCGTAGATTTTCAAGTGGTTCTTCAGTCAGGCCGTCAGTAACCAAAGTTTTCCGCTTTTGCTCATTTACCAACCGTGAAACTTTACTGTCCATGCCATCCTGCGTCTCAGCTAGCCTGTCAGTCACTTTTTGTGTAGTTGTCAGGTCGTCATCAAATCGGTTCAGTGAGATTTCGATGTCATTCAGACGTTTAGACGAGCTGTCAACCTTGTTTGTCAACTTGTCTAAAAGCCCAGCTGTGTCTCTATGTAGTTTATCTGACTTGTCAAAACGTTCACCTACTTTATCAAGCAGACTTGCAGTCGAGAGAAGATTTTGTTCGTTTTTGTGGACCCGTTTTTCCAGCTGGTTTAGCTTTCGTACGATGTCCGCGTGCGTTGCCTCCGCTGTCAGTGGTACGGGAAGATCCGTTGCGGCGTGTGCGGGCGATAATACGGGAGTTTCACTCGCGGACGTGTCGGCGTCGATGTTTTCGTCGCATTTTTGAGCGTCGGCCTTTCCCCTGCCAGGTCTGACTTTTGGTGCCATTTCGTGGGTAGTCGTTTATGGAGGTACGTGAATCTTGGTTTGTTATTATACACGGTTCGGAGAATTTTATCGATCGATACGCCGCTGCTTTTCTACCACGCGTCTACCTCATGCTGTCACGCTGCCCCACGCTCTTTGATAGCAACACAGTCATTTTAACTTGGTTCCGTCATCTCTTAGCCAAATTGGTGAATATGTTACACGCGACGGGGGGTTTAAACCGTTAGTACGATGCCAGAATAGAATGAATTATTCTAGACTCATAATCTTCCTTTATGCCCTGATAAAGAACTGAAATAGTCCGAAACATGTCGGTATTCAAACTCTGCTATTTGCTTATTGTTCAGTAAAAGACCGGTTCTCGCCCATCGTCGAACATAACGGGATATTTCTCATACGTTTTTCTTTATACCTTTGTGTGAAACGTCTTAAACATCACCAACATTTTTTCACAAATCCATTGAGAGATGTGTTAGTGTTATTCCCTAGGCGTTGTGTGCAGATATTCTTTTTTAAGACATGGATATTTTTATTCACCATATTTTTTCAGAGGTTCGTGGCATTACCTAATTAAGTCAACTAAAGATAAGAAAAAAGAATCAACTAAAGATAATATTGTGCATAAATAGGCTCCTCACTTCTCAGACACTCTTTATTCAAGGGTACACCTGAAAGACTGATATATCTCATTCAAACGTCATGCGGACTACAATAATTACCCAATCTCAAATTTATGTTCATTTTCACCATGCTTATTTTGTCGAGATTCTACTATTTGGATATTGCTTTATTCAGTGGCTCAAATATAGAAGTCTCCATTTCATCAGCCCAAGACAATTCTTTTAAAGAAACGTCCTATAAAAGGTGTAAGTTTTTTTTTTTTAATATATAGTTTATTCATTGATCACATTCGCCATCTTGGCGGGTTTTTTTTCATATATACAAGGTGAATTAGAAATCCTCATATCTATTTTTGTAGGCAAGGCTTTATACCCCAAATCTTTGCTGTTTCTATATTGGATGCATTCTATACTAGTCGTAAATACACGATTGGACCACAGAATTGTACCATTTCCACGCGTTGGTTCTGTAATCAAGAGATGTCCATTTGCTGGCAAGTAGGCAGGTGGAATCCCTCGGCGATATCCTGAAATATAAAAGTCCTGCAGGTTACAAAACACATCACTACCACTACTGTGGGGCTAAAGGCTGGTACCTTGTCTCAGGTCGAGGCTGCTATTCCCGAAGCTAACAGCAAATATAAGCGGCTTGTGACTGGTTGCTGACTGAAGCACTACGGATGCCTCATTGTTACTGTTAGGCCCTGCTGGCCGTCCGGAACCAGCGGCGGCGAGCTTATGCGAGCAGCTCGTATTGGCGCGGGTTAATCAGGGCGGTTGGCGGGCGTGATAATGGTGTGAGCGGGACCATGCACCAAGTAGCTCAGTATTGTTCGGGCAGGCATCGGCCAGCTGAGCCATAAACAGCCACGATTTCTGCTGACAATGGACCTAGTAGGTGCTTCATGTCAAGAATTGTCCGAAAAACACGTTTTGTGGTCCTGATTTTCCTCTTCCCTCAACTCCATCTCTCTTTCCCTCCCTACCGTTTCGCTACTCTTTTTCACCGCTTCCCTTCCTTATCCCTCCCTCCTTCCAACAGAAGGTCCATCCATCATTTTTCCGCCCCTGCCTGCCTGCCTGCCTGCCTGCCTGCCTGCCTGCCTGCCTGCCTGCCTGCCTGCCTGCCTGCCTGCCTGCCTCCCTCCCTCCCTCCCTCCCTCCCTCCCTCCCTCCCTCCCTCCCTCCCTCCCTCCCTCCCTCCCTCCCTCCCTCCCTCCCTCCCTCCCTCCCTCCCTCCCTCCCTCCCTCCCTCCCTCCCTCCGCCGGTCAGAACATTCCTGCAGCCCTTCTTCCCCCCTTCTCCTCCATTCCCATTCATCTCCTCCCTTCATTTCAGTCACAATTACAGCATAATTGACTAAAAAGCCAAGCTGCCAAAGAGATGGTAAAAACAGTTAACTAGTGTTACTCAGACAGTGCCATGATTTTTCCATATTTTGGAAATATATGTAATGTAGAATCTTCATATTCATATTTCAGTGTGGTAAGTCGTAAAGAGACTCATAAACTATCATAAAGACATGTGGCAAGGCATCAATTGAATTATGTATTGGGAAGGATATATGCAAATTAAGTACACTGTGATGTTTGATTCCAGAATGCAGCCGAGTAATATTCTTTCGTTATAGATTTGGTTAAAATTATCTCGAAACCCTGCCTTACCAGTTACCAAAAACCCTTCCTAGTCCCACTGCGCGACCAAATCTGCCACCAATAGGGCCCTAACTGTATCGCAGTCTTGCACTGTAAGGCTAACTCGTATATTCATAGGCTACACAAAGCTCTGAAATATTTACGTTATACCACGTCCACAGGGAATCACTGATTGAGCTCTAGATGGTAGTGTCTGTGATTGGATCGTGGATGTAAAGGGATGGAGATTTATATAACCGGATATTTGTCAAGAAATGTCAAAGGGAATCCCAATCCCTGCCAGATATTGCGACATTTCGATGCTGCCTCAAGTAATGGTATTGGTGTGCCCCTCAATTGCCGTACTTTATTGCTGCTTTAATTATCTGGTTAAAGTCTAATCTTTCGAAGTTTAGTCGCAAATCATATTTCAGATCAATTCGTATAATTGAGGCAATCTGGAAGTAATCTGGTGGTCACCCAAAACAAACAAATTCATAGTGATTAAATGTATGAAGAAGGCCATGAACCGCTCTGCCAAATGAGTCTTGAGAAGATCTTGAGTAAAGTAGTGTTCTCAGTTATATTCAAATTCGTGTTCCCCTAGCCCTAACTAGATTGAAAATAATAGTTTTTAATCCAATTTGAATCCTTTAGAATCTATTTTTTTTTTTTTTTTTTTTTTTTTTTTTAGAATCTAAATAGTCTGTAAAGAGAATTAAATTATCCTCTGACGATGATTGTAGGTAATTCACAAGATTCAGTGAACGAACTCCGTGCTTTAAAATTTCGCAGGTTTAGACACATATTCAGAGGTCTGGGACATTTCCTTGTAAGAGAATGCAAGTGAGGAAGTAGGTCACTTTTCATTAATAATTAATTAATCCCTGCAGCTGTCTTTTAAATACTATTTTTAAGTATTGGAACGATTGAAGGAACATATCTTGATTCAATATTTATTCAATATTCTTTTATGATCGTTGTGTGAACATTCAAAGCTAGGGTGATTTGATTATATGAATTCTGAATTTGCAGACAACGTGTTCCTTTTAAAACGCTCAATCATACAATGAAGACACACGGCGCAGATGAATTCAGACAGAAAGGCCCTGGACCTCCGACCCTGCTTTGCTTTCTTGATGTGGTCGCCAGGGATTTCACTGTAGACGTCCTCATAAATAAAGACGAATGCTGTGGAGGCCCTGCTGGCTGCAGCCTTGCAGGGCCCGGCATACTGTCTCATCTACGGCAGTGATGGATGACATGGCACCTCTATGTTTGCCCTGAACCCAACGCGGATCACCGGGGGCCAAGCTAAGAAGAGATGTCCCCCAGGTGAAGGAGTGGTGGTAGCGGGTTGGTGGTGGACAGTTCCTGTGCGCTGTCTGTTTGAAAGCCAGCTGTAAGTAGGAATTGGCCGAGCAAGGGAGCCACCAGACCCAGGGGTATTGCGCAGGGCACTCGGGTCCCAAGCCAATCTGTGAGAAGTGCCCTTAGAGTGCCCTGCAGTCAGGGCATATCTCTGCACCCGGAGGTGCTATATCCACAAAGACCTACCTAACACTTCTCACAAAGACCACTTGTCGCTATTTAAACATAGCATAGAACTGTAAAAGGGAATGTGAATAGTGTTTCTTATGCACAGTAACTTCCGGGAATAACCCAGTGACATAGACAAGGACACTTAACCCTATACATGTATTTTGTACTTTGAGTGAGATGGATTCAAGATGAGTAAGATTCATTGAATATGGAATGACCAAGTTCAGTTTGCATGACTGTGGATTAAATTTCGCATTGTATTATACGCAATTGTATTCTTGTATTGTACAAAATATATTTTTCAGGCAAACAAAGCACATGTTCTGAACACAGAAATCAAAGTGATACATATATATGACGGGCGTTTTATCCCGTGAAAAATGCTCCTCCTGCTCCTTTATGACTGAGACCTTATGTTTATACAAACCAAAGAGGTTTAGTATTACCCGAGGAAGTGTTGAGGACGGCTAACATACTCCTCGTACTCTCCTTCCCTCTTTTCATATTGAACACAAGTTGAGTACGGTGACGTTATAAAAGTTAGCCAATCAGCAGCCAGGATTTGGGAATATCGTAGCTGTTCATAAAAAATACTTTGATAAAAGAATGGCGACTAGCGTGATGTTTGAAATATTTTCTGGCATGATTTAGAGTAGCAATCTGAAACATTAGAATATTGAAAATATGTATGCTCTCACCGAAATCCAGATACCATCGTGTTTTTCGAAGGCATGCGTGTTGATAAATTGACAATGCGCACTATCAGGTTAATGCACAATCACTTTGAGAAAGTGAAAGCCTGTCCGCTATTGCTGGGATGATCAAGTCTAACATCGCTGTTAGTGTCAATTTAAATATCCATTATAAAGCGTGTTAGCGTTCTGTTGGTCAGAGCAATGTAAACCCACAGTGTCAAAATGAATAATTCAGTGTGATATCAAGTCTAATGGTGCTTCCTATTCAGCGTAGCACGACCTTTTCGTGATGACGTCATATCATAACTTCGCATTGTGACCATAGGGGCCACATTTCTGAGAAAAAAAAACTTAGCGGCATAGGTTTATTTTTTGTTATAGGGGTGATGCAATTAGGCTTCAACATCTGAATTAATAATTCATCGTTTACGCTTAATTCTAAAACATGATGATATGAATTACAATGGTCAGATAGTTCTACATTGTACACTAAAGACGAGCGGAACGTTTCACAGTTGCAGGTTCCTGCACAGCTTCATAGTGGCTGAGTTGGAAAGACACATGCACGCCTTTCAATTGAGCGCAATGACCAGGCTCATTGGTTTTCTTTATAATATCCCTTTGTCACAATTGTTCAAAGATTATTCAGTATTTAGTAATGATTATTAGCGCCCCCACCCACCTGGCGTATTTGATATTCAACATCCAGGTCCTACCTGGATTTACTTGTACTCTAGAAATGAGTTAGGTGGCATGTATGGTTCGTGCAATGGAGCGTCCACTGTGCAAGATGGGCAACAGCTGCTGACTGCATAACCTAGAACTGCCTGTCATGTCAGCCATCATTCACGACATCATGTCACCTTATTTGACCTGGCGTTATCATACCATAACCAGTGGGTGAATGTGCTCTGAGTATTGCAAAAGATGTTTAAAACGTCTTCTTCAATTTTACCCTTTCAGTAAAACGAAGCTATTTAGTATTCAGTTAACTCTAGCAGTCCTGGTCATTAGATACTCAGAAGTGTGACCAGAAAAGAAAACGACGGTCGATCGAGGCTTCGGCTGGGTTAGTTCACCTTTCTCTCTCTAGTGTTTTTTATGCTGTAGTTATTCAGCGATGAGGTGGTTCTGTTATAATCTGCCTTTGCTGTACGTCTGGTCTTAAGACGAAGAAATGGCAACCACTACGATGTGTTGTCTCCATAGTGACGGTGAGTACACAAGCTGGTCCGCTCTTTAAACGGGCCTCCATTCACCTCCCCTGGCCGTCTGTCACGTGCGACACGCTGCGCGTCCATGCAGCGTCCGTCCGACGTCCGTCCAGCGTTCACATACCTAGCGGCCAGATGGGGACGCTATATGTGTGTGGATATGTCTGCATGTTAGCATACAATTATTAGTCTGCCCATGTATCGTGGACTGAGGTGTTACTGATACGTACGGCTACGGGATAGGGCCGCCCTTCAAAACAGAATACAATTAATGTGAGAGCAATCGTGGTTGATACAATGCGACGCTACAGTCGACAGACCCTGACGGACAGTAATAACAGGCATGGTAGGGGTTAGGTATCATGAGGTATTACAACAACATGCCCAATTACACGATATGCTATTGATGGCCAATACATATGTGTCACATGGATATATATATATATGAAATGGGATCCAGAGAAAAAAACGGCACTGAGAAGGTTTTCCTTATTAATTTCAGCTTGATCAAACATAATACTACCCCCGTTATGCGATATGATCGTCTCGTAACAGGAGAATATGTGCACGAACTTCCTGCACAGGACGACCACGTCCAGATCACTGTCTCTGCCCACAGCAGTCAACATCACTACGCCTCCTAGCGGCCAGTGCCCGCTAACCACAGGGAACCAGCGGGCTCCGAGGTAAACACGTGACCCAATCAATGCGTGTGCGAATACGTCTCTGATATTTTTTCCCTTTCATTACCAGGGTCCGCGATTCCGATTTGCTAGAGATACAAACGGGGGCTTTTAATTCGTATTAAAGTCACAAATCGGTGCACACAGGGATCGAGGGGAAGAGTGAGAGTGAGCATTGCGTGATAGCCTTCTCACTTCTAGAGATGCAGTCAGCGCGGCAGCCAGCATCGGGAGTTGGATCAGCAGCGGCAGCAGCATCGGCGTCGGCGATGGTGGCGGCGTCAGAGGGAGGCCAGTGGGAGTAGTAGTCTACCGGGCGACCTGGAGGTACACGTTCTGGAGGAGCGTAGATAAGGCCAGGCCGCCGCCCACACCACACCACATGGGCGGTGACCTTCGCGCGGGGATGCTCCAGTGACCGGATCCTGCAATGTTTCTGTGTGGGTTCTCCAGGGTCCAGCATGCAGCCTGTCCGCGTGCGTGTCTGAACTGATAGTGACAACCCAAAAACTGATGTGCACTTAGGATGACCGCCTACCTGATATAGGTTATCTGTGATAGCACGGTGCCGCGTGGACGTGACTGGAATACGTGGGAGATAAGAGGAGATAACGACCAGTGTTCCAGCGTTTTTTTGTGTTAGTAGTGCAGGGAGTCTGATGAGGTGTACGGGTGCGGATAGCTCTGTACACAGGAGGAGGAGGAGTAGTTCTTGACGGCACCCCCTTCCGTCTCACACACCTGCGTGCATTAATACTGGATCATAACTCGCCCTCGCCATGTATTGTCTCCGAAGCAGGTAAGACTATCAACTATGAACTTACTGTACGTCTGTTATCATTAAATGAACAAAGTGAAGTGTCTACTTCCTCGAAAACGTATATATGCATCTCTTATTACCTCATCACCATATCCATATATATAGCTATATGTTTTACATACTCAATGATAACCACTAGGGATAGGATGACCGACTGTCAGTAACATCGAGAATAGTTAAGGCGGCTATAGTGTATGATATTCATGTACGCCTGTACTGCCAATTTTCCTCTGTACACCACTTCACTCCCGCCTCTAACAACTGCGTTCTGGTGTAGACACACAGAGCGCATGTTGACTCTCCAGCTGGTCGGCTGCTTTGTCCGGTTAAAGTACGGTAGGCACCCATGGACCTCAGCCTCAGGTATGGCTGGTCTGAGATATTACCCTCCATCGGAAGACAGTAAGGGACGGGAGTTGGGTTGTTTGACGGGCCATTCTGAGGGCCATCCCGGTGGGAGAGCAGCTCTGAGCAGCTCTCCATGGGCAGCCGGCCGCGGGTCCCGGACGTGCTGAGGCCGGCTTGCGGTAATCACAGCAGTGTAGCCCGCCAAGAAACGCACCCTGTGTTTGTCGAGTGAGACTAGGGGGGTGGAGTCTGGGGGCGTTCCGACCGCTGGGCGAGATAGAACCGCAGCAAAGAGGGGTAGAGATGGGATGTTTGCAGGGGCGTGGGGGTGGGCACTGTCTCCCTATGCACATTGGCTCTGTTGTCGTGTGGGTCTCTGTCGTATTGATCGGAGCAGGCAGACTTGTCGGGCAGGCGTGGGGGCGGGGGCGGTGGTGGGTACGCTGATAAAAAGACAGGTGCGGGATATATTTTCCTGCTCCGGGCGTTCATATAAGTACGCAGGGACACCTGACCATCCACACGCTATAGCCAAGCCTCGTTGAGTCCTCGTACCTGGCCTACAATCAGCGATATATCACAGTACGCATACTGTACCACCACACGCCCACCCCCCAACACACACACAATCCCTAAAACGACGCCCACAACGTCAGAACTAATCACGGGGAAAACTACTCACGCTTCACCAAAGTCTCACTTAATAAACCACAAACCATCCATAGATTTGTGGCTGAGTGTGCTGGCTCAAGTCTGTGATCCATGATCGACAACCCCCTCCAACCCCCCGCTGTGGGTACTCCATCGCTCCTCCCCCAATATTGATCCGCATAGTCTAGGGATAACACCACGTGCCAATCGAATTAAACCACGGTCTGGGTCAATGTATTGTTTTTTTTGGTTCATGGTTAAGTCGGATGCGTACTTTGCCTTGAGAGGAAAATCAATCCAGTGGCTTGACATAACAAAACATGTATCATGTTACCACGAACCCAGTGTATGTGCGGTGTACATCAGAAACCTGTCCTAATTCATCAGCCTGTGGGGATAGGATCATTTGGCGCAGTGGCCAATGTTGGCAGATGGGGGAGAACCTGGAAGGGTGGAGCATGTACCCTCTCCCCCTTCCTTCAGCACCTCCCCATTGGGATACAAAGAACCAATTGGTCAGAATCGACCCGATCTAATTTAGGACGCAGTTAGCGAACTTATCGGAAATGTCAGACGTCTGATCTTTGTTGTCCTTTTCAATTCCCGGCATCAAGCGTCAGTCTCTGCTGCCATGCATTGCACTAATTCATCAATCGATGCCACGTTTTACCATCGAGCCGATAGTAAAGGCCGTCTTAAGCCAGATTCAGAACGACCGATGAGACCCATCATTACCCGACCCGAGTCTCAACAACGCAGTCTGACTCATCCTAGATTAGTCCCAACTCAGTGAACAATATCTCAGTGGTGTCATTAGGTTTCAAAAGCATTTCTGGATTTTGTAAAAGGCGTCAGATAATCAACTTATCACAAGTCAAAGCCTGGAGTGATTTAGGGAGACGAGGCGATGTAATTTAGGCTCTGCTGATAAAAGGGGTCCAAATCTCTTCCTGATCCCCCTCACGACGCTTAGGTTGGATCAAATGGGGCTCCAGCAGGTCGTCAGATTCTTTTTACCCTGCAGCGACGACCACGGACATATCACGCTGAGATCAAATCTATGAGATGAGGATGACAGACAATCTAAGAAATACTGACCGGTCGGGACTCAAACCTGTGCTGCAGTAGACCTAGGATTCTTAAATTCACCCAAAGGTTATATTTCGTAGCGGGGATTTTCGTTGGAAAGTGGTGGGAGGTTGACCACAAACCACGCATCAAGCAAGATTTGTTCATACTACTTTTTAATAAACCATTTAGTAAATTAACCAATTGTTTTTGTTAAGTCCGTATTGCCAACGTTTCGGCCTGGGGACGTGGCCTTCGTCAGGGCTGGAGCTTTAATGACTTAGAGTTAGAGTGCCAATGTGTATCATGTTGTTTAACTGGTTGTTATGGTGTTGAGACAATGAGCATCATGAGAGTAAAATACTCTTTTGTTAGAAAGGGTGCCCGGTACTTTCCCTGGTCCAATAGTCTCGCTGCGAATCTAAATTATGATGTGGTAAGTTTTGTTAAAGTTTAACCCCAAAACCGTCGTTCGTCATGAAAGACACGCCTCCTCTCATTAGGGCCAACCACGGTTGGAGGGTAATTAGTTCTGGGACAACACGAGATTTTCTGTTTTTGCTTTTTTCCCCTCTCTGAAATGAGGTGGCGTGTATCAATCACCCCCTTGCCAACGTCACTATTGATGATTCTCGGAACCCGGCGACCAAGTTGAGCCCAGCCAGCAGTATAGGGAGTGTGGACAGCGCCTGTGTCCACCAGATAAGGCCCTATAGATTATAGGCAACTGCTCAATACTACCCCATCCCACCCTTTAATCGACCACGGGGTACATATCACTGCCACCTGCCCGTTGCCCTCTCCCCTCCTGGTCTGGGGAAGGATGAGTTACACGACCAATTCCCGGCGCGCAGATATATCGACAGTCTGTTGATTTAAACTTTGTGCGTGTTTTTAGGTTAAAGTGTAATTGTCTAGGTTCCGGGAAACTGGATTGCACTGCAGCTCGGCTATTCTCCCACGCCCCCTCACAGGGCCTACCGCCACGGAGACCACTCCTGCTCCCCCATGCACACTACCGCGCCACGGCCATCAATCCTGGCCACTCTGCGGCTCCTCGTACTGATACGTATATCGACGCGCGTGCAATCGACGTGTACTCGTGTGCATCGACAGGACATTCCAATACCTCACCAACAAAGAGATGCACTGTGTAGGCATTTTGAGCTTGATTTCCCGCCGCCCTTTGTCGCTATCTCCTGATGTCCCGGGGAGGAAGCTGATTACGGAGACGCCGGATGGACGCGCCCGGACTGCGATGGGAACATCCAGCTGCCTGCCGACCCACCCCGTTACCACGAATGTGCACCCACACCAAGCACGGTATCCCGGGATGGAGGGTGCGAGACCCTGCGCGTGTCCATGTTAAAGAACGTAGCGTGGTCTTATTGCCAAGTCAGCATAATTATATACAGGCTTCCGTGAGCTACTCACCAACACGCACCATACAGCTCCGCCCCTTTAAATAAAACACGGGCTTCCGAGTCTGCATGTATCCCGCTAAATCTTTAATTAGGACCAGTAAGTGTGTGCCAGAAAAACTCCTGTTGAAAAAGCAGGGAATTTTTGTTCAGAAAAGAAGTAGTCGGAATTGGACTAAAGCCTGGAGCATTCAGTTTCTTATGCTCAAAGATTTAGATTTATTATTGTGAAATGAACGGTTTAATACGCGAAGATATCTTATTCATATTCTTTTTAAACATGAAACTTAAGACGGGAAAACAATTGGCATATTATGTATGTGTACGTGTCCAGTACATGTGGATAGAAATGAGCCCCTTCATCCGTAAATCTATCCAATACTTGATCGGTCTGTGTATTGTCGGGCTTGAGCCATGTTTGAGCAGATAATGCCATGTCCTCTTACTCTCTTTGTCATACTCCAACGTCCATTTCAAAGCGAGATCTGTTCTAGTACATAACATCCCCCATGAAGAGAAGAGCAGTGTTCCAGTCTGATTGGTTGGCTGTAATGATTGGTAATAGAATGTCACCCAGTACATTACAAGAGCTGATCAATATTGGCTATTACACGTCAAGATTACACCGTGTGTATATACATTGATACATTAGCATAAATCTATGAGGGACCTGCTTGTACAATAGTAGACAGTGGAAGCGCAATTTATATCGAATATCAGATATGACCTTGGCTGTTAATACAGCATAAAGCCCATCATTCAACCAACCACACCGAACGCAGTGATTTCCATCGCCCGACAACCAGAGCTAAATTAACTTTACGTAGTTGCAGTAGCAGTGCTCATGACACAGAGGCGTATAATATAATTATTACATTAAGTTTACTCATTTAGTAGACTTGAAGAATAGATACTGCTCTCTATTTTCAAATAATCCTGGTAATATACTTGTATAACTTGTATAGTTTGAACCAATAGGTTTTAAAAGACATAGACTTCGTAATGACGGTGGAAGGACGTGGCCCCCTCTTGTTTTGACTTCCTACTTAAAGTTTTTTTCAAATTCTTCATATGATGTTGACTGTAATTATGATTTAATTCAAACACCAGATGCCCTCGGTTTAACCCGCAATATTTGCCCTATTCCCCGTTGTGGTTTCCATGAAATAAAAAGAAAAAGAAACCATGGGAATATTCAACCACCAGAGGACGCTGTCGTTTGCAGACAGAAGCCTAGGGTTACACTGGCCACCCGAGCTACACTACGTTAGCTCTGGTCACGTTAAATTGACAGGGGCCTTGACATGGCGTGGTAGTGGGTATCTTATGCCATTGCAGTGGGTAAAGGAACTTCACTTTAGCTATTTGGGAGGTTTGTTAGGGGTTGGTATCTATTTTTACTCTGTGTATCTATTTTTACTCTGTGGTCCGACCACTCTCTGAGAGCTTGAGACAAATATCTCGTAGCAGGGTAGACTTTTGGTACATAGACAATTCACTCTTCCAGCAGAGATTCTATCTCTGGTAGTAGGAAGATCAGCTAGGTGAGTGAAAGCCCTCCCACACCCTATTGACCCTGCCATGACCCTCATTCTTACCCTAGAAGTCACTTTTCCATGTTCTCATCTTCTTTTAATGTGTATTTTTTTTAAATTGCCACAGAGATAAGGTTCCTTATCAATTTATTAGCATATAGATATTGTTTTGCAAGTATTTGGAATATCAAAGTCCATGGAGAACAAAATTGTTTGGTTTGAGAGTGAGAATCCGTGGACACGTCCATGGTTTAACGTTACCAACCTCTTAGTTGGAACGTTGTGTAGACAGAGGTGGTCGCCAATCTAGCCTAGGGTGAATGTTTTACCGCGCAAGGTGGCGCTGCGGAACGCGCTTAGTGAAATGGAACGGGACGAGCAATAAAACATTGTGTGTGTTCGCCCGCTGCCTAATTAGTTGACCTAGCAGCACGTCAGAGCTAAGGTAATCAGGTCGTCGTAAAGTTGGTGACGATTTAGCTGCATGTTTACCATACCCCAGTAGTTTGATAATAACTTTCATGAAAACATGTAATTGCTCCCACAGAATGTCCCTTCAGAATCGTGTCTTTTATCAATACGTGGAACGAGTGGCGAAAAGTAAATCTCATTTATTGAAAATATTGCTTCTAGCATAGTATGGTTACAAGGAGTCCTGTGGCTTAATGAGTTGGGGAATAGGGAACTTCTTACTTCCTTTCCTGTATGGCGACCTTCCCCAAGTAATTTTTAACACGCCACCAGCGTCGTGTAATCGATGCGTGAGCTACCATTAGCAAGTACTGAGCAAGTGCCTGATTTCCATAGCAAAATAATTTTCGCCAAATTATAGGAGATTATAGGGAAAAGATTCAACAATATATATGTATACTGAGAGTTCCATTTTCAATCAAGTATCTATTGATACTGCCTTTCCCAGCCGCCAAGAAAGGGCTTAGTCCCCTTGATTGTTTTCCCAGGGTCCTACCAAAAGAATTTCGTTTACTTTTTTCAACACAGACTGATAGGTCTGAAAATAGGTCTGGATAGTGGAAAGGCGAACAGATGCGACCACATCGAAAGCATAATGTACGCATTTATTACATCTGTTCGCCTGCTTAAAACCACCGACTCTGTATATTGCTTGTTGCCCTTAGGCAGAGCTCTTAGATTGCCCTCTATGTATTTTTTCTCTGCTCTCATCCACGGGTAATTCATTTAATGTATCACCATAAATGAGATGAACGCTCTCGTATGGACGTTAGATATTGCAACCGCATATATGATGGGTATGCGGGTGCTCCATCATTGAGCTTGTGAAAGCATGCGGCTTCCCGAATGTTCCCAATCATGCGACAAACTTAGGCAGGATCGTGAAGCAGATGGGACCCAGTAGGGCGGAACTGCGCCTTCTCTCCTGCCCTTGCCGCATTTCCTTGTCTGGCTGATGCCTTAATGGCATAATGGGACCATGGACCCGGGGCTGGGCCGCGGGGCGGGCGGGCAGAGTGAATGGTCACTGGGCGCATGGTTATTGGTCACTCAGCTCCGGCCCAGGGTAGTCATTTTCACCTAGTGGTTGGTGGGCGTTGCCACAACCGCCCTACCGAAGTCCGGATACTGACCATTGGACCGTGCTTGTGCCTATATATGGTCTGCGTGCTCATGTTGGTGCAGTATAAGGATAACATATGAACTTACTTCTCCACGTAAATTATTCGTTTGTTCGTCCTGCCATCGAGTGCCCAACACAGGAAACTAATTATGATTATAAGATCGGAAATACTGATAAATTAATTTGGTATTGTTTCCGTCACCAAAATATGTTTATTAAAGTATAAAGATGCATTGCTATCGGTCTCAAGAACGCTATGACAAAGCGTGAAAATAGAAGAAAGAACTGTGTACATTTAGATTAGGCGTAATATTCGCCAACATTGATCTTGTTCCTAATCAGAGAGAGAGGGGTCCCTTGAACTCACTGTATAGTCTGTGACATATACCCTGGCTTGCCGCCTCATGCCTTCAGCTCGTACCGCTCTGAAAGTGACAGAAATACCCCCAATCAAAGGCCATGAAAGACCTGTCAGATGTGGCCTGGCGTGCCTTGGTGACGCTCCTGTGATGGTGACGGGGAAGGGGAGGGAGGGGTTCCACCCCTCCTCAGTCCCGGATGTGCACAATGAGACAGCATTGGAAGGTCCCCGGCGCCTGACGTCAGGATCTGCGTCAGGGGGATAAAGATAGAATGTCCACCGATAGTACGCGCCATTCATGTTGTTACAACAGACTGCAGTCAGTATTATAAAAACATACTTATGCTATCAAATATTCATAGATTACACGAAATTACAGTCCTTTCGACTAAGTAGGATTCCCAGGGTCATCGAAAATAATGCAGAATCATGGAGGTATAGCAATTACGGAGAAATAATTATGGAAGATGCCAATTTTAGTAAACCTCAGGAAAAACTGTCAAAGATCACGGAAGCTCAAGGGAAAACTACTGATGATGATGATTTCTCTTGGCTATAACAACCTTCCAGTTGAATTTTATCATTGGCATGGCCATATTAGTGGATGGGATGACTCTGAGGAGTCGTGGAGGCTATCTTGAATTTTCATGTAGCATTAGACTTATATCAATCAAACAACGATTTGCTTGGTATGCTGGCAAATTTTTGGTTACAGGACACGACGTGAGAATTATGGTCACAGAAAAAAACAAAATAGCAATTGTCTGTAACCACAACGAGTAATTACTACTTTAAATCAGCAGCATGTATTTTCGTAATCGATTGTGATGTGAGGTCCAGCACAGAAATAAAATTTGGATAAAAACGGGCTTAAGCTTAATTGGGGTTAATGAATTTAATTAAAAGCAATTCCATGAGGCCTACTATATAGATGGACCCTCCACCTATATAGCATATGCCTGATGATCTTTTTAGACAACATTCCATTTGCAGATAGACAGATACTATTACCAGTATATAAATTGCCGCCTAGCTGCAGTTCGAATAGCCTTTATGAAGGATATTCTACACAGCAGAGCGTTACCATTTTTAATCCCTCGTACATCTCAGTCTCATTTAAGGGCCCGGCAATTCAGCGCGTCTTGTAAAGGCGCTTCCCCTCTATTGATATAGAAGATAATGAGCTGTGTCCCTGTCACGCCTTCAGCAATACCCACTATGTCTCCCAGCCTTCAATGAGGGGCACAGCAATTGAAGCTGACGTCTCATAAAGCCTTCCCCTTGCATATTCCCCCAGCCGATGCCCCCGCCAGCCCATCCCTCTCCACCCCGTTCCATCATGCCTCAACCCGCTCGTGTCCACACGGCCTGACGACTGCCCTGCCCCGGGTCTGCCATGGGCGCTGTATCACACCCACTCCCCGAACCAAGCATTGATCGCTTCGACCGCAGTGCTCCACCCGTCGGCGACTGGCTTTCTGTAAGGCGGTTGGAAATCACGCCTGAGGAGATTTTTTCTCCTAGGAGGCAGGCCATGCATCCTCCTCCCCGACCCCCTTCCCCTTCCCCTCCCAGCACCACCACCCCCGACTCTCCCGTGGGTCCCATGATAAGACGCGGCACTAGCTCGGGTTTGCGTTCCCCAACCCCCAACATCCCTGACTGTCCAGCCTCCTAACGCTAGCACAGCGCCCCCACCCGGACGATGCATTAAACAGGCGATCCATCCACGTCGGTGGCGACGGGTTGGAGGAGGCGGGCGCCGGAAGATAACGCACTGATTAGCGTGCGGGACACCGCCGCCTCGACGCCACGCTTTTAAATTGGACGGCCAACTGACTACGGTCACCCCCTGATTGGCGGCGGGGCTTCCGCGGCCCCGTGCCGGGGATACGTGAATGGCGGAGGTGCTTGGGGTGTCCTCCCATGGCGCAATAGTGAGAGACAGACTAGCGCAGTAGTTTACTGTCACATTAAGGTGCAAGACTGGATTTTTTTACTGCCATGGTGGGGAGGGTAGTCTCCACATTATTCGGGACTGGTTGGTGCCTTGGTCTACTGTTAAAGTAAAAAGGCAGGCTGCTTCTCTGATCTACCATTAAAACGATCCTGTGTCGTTGAGGTTAGGGCCTGTCTCCTCATGTCATAAGATATTAGAAGATGTGATTTAATAACCTAGTGAAACATGTCGGTCCTGTGTTGTTCTTTCGCATTGGGAGAGAGAGAGGGGGTGTAGTCGTGATGTATTGTTCATGTAAATAAAAGGGCACGGTTGGAGTTTGTTGGTATAATAAACGCGATGATGTACCTCCTTTAATGAGGAAGACGAGGGCGTGAGTATGGGCATGACGGGAGAAGAGTTTAGGCCTATGTCCCTGTTATGATACATGAAGTTAGGGATAAAGCAGCACTACTAGCAATAGGCCTGGGGTACCTTTAATAATCTAGGATCATACATGAAGACACTTTTCTGTACCTCGTACAAGGGTTAATGGTTAATAATATTTAAGTCAGAAATAGTCGTCCGTAAGTGTTGAATAAAGTTGACCCACATCGTCCCTGGGTCTTTTTGGCGTACAGAAAAGGGTTTACATGTAGGATCCTAGATTATCAAACGGTCCCCTATATGTTACTGATAGTACGGCAGTGACTATGTACCATCTGCCAATGGCTTCCGGGGTGATATATAATATCCATCCACAAAGCCAGCCAAAGGCGGGACAGACTTCCCCACACCTACATACATCATGCATATCACGGCGCCATCTGAAGTTTAAAACTTAGAACCATGAGGCAGCTCAGCCCTGGTGAACATTCAACACCAGTGGCTGCATGTTAGGGGTTGTTGGCTAATGTTAACGTCTGGAGACAGAAACACAGACCCGTGTAGAATTCTTTTTATTCAAAGAAGTGTTGATGTATCTACAGTGTCAATTACACAAATTCCTAGAAATGCCATTTTGACACTTACTGTTGGGTCTGTTACTGTACGGTTAGTTGTCTCCAATCATATATATGCAAGGAGTACATCCAGGTGTGACATCTTAAAACTCAGAAGTAAAATAAAGTGGCAATACTTTTCTGTTATGATTAGAGGTGACGCGGGGTGGTATTCTGAAACAGTGAGGAGTACAACGAGGTCTGTGTGGTAAAAACAAAGATGACGGGGCCTCGATGGCCTGTCATGGAGAAGGAAATCCAAGAGAGTGGTATTCTGTAATGATGAGGGATTCAACTGACAATGCTATGCCCTTGCCGCCTATCAGAGAGAAAGTCATATTAGGACGACTTATTTCATTCAATTGCAGTCAAATAACGAATGTGTTAGATGTATCTCATACTGTTTCTAAGGTCCTTTTCACAGGCAGAAATAGATGGAGGTGGCCATTTAGGTGTGGGAAAGTTGAGACTGTTAAGGAGTCGGCACTTGATAGCTGCTCTTTCAGAAACTGCGATAATCCTACCCAACTCCATTCTCCTTCTTGGAATAGTCGTGTCAATGGCTATTGAATGTTCCCAACAATACTGAATAGCTGCCAAGAACGCTAAAAATACACCCCTGAGATGGCATTAAAGGAAAGGTACTAAATCATGAGCTGCCAGCTTTCCGTGCCTTAAGTGGGAAATCGGTGTGTTTTTCTCTGCGGTACTATGTATTATTGTAAACTACACTGTGACCAGAGAAGGTGTAGAACATGGAAGCTCCATTAGCGCCCGCCTCCCATGAGGGAGTTGTATTGGCAGCTGCCATGTTAGAATTGTTCTTTCGCTATACTACTCACAATAGTTGTCAGTCATCAAACCAAATCATATTTATGGGTTCGGATTTGTTTTGTCCCTAAGAAATATGATCTTATTGTAAGTGAATAACATGTGTATAAATGACAATAACATTAGATATGATTCAAAATATTAGAATATATGATATATAATGCAGTATAAGATTTATGGATGTTAGATTTCCGAAAGTTTATGTGGTGAACTAAAATTAGCGAAGTGTAACCTTCTAAAGACGATATGGATCAGAGTTTTTTATTAAGAAAACAGCAAAAAGAAATTAAGTCTCATCTTCTTTACCTTATTTATTTATTCTACTCTGCCTTGTGGTTCCTCGGGTTAATCCGAGAGGCTTTATGTATGTAGACCTTGGAACAAGGTTTCGTCGCGAAAGCTTACAACCTTTGATGTAGCTTAAAAAGACGTAGCATGCCCGTGTTACAGTAAACATCACATAGTCTCACTCTCCAAACTATTGAAGCTCAAAGTGTTGTTCGGACCGTTTCCACTTAATATATTATTAATATCAGCGTAGATAGGGTAAGGGAACCATATAGATAAACTAGAGATAAGAAGAAACCAGCAATTACTGAGTACTATGTATAAGCTATCAAGAAATCGTATTGAACTAGATGAACGAGTAAGGGGTACTAGACTGGACAATAAAACCAACCTTGTTGAGTGAATGTTTACAAGTGAGTCATAAAAAGTCACCTAAATGCAGGGGAATTAAACTATGGCATGACCCTCCCAATACCTGCAGAATGCTGAAGATAAGAAAGGTTTTTAATAAGGGCTAGCAATATACATGGATGAACTAAAACTAAGATAAAAAAGAATGCCATACTGTGATTGGTTTGCTATATAAACACTATTTTTGTCAGATTTATCAGATATTACTGCTGTGAAACTGTAAGCATACTTTGTAATGCCTTTCATACATCATCTTTTTCATCACTTCAATGTACTTCTTGTACTCTGAAGAGTTTTCTCTTACCAGAAAGAAGTATATAAAAGCAAACTAAAAAAAAATGTGCACACAATTCAGAAATAGTTTCTCTCCTGGTAGGAAGCTTTGTTGGAAGTATGAGAGTATCCGGCATCGCTGCTCTGAAAGACCAAAGGCCGCGTCTCTGCCAACGCTACCGCGCCAATTGTATCGTTCCAACGTTCTATATACGCATGTATCAGGGTGTTTGGCGCGTTTTGCAGGACATGTGCCAAGCTCAGTGGGTATTTCGGGAATGGGAAAGGTAGGACAAAGGCCAGAAATATATATGGCAAAGGTTATGGTGCATTATGTGCAATCAAAGTTGGTGAAATAGGGAGATGACGACAGCAGGGGCCATAGACACCGGATGTGAGACGTGGGATGTATTTTTACCAAACAGACGACATTTACACGCACCAGACGACTTTTCTTCCTGGCAGACCGAGTAGGAAAACATCTATCACGACAAGGGCGTTTTGTTGGCGGGGCAGTTGCTTTTGATCGCTGTTTGGTCGCTTATTTCTGATGTCCTGTCACAACCTATAAGTCGTGAGCTGACCAAGGCAGCCTCATGCCGGTTTTTACACACTTCAATCACCGGAAGTAAAAGATTGCTCGTTCTATTAGTGCACTATATTTATAGGCATAAACAAAAGTCTGCCTAGTGTTGAAAGCTATTTCAGCACAATGAAGTAATGATAATGCAGTGAAAATAATTACGTACACATTACGGGGAGGAGGGGTAATTGAAATAGAATTTATCCATTACATCTCACTTGCATCCGATACTCCTGTAAATAGTTATGGGTTAAATATCTAATCAGTGGTCCTCCAGAACTAATTACTAATTAAGCCAGACAAGTTGTGCGATTCTGTCGATTCTAATTATTATTAGTATTTAGATTACTTCAACGAATATTTAATTAAGTATAAGCTGATAACAGATGAAATGATACCCTATATTGTTTTTGCCATAAGCTATATTGAGTCTTATATTGCTCCCTTCATGATCCGATCATATAAATATATATCTTCAGTAGATACATTTACGAATCAGATAACATGACGTTTAGTTTAAGCCAGACATATTTTAAGATATCCGATTATAGTAACACAAGTTTCATATTGTCATCCATACATTAGTGCAATGGATGAGGGCAATTGTATTTCTGCTGTTTTAAACCACGCGAACATTAAACCCTTCAAAAATAGCATTCTGCACTCAGTCCTGAAGGAAGCCGAAGTCTCCTGGTCATAATGTTATTGGATGATACATCAAGTCGACCCTCTGGAACTCACCAGTGCGGTGCTGTTGTTCAGTCCTCAAAGTAAACAAGCTGACCGAAACACCACGCTATTCTCCCGTCGATCCTAGCCCCACCTCCTCCCCCTCCTCCTCCCTCGGGCGTCGCCGGCTCAGACGCCCGCCTCAAGCTACCCTACTCCTCTAACCCCACAGCGCCGGCTCCTGCCCGCCTGACCCGGGCGGCGATCCCTATCAGAGCCCGGGGCCGGGCGCTCCGCCGGTGCCAACATGTCTCGAGGGGGCGTCGGGTTCCTCCCGGTCTCTTGTCCTGGTCTGGACCGAAGTGGACCGTCGTATTGTGGCTCACGTAAAAGGTCTGCTCGCCCTATTCACTTCCACCCTCCATCAGATCAACACTACGCCACGCCTACTCCTTACACACCCTCATCTACATGGCCTGCACTCTGCCCACCCCACCCTTTCATGCCCTACATGCTTGTTCTGTCCTCGATAAGACTTGCACTATACTACCCCGTCTCATATGTGATTTGCACTATCATAATTACTTCTGCATAATACATTCACTCCCTCGTAGTATTGTCTATTTCTAAGTGACTTGCACCATACTCGGCCCGATCTGTGCAAACCATGTGGGATATTCAGTTGTGCACTGTGCATGTCTCTAACATCCTCACCATACCATTACACAGTCATCATCTCACTCATTAAAAACTAAACATGCTATTTTCTTCTAATGTACTGTGGATTTTGAAATAAACTGTGGGAACATTGGTCACGCCAACAGACAAGTGCCACGCGGCACGGGCTTTACGGTATCTGGTGGAGCATGCCTATTCTGGAAATCGATTATTTATCTTCAATCTTTTAGCATGGCGGCCAGGGCGGCAAAGATGCCTTTAAAAGGTTCATGATAAATGCCGCGACACCAACGTTTATCAAACGAGAAATGTCCGAGGGGGTCTCCATATGAGAACACATGCTGGTGATCTGTCTCTAGATATTAAAGAGTCGTGTTGTCCGGGGCGTGTTGAAGGGCCTGTTACTTGGTCTGTTATCGGTCATTTCATCGATAATCCATGGTCTTACCAGGATAAGGCGCACGTTGGCGCTTCAACCAGTGCAGAAAAACACAAGCCCCTCTCTCCCAGCCTTGTGTAGCGCATTGCTCCTGGAAACCGCCTCGTATAACATGAGCACCTTGAATCCACGACAAAATGAGGCACGTTTAAGTTTCCTCATTCACAAGACTCTAGGGCTGAAGTGTATGCTGGAGTGAGATCTAAGAGGCAGGCAATCGGTACTTTGCAGAGTTAAGAGACAAGGCAGTCGGCAGATTTCTGAGATTTAGGAGAACGGAGCACCTTCGTTCACAGAGGGCGCCTCGGTAAGATGCTCGGTATAAAAGGGTGGGAGAGCGGAGAGCAGGGGAGAGCCGTTGCTCTTTCATCATCTGTGTAGTGTACACCTCCCCTGTGACTAGCGCTGGATGCACTAGCCACTCGTAGACCCTATTGGTGCCCCGACCCTCTCCGGTATATATGCGTTTACCAACACCAATACCGCTAGAGCCGCTCTTCTATCCTTACCCCCTTATCCTGATGCCTGCCTATGCTCCGCCCTTTTCCTCCAGCCAATATCTCTGTAAAAGCAACTCCTACTATCCTTCCATATTCTCTCTATCTATCTTATTTCCCGCGCCTCTATTCCCCTCCCGGTCTTCAGTATTACCTATATTAGCCTTCCCTTGATCTCTTATTCCTCCTCTCAATCCTTATGTCAGAGATGTCTTCCACTTTCCCAAATACATAATTGTTTTCTTTTCAATTTATTTTCGGTTGGATACAGAAGTGTTTTCGCCTCGTTTTCTAAATCTTGTTTTCTTTTGCAGTTTATACAATTATTCTTTCATGTATAAATAGTACAAATTGAGCCAAATTCACGTTAATAGAATTATTTTTAATCTCCCCACACACCACCAGCCCCACACCATGACCAACACTGATGTTTTTTCCATGTTTTCTTAGTCTCTCTGAAGCATTAATAACATTTCCACATGAATTACATGTCCACTCTTTTTTTCCTGACCCCAACTGACATCCATGCTATGTAGATGCTTCCATTCTTCCCGCCATTCCTTCATTCCCTTGCTCTATACCCATCCTTTCCTACTTATTTCCTTCGTATGCCATGTCCTTCCCTTACCTATACTCGCGCCTTTCCCATGCCCTTCACTCTTTTTATTCTATATCCTTTACCGGCGTATCCTACCGCCTTATATCCCTTCCCTACTACCTTCCTATACTAATTCCTTGGCCTATCCTCATCCCTCCCCCAATCTCTTAGACGACAGCTGGAGGACGGACATTGATCTCCCGGAGTGTCCTGGGATCAGAGCCGGGAAGGGCGGTCGTGGAGGACAGCCTTCCCCGGTCACCACCACCATCGTGAAGCCGTCTGACTAATGCCACCTACGACACCGCGCGTTCACAAGCGGGAGTCGTTGCTGGGATGGTGGTAGTAGTTGAGAAATGTGGGTGGCACTACTAGAAGGGATACAGGACTAAAAAAGTATTTGGCACAGTATTAAGAAGCCAAGAGTCCAGGGACTATCGTATCTGTAATATGAGAGTACCAAGTCTTCATGCTATGGGTGTGAACTAGGAAGCTTAGATATCATACTGATGCTGAAATCGTGTGGTTTTCTTAGCATTTTCTTCCATCAACTGATTGAAAAAAGACAAGCTGTTCATAAGGGCTACATGTATATGGCATAAAGGCACACATGGCCTTTTCATATGTAGAGTTAGGTGCAATTCAGATGTATCTTTCTATGTAGCTGTCATTGTACGATAAATTAAAGCATAGATACATTTCGTTCCAGTGTTGATATGAATTGGGTTCCTTTTTTTTATATAAATGAGATTGTTACCTGAATACCCTAACAACAGACCAAAAATATCTGAAAGAAACCACACCATAGTACGTGCATGAACATTCTCTGTATATGATTTAGCATTAATCTACCATGGGACAACATGGTGCCTGCTAAAATACCAATCGCTTTTAAATCACATGGGAAGGTTACATTTGTTATGTATAAAAATCGGTCTGTCAGATCCCTCTTTGTCACAAAGAGGTCATTCTCAGCATGCACCGCCTTCAAAACCTGATGATAGATTGTTAGGTACAAGATAGTTTAAATCCTAAGTAAAATGTGTTTGGGGTGATTTTATGAAGATTCAATTTTCTCAAATAGAACCGAATTTACTTTTGCTTTAATCATTAACCAGAATACTTTCTTGATACTTCATATTAATTAGGAAATCTGTCCCAAAGGCATTGACCACTTTGCAGCTTGGCTGCCATATGTTATCCTTTTTGTCTTCAATTTTAACAAATGAAGATATCTCGAAAATTGTTCAGCAATTAGTTTTGCAGGTGAAATCTACTGTTTAGCTCATATCAAATCTATATCCCATATTTTCTTCGGTCGACAAATCTGCATCAACCCATTCACCTAGCCAGTATATATTTTATGAACTTTGGATACTTCAATGAAGGGATTCCTCCAACAATATATATTTGCGATTACATTTCACTGCCTGGAGTAAGCTTTAGATTATTCCCTCATTGTATGACGTATACAATATCATCCCGTTTCACAGCGTTTTCATACTAGTAGTTATAGCATTCGCCTTGTGCATAATATACTCTGTTGTCGTCTCATGGTAAACTAATCAATTTCCATTACTTTCTTTTTTCTGTGGCCTCCGATCGCGTCATTGATCATAGATCTGTCAATACCATTTGTCAATACTGTGGAGCATTTATCTTGACAGGTGAGGAACTTGACTAGTTGTATTAGTTATCTATGTGCCATATTCTTCTAGCTTTCGACGAATAAAGGAGAAGATAACGAAATGTGTTTTCTACAAGAAATTCAATTTCTATTGATACTTATCTGTCTGTCCACAGTGGGAAGGGGCAGTTTATGATTGCTAAGATGTCGATATTGACCCGTATGATAACCCTGTATAGATGTCCATTTGTGGCAAGTCATTATGACAGCTATTTACAATGGGAACCACACCACATAGTTATGCCTTCTAGTGTAGGTCATTACCCCCTGAAGTCCTATTTATATTTAAGCCTGATATGATATGACTTTTACCTACACGTGCTGGGTTGTTGTTGTTTTTTTTGTTTTTTTTTAAATGTTCTTTATTTTACCTGCGGGGGTATCGGTGTGTAACCGGTTTGACTTACCGATACACGCTCACTCATCAATATGTTGCCACCCACCGACATACTCCATCCATTGACATACACATCAGGCATGCCCACATTCAACCCCTATCGTAAAACGATGAGCGACCACAGCAATTGTTATCCATTTGTGGCAGATTTGTTTACAGCTTTCTATATTTACTCTCGCCACCCTAGTCGTCCTACCCCCTATAGCACCTTGCCCAGTGTTGGCCGTCCTTCCTAGCCTGACTAAATTGGTGTTGCCTCGCATCTCAGCCATGCAGGTCAGGACAAGACACGCGCTCATTATAGCCGGGCCAAGTGAAATCACCCTGGCTATGCCTCTCCTGACATGGCAACCCTCTCTCATCCACACCACCACCTTTGCCACGGGATCCATGCCACTGCCGGATTGATGTACAGTGTGCATTGCGTTGCCATTGCTGGTGAGGTTGTTGGCGTAAGGCTCATGTTTTAATTGAATCGTGACACCCGCAGTCAGCTAGCTTTGCGGTCATGTTACGCATCTCTGACAGCTTCTTATCCGGCTGGTCTGTCCATCAGAATTCTGCCCCGCTGCCTACCCGTCTGCCCGTTACATGTTATTCCTCGCTCCAAGGTCGCCAAGCATAGTCACTGGCTTACTTTTCACCAAATAGCATCCTTGTTTGTGGAATCCCCCCCCCCCTCCCCACCAACCACATCCACGTCCACACACTTCATTGCAAGCAGCGTCCCTGCCCTGTGCTTATTGCATAGTATTCCTGTTCTGTACCTAGTGACCCGTCCTCTATCCATTGCCTGTGCCTACAGCATATATACTGAGTATGTCTTTTGCCAGCTCCCTACAACAGAGCATCATACTCATGAAGCTCTGTCATCTGTCTTCTGACCGCAGAACAGGATCATATATATACAACTGAGTACTGTAATCTTTCTACTGACCACAGCACAGCATCATGTACCACTCAGTACTGTCATCTGTCTGCTGACCAAAGTGCAGCAGTATGTACATCTGAGTACTGGCATATGTCTGCTCAACACACAGCAGCATCATATACCACTGAGTACTGTCACCACAAAGCAGCATCATATACCACTCAGTACTGTTGCCACAGAGCAGCATCATATACCACTGAGTACTGTCGCCACAGAGCAGCATCATATACCACTGAGTACTGTCGCCACAGAGCAGCATCATATACCACTGAGTACTGTCACCAAAGAGCAGCATCATATACCACTGAGTACTGTCGCCACAGAGCAGCATCATATACCACTGAGTACTGTCGCCACAGAGCAGCATCATATACCACTGAGTACTGTCACCACAGAGCAGCATCATATACCACTGAGTACTGTCGCCACAGAGCAGCATCATATACCACTGAGTACTGTCGCCACAGAGCAGCATCATATACCACTGAGTACTGTCACCAAAGAGCAGCATCATATACCACTGAGTACTGTCGCCACAGAGCAGCATCATATACCACTGAGTACTGTCACCACAGAGCAGCATCATATACCACTGAGTACTGTCACCACAGAGCAGCATCATATGTCACTGAGTACTGTCACCACAGAGAAGCATCGTATACCACTGAGTACTGTCACCACAGAGCAGCATCATATACCACTGAGTACTGTCACCACAGAGCAGCATCATATACCACTGAGTACTGCCGCCATAGAGCAGCATCATATACCACTGAGTACTGTCGCCACAGAGCAGCATCATATACCACTGAGTACTGTCGCCACAGAGCAGCATCATATACCACTGAGTACTGACACCACAGAGCAGCATCATATACCACTGAGTACTGTCACCACAGAGCAGCAGATGCCATTGACTGCTGTCATATGTCTGCTTACCACGACACAGCATCATACAAGCCACTAAGCAGTCTCATCTCTGCTGACCACAGAACAGTATCCTATAGCCACTGAGTACTGTTAACGTGTCTACTGATCACATAGCGACACTGTGTATACCCACTAAGCTTTGTCATCTCTGTTGACCACAGAGCAGTATGATATAGCCACTGACTGATGCCATGTGTGTGCTAATCTCAAGCAGCATCATATAGCCACTGAGCACTGTCATCTGTCTGCTGATCACAAAGCAGCATACAATAGACCCTCTTCACACCGGCGCCATCTTGTAACGGCCGCCCATGTAGGCGAATCGAAAACGAGGCAAGCCCTCTCCACTCAGTCCTGAATATTGATAAAAATACTAGTGTTTCTCTAACTTGAAAGATGGAAATCGGTCTCACGTCTTAACTAATCGGCCGATTTGTATAAACAATACATTGTTAGAAAGCTGAGACTTGAGCCTATCTGTTAGGATATACATGATATACCTGTGTTATGGATAAAATTTCCTGTCATAGAATGAACATTGGAATTGTTGAAATGAAAAACATTAAAACATGTTACTTTCCTGTTTTCACAGCGATTTAATGAAATATCTATCGCGATGACATATAGAAATAACCATCCTATCTCATGACGATTAAAATGATACCAATATTACCAGGTTGTGATGGATATTTCCTGAGGTAATGGACTAATAATGCATCAGTTAATTATCAGGAAATTTAGGAATTTGTCAGCAAAAATCTAAGTTTTGAAGCTATCACAGGAAATTTTAGCTAAGGTATAGGTATATGATATCTATACCAACAGATAGACAGGAGTCTTAGCTTTCTAACAATGCTTTATTAATAAAGATCGGCCTGTTATACACAAAGCCAGAGCAATTTACATTTTTTCAAGTTAGAAAAAGTTTTTGTTCCAAGGTACATTAAGTGCCTAACACAATCTAATACTGTCAGATCCAATGCTCCATTATCTCAGGAAATATCTATCACAACCTGGTGATATTGGTATCATTTTAATCGTCTTGAAATGCCTAAGAAGGTAGGATGCTTATTTCTATAGGTCATCGCGATAGATTTTTCATTAAATCACTGTGAAAGCAGGAAGGTAACAGGTTTGTGGTTTTTTTTTACCTAAGCAAATCCGAAGTTCAAGCTAAAGCAGGAAATCATAGCCATAACACAGGTATATCATATATATACCAAGAGATAGACCTAAGTTCCAGCTTTCTAAAAATATTTTAATTGTAAGGTTCGGATGTTTCTTTATGACAGAAGAGCTATTTACATTTTCGTTATTATAATGGTATTATGCCCTTGCTGCAGTGTTGGCTTCACTCTGACAGCGCTCGCCTCGTTTTGTAGTGCGGAAATTTCGCTGATGCGCGGCTGGTAGTATATCAAGTATATAGAACCAGCGAAACCGTTATCATAGCGATAGCAGCGCCACGCTTATGTGCAAGAGGTGAATGAGCATGTTACAAAACATCACATTGTCCCTATCTCCTAGAGTATTATCTATACTCTGCAGCTGCCTTCGGGATTCTTCCCGGTGTTAATTTGCCACTGTCTTCCGGAGTCCAGACAGGAAGATTCCTGGGAGCTGTGTTCCCTGGTGTGGTCAGTTTAGTGTCCTCCAGGGGAGGAAGAATGTGTGGTCAGGCTGGGGAGAGGGTGTTATTGCCGATTTAATTGGCGCATCGTGCCCAGTGGCGCTTGCTGAGGCTGAGTATGCATGTACTCACGTAACAACGGCCCTGCAATACACACACTTCAATATAACGTCCAAACGGAATACAGTTGTATAGTTTTGAGTGGGGATGGTGTTATGGGACCATTAAAGAGAATGGCCTGCAGCTACATTAGCTTGCGTGTGGACGTAGGATTAGTGTCCTTTCACAAAGTGGGGAATGCATATTTGCCTCAGGTCTAGGGTTGCCTGTCTGTATCGCTTGTCTGATTATAGCTGTGGTCATGTTTCTGTACAAAGTCTTATGTTTACCGCGTGTAGTGAAGGGATCCAACGGTTTGTAGGCACATAGAAAAAATGTTCAATAGTTAAGATGAATGCATGAGAGAAGAGTTGGAATGTGGGAGGTGGAGAAGAGGGTGATTGGCTCCTGTCTTAGACCCCATCTTTTGGAAAAGAATATCTCTGCAATATCAACCTTGCCCTATGTGAAATTAAGTATTTACTCGAAGATGAAATACGTCCAGTCATCAGGCATTGTAGGAAATAGTTGTTCCAGTAAAAATATACCTCATTTTAAGAAATTAGCCGTCATAATGATTACTAATTAAAACGCCTTCGAATTCTTATACTTATCCTCTTATAAGAGATAATTGCCAATTCATATAAAACCCGTGAATGTATTACCCACTTTCTGGTGGGATACATAGTAGTACATCATCGTCTCTAAATTGGGAAGGCATTATTCCTATATACCTATGAGCGAACAACCTATGATTACTTAACGCTGCTGGGGGTGGAATAACTTTTGTTTACTGCCCAGGTTGAAGTTACTGCCCAGGTTGACGTTTACTGCCCAGGCTGACGTTTACTGCCCAGGTTAACGTTCAGAGACATTCGGTTTTTATCGATATTAGCCGACAATTTAAGGTACCGGTATATAGGAATAGGGAAACCATGTACCAGTGGAAATAAGTCAAAGTTACTCAGTAAAGCTTGGAAAAATTACTGCCCGTGGCTATGCCTTGGGTAGTAATTTTTCCAAGCCTTACCTCATAACTTTGACTTATTCCCACCGGAACATAGTTTCCCTCTAATACTCGAGCCGCCCATACATGGATGAAAAAGCGATGGTCATGTCTGAGTCCGACCAGTCCTAGTTTTACCCAGACCACCATGTCTGGACATGCTCATAAAAATGTTATTTGTGTGTAATGAGGCATGCTTCCATGCACTCATAACCCCGGGAGGCCGCGCGTAGGCCCCCGTGTCGGGCTGTTGACGGTAGTAAGACACACCGGCTGTGTTATATCGAGGCCGGGGCGTGTGCAGCACACCGGATGGCAGGCAGGACTGACGGCCAGAATTAAAACACCGCACACAGGTGGAGTCTGCGCCCGCCTTCCCACGTCTCCTGTAACTAGCCGTTCACGTGACACGCCTCCAGGTATGTACCTGTCTCCGTCTCCGCTTTGATGGGATTTTACAGCGCTGGCTGGTTGTTATATGTAGCAAGGCCGGGCATGGCTTGCCGTGAAGGGCATGTGGAACATGAGGAAGTGATATGTGAGGATGTATATGTATGTGGATATGTTTAGATGGGAGTGGATCCATATTGGTATACGTGGTGGCACAGATGCCACGTTTAAGTGGCTTTGCTTATAGAGGTGACAGTGTAGGTGCTCTATGATCAAAAACGTGTCTCTTCGCATGGTTTGTTGGTTTGACATACATTCCCGACGATATTATTCTCCTTAAACTGTGCTGCATACAAGCGTGTTCACCCACCTGAATCCAGGCTGCCTGAAGTCACTACCCTGTTATGAAACTAATTTTAACCTTGTGCCCACTGTTAAATGATACAGTTACCGTTATTATAATTCAAGCACTCCAGTCAAGTACTCCAGTTTGAAAATACGTTTAATCCAATGATATAAAGTGGGTTTAACATGTAATAAACAGCCCTGATGTTATCACATATGTACATCTGTTATTTGCACATCACACAGTTAATGACCTGTATATAGAGGAATAGCGCAACATGCCTTATTAAGTCTCAATGAATAGGAAAATAGACTACGGTGCATCGTAACTTTCCAGATGTCGGGGTAGGGCGTAATTAAAGTTTTACCTCGGCAACACTCGAGTGTTTCCGTGAACCGATGAGATAAGGCGGGAAAGTATCACGTGACAGCAGTTCGAAGGCGGTTTTGGACTGGATTGAAACGTTGTCACGTCGTGTGGACAGTTTTGGTACGTATTTTACAAAGAATTGGATGTTTTTGTGTATTTCTTTGGCGAGTTAGTCGCTAAAGTTGAAATTAGCCCGTAGGTAGAAATTATTCGTGCCGAGGGACGATAATTCTACCTGATTTTACGGTGTTTGTCAAATAATTACGTCCGAGCTGGCTTCCGCGGAGCCGTGGCTTCGGACGTTCGCTCTCGATTGAGCGATTTTGAAAGAAATTTGATACATCGCGATATTTTTTGGTATCAGAAGGTGTATTTCAAGTTAGATTCATCGATTTCATGGTTTATTTACCTTAGTTTGGGAGTTTTCTCTCAAGATTGAGCGGATTACTGACATCGTCTGTCTGCTTTCAGAATCCAAGATGGCGGACGACGAGACGTCGTCGGCGTCGGTAAAGAAACCCACCAAAATCAGCAAGAAAGACAAAGAATCGAAAGATACGTCGAAATCTGGTCTAGAGAAGTCAAATCCTGGCGGTTCGGTGATAATTACGGAGAATTCGGGGGCCTCTGCGAAAAAACCGGGAAAAAAGAGACCGGAAGCGGCCGAACACGAACCGAGCGCGCCCGAAGGCCGTCTCGGAGCACGCCGGGATTGGGCGACGCATCATCCGCCGCCATCTTGGAACTGGCAGGGTTTCGGAGGGTGGCCGGAGCCTTACGGGCATCCGAGCACGTTCTACGGCGGCCCCTACGGCAGCGGTTATATCGGAGAAGATGTGTACTCGCTACAGAACGGCCCGCCGGCGGATTGGGACGAGTTTTCGGAATATGACGACCATTCCGAACTCGCTCCGGACACGGCACCGTCGCTAACGGCGGACTTGGTGCGTAAGGAGGATGAAAAAGCGACCGAAACGGAGGTAGGAAAGGACTCAAAGATTGATTTCTCTGTATTTAAACCTAGTTCGATGCTATCGTTGTTGAAACAAAAGCATGATGTCTTGTCAGCAGCTGAGAAAAAGGCTGAGGCAGTTACCCCTGTTTTGGCAAAGATTGTTTCTGAAGAGATAAAACAAAAGTTTGTGCCAGATGAACTGCAGAAAAAGGCAAAAGAGTATCCACAAATTGAAAATTTGCCCACGGTGGTGGCCCCCAAGTTGGATAATGAATTATTTGGGGCAGTAGGTGTGGATGCCAGGAAGGTGGATATAAATCTACAAACCATCCAGAAGGGGATAGTAGGGGCCTTGGTGGCCTTAGTTCCTGTGGCTGATGTAGTGTTAAAGGCAGGGGAGGAGTCAGAGTTAGAGCCTCTCGGAAAGAATTTGGTCGACGCGATGCAGCTCTTGTCGATGGCCACGAATGGGATCTCGGTGAAAAGGAGGGACAACCTAAGGCAGGTGGTCCCCTCGAACTATGCCAAGGCATTGTCGTTAGAGACTGGCGAGGCGGACCCGGCTTTCCTCTTCGGGGGAAAGTTAAGTGAGAAAGTCAAGGACGTGGAGGTCACCGCTAAGCTACAGGAAAAGCTGAAAAAGAAAGCGTCGGTAACGTCAGGCCCACAGAGGGGAGACAAATCAAACAGGAGGGGCCATGGAGCCCACCCATACTTTGGGCAGCGTGGGGGTTTCGGCCCTAGGTTCCAGCACAGGCCAAGGGCTCCCTACCATCAAGGATACCAGCAATACTACCAGCATCAAGGTTATGGCCAGCGTTTTCCGGGGAAAAATCAACACTTCAGGCAACCTGCTCCTCCGAGCCAGTCAGCCAGCTCGAGTCCTGGCGACCAGGATTTCGGGAAGAAGGGGTCTCGGAAGTGAGCCGGGTGAGTACCTCTTTTGAACCTAAAAACCTGGTTTCAAAGTTTAAAGCTGGAGATATCGCATTACATGTATCTGAGTGGTCAAAGATTGTTAAGGATCCGTGGATTTTGGACAGGGTCTCGGGGATCAAAGTTGATTTCTGGGAACAGCCAGTACAGGCTAGGGTACCGTATCCTTTCAGACTATCCTTTGAAGAAAGTAAAATAATGGATGTCCAGATAAAGGATTTGACTCGGAAGGGAGTTATAGAACAGACCTGTCACTCAGAGGGGGAATTCATATCAAATGTTTTTCTCAGACCAAAGCCTAATGGTAAACATAGACTTATTCTGGACTTGACAGAATTTAACAAGTGGGTCCCACATGTTCATTTCAAGATGACAACTCTCCAAACTGCCTTAGATATGGTCAGGCCGGAGGCCTACATGGCCTCGGTTGATCTCAAGGATGCATATTTTTCGGTAAAGATTCATCCTGAATATAGAAAATTTTTCAGGTTTTTCTGGAAGGGTGTATTGTGGCAGTTTGTAGGGATGCCAAATGGATTGGCGTGTGCCCCTAGAATATTCACAAAAATTCTGGCCCCGATTTTCGGGTACTTACAACAGGAAGGGTATGAATGTTTCCCATACTTGGATGATTCCTTTGTGATTGCTGATTCTAGGGAAGAATGCAGGAAAGCTGTGTTAGCGTTAGCCGAGGTGCTAGACAGACTTGGTTTCACAATAAATCTAGAAAAGTCTATGATGGAACCACAGAAACAAATAATTTTCCTAGGGTTTAATATTGACTCAGACAAAATGGAGGTGGCCTTGCCCAGTGAAAAAAGGGAGAAGTTTAGAAGAGCCGCTTTGGGGGTATTGGAAAAAGATACACCTTCAATAAGAACAGTAGCGGGGATAGTAGGGCTAATGACAGCTTACTCACCGGCAGTGGAATATGGGACAAACCATATTAAGGGGCTGGAAAGAGAGAAGAATCAGGCCCTAGAAAGACATAGGGGAAATTTTGACAAGAAAATGATCCTAGCGTCAGAAGGGATAAAAGATGTTACATGGTGGCTAGAACATGTGGCAGAGACAAAACAAAACATCAAGATAGATTTACCCTCGGTAACCATCTGTACCGATGCTTCACTAGAGGGTTGGGGAGCACACCGTGGAGAGGTAGCCACGGGAGGTAGATGGACTGAGGCGGAGAGTCAGGACCATATAAATGTACTGGAATTGAAAGCAATCCTATTTGGTTTAAAGTCTCTAATCCTGGAAGAAGATATTCATATCAAAGTGTTAACAGATAACACTACAGCACTGGCGTATGTCAAACATGGGGGGGGCATACAGTCTGAAGGATGCCATAGGATGGCTAGAGAGATATGGAGTTGGTGTGAGCTCAGAAAATTGAGGATAACAATACAGCACATACCAGGGGTTGAAAATGTCCTAGCGGACTACAAGAGTAGGAAATTCCAGGATGAAATGGAATGGGAACTTAGCCCAGAGATATTTGAAAAGATTGTCTTAGTTTTCGGAAAACCTGACATTGACATGTTTGCATCCAGGCTAAATGCAAAATTGCCAAAATATGTGTCATGGCATCCGGATCCGGATGCCTGGGCGACAGATGCGTTCTCTATACCATGGCCTAATGAATTTTTGTTTTTATTTCCTCCTTTCAGCATGATACCGAGGGTCCTCCGTCGACTACGGGAGGTCCCAAGGAGGGGGGTGTTGGTGGTGCCCGCATGGCCAAACAGACCATGGTATGCCAGCTTAAGACGCCTGTCCAACAGAAAGCTAACATTCAGGAAGCGACGGGGAAATCTAATTCCGGTGGGAAAACCCAGAAACCGTATCGTAAACAGTGCCCCATTGGAGGCCTACCTTTTTTCCACAAAAAACTGAAGTCAGAAGGTTATGATGACGAAACCATCAGATTAATGGCTGATGGGTGGAGGGCCTCAACAAAAAAGATCTATAGTACTTATCTAAGTAAGTGGGCTGTTTATTGTATCAAAACTATGACCCCTTTATTGAAACCTTGTTTACCCCAGGTTTGTCGCTTCCTGAAGGGTTTGGCAAAGGAAGGTGTCGGGTACAGTGTTATTAACACAGCCCGTTCTGCTTTATCAACAATTTTACCATTGTATGACGGTGTTTCTGTCGGACAACACCCGAATGTTTGCTTAGTCGTGAGGGCAGTATATAACAGGAACCCCCCGAGGCCCCGTTATTCAGAGTTTTGGGACGTGGGTAAAGTTTTTGACTTATTTAAGTCATGGGGGAAGAACGAGAAATTGTCGTTCAAGTTTTTGACCTTAAAGGTCGCCGTTTTATTATTGTTGGTCACCGGCCAAAGAGGCCAGACCATTTTGGCCCTGTCGTTGGAGGGTCTCGTTCAGGAGTCTGACTCCTTTATGTTCATGTTATCAAAATTGTTAAAGACAAACAAGTTGGGTGACCCCCTCAACACGATCGTAGTGAGGAGGTTTCCGGACTGCCCGGAAATCTGCCCACTACGATCGCTTTTGGTCTATATAAAGAAGTCAAAAGAAAAAAGGGGAAACGAGAAACAGCTTCTCGTTAGTTTTATTCCGCCTCACAAGGCGATATCTAGGGATACGTTGGCTAGGTGGACGCTGATGATTTTGGGGAAAGCTGGAATAGATACTGGAAAGTATAAATCCCACTCCACTAGGGGGGCAGCCGCTTCGGCTGTAGCCGCCAGTGGTGTAAACCTCAATACGTTGATGATACATGCTGGCTGGCGGTCGGAGGAGGCCTTCAGGAGGCATTATAACAAGCCGATCGTCCGGGAAACGGCGGGTGTCCAAGGGGCACTCCTACGTCAATAGTATGGGTGAGTAACCCGATACGATAATACCTTGTGTTCACAAGTTGAGTTCTTGTTGGTTTGTTGATATAGGGGAGCGTTTTTTCCTCCACATCAAGGAAACATAACCTATAAATCTCTCATCGGTTCACGGAAACACTCGAGTGTTGCCGAGGTAAAATAGTAGAATTTTGGGAGACTTACCTGGTAAGTTGAAGTAAAATTGAGATTTTACCGAGGACAACACGTAGTGTTGTAGGGGACAGATGCCCTACCCGCACCACCCTAGGAAAGAAAAGATGTTAAGATGATGTGTTGATGTTGTATATTATGATCGGTGTGTGTGGGGATAATGAGTATGAGTTAGTTTCCTTGATCTGTTTTTTATAAATTCTGCTGTCACGTGATACTTTCCCGCCTTATCTCATCTGTCCCCTACAACACTACGTGTTGTCCTCGGTAAAATCTCAATTTTACTTCAACTTACCAGGTAAGTCTCCCAAAATTCTACTATTAAACTAAAGAGAGAGTCATGTCTTCTATGATTTTCTATGCCTCGTTTCCTGACCCGATTAGATTGACAGAAATAATACACGCGTCCTCTCTCATAACTAGATATGGACCATCTACAGGAGCTCTACACAACTCGTGAAAGCATACAGGCGCTCCATTCATTGTAAATATCTTTACCAATAGTAAACCATGGAGGGCCAAACAGATATTTCACTTTTTGAACTAGATCTTAGAAATATAGGTAGAAAGATATCAGGAAAACGGCCCTGATATTTATGTTGATTTTTAATTAACTCATGAACTGCGCTATTACCTGCAGTATTTAGATATTAGTTCGCTTGCTGCTATCTTTCTTTCTTTCATTGGTCTATGTGCATCGGACATTTCTGTGATAAGGTTTGACCGATTTAATGTTTACATAGAGGCAGTTAAGTTGCACCAGTAAGATATCTGATGTGTCCACACTTGATATAGGACGCCATAGAACTCGTCTACACTAAAAGCTAAAATGAAGAACATCATCGAATGTGGCTCCAAGAATGTTTGGGTCATACACATTTCTGCCATGTCTTCCTGGTAACACTGGGAATTAGGTTTAATTGGAAGTGTGTTTAAGGATAAGTGGGATTCCACATTGTAATAGGACATTTGAATATATAACCTGTCTGTTAACGTTATCTCGCAGATCAACGACACCCCCTCCCCCTTCATCTATATCATCGCCTTCCGTGGTTGAACTAAGTAAAACTAAAAGAATAGAAACCCGATATTTTGCGGGCCTTATAATTCTTACTTTAGGACGCGGTAAGTTACGTACGCGTCTTTTATGTGATATACTGGATCAGTGCGGGTTCGGAGACATTTGAATTAGCGTATGGGTACATGGTTGGTGAGATAATTTCAAGCTCCTACCTTATAACTTAGGGAAAAAGGACCCATATGTTTAACTCCTCGTCCATAAACATTAAGCGATTGTGTATTTACGACACGGTACTTACGTTTAATCGATATTAGGTGAAATTCTAAATCTATATGTATATCAAAATTATGGTGCATAAGTTTTGAACTAAGTAATTTGTGTTTTCATTTTATTTATACCATGGATATATTATATACTGTCCATGTTGATACTGTGCAGCATTACGTTGTAATTCATGTTGTTTCTTTTAGATTTAGATTCGTTGGTTATAAGCATATTTGAGGGTAACACGGAGAATTCTGAAGATTGTGCAGAACATCTGCTAGACTTGATCACTGCCTTTCATCCCAGAGTAACTCTAGCTGTTCAGTAAGACGGCGCAGACGACATTTAACCGGCCAAACTCTAGCCTTTCTGGAGTCGGCCAAAGTATTTTATTTCATGTGAAGAAAGCCTAATGAGGCCAGCGGACTGAACGGATGGCTTTCCAAGGGAGAATTACGAACTGCGTTTGGTTTTTAGGGGACAAGCTCCATCAACAACTGATTGCGACGGTTTCAAACCTCTTGTCGGTTGGGCTCCATTCTGTTACTTTGACGTTAAGAAAGTAAAACATAGGTTTAATCACCCCATTTATCCCGTTTGTTATGAGTCGATAACGTTTCCGTGAATCGTCAGGTCTGCGGCATGTCTGTGGAAATCATATTTCCTAAAAACTTGTAGTTTTTTTATTGAGTTGGTAAGGAATCTAAAATTGCTATTTATTTCTGTTAAAACGACAGGACATGATAATCGATATGAAGCCATGCTGGTCGATGTTTTAAGCAGTTATAGTACTTTTTACATAACGGACACTTTTGCGGAAGCGAAAGCCAGCGCGTATCGTCTCGCCGAAATGTGATGCTCCTCTGATATTAGTGGATGAACCACCTTCTTAGGATCAGTCTATGATAATATTCCCGTCCGATTGGCGAGCGCGTCGACCATTGTGCACTATCCCAGGGGAAGCTGTCCTGGGCCGCCTTGACATGTGTGGTTGGCAGCCTCCCGGCCGGTGGCCAGAGCGCCAAGGTGAAGCCTCGCCACACGAGATGGGGGCTGACGTGGGGCAGGAGAAGTCAGCTTAATTGTATGGTGTCTGTCCAAGTTGACGTGACGTTTCTGATTGCTGTACTCTTAGAATCCATCTTTCTGTTTTGTTTTTTTATGCTTGAGATTATCGCTGAGTATCGATAGATGATATCGTGTTCTGTGCATCTTCATTTATTCTTCATTGATAATAGCAATTCTGAATGGGTGCGACAGTCCATTCCCAGTTATATCACCAGTACATGTATTTAGCTTGCTACAACCATTCCTATGTGTATCTCACTAATCTCTGATACCATTTGAAGGAATGAAAGAGAGTTTACTACATATAGAACAGTCTATTTCCTGATCTCCATACAGTTTTTCTGGAGACAAAGCAAATGCGAGTACATGTACTATTAAATTTATGTTAAATGAATATGTGCTTTCATGTATATCTGACAGCGTATAATTTGAATGCTCGGGTTTTCCCGTCCCGCCCATACCTTATGCCCCGTTCACACTGTGCGGCTGGGCGTATCTTAAGGCCCGGCCCCACTGGTGCGATGCGATTGTCGCAAGTCAATAAAAAGTCATAAACGGCCGTCGACGGTCCTAAAAACGGCGGCGCCTGTCGCATCGCACACAATCGCACCAGTGGGGCCGAGCTTGCGCGCGTGTGCGATGCGACGGATCCGTCGCATCGCACATCTTGAAATGTTCATGATTTGCGATGGATTGGTCGCTCAGTTACAGAGTCTTCCTTTCCTTACGACTATCGACCTGGGGAAACGCTCAGTTTCAAGCAATTAGGTACGCCCAGTCTCAAACTGGGTACCGCTAGTTGCAAGGCATGTACCGGTATTCGCAGGCCCTCTAGTCGCACAGTGTGAATGGGGCTTAAACTACCTTCCCGACTACCATTCTGGGTACTGGTAATATCGACACTCTCCCCCCACTCACTCTCCTGGCACGATCTCTGCCGGGAATCCTCACCATGCCACCCAATGCGCCCTGTGAGGTGTCCGGCCGGTCTTTATATGAACTAATGGGATCGGTGGATAGGATATAGTGTCTGCCTTCTGAAGGAGTAGATAGGTTTATAGGGAGTGGCAGTCCCCGGGGTATAATCACTGATAACGTCAGTCTGCTCAAGGGGTGTGAGAATATGAAGAAACTCTATCCGAAAGATTAGTTTATTCTAATCTCTTTGCTCTCTACTAGCTTGGAGACATTTAGATAATGAGGTTCCAACTGCTGTCGGTGACTTAAGGATTTATATGATACTTGATATTTATATTTTTTCTCATAGAGACGAGGCGTAGAGCATCCGTTAGTGAGGAATCTTCATCATTGACATATATATCCTTGATTTCTTATGTCCATTCATCTTATAATTCGGTTCAATATTGCCCATGTTGTAGTACAAGTAATTTTTGTATTTTATATCTGTTTTATATGGACAACTTAGCTTAATCACGCAGGTTTAAAATTATAGAAAAGGGATCAACCGTGTATAGGGATACAGAGTCTTGTTCCTGATGTTGTCAAATGTCGACGAAAACATTCTGTGATCAGGCTCGTGAATTAAGGTCCTTTATTTTAACTTTATTAAATGGCGAATGATGCCTTGAGGCATCAACCAGCCCAGGGCAAATGATGCCTTAGGCAACAACCGGACCAGGGCGAACGAAATATACAAATTCATATTTAACAAGGAAATAATGGAGCAATGTTAATCAAATTTTCACAGAAGGTAGGTCTAACACCATAATTAATATTTCTATTCAGAATAAGATGGAATATTTAGGATTAAGTTTCGTATCACGTGATTAAATACACAAATTATAGGTTTTGTCGAATATCTGCCCGTCCCCTAGCGGTATAAAGTGCCACCAGCACCCTCTTTAATGGGGTAAAACGGCCTCAAAGGGTTAAATCTTTTGTGTAAAAAATCAGAAGTCATTGGACAATCATCGGTTAAGAGTAGATAGTCCACAGCATCCTATTCCTGGAATTGGAACCCTTCCAAAATCACGCAGAGTGAGCTATTGCGTGCGCATTAAAACCTGGTGCATGTAATGTTTAAAAAAAGAAGGAAATCCATTGGAACACGAAAGGTACCCGAAGCGGGAGTAATTTCCGTCTCCATATAAAGTTTCGGCCGATGTTTTCAGCGCTGATCGCCGCGGACTGCGCTCTATCCTGGGTGTAATGACGTGAGCGCCGTCTAGCATTACTCACAAGAACTTTCCCGGGTATCCATTATCAAATTCCCTTTTCGGGTCAGTGATAAGGGAAGGAGGTTGCCAATGGGGAGGACAGCAGGCAGGATGCCTGGTCGATTGGATGAGCTGGAGGACCGTCCTGTCTTGTAACCATCTACAGGGGGGCTTCTTTGTTCTTACAGTACCGGAGTCCGGCGATTCGATTGCCGGTGCGCTCCGCAGCTCCACGCCCTGACGCATCCGGATGATGAATTTCGCCGACAGTTCCGCCATAAATGCGCCCAGTTCGTCGAACCAATCCCTGCCTTGCCCCTCCCTCCTTCTTTTGTGCCGCCTCTTTAGACCGTATCTGTAATGTCGTTACCGGCCACTTATAAAGCCAGGAACCATTACTGGTGGCCTGCATTGCCTTGACAATGTGAAGGCTGATTGTGAAGCCCGGATCCTCCCCACACCCCCACCGTATCCACACTCTACCCTCGCATGGTAGTGCCTGCCGATTGGATTTCTATAATGTACACCGAAAAAGGCTTCGGAGCATTTGCAGCTTTGTCACGTTCCATAGAATACTTTTGTAAGTGCAAGTCATGGGATAAAAAGTGAGACGTTCGTCGTCAGGAATATTTTGTGTCGGGTTTCTCGCGCAAGTGCAGCTCTATTGTGCGTTATGATATAAAAGCGGTATTGTATTTTGTGCCTCAAGTGTCTGCCTTAACAACAGGCCTAATGAAAAGATCTTGCCAGCGCCAGTGGTCCTGGATCCGGAGCCTGCCTTCTAGCGTGTACCTCATTAGTGGACTATTAGTCCTTACAACTAGAAATGTTCATTTGCATACTTTTCAAATTCAATAGAAGGGAGAAGCTTATTCTTTATGACATCACGCGTGTCTTTTATTGACTGTGTGGATCAATGAAGATGATACCTCAGGTGCATGTGTTTGGTTTTAAGACGATAAAGACGAAAACCACGTCATGACACAACTTTTTCAGCTCCCTTTGTAATCAACTTGTTTCTTCTTCTCACAGGAGTCCCTCTAAAATGAAGAAACACAGCAAGCCAAGCTTCAAGTTCACTAAGAAAGATAAATTCTACAAGCCAAAGGACAAGGTAAGACTTCCTGGAATCCGTTTATTGTTTTAATGAATTAGTACACATTCCTGATCATTTGTTAATTTTGTTTCACGTTTTCAAAGACTAGCTAAAACGCTTATGTCCTGTTTGACTAATATGCCAATGCCATACGTATAAGTTGAATTTAGGTTTGATAAATAGTTTCTATTGTCATATAATATGACAAAAGAGTGTAATACAACTTAACCAACCAAAAATTAAAATGTTTCTAAGTAATATTTTAATTGCCCTGTATTCAGGAAAAGGATGTCCAAAAGGAGAAGGAAAAAGAGGAGAAGAAAAAGGAAGACAAAGAAGCGAAGAAGTTAAAGTTTAAGAAAAAGAAACATGAAGGATCAAAAACGGACATCTCCGATGGTGCCAAAGTCAAAGGTGTTAATTCTTTTTTACACCAGTATGCTAGTGTATGATTTATGATTTGTAATAATGCGTGTATTATATTAATGCTCCGATAGTTTTTAATCTTTGAATATTTATCCTTCACTTCACAAAAGTAATCCTTTGGTCATTTCCCGGTGCCACCGAGCCAGAAACAAAATTACACGAAGACAAAGAAAACCTTAATTACAGTAAATTGCAGCTGATGACAATTTAATCGAAACCTCTATGAAAAAATACAATAGAGAAATTGCGTGATTAAGAGAGCATCATGAGAGGGAGACTCATCTACTTCTGTCATCATTGAGTGGTCTTTGTGGATTTGTGTTAAATCAGAGGTGAAACCCGCGTTCGGAGTGCCCCTGGCGGCGGCCGTGGAGAGAAGCCGCTGCCATGACGGTGTCCAGCTGCCCGCCGTCTTCAGGGAATGCATTGACTACATCGAGGAATTTGGTAAGTGAGGGTAGCATGGCGTATTCCCTGCCATACCTGTTACATATTACTTCTCAGATATTTTGGTCGATGTCTTTCGTAAAGGGTCAATCAAAACTTTACATGCAACTTGTAAAGATAAAGATAACAAAGAGGGCTTTTATTTGAACTTCCATGTGCTACATCCACTGCCCTATATGGTCATCCAAGTCCGTGCTCCAGCTGTATGGAACCGTACTGCATTACGTTTTAGTAGACGGTGCTTTGTAGATTTGTAGTGTTTAAGGTTCTCGTCTCCCAACTAGTGATATCATCAGGTACACAGGCAGTCGCATGAAAAAAAACCCCAGAAACACGTAGACTTTTGATTTGTGATTTCTTCAATTATGTAACGATTTCCTAATTTCTACCCCCAAATTGATTAGAATTCTCTAAAACAATTAAATGCCATTTTCATTGCCATTTAGGCAGTTTTTTCCCGTTGATTCTATAGTCAGTCATACAAATAAGAACTTGAATATTGATTTGAGTACATTGTAATTCAAACATATGTATTGCAATTACATGTACTATCTTTTTAAAATATTCTGCTGGATGTAATAAGATAGGATCTTAAATTACGTAAGTCAAGTCGATATAACGCTAATGTCTCGTTCGTTGTTAAGCACCTTCTTCCTCTGAATCGATTCAGATGGAGTCTGAGCTTCTTTACCACATCCACCATTACACTGCCCTCACTGTGATACCTGAACTACTCCTTTGGTAACAGGAACTGACACTTCTTCCTTTCAAATGATTTAGCAGCTGTTTCGTTGTTCTCTCCGACTTGTCAGGACTGTCATGTGAGGGGATCTACCGAGTATCGGGAGTCAAGTCCAAGGTACAGGCGCTGAAGGACGCCTATAACCGCGGGACTCCCGTCTACCTCCACGAGCACGAGCCCCCTATTATCGCCTCGCTGCTGAAGCAGTTCCTGCGGGACCTGCCCGAACCAGTGCTCACCACCGAACTGATGCCAAGGTTCGAACAGGCCTCCAGTGAGTAATAACACTGCCCTCCTTGTTGTAGTTACTGAGAATCCACCCCTAAACGTATGAGAGGTGTTCTCTATTAAAATGGAGGTTAGCGTAGAATTCGCAAATTAAGGACGTACGACTTTAAAAAAGGAAAGTATGACTTGTTCACAGTTCGTATGATTTATTCATCCATAAAGCATGTACGCACTGATAGGGGGTGGGGGGGTAAAAAATGTGTGCATGCTCCCTCTTTCTGTTCTATTGCGTACAAGATTAAGAGAGGGGTCGGGGGGGGGGTCCAAAATTTCAGAAATTCTGTGTACTTATTTTATGGATTTCTTCATTATTTGATGAAAACATATCTCCAATAAAATGTTTCGCCTATTTACCAGGTATTTCCTTATTACTGCCAGGTATCTTCTGATTGTTCCCAGGTATTTACCTATTCGAACAGCTCCATTCGTTCACGTTTCTTAAGTATTGCACTGTAATGACATAATATACTCTGTTTCTAGTAAGTAACTAAATATGATGTTGATCAAATCAGGGTAAACCAATGCTTTCTATTGTGTTCCTATCACAATGGCTGTTCATTCTTTTAGCTGTGAAGAATGTGAAGCAGAAGGTCGAGCAGTTCCAGCAGCTCATTGAGCAGCTCCCGATGCCCAACCGGCTCCTGCTGTCCTGGATGATCGTCCACATGACCCATGTCATCGCCAAGGTCAGTAACCGAACCACATCTGGTCTTTTATCTGAGCTCTCTGTTTTACACTGGGGCAGATAAATAAAAGTTTCCAAAGTTTTACTGAAAGTCACTTGTTCTAGATGGGCCGTTTTAGTTTTGCTGTCGGAGGTAAATTATAAATGAAGATACAGTTAAGATATTTACATTGTAGATCTAATTCTGAGAGAAATATAGTTTGTAGAATACACAGCATTACCTCACCGACCCTGTCACCCAAGGTTTAGACGTTCCCAAAATTGCCTGAACTCTCATTTGTCACCCTCTAATGAATTGGTGTGGATTTAGAACAAAAAGAGAGTGGGGACCGGATCTAAGATACATTACCATGGCTGGATGCACCATTTGTTTTGTTTACGAACATTCTCACCTGGAGATATGGTTCAGATGAGAGGATGTTGTCATTTTCAAGGTAGCTTCAGCTTTGTCTAGAGGTGTTTTAGCCACGTCTCAATTTCACATAGTAATTCCCATCAATGCTACTTGAGGCGGGTCTGAGACCAGCAGAAATTAAGGGAGCGTACAATATTTATGGCAGAGGTGTGTGTGTTTTGCTCACCTAATTCTCCAAGATGAATCTCCCCCCCCCCCCCCTCGGGAATACCTCCAAATAAAATGCCTTCCCAAGCAAATGCCTGAAAATAAAACTCCCCTCAAAATAAAGTCTTCCCCCCCCCCGGCAAATACCTCAAAATAAAGCGCCCCCCCCCCCCCCCCTCCAGAGAAATAACCTGATATACATCGCATCGTATCAAAAAGACAACTTTTGTGCGCTAAGCTACATTGCACGGGGATCATCTGACATTGACCATTGAGCTGAGTATAGATACTAATACAGTGGACCTGCACTGCACAAAGTCATGGAGCAATCTCCTGACAGCAGTATTGCCTTTGATAGTCTTAGCATATTCAAGCACAGCCTACTAGTTTGGACATCATTATTGATAGTTCCCTGGTATTTTGGTGTCAAACCTACAAAACTCCACAAGGCACCACTTTTACATTGTGGCTATGCTGCTTTCTAATAACAAATGTTTTTTTAGTAAAGTGGGATTAACATGGAGAGCCTCATGCACTTGAGACTGGTGTATTTTACATCTTTTCTCCAGTCTCCAACCATTTTCCATCTGTCCAAAAATCTCAGGGTAGACTACTGAAAATGAGCTTTCCCATTCTTTGAGAGAAAATAGTGGATCTGATTCATATGGAAGACTACACCCAGTAGTCTCAGACATGCTCCCTTTCCCAAGGTACAGAGTTTCTGACTTGCAGCTTTTTCCCATGTGAATGCCTTGCTTGAGACTCAAGTGGTCACTGGTGAAGGGACTTTTCCCATCTGAACATGTATGAGAGCACACCAATGAGCTTAGGGGACCAGTGGAAGGTACACCAGTCTCACAAAAAGAGAAACCATTTTTACTTTCAAAACATTGGTGCCAAATTTTCACATCCCAATAACTATAGCAAGTTGGTCTTCTAATGAGCTCAATTCAGAGGATGTTCTCACATTGATACATCTTTTGAAGTGTCAAATTACAGTTAAATATTTGGTAGACATTTTTGGGATTACCGATTGCCACACCCGGGAAGGGATATTCCAATATTTGGCACCAGAGCTTGGCAGGTAGAATGCCATCACACGAATATGGTCTATTACAGATGCTAGATGAATGTTCACTTAGCTTTTGTTACCATTTACAATCAAACTGAATTAATGAAGATTAAAATCTAATTATCCAGTTTTTGTCAGATCCCTGCAAACAGTGACCACACAATATCAGTCCTCATATGTTGTTGGTCTGTGTACTATAAACATGTGTAGCAGAGCCCAGTCACTGTGACCAACATCATCAAATTTATGGACCCCAATGGAACACCCCTTTTATACTAACCTTCAAACCATCGTAGATCTATTACAAAATTTGTTTTTTCAGAGGAGGGCCTGTAGCTATCTTACTAATGTAGAAATACCCATGATTATCACAGAAAATGCCATAGATGAAGGTGTTGCAAAGGTTAGAAATCACTGGTTCTGATACCAGTTACTACATGGGCAGAATGCAGGTTTTGCTATTTTTTTCTGAGGATGTACTGACAGTTAAGTTATACACTCTTATCATAGATTGTTGAATTTGTGCTGATAAAGGATATCTGCTAGCAAAATAGGGTTATGAATAAGCAATTGAAAGTATTATCTCTTGGGTAACATTACTGTGGTAATTTGGGAGATTATTGAGTGAATTTCATCAAAATACACATCCAGCACAGCAACCTTCATTTACCTTACCTTTTCTTCAGGCACCTGTTGTTTTATTGGGGTTTATTTGTTGAAAACATGTACACTATGGTGACATTACAGATTACTCTGGAGATAAATGACAAAACAAGGAACTGCAATAACCCTTTGATAGTCTCTGCCTCAATAGACCAACAATTCTGCTGCTAACTTAGTAAGATAATTGTTGAAAAACATTGCACTGAACATCATCTCAAAAAAGCTCTTGCATGGCAGATCACTAGAAGTCTTTGTATGATGGGCCCCCACTCCACAGCCATACCTTACTTATTATCTTCTCTGTCACAATCACCATAATTATATATATGTAAATTTCATAATTCTGCTAGAAGAGATCAGATACTTTTGGCCCTTAAATTGTATAGATTATCCAAAATACACAGTTCTAGAATCCTTTATATAGGTGAATCGTAAAATTGTAAATCATTGAAATTTACCCCCCACCCCAAACAAATACAGCATAATAAAATGCCCGCCACAAGCATATATATACCTCTAAATAAAATGCCCCCAGGTAAATACCCTTATACGAATGGTTTATCCCCCCCCCCCCCACCTGCCATTAATAATGATCCGTCCCTAAATGTAGTCATTAATATGGTGACAAAGCCAAAAATAGCCCTTTCCGGAGGTGAAAATAACTAAATCAGGGAGAGATTCATGAAACGTGGCTATGGCACTTCTATGGGCAACCGATGCTACCTTGAAAATGACAATTACTCATCAAGTCCAAACCGTTGCTATGCATTCTCCAGGTAAGTGATGTCAGAGAGAACATCACGCATAACAACCACCCTTCACAACAGTGACATCACACTATTGTGGGCGTTTTCTGGTGCTATATTTAGACCAAAAAACGGACAGGCTAACACATTAGGTTTATGGTTAGGGGATCTGTCAGAGATTGATCAAATCAGGGAGAGAGCATGTGATAACTAAGGAATCTCTTGGCTTTCTGATTCAGGAATCACATAACAAGATGAGTCTACAGAATGTCTCTATAGTGGTCAGTCCCACCATGCGCATCTCGCACCGTGTCCTCAACGTCTTCTTCACCTACTCCAAGATCCTCTTCAGAGATACAGTCATTAAAAGGTGGGAATGACCAGTTGACGTTACATTGAACAGAATGTAAGACTTTAAGTAATATTGTACTGGTATTATTCAAACAGTTGTCTATGATTAGGCGAAAAGCACCTGGAAAGCCCACTTAAACAAATAGAGGTATAAATGTACATGAAAACGCTGAAGAATCTACATGTCATGGTATAATCTGTAAAGTAAGGCTGTACGATGTTAAACCTGGTTATCAATTTGAATGTATAGAAAGCTATTCAGTATGTAAATACAATGATCATACACCCTACATCCTGTCCGGATGAAGGCACTGATGTGCCGAAATGTTAGCTCTTAAGGAATAATAAAAATGGTTAAGTTTAAAAAAAAAAAAAGAAGAAGCCCGGAGTGTACATCCATTAACTGTGAAGTACGCCAGTTTGACAGCTTCTACATCACTATTTGGTTACACCACAGGTACGTACCACCACTGCGCCCCGTGTCTTCACGCTGGTCCCTGGAGCTGCCGGAATCCCCATCCGCCATAGAGGAGGAGCTTCACAAGCAGGAGTCGCTGCTTAACCAGCTCCACGAAGACGTGCGCAAGGTGAAGAACGCCGCTGAGAAGGAGGAGCAGCTCTGGGAGGTGCAGCGAGTCGTTACACAGCTCAAGCGCAAGGTCAGTGCTGTTATCAAATATGGCAGTTTTTATATTTTCCAAGAGAATCCTTGTTTTCATTTTCAATTTATACATTCTTTTGTTCTTCTGTAAAACAAAGAGAGAATAAATTGGACCTCCTTCACACAAGTAAACAGTGGTCCACACCTCCCCATACACCCCAGCCCCATTCCATGACCCTTGACGATGTGATTTCCATATTTTCTCAGTCTCTGAAGCAATAAATTCCACAACTTACATCCCTGTCTTATAGTACCCTGTTATTTGCATCCAGAAAATCCCAATTTGAAAATAGAGCATAGATATGTAGTACTTATGATAGCTAGGTCATAGGTATATTCGTTATTGAATGTTCATTCAACAGTAGATATATTAATTATCACATGCTGGTACATATTTCGTAGTGACAGTAGTGTATGTCATCTGTGATGTACAGAGAATATTGCACGTATATCATAGCAATTATGACTTTAAAGACAACTAGCATCGATAATAGTGTTTTATTTTGTATGTGTCAGACATTTTATCAAAAAGATTATATTATCTCATTTATTGATTACTTGGAACTACCCTTGAGGTAATAGAAGCACTAGAATATTGTTCAGTGTTTCCAATTCTATTTATTCTCACAGGTGACGATATGTTTCCATCCTGATACTTGTTTTATGCTTTTTGATAATATAAGAAATAAGATAACTATTTAAGAATGAGATATAACGGCTTTGGTTTATTTTACAGCTCAAGCATGTGCGGAAAGCGCAAGAAGCCGCTAAAGCAGCAGAGAAACGGGAGGTCGAGTTAGTCCAGGAGAAACTCCAGATACAACAAGAACAAGAGAAACAGAAGGAAGAAGAACAGCAGGCTCAACAGCAGGAAGCACAACCAGGCCAGGAGCCCCAGAAGGTAGAGCCAGAAAGCACCGAGCCAGCAGAAGAGCAGGCTGAGGTGCAGGTGGAGGATCAACCTGCCGAGTCGCCTGCTGCTGCAGCTGCCACTGCCTCTGCTGAAGAGGTGCAGGTTCAACCACAGGTTCCTGCAGTGCCGCAAGAAACAGCACAAGCACAGCCTCTGCCACAGCAACAGCCTCATTCCCAGCAGCCATTACAACAACAGTCTCTGCCACAACAGCCTCTTCCACAGCAGTCATTACAACAACAGCCACTGCCACAACAACCACTTCCCCATCAGCCAGTCTCACAACAGCCACAGCCACAACATCCCTTGCCGCAACATATCCTCCCACAGCAACCAGTAGTGCTGCAAGACCAACAACAAGTCTACCAGCCTCAGGAGGTGCCACCAGCTCCACCAGCCGCGGTTGCTACCACAGCAGTGGTGCATCCAGTAGAGGTTGTATCTGAGGTGGCTGTGCATGTTGTGCCTCTACCCCAGCAGACAACCCAGACAAATGTACAGCAGCATCCATCCCCACCTGAAGTTGTACCACAACCAGCTCATGAAGCGGTTCCTCAGAAGATGACTGTACCCGCTGCTCACCAACTACCACCAAATCATCTTTCCCCTATGCCCGCTGCCATTCCTAAACTTCAGTCGCCACTCCAACCTCAGCGACTCCACGTTGAACAGGACCAGAAACCATCTACTATTCAAGAAGAGCCAGTGACCTTTGAAGTTGGCGGAGAGAAGTTCCACCGTGAATCTAGTGTGAATGAGGAGTCTTGGGACTCCGACGAGAGGACGGTAACTCGCAGTTTAAGTGACTTGAGTATTGAAGACAGACAAGAGAAAGTTCAGATAACTACCATAGAAATCGTCGACAGGAAAGGATTGCCAACAGGTGAGCTTTAGATTTTTAATGAAAATATATGTTTGATGTGTGTATATTCTTTTACATAGCAGCGTTTATTGTGACAAATAATACATCGAGATAGCTTATGGCAATTCAAAATTACTTCAAGAACCTGCATAAAACTTAGACATTGCTTTGTTTGTAATCGTGTGTACATTGGAATATTTGCATTGAATTGAATGGGCGTTGGGGTGCATCAGAAAGTCTGAGTCCTTGACTTGGATTTGATGGGTTCCAGGTCTAATAGCGGACTTGGCAGTCGTGTAGGCTAAGTGCGCATGTTTGTAAGTTGTGGAGTGTGCTGGGATGTACCCAGATAACAAGAATTGGACCATCCTGTCAGAATCCCCAACATAGACCAATATGCCTGACACCTTCACCAACCCTAAATTTAGCATCAAGACAATATTTTTTATACCACTTCAAGTTGGTGGTAGGTTGAATTTACTATTCAATGTGAGTCATGAAAAACGTTTTCCAATGAAAGATATCATCAGGTTTTTGAAACAGACAAATCTCTTTGATTGTTTATAGTTAAGGATATGTCACTTGCCATTGGTGGTGCCGCCTTTAAAGTACTGCACTTCAAAAACTGAAAACGTCTTACCAATAAGCCCATGGACATTGTCGTTGGTTCTGATTATAAGTCGAACATGGTTAATGAATCAATTCTCCTGCTGTTGAAGGGTTAACCAGGCATTCTCGTGGCTACAGCAGAGACTGTCTTGGCATATTTGCATTATAAGTTTAGACACTTGGAGAATCTGTAGTTACAACCACACGTACATAGGTGATTAAATGGAGAACCGGTGCCTTTTTACAGTGCCTACCTTCGTTGTAGTTCCAGGTATAGATTTAGGTGAGCGTCTTGTTCTTTTTCGTTGTCTACGATAGGTTTTACAGTGGCAGTAGGGGGTAAAGAATCGATACCCAAATGCTGTTGAACGTTTTCTTGGATCCCGTTTGATACACTGTCTGCTCCAAGATCCACTGTACGTTCTCGTACAACTGTATCATATTTAATAAGCGAAGATTGGGTATGGATTTTTTGATTGTCCACAAAGAAACGAATGTGCTTCAGATAGATGGGACTCCAAGGGCCTGTCAAATGATTTTGGTTCGTACATGAAGACCCTTTTCTATACGGCAGCGAGATCCAGAGACGATGGGGGTCAACTTTATTCAACACTTATGGACGACTTTGGGTCGGCTAGGACTGTCTTAGCGAACGAGCTTGAATATTATTAAACGGTAATCCTAGAACAAGATCTCTTTGTATCCTGTACTTTCGTAGGTACAAGTTATTCAAGAGACCCCCAGATAACATTCCTTCGACCATACACAAGGTAGCAGCAATGATATACTGAAGAGTGCAAGATACTCCGAGCTAACCAGAGGCTTAGACGGACTTAGACAGTAGTGGATGCTAAGGACCCATATATGTATGAATTGAGAATGGTCCTGGGATTTACCCTGATAACCGGAATCGGGTTATCCCACCAATGAAAATATGATTGTTGAATATATGATAATGGAATTTTAAATCACTATACATGTACATGTAATACTTCACATATGAAATACGCAGAATTTTTATTTCTTGGCCGGTCTGTCTTTCAGTGGAGACGACAGAAGAGGCAGTCATAGACAATGTGGACAAATCCGATGCCGAGTCCTCCTCCTCCTCAGTGGTTTCATCTCCAGACGAGGAGACAGACAATGAGGAGATGCAGGAGCTGCTCCTGGAGGAGACCAGTCTCACCCTGGAGGAAGAGGAGCTCAGAGCCATAGGTAAGCAACTCATTCTTAACACTTTACGTAACCTATGCGCTTGGGTGGATTATAGATTATATTTTTGGTGATGTCACACCGGACACTGTAACTAGGTTACGGTGGTTAGGAATAGTTCTTAAATTGGCACTCTAGGTAGCATCAAAAAGGGGCAAAGATGTTGCCTTGTCTTGTTTTCAGTTTTCTGGATTATAGATTCAGTAAGTTAAATGTGAGTGAGGAGGCTTTACCTAGGAGGTCACCTACGATGATACAATCCATTGTAGGGAAGTATTCACTGGTTACCTGCCAACATCAGGTCACTTTTTTTAAGCTTTGTGATATGACGACCCCCATTAATGGTGTAGGAAATTTAGTTCGTTAAAATGAAATGTGGCGTTAACGGTATAGGATTTAATTTTGTAATCGTAAAAATAAAATGTGGCACAATGATTGAAGTGGTGTTACTGCAGGCAGTAATTGCGGTGTGTTTCAGGGAAAGGGTTCAACCCTTTATTCTCCTGTGCCACCCCACAGCCCTGCAATTTTCCCTCGTATCTGTATTGAATATTAGATATTCCTCCTTTCGTTCTGCAAATGTATTGAACTGGCAAAACTATTGGCAGAAACAAAATATTGATCCTGGAAATTTTAATGTCCACCACCGTGGCTCCGTTTGTCATGGTTGTATGATTCCACTGGGTGGCAGCACTGTCCTACCACCATACCTTTTAATCGGGGAAGTAGCTCCTGATCCCTCCAGTAGAGGGCAGCACCATTAATCTGTTGGAGATTGGTTTGGAAACACTGACCTCCCTTACCAGTTTTTATGTGCGAAATCATTATTCTGAGGCAAATTATAAATAAAAAGTACTCATCTATGTTATATATGTTGAGTGAACAAGGCTGTTCTCCCTATTTCTGTATATCATCTCGACTCCGTGTTAGGTTACTACATTTAGTAGTTCTAGTGATTCTCCAAACATACTGCAAGCACGACCCTTAATACAGTTTATAATTGGAACCTGAGTAGCATGATCTCTCAAAATCTTCCCTGTATCGTGATTATAGTAAATATGTTGATTTAGATAAGATGATTTGCCATATTGTTGATACAATAGCGGAGGCCTGGAGTAGATTGACTTTTGATATAGGTGATTGGGACTATATCTGACTCCTGTGCCCCGTTCCCTTCATCCACTACTAGGTCATAACATCATTACTTGATATAGGCAATTTAGGTAAATGTCTATAATGACCGACCTACAGTCTGCAAGAATATGTGGCCTACCGGTGATGAATGATCAGGATTAGTAAGTTGTCCCCTTTTACAATAGAGAGTGCCCCGTGAATACAAGTTGGTTGCAGTAATGTCCAAACGAATAAATTGCTTGCTGTTTTCATGGCCAAGTAAAACAGTTGAGAGAAAATAAGTAGCGGTGTCAATGAGTTTTCATAGAAAGAAGTGGGGGCGGAGGGCACACGTCCCTTCAAATCATTATTCGTAAATGAAAAATAAATACAGCAAGATTGCCACAAGCTGTTGTTACAATCTATAAACTTATCCTTTGCATCACCTGACCAAATATTGCATCCTTCTATTAGATGTCATCGATTACATTATTTAAGCATAACAAAGAAATTCTCTGTGAAACTTCATTGCATTGAGGTTATTACGAAAATTATTTGTTATTTATTCCCACCAGTGTATGACTTGCTCTTTTACAAATGCTTTCTTTATCTATTGGATTTATTATTATAAACATTTCATTCTATGAGATTCTCATGTAAAATTTCAAATATGTAGAATTTATTATCAAATTTCAGGAATACCACAATACTATTGAATCTGTTAGATAAAATGTCAAGAATGTTATTATTTCGGTTTGACCTATAGGTCAAGACCGAAATATATTAGGGAAGACGGGGAACAGTTTTTGCGGCTTACATTATAATACATTAAAGTAATGTATTCTGAATAATTAGAGTCTCGATACCGTCGATACCGGTCAGCACCCGGCAACAGTAGTGTATTTTTATATATTGTATAGGCACCTGTTGCGGTTCAGTGTATTTATATATATTGCAGCAGGCTTCCACCTCCCTCCCTCCCTCCCTCCCTCCCTCCCTCCCTCCCTCCCTCCCTCCCTCCCTCCCTCCCTCCCTCCCTCCCTCCCTCCCTCCCTCCCTCCCTCCCTCCCTCCCACCCTCCCTCCCTCCCTCCCTCCCTCCCTCCCTCCCTCCCTCCCTCCCTCCCTCCCTCCCGAGCGTGTGGGTCCCGCGGGTGAGTTCGATCTGTATATTTATGTTACGTTGAGCCTCTGACTACGTCTTATATGCTGGTGACCTATTTGACCTGATTCCCTCGAACACGTCTGGTGTCGGCACCCGTTGCGGTTCAATGAATACCTACTAGCGGGTGGGTCTCGCTCCCGGCGACAGTAGTGTATTTTTATATATTGCAACAGGCTTCCACCTCTCTCCCTCCCTCCCTCCCTCCCTCCCTCCCTCCCTCCCTCCCTCCCTCCCTCCCTCCCTCCCTCCCTCCCTCCCTCCCTCCCTCAATCTGAAAGCTCTAGACACCAGGGCCCCGTTTGATAATTGAGGATCGTACATGTAGACCCTTTTCTGTACACCAGGGAGACCCAGGGACGATGTGGGTCAACCTTATTCAATATTTATGGACGACCTTATAGACGGCTAATACTGTCTTAGCTAACAGACTTGATTATTTCTAAACGACAACCCTTGTACAAGGTACAGAAAAGGGTCTACAAGTATGATCCTAGATTATTAAACAGGCCCCGGGTGCGGGCGCCGATACCAGCACACCCGTTGCGGTTCAATGAATACCTACTAGCGGGTGGGTCCCGCTCTGGTCAGATGTGGTCCGCACCGGGCGACAGTAGTGTATTTATATATATTGCAACAGACTTCCACCTCTCTCCCTCCCTCCCTCCCTCCCTCCCTCCCTCCCTCCCTCCCTCCCTCCCTCCCTCCCTCCCTCCCTCCCTCCCTCCCTCCCTCCCTCCCTCCCTCCCTCCCTCCCTCCCTCCCTCCCTCCCTCCCTCCCTCCCTCCCTCCCTCCCTCCCTCCCTCCCTCCCTCCCTAGCGGCTGGGTTGGATGGAATCAGGGGCCTGTTTGATAATCTTTTTTATTTCTTAAAACATATATACATTACTTGTTGAAACCGAAATCATGGCAATGCCATGCCAACTTATAATCCTTGTTCTTAAACGGGAACAATGGTATTCAAATTCAGAAAGCACTGATTCACGTCTGGAAACTATACGTAACTGCACTCCTACTATGATTGAACGTGTAGGTTTGGAGAAAATCAGACATTTATTTCAATTTTTATGTCGAGAAGTTTTCAAGCATGAAAAATATCTTCAGTGAACCGTGATACCTTGTGTCATGAGGGATATGATATACCCAAACTTATGAATTATAGTGAGTGTATTTTTCGGAGTAGGCGGTTGGCTGGGTTCCGCCTGTGTACGCCGCTGGCTTTCCATAGGAAACACATAGTCATAGGGAGTTTGTATGGACATACCCGCCGGCGCATACGGATATGTTGTATGCTCCGGGTGGCGCATACGGAAAAATAGTGCGTACGGAAAAATAGTTCATAACCAAAACGAACTGATATCGACATGCCACTTGTCCAGAAAAGGTGGATGATAAATACAATATAGACTGGTTTCAGATAATAGCGGTTGTACGCTCCGCGGAGTTGACTCTGCGCAATATCCTCGCATACGTTCGGATATTACTTTGCATCAACTCCTCGGAGCATACGGCTGCTTGTATCTGAAACCAGTCAATATTGTGTATTTATACACATGCACAATATTACCATGATTTCGATCTGAGTGGCCGTATTCTCCGTGTAGTTGACGCGAAGTAAAACTGTGCGTAGCGTCAACTACAAGGAGAATACGGCCAAATAGATCGAAATCATGGTAATATTGTATTTATTACTTACCTTTCGACTAATTATTAGGGAAAAAATCTTGTAAATAATTGGAAATTTTACGTAGGCGGTGCATTTTTTATATTAATAGTTCCTATATTGCCCCTCAGGTGGCAAAAAAAGCAGTATTTTCTAGGCTAGGAGAATACGGCTTTCTGTATTCGACTCAGTAGCGATCTGTAGGCTCCATAGGTTTAGTATGGAGACTAAATTAGTGTATTCGATGTTTAACCGCTAGGTATATATCCATGTGCCACGTGTTTGTGGAATAAAAAATACTTTTGATTAGAGGTAAACCTTACGTAAACCTTTATGACAAAAGTGTTTACTTTGAGATTCTGAATGCATTTATCCCATTAAGACGTACGTAGCTCATCTCGTTGGGACTTCTTACTTTCACATATTCCAATTCAATGTATATCTCAGACTGCCTGTGGGCCACCGTAATCAGAGATGTCAGTTTTCCATCTTTCCGTGGAAATCCACTTTTTCATATTCAGTATATGTAATTTATTCAACTTATATCAAACAAAGATGATATTGATTTTGCCTCATTTACGCCAATAAAACAGTGGATTAAACCTCCCCACTTACCCTCAGCCCCATGTCATGACCAACAAGGACATACCATTCAAGTTTTCCAGGTCTCTCTGAGGAAGAAAAATCCACATGAAAATAGTTCCACTGTTTTTTACTGATCCCAACTGCCATCCCTGCGTAATATACTTTGCAATAATGTATAAAATGATATAAAAAATCAAAGTAGAAAATACCCACAAACTCCCAATTAAGAAAAGACAACAAAATAGTAAACGGTTTATTACGCCCACTTCGAGTTTTGAGCAAAAAATATCAACTAAAGCGAGATAGATTCGAAGATAAGATCAGAAAACGCGTTATAAAAACCTATATTCCCCTCTTAAGAAGAACAAATATTTTCAGTGCCGCAGTCACTCAGTAATCTAGACGCAGTTTGGCTGAGAATCAACAAACATCTTGTCATGTGATATTTCTGCGCCGTGTTTAACTCGAAGCGCTTCTCGGTGATACATCCCGAGATGGTTACTATACTTTACGCCACATCGTGATAACAGAATTCTTACCTCTTTTGGTAATAATGCGTGTTCTGTAAGTTTGGGTTACAAATCTAAATAGACCCCTCTCGCCATAACCATGTTGCATTCTGCAAAAGGAATGTTGTTTTGGTGTTGGTGATGATTTTTCTTATATGGTTGGGGGAGATGTTGTTCAGTAGAGGATGATAATAGGTTATATCATGATGCTGAGATGAACATGTATATGTGTCCTTCTCAGTAATTATCCTGTCAAAGCTACGGCTGTCAGGCTGACAGTATATATATCATATCACCTACCGAGCCCTTATCCCCAGCCATCACTCCAACTGAGTGTGTAGGTTTTCAAGCTGGCCTTTTATGAAATGAAATAGAAATGGAACAGACCTATTGACTATAAAAAAAACGTGAAACGTTACCTGTCACGCTATATTTACCATTACTATGCTAGAGGGTTAAAAAAAAGAGCTGTTTCAACTGCTGTTTGAATTTACTTGCTTTACACTTTTATCACTTATAATGCTAAGTTGAACCTGAATATTAATGTTCTTAGTACTGTAAATATCTCTGATGACCCTATTATGGTGACCAAACTGTTGGTATATAATGCGTTGTTATTCCTTTTTTGAAAATATGACTATTCTTGTCCTGAGGAAGGCGCTCACCCGCCGAAACGTCGACCAGTATGGAATAAAAGTACAATTGTCATAATCCGGAGTGGACATCCATTATTCACAGGGAGTCTAGAGTAGGACAGGCTTTCTACCATCTTTTGAGATAGAACTTGTTTATAGTTGGTCTAACATAATGAACAAAACAACATGGAAAGGACGCTTGTAGAATTAACGCTGAATTACTGATCCATCAAAATGGTCTCGACTAGCAGTTTTTACTAGAAACATGTTCTTTAGTAGAAGACTAGTGACATTCTCCCATGAATATTTCCTGACTGCGGTTGTGTACCTCGGCTATAGGGATGTATAACCCTGTATAACCATTATGTGCTGGACGTTATGTATTTGTCGCTAATACAGAAATAAGTGACTGCTGTGTACCATGTTTACCATAAAGAAATTAGGCTGAAGAGCTCTTACTGAAGTCCACATGAGATATTTCACATATTAATCGGGTTGGAGTGGGGAGCATCACGATGTGATGACTGAATGCAACCAGTAGGCTACTTGATTAGAGCTATGCTCTAATTCACGGTTTATCTCATCTTATCCTATTTTTTGCAAAACATGTATGTATCCCTTTTTATGGAAATATAGAGGTACACATATATATCAACTGATATATATGTGTTTGATTTGGTGCTTATGTTATTCAAGATTAATGTTCAGTTGTGAGATGTTTACTTCGCCTAGTTGACTGCATTCCAAAAATATTTACAAATCCTTTAGTTCAGTCCAGACGAAAGACGATATTCGGTATATGATTTTTTTTTTTAAGTGGCAAACATACAACAGAAAAAAAACAGACCCAAGAACACATTCCATGGCTTATTTCAGTATGAGGTGTAATCTGTTAAACGGGTTGACACAAACTGGATGCCTTTGAATAACATCTCATGACTGAATAAGTATGTATGACATGGTCCCAATTCAGAAGTCGGTTTTCGAATTCAGCATCACAATTTACTCTGGCCGCTAAATCCAGAGGAATAGACTTTTTGTGGTGACATACAGGCCAATGGTCCCCATAAACTTGTTGGAAACCCCTGTAGTATATGTCGCTTAGTATAGCATTTATAAAGTTATGTGATATGTATTTCTTGTGGCGTAATGGTTTCAGTGGCGTAATGCCAAAAATAGTGTATCAAGCCCTTTTTTTTTTTTTTCTTCTTCTTTTTTTTTTATCACGTTTATTTAGGGTTATCTCATTACAAAGCATGAACTCACAGGCTCGGCCTAAGCCGTTCTGCCGCCTGGTCCCTCTGGTAACACACGGAAACAATACAGTTTTCTAGTTGAGTAGAGCACAATTCGGTTCCAGAGAAGGAAAAACAAGCATATAGCCAAATAAAATAATACAATCACCAGAGTATTTCAAAGGGGGTACCTTTGATATACATGGATTTTATTCCACATTTTTACTTCTATTCAAATTATCATTTACCAAACCAGGTGAATATCCTGCGGCGAAGTTTTGTGTCTGCCACCATAGATCATGGTGAGTGATCAGGATCATTTGACGCATTTTTCGCCCTACTGTGGTCAATAAATGTTATTGAGTTGATATTGCGCTGTAATAACAACATCATTCCGGGCTCTTCTGAAGCTCCACTCGGGCAATGCGATAACTGTCCATATTGCGCAGTTTTAGAGTAATAGGCTATACAACAAGTGTTTCATGGTTCATGCATGTAAGTTGATAGTGTAATATTTCACTTGGACAGTGTTTGTTAAATTTATTTTTAGATCGTGGCAGATTGAAAGAGAATTCACTTCGAGTTGTTTTTTTCGGAAAGGTTTGCACGCATATCTAAATATGATTTTAATACAAAAGTGCAAATTTTAGACCTCAAGTAGGCCTACCATAATATCCAAGCAGTGTCAAGTACTTTAATATATTTCAAATGGCACGCTTCTTCTAATGTAAAACAAAATTGAGATTCCTGTGGAACAGGTGAAGGTTGTCACGTTCTTGTGCACGGATGTTTTTGCGTTCATTTAAATTAGACGGCTCCAGTGTGTCTCCTGCCATTGTACAAACCGGTTTAGTCCACTTCCAAATCGATGATTGATAGTAAAGCAGCTTATAGTCCGACGAGATACATTCTTTATCAGTGCATGTGTGTCCGTCCCCAGTACGCATGGACCTGGGCACGTCGTGTTGGAGATTAAATCCAGGTACTTACGTCGAATACTTTGGTACGGTCAAAATCTTCGCCCAGAACTCTATCGGAGACTGGATACAAAATATAACCGATCAATGATTTTATATGTTTGTCCCTACCAAATTAGTTATTATATCCAATGATGGTCCTATAAAAATCCATATACATATACTTATACAGCTCTAGATTGTAGACATTAGTTCCCCTCTTCAATTAGTCCGATGGCCTACTGTTATGATAGGGACACCCTTAATTAAGATGTTATTGTGAAGCAGAAAGACCTACTTTATAGAAGCTCATCTTCTAATTTAAAAGATATAAAAGAACAGAAGACCCATTCCACGCATGTTGACATGGTTGAGTGGGCACTGCTTACCTTTGGCACTATAAGAAAATTTTAGCGGTAAGACTCGGCATGAGAATAATTATTAGAAAATGGAAAATATACAGAGAGACGATAAGTTACCTGTGCATTACCATGGATCTGATATGGAAAATGCTATTTAAAACTCATTACTGGTTATATATTCATTGATTTTTGATATCATGAAAGTTTAAAAAAAATGGTACTGCATCCTGATGAGGTGGAGAGTACTTTGGGGAGGCCGGGAGGGGGGGCTGTTGATAGATATTTAAAGAAATGATGGTTAGTTATAAGGAAGCAAGAAAATTAAGATTAAGAACATTACGAAATGATACAAAACATACCTTATATTCCTGCAAATTGCTGTTGGGCCATCTTAATGATCCTTAGCAAGATCTGGATAGGAAACATACCTTAAAAAGCTCTTTTGAGATAACGCCATTATATACTCAATCGACTTCGCTAAAGTCCTGCCAGCAAAGACACATTTTACACAGGTACCTAAGGCTTTCTAGCCTATGGAGACCCAGGGGAGATTTTATGTGAACTGAAACAAATTATCGATTCATTTTGCCTTAATTAACTGGAAACCAGTGAAGAACCCCTTACGATTAAGATGAATGCAAAAAAACAAAATGATCATAACCAGACCAGGTGGTGTTTGAAATAAACACTTTACATTCTACATAAACAAGATTAGCATTTTTATCTTACCGTGATATGTCGCGTTTTCCTTATCTTTGTACTTACTTTAACTTATTCATTCTTGCTTCCGATATATACTCGAGAATCAAGCTTAAGAATACATATTTATATTCCCATCGAAAACCAGCATCAATATTCCCTTTATAGTCACCTTATGATACGAACACCGACAGTTCTTTAAGACTCTGACCTTAATGGCTTTATGGGAAATAGAGAATAAAAATTTGATGTGGGAACGTTTGATATATCTTTAGGGGTTTAATAGAAAGTGTAGCCCCTAAATACAGCTCTAGCTGACCACACTTCTCTCCAATAGTTTTATGGGAATTATATAGAACGTCCTGACCATGCTGTACAGGTCACAGATCGAGATGGTAATTTACGGTTTGTACGGAACGAGGCATTTATGCCGAGTTCTGTACAAACCGTAAATTATCATCGAGTTCTGTGACTTGCACAAGCATGGTTGGACGTTATATATTTACTATATACCCAAAATTAAAAAGAAAATCATTAATTTAATTTTTAACAACCGATATGTTAATAAACGTGTATAGCAAGGTGGTCTGTATTTTAGTGTACGGACCAGCGGTCCGTACAGTATTTTTACGTTAGATGCTGAAACGGTGCGTATTTACAGTATATACGGCATGGGTATATAGTAATTATATAGAACGTCCTGACCATGCTGTACAATTCACAGAACGAGATGCTAATTTACGGTTTGTACGGACCGAGGCATTTACGGCATTACGTGTATGGCAAGGTGGTCCGTATTTTAGTGTACGGATCGCTGGTCCGTACAGTATTTTTACATCATATGCCGAAACGGTGTGTATTTACAGTATATACGGCATGGGTATATAGTAATGACTGAGCCGTAGGGATGACATCCTCGGTCCCCGGCGTCGGGACGTATTATATGTGATACAATAGTCCTCGAATGGCTATCCTTTCAGGCTCAATAACCAGGTTTTCTCTTAGTATAGACATGTTAAAGTAGACGCATTAGAGAAAGAGTTGCTAAAAATCATTTCAACTTAGTGCCATTGTGCTATTTCACGGAAATGATAGTATCTGTGTGGAGCTGTTATTCTTCTTCAATGAGTCTGCCCGTCAGCTGTCCATAAGCTTATTATCACACCACCATGGCATGGTGTAATGGGGAGAGGTTCATGCAGATACATCCGGATGCGCACAGATATATGCGGGTCGCTATGTAGCACGGTACTGATCCAAACTCACTGATACGTTCATCATCCGTGACACCATTATGGCTTTACCCATCCACCATCCCCCTACAAATCCGGACCTATCGGTGACGTGCCCTCCCCAGTTAGTACTAATCACATGTTTATCTCCTTCAATGGATGGGGATAAATATATCTATATCGCTACCAGATAGATAGGTGTTGGTCAGACCCCTCTATCTTCTATTGACATGCTTGCTGGCACTGTATATCTATGCTCTCGGTCTGGTCGCCGGTACTTAGGGTGAAGGAGTAAAGGTGAAGACTGGATGAGGCAGACAGGCTGTTGCAATCATTAGCTTGGATGTAGCTACCTGCAGTTTTGATGAAACGTTGTCTTTGTTGGTTGGCGCACAAGCACACATCGTGTTTTGTCTATATTTTTGGCCTGTACATACACTAGTATGTGGCATATTCTTGATAACAATAGAATCAAAGTGTAACAAATATTTGAATGATGTCCTGGTCTACTGGAGATGGGTAATCTGTTGGTGTATGCCATTCTTTCTAATCTGTATATCACGTGGCGTTCAAACAATACGCTGTTTTATCATTGTGATGAACCTTTTTGCACCTGAACAAAAGAGGGTGTCATGAACTGTCGCCCGTCGCGATCATCTGCGTTTTGTTTATCGTTGTTCTATGGGTGTCATTTAATCAAATCCTGACAAAATAAAGTGTGCGAGCTTGTAACTTGGAATCCGTAGTTTATTGGAGATGATTTTTGTTGATAGTTGTTGGATTTGAGGTAAATATCTAGATTTGAGGTATATATCTAGGGTTAATGATGCTCTGTATCTTTTAAATGATTTGTTTGTTGTATTGACGCCAGCGTGGAAGATCTTCTGGAAACAGATGAACGTTTGTACCGTCGTTAAATATGTTTGAATAAAAGAATAAAAAAATACTATGCAGGAAGGTGTAGGGAATTCTTTGTGCGAGTGGATTTACTCTTTCAATTTTCCCCGATCCCTATCATTTGAATAGAGTACACAACAACACTAATACTAAACATTTTAAAATGCAATTTGCAAAACAACACTTATGATAAACATTTTACCTGTCTCTGATCAGGTGATGAGCTGCGGCAGAAGATTGAGACGGAGCGCAGTGAGATCGAGCGGCTGCACCAGGAGATCGCCGAGTTACAGGAGATCCGTGACGACCTCTATGAAGAGGACGACTCCGACTCCGACTCGTCCTCCTCCAGTGAGGACGAGGACGAGCTCCAGGACACGCTGCGTGCTCTCATCAAGGAGAACAAGGAGCTGGAGGTGAGCTACTGCCCGTCTCTCACAGTCAGGGCCGGTTTACACACTCTGCAATCAAACAAACACACCCTGACTAGGGGGTGGGGGAGTTAGCTCAGTGGTTAACCCATTCGCGCCGGGTGATGTCTCAAGGCATCACCAACCGTGGCTGGTTGATGCCTCGAGGCATCACCGAGTGTGGCTGGGTGATGCCCTTAGGCATAATTATCCGAGACTTACAAAAATATACTCTTTTTTTTTCGTATCGGCTGTGTGTAGAAGTGTTCCTGCCTCGTATTCTAAACCAAAATTATAGTTTGTATGTAATAGTATTAGGAGATGACGGATCAATGAATATGTGACTTTCACAGAATCTAGGTATGGTATCACATTTAAGATTTAAAGATAATCATAGAATTATATCAATATTACGTATTATTGAGACGTGGGTGTGTGTGATCTTGGTGGCAGTTACTGCTCAAGTGAGCTCGATGTACAAAACAAAGACTCGCACATAGGACATATCACCACTTATGAGCTAAGTAGGGAAAACGATTACCTAATTACACACATACTGCTAGATATTACCGGCACAGAAAAGCATGTACATTCTTTCAGCCGCTTATAATATTTATCTATCTCAGAGAGTTACAACACAGCACAAAAAGGGTTAAAGCACTGGACTTGTAACCCCAAGGTTTCTCCTTTATTTCCAGTAGTGATAGACTTACTGCTATATCAAAGGCCAGTTCATCTCATATCATGTCTATGTGATGTGGGAAATAAAAGAACTTTCGCCTCGGTAAATGTGTAAGGATGAGATCTCCACCTAAATTCAGCTCATCGATTCGATCACACCCCCGTGGTGTAAAGCTGCAGGACGGCCTTATTAACGGTTAATACTGTCTTAAATATTATCAAACGATAACCCATGTACGAGTTAAAGAAAGGGGTCTACGTGTACGATCCTAGATTATTAAACGGGCCACTCAGAATCGCAGCACATGCGTCATGACTCCGCTGACAGTGGAGGCACTTGTCGCAAGCAAAAATACTATACGGAAACAGGGTTACTGTGGCTGTACGTGATATCTTCCCAAGTATTTATCACGTACAGTCACAGTATACCTGTTTTCGTATTATTATATACCTTAAAATATCCTATTTTTAACATTGCTTCTGGGCGAGTTTTTGGATTTCGCCGCCGTACATGCCCCGTACGCCACATACATACCCCGTACGTCACCTAGGTGTCGTACGGATATAAATAGGACATGGGTAGGAGCGGGCAGTATGTGTAGGATATACTGCCACAGGTATATAATAATATAACATTCTTGGACCACTTCTTAACCCTTTGAGTACGAATGATGCCTTGAGACATCAACCAGTTCAGGCCGAATGATGCCTCGAGGCATCATTTCTCCAAAATATACAAAAACATTTTAAACAAAGAAATAATATATCAATGAACATCAAATTTTCACAGAATGTAGTTCTAATATCGTTTTAAGTATTTTAGGGAGAAAACAAAAAAATATCAAGGATGATGTATTATACCACGTGATTATACCCTCAAATTATGAGTTCTGACAGCTATGTGCCCGTCCCCTAGCAGTATACACTGATAACAACACCCTCCTCAAAGGGTTAAGAAAGCCAGCAACATGTCAGCTTTCGTTAAGTGACGAATGCACGGTTCCGGATTGAGACCATAATCGGGAATATAATCACAGAGGGGCTAATATGGGGACCATTTATCTCGCATTGGAAACTTTAGGAAAGTGGAGAGTATACAGCGTTAGCTCTATTTGTTTCAAAGATAAAATACATTAAAATAATATACTCGCCCATATGGTTGTCACTTTACTTCAGTATATCAATTTTTCGTATCTGAACCAAGAAGATTCATTATACCAGTCACATTTTAATTTTTACACATTGGGCTAACTGCTGCATTCTCATATAAACTAGGTTACATTTAATAACGTCAAACTAGGCATGGAAGTATATCTGAGCAAATACAATTTCTTTTTTCCATGGCCACCCTATCTATAGTAATGTCAACGTCAGGCCGCAGTCACAGAACAAATAAGATGGGATCAGGTTGGAATATTCACATTTTTCCAAATATTTGAACGCGGAAAGAAACAGTCACCAGAGGTGTAGTTTTTGATGCAGAATTCTTCTCTACCAGTCCAAGACCTGGATATTCAGTCCGGATCCGTGATTTGCACACAGGCACTAAGTGCCCGAGACCACACTTAATTCTATTGACGAACTTTGCAATGGAATGTAAATCCCTCCGAATACTTCATATGTGTATCAAAGTTACTAAACTTCGTGGTGTCCAAACGAACACCAGGAGCCTATGTTTATATATCATTAGACTCTAATATTTTATTTGAAAGGTGACCGGTGTAGTTTAGACTGGTTGTTTGCAACCAGCTTATCGTAAACTGTTTTGTTTACTGTGCAAACTGAAACGAACCTGTCTACCTGTAAAACAAATGTAGTGTTAATAGTAAGGCAAATTTAAATTCAGATATCTATAGGTGATCTGGACACAAAGACGAGTAGAGTGCCTTCCAATTTGCCATGGAAGTACATGTACATTTTCTCCATTTACTTTTGAACTACTATTTAGGTTTAGTCGTGCGATTGCTGTTTTAAAATGCTTACAAGTAAACTTAAAGAATGTCGCAAATATTTGTGTCATTGTCGTTGACAATCCCTGCTGGAATGCGTGGTGGGTTCAGACGATATCAGAATATAGGAACGATTATCGCTTGCCAGATTTTTAATGTACATACAATTTATATAAAGATCTGTTTGTATCTATGCGTATTAACCATTATTAACCAAAGTATAAATGGCCAATGTATCATATAAAGGTCAAAAGGCTATGTTTCATGTAGGCAGTTGTGTATTGACCCTCTTAATCTCTTACTAGGTGCAGAACTCGGATCTGTGCGACAAGGTGCACCTTGAACGTCAAATCTGCCTGGAGGTCAAAGTTCAAATCCGCCTTATTCAGCTGCGCCAAGCTGAGACGGCCGGGCCCGCTCATGTGGAACGGGAGCTGATGATCTTCTAAAATCTCCCAAGTGACACCGAGGATATCGCTTTATTCATATGGCATCCTGCATCTCGAGTGAAAAAGGTCTGGTTAGCTCGTGCAAAGCTGTTGCTATAGGATCCTTCCGCAATAACCAGTTCATTTTCTATTTATCACGCTCTTTAAGTCCAAAATATATAGCAACGGAGCGACATCAAAATGTACTATAAGTCGACTACGGGGATGAATAAAAATGTCGTCTGCTCATACTCGCATGAATGACACAAGGAATGTTTAGTTCACAAACCGTGCCGTCAATATGTTTACCGTTGTGTCAACCTCTTGTGATATTCAGAGCGTGTTCATAATTCTGGTTTCGGCGATGGGCAAAATCTAAATAGTCATAATTAGGTGTAGAAATAGGCCAACGCACCAGGGCGGTTATCGTTTGGTGTGCACACAGGTTCTGCGTGCCTATCCACCAGGAGGACATTCCTTTTGGTTGTAATGCAGACCTACCTATTCCTATGAAATTATACTTAATATGTGTTCACTATGTGTAAACCATATGGTGAAGCTAGACCCAAAGACCAAATTCTTTCCCTATGGTTATCTCAGATTTACCGATTCATGAAAAATAAATTCTCTTTTGTGGACCATGAAGAAAGGCGCGATGATTACGTATATTACGCACCGCCTTTCATCCTAGAACGGCTAGAAATTCGAAATCTATCAGTGCTAAAACTCGTATCATTTATGTGTCGCAGTCATGGTTCTCCAGTTGGACTAATTCACCTGTGGACCCCCCTCTCCTGTGCTGACGTCCGTAACACTTCAGTTTTGGGGTGCCATAAACTCTGTGTAGACATAGATCTTGGTAGTTATTTCATCAAGATAAAGGTGCCGCGTTTATTGATCGCCGATTGTCTCTTGAGTAACCAAAAAATCTGTATCCTTTGGTGCTTGAAATATTACGCTTTTTACTTCCTCTCCAGGACGAAGGTTGATCTTAAGCATAACATGAATACAATCATAAGAATCTCTAATTCATAAGCTTTACCTTTGATTCATTCTAGTTTCATTCAACTGTTCATATGGTGGCGTGTGTGATAAGGCTGTCACACATCAGATAATTCCTAGTCAAGGACATAAAGAATGGTATCATTGAGACGTGGGGGTTTAACGAAATGACGTTGTGAGTGTGACCGTGGGTGGATGACTTATCGAGATGTTTAAATGTGAACGCTACGTTTCTTATCATTTACTATAGTAGACATAAATATCCATTGAAATGTCATATAAATGCATCATATTATTGACCTATGGCTACTTGAGATATTGATTTATGGATTTCCTTGTCCGCTACTAATGAGTATACCATGTTCTCCTATTTACAAATTGCTTCATTGTCGTCACTGGCAATTGAATACATGCCATCCGTATGAATTAACACCACCGTCTGTTTATGGAATTAGTAATTAGCTGCATCTAGGTAGTGGTGAATAGACATGGCACAGGAAAAAATACATTGATGTTGATTTAATTGCTATAGAATTCTCCCATTACAGCCATGAAATAAGCACATTGCACTTACAAGTTCTAACATTTATCATCTCATGTCCCGTTAATTGTAGCTTTGTCATTCATTCTCCTATGTTATAAAGATAGATCTGCTTTATTTGACCAAAATAGGTCATCACTGTACAAATGTTTAATAATGTATCATGATATATACTAGCTCTGATACGGTGCTATACTAAGGCCGCTCCCTCTGCCTGGTGAGCGGCATCTATGTAAAGTTGTTCATGTAAATAACTTTTTTATAACAAGTAGGTAGAAGAAGTATGTAAAGAAATGAAGCTCGACACGCATGTCACGTGAATGGTAACGTCTTGGCCTCGGGATTCCGGACATGCCGAGATATCTGGATAGCGAGGGCAGAACCATATAATGCGGAGTGTTAAGAACGCATTAAATTTAAGCATTTAGTAATTAGAAATGCGTGTAGTCAATGCTGAATCTTACTATTACAAGGCACATTTAGGAAACGGAATAGCTGACATGGTGGTACTTTTATAGTCGATAAATTCTCTTGGAATATATGACAAATTAAACAAGCAACTTGTAAGCATTTATACTACTTTCCACATCCACCTTATTATTGCGTTAAGCATCACTTAGTATGTGAAATATGCCAAGACGATAGTATGGTACAGAATTCAATACTGTACATTTAGTAATATCCTGCTATAAATTCTTCACAAGATTGTCTCGGATAATGAAGAGACAGAATCTCAATATCCGCTATAGAATATAATCACCCTACCCTTCACCAGTTGATTCCGGATGGGATTCAGTAATAGTTGCTACAATGTTTCTGAAGGTAAATACCCGATGTCCCTGATTAAATTACCACTTATGTGTTATACCAAAGTTTTGTGTGTAAGGTGAATCTTCTTGCCAATATTATAGCGACACTAACTATTCACTTTGACTCAGCATATTACAATATATTGGCAATAAATGTGATACATGTATTTCCATGGCGTATAGGTCAGGAAACAAATATGATGATGTATTGATGGTTTCATATTATGGTGATATTGAGGCCGTGTACATGGCAGGTTGGACTGTTATACCATGCAGGTAGCAGACGCTATCCCCCATGGACTGTGGGCGACATTCATTGCTCTTCTCTCTTTCATATCGTACCCTACCGTTTGATAACCAAACATCTTATACAACAACATGTACTTGGAACGGGGTGCCGTTTAGTATTTAGAAACCTTCAATCGAACAAGAATAATACTCACCAGTCTAAATGTCTATGTTAAAAAAATAGAGGGTTCGATTCAAATGTCTTATTATACAAACGTGTAAATACAAACGAATATCGATATTTGATATCATGATATGCCACCAATGTAAACATGAATAAAAGAAATCGTGAAAATTATAACTATTGTTTTGTTTTTATGTTTCTGCGTTAAGTTGAAATAAAAATTTCGTACGTGGCTAAACCTGAACTGCACTGGGGAAGCACCTACCGTAAAGTGGGTGGCATTTTGAACTGTCACGCCTTTTATAGTCATGAACCATATGTGAACCTAATTACCCAACCACAGCGGCACTGTCACGGTGGGTGGCAGAGCGTAAAGCCCATAAGACAGCGACATTTTCTACAGATTGTACCCGATCCGATCACCGATTATAATCGGGAACAAGAATGTTACTGTCTAAGCCTATAAGACAGCGACCCGACCATTTTGCCCGATCACACCTTTGCCCGACGAATCCGTCGGGTCGGTCAGAATCGGGTCGCTGTACGCACTTCACAGACCCGATTTTAATCGGGTCGGGCATTTCTAGCGTGGGGGTAATGACCGACTCTGCCCGACCTTAATCGTGTCGCTGTACGCACTTCACCGACTGTTCCTGATTCTGAGTAGGCTGTTTCAACAGCAATTCTACCCATCCCCTAGTCCGATTTACAAGTGCCTTATATAGATTTGTAGGGGAGATAGAGGCGATGATGAATCTGAAAAACGATTTCCAATAACTTATTCGGATCAAAAGTTATTAAACTTTTAATTATTTTCTATGAATCCACACCAGCGGCCCATGGCTCACCACGGCTTGGCTCCCGGCTGCTCTCTTTGATCTCACTCGGTTCACTCTACAAGGTCATAAAGTGGAAAGGTGTGATCGGCAATCGGCGTTGAGGGTATAAGACAGCGACATTCTTGTTCCCGATTATAATCGGTGATCGGATCAGTGAGAATCTGTTGAAATTGTCGCTGTCTTATGGGCTTTATACCCTTTGCCGATCACACATCTCCACTTTATGACCTTGTACAGCGACCCGATTGAGATCAAAGAGAGCCGCCGGGAGCCGAGCCGGGGTGAGCCACGGGCCGCTGGTGTGGATTCATAGACAATAATTCAAAGTTTCATAACTTTGGATCCAATTAAGATATTCGGAAACTGCTTTCAGATTCATTATTACCTCTGTCCCCCCTACAAATCGGTATAAGGCACTTGTAAATCAGACTAGGGGATAGGTAGCAACGATGTTCTTCAAATGGCCTTCTCAGAATCGGGAACAGTCGGTGAAGTGCGTACAGCGACACGATTATGGTCGGGCAGAGTCGGTCATTACCCCCACGCTAGTAATGCCCGACCCGATTAAAATCGGGTCTGTGAAGTGTGTACAGCGAACCGATTCTGACCGACCCGACGGATTCGTCGGGCAAAGGTGTGATCGGGAACAATGGTCGGGTCACTGTATTATAGGCTTTATGGTGTCCGAGGCCAGAGAATAATTGTCAGGGAAATGTCAACAACTTGCAGAGTGACAAAAAAACGTATTTAATGTTAGATTGAAAATCTATGTATTTAACAAACCATTTCTGTCGATATAAGTAGATCCAGATTAACCAGATGTACTTTGTGAAATGATATAAATAGGAATGTAAGTGTATTATGCCACGCACAGTTTGAAAAATAGTCCTAAGGCCAATAACGGTGTGACGGCTATACTGCGCCATTAGTCCAACTAGAATCTGATCCACTACCGATATAATACGTGTAATAGAGTTATAAAAGAATTAGCATTCTGTCCTTCCCAAACGTCCTCTACAACCTAAGGATCGTATCTAATCTACTCTGAAGTAAGGCCACCACTATTCTTACCCACAGATGCTTCTGGATGACAGATTGGAGCTGTATTAGCAGAGTGCACAGAAAAGATGTGTCGATCTTTCATGCATATGTGGGTAGTCTGTTCAGTAATCGTATTACAGATTATTAATTAACATGAGAAAAATCCATGGTATCTATCGTTTAATATATTTGTCTCTCGTAAGGTTCTACTAAATACATGCATGTGTATCCGCGATCATGTGTGTGTGGACATACAGTTATTGCTTAATATGTGGATATGTCTACTACATGTACCCAATTACATACATGTACGACAAAATGGCAATAGGAAGAATGAACACACTGCAATAATTCTGTAAACATACCATGGACATTTGATTCAATAAGACCTCATAGAAATGTTGGCAGCCATGAATACCAGCTGCTGTTCGTTGGTTTCTACCAACGGAAAAGTACTGCGACGCCCCATTGGAAAAGTACTGCATGTTTGTCTTTGTCAAAGCACGCTATACCTATGTGAGTCAAGTCATCCGTGATCCCCATTCGATCTAGAAAGACACGCTGTGCATAATTCATAACATATTTGGCAAGCAACTGAAGCATAACTATCAACAATTTATCGTTCTGTACGCTTTGCCACGTTTTCAGAAAATCAACAATTTATCGATAAAGGTTTGACGTTGATCCATGCAGCTAAGCTCTACAGAAGTGAATTTAGAAGGAACTTATGGACTGTCATGCTCTTAAGTAACGGTGTTCTATTTTTATCAGACCAGCTAAGGTTAATTATACAAAAGGGCTAAGATTCGTTATATCTATTCTGGGTTGTCCAAGAGGGAAAAGCTCGCTGAAGAGGTCGTGTCCTCGTCAAATTGATATGAACTACATAATCGGATTTGGAGCGGGGTGAACAAGGATGCATGCATACTCTCAATAGATGCAGTTGATAGTTTAGTCTGAGAGCCACGGGTTGAGTTTATGGACAACTTCTCACTCCATCTGACTGTACTGTGACTCAATCCACAGATTAATAGTTAAACTAAGTTAAAACTAACTAGTCTGGTCAGATGGGTTCAAGGGTAGATCAATGGCAAAATCAGCAAGTGCAAATAGGCAATACATTTTCCCTGTGACTTCTGACGTTCGTCCAGGCAATATTCTGGAAATGTTACTTTTGTCTCTTAAAATATTTAGCAGAACTTCAATTTAATTGATTATATTTTATATGCTGGTGATTTAGTTCATTATACATCTAGCAAATGTGTCGCTATTTCAGAAAATGTACTAGAATTGATGATCTGAAAGTGATAACATGCATATTAATGAGAAGATGTTCTCACGTTGTTCTAAGAGAATTGTCAAGGACGCTCATATGAAAAAAGTATGATGACAGTGACCGGTAATCCCGTCTGTAATAACCTAACCTACGTGGGAGTTAATCTTGAATCACATCTAAATTAGGCTAGCTGTGTTTCTTACACCAACAGAAGGTACAATTCTGGACAATTCAAATCTTGAAAAAAAAAAACTGAGAAAATTATAGTATAATATAACTACCAGGCATTTCCGTTATATCTTTTATTAGTGTACATTAATATTTACATGCGACTATAAAGATTTATCATAAATTCCATTCGGGAGAAGTTCGGTTTGGACCACAAACCTGTACACTAGACTCGGGTATAACTATAATTATATAAGGACAAAAATGTAGCCAATTAATAGCCATTTATTGCAGAATTCTTTCTCTTCAATTTCTTTGGTCGGTTTTCCTCTACAGGCACTAACTTTTCATGTATTGTCATACTTCTGTGCAGAGTAGAAAACGCTTGCAGAACGTTCGTTATCTTTATTTCATATCAGATATAATGAACACTATCCATTGTGTACCGAATCTTGTGAAATACCCATTAAAACATAAATACACAAGTTCATTTGTGTAATACAAGAAGCCGGCTCGGGTTCTTCCCGGTGTGGGTTTCGCAAAGTTACATACTACTTTCATATGCCGAGGTAAGGCGAACCCTCGATGGGTGCTATTGATTAATCTGCTGGCCGAGTAAGTAAAAGAAAGATCACAGGAGATGAATAGGAGTACTGAATGGGTGTTCGATCAATAGAATCTGTGATGGGTACAACTCGCACATTGTCCCACACAGAGTACCACGTGCTACTTGATACATTTCTAAGCTATGGAGGGAACACCAATCAGTCAATTAGAATAAATTGGAAATCCACAACAACAAAAAAACTCATATCTCTTTGGTTATCATATTCAATCCAGATTTATATTTTTCTCAAAAATCCCAAGTCTCAATAGATCCAGGTTAACTGTTATCTTATTTGTTCGTGTATTGCAACATAAAAAGTGGCATATTATGATTTTATTTTCTCAAGGGAAAAAATGCAAGGTCTATAAATAGACACCCTGAAGTAAAACTACGCTGAAAAATCTGAACAACCATATAAAGACGGACGCAGAGCAGACAATCCGTGAGGTGATCCGCGTCTTGACGTCACATAAGAGGAACACTGATACTGCTATCTTATCAAAGCCAAGTGAACAGATTGTCCATTATCAATGATGGGTAAATTCAGTGCCCGGGTAGATTGGACAGCATGAGTGCGATTCATATGTCCAGCTTTATCTTTTATAAACCGATATCACTAGATCTATATTGTGATATGTGTTCGGCTATCACCTACAAGACTACTGGCTATGAAAACGTCTGCGTGTCAAGGAACATTAAAATTGTCTCCCTGCGTAGTAAAACTACATATCACGGGTTTAAGACATTTGGTTACATTAAATTGGTCTCATCTAAAGCAAGCATGCTGACAAACTCTGACAGCTAATACTTATGTCACTTTTGATATTGGGCTCTACAACCACGGAATGATATAATTTCACAAGAAAATGTACCTAATGGAGGCGAATGTAGTTTTTCCCGTCTCTCTCGAGTACTCATTACTTGGTCCATTTACACAACTAAAACAGAAATAATCTGATTAACATTTTCTTAAACCATAAGCCTATAACAATTGTAAATAATATTGACCTCCAAGTATATCCAAGTAAGTACTGTATTTTTTTAACTTCTAAATACCATTGTATAATAAGCACTAGGTGAAGGTTTAAGCACAACCACATCAGAGGTTTTAAGCATGCAAAAGGAACCCACAGATCGATAGTCACAAAGTTACGGTGTTGGTTATCAACTGCAGCGGTGCCGCATTCCTTTCACGTATATAGCAACCCCATTAATATAGTTCTGAGGTTCAGTGTCCTCTGCTTAAATAATGAAGCTCCGTCTTGCGTTGTTCGGGGGAAGGTCATTGCGGTCTTGGTGAAAGGGGAACTCACAACCTCTAGGCTGACAAGACCGCGCTAATGTCTGTACACACCGGTAGTTGTTAGCCCACCATGCAGTTCTCTCTGGCCATGAAAGCCTCGCCATTTTTTTTTTTTCATTTCATTTCACAACTGAGGGGGAAAAAATACAACCAGGATTGGAACTCCAATCCAAAGAAAAAAAAATCAGCTGCACTTCCTTTCTAGCATCACTGAACATCGTTATTTGGCCTCTTCCGTTCGACTCCAACGTGTTGGGAAAGTGGTATATGTCTGGTAGACCGAACATCGACGACTATCACATGTGACAATGCGGGAGTCCTCTCAGTCCTGTACATAACCAGCACTTCTTCTAGTAAAAGCGGGATGCAGAAGCAGCCTTCTACGTTTTCCGTCCACAGCTTTCCAGTCTAGTTGTTCTCAGGAGGAGCGACCGCACAAGCGTTCTGTGAAAAACAAAAGATAAATTAGACATAAATGACTATTTAGTAGGAACCTATCCAATCTGGCTTTTTTTTAAATTTTTAGAATCAGGTTTATTGGTTTTCTGTTTAATCAAACAATCAGAGAGACTCGTCCACAAAAGTATTCATACCATTCAAAATTAGTTAATAATTCAATAATATTTTCATCTTTTATCTTGCAGGCTGTGTCGTTATCTTAAGCATAGTAAAAGAACTTCTTCCCACATTCAGTAAGAATGTCACGTAAACCTTTCCTTCATTTCAATATATTCATTCATAATGCTGAATCTATTTCCTGTAATTAAAAAAGGAAATTATCACCTTTTTGGACGCAATATTGACGTCTAGTTTTGAATCCCAATAATTTAAAATTGAAGTGAAATATAAATAGCTTTTTATTTTTGGCGGTCTTTTGGTTACCTAATCAAGCCGCCTATAATCTCATCATGGCGGACGTATGTGCATTGCGTTAGGACTTGTAAGGATCCAATACCTTCAGTTTCAAAACCTTTGGATGGTGGGTGATGGGCCTTACCTTACATGGAAAATATATTTTTATAAAGAAGCCTTCTGGTATTCAAGTGCATTTTCCTTTTTTATGAGAGCGGGGGTATCTTCTTGTTATACGTGCTTTCTTTTTAGTTTTTGAGTCATAGTTTTTAGTACGTTTTCTGTCGAATATGTTAAAGATTTTATCTTTTAAAGATAAAATCTCTAAGATTTTTCGTATAATTATGCATTATCAGTAACTTACCGCTGTGAAAGGTGTGCGCTCACCGAACTTGGACCAAAAGGTTACTTTCACCTCGTTTTTATGGCCCGTCTTTTCGTCGAAGCAGTTACATGATGAGAAGGGCGGGCAGTAAAGGTGGAGAGTGACTGTGCTGTCTGTATGTGAAGGGTTTTCCATGCGGTGAAGACCCATCTCATCTGTTAACCAAAATGACACATCAGACACCAATCCAGATTCTAACAACACAAATACAATGTGAATGACTCACGAACGCTAAAGGGAGTTGGACATACTGTACTTAGAGAAGCTCAATCACAAAAGCCCACTACCGGGGACAAGTGCTCAGGCCCATACATGACTGTGATTTGAGAATGTGAGTAGCATTTGACATGCAATGTGCTTATACTTGATGTATGAAAGGCCACTTTCAAGGTAGCATCGGCTGTATAAACAAGTGTTTTGACCACGTCTTAAATTGTTGATTCGTTATATGCCATCTCATTATGAGATGATCATAATATGGTGCACTTATGAAGGGAAGAATGTGAGCAAAAATCAAAATCTAGCCTCAAACCCCATATAGCTTATACACTAAAGCCTTGTTTTTAGGTATCCCCAGAGTGTTGTCTGTTATTTGTGGGCGAGAATCTACCGGTGCACTAGGTTTACTGTTGCTATACGACTTTAAATGACCAGTAATGTACTAAATATGATGTTATGAAGTAAACAAGGGGAGAATATTTCTAGTTTATTCGGTTTACGGCATGACTTGAAAAATACATTCAATTCTTTATATTCAATTCTATGTCGTTTAACACTTGTGCCCGTTACTCTCTTCTCATCATTTCTAAAGTTATTCATCCTTTTGAAGCTTTACGAACAAGACTAGGTTTATCTTGTCAATAATGTATCCCTACAAAATCTGGCAAACAATTCAAAGGCCGGTCATGTCTTATATTATAGATTTGAACAACCAAGCAATGAATAGAATTGTTAATATTCATCTACATTATACTTAAGTGGTGTATTTACGAGGCGTATCAAAAGTACACAACCTGTTCCTACCGCTTGCGACCACGTAATCCATTATACATTATACTTAAGTGGTCTGACTATAAATAACGGGAGCGGACGATCTGCTCCTCACTCTATTGCGTTAGCTCGATTTGTACGACTCGCCACGTCTTCAGAAATTCTACATTGTACTTTATATGGCTACTTTACGGTCTGCGTCTTTCTAATTGACATTCTCCATCAATCATTTATTATCTTAATAACACTTCCTCGCATATTTTAAATGCCTGCCAAAGAACAGCAAAGGTATGTTTTGGGGTCCCTGCCAATAAACAACATAGCTTTCCAGGACAGACAATACATAGAACGAAACCAGCAACAAGTGTGAAAGATTTATTGGCTCGAGAAATGCAAACCCTTGCCAAATTTATGATATACAGTAGAACCCCGCGTAAACAAACACCCCCCGTTCCGGGCCCAAGTGTTCGCTTACGCGGGGTGCCCGCTCACGTGGGGTTAAAATAAACAACTTATAGATGGTTCCGTTCCGAGCAAAGGTGTCCGTTAACGCAGGGTGTCCGTTAGGCGGGATTCTACTGTACATGTATACATGGAAGTGGTACACTGGGGACCCATTATCTTTTATTCATGTTTAGTCATAATATATGAAGCAATAGCTAGAATAACAACACGCTAGTCACAATATTGATCAATGACAGTTTACTAAATGGGGTGTTCCACCGGCCTTAATGAACGGCACCGCATGGGTACCATACGGACGCCCTATTAACGCCTTTCAGGCGGATGTATGGAACCTGTTTGGTGGACCAGGCTACATGCTCAGCGGCGGCGGGTGTACGGCAGTGGTACGGTCAAAGCCTAATAAAAAAGTGATCAAATAACTTTGGCCTTTTACCGTACGCCGTACACCAGACGCTGTACGTCTGCAATGGAACTGCATGTTGGTCACTATACCCAAAGCATAATTAGGTAGATGCCTTGCGGACACCCATAATGGTTAGATTACGATATGTGAAAATAACTCACCACATATATATGCCACTTCGTCCTTGTGGAAGGTACTACAATCTAGTTTCTCCATGGGACACTCCCCTTCCGAATCGGTCGGCCAGCAGAACCTGGTCTCCATGAGTTGGCCGTCGAGCACTTTGACGAAGCAGTGAGCGTTCGTGTGGTCGTGGATGGAGGAGCCCTGACCCTCGCCCCAGCACAGCGCCATTAGGTTGAACTTCCCGTTACCCTCATCCACCAAATTCCGTGTGTATCTGGAATGGAAGAAACGTTGAGTAAATGAAAAGCCTCTGCTCATGGTTACTTTAAACACATTTCCAATTAGCTCTATCTTTCATATCGTAACGAGATCTATCTTACTCATTATACCATTTATCTGTTTGATAAGAATAAGTGGTGTAAGCTGACAAGCTCTACGGTGTACCATTTGATAGAAAACTCAGAATACAACATCAGAACATATATGAGTTAATACTGCACTTATTCCCTTGTGTAACCCACTTTTCAGAATATATCTATAAAAAGAAGTTAAAAGTAATCCCAGTTGCATTTATACCATGTCTATCATCTGGATGATTTATTTGCTTCGTCCCCCCCCCCCCCCCCAGGTGAGGTGTACGATAACCCATTGGTACTTTAACCAGCCCAAACCTTCTCATCCTAAGTCTCTTTTATACGCTTAGAGAAACAAAATAAAGATGCAACATCTTTTATTGTTAGGAGAGGTTTCATAAATTGTTCCTATGTTTTTTGTCACGATATCTGGTATTTGTTATGGTGACGGGAGGTGGGATGGCTAGATGGGGTAAGCTGTTAAGTCAAGTTCAGTCTAAAGGAGATGACTGGTAAGTTATTTGTTTTTATGCGGTAGCAGTTGCAGGAAATAATATTAGATCAAAACCTCTGAAATATCTAAAGCTTTTTTTCTAAGTAACAATCTAACAGGAAAAAGAAAATGATATTTAAATAGAAATGGGCGTGTTTGAAGAAGTATTACATGTGTGTTGCTCAAAAATGCAAATATTGATGTATAGAGGTTAAAGAAACGAAGGTACTCAATACCCCCTAGACAAGACTAATAGAACACATTGGACGTTAAACTACCGAAACAAACACCCCCAGACGCCCGTTATAGGTGCCCCTGACGTTAGACCCACATATTCTTGACGTGTTACCGCGGCTAAATCCGGTATGGGTTGTCAATGACCGATGAGCTGCTTATCGTATGCTGTGACTATGTACATGTAAACAAGAACATGACGGCATATGTGATAACAACGGGTGCCGCCAGTGTCACATTATGTAGTAATAATATTCAATACAAAGCTGTATGGTCTGTATGATTAATAAAACGATATCAATGACGTACCATGTATCACACGCTCTCATGAAAACAACATAGATCCAAGTGGATTATCATAGTTCTGCCTCGACCAACATGAGCACATGACTAATAAATGGTATCGATGATGTACCACGTATTCATATTACAGCTCATTCAAACGGTAGCTGTTCATGATTCAATACATAGTTAGGTCCTATACACGTTTTATAGCCTTAGATCATGTTTACGAACAACTCGCAGGGTGTTGCGTAGTTATTCACTCTCCTACAGAGTCTTTGAGCATTTCACCTTGATTGGAGAGTATGAGTTACTCCACTATGTGAAGGTAAAGTCACCTTGACCACGCCAGGTGGCTGTTAGGTGTTTTATCTCTAGTTCTGAGAGTATCGTAACTGGGTTTTCTGAATAGGGCCCAAAAAACATTTCCCTGAAATATTAAACCAAAGAGAAAATTCTCCAAAATGATATGTGCGACGATCGCAGGTTAATATCATGTTCGTAAGGTAATTCTTACTCTCTGATATGATAAGGCATAAACGTGGGCCCCAACCTGGGAAAACATGATTTCATAGGTCAGGCATGTGGTCTAATTTGATGTTCTCTGTATTAATTCATTTTTATTCAGGCTAATCCACAACACAAAACTTCACGACCAAATAAATGAAAGCGACTAATCTGAATCTTATATTTATAAAGTAAATAAACTGCAACACAAACTGTCAGCAGATTGATGATATCTCATAAAAACAAGTAAACTGACAACTAAAACTAAATTTGTTGCAAATTATATCATATAATAGAAGACTAATAGTCCTGCAGAGAGGTTGTATACCATTCCCCTTCGCCACTTTAAAACCTTATTATGACATGTTACAGTTGTACTCAAAATGGAGGAGGAGTATATACGATAGGCACGTTCTTTGGCAGAGATCATAGCGTATTTCTGTCTGGTGATGACGTAATAGGTTTTAAGTCTTGCCACTCGCGGTTTAGTCAAGCCAAAACTACCACACTGTAATCTCGCTCGGGTGAAAAAGTATACCTCAGCCTACCTCGCCCAATATTGGGGCCAACTCTAGTCAGAGTCAAGGATTATAAACCGTGTTTAAAGTGTATATGGTAACAACACTAAACTGAGGGATCAGGAAACATTTTGTAAAACGTTACTTCGATTGAAATCCCCGTAATTTCCGTGCGACCGTGCGTGTGTATACATAAGATTATATAAATAATTCAAATATCAATACATGTATAATTGACCACAACTATTCATCATAAATGATGCATTTTTTGCTTTATTTCAAAACTGTCAAAGGAAATCCTTATAGAATGCACTAGCGACTTTGTCGCCGCCTTAGCCACCAGAACCAGCATTAGGTTGTGGTCTCAGAGGCAAATCTCAGACTAAGGGGATCTGAAAACTACAGTTCTGAATTATGTTTTCAATATGGCTAGAAGAGAAGAAGCACATCTAAGAATAGACCTAAAAAAAATTCGAGTTTTCCCCTCCAAGAGATTCTCACTCTTGTGGGACTTCAGTCTCCAAGACTAAGTCTAGTTCATATTGTCCCTATGTGTGAAAGAAACGTCAAGCAGGCCCAACGAGAATCAGGTTTTTTTAAAGTATGGTAGTTAATAGCTTTAAGGATATTAAGATATTCTGGCATTAAATACACCATCATTTCGATAACATCGAAAAGGAAATGTCAAATTAAGGCACAGAACGTGAAGGGCATCGCCATAATGTACATCTACAGTAAATACACATATACAATACGTTTAGAATACGAGGCTAGAGATACTTCTTAACACAGCAAAAAACAAAAAAAACAAAAAAAAACACATATACAATATGGTTTACTCAACCAAGAAACACCAGATAGTACACCTATATTCTCGGTCAGTAAATAATAGGATTTATATAGAATATTAGATGAATAGTGACTGGCTTTATTGTATTCATTCAGATATAAGTAGCGGCCTCTGCGCCATTCTTAGGACTTCGTCCTATATAATATAGGTACGACTATGGGCCTAGTAAGTCTAGGCGATAACGTAATATCTCGATGTGGATCATTACAAGACCGCTAGTGGTACAAGCAGCCAACAAATACGTAACTTGCTTATTAGCATGTATGTGCATGACTGACACAGTCGAGACATTGCTTGATTGCACACGTGTATGCATACAGCTTTTATTTGAAAGGAAGTGTGTACTTTCTACGCTTCAAACAACTAGAGAAAGCAGGTGTTCTTACTACTTGATTTTAGTACACTGTACAATATCATAACGCAAAATTAACATGATATTACATGGTGGCCCTCAATTTATATCAATCGATGTGATAACTATGCAGTCTGATTCCCATTCAAATATAATCTTCCAATTCAAGTACAATCTCTAAGAATTCGGTCTCTAGAATGTACATGTATATATATATATATAGATATATATCTATATATATATATATATATATACATATATATATATATATATATGTATATAAGACAATAGCAGTAAATCTACCACTGCTGGGGGTGAAGGAGAAAAGTGGCTGCAGTGGGAATCAAATCAACAAAGTTCAACAACCTTGGGATTTGTCCAGTGCTCTTTACCACTGAGCAAACTCCCCATCCCGGTCACTTTAGTTATGCTTGCATGCAAGCATATCTGGTCTGAACCACAAGGAGGCGAGGCGACCAAGAGGGTGAACAGATTGGTAATTGCTGTCCACCCTAGCAGATGTGATGGCACAGTGTTCTTGGCACAGTGTCTGGGCACAGTGGTCTGGGCACAGTGTTCAAGCTCATGGGTTAAACATAAAACCCCTGGCTCCATCAGAGGGACGGATTCTCCGACCGAGGGTCATAAAAACGGCGCCGCCCGTCACATCGCACATGATCTCCTCAGCGTGGCCGGGGTCGCGCGAGCATTGGATGCGATGCGACAAATCCGTCGCATCGCACATCTTGAGATGTTTATGATGTCCGACAGATCCGTCGCACAAGTATAGAGTATTTCCTGGTCCAATATAATCAGGTTTTACCTCCCTCTTTCTTATATTATCCACAGAGGATGTTTTCCTAGCTTTTTCCATTTCCTTCCCTATATGTAATTCTCTGTAAATATATTTACGAATATTAATCATCGCTGATATTTTTACACTGTTTATAAACATCAATACACATGCCACTGGACTGGTGTGTGGGGGTTTGCTACTGTAATTAGGACACATACTCCACTTAGGCGCCATTTCTCAGGAGGTGTGAAAGCTGTGAAAACGGCAGGTCTTGACTGTTGGCGTAAATCTTACACCTCTAGCCCTCTAGCCACTAGCGATGCGACGATTCCATCGCACTAGTGTGGCATACTCTGTCTTTTTCTTGAGATGGAGCCGGGCCTTTAACCCGACGATTAGGGGAATGTTCATGAATATGTATACCCGAAAGGCGGGTCTATAGTGCGATGGGCCCTTCAGTGAGACATTCCACTCCGCTAACAAATCCCATTTTTAAGGACCCCACGAATTTAATCTATATTAATCTCTAAAAGCTAGCGAGTTTACGGTTCTTGGCCAAACCAATTCAAGACAGCGGTCGATGGACTATAATTCATAGCATCTTCCTCATTGATATTTTTAAGCAGACGCATAGATTGAGGTAATTTGCCAATAATAATTGAATCACTCAGAATGAAAAGCACTTTTGTATGTGGACTTATATATACATTGTATGTGACCTAGACTACCACAGCGCAACAAACTGGGAATGTCAAAATTCCCTGATATTTTCTTGACTTTAGCCTGAAAAATATAACTTTTTCCTGACAAATAAAACGAACAAGTTTTTTAATTAAACGGCCTCACAGCCGTCCTTTCTATCTGTTTATGTTGTGATTTTAGGACTTTCGAAACACCATAACGTAAGCTTTCTTGGCAAATTCTGCATTGTATAGATGCACTTAGTCTACCCTTGGACTAGGGGTTTGTATTCTATTTACATAAAGATGTAAATAGTTAGTGTTAGTTGTTAGTTGAGGCCATGAAGGAAATAGGGATATTTTCAATGTGGAATCTACTTCTTCAGAGAGACCAAGAAAACTCGGACCACTTGGAAAACTATCGTTATTGGCCGTGGAATGGGGCTGAGGTGTGCGTGAAAGTTTGAACTACTAATAATTTTCATAAGAAAGTGGAGGAAAATATTGCCACTCACTCGGGGATGGGCTGGTTCATTTAAAAAATAATGAAGCATCTTTTTTGTGTTCAGCATTACCAACATGTTTCAGACCTTCTTGGTCCTTTATCAATGTGTGCTTTATTACTTAATTTGAAACAGTAACGCGAGTGTTCCAGATATGTGTTGAACAGGCATTTAGGCGGCAACGCCTCTGGCCATTCTACCTGGCACTGAGCGACCAGCAGGCTGAAAGTGTACAAATTGTCAGACTCTTCCACTGACTGTATTATTACAGCGTGCATGCACGCGCTATATACATCATTTAAAGGTTAGAATGATCACACATATACACTTCCAGCATGCTGCCAGAAAACTATCCCTTCACTACCTTTGTGCTGCTCTCTGTGTTATTGACGACGGAGAAGGGTGCCAGTGTCTCAGTGTATTAGAAGCGTGCCCAGCTGACCATGACCAATCACTCAAACCGAAATACCTCATTGACCTACTGGTCCTTGATATATTTGGATCCTAGACTCAGGCAGATGATGGCAAGTTGACTGGGTGCAAGTGGGTTACAGAAAACGATCCATATATACTGAATGTAACCCAAACCTTTCTATTGTTATTCACTTATAATTGCACACTCATTAATCTATGATGAACATACTATTTACTCCTAGTTTTAGCCAGGCGACGCCCACACGGGGCCCGCACAGCACCCAGCAGGCACCCAGCAACCTCTTCCACCAAGCTGGGCGGTCGACTGGCACCAACAGGGTACACTGGCCACCCGAGCTACACTACGTTAGCTCTGGTCATGTTAAATTGACCGTGACCGTGACCTGGCGTGGTAGCGGGTAAAGGAACGTCACTCTAACTATTTTTCGTATGTATTTCTACTCTGTGCTGTCAGTTGTAACTGGTTCATGTGACTGGTTCCTCTGGTTGTAAAGACAATGGTTAAATGAATAATGAAGGTAAATAAAGATAAACATTGATTTTGTGGATGTGTATAGCACACTCTGGCACTAAAATTCTACCCAAACTACCTGAAATATCTGAATTTTTTGCCTCTGCACAGTGTTTTACCAGGCAGATTATCACCATCAACATGCAAAGTTTGCCAGTGACCCCCATATGCCCCCCAGCCGGGGCTAGCATCTGGTTGGTCGAACACCTGCTTTACATTGACCTCAGAGCGGTTTTCGGAGCTGTCTGTGTGTCATGGTTACTGTGATTGGCTTGTTTAAATGTTGCTAATAGGCCTTTTTCCGTAGGCCGGTGTCGCACCTTATCTCCTTAGCTACGCTACAGCTGAAGCCAAACATTCACCTGGCAACGTATACTTTAACACTGGAACACTGAGTGCATGAGCGTAATTCGTTCATAATACCTGTGTACATCATTTCCAGGGAAATAAGACTGATTGCATTGTATTCTATGGTATTCCAGCTAAAATTTGATGTATCATACATGTATATCACCTTAATGATGCTTTAGATATAGCTTAGATAACACAGGGACACCGAAACTGAATACACAATAATACATTGGCAGGCCTAGCTATTATATGCTTATCTTTTTCCATGTTTATACCAAGATAATTATCAACTACGAAGTTGAGACAGCCCAGACTCGTTGGTACAATACCCTTGTTTGTTCCAACAATTTAATCTGTCAAAAAACAATACTCCTCCAATCACACCCACCGTTCACACTTTAGGTGTGATTGCTGTGTTCTCTATACACATATAGCCGGACTCGGCCAGGTTTGTCCGAGCGGCCGCGTAACTAGGCAGTGGGCCGTTAGGCGGCGCTGAACGGCAACACCTGTATTCTCGGGAGCGGAACATTCAAACCAAACCGAGGCTTCAGTTGGCAAAGGGTTTTGCTATTTTCAAGCACCCTAGCTTTCTGGTATTATCGCTCGATCGGCGTATCGTAAATCCATAGACCTCTGTTTGAACTCCTTGTAGATGATTAATATGCATAGTTAAAGGTAGTTTGATGTGTCTATAACAAGAAATATAAATAAACTTTGTGGGATAGGAGTATGAATGATTAAATCTGCAGATTTAATTACTTTTGAGTAGGTTTTTATTATGACAGTTGTAGCAGCCTGTTATGTGCAATTTTGGCAGATTGCTGGAAAGAAGACCAAATAAGACAACTTTTGCAAAACGAATTGATACAAAAAAATCCACCAAACATCTTCCCCTGCTCTTCATCTCCATACCATTTTTTGTTTGGTGTCTCTATGTTGGTTATTTTCTGAGATATTACCAGAGATGTACAGTGAATTTAACATTGGTTTCAATGGCGTGAAAAGTTGTTTAACCCTTCGCGCGTACGAGAGTGCACTGCACTGCTTTCGGGGGGGAAAAAAAGCAAAGCGAGAAAATCGAGCAACGCAGTGTATCTTCGTGATGTCGGCACCGCTCCTGAGAAATTAGCTGATCAAATAGAGTTAATGCTGTCTTATTTAGTCTAGTAAATGTGTTGTTGCTTTCAAATTGTTAATTTATCAGTTGATAAATCAATCAGTTAGTAAAAAAAATATAAAAAATAACAAGAGTTAAGTGTGCATCTTATGATAGATATATTGGTCTCCAAAGACCAACTTAGTGGTTGGATGCATTTGAAACTCGATACAAGTGTAAATCTAAACTTAAATCATGGCGATGTCTGGTGTTAGTTGGCCATACTACAGGCTCTATGTTCAAAATGATGTTGAGCTCCATTCAGATGCCTAGTGTTTTTTATAAAGGATATAGGTATGAGGCATGTACCAATGCTTGGAGAGTGATAGGAACCAAAGAGTCCACTGGTGGAATTAGCTGCAATACTAGACCATGTGCTTTCAAAAATGCTGGATCCCCCCCTCCTATATTATGAAATTAGGCAGAAATACATTAGTATCATGCCAAATATAAATTTCACCTCAATAATGACACTTCCTAGGATGTAAGCAGCTGTCAGTACCACTGATGGAGATGGATAATGTAATAATAATGCTTACTGTAAATCAATATTGAGTGAACATCTGTTTAAGTATTTCCACCTCACCTGAAATCCCCCCTCCAATACCTTTAACAAATACTTGAATAACTGTGTCACTTCTTAGCAACTACTTTTTATTCTCTTTCAATATGAGGCATATCAGATTCCAATTAAACCATATGTGATAGACATATGTCCATAAAGGAGTTCTTAAAATGGACCTGTGACTAAAAAAGACCTGCTATTGTTTGTGAATGAGGCCCAATTTATTTTCTCTTTGTTTTTACACAAGGAAAAAAAAATGCACATGTGAGCTAAGGCTTATGCATAGATTAACATAACCCCCAATGAATATCGATTTTTTTTCATCCAAGTATATTTTAAGAAGTTACAATCATTCACCCATTTCCAGGAGGTTCTCCACGAAGGTGTCAACTTATATCAAACTACAATATATACAACTACAGGACATACCAGACTCCACATTTCTGTTATTCACCTTTCTCCCAGAAATTAAAAAAACTTCTTCTGACAAAAAATTAGGGCAAAGAGTGTACAATCACAAATATATATGTTAACAGCATTAGGTTCATTCTCAAGGAAACCTTGATTTGTCTTACACATTTAACACCCTTGGCAATTCTTCTTTCACTCTCATCTTCATTGAGTCTGTGGGGAGTGAAACGGACACAGCGTTGGACTTCGTATAACTAAGTTTCCCCGATGGCCTTCTTGTAATGTAGCCATCCTCGCATGTTTTATTTAGAAATTTACTGTATTGACAAAACCTGTACAAAAGTTGTTTTAACTTTTATTATGACACAAAATAGTTATAAATCTACGATTATGTATTGCATTTGCAGTCAGAGATTCTCGTACCACAATAGACTATTCTGTCAGATTATTATATTGACATAATTTAGTAGTTTTTAATGCTTTATTTTGTTACAAATAGTCAATCATTCAATTCGCTCCAAATTGCAACGATCCAGGCAACACCAAGGAACTTCTGAAGGCATAGCCATAGCCATAGCATAGGCTACAGTAGGCCTACACTACAGACAAGAAAATGGAAATAATCCCAATGCCAAAGTCGTTACTACTGCCTTGTCATTCGCTTGAGCCTCTGAAACAGATGTATGATGTTTTATGGGTTTGTGCTTTTTAAGGGATTTCTTTTTTTCAGTCAATCTGTGTTATACATAGGCTATAGAGTATATATACTATAGTGTAGAGGAACCGTGTAGAGTTGGGTGGGCGGTCTTCCCATTGGTTATTTTGAGGCCAGCCCACGATTTCCAATGTCAAGGTCGTTCGCGTGCAAGCTCTAAACCCGAAACTTAACAAAACAATGTCACGTGAAATCCAATTTAACAATGTGCATTTAACTATTATTGGTCATATCGCACTTACCGATGAGGGTCATATTTCGCAAATTTCTTCCAATCTTTTGGGTTGCTTCGGTAAGAACTGAGAAGTGCCTTTACATAGTCCACATTGACACGTTCCTCGTCGAACACTTTGTGTAATTCGGAGATTAATTCATCCAGATTTTTCGGAACTGGAACCAGCTTTTCATCCTGGAAATTATGGGAGTCCATTATGTTTGTCTGTGAGTTACAAATGCAAATTAGTCCCGGTTACATAGAAACACAAGTAGTATATTCCGTCTGAGTATCGGCACTACAACGCCGACGGGTCCTGCTGATGTCTGCCGGTAAACTGAATGGCGATCACCAATCAGCAGAGCAAGATGCTGCATGCGGAGTAGACTACGGTGTACCGTAAGTGCAACTAAGCGTTCTACTGCCATGTGTACTTATACAACGTCATGACCATGCTGTACAAGCTACAAAACGAGGTGATAATTCACGGTTCGTACGGTACGGAACGAGGCGTTTGCGCCGAGTTCCGTACAAACCATGAATTATCATCAAGTTTTGTGGATTACCCCACCCCTAATAAAAAACGCCATAGGCTTAACATGGGATTTGTTTATGTCACTGGGTGTGACATAAAGTGTTGTTTATGCCACTACTTTCTAATACTGAAAAAATGTAGAAACGGGGTAGGATAAAATCTAGACGCCACTCGTTTGAGTTTGAGTTTACTTACCGGGTATGTCACTCATTTTCTTGGCTCCATAATCTCCTAGGGGCCATTCATAAAATGCCATGTGCACTGAGGGGGGGGGGGGAGGGATTGGAGGGTCAAGGATTTAGGAAATTCTGCATATGCTCTTTCTTTGATCAGTTGCCTGGGAAATACCGTAAAATTCACGGGAATTTTTTACAGTGTATAAGGCCTACTACGCCACGGCCGTGGCGTAGTGTATGTGAGATTTATATAGAACTAGGCCTACATCGAGAATCGTAAATACACAATAGCCTACTCCACAAGTTTGGATGTTCCGCAATCGTCATCGAGGCGAAGCCGAGTGACGATTACGGTAGGCCTACATCCAAACGAGTGGAGTATTGTGTATTTTACGATTCGAGTGTGGTTCTGGATTTATCTCACCCCTTTCTCTGCCATTAAATAGCATCACAACATCAAAATCGTTAAAATATACTTAGCAAATCCATATGACGTCATCTCACATACACTATGCCACGGCCGTGGCGTAGTATAGTTACTTTATTGGGGTGATCGTTGAGTATTTTTTTCTAATGGTATTTCTATGGCTAAGCTTGTACCAGGGGTGAGATAAGACACTGAAAATCCTTGTTTTGCAATGTTTATGGGGCTCGTTTGTATGGGACAGCCTTGTTTTTCAGTCACGACCATTGTGGGTCCAGTCAGCCCCACGATCTACCAACGATATCACGACAGTTTGGACGACACAAGATGGCCGGTGTGCTATAGACGGTGTCGTAGTGTGCCACAGGGGATCGCCGCTAAAAGTGTCATACTTAGACAGTTAATGTCTAACTCACTGTGCGTATATAGAGGATTTCTCCACTTACCGACGGAATTAAGTGATGAAATTTTAACACGAGTAAGGGATCCATAGAACCTATAATTGTACCAAATATGAAGAATATCAGCCGTACAGTTCCGAAGTTATCGGCGTTTGAATTTGAAACATTGGGATACCACTCCGAGCAGATCTTTCGCGGTGTCGAGCACAGAATCTCTGCTGGGAGAGTGAAGCAACTTAGATCACGTGAGGGTAAAGCTACACTGGCCACCAGAGCAGCATTTCCTATGACGAAATTCAAACACCTTTATTTTCGGAACGGTGAGGCCGATTTTCTTCATATCTGGTACGATCATAGGTTATATGTATACCTTACTCATGTAAAAATTTCATTGCTTAATTCTTACAGGAAGTTAAGTTGCGCATCTGTTCGACATGTCCATAGATGTCTTAGGTCTAAGACACTTTGTAAGACATTTTGAACCACGTGACCCTAAAGGTGTCGTCACTATAGCACACCTCAGACCAGCAAAGTCTCTTAGAACGGCGATAATTACCCGACCCCCTAAACTACCGCGGCTATAGTACACTGACAGCAAAAACATGTCGCCCATAACGATGGTCGTGACTAAAAAACAGGGCCCAGAACAATAGACTAAGCGTTCCCATGCGGGCCCGACCTCGTTCAGAACGATTTATCCTCGACACCTCGAATAAGTATCACCATATAGGCATCATAACCATGTTTTTATATAATACATGTAGGCCTACATGTACAGTATCAAGCATCCAATAGTTTCACAGTCCAATCACTATGATTTTTATTATTATATACCTTAGATTGGATATTAAAAGAAAACGTGGTTACTGAGCCCGAAGGGATGGCCGTTCGAGGTCTTTTAATGCCATAAATACGTCCCGATGCCGGAGGCGGAGGGACGTATTTACCATCCACCCTGAGACAAAATCTCTACATGGAAACAAAACTAAAGGACCCAGAAACACTCATATTAACAAAGTGCCTACTTCACTACTGGAAAACCCAGAACCGGAAAACTATAACCACACTAACAGAAAACAGCAACTGGAAAATAAAAACAGAAGCACTCCTCAAAGACCTAGAGATCCACCCTGACGAAACAACCCACCATATATACTCAATTAATGTAATGTAATACACCCAACAGAAAAATCAATGATCTACATCAACCATGTTTTCACAGAAGACATCACATCTCTCAAACATATCACCGTAAAAACACAACAAATAGAGAAAAACATGAAAACCCTAACTAAAAGCTCCACCAACCATAACACAATAACAGAAACCCACAGAACCCAACTAGCAAAGCTTGCAAATGATAATATAGTTTGCTTGAGCGACCCGGAAATCCAGGGGGTTGTTTTTCAGTCGAGAGGATCTCAACTTGAGATCCGCTAAGATAGATCCGAGATCCTGAGACCGACTTTGAGATCAATGGCGGAAAGTGTTTTTCAGACGTTGTCTCAAGTCTACACAGCCGATCTTAGGGGATCTCAACTCCAAGGATCTCAAGTTGAGATCCCTAGCCCTCTGTGTAGAGCGATCTCAAGTTCTATAGTGAGTAACCAGCTCAGGTCTAAAAATTACCTCTAAATCACCTATTATTTTTGTCCCTCATGATACCTTTTGTGAACTGATCTCAAGTTGAGATCGATCTCAAGTTGAGACCGATCTCAAGTTGAGACCGTTTTCGAGCATACCAGTAGGAATTTCACATGCAGCCCGAGTGGTGCAGTGACTGCACTTTTTCACTCTCTTTTCAAAGGTTTCTCATGGTCATAATAAGCAAAAGAATATTTTGAAAATCGGTATATAGCTTTGCCAGGTTATTAGTTCGCTTTACTTTAAATATCTTTTAATTAGACTAAGTTTAAGCACCGAATAAAAAAGTTGAGACAAGTATCAATTGGTCTCAACTTGAGACCGACGTTGAGATCGTTTGACTTGAGATCCCCTAAGATCCCTTGAGATCCTCTCAACTGAAAAACACCCAAAGTACCCCAAACGGTCTCATCTCAGTCTCAACTTGAGATCCCTTAAGATCGTCTCAACTGAAAAACACTTTGCCTCTCAAGTGGTCTCAAGTTGAGATCCTCTCGACTGAAAAACACCCCCCTGGAAGGTGCACGAGTGGTTAGGATCACTCTCAAGTCAAGTCAAAGCCGCATTTAAAGGCATATCCTACAATACAAAGTGGCACCACCTTGTGATTTTCAAAAACTGACAATTATTAATTCAAAACAGTTCCATTGAGTTTTCTAAAATCAAAAGAGTGATTTATAATATATTATCGAGTCCGACCTAATCCAATATGTGAATTAGACCAATCAAATTTACTTTTGACTGATGTACGGTATATATATATACCTGGTATATAGATTTGATAAAAATTCCAGGGGGGTGGCCATTTTATTTTCAAGCTTAATTTTCAACTAGATAAAGTGATCAGAGATATGCATGGCAGATTTTTAATTGCTTTGGTTTCCATGGAAGAAAATATTTTCATCTTAGTTAACGCCACAGACTTAGAACACCTGGGAGCTGTTTCACTAGTAGTGGATGTGAAAGTGAGAGGTGAGACCGCAACAGTTGCACCAACAGTGGCACCAACAGTGGCAAGCCCCAATTTGCGTTTCATCAGTGCTGTCGCTGTTGAGGTGGGACTAGCTGTCACTGTTGGCACAGCTCTTGCTATGCGCACTCGTTTGACGTTCGAATCTATTCATCGACGGGCCGCGATGACGTAGAATTTCACCCCTTCCCATAAGAACTAAGCAGTAAGTTATATATATGATCTATAATCGTACCAAATATGAAGAAAATCGGTCAAGCCGTTCACAAGATATCGGCGTTTAAATTTTGTCATAGCAAATACTGCACTTCCCGCCGGCCTCCGGGGGAGACAAAAAGAACAGCCGAAACCCCGCCGCACTACGATGGGAGTGAAAAAGAACAGCGACCAGCGCAAACGCACGGAGGTAGTAAAAAGTTCAAACACCGATAACTTCGGAACCGCTTGGCCGATCTTCTTCATATTTGAGACGAATATAGGAGATATGTATTCCTAAGGGAAGTGGGTGAGACTATTCTATACACGTAACAAACGACAGGGTCTACCCTGTCGCTTACAGATGCTCCACAGTGACACTTACAGCGACACCAAATTTACTGATGAAACAGTCACTGCCACTGTTGGTGTCGCTCCTTTCCCGAGTGCTGTTCACGCTTGAGTGCACCTCCTAATGAAACGCACACTGTCGCTGTGGTGCCACTATTACAGAGAGCGACACTTGCAGCCTCTAGTGAAACAGCTCCCTGGATTAGAAACAAACGGCCTCTGGCGTATCTATCTCTGCATCTGCATTGTTAGGGTTCCGATAACGGCCGCTAGACGGCGCTAGCATCATTTCGCGTTAGTTCCACATTTTCCCACCAGGATCGCCAGTCGCTGCTGGTGGCATCAGCATAATCAGAACATTCATAAAAATTGTTTACATTTGTCTACAAACGTTCACCACACTTAGCACCATAATTCTGACTCTTCTGTATAGGCATATACTTGGACCTTTTGATGAAATAGTTTATTAAGGTCTGTTGAGGTGGAAGAAATGTCAAAATCTGGATTTCCCATGTCAACACCCCTTCAAAATATCCCAATTGTCTAGAACCCCCAGCCCACTTACTGCCATAAAATTTAATTTACTGCCGATTCCAGATATATACCTATATGGGACAGTTGGAATTAGGGTCCTAAGTGCACTAGATTTTTTAAAAGTTATGGCACATTTTGTCTTAGAATAGTTGGGGCCGGCAGGCAAATTTCCCTGATTTCCAGGCAGTCAGTCTTGGGAAACAATTATTTTCAATTCATTCCCATGCCCCTAGGCCTTAATAAAGTATTTGTCAGTCAATTCCAGGTATGTACCTACATGGGACAGTTAGAATTAGGGTTCTTAGTTCACTAGATTTTTTTAAAGTTACGGCACATTTTGTGTCAGTTTGGGTTGGGTCGGCAGTCAAAATTCCCTGATTTTCAAGGGGGAAATACAGAAAATCCAGATTCTTAAATTGTTCCCATGCCCCTAGGCCTTAATAAAGTATTTGTCAGTCGATTCCAGATATATGGCTACATGGGACAGTTGGAATTAGGGTCCTAAGTGCAATATATTTTTTTTAAGTTACGGCACATTTTGTCTTAGAATAGTTGGGGCCGGCAGACAAATTTCCCTGATTTCCAGGCAGTCACTCTTGGGAAACAATTATTTTCAATTTATTCCCATGCCCCTAGGCCTTAATAAAGTTACGGCACATTTTGTGTCAGTTTGGGTTGGGTCGGCAATCAAAATTCCCTGATTTTTAAGGGGAAAATCCAGAAAATCCAGATTCTTACATTTGTAGGGGTCAGGGCAGTCGAGCAGCATTGTTTCACTTTAGAACTAGGTGGCGCGAGTGCCGATCCTTGCTGTGCGGTATGGCCGGCGGACCCGCAGTATGCAAATGCTGCGGGTTCACCCGCATTACGTAACTCGGCCGCTATATAAGGTCGAGTCCACAGCAGGTTGACAAGACTTCTCACGGTGCCTCTTTACGGAGTGAACGTCTGGAGCCTCACGAGTTGGTTAGGTTGTGTTGAAACACCTTTCAACGTTGAAAAGACCAGTATCTCTTCCCGCGCTAGTTGGTGCCCCGTAGCACCAACGGATTGTGTATTACTTCCAGTAATAAACGAACGGTAAACTGAAACTGTCTGGAGTCTGGTTTTCTATTCGCGGTTAAGCGGTAGTTGGTAGATCTCGTATCTCCCTCCCTTCTCCAGTGGGTAAAGCCGAACCCACCTGTATTGGCACGGTAAGTACAGGGTAGCGACTAGTCTCGGAACCTCTGGTCGACTGACGATCGCGGAGAGTGGTAACACACTTTCAGCGACTAGAGGGAAACCGCTACTTTGGTGCCGTGACCAGGATCTTTGGCTGCTTGCACAGCCGAAGATCACTGGAGAGGTAGGATGGCGGAGAAGCCGGGTGTAAAAACCCGGTCAAAGATCGCCGAGCAGAGTCCTGCCGCAGAAGGCGCAGCCAGCCCAGAGAAGACACAAGATGTCCGTACTCCAGTGGCAGCTGCTAGCCAGTCGCGGAGGAAGGCTGCAAGGAACGTGGCTGAGCAACTAAGCTCAACCATGCTCCACATGGGGACCCCCAGAGCGGACTCAATGGAAGAAAAGGACCTGGAAGGAGTAAGCCGAATAGGCTATTCCGAGGAGGGTCCTGAGCGTGGGGAAACCCCAGTAACCCGGCCTAAGATCAATTCTCGGATCGATCATGAAGCCGAGTAACGTCAAGCAAAGCAGCGTCTACTCGAAGAGCAAGATACTGCCAAGTTGATGTTGCAAGACGTGTATTCTCGGGCCAAGGTAGCCGCTGAGTCACTGCGAGTGCAGAAAGAACAGCTTGCTTTGGCCGAGGATCAGGAAAAGGCGGTATTGGCGCGCACACAGCGCGCAGAGGCAGACTATGCTTTAAAGTATAGGACTCCACCGCCAGGTTGGCAGAGTGTGACCAAGGATCACGTATACTCCCCACAAGGGAATGCAACGGGTCCTCGTGTATTTACTCCGCCACGAATAGATCGGAGACCTCCGATGGTGAACTTTGCTTCCCCAACGGACTCTCTGAGAGACTCTACGCATGCTAGTGATAGGGGAGTACCGTCTAATTCCGCGATAGCTGAATTAGGACTAAACCCTGTGCTTGCGGAGAGTAACGCGGATCGGGTGTTCAATCAATCTCTAGCACAGGCTAGGGATGTCCCGATTGTGAGACCGGCAGAAACGGCCAGACGTAACGCCATTGTTCCGAAGCCTTTTGGTAAAGGAATGGTGTGGGAACACTGGTTTGCCGGGTTCTGTGAGGATGTCCAGTGCAATAGGTGGAGTACTACCGATGCATTGCCGTACCTCATGAGAGCGTTGCGCGATGGACCCGGTGAGGCTGAAAACCAGGTACAAAAAAGACAAGAACCTAGAAGGGAAACAACGTGACAAACCCCGCAACCGCAACAAATGCGACAGACGGGACTGCAAGTACTGCAAGCAAATCAGCACCGCTGACTCGATACGGGGAAGACACAAAAAACATCACTTTGCTGCAAAACACGATGCCACATGCAACAGCTCCAACGTTATCTACTGCATCACCTGCAAGAAATGCAAGAAACAATACGTTGGACAAACAAAACGCAAAATACGCGAACGCATGAGCGAACACTTCAGAACGGTGACAAAGAAGGGTACAATAAGTGATGTACCGAAACACTTCAACGAACCAGACCACAACGGAATAGCGGACATGGAATTCGCAATAGTCGACTTCATCCACCGGCACCCACAAAGCAAGAGGGCCAAATCCCTGAGGGACAAGATTGAATACAATTGGATTCACCGCCTCAGAACCCAAGCGCCATGGGAAATGAACACGATGGACAGTAGATTCGGATGAAGGGACCTCGAATGCCACGTCAAAAAATTTTTTTCCACTCGAACTCACACACTGACCCTGTGGAAAGTCCACCACCACGGACTTCCAAACTTTCCAGTGACCGAGGCCACGGAAAAACATTTTTTGAATCAATATTTCACTTGTCCCAACATCCAGCTACATGGAAAGTGACTAGCTGCAGCCATACACAGGGCAACTCAAATATAACCCCCACTTTGGGCTCCTCCCAGGCCACCCCCACAATAGGGTGGTACACAACCTGGGACCACTAGATAGCCAATCAAAGCCTGATGAGGTCACATGACCGAAACTGGCGAAAAGGGGCCGCCAAACACGCCTAACCCAAAGCCTCTGCACATAGAAACTCCCCCACCAACACACAGAGGGAGCTACAGCACATAGAAAATTAGTTCCGAACCCCCACACCAGAGGGCACCACCACAACTGGCACCCGGCCACACCACACAACTAACACAGCCCGACATGAACTGGGCACCAGAGGCAAGGTCACATGATCAAACTGACCAATGGGCACAGAGCCACAGACGCTGTTAACCGGGAAACGCTGGTAGCTAGTCACTTTTCGGCAGTAGCTCAAGCTATCCACGTCGCGAAAACTATAACCTATAATTGTACCAAATATGAAGAAAATCGGCCAAGCCGTTCCCAAGTTATCGGCGTTTAAATTTTGTCATAGGAAATACTGCACTTCCCACCGGTCTCGAGGGGAGACAAAAAGAATAGCCGAAACCCCGCCGCACTACGGAGGGAGTGAAAAAGAACATCGACTATCGCAATCGCACAGAGGGAGGAAAAAGTTCAAACGCCGATAACTTGGGAACGGCGTGGCCGATTTTCTTCATATTTGGTACGATGATAGGTTCTATGTATACCTTACTCGCTCCACAGTGGCACTAACAGCGAGACCCAATTTACTAGTGAAACGGTAACTGCCACTGTTGGTGCCGCTTGTCTCCCAGGTGCTGTTCACGCTTGACTGCACCTTCTAATGAAACGCAAACTGCCGCTTTGCTGCCACTGTTATAAACAGCGAGACTTGTAGCTCCTAGTGAAACAGCCCCCTGGTCATCATGGATCAGTTCACCAAGTGGGTTGAATGTTATGCAATCCCAGACCAGAAAGCTCTCACAGTGGTAGATGTCCAGTGCCTCCCAGGAGACTGGGGGAACAAGGCTGACCTCCCGGGAGTGATGGTGAGACAAGCAGTTGGGATCCATCCTACCGTGGTTCCTGAGAGGCTGGACCATCTGGAGGCACTGCTAAGTAGGGCCCACAAGGCTGCCACTGAGGACATAGTGGCAATTGGCGAGATAGGCATGGACCTGCACCATCCTACAACTGAAGAACAGGTCCTTGCCTAAGAGGTGGCACTCAACAACCTGGGGATGCCAGGAGCAGTGCACCAGAGCAAGCTCACTCATCAGCCACATGAGCGGGTGTAGCAGGGCAAAGGCATTCAGCGACGGTGTGCTGACCCTCTGGGTGAAGCTCTGCTCCGGAATGCTGCAGGACCTGGTAGATTCCCTGAGAGTAGAGCGATGCAACCTGCGCCACACTTTGGACCTGGACAGTATGGGGGAAATCTCAGTGTCACCCTCACAGGAAGCGCTTATGGCACACTACGACCTGGCGCTGGGGCTTACAGCTCCGGAAAAAAGGGTCATGAACCCTCCATCAAGCGAGGGGTGCCTTCTACACTGGCGTGTACTGGCCACACTGCTTGCAACTAGCGGGAGGAGAGCCCAAGAGTGTGTGAGGACCTCATTCCATCCATCTGGGTGCCAGTACCCAACTCTTCCCCCGGGCTTCGACACACATTGCCACCTTCGGCAGCTGGCAAAGAAATCACCCAGGTCATCCGTTTACGATGAGAGCTGGCGGCGCAAACTGTCGGCTCTCACAGTGGTCGATGTCCAGTGCTTCCCAGGAGACTGGGGGTACAAGGCTGACCTCCCGGGAGTGAGGGTGAGACGAGCAGTTGGAATCCATCCTACCATGGTTCCTGAGAGGCTGGACCATCTGGAGGCACTGCTAAGTAGGGCCCACAAGGCTGCCACTGAGGACATAGTGGCAATTGGCGAGATAGGCATGGACTTGCACCATCCTACAACTGAAGAACAGGTCCTTGCCCAAGAGGTGGCACTCAACAACCTTGCCGCACTCGCTGCAAGGAAGGGCCTCCCTGTCGTCATTCACGCACGGGATGATGGGAACTGCAGTGCTGGTCGTAGGTGCCGGCAGGTCCTTGGGCAGGTGCTGCCTAAACAGCATAGAGTCCAACTCCACAGTTTCAACGGGGGCCTTGTAGAGCAGAGGGCCTGGGAGCATATGTTTCCGGAAGTGTCCTTCAGCATCTCGGCTCTGCTGTTGCACCCCAATCATCATGCAGAGCTGGAGAAGGTGGTACAGAACCTCCGCTTGGACAGGCTGCTCCTAGAAACAGACAGTCCACACATCTGTCCCCCAGGAGTACATCGTCGCCAGCACTGTCCAGAATCCATCTTGGAAGTAGCCAGGCGCATAGGGGAGCTGAGGAGCCTTCCTGCTAGCACTGTCCTCAGGTTGGCTGCGAGGAATGCTGAGGTGTTCTTCAGCCCTCAGCAATAGGCCCTCGAGTCGGGCCATGAAGTCGGTAGGCTGGGCTCAATGTCCGGCGCATAGACCATGTTGTTGTGCTAGTCATACCTGGGCTTAATGTCCGGGACGTCAAGCTGGGCTTCAAGCCCGGCGCCTCGAAGACCTGAAGGCTGACCCCTGGCCTTTTAAAAACAGAATGGGGAGGAGTGTTGTACGAGTGCGGGCGGCCGTTTTAGCGTTAGCGGAAATACCGGGGATTCCCCCTGAGGCTGATTCAGCCTCGGGCGTGATGACGTCATCGCAGGGATTCCCGTGTTGCCGCACATGCGTGAGGCGCTCTCCATAGGCGGAGGGCAGACGACTTTACAAGTGGACACACACCTTGCTGAAGCTAAGTCACTCATCCCCTAAGGTAAGTTCTCTGATATTAAGGTTCAGATGTAATATCCTTACAATAGCATTACACGTTAAGTGATTGGTTAAAAATTGGTGATAGAGCTTTTCTGCTATTTTGCCAGGGACTGGCAACAGGCTGATGGGTCACCAATTGTTCAGGTTTGTCAAAGGGCCTGTCTTAGGCAAAGGGACAGCATAAACGTATTTCCATCTGGAGGGGAAGACTCCTCGGTCCATGCACATTTCATATAGGAATGCAAATTGGTCTATGGTGAGTAACATAAAGTCTTTAAGGACAGAGGTTCTCACCTCAGTAAGTCCTGATGATTTCCCGGTGGCTATATATTAAACAGCTCAAACAACTCCCTTTTCTTTAAAGTAACCTCTTGGGGCAACTCATATGGTAAATCATCTTGTGTGTCATAATCAGTATCGGGTAGCTCCTTATTCGAGTCACTATAAAGACCATGTTGGTTAACATGTTCTGCAGCCAATGTTTTACCTACAGTTGCAAAAAAGTGATTAAGGAATTCGGCAGACTGGTCTGGGTTGATAGTTCGATTTGTGTCTGGCTCAATTAAGACTGGAGGGAGAGATGTGCTCTTGGGATTAGTTATTTTCTTTATCTCATACCACAGCTTTTTAGAATTGTGCTTGTGTTCTCCTAAGGTGTCTTTAACATTTTTTGCTTTGGTTCTGTGAATTTCCCTACGAATTTCCTTTTTGAACTTTTTGGCCCTGTCAATATGTTCATAGTTTTTGTTTCGGTTAAACTGGCTAACCTCCCGATTTCGGTCTTTCATTAGGGATTTAATTTGGGGTGTCATCCAGGCAGCTCCGGTGTCTTTGACTGTCCATGTTTTTATCGGACAATTATAGTCCAAATAGTCAGTTAGTACACTTCCAATAGGACCATGCCACATTGACATCCAGCATGGACCAAAAGTCATCCCAATAGGTATGAAACACCCATTCCCTAAGTTTATCAGTACTGTGTTTTACATAAGTTCTTCCTGTTACTTTAGTTTTATATGACTTAGATTGAGTTTGTTTTCTATTTGCAAAGATTGGTAGGTGGTCGCTATTTAAGAAATTTAATACCCCAGCCTTTTCGATTTGGGAGGAGTTAGTCAGAATATTATCAAGGCATGGGAGTTTTTTGCTAAAAGGTCGTGTACATTGATTTATGTATCGTTTTAAAGTATAGTCATGACAAAAATCAGTAATTTTATCCACTTCCGTCCCTTTATTCTCTAAGAAATTTATGTTAAAATCCCCCAGAAACCAATACTCATGCTTACTATACTCTTTGTCCGTTAGTATTTTGCTTATGTGTTCTAATGCTAGGTCAGTTTTACCAATGTGTGTGAAGTAGACAGTGACTATTAGGAGGGGTTTGGCAAAGGGCTGCTTATTTTCTATGACTAGACATTAAATATCTTTCGAAATTATGCTATACTTGGGAATAGGAAGGCTATATTGCGTATATAATGTAACAGGCGAGACCTCCTCCCACTTTGTGAGGCCGGTCCAATCTAAATAGTTTGCGTCCCGACCAATGTACCATTTCATCCAGATAGTTTTGATTCAGCCATGTTTCACTGAAACAGGCAACATCAGAGCCCCTTAATGCTTCAAAAACCTTGCATGATTAGGAAGGAGTTACTGGAGCTGTCTGTGAGTACACAGGGGATAGAACCTGCTCCAAGATGGGACTTTATAAAATTTGAGCTATTCAATTTGCTAAGAAAAAGAAAATAGGAAAGGACTCAGGTCAAAAATATGCATGAGGAACTTTAATGCTTGACTCTAGTGGCTGACCAACCCGATTCTGAGGACAAGGATAGGCAGTATAAGATTGATGCCTTGAAGAAGGATATTGACTTCCAGGAGCGTAAGGCCACACTAGCCTTGCTCTTCCGGTCAAAGAGCAACTAGTCGTTGAAAGGGGAAAGGCCTAATAAGTATTTTTTTAATATCATTAAGAAGAATTACATGAGCAAATGTGTCTCACAGCTAACGGCGGTGGAGGGTGGCAGACAGTATGATACCTCTGACTCAACTAAGATATTGTCTACAATTGAAGAATTCTTCAAAACAGTTTACACAAGAAATACATCTGACTCACTTTCAGATAATATTAAGGACTTAATAGACCCAAATAAAATACCAAAAATCTCTAAATTAGAGAAAGAACTTTAAGATTGGGACCTTTCAGAACCGGAACTTTACAATGCTCTTAAGAAACTCAACAATAACAAATCCCCAGGGTCTGATGGTCTCACACCCGAATTCTATTGTTTTTTTCTGGGAGAACATCAAAGATTTTCTGTTTGAATCCTTTCTGAATTCTAAAGGTATTGGTAGGTTAGGTATTGAACAATGTAGGGGTATTATATCTTTAATTCCAAAGAAAGGGCTAAGCAGAATGGAATTAAAGAATTGGAGGCCTATAACATTGTTAAACACAGATTATGAGATCCTAACTAAAGAACTAGCCTTAAGACTTCAATCACCCCTTCGGGGCATTATTCCTGAGGATCAAACTGGTTTTTTGAAAGGTCGATATGTAGGCTCTAATATTAGAATCATCCAAGATGTTATTGATTATTTAAATACAAATAAATTAGCAGGCATTTTGTTAGCCCTCGATTTTGAAAAGGCATTTGATTTAGTTTCCTGGGAAGCTATTTTTGATTCTCTCACATTATTTGGATGTGGGGACATATTTCTTAGCTGGATTAAATTGATATATAAGGATATTTCTTAATGTGTAGCTAATGCAGGATATCATACCAATTAGGGGAACCCGTCAGGGATGCTGTATCTCCCCTTGCCTCTTTGTAGTCTTAGTTGAATTGGCAGCTATTGCTATTCGAGATGATGATGATGTTAAGGGTATTGTGTACCTCGGCCAATGATTAAACGGAAGCTCTCATAATATAACGGATGCTTTGAATATACTCTACTCTTGGATTTGTCACTAATAATACTCATATGGTAGAATATGGTAAAACTATACAGACTTCTTTACTTGTTTGTACACCCTTTTACATACTTGAACATGGCTTTAGGCCTTAAATGATATAGAATAGCCTCATTTGGGCTCATAATATACTCCATATAGGATAATATTCACTCATGTCTTGACTCAATATACTTTTAGACTCACATCATGGAGCAAGCATGTTTCAAGTAGTCACATGTTCAAACCAAAGTCATCTAATATGGGCCATAAACACATAATTATCCAAAATATCTTCATTACATACATTCTGGGATACATCATTTTTATAATACATACCTCTGTAGCACCTCAAAGGCCTTGGTAGTTACAAAAGAGGAGAACTTTGATTTCTCACAGCTTTCCACAGCTTTGATTTGGATCTCCTAACATGATGGGATGTGATTTCACTTTTTGTTACAATCACCAAGCATAGACAAAACATAGATTATAGATCATGACTCACAAAAATATGAATATTAAGATAGAAGTACACAAAAAATATGCAATCTAAATATATCAAAAATAACTCTCACACTAGAGAGATCAGACTGTAAACATGGCTCCTCAGAGCTAACAGGTCAAAGCAGGAGAACCAAAAAGAAGTCCAATCTGAGCAAATTACATGGAATTACATCAAACCAGCACAGGATTACACTCAAAAGGCACTGAGGAATATATTCTGATGTTTTTCGTGAGTTGACAAACAACCTTTTTCACTTTATTGTGAGAGATTCGCTCAAAGCCCCTATCATCGCTCGGCTGCGCGATCTGTGTTATTAATTGTTCAGTACATATTGAAATGAAAAATAGGTCTGTGAAGATCTCGATGTTTGCAGATGATTTTACTTGTTTGTTGGGTGATGTTCAATCAATGTACAGGCTCCTGGACATTCTGGAGAGGTTCCATAGGTACGTAGGGCTCAAGATTAATTTTGATAAGTCATTTATTATGAGAATGGGAAAGGACAGTGGTGCCCTCCCTCCCAACTTACCAATCCAGGAAGGACAAATGATGAAAAATTTAGGTATATGTTTTAAGAATGTTTGGGAAAAGGATGAGTATGTCAAGGTTAATTTTGAAGAAAAGATCAATTAATGTAGACATGTTTGCTCAGCATGGTCAGCAAAAAGTCTGTCTCTGAAGGGAAAGGTTACTATTGTCAACTCCATGGTTATACCTATACTATTGTACCAAGTGTCGTTGTCTTATACGCCACCCTTAATTTTCTTAGAATTTAGAAGACTTGTATGTCAATTTCTTTGGAACAGTAAAGTTAACAAAATAGCGTACAGCACAATTTGCCAATGTGTCAAGGAAGGAGGTCTCAATATGTTGAATTTGGAAACTATGTACGAGGTGTCCAGGCTTAAATGGATTGTTTATTTTTGCAATGAGTCACATTCTTGCTGGGATTATATACTCCCAGAATTTCTTTCCATGGATAGAGACCAGGCATTCACAACAATTACAGAATATTTTAGATCTAAGAGAGTCATCCAGCTAGAACTGTGTAAGTCTAGCTTTTATAGGAATCTAGCAGAGATCTGGGACAAAATTTACCTACAGTTTCCTATACAAGAAGAGGAGTGTCAGTACGAATATCTGTGGTAAAATAAATTCATTAATAGTTTGTAGAGAAGACACAACTCAAGACAATGAATTGAAGTAAAAGTTCAGGATGGTATTTATTTGCTTATATTAGATAACAACGTTTCGGATTCATAAAAGATCCTTCATCAGGTTTAGTCAATTCATTAATATTTACAAACAAGGTAATATAGAAAGACATGGTTAGTGTGGCCGAATGGAATCTGTTCCTCGCTATATCGAGGAACAGATGGAATTCGGACACACTCACTATGTCTTTTTATCATTATATACCGATATTCAATTTTAAAGCCATTTTGGTACTTACATTATCAACCTATTTCAACCTCCGAAACGAAACCGCACTCAGCGAAAGTCATCCGAACATTCAACTTGATTGTTGGTCCGCTTAGTGGCGCTTAGTCAGATAACGTCAGAACATTGTTATGGAGAGTGATAGCGGGGGTTGTAGCAGAGATTAAAGCAAGCGCAAGGGCAACGAAAGATCTGCTAGGAGAGTGAGCGGTAGTAATGACGTCATATAGTAACTTTTGCTCTGATTTCAAGTGTACGGGCAGGTCGTTTTTCATATATTCTAAGGTGATAATGTTGTTATTGAGTATGATGCTTACTATGCTCATGTCTGATGTGGAAATTAGACAGAAATACTAAATTCCATGTACTTTTCTCCATATATTACATTTACGCAGGGCTGTCCCTTGGTTATCAAAGATGTCCTTTCAAAATGTGAAGACAGTAGTTAACCCATTGTTTATCAATGATTCGGTTCGAGTAGTTGTAAATATTAGATCTAGTAATAATAAAAAAACTCTACTATGTTTTAAACTCCTTCGGGGCTAAGCTGCCAGTCAGTGAAAAATACTGGTGTATCAAGTATAGCCTTCCCCAAACGGATGGACCAACATATATACTCATATTTATAAAACAACTAGGGAAACAAAATTGCAGTCACTTCAATATAGGATTATCAATAGGCTTGTACATACAAATTCTTATCTACACAAAAGGAAGATAGTCCAAACGGATATATGTTCTTTCTGTTCGGAAAAAAATACTATGGAACATTTTTTTCTGGACTGTCCCATAGTTAACAACTTTTGGTCCCAATCAATCCATTGGGTACGGGAGGTGGCTGGTCTCAATGGTGAGTGGTCCTGGGAGCTGTTTCACTAGTAGTGGGGTGAAAGCAAGAGGTAGGGCCGCAACAGTGGCAGCAACAGAGGCAACAACAGTGTCAAGGCCAAAATCATGTTTCATCAGTGGTCTCGCTGTTGAGGTAGGACCAACTATCGCTGTTGCCTACTGCCGCTCACATTTAACGGCATAGTGCACTTAGTGAGCACAGGGTCTCGCTATGCTGGCCTCTGTCCATTGCCACTGACGTCTAATCTAGCTCTCTCACTCAATATACATACATAATTTTCATTTATTTACAAGACTGTTGTACGTAAGACTGTTTTAAGACTGTTATGGGACTGATATAAGACTGTTGTAAGGCTGAAACAAGATTTGTAAGGCTGATACAAGACTGTTGTAAGACTGTTGTGAGACTGTTTTGAGACTGATATAAGACTGTTGTAAGACTGATACAAGACTTGTAAGACTGTTGTAAGGATGTTGCAAGTCTGTTGTAAGACTGTTACAAGACTGTTGCAAGACTGTTACAAGACTGTTGTAAGGCTGATACAAGACTGTTGCAAGACTGTTGCAAGACTGTTGCAAGACTGTTGTAAGATTGTTGCAAAACCGTTGTAAGACTGTTGTAAGGCTGATACAAGATTGTTGTAAACCTGTTGCAAGACTTGTTAGACTGTTGTAAGGCTGATATGAAACAATTCTCAAACAAACCTTACAACAGTCCTACAACAGCCTTACTACAGTCTTGTATCAGCCTTACAACAATCCTTCAACAGTCTCACAAGTCTTACAACAGGCTTATAACAGTCTTGTATCAAACTTACAACAATCAGACAACAGTCTTGTATCAGTCTTACAACAGCCTTGAATCAGCCTTACAATAGTCTTGTATCAGCTTTACAACAGTCTTACAGCAGTCTGGCAACAGTTTTACAACAATCCCAAAACACTCTTATAGCAGTCTTACAACAGTCTTGCAACAGCTTTGCAACAATCTTACAACAGTCTTACAACAATCTTGCAACACTCTTGCCACAGTCTTGTAACAGTCTTACAACAGTCATGCTAAGTCTTGTAACAGTCTTACAACAGTCTTACAGCAGTCCTGAAGTAGGCTTTAACATTTTTGTATCGGCCTTACAACAGTTTTGTATCAGCCTTATAACAGTCTTCCAACAGTTTTGTATCAGACACCCAATAGTCTTCCAACAGTCTTATATCTGACTTACAACAGCTTTACAACAGTCGCAGGTGTTTCTGAAGACGATAACAAGAGCTCAGAACACCCCAACGAGAGGGTCGACCCTCTCGCCAACAGCTGCACCACAGTGGCAGGTACTATTGGTGCCGCTCCTTTCCTGAGTGCCGTTCCGCTTGGTTGCACCTACTAATGAAACGCACACTGCCGCTGTGGTGCCACTGTTTGAAACAACAAGACTTATCTCTACTAGTGAAACGGCCCCCAGGACTAATATTTTAATGGGCTTTCCTGGCTCAGGTATCACAGCTCAAAGGTTGAACTATATAAGTATCCAACTCAAATTTTATATTTATAGACAGAGGTTATTCCACAAGAACAATCTCTCCTTATATGCTTGGACACTGGAATTCAGAGAGAAATTGCGCATGGAAAAATATCTATGCTATGTGGAAAATTCTACTGTCAAATTCAGGAAATGGGAAAGTGTAGCCCACAACATTGCTTAATGCCCGTGCCAGTAATCTGTGTGTTTCTCCAGAGTGCTCAGGAGGCCTGTCATGTTATTCGCAGGGAATTCAGTTCCCTTCAGTTGGGATCAGTTTGCTCATACCAAGGTCTTATGGTCCTGTCTTTGTATGTCCTGTTCTTATGTTACCTGAACTCCTTTGTGTGTTTTTGCGTCTTCTCTGTGGTTAAGTTTTTTGCCCTATGTGAGGGATTAAATCAGATTGAATGTATATTCATAGGGATTTATCAGATTACTCAGTACTGTTGTTCAGATAAAAGGGTGGTAGGCTGCATTATATCCTCATGAACCAGGATCATTTGTACATTAGTATAACCGTTTTGATGATTTTGTGTCTTTTCTATGGTTGAGACTCATACCCAGTCTGAGGAGAATTGGTACTGACGGATTTGAGGTACTGTCTATATCTTTCCCAGGTTATATACTGCATGTGATATACTGTTTGGTATGATTTTGAGGTCATGTAACTATTTGATACAGATTTGAAATACTGTCTATATTTTTTGCCATGTTGTGTGTCACATGTGTTATATTAGATGATGTAAAGTACACACAGGATATATCAGATGTTGTAGAATAACCTATCATGATTAGTCTTCATCTACTTTTCCTCATAAAATAAGCCTTATGCCCTGATTGTCAAATATTTCATGTAAAAAAAAAATGCTCCAGTAAAAAAAAGTGTTCCAGTAGAAGCATCTAAGATTTAATGATGTCAGTTTGACAGATTTTGAAAATTTGACCGAAATAATGCCAAGATTATTTGATGATGCCGTTACTAATTAATGTATATATCGGAAGAAATTGAATAAACACTGCAATTAAAAAGAAACCTTTAAAAACACCAGCCAAATAGGTTTCTAGGGGAATTTTTTAGTAAAATTTGGTAAGACACGGCCTAAGATCAATTTCGGAGTGTAGATTGTCATATTATTGTTTTGTGTTGTGAGACCTAAAAGCTATGTTGTGAAACCGAAACTAGGGGAATACACACATCATGGTGTCTGTCTTCTTCCTTCCTCACTCCCACAAATAAGACAAAATACAGCACTCAACATGGTGTCAGAAGTAAAACTCATGGACAAGAGGGAGGAGAAGTATTTGGGGATCTGAAGAACCAACAACAACTGTCAGCTAAGTGAAACTACAGTATCATTTGACTGTGCTGTCAATGTCAAACTGAACTAAACATTCTAAGCCTGTAGTATTGCTATAGTCTATATCAAGTGCTGCTGGTCATACTCATAGTCAAATGTATGATATCCTGTCATCAGCCAGTTAGTTCAAGATGCCTAAATACGAAACACCAAAATCATTTACGTTTGACAAGCCAACAGCCTGGCCTGAGTGGAAACAGAGATATGAGAGGTTTAGAAAAATAGAGAAAATAGACAAAGAAGATGGGGACCTCCAGGTTGACTCTTTGATTTATTGCATGGGTCATGAAGCTGAGAACATTTTTAAGTCATTCCAGTTTGATGCTAGATCAGCCGCTACGCAAGATGTGCCAAACCCTGTAGACCCGAAAGAGGACTATGACACTGTTATAAAGAAGTTTGATGCATATTTTGTGCCTAAGGGAAACACGATTCACGAACACACAAAATTCTACCAGCGTACCCAGCAGGCTGGTGAGTCAACAGAAGTGTTTGTGCGAAATCTACGTGAGATGTCGGCATACTGTGACTTTGGTGAGAAACAGGATGAACACATCCGTGACCGACTCATCAGTGGTATGCTGGACCGAGAAATGTCAGAAAAGCTTCAACTGGAACAAGACGACCTGTCACTCACCACCGCATTCACTCGAGCATGCCACTCAGAGTTGGTGAAAAGTCAAAACACGCCAGCCGCAGATGTTAGCTTCGTCAAGAAGGATGCTAGTCAAGGTAGACATCACCACAAGTCGGGCAAGCAGTCATTTAAACGCCATGAAAAGTCAAGTCAAGGTCAAGCTTCAAAACAGTCAGGCTCGAAGCCTAAATGTGGTCAGTGTGGCTACATCCATAGATCATCAAACAAAGACGCATGTCCTGCCATCGGTAAAACTTGTCAAAATTGCAAGAGAGTCGGACACTTTGCCTCAGTCTGTAGAAACAAAGTACAGGACGTCAGCCAGACAGCAAGTGCATGTAGTCGTGATCTATTTTTCGGTGCTGTCACATGTGCAGCAGCGTGGAAAGTCAGCCTAGACATAGTTGGTGATAATTGGGTTACCTTCAAGATTGACTCTGGGGCAGATGTGTCGGTTATGTCTTACACTGATTATCTGCGCCTGAAGCCGAGGCCCAAGCTGAAGGATGTCACTACAAATCTGTCCAGTCCAGGTGGTCCATTAGACTGTAAAGGGCAGTTCATCGCCACAACCAAGTTCAAGGGTACAAAATACAATTTTCGTATCCTAGTCATCGAAAATGATGTCAAGTGTCTCCTCGGTCATGGAGTCGCTACGCGGATGGGACTCATCACACACATTGACTCGGTTGAAAGCATCAGTCGACTGAAGACAGATCCAGTCAAGATTCTGCTTCATGAGGGTGCCAAACCGGTCGCACTTACTGTTGCTCGTAGGATACCATTTCCTCTGATGGGCAAGGTAAAGGAGGAGCTCGATCGTCTTGTCAAGTCTGGTGTCATTCGGGAAATCACCAAGCCAACCCCGTGGTGTGCCCGGATGGTGCCAATCCTGAAGAAGACGGGAAAAGTCAGGTTGTGTGTGGACCTTAAAAAGTTGAACGCAAATGTCAGACGCGAGAGATTCGTCCTACCGACCCTAGATGACCTGACGTCAAGACTCACAGGACCAACAATGTTCTCATCCCTGGATGCTGCCAGTGGTTTCTACCAGATTCCACTTAACCCTTTCAGTCCCAAAGGCCGATATATCGGCCGGCAGGGTGGCCGTTTTTATCGTTTTTGAATAGTGATATCCGGTGGTGAGCTGCAAAGGCTCTTTTGAAGCTATGAATATGAAATTTTCTACACTTATAGAGTAAGACATGGGCTGTCAGGTTCCAGCATTGGATTTCCTTTAGAAGATTCTATTTAGAATTTCTGAGGGTTCCATTCAAGGTCAAAGGGCAAAGGTCATTGAATTTATAAACCTTTAGGTTAAGTACAGATTAGATATTATTTCTAAGCCTTTCCAAGCCATTGAACTATATTTTTTAATCAAATTGGAAAGACAGTAGCCCCACAAGCACCGAATCTCATTTAGAATGTCAGGATTTTGCTTGAATTCCATATTTGGTTGCCATGGCAACCAATCCTTAAATTTTTCAGTTAAAGGTGGATTTTTGTGTGCAAAAATTTCCTAAATATTTTAACTATAATAGTGTTAATCCTAAAAACTTTACAGCGATAAATTCATTAATATATCTGTAATGATATATAAGTACCATCATAGAAGGTTCAAAGTTGTTATGTTGTCATAGCAACCTCTGAAACCTGGCGCAATAGCATCGCTGCTTGTCAGTAATTCATCAAAATGCGTAAAATGAAAAACCATCTTATATATATGTCATTTCTGTGTCAAGCGTTTTTATATAAATGAAGTGATATTTCATATACTATCACAATATTCCAATAAGAATGTAGGAATACTATATTTAATTCTATAGTTGGTTGCCATGGCAACCATTCCTTCTATTTTCATGTATAAGTGGATTTTTTATAGGAATTTCTAAAATAATTTTTCTCTTAATTGAAAAATCATCAATCTTTAGTCATTAGTCATCAATCTTTGAGGGGAAAATCCATCAATATATTTTTCGGTAAATAGAGTTAACAATCTGGAAGGGTTTTACTTTCTTTGGTTGCCATAGTGACCCTCAAAATCAGGTACGAAGGCACTATCATAGACGCACCGTCATGTGAAGGTAATGCACCAATGTTTTTAGGTGAATTTATCATGAAAGGGGCCTTTGATACATGTTCTGCCTGTTTCTCAAGTTTTTGACTTTTTTGAAAGATTTTTCATATATGAACTCCATATTCCATTAGGAATTTCACAATCCGGGTGGCCTCTGGTGGCTGCCGCAGATTCAACGGGGTAGATACCAGGGGTATCACCATCTGCTGAATCTGGGCCTGGCTTGCTTGGGTCTCTGAGGCTTTTGCCTTGGTCTCCTGAGCAACCTTTAGGGTGTAATCACGCACTCATACTCCGTGAGTTGTTGTATGCCGCCCCTAAACTTGTTCATGTTTGTGCCTTTTCATGTTCCTTAGAGGATTTCTCCCCCTTGGAAGTGCCAGAGCTCTTGTGGTCAGGCTTCACCTTCGCTGTTCCTGCCTTCGATGAATGTAAAACATCCCCCAAAGTTACACTACAACCCAGGCTGTAAGGGGTCAGCAGATGGTGGCGGTGGCGCACCTGCAGAGGTAGAAACTGCCATGGATGTAGACCTTGTCAGTAGAGGGTCCCTCTACCGACAAGGTGGTAGTTGCCCCTGCTTCCTCGGAAAAAAGGGCGAAGCCAAAGGGAAAGGAGAAGGGTGATAAACCAGCCTCACAGCCGGCTAAACCTACCTCCTCAGATCAGGCTCAAACATCCCAGTCTGAGACTGTGTCCCGTCAGAGAAAACACAAAACTCGCACAGCCAGGGAAGCTGCTGAGGCGAAAGCTGTGGCAGACAAAGTGGCCCACGCTGAGAAGTCGCAGTCCAGCTCAAATTCCGGCCTGGGTTTGACCCGGGGAAGGTGTTACCACAGGACCGGTAGAGGCAGGCGTCTGGCTCATGACCCAACCATCTACCAAACTCCCATTCCCACTGTGCCCACAGAAAAAGCCTGCTCTAAAGAAGACCAAGGGTTCCTTTAAGTCCAGTGACTCAGAGGATGACTCGTGGTCTGGTCAGTCAGACAGGAGCTGGACACCAAGTAGTGTAACTTTGGGGGATGTTTTACATTCCTCGAAGACAGGAACAGCGAAGGTGAAGCCTGACCACAAGAGCTCTGGCACTTTCAAGGGGGAGAAATCCTCTAAGGAACCTGAAAAGGCAGCAGTCTCGTCTGAAGCTTCGGCAAAGACAAGCACTGCTGGTGCCAGACCAAAAGAGGAAGGCACAGATGCCAAAGGGACTGGTGGGGCCGCGATGGAGGAGGATTTCCCTTCTCTTCCCTCTCCAGCTGGGCTTGCCCCCAAGGCAGCACTGAAGCAGAAGGAACCGCAGCCTGCACTGGTGGCTTCCACTGCTACAGTTGCATCCGCATCAAGGGATGTGTATTCCAAGACACTAACAAGACCTACACTAGCACCGATAGGGTAGGAAACTGAGAACCGCAGTACATGTCAAGGTACCTGAATTATTTAGACAACCAGGTTGTCACAAACATGAACAAGTTTAGGGGCGGCATACAACAACTCACAGAGTATGAGTGTGTGATTACACCCTAAAGGTTGCTCAGGAGACCAAGGCAAAAGCCTCAGAGACCCAAGCAAGCCAGGCCCAGATTCAGCCGATGGGGATACCCCTATTATCTACCCCATTGAATCTGCGGCAGCCACCAGAGGCCACCCGGACTGTGAGATTCCTAATGGAATATGGAGTTCATATATGAAAAATCTTTCAAAAAAGTCAAAAACTTGAGAAACAGGCAGAACATGTATCAAAGGCCCCTTTCATGATAAATTCATCTAAAAACATTGGTGCGTTACCTTCAGCAGACTGGTCTGGTGCGTCGATGACAGTGCCTTCGTACCTGATTTTGAGGGTCACTATGGCAACCAAAGAAAGTAAAACCCTTCCAGATTGTTAACTCTATTTACCGAAAAATATATTGATGGATTTTCCCCTGAAAGTTTGATGACTAACCACTGTAAATTCAAGAAATTTCTGTCAAAAATGCAATTTTCCCTGACAAAAAGAAGGAACAGTTGCCATGGCAAACAAAATTGGAATAAACTATAACAATTACAGAATCCCAATGGAATATGGAGTTCATATTTGAAAAATCTTTCAACCAGTCAAAAGCTTGAGAAACAGGCAGAACATGTATCAAAAGCCCTTTTCATGATAAATTCACCTAAAAACATTGGTGCATTACCTTCACATGTCTGGTCAGGTGTGTCTAGGATAGTGCCTTCGTACACGATTTTGAGGGTCACTATGGCAACCAAAGAAAGTAAAACCCTTCCAGATTGTTAACTCTATTTCCTGAAAAATATATTGATGGATTTTCCCCTCAAAGATTGATGACTAACCACTGTAAATTCATGTTATTCAAGATATTTCTGTCAAAAATGCAATTTTCCCTGACAAAAAGAAGGAACGGTTGCCATGGCAACCAGAATTGGAATAAACTACAACAGTTACAGAATCCTAATGGAATATGGAGTTCATATATGAAAAATCTTTTCAACCAGTCAAAAACTTGAGAAACAGGCATGACATGTATCAAAGGCCCTTTTCGTGATAAATTCACCTAAAAACATTGGTGCATTACCTTCACATGACTGGTCAGGTGCCTCTATGATAGAGCCTTCATACCCGATTTTGAGGGTCACTACGGCAACCAAAGAAAGTAAAACCCTTCCAGATTGTTAACTCTATTTACCAAAAGATATATTGATGGATTTTTCCCCTCAGAGTTTGATGACTAACCACTGTTAAGTCATGTTATTCAATAAATTTCTGCAAAAAATTGCAATTTTCTCTGAAAAATAGAAGGAATGGTTGCCATGGTAACCAAAATTGGAATAAACTACAACAGTTACAGAATCCTTATGGAATATGAAGTTCATATATGAAAAATCGTTTCAATCACTTGAAAAGTCTTCAAATGACCACAACATATATATAACCTATTTTTTTAGTGTGAAGTTGCTCTCAGGAGCGTGGGACTGAAAGGGTTAATGACGAAAGTCAAGAACTGACAACTTTCATCACACCCTTCGGCAGATACTGTTTCCGTCGCCTGCCATTTGGTATTTCCTCAGCACCCGAGATCTTCATGAGGAAGCTGCTTGAAGTACTGGACGGTCTTCCTGGTATCTTCGTTTACATGGACGGGACCTTTTTGTATGGGAAGGATGCTAAAGAACATGACGATAGACTTGCATCAGTCTTGGACAGACTGAAGCATATGGGTTTGAAACTCAACAAGGAGAAATGTTCATTCCGACAGACGGAACTGAAGTTTCTCGGACATCATATCTCTAAAGATGGTATTTCCGCAGACAATGACAAGGTCGCCGCTATTCAGAACATGCCCGCTCCAACATCTGTTACCCAACTTCGACAGATATTAGGCATGGTTCACTACCTTGGGTCATATGTTCCCGAGCTTCATGTGATCACAAGACCACTAAATGATCTGCTGAAGTCAGACAGCGTATGGTGTGGGATAAGCCCCAACAGCAGGCCTTCGAAGAGATGACTTGGATCTCATCAACGCCAATACTAGCCTACTATGATGTCACCAAGCCGACATTTGTGAGTGCTGACGCTAGTTCATATGGACTGGGAGGAGTCCTTCTACAGGAACAGAATCAACAGATGAGGCCTATCGCTTACTGTTCAAGGACATTGACATCAGCCGAACAGCGATACGCTCAAATCGTCTGGGCTTGTGAGAAGTTCGACCGTTATCTGTGTGGCTTGGAAAGCTTCCGTATTTTTACCGATCACAAGCCATTAGTTCCCCTTATCAATGATAAGGACTTGGACAATGTCCCACTCCGATGCCAACGTCTTCTCATGAGACTTGATACATGATACAACGCCACCGCTAAACACGTACCAGGGAAGGAAATGTATGTGTCTGATGCTTTGTCCCGCAGTCCAGTCAGTCATGATACAAGTACAACTGCAGCTGATGTCGACCTGCATGTACAAGCCGTCGAGAGCACCTTTCCTGCCTCTTCAGAGAAGAAATGTGACTTAAAGCGAGCCACCCAAGAGGATCCAGCCCTGAGGGCTGCTGCCATGTACACCCTGACAGGATGGCCTAGATACATCAAGGATGTACCTGACAACCTCAAGAGTTTATACTCCCACCTAAGCCTCCTATCCGTTGTCGATGGACTGTTGGTTTACTGCAGCAGGATTGTAGTGCCTGAGTCTATGAGGGCAGAGATCCTGGAACGTATTCACGAAGAACATCAGGGCATTACTAAGTGCCTTGAGAGAGCCCGGTTAGGTGTATGGTGGCCTGGCCAAACTGCGGACATCAAGCACATCATTGTCAACTGCCAACATTGCAATGAAAGGAGACCAACTCAGAGGCGTGAGCCCCTCATGACTACTCCACTTCCACAGGGACCCTGGCAACGAGTTGCCATGGACTTATGTCAGTTTAAAGGCAAGGACTTCATAGTCATTGTTGATTACTACTCTCTGTGAATCGAAGTCCTTAGCCTGGGTTCAACCACTAGCTGAGCAGTCGTCAGTCGTGTCAAGGACTGTTTTGCTCGATTTGGGATTCCAAAAGAAGTGGTCAGCAACAATGGTCCTCAGTTCGTTGCCTCAACTTTTAAGGACTTTGCCGAACAGTACAACTTCAGCCATGTCACTGTTAGTCCCTACCTGCCGTATGCCAATGGGGAAGCTGAACGTGCGGTTCAGACAGCAAAGCACCTGTTGGACCAGCCAGATCCATGGTTAGCTCTGCTCACGTACCGTGATACACCAATTGCTGCAACTGGGTGTAGTCCATCCCAGTTGATGATGGGACGCCATCTCAGGACAACTCTTCCAGTATTGCCATCAACACTAGAACCAAGATGGCCTGAACGAGAGACCGTTCTTGAGAAGGATCAAGCTGTGAAAGCAGCTTATGCCAAGAACTACGATGATCACCATGGTGTGAAAGCATTACCACCCTTGCCAATAGGCCAGAAGGTCACCATCAAGACGGACAATGAAAAGGGTTGGTCACAGCATGGTACCGTGAAAACAGCAGCTGACACACCACGATCGTACATCGTGCAGACACCTTCTGGTGTGAAACGCAGGAACCGTCTGCAGCCTGCACCTGCAATGCCTATACCTGATATGAAATCTCAAGATATTCTCCGGGAACCAGAACCTGTCCCTGATGCTTCAGTGACTGAGCCCATTCCTGAAACACCCCCAGAGAATACTCCAGAGACTGTCAAATTACAGGCCCCGACACCTGTAAAACTGAGACAGTCTACAAGAGTTTCATGCAAACCAAAAAGGCTTATTGAAAATTGCTGAACTTGTTAGATTGTCTTAATAATTGTCCTATATACATATATCTTTAACAAACATTTTCCTTTCAGGATTATGAGAGACTTTTAAAGTGTCATTCTATTATGAGTAATACTCAAGTGTCCTTTAGTTTCAGAAATCGCAAAGACTTTGCTACAGACAAAGGACTGTCATATATAATGTGGCCTCTAGTTTATTCATTATAAACTGTCTAGTTATATATATCTATTAAAGATAAAGAAAAGTCAAATAACCAGTATTGTTCCCAACTTGCCAAAGACTTTACAGTATTTTCTATATCTCAAAAGGGGGGAGATGTCATATTATTGTTTTGTGTTGTGAGACCTAAAAGCTATGTTGTGAAACCGAAACTAGGGGAATACACACTCTGCATACTACAGCATCATGGTGTCTGTCTTCTTCCTTCCTCACTCCCACAAATAAGACAAAATACAGCACTCAACATAGATTTAAAAGAATAATTTTACCAACCTGACAAATCTTTTTGATGACAAAAAAACTAAATCGCTACCAACATTTCCTAGAAAACCAAAGAATCTTTTCTAAAATCTTCATGGTCTTCATGTAGTAGCTCAAATTAAGATACATTGAGATACATTGCCTCACACTAGTTTTGTAGATGTCAGGACAACTTGGTTACCATGGCAATAGGAGATATACTGAAAAATATAGTTTTTTTTTCAATTCTCTCGAAAACAAGGACGATGACCTATGATTTTTGAATTCTAAATATGTAGTACTATGAATTTGTTATATTCTGTAAAGGTTTAGAAAAAATGACATGGTTTTTGCTATGTGAAAAACGTTTTAGAATTTCTATATAATCTATTGTAATTTCTATATATTCTCCTGACGAAGATATGTAAATTATATCGAAACGTTGAGCTATTTTATGAACCACACATCACTCATCTCATTAACAATACTGTAACTCATACTTCTATCATCAATAAACTTTTTTAATTTTCAATTGAACGAGTTTGGTTTTGTGTGGTAAACTTACTTCATACATCAACCACTTTGGCATCGGAGTGGGACATTGTCCAAGTCCTTATCAATATATTCTATTGTAACATATTCATAATATTGATCTCTAACCAAAAACCAGTATGGTGACCCCCAAATATTATGTTAGATATGTGTTCCACAACATTTGGGATCACCATATTAAGTTGTCAGGAAAATGACATGGGTTTTAATTTTCAAGGTAGATTGTCAAATATTGCCTTTAGGGACCGTTCATTATTTATGGCTGGGGGGGGGGGGGGGATGAGCTATTGGAGGTGGGGGGGGGGGGGGGTATATAAGGTATTTGCCCGAGGGGGGTGATTTCATTTAGAGGTATTTGCCCTGGGGAATTTCATTTTGGGATATTTGCGTGGCGAGTGGTGTGTGGGGTGGGGGGGGATTTCAATTCACAGTATATTTGCCGGGGGGGGGGGGGGGGGGGGTCAATTTCAATGATTCACGTTTTTGCAATTCACCCACATAAGAGGTTCTACAATTGTGTATTTTGGATAGTCTTTATAATTTAAAGGTCGATGGTGTCTGATCTCTACTAGCAGAATTAGAAATATACTGTAGTGGATAGGGGGGATTGAGAACGGCGGCAGTGGCTTCAGAGTTCTCCGGGGCCCTTCTGCACCAGTCTGGGATTTTGGATGTGCCACCAGTGTAGAGCTCTGCATTGTCTCTATATCCTTTACCAGCTTTGTGGAGCAGCCGCTTAAGGGGTCACTGATATATGGCCAAAATGGGGTCTTTTTTGTCATTTCACTCTTTTTTTAACACTGTCATGTTTATCATTTTTCCAACATGCTTTGAAATAATTCCACATCGATAAATTTTCCTAATTGGGTCCTAATTAGATGTCTTTTTCACATCAAAAGCACCTAAAACAGACCCTACAGTACCTGAATAGAATGCCGATAACTATCGGCAATCTTGTATGTACCAATAAAGAAGCCTCCTGTGTTCACTATTCATATATACTAAGTAACCCCTGAAAAGAGCAAGTTCTAAACCAGCATGATGCCTCAAGGCATTCCCCTGGCTATGGCGGCATGATGTCTCAAGACATTCCCTGGTTATGGCAGGAAGATGCCTCCAGGCATCTTAATTTGTTGGTTTCTTTGGGTAGGTTAACGTCCAATATGTTCTATTAGACTTACTTTGGGTTTGACGAAATCTATGAGATGAATTCAGGTAGAAATCTCACCTCTTCACATTTACCAGGCGCGAGTCCTTATACTTCCCACACCACATAGACATGGAATGAAAAGGATTGGCCTTTGATATAGCAGTAAATCTACCAATGCTGGAGGCATCTTTGAGGCATCATTGATACTTATATACGAAATTCAATAAATTGAAAAATAATTGTTTGATTTAACTGAGGTTTGACATAGTATAAAAGCCATATTGACCTTTGACTTGATATAACAAAATATCAACAGTTACCAAGGTGAGTTACTCAAATTGCATGATACATCTTTAAGTTACAGGATGTTTTTCAACGACCACTGATGTATACTGTGGGGTACCCCAGGGGTCCAAATTGAGAGCCTGTTGTTTATTATATTTATCAATTATCTATCAAAGGCAGAACTAGACTTTCCAAGGCGTCACCCTGGCAGCCAGGGTGACTTACGGTTTGCAAGTTAGTGACTTACCATGGCCGAAGGCAGTCCCCCGGTGATGGACTACGATGGCTGCTGTAATGTTGATGTAAACCTAGATATCCAAGCTATTCAACAGTCTGAAAGATTTAAGATGAAAATAAGAGATGATATAAGAGAACAGGGTTACTGAGCTTGTAGGGATGATTGTTGACTCAAAAATATGGCCTGACGCTGCAGGTGGAGGGCCGTATTTTTGAGACAAAAGACTGAGAACGGCCATCCCTACGGACTCAGTAATTATCTTATCTTATAACTACACACCTCCTAATCGTTTAAAACACCGTTTTATTAACTCTTCTGCTCCGCGATTCACACACTTTTCCTGTAAAAAATCACTGCCATTCACTACGGCCCCCTGTCACGGCGGGCGCAAACATTATTTGTACTACATCCTTAGCAGCGGGTAGTGTTTCATACATGTTCGGCCACAGATGTATAGTAATACACACAATACAAATGGAGCATTATTATACCACATTGCAATATTATCAGCCAAGCTAAGGAAATTATGAGATTTCGGATTTTTGTACTTACTATTTGTTAGTACTTAGAGGGGTGTGGGTTGTTTGCATATCTACATTTTTTTGCAATGTCTATACCTATACGTGTATATTGCTTGTACTGTGCTCTCCAGTAAGTCCTGTATTGTCTCATGACTTCAATAAGCAAGAGAACGAGCATTAGATATACCGTAATACCCCGCTTATGAGCCGATTTTGTCAGGGATTTTGAAAAAAATAGGCTGAAGAATTTCTGCCAAAGTTGGGTGTCGGCATATAACTGGGTTTTTCAAAAATTGATTTGTGAAAAACCCCAGATTTGTCAGATAGCATGTGATATTCTATATTGGTACAAAAGTTCATTGAAACGTTCGGGCTAGTTAATGCTAAGAAACCAGGAATTTAGTTATGGTCACCGTTCTTAGGTCGGTCATCCTACGTTGTGATTATATTCTGATTATTATTAACCAACTCTAATTTACTCAATATGATTAGAGCCTCATTTCCTGAAAATGAAAATCCAATTCTGCTCGTAAATTACAAGCAATATTGTTAGTAAAAAGTAAATTGTCCATCGCATGCTATTTACATCAACTTAGACTGATTAGACGTCAAATGTGCAGATTTGACGTTGTAAAAGCTGTTAGAGATTTTATTTAAATCTTATAAGCTAAATGCATATACCTTATTTTATTTTTGAAAATTGACGTAGCAATCTATTATCAGATATACACAAATAAAAGTTATTCTATGTCCTCAAAGAAAAGCAAGCTAGACAATTATTTAACTAAACCGCATGCAGCACAATATTGGCAGAGCGATAATTCTAATAAACTTAGATGAATGTTCTTTAGCTAAAACAATTAACTGACAAAAGAACCACTTTTACAGATGTTTTTTTCATACTTGAATTTTTTTATTTTCCTTTTTTCCTCTCAAATATTGTTTGCTTGTGCTCCTCTTTAACGAAGAGGAAAAAGTTCGCAGCCTGTACAATGTCGTTTAGAATAATCCATAGGGTCCCCTGGTAAAAAGAACAGAAAGAACATCGACTGCTTCTTGATATAATTCTCTCTAGTTGTGGTTTACAAACATGGACTAACAGAACTAGAGACACACCAAACTGTTCCGTGTGCGAGGACAAGGTACTCCGACCCGGTTTCTCACTGACATTTCAACTCATGCTTCTGACAAAAATACACTGTACACGTCTGTAGTCTAGTTACCACACTGCCTGCTGGCGGTGAACCTGGCGGCGGGGCCGTAGTAGTCGTAGATAACTAATTACAAAGTCCGTTACTTACAACTCGCTTAGCAAAACTACTGTACAGTGCCGGTGTTTTCTGAAGACGGCAGACCTGGGTCAAACTATAAAAGACGGACGTTACCGCTGGTTGTGAATGCTGCTCCTTGTCTCGTCCACACTACCTCAGAGAAGTGGGAATCTACATAGAAATACAATCAGTAGTCAACAATTGCAGTATGCATGTACACGGGGGGGGGGGGGGGGGGGGGGTTGGACCACCATTACCAGCAGATGTAGCCCCCAGTAATTCCTGTTTACAACCAATATTAATATGTATATTAACATGTACTGTACAATGCTATACACAGTATTATTAGTGATATTATTATGTCAGCCCCGGTGGTGTAACGGTGAAGTACTAGAGCACCATGAACGAGGACCTCTGGACTCATTGCACAGCTTCGGATAGTAAGGTTGTAACAAACATTTATATTTTATTCGGTGAGGAAAGTCAATAAGTATTTTACCTAAACAATAAACTTTCCCCGAAATCGTCAAGTGCAATAAATCCAGAAACTTGTAACTCTAAATAACAACTCAGGCACAATGCACACATACACAAAACATTATCAAATCAGCTGATTTTGCTAGGGTAACATTTGTAAACTGGATATTCATTTTGTCTGTGCATTATAGGGTATCATCCAAAATAAGTAGGGGCCGGTCAAGGCAAAGAGATGAAGTCATCATCTAGGGTCTAAGTGGACCTTAACAAGTCTAGAGAATGGCTGAAGTCACACTTCCATTACCCTGGCCCAAGGTCATGGCTTCATGTTTTGTTTAACAGGACGGTGTACGTCGAACATGTTGTCAGAGAGTGGGATGGGAGCCGGCACTGTGTCTGGATAGGGTGTGCCTACTGAGTGGTCACTTCATGCCGACAGTCCACATGGTCGGACTTCTCCATATATCAAAATGGCCCGTAGGTTTTGAGGGACCAAATTTATCAGCAAAACAAAGTGGATGAAAAGCGTAGAGGAAATAACAGCTCAGGTAGGCGAAGCAACGTGAAAAGTCAAGTCGACCGGGGTCAGGAAGTTACCAAGACGATCGTATATATACGTGAACCTGAACCCATTTCCACACTCTCCCGAATTGCTAACCAACTAGAACTACGGCCATATTGCTGACTGATATGCAAACAAACCATGCTTTGGTGGCAAGCTGTAATCTCGTTGTACACGGAGTGACATGACTACATTATTAACTCGGTTTTACTAATTGCATAACTCATGTGAGCATTCATCATAGAGCGCTGGTGAGCGCTATGTGGATTGGTCATTTTTAAATCCCTGGTAGAGGAGGTGAACCCACACGGGCCTCCCTCTATTCGTCAGTTGTATCACTGTGACTACCGTTACCCATTTCATTTTATCTATGCATCAACTCAATCAGGATTAGCTATTAATCATAATTATCAATCATTTCAAGCAATGCTAAACATGTAATTTCTGGAAATACGGAAACCTTTTACTGCCCTAAAATTAGTAAAACATGGAGTCTCGCCTATAATACCATACTGAATTTTTAAGTAGGGAATTATGATCATTATTCTAAGACAGGGACTTATATTTTAAAAAAGATTCTCTAGTTCTAACACACCACAAGTCTTGCGGACCGGCGCCATATTGGTGAGGACAATTAATAAATACCCAAAAGAAGTATATTCAGCCGTTGTTTGATTAACATAATACAACTCAGTTCTCTAAGTACGATCTAAAACTGGCAACTTACCTGCATATGCTCTGAATCATAACTTATTCACATTTTGTAATTACATTCATTTTCTTCCAATGAACATAACCGTTTAACCCGTTCCCATATAGTGACTATTTACATATATCATTGACATGCGACATCTCTATGAACAAAGTGAGTGTTATATCATAGATGACAACAACTGCCGCGTTTTCTTTCAGTTCTGCAGGAATACACCCAATTAATAACGCCATAATGTGAGCAAAGCCATGCTCACTGACCTCCTTTCATATCAAGCTCTATAAAGTCAGCCCTGCGGTTCCCATTGTTGGGAACTTTGCAAGGGCTAAAAAAAACATGTCACAGAGGAGAAAACAATGGCATACAGAGAGCTGGAACATAATCAAAATTTTACCTTTCTTCGGACAGGACAAAATATTCATTTTTTTTGCTCTTTGTCCACTATTCAGAACCATATGACGCATGCAGACATGTAATTTAATTAATTTGGTATGAACACTCTTAAAAAGCCTTCTCTTTTTAATTCCCAACAGAGGTAAGAATTATCATCAAACAGATTCATCCCGAATAAATATGTAAATGGATCCCCATGAGACTAAGATTCCGAGTTGGAGGAGACGACTGAAAACAATTTTGTGTGTGTATGCGAAACTATTTGTAGATGCACTATCTACTCAGTGTCCCGTAGCCCTATTCACCTTCTGAATGTATCTGGTAAGGGCTATTCTAAATATCATCACTATTCAGACTTATCTCTGATTTCACAGGGAGAAATAGCCTGTAAAATAAGGGTGGACGGTTCTGGGATAATCCTTTGTCAGAGAACACTGTACATCACTTTTATGGCAGGTGCACCAAGACTATCTGACAAGAATTAATTCAAAGAACTAGTGATAATCTCCGAACAAAGATAATAAATATGCCGCGATATATCCACGTCTTATAATCACAAAGTCCTATTTGATTTGTTATTAAAGGCAATCAAAATTGTTGCAAAATATCTTAAATGACATTTTTAGCTGAAACTGAGATATAAATCACCAAGAGAATGGCTTTTAATTCAAGGGTAGTTGCGATAAATAGTTCTGGCTAATTCTGTTAACATTAAACGTAAACGGGAACACTATACAATATTGCTCCTTTTTCATTTGATAACAACAATATAACTTATAACATATTGTTAACATGAAACGGAGTAGAAACACGGGCTAGATAGATTAAACCCGCTGTTTCCTGTTTAGGTCATTAGGAATTAACAGTCCGTCTTTACGAGAAGCCGTACATATTGTATTCACAATCTGACCACTTCGAATGCCACACACTTGAGTAGTGTAGAAGTGAGTCCCATACATCATGTATAAATTGCACAATTATAAATGGCTCTCCTAACACAGCAGGATCTCTATGCTGAGACCCCAACCAAAGTACAGACAACGGAACCGCGGTAACATTAATCTGAGAACAATTCCCGGTCCTGTACCCGTTTTACTGAAATCTCTTCTCTTTTTTCGGATCCATAACTGGCCTTAGTTCTGTCCATTAAACATGATTTTGTCAGAGCTGCTTATCAAGTTTATTCCCAAAGAAAATCGAATTCAAACAGATGGGATTGTTCGCTAAGATGAATCTACAAATCTTACTGTGCGTTTCCACTCGAGACCCTCACGTGAAAAGGTAGACACACCTGATATCTGTTTTTTACCATGTTTGAAAATATATAAAACCTGAAGTAAAACACGGAGATTATTTTTGTTACAACGTTTGAAGTATGAGCTCATCTGCTAGCTCAGAGCTCAGCATTTTAATTGCTCGCTCACTGAATGAAAATAAGTCATCTGTGTGTATTCTATATGGATTATCTAAAGGACACAGCTGAGGGCTCAGTATCCAGTCCCCTCGTATTAACCTGCTGATCCAGTGTGAGCTTCACAGACATCCACAGAGACCGAAACACAAAACAAACCACGAGAAAAGGATGTGTGTGTGTGTGTATGTACACATACGTGTGTCGATGTGTATGATATGATTCTTCTCTGACGGGACGACCGATCGGCGGGCGTGTGGCTACTTGAAGTATTTCAGCGCGGACACGGTGACAAATTTCTCTATGAAGAGCTCCGAGTCGAGCACGGCGATGTGAGCTGCTCGTCCTATCAGGGAGTTGGCCGTGTTGGGCAGTGCGTGGAACACGTCGTACCGTACGAAGTTCAGGTCCGACTTGTAGGCGATGGGCTGGAGAATGTTACTCACCATCTCCGCGTACACTGCGCCTGGAGATTTTGAACAAGGCAGGGGTGAGCATATCTTTTTATCTAACCAATGGGAAGTATCCCAGAGAGGCAAATAGAAAAATTTGTCTGGGTCTCGTGAGAAAAGTCTTAATAAAACCCAGAGATGGTGGAAATCACAAAAATCAATAAAAGGGTTAAATCATCAGATGAATTGTCAATTTTAATGATTTGACATATAGAACATATGTCTATAGTATATTTCCTTAAAATAACATTTAAATTCTACAATGGTGTTTTGCCCGTATACCAATATGCCCATTACAAATCATAAATTAAGATGGACATAATTATCATTCACCTAATACGAAGCCTCCATTGAAGACGTATAGAACCTACAGATCGCTACCGAGTAGAATACAGACGGCCTTTTTCTCCTAGGAGACTATGAAAATGTCCCTAGCATGCAAATCAGTGTGGGAGAAGATGGCCGCCATTTTTTCTTTCCTATAATAACTTAAATTTGCAATGTTGATTGATAAATAGAACAATACCATGATTTGGATCTGCACGGTCGTGCTCTTCTCGTAGTTCACACGACGCAATATCTTTAGATTTCTTCGGATATTACTGCAAGTCAACTTCGCGGAGAATACGGCCACGCAGATCAAAACCATGGTGATATTGTGTATGTATCATTTAGAGTTCCCCCTCATCACACTGGTGTCATGGTAAGATGAATATATATCATTCCTGTTTGTAATAATTCGACATCACTAACTTGACACTAAATATTAATCTTAATCATATGAGATTTTCTTAGTGTGCGTTTCAATCTTAAATGTTTTATTTCCCAATTAGATTCCTTACCGAATCAACTGATTTGTTAGAACCCTTGACCTATAATACAATATGTGACGCAATTACTGAGAATATACATGAGAGAGAGTCGTGAACTAGACCTACCCATGCCAGAGGTATCCTTCAGAGCGCTCTTACATAACTCGATACGTGAGGAGTGGAAAGGGACGTAGCGATCCTGGACTGAACCCACTAACAACACGTTCTTAAAAAACTCCATGCCTGAAAACAACAAATCAGAGTCAACCGGGTAAATAGGTCTGCCGCTAACAGCATCGACGTCTTGGTTTAATGACATAAATATCCACTAAGAACAACTGCTCTATTGCACATTTGCAAACGTTATAATATTATTTTTCCGGAAAATTGTTATCATAATCGCGATCTTGCATTATCAAAATGTATCAATGTACCAGTGTGACATCGATAATCGAAAGGAAAATAGTCGAAAATGAAATGCGAACTATAAGGGAGCAATTGTAAAGATAAATACAAAACATGAAATGCCTTCCTACTCCATGACGAATGGAATCTGTATATGTGGCATGTAAGTGTATAATATGTTTTTTGTTGTCCCATTTCGACCTCATTGTGTCCCTCCACAATTACATTTGAGATTATTGAGATTAATTAGAGAGTTAGGACCTGCTTAGACAAGTAACATTTCAGTAAATAATTGAAATAAGTAACAGCTGTTAAGAACTCTGTGTACTCACCTGGCTTCTGACTGAGCTTGTAGATAAAACTTTGCCTTGGATCAACATGGTCCTTCAGCGATAGCTGCAGCAAGGAGCCAGACTTCTTCCACTTTTGCATAAACCACATTCCTGAAGCATGATTTATCAATAGAAATGTTAATGTCATTTAATCAAATAACCTATAGATTGAGTATTCCATTCGTGAAGGCCTGTAGATATGTTGCACGAAAACGAGGAAGGGCAGGAATCTTGATTGTTAAAATATGAAATAAAGATTGGAAGTTCATCAAAATCATATTACTCACGGCTATTTGGTGCTGGTTTTAACCAGTTTCCATGGCATTATTTTATGTATCGGGTATATGACCTATTTGCACCAGGGAAAAAATATAATCTCTGATGACTCCATAAATTGAATGAAATAAGGAAGGAGCAATTTTTTACTAACAACCCTAACAACTTTTTTGGTTTCATTTTGAAAAATATAATATCAGCTGTCATTTTCGAAGAAATACGAGTCTTATTATTTAAACTAACAAATAATCAATGGGAGAGGGTGTTGGTGTGGGACGTACCCATGTTGACGAGCCCACTCGTGTTGTAGAGGGACCCGAGGTGTGGCCCTGACAGCGACAGGAACGTGTACAGCTTGGGCAGCAATGGTGCCATGTCCGGCCGTGAGAGGGCGCCGCGAATTATCAGGTTCCCCAGAGAGTGTCCAATGAAACTGAAAGTCAACGAGCAGACGACTTTTATCTCAATTATATTTTTAACGTATTATAATAGATACAACATTCATTCTGATTTAAATGACTAAGCGAAGCACACTTCTAATCACAACTGAAAAAAAAAACCTGAAAAAATAACAGCAACATTAATTCAATAACTGTTTTAACGTCTTAGGAGTTAGGAAATAATTACTTTGAATTAACATGTATATCTAGTATTATATGAAAGAGGAACGTCCATGGAGAAGTCAACTTTATGTTCGGAAAGTAACCATAATTCATAGGTTTTTTTTAATCTACTAACATCTCGGATAGTAAATAGATTGATATCAAAAAGGTAGTCTGTAAACTTCTACAGGTGAACATATCTTTAAAGGGCTAGACGAGAGTTGTGCGTACAGTTTCCATCTGAAGCCTACTAACAGCGGTAACAATCAGTGGCCGAGTCTGGGCCAACTCCAATGCCAAACACGAGGTGGCGCCACAGTTTTTCACTTCGCTGTCCGTGGCCCGGTGCTATGTGCATTCAGGATATTGCCAAAAAAAGGCACCAGTAGTATAGGACACATATATGTTAGAGACGTAGACAACGAATCGCACATGAACCAAAATTTATGTGAGGATCATTTAACAAATATAACTTTGTTCAAAGATAATTGTCATCAATATTTTCTTGTGTTTTTTTTTATGTCTCTTTTCGGACATATACCCTTTCCAGGGCAAAAAGAGTTAAAACTGTCATCCCTGAATATGTACGGGCAACTGACCATATCATTCCTTTATACACTGTAAAATCTAATAACGGAGAAGCATTGGGCGTTGAATTACCTGACTCTCGCTGGGTTCAGACCGTACATCTCTATGTGATAAAGAACTTCTGTCACTAGCCGGTCTGTCATCACCTCAAAATCAGCAAAGGTGTCTGGCTGAAGAGGGGGAAGAAAAAACACCAAATTAAGTCAGAATTCATGGATTAACAAGGTTGTATGATATAAGAAAATTGAGTGTTGTATTCATATTAATAGCCATACTGCCTGACTTGACTGCTTGGTAATATGGAATTAATTCACCATCGTTCTTTAATTTTATAAGGTCTTATTATATTCAAATCATGAATCATTTATGTACATTATAGAATAAACTTTTTGTTGGTCTTCTCTCAGGAATGATCATATTCTACCAAATGTCACCGTATGGAGAACCTTTAAACTGAGGATACGTCTTTCCACTTCGTGGTCTTATCCATAATTAATTGTATTAATTGAGTCTTTATGCACAGACAACCGGTACATCATACCATTTTCACATTGCAAATATTTAATTAAACAATTTAGAAATTGCTTGGCAATATCCGTGGTATGTGTTTGCCCAAAAGTACCTGTTGTTTGACTGGAGGGAGTGACCCTGTACATACCTGATTCCTCTCTGACATAAGGAAGTCGAACCGACCACCGGGCATGGCCATTTCCAAGTAGGTGCGAACAAGGCGCAGATCAGCACTATTACCTAGTAGAAATAAGAATACATCTCTCATGACATTCCATATTTCACATTTCGTTCCTAATTTCAAAGACGCTTGGGAACTATCTTGATATTTACCCTAACCAAGTGTAGATTTATCAGCACTTCTTCACCTGTTCTCAGAATATGTTGGTAGCATTCTTTTGCCGGATTTGTTACTTTGATATGCAATTAATGGACTCAGTGTTACTCTTTATACAATATAGAGATGTCGGTTGGGGTAAGAAAAAAGTGCAAATATTTCTGCTTTGGAATTTGCTGCCTCTAACAGACCGTCACCAAGAAAACATGTCAGTGTGGAGGTTCTGTTGGGGGTCTTCATAGAGGTTCACACCAATGTTTTCAATGAGTGAATGACGTTCAATTGATATCTTTATTTTACACAAATGGAAGATACCTAGATGGAGTCGTTCATGACTTAAGGTAAGCCTGTTGGAGTTGATTGGCTGAGACTGGCTATTACCTGCCCGCAAGCAGTATGGCGGACTCAAATGGCGCCACATTGTCGTAGTATGCGCCGTGTGTTGTTTTGATTCTCTATTATTGTCAAGTCTGCCTGGAAGTAGGTGGCGCTAAAAACCTACTTCTAGCCGTGGGCGCAGCCATCTTGGCAAAGCACCTACGCAATGCTAAGTTTATGGCGGATGCAAACATTCATTTCTGATATCATTTAATATGTGGGGATGTATTATGTAACTCTCAAGCCTTTCCCTCGATAAAACTATTTGACGATCTTAGTTTAGACTCTAAATGTGATGTCAACAAATCGTCAAAACATGTCTAAATCATGTCTAAGTCATGTCTGGACAATGTAGATAATCTTATTTCAATCATTGCGTATGTAGATTACACATTAGAGGTTTCCGCCATTTTAGACTCTGATGGCGATTTGTTGTCACCAGCAAGATGGCAGACTGACCTGTTGTCAGGAGAATTTGGAGGGTATTTTGAACCAGAAGTGTCCAGATGACTCAGAGAATTGCTCAGTTAGAAAGAACTTGGAGTTTGAACAAGAATCATATTTTGTTCAAAAGTGTGTGATTGCTGGTGAATAAGCTATATAAAAATGTTTTATTATAGCACCGATTGTGAATTCCGTTTCAATAATTAGAGAAGTTAATTCATTTGACACCTTGTATGTGTGTATTTGTTTGAATGTGTGCTACTTAAGCACCGCCAAATTTCCACCACCAACCAATCTGCGACCAGCTCAGTTAGACAGGAACAAGCCCTTGTCAGGCTCCCCTGCGTGCCCTTAAGCGGTCTGTGGAAGAGACTTTTATATAAAACTGCCAATAGAAATAAAAAGAAAATCCCAGTAGCACACCGATATTTGGGTTCATACAGTACATCACTCTAGCTTGGACTACCTACCATCTAGTCCGTGGACACAGACAATGAGGTGCACCCCTTCACTGTCAGTACCCACGGGCATGTCCTGCGGTCGGTAGTAAGGAACGGTAGATGCCTGCGTTGGGAAGTCACTAAAAATAGAACACACAACTGAGCTTATAGATTATGAGGTCTCAAGTAAGGGGCCATCCATAATGTACATACTCACTGATGTAAGGAGGGGGGGGGGGGGGGTGTTAAAGAACTATCGACATTTTACGTATGCTCCCTCTTTGTTCTATTGCTTACAGGAATCAGAGAGGGGGGTGGGGGTTCAAGATTTTGCGCACACACTTTATGGGTAGCCCTTAGATAATTAATTCATGGGTTAGAACCAAGCAATCATTTCCTAGCCAAAATCTCCCCCATTTATCAATTTTCATAATATCAGTCGTTAACATCTTCTATTGGCGATCATCTTGTACTCTTGTTAACTGCAACTACAAGTGAATACTTGATACTCCATGTTCTATTTCTTTTACTCTTAAATTAAGCTTTCGAGATTAAAATACAATTTTCACTTTCCAAGTTCCATAATTTTGAATTTCAGAAGGTAACAAAGACATCACAGATGATTTCAGTGACGACTCACACGTTTTAAGCGACATCATATTCGGTTAATGTAGTAACTTACCTGTATAAATGTCCATTGTATTTCATTTGCCGTCTACATGTTTCCTTTGCAGTTATGAAACTAAGACACAAGACAGAAGAAAAATGCTCAAGTTGTATACATGTATTTATATTTCCGATTTAATGTCTAAAGAATCAATTGCAACATAGTACAGACACATGCATACCATAGTTATTTGTTATTTGATTTTATTTTTGCTGTATAAAAATAGTATAGTTTAGACATGGCTTGGACTTAAAATATAGCATTTCAAGTGATTTAAGTCAATAAATCTGTCAACCAACTTTACCATGAGGACTTTCCCATTACACTCTTTGTTATTGCAACTATAATCCTTATGAATGTCAGTTTAAGGGCAACTAATAGCAGAAGGGAAATAAATCCATGTCGAATATTTTTTCTCGTTGAGTGGTTTGCTAGAGAAACAATAGCTTAAATACAAACTGTACATTTTAGAATACCCGGACTCTGGAAGCATCATTATCAATCATTAGATAATAAAAAAATTAAAAAAGAAGAAAAATCTCCCAAGGTAGATATCCCTCTAACCACAACAAAATCTGAAACACAGAGTTGACCTACTTGATTGTGTGATCGCCGACTGGAGAGACGAGCTTCTGCTCCTTCTCCCTGGCGAGCGAGGACAGCTCCGGCGTGGACGAGGAGGAGACGATGGAGCTGGGGCGGGGCTGGGTGGTGATGGGCTTCTCCGACGCCTGGCCTGCAGGCGATGCCCCACTGCCCCCTCTCGTCGTCGCGCCATGCCGCCGCCGCAGCACCACCTCCTCCTCGCCCGCCTTACCCGCCGCCGTCTCCGCCGCTGCTGTCTCCTTCCCGGCGCTACTGGTGCTCCTCCGCCTCTCCTTCTTGTCCATCTCCTCCTTGAGCAGCTCAAAGATGGTGTACTCGTTGCCGCTGAGGCTGCCGTCCATGCTGGTGCGCATGCCGTCCGTCATGCCGTTCAGCGTGGCCTGGCTGCCGGCGGCGATGCCGCTGTCGGCGAGTGAGCTGCTCGCTATCAAACTGCCCAGTTTGTCCTTCGTACAGTCACTGAGAGGTGCATCGGAAAAGCTGCTGTCGCCTTTACCACTGTCGCTGCCGTCGAATTGGGACATGTACTCGAGTAGGAGGCTGTCCGGTTTGCTGCCTTCCACGAAGTCTTCATCATCGTCTTTACTGTCTATTGCTGCCGTAGTCTGACTGTGCTCGGGCTCGCCCAGGGCCCTGGTCAGCGTGCGGGCCAGCGAGTTGTAGTCCAGTCCCGCCTGCACGTCCCCCTCGTGGTCCCCGGTGAGCTGGTCACTCTTCAGCCCGCCGGGGTCCGGGGATGACTTGCTGTTGGAGTCACTGCTGCTGCTCACATAGCCGTTCTCTATGTGCTCGGGGTCAGTGCTGCTGGAGTCGGACGGCGAGGAGTTCACACAGGGCCCGCGCCCGGGGGCTGGGTCCGCCCCGTTTGGCATAGGTACACTGGTCACCTGCGCCTGGTCCGATGGCCGCCCCGCACCGGGCGGGTCTGTACTCCGTGAGACTGTCCCGGCAGCGTCTAGTCCCAGCATACCCTGCAGCTCCGGGCCAGGCGTTCCGGAGTGCATGGCCGCCACCAGTTCGGGGTTGCTGGGGTAGGTGGCGCCCGCGTTCAGCTCGGGCATGGAGCCGCTCTGGATCATGTTCACATGCCCCTTGGCCAGCAGCGTGGGCATGGACGCGGCGTTGTAGAGCGCGTTCTTGGTCGGGCATGGCTCCATCACGCCCAGGCTGCCCGTGGGACTCAGCGTGCCCAGCTCGTAGACGGGCGCGTCTGCGTGCTGGTGGATCTTGCGGAAGCCGACCAGCGTGCAGTCGGTCTTCTTCAAGGTGACTCCGGCCACGTTGCCGGCGCCGCCCGCGTTATTCGGGTCGTTGACGATGAAAGACGACGGTCGCTTTATGATATCGGGTTTTAGGTTCTTGATCAGTTTCAACTTGGATCTGCGTAGTTTGGGCGAGGAGGAGTCTCCACTGTGGATGGAAGACGTGTCCGATGACGTCTTGGTGCTTTTCCGCTCTGCACTCTCTGCAAGGTCCGAACTTGTGCGGGACCCTGTGCTGTCATCATGGCTTGTTTGTACTTTTACGGTTAAAGTAAAAGAAACAGAAAACAAATTAACTTTCAAAAAGAAAAACTTATGAATAGCCAACAAATAATCTGTATTGATGTGATCTATTTTAATTAATCGCCATTTTGTATCTAATCATGACCATTTCCCCATCTACATGGAAACCATAGTATAACTTTAATTGGTTAAGTTAAGGAGAAAGATATTCCCACTAACTCGGTTATGGGTTGGATCCTATTTTCTAGTAATAAATCAATTATGAGACATACTTTACCGACAAATTTGGTTGAGGGAAGTTGAAAGTGATTTACTGAGCTAAAAAAATTACCAGTATGACAATTTTCCAATATTGATTTACATGAAATGATCGAATAAATCTCATTGCGCCCATTGTGGTTTTATATTTACATATGGGAATTAAAATGTACAAGTCAGTGTTAAAACTGTCACATGCTGAATAGCCATGATGGTTTGTTTTCCAGCCTATATCTAAACGAGTTAATATACAAAGGTGTCAAAGCTTCAACAAAACTATGAGATACGTGTTTGTGATGATGTGACATGTGTGAACATTCAAATCCCAGCATCATGTAAGTGTGTTGGCTTAGAAGTATATGTAATAAACTACTTGTTTGGATGATCAATTGTGATGTGTAGATTGACTTCATAAAAGGGAAAGCTAGTATCCACTTCCTTTATATCATCTTGGTTTCTTATCGAATAAAAGTTTACTTTAATGCACCTCAAAGTGGGGATTTAGAATTACAATATTTAATCATATAAAAAAAAGAAATCACATGAAAAAATGTCAATAATTCCCCGACTGAAATTGAGACTTTAACATCATATAGGCCAGAAAACTATTTTAAATCTAATTAGCGATACATCTCTTTATTAAACAGTATGCACTGGAGGTATTTAATTTTACCGTGTTTGGCATGTGGCTCGCAGTAGACATCTTCAAAGATCACTGGGAGAGTCGTGTGGTCACCGTCCATCTCCCAACACTCGACCGGCAGTGGTAGGAGGCCCATGAAGTAATTAGACCCCCGTACTAGAGCGGCCAGATCCGTATGGCCGTGGATACTGCAGAGAAGAAGATTGAAATACATTAAAAACATGAGAATTATATTTATAAAGCAAATTGCGTCTCTCTCCGCTATTATTTGTAGCATTTTACGAAGTCGTATTGCAGGCTATCTTTTTTCAAATAAGAGATATTACTCCATACAACAGTTTCAGTAAAATGTAATGAATAATATCTCTTTTACTTGATACTTTTAACACATTTTAAATTTCCTAAGCAGGGAATATAATACAACTACCAAATTTATAATTGTTATAAGGTTGCTTAAAGGGGAGAGTCTCCTTGATATACCTATTTTGTATTATTCAGGAAATCATTTCTGGCTGTAGAGACGGTTCTTCAAATGGTGTTACATAATATGACATGTAATAGCTGTTTAATGATTATTGGTGATGTTTTAGGTACATATAATAATATTACAATCAAACGCAGAGCTGTGAAAAACAAGAGCTAAATGTGCATTATCAAATAGAAATATTGGCCTTTAAAGACCAAATGAGCAGGTGGACACCTTTAAAACTAAATACAGTGCAAAGGTCTGCCAGTAGTTAATAACTATGATAACAAAGAAGCCCTGGAGGGAGGTAGGGAGGGAGGGAGGGAGGGAGGGAGGGAGGGAGGGAGGGAGGGAGGGAGGGAGGGAGGGAGGGAGGGAGGGAGGGAGGGAGGGAGGGAGGGAGGGAGGGAGGGAGGGAGGGAGGGAGGGAGGGAATCCATGAATAGGGTAGGACCTGCATTGATTGGCTATTTAAAGGCCTATTCCTCTGTGAACATAGTACTTCATGGATCAGTACACACATATTTTTAGCTACCTGTAGGGGATTGTATTGGCAATCCCCTACAATGCCTACATACAAAACGAATTGCCTCATGGATGAGTGCACACAGGCCTGTCTGCATGCTGCCTGCCCATGTGGTCCAAGAAAAACCTTGTTCTTATATACACCAAGAAAGTAGGTCAAGCCAATATCTGGTGGTAAATGACATTACAAATGATTTTACAAAACAATATCATTTGAGTGGGTCTTGACTCATTACTAAAACAAAGTTATGAACCATTTTGACTTCTGTTTGAGTGTAAATATGATGAATGAAATATCTTCTCATACACCTTCTGCCTCCCACCCCCCCCCCCCCCCATTATGAGATTTGGCAAAAATACATGAATAGCACAACAAATATACATTTCACCTTGATAATGACACTTTCTAGGGTGTAAGCAACTGTCAGAGCCACATATGGAGATGGTAAATGTTACACAAATGCTGAATGTAAATCAATATTGAGTAAACATGTGTTTGGGTATGCACATTTCACCATAAAACCCCCCCACTCTCAACAAATACCTGAATATCTCAGTAAATATAGTATCTACCTGGAAAATTCCTAGCACCTACTGCTTTTTTATTCTCTTTCTAATGAGGCATATTATATTATAATTGAACTAGTTTTACAGGTAGAAATATGTCCATAAAGGAGTTCTTAAAAATGGATCTGTGACTCAAAAGGTCCCCCCCCAAACTTAAATCTCTTATTTCTAAAAATCCATGTCAAAGTACTAAATACTAAAACTGTAATATATTGTATGGTCATAAAACCTTCTGTCCAAAACAGAAAACATATTCCTATCTCTACTTAGTGAGCTATAAAAAGCAAAAATGTGGTCAGGTCACTTAGTGACTTTACAAGCAGTTGTACTACAGTAGGCTATAGCCATAACCTAAAGACCAACCGTCCACCTACTAATAAATGAGATTATGATTACTTAGTCACCGAGTATTGATTTTCTGGCCTTCGTAAATGAGGAAACACTGTCAACCAGTTGTATGCCCTGATCTAAATTACTCCGAAGTTGATTGTCCCTGTACATGGGGATACTTTTCGTATTTCCCAGCTTTTGTATTTTAAAATTCAGCTTTGTATCATTACTTTAGCCAGTTGGCGTGGGCTTTGTGTATATAAACTATCAATTCCTCCAGACATGGCTCTAAGTGCTTCATTTGACTGGCGTAGATGACGCCCTCCCTAGAGGATTGTTAGTGCCTTATTCTGTAGGCCTTCTAATTTATCTATCTCTCGTTTAGTGGCCCCATCTCATTGATGTTTTATAACTTTGTATCACGGTGTTCCTGCTAATGCTGCGGCACATTTTCGCTAGCTCAAAGATTCTGTTTATTCAATAAACGGACTAAATTCTTATATACTAATATAAGTGACTCAAACATCCTGAAATTTTCAATTCGGGTTATTTATTCAAAGCCACTCTTCTCAAAAAACAACAAATTATTTCGTTCTCACCTTGGTTCATAACAAGCGACCATTGCCTGCTTTGGGAACTCAAATGTGAAGAAGCCTTCTGCAAAGCGCTTTACCTGTAGTGAAGGTCACAATTCTTAGTTCAGAAATTTAAAAGTAATATTTTTACGCAACTCCAATATCTACATTCAGTTAAGACAATATATCATAAAACAGATACCGTACCACATTATAATCTACATAATTATTCGAACGATTTATGTTATGTCAATAAATGACAATTTAATACCAGGAATCCTAGAGTTAGCATCATACATGCATTTGTTAAAACTAGGATCGTGTTTCAGATAAATAAATGAGGTAAGTGAAGGGTGTCAATACAACCTTTCTGAGATTAGAAAAAAAGATAAAATAAGAACCTATAGCATCTGAATATAATATATCCAGCAGGGCAGTACTGACCCTGAGGTTGTGGTGGTCCCGGGCGAGCTGGTGGATGCATTTATCGTGTAGAGTGACCATTTCCTGGTACTGTGACCACAGGATCACATTCTCGGCACACAACGTAGAGACGTCACTAGTTGCCATCTGCAGGAACTCCTCCTCACTATTCAAATTCTAAGAAGAAAAAAAAAACACCGTCGAATGTTAGTTAATCAATGTCTGAGTAGGCTTAATTCATATTTCCAGCTAAGTTATATTCTCATACACAAGGGAAGGTGGCAGTGGTGGCGGTGATAGAGAATGACCCATCGTACAACATGTCGCACTTTGCATTGTTAATGAATTGTCGGTACGAATATCTGTGTTCTTGGTACATCTTAACATGGCAAACATTTAAAATTTCCTCCTGGACAGAATATGAGTATCAGACATATGTAGTTAGTTACATAAAATGGTGGTCTGGTACGTTGAATGATATTGTAGATAAGCTGAATAATAAACTCTTCACATACATATACATTAAAGCAGAGGAACTTACTTGAATCACTTCGCACATTATTTCCAATTTTCTATGACAGTCATGGTGTTCTGGAATAGAGATTAGTTGCATGTAACTTATAATTTACTTTTACATCATGGTAGATGATATACAAATTAAGAAGAAGAATGATTCAACATTTACTTAATAAAGCCTAATGATCAGTTTAATCAGATGGTGTTATTGATTATTGATGTCAGAAAATGATTATCCAAATCAAAAGCTGATGAAAAATAACAGATTTAAAGAACGATTTAAGTACCACCTACAACCTTGGACTTCTGTTAGAATACCAATATAATTGTCACTTAAGCCTCTAACTATCCTTTTTATTACAATTCGCTTATACCAGGGAAAGGGGTAGGATAAGGGAATGGTATGGAAACAAAGAGAATGCGCATTAATTGTATAAAGGTTTGGGTATTGCGTTAGCGTGTTGGATCTGGGAGATATGGAGCAAGTGTTCATACTGTTAGTGGATAGACATTCAACCATGCAGCACCCCAGTTACACCATCACAAGGATAATACGACAGAGACCGGGTGGAATCTGTTCGAATGTGGAAAATATCATTCCAATTACATGACTTCAAATGCAGATGTATAGGGGGCGTACACGTTTTATATTCAAATTCTGGATTGTGATTGGTTTCGATTTTTGTGTGAAAAAAAGAGGAAATAATATATACCCAGAATGCATTTTGAAATGTATGGCTGAGGTTTAATTATAAATATTGTTATCTGGTGAAAGACGACCCTTACTAAGATACAATTCATGCTCATGCAGTACGAGATGTTGTGTGATTTACATGGGTCAGACAACAATATACGTGACTTCTGATGACTCTTCAACGCTTTGACAGAAAATGCCAAGTTGTAAATAGTTAGACAGATTCTTCCCATGAAATATGAGTATCAATGCTTATCATATGAAGTGTAAGTATTACTGCTTTATTGCACTAACGCGAATTCCACATATTTATTGTCAACAATCTTATTTCTAAATCAAATCTACGCTAGTCGTTCCCTAGAAAGATCAAAAGGAACATTTCCTTTTATCATTCCGTGTATTGAATCAAGGTTTTCAATCAGGACTGGGTGAACGTATGTGAAATCAAAATATACAGAGGGTAACCAAGACCGGGGATTGTAACCATGGCAACGAGCTATCAACCGAAAGATCTGTCCCTCCAAACAAATGGCTTACCAAAGACACGGCCAAATACAGCTAAACGACGAAATGATAAACAAAATCTTACTCAGGCATTCCACAAGGCAAATACATAAATGTGCTTTCAAATATCATCAGATGAATTCCCCAGTGAAAAGAATGTATGTGTTGTTTAGTGAGCAGGGCTTAGAACCAAAATAATTGCATGTGGGGGCTATTTGAACATATTTATAACAATCAATGGTGAAAGGTTTTTTGGTGCGAATGTATGTGTACGGAACATGGATTTTGCAGTCCGTATGAATAGGAGCAACATGCAATTTGTACATCTTGGTGACTTTGCGAAATATCAACATTACACGTATCATATGCAGATCACAGTAATGTCTATTGATGTTGCAGAAAGTTTAACGACTGCTCTGCGACAAAACAACCATATATATACTGCAGAAAGTGTACATAACAGACCTCCAAGAGAATTATCACTGTATTATCGCAAATGACACTTTAACTGAATAGAAATTCTACCTGTGAAAATAAGTGGCGGGCGATGATGTTGATGATCGTGCTACAACACAGCTAAAAAGGGCGTAACGGACTCAAAAAACGACGACGCCTATAGAAAACACTCACCGTGAGGATTTTTTGGTTTGGCTAGAGTAAACAGATACAAGTAGCCCATCATACAAGTTTCCGATCATGAATATCAACCTCTTTACTACAATGACTACAATGAGTAATGGGTATTTCTCGTAAGGTTCACAAATATATCTCACTGGTAATCCAAGAAAAACACATATATAAATTTATGTTTTTATAGCTATAACGAAACCTGGCATATGTCATTCTATTGTTATCATCGCGGCCAATAAATAAACCCATATATCAATTTACAGACTGTCATTGTTGTAATGAAAGTAACAGAAATCTATCCAAATGTATTCATGCATTTTAGATAGTGTAGGAATTTATTTTGGGGCGACAGATAAACTGCAATATTCACTCCTTCTGTCATTAACCGAACTCGTGCGAAATGAACTTACCGATTTTGATTTGTTGGTACGGGGGGAGTTTAGCGTTGAGTGATTCGTAGCTGGTTTGTAAGCTCTCGTAGCTGGAGAGGAGGACGCTACATATTCCCCTGTATATTCGGCAGGCCTGCTGGAGACGTGGGTTCACTGTGTAACGAGACTAAACACACGGGGTACCCGTCTTAATCCAATCCAATCAAGTACATCAAACTCATTATGGGCATACGCACTTATCACCTATTCAATCATTCAACATACACTATTGTCACTTATTCCTCCGTCAGTATAAGCATACGCAGTTATCACAACTATTCTACCTTCAGTATGGGCATAAACAAATATTGCTTATTCTTTAATTTCTCTCCATAGTTTTCAATACTCTGCTTTTCTTTCATTATATATCTATACTATAAAGACAGTTTATTTATGTATATTAGAACTGCTAGCATCAGGAAAGCCTTAGTGGCGGTTGTTTCGCAGAGTAAGCTTTAGCACAGCTTTGGTTTTCATGCCAGATGCACAGTGCCCCATAGCATGGCGCCATCTATCGACCAATTATCGGCGATAGATGGTGCTGCGCTTTGCCCCTAGGGGTCAGCACGATAAAGCAGGACCGGATCCTGTGTTCTACATCACGCTTGGGGGCTGGAGGGATTCCGGTCACACCCTTGTTACTCGTTATATATGGAACGTTGTGCATTCTTGTGGCACAGACTGTGCTCTAGGGAATCATGGTAGATATTGTACATGAATAATGTAAGAAATATATGCGTTGATAGAGAGTCAAATGTTGCGTTAACATATCAATACCTGCGTATTTTGAAAACAAGTTATTAATTTGATCAATATAATTAAAAACGTTCATATATTGTTTTGAAATTCTGATTGAATAGGTCTAAATGTAAATAACAAACAAATAAACTAGAATCGCTGCCCTGTGGGGGCTTCTGTAGATGTGTGAAATGGGTTTTAAATGTTTTATATGTGATTTATTCGGGATACTTCAAGTTATATGCCTTGCAATCTTTTTCATAGGAAGGATAACATCACTTCAGATTTATATTATTACAACTCACCACAAAAATGGTTTATGGCGATTCCCTGAGCCTATTTCCTCTGAAAAGAATATGCTCGGTCCTAGGCTGATGCTCTTATATTACTTTAGAAAAAAGGGTCAATTAAATCAAATTTACCTCATTCCACTAATGAAACAGGGCCTTAGAACCTGGTTAAAACATCTTATCCCAATGGCATTCATCAGATATGCGATAAAAAAAGCACGAGCAGCAATGCTATAGCCAGAAAAAATAAGTTGATGTGCTTATCAAAACAACAGCTGATTTGAGCTGTTATATTGCTGAATGATAGTTTTTATACGTAATAATACGTAAGCGTAATAAAATAACCAGACCCATAACCATAAAAAGCAAGCTTTACATCTTTACCGTAAAGGTTTCGAAGATGACCTTAAAAATAACGAGGAATCAATTTAACGATGACCGTAAGACAAAAAAAAATCAATCAAATCACATGGGATTAAATGAAATGAGGTCTCGTCTCTTAAACTATAAGTAAGTTTTATTTATATTGTCTCACGGTTAATGACCGTCTGGAGGTTTTCCCTGTGAACCACAGGCCCATCGCCGTCTGCACCATCTGGTCAAGTGTCTAGAACATACAGACTTCTATGTATCTGGTGCATCTTGTGAATGTGTCTGCATACCATCACCACGGACAGTCTGCAGGCATTGCTCAGATTTAATACTATGCAATATGGTACTGAACTCAGCCATTGGAAAGCTTTCAAACACAGATCTTAACCTGTGTGAGATCAGTGATAAGAATAAGTTCGTCTTTTAGTTCTCTACACATACTCATAGGGGCTAAAGTTGGGTCAATCCCATCGCTGTCGTCTATCTATAACCGATACGTACGTAAAGAATAAAAAGCAGCACCAATTCACCCCCAGCCTGCTTATGATGAGAGGAGAACCGACTACTTTCAGAAACAATTATCTCCGTCTAACGTGCTTAGAAAGCTAGCAATCAAAATTATAGATGTATATAGGTTGAATGTATGGTGTTTGGTTGAATGTATATAGCTGACATGCCACATGAACTATTATTACTTTTTGTAAGTATAGAAACCATGTATTCTATGAGTAAACAGGCCATGGTATGCGATTCTCGATTTTGTTTATGATTTCCCACTTAAAACTGTAACGTGATATCACGGACCTGTACATGGTCAGACAAGTCCGTGGTGATGTATGTATTTATATATTACTAATAACAAAAATAACATAGCTTTGTTTTCATTCCTGGTTTATCAATCTACACTATGTACATCTTTACAGTTCAACATCTCCAGCCTAGTGGCTGTTTAGTTGTCTCTGTCTCTGTCTGTCCCTCTCTCTCATTTATCTTGCACCTCTTAGGGCCCAGGATAAATTTTATTGTCATCTATAAGATCACCTGTGCCATATGCTGCTCGGATATGCCATGCAGGTGACTTACCGTACGACCACAGTACGAGAGGAATGTGTGCCGGCAATGGTTGGGACTTTGCCGGCCGTTTCGCGGTAACGTGCTCCGTGCACGCCCAGCCGTCACGATCTGACCGCCTTCCGTGGTGCGTGCGGGTGTGCTGGCCGGAAGGGCGTAGGCATGCATGAGAATAATACACAATATTGACTGCTTTCAGAAACAAGCGGTCGTATGCTCCGAGGAATTGACGCGTAGTAGTATCAGAGCGCACGAGAGGATATTCCGCAGAGGCAACTCCGAGGAGGACACAACCGCTTTTATCTGAAGCCAGTTTTTATTGTATTTATTATCCAACTTTTCCTGACACGTGGGGTTCTGATATCAATTCATTCAGGTATGCACTATTTTTTCACACGCCCTATTTTTCCGTAGGCGCCGGCCTTTGCAACCCGGAGGATACAACACAACCGTATGCTTTGGATATGTAGGTCCACGCTGCTCATGAGTTTTATATGGACATTATATATTAGTTGGGTCATAAAAGAGAACCCTACTCCGTTATTAAGGAGAAACCTCATTTAAGGGGACGTCCCGCTTATAGAAAAATGTTTAGGAACAGAATTCATGTCCCCCTCTATCATATAGTTGAGTTTACCCAACTTAAAGGGACACCCCGCTTAAGGGGCCACTGGCTTGAGACGGAGGGTGTCGCTAACTTCACAAACCGCCATAGATTTGAATACCACACCTCACAGCTATCCTAGAGCTTGACGACCTAGTCCACACAGGTAGAGATTAGCACAGGGGCCCCACATTCATTACCGATGGGTCAATTACGTAAAACCGTCATACGTTTGTAGTGGAGGGGGCATGCCTATGGAACTAGCTTTGCAAAAGGGACCACGTCACGTAAGCACGCCGGCGGGATAGAGACAGGGGGTGGGGTGGGCGAGGGTGGGAGTGAAGCAGCGCGAGGCTAACCCGCAGGCAGTTGGTATAGTTTAGCCGCAGTCTTTACATTAGGGATAATTGGCTGACAAAAATAATACATATTCTTAAACCGTATCCGCAAAGTACTCCAAGGAAAGGACGCCATCATATCATCAAACACTCGTTTTGATTGCTATGATTAAAAAAATCAAGACGATTAAAAAATCAAGGGAATCTTTTTAATATATTATGATCCCACATTATAAAATTATGAGAACATATAATTGTACTGGAGGAATGCGCAGAGGCCTCTGTCCATCAAATATGTGTATCAATTTAAAAAATTTGATGTCTCTCATCTAGGTAAAAATATAGTAATAATATTATAATAGAATATATAACAAAGGTTCGATTTCACATAGTAAAACCCATCTCACTTTCTTCAAACCTTCACAGAATATAGTACATGTGTAGTACTACACATCCATGGATGTCTTAAAAACCATATGTCACAGTGCTTGCTTTTTAAAGAATTGAAAGAAAAAAAACACCAACTGAATGCCGTCGTAGCCCGCATCGGTTCTGTGGTCTCCTTTTTGAGTGAGTGAGTGAGTGAGTGAGTGAGTGAGTGAGTGAGTGAGTGAGTGAGTGAGTGAGTGAGTGAGTGAGTGAGTGAGTGAGTGAGTGAGTGAGTGAGTGAGTGAGTGAGTGAGTGAGTAAGTGAGTGAGCGAGCGACGCACGGATGGATGGGAGTGTATATGTGTCTGTGTCTGTGTTTAATGGGTGGAGAGGGGAATTTTTATGTAAAGGAGAGAGGTTATAGTGTGTGTGTGTGTGTGTGCATGTGAGTGAGAGAGTGTGTGGAATGTGGGTAATGGTGGGAGAAGGGTGGATATGATGTATTATAATTTGGTGGTGTTATCTTGCTTTGTTTATGATACTCCCTGAAACCTCCTGACCCCTCACACCCTCAAGACAGCGATATGCATACCACGTTAGTGGAAATAGGATTATCTTCTTTGCGGGAGTTTATGTCTTGATATATAACACAGGTGGTAGCCGACCAGATTAAATTCCATCCTGACCTCGGTGGTACTATATTCTATGCTTCTCATTTTTGTTTACTTTTCAGCATCGGTGGCTGAGCGAAGAGAGAAATAGGGTAGGCGTGTCTTCCCTAAATTTCCGATCAGCACAAATAACTACTTACTAAAATCATGGCAAGGAATCTACTGTCAACACCCCTGTAGTTAACTTGTAGAAATGTCGAAACAATATCAGAGAATTGTATTGATAAATAGCCTAAGAGATCATTTATAGATATTATCTTTAATGAACGTCTTTTCTGTTCCTACCTGTGAATGGGTGCAGTTGGTTAACAGGTCAATGATATATGCGTTAATAAGCGTCACAGCGGACGAGGCTTGAGAGATGCCCTTGTCAATATGTGTCAAACGACCAAAAGTTTTCCAAATACTAGAAACCCCAATCATTAAGTGTCACAGTGAGCTATACAGCCTATAGGCGTCAGTCAATACAGATCCTAACTGTATAGACACACAACAGGCCATAGTCACTACGTGTCACATTAGGCTATTTGGAGATCCCGGCAGCGATATTCCTCTGTTAAACTAAAAGGTAACCCACCTTAGAAACTAAAAGAAGCACATAATATGAGGAAAAGTCGTTACTGAGCCCGTAGCGAAAGACGTTTGAGGTCTTTCATGCTTGAAATAAAGAGTTCAATGATGAAAGACCGAGATCGTCATCGCTACGGGCTAAGTTACTACATCTCCTTATTATCATATCCATGGAAATCATTTTAAAAAAAACACACAAAAAACAAACAACCCCGGATAGTACATTATAGATGTTCGACTACAGATTTATAATAATATAGTAGTCTTTTGGCATTTCCGTCTTCAAGATGGATGGTCACGCCATCAGAAGTTCATGGATATCAGTTATAGTCAGAAAAAAGTGGAAATGTTTGTCATGAGGAATTTGCTGCAACAGAGCATGGAAAATCTTTGAAACTATATCGGTGTCTGACACAGCATGGGGATGAATGCCTATGGTAGGTTCAAACCGAATGATGTTCTTAAAACCTTGTTCTTACACAGAGAAACAAAATTTTATATCCTGAAACTGATAACATTAATTTCCATGGGAAATTGGAAAGCTGTCATCTCTGTAGAGTTAAACGTTATGGGGAAACTTACACTAAGGCTCCCTTTTTGAAGACATGTGCACATAGTGAACATACATCCAGTGATTTGCACTACTGCGGTTCAACCTGTTTTGGTCACCAGTTCATTTCCATTCGGTGCACTTGGCAGAGCTGTACCACTTCTGGCACACATGGGTCTAATGGACGTAGGGCTCATCAGGACCACAATATACACTCCCATAGGCACACACCCGCAGAAGCATCACCGCATTGTGTAGCGCATATTCAGCGGTGAGTTAGTATGGACTAATCTCCGCAGAGAAAGCAAGTGTGTCCCAAACGCCATTCGCTGACCAACGCTATACCATGGTAAATGCCTCTCGACGCTACTTTGGCGAAATTGGTTTGCATTGAAATACCGCGACCTGAAGTAAATGTTCGTGTAACTCTTTCAAAACGAGAGAAACCATACCTAGATGCTGTCCTCGGATTGCCTACTGAAGCAACTGGTTCATTACCGCTTGACATGAACTTAAGATTAACGGATTAAAATTCTGGTAGCAATTCAATAGTAACTTTGCAGAAATCGGAAATCCCATCTGGCATTGAAATAGAGCATAGACATTTACATGTATTTATATCAGACATTCTTTCAGTAGTCAATTTGAACAAAAGGCAAAGATGAATGCAGCGGTAACGCTGACCCTCTATGTGCAAGCTCTGTGGTGGTTTCACACAAGACACGTCCCACAGGTTCCTGACAAGAGACAAGGGTTAAACATGCTCCTTAAGGATGTGGCACGGAAGCGCTTTACCGTGTTTGCTAGCGTTCCTGGTCAGTGCGGTTCATCTCGTTGTATAGATGCTGTACAATTTCAGGATAAGTATGTTTCCAAGAACTAGCTATTTCCGCTAAATCATATCCTTGTTTTATGATGGCTACGCTTGTCATTTGAGAAAATATGTTTTCAATATTTTTTTCATGCATGTACTGTAGATTTCTGATGCAGTACAGTATTATCACCAGAGATTGGCTGACGGAAGGTGGTAACTCTTTTAGTGATCTCAGAATGCAGGGAAGAAAGGATGTCGCCAAATTGATGGAGCAGTAAGGTAGCGCCATTAACGTACAGGTGATGGAAGATAGTTGCAGGGAGGTAGTACCAGACAGGGAGGTAGCACCACTAACAAGTTGACAATGTAGGAAGGTGAAGCAGTTAGAACTTGCAATGTAAGAAGATGACTTTAGTTAGCGATCTTACAGTGTAGGAAGGTATCATAGTTTATGATTTAATAATGTAGGAAGGTACAAGAGTTAGCAAATCAGTAATGTACGAAGTTATCAAAGATAGTGATCTGGCAGTGTGAGGAGGCATCTGTCCTATGTAGGAGCGATCTGACCTTTGTAATGATCTGACATCCTAGGAGGATATTTAAAGTGGATTCAGGTAGCTTCGTGTCTAGTTCTATCAGTGCCTGATGGAGGGTGCTGTAAGGGATGGCTACGGCTTCCTTCATGGTCCCACCGGGGAACCGCGGACTGAGAAGCTACTGTGTGCACAACTCATTTAACGCAGAGGACATCAGATTGGATGGGGTCGGGAGGTATTTTCTCTCTGTTCTATTTGTGGTGCGGCCTAGGTCAGAGAGCATTCAATTAAAAATTGGTTATTGGTGGCCATCGTTATTTCTTGTTTTATGATAACCATTGTGACTTCACACACAACAAATACCATCCGTTTAATTTTCCGTGTGTTGGTTGAATGGTTAGTGAATGGACTTTGAATGCCGAGGACTGGACCGGGAATATGGTGGATCTTGCTGTATCTAATTATGCAATGTCATTTTCTGGTGACCTAGCATCATAATGACATGACATCTGATGTACAGCGTTACACCTCTAACAGTGTTAGTTACTCAAATTTCTTTTAAATTGTGTAAATGTTAGTGACCCTTTTAATACGCATATGAAGTAACCAAATGGGTAGTCAGGCTCTCCCTGGGCTACAATGCCCCACTGGCTCAGCATTACAGACTACCATATCATATGTGTCAAGCCAGTTACCCTGGTATACACTCTTTTATGGCAATGTCTATTAAAGCTATTAGCTCCTCTCATAATCCCCAATCCATACATAAAATTCCTGAAATAGCTACATTATAGGGACTTTTATGCATTTGTTCAAATCATAACACACAAACACAAAACTAATGGGTAAGGGGAATAATACACATAAACCAGATTTAATCTGAAAAAAGTTGAACGCATAGCTTAGGCTTATACAGGATACCTCATAACCGGTCGGTAAAACAGTTAAGGTTCAGTCCATACAAAATTTACGATGTACTCAATCCAGCAGATCAGGGGAAACAACCAGTAATAGGAAAGTGGGTGGTGAGTTGACAGTGCAGACCTGCTGGACTGGCTGAGTCAGTGGGACGACACAGGCAGCAGCGGCCAGTGTTGGCAAGAGGGCTGGGGACTTAATATGACGGGTCGGTGTGCGGCCTGCCCCATGGTCAATACGCATTACGGACACGACACCGGCAGGCGTTTAAAACTCTCCCGCCGCCTCGCCACCAGATGACCGAAGGCCCTTTAAGCTATGTAGCCCCATCGCTTCAGGCATCTCTCCAATAGAGGACGGAATCCGGAGAAGCAGCTTCGGAGAGCCGAAAAGCGAATATATGGGAAGAGGCATGAATGTGTAGTTATGTGGAAATCCGGAAAAAAAACCTGAAAAAAAAATCGTACCAACTAAACCGATAATCTATGGGTAGCGGTGTGAACGTGGGGTAGAATAATGTGACTGGGTCTGGGATTATAACGGAGGAAAAGTGCGAGCTAGGGCAGATAGTAAATCAGGAGAAAACATCTAACGGTAGGCGTATGAGCCAGGATAGGGGAGACAACTGATAAGGACGTAGGTTATCAATCTCTAATAAATAATGTGCAGTGATTAGAGAAATAGATCATATTAAAGTGGTGTGTGGGGCAGCCGGTGGTATCAACGAGTATGGCTAACTAGCTGGTGGTATCTCAGACAAAAGAAGAGAATAAGGATAGCTAAATTAAATTGGTATACTGAATAGAAACCTTGCATAGAAGGGGCGATCGTGAACAAATTATAACGGTTCCATATTCTGGCATAAAGATGGAGGCTAGCAATAGGGAATAGAAATAAAACTGAGAGCCAGACTGTGGAAAGTGGATAGAAGTGATATGGTTATTTGACCGGCGCAGGGTTCCAGCCTGAGGTTAAAGGTATGGCCAGTAGGTGTTAGGTTGGGGTTAGGGTGAGGGAGAGCGGCTTGGTACAGATTGATCCCACAGAGTGATGTATGTGACGGATATAGATGAAAATAAACTACAGTCATTCAGGGCACTGCGCGCACCGAGGGTGGGTTGCCGAGTCCAGACTCGTAAAACGCTATCGTCAAGTAGGGCACACAGGTTGGTAGCTGAGGTCAAAGAGGGCGTGTACATACGTTGAGTAAATGGGTGAGCAGTTACTGTTAGAAGGAAACCCACGAGATGGAAATAGCTTGGTCCATACTCCACCGAGTTTGACTGCAGAGAAATTCACGAAGCGAAGCTGAGTGAATTACCCTGTGATCAAACGAGGTTTCTGATTTTATCTCACCCCGTATAACATTATCTATAATGAATCTAATTTATAATGAATTTACAATCTAATAATTTATAATCTAATTATAATGAATCACCAAATTATTCATTGAGTATTGGGTACATGGACTTCACGGCCATGGAGTACGAGTTCCTAATGTTAAGCCTATGGAGAGAAATACCTGGGTGAGATAATATAGAAAGACATGGTTAGTGTGTCTGAATGGAATCTGTTCAGATATATTTCTGACCAAAATATCGAGGAACAGATGGAATTCAGACACACTCACTATGTCTTTTTATTAATATATACCTAGAAATCATTAAGAATACCATTCTACAACTGACTAAATAGGAGAATGAGTGGCCATGTGGTACAGCGGGTAGTATTACGCCACAGTGTGGATGAATGAAATCATTACTACTGAGGCATAAACCTGAGACATTCGTGCACCGGTATATAATAATAGGGAATACACCATAACAAAACATCACCCGTTTGAAGTATCTTTATGGATTTTGGGGTAACTTAATCACATACGATTATTCATTGCTCTTTCAATTGTATACATGTTTCTTTCATATATACATGTATGTACATGTCTCTGGCTGAATCAAAGAACTTCAAAACAATTTAGCGTGCGCATACTCTGTTTCTGAAAACAAAACCGTATTCTGTTTCTGGTTGTTTCTACGTCACGTTTATAACGCTACCTGGTGATATTGGAAACACTTCAAATAACAACCTTATAACAAGTAGGATGGAAAACGTCACAATTCCGTGATATCTAACTCATAACGTTTTATTCAAGTTTTGGAGAAATTGCAATGTCAAATCAGTATGGATTTAATAATGTCAACGTTTCAGAGGCGATTACCCCTACCTCAGGACAAACGGCCCTTATAACAAATCATCGTCTTAAAAATTCTGATGATGTAGGCGAGAGAAATCATGTAGGACAATATGCTCTTGTGATTTACTTCATACTTACAATGTAGCCATTCTTTTGCCATAATCCCCACCCCTACATCAACCCAGGTCTGGGAAATCAGGACTGAGATAGTGAGTAGATCCTTCCGTTTGCAGACATCCCATGGGAAGCACAATAACAAACCAAGCAGGGCCCTTTGACCTTTCTATCTTTCCACTCCGATTCCATCTAAACCATTGATTGCATGCCACCTGGTCGAGTGCCCTCCATTGGTCACATTATACACTACGAGTACGTATAGAACGACTTTATATCCGCCGAAACTGGAAATCAAATCAGAGGGCTTCTGGGGAGGAAAGTCACAAGGCCAAGAAGGACTGATAGCAAGGCAACCCGATATAAACACAACCCAGAGATGCCTGCTTTGCTTGGGGTACGGGAATCAATAGTGGCAAATACGCAGTGCTCCCTCCCTCACCAACTGCCTCATCCTCTAAAACATGAGGGACAGGATATCCGTCTCTCCTTCGTATCCCGAGCAGCTCACTGAGCCACGCTGCCAATAACCAGACCAGTTGGCAACTGTTGTGAGGTGCTCCATGAGAGAAAAAGCCTTAATTCAATTAAACACCCGCGGCTTGTCATTGAGGTCTCCGTGCCGTATTTAATCATTTGTTTTAATGTCCCTGTTCCCCTTTCTTATAGCCGGGTGTAACAAGAGCAGCCCAGAGAGCTGCTCAGAGGGACCCACGTCCTGGCCTTGGCCGCCGTATCCCCGAACCCACCAGTGTTGGCGCCCTTGTGTTGATAGATGACGAACCTCCCTTATCTGAGATAGTGACCGACGGCAGCCCTGCCCTCCGCCAACCCCTGATGGCGAGGCGTCTCCTGTCAGGTAGTGGGCAGTGGCGGCGGCACTGTGGACTGCTCCCATCACCCTCAGGCAAAAACAACACGACCCCACTGCCCCGCCGGGGTCGCCTTGTGAATGACTAGCTAGCAACCACATCTAGACAACTCAGTCATTTCCCGCCGCTAACACAAAAACGAAATAATCAGAAAAATAAATATGAAAGTATAGAGATAAATTCCGCAAGGGACTTCAGAAATATTCCTTTGCCAACAGTATTTGAATCTAGAATTGTAATATGACCTTCAAAAGGTCGCTCACAAAATCAATAGGAATGGTGGCCACGTTTCTGGAGTGGTCGCCTGACGGCGCTGAGTGTGGCCGGAAGTCTTCAATCTACCTCACGGATGGCGAACCTTCCGTGGACGCCACACACGCCAACTGATTTCCGCCGGAGTTCCTTGTCAAACCCAAAGGAAGTTATCAGTTGAATATTTTATCTACGTTGGTAGAAAATCCTGTTTAAAACGGTAAAGAACTATAGACTAGCAGGAGTTGTGTGCCAAGTGTAAGGGATATGTAACACAGGGATGGCATTTATCTTGAAATCATACATCTATGTTAATATGAGCTGATTTACGTTAAGAAATTATCACCAAATGACTCGCGAGAAAGACAAGAATTCATAGGAACTTCCAATAGATTTTTCTCTACTGGATGACACTACTGAACGGTGTTACCCTCTATTTAATAATAAAGGGTATTTGGTAGTAGGATTTAACTCGCGCTAGGCTAGCTAGCACTAGACAGTCAGTCCCGCACCAGGCTGGTCCAGGGTGAAGCTGGGGCAATGAAATAACACTCACCAAAGGAGATGAGGTGAGAGTCGAGGTGCTGATCCAAGGCCAGCTCTGCTCAGCTGGAAATGAGAAAATGAAGGGACCTGAGCCGAGGTCGGCCGGCCATGAACCCCCAGCTTGAACTCATTTTTCTATGAGCTGCTCACTGAGAGCAATTCCATGTTCAGTCTGAGCTATACTCTGCAGCACCATCGTAGTACATGTACTGTATATTCATATCGGTAAAAATAAAAGAACTGGAATTGAGAGCGCTCATCTTGCTCATTGCTTGCTTCTTTGCAATGCCTCCGAGCCTCGATAGTAGTGCAATCACCTCATTTGCGAAGTGGGACATGTGGAATACGACCACTGTATCAATGCCAATGCAATCTGACGGTAATAGTGCTACAGGCGCATTGCATGACGGAAGCAAAGGCACTTAATGGAGGGATATCATATGCATCTTCTATCGAAGTCAGTCATATGTTCTTGTGTGGAATATGATGTTGGCGTTTCTCTCAGAAACTGGATTTGAAATTTGCTATTATAATTCAATATTAATATTTGCGCATTTCTACTCAGTGCAGGTTGAAATATGTAAACTGGGTCTACTTGATATTCATGCTTGTGCATACCATAAGCTGCCGTCACAGAGAAATGACATTTCTCAAACGCAAACTGAAATGCTGACTCTCTTTCATAATATTCCCGTCCCTAGAGTTTTAACAAAATTACAGTATCTAATATGCTTCCATTGATTATACTTGCAAAGAACACTAATGTAGCTATTCATCCTCTATATTGTCTGAGATGACTATGCATGAACACAGGGTGGGTCACAGCTCACCACGCACGGGATTAATTCCAGTACGAGATATGACCGTAGCAAACGTCTCCCGCGGGTTCTTGGTCTGTTTTCGAACACTTCATTCCCGCTGTGCTATCTGCCATGGCCTGCTCTGTCGACATCAGCACAATATTCCACGCTCCAGGCAGACATATGGTAATGGCCTATATGGTCTGACAACAAACAGAATTGATCTTTTTTTACCAACAAAGGGTCTGCCGTAGGAAAGATCCATTCACTCAACACTGCCCCGAATGTCAGCTTTTAGAGCTGAATTTCTAGGCATGGCCAGAGGCCATTTGTAGCTGATTTGACACTGAATAAAGGTACATTACCGGAGATCGAAACAAATCTATGATACATATTGGCAAGAACTTTGTGAGAAGCAAGCACATTTCCTATATGCTAAAGCCAAAAAGTAGTTCCCTTTACCATCGATAGATGGGTTTGTGTATCAGACCTTAGATGCAGGCAAAATGGTCACTTCCGGTCACAATGGCAACAGAAACTGTTTAAAATATTTTGGTCTTGAAATCCTCCTCATTTGGAAATATATATCGTAAATATCAAACAAGCATTTTCTCATGTATGCTGGGTTTGAATAGAACGTACACAGTTTGTTGAAATAGGGCACGTCCCAGGAAGTGTATTTGCAATCCTTTCAATCGAATGTCTACACATCAGAAGACTTTAAGGGGAGAATTGCATATTGCTGCTCCCCATAATTACTTGCATTACCTCCTGAATCCTTCTCTCGACAATTTATATGCAGTTACGCCATGTCTAGCTAACTCCTTCCCCATTAGTGTATAAGATTTACATACGTTATGCTAGCATGTTGACTACAACAGACGACACCCAGAAAAGGCTTTGATGGCCCAGGACGAATGTACTTCCGGTTGCTGGTGAAACGAGCAGGAGCCTCACTAGAGACGTGCCAACCGTGCCATAAAACACGACCGAGCAGGTCAAGACGACGCCTCGAGGCGGACAGGACCATGAATCAGCTCGCCGGGCTACTCTCCCCCAGTCCCCGCCTTCCAAATGAGCAGAGCCAACCTGACCCGAGCTTAATGGAGCTCCCAGTAAGGTCACCTTTAATGATGATCGCATGGATCACAGCTCCCACTCACACATCTCTATATCCAACTAGGATTTAGTTTTCAGAAGGCCCACGAAGGAGTAAAAACATTATTTCCCTTAACTGATATAGAAACTAGAGACCGTAACGATGTTTGACTGCAACAGTATGAGCAAATACCTATTTGTCGAATCTTGTTTCTTCGTTGAAGAATTAAAATCATCTACTTCAATATAAAGCTTTCCTCTCCTCTAAAATGTTAGTGTATGGAAAGAGTATATGACACGTCCAACACAGAACTAAAGGATACATCTAGGAATCGGTCTACTATCCCATATTTGATATGCACGGTTTTGTTATAAACGGTATTATGGTACTGGATTCTCCATAAAGGTGAAAGCCTTTCATGTTGTCACACCCTTTTACTCCCCTCTCTTCCCTCTCCCAAGGTTCTCCTGACAGCGCTACTCCCAGTGGCACCCATTTCCCACAAACTATATTAGCATTGCCGACTTCAAACAGAGACTCTCTCAGCTGCATTATTCCTGGCTCACCCGGAGGATGGCGTTATGGTACTGGCAAGGGGGCACAGCTATTAAAAGACGTGAGGCTAGGAATAAACAGATGGCGTGAACTATGCAGCGTGTATTGATACTGAGACCGGTGTTTGCCTCAACAACTAATAGTAGATGCAAATGTTATTCATAAAAAAAACCTATGAATCTTTCCATAGTGTTAAATCAAATTGATATCGCTTGGAATACGTTATATTCCACAATATATCAGTTGCTAGACGGCGATGACGTCATCAGGGCTACACAGTGGCAGTGATTTACGCATCCCAAGACACATTGGCAGTAGCAATAGTCCGTTGCTCAGTGTCTAATGTGCATATACATACATGCATGTTTGAGGGGAAGTAAAGCATACTCGGATGAGAATACAAATGTGTTGAACCCACTAATATCAAATAGACAAACTAGCATCGTCGTATTAGTCTATACGGGTCTCATGGCTCTGTCTATCCCTGCGGTGACTACGGCTCGACTCCAAACCTGGATTACTGGAGGCGGGACCTTACACGGATACGGCCCTCAGTAAGACCTGCGGTCACTATTCCACATTCCTCATTTTAGGTATCTGCCAGCTACAGGGGATAAGGGCGTAGAGGAAGGCAGCAGCAGCCACCATCCAACATTTCTCCCGCCAAAGTCAGTTGAGTAGCTTCATATCCCTGTCCTCTTTTTCTCAGATGAGCACGTGGCCCAAACCCCCTGGAGTAGATACTGGCAGAGGGTAGACAGGAATCCTCTGTTATTGCCCGGGGGGTATTACCCACTGAGGTAATACTGCAGGGAGTTATATGATGTCTACTGTCATCCCCCTCCGACGCCCTGCTACCAGTGCACTGTGTCCATGCAGTATGTGGACTCAATATGATTTAAGCGACAGCAGTCGTCTACCACTTGCATTGTAATTCTATTAATGCGGTAGCACAAAAAGAGGAGGCTGATATTCTTGGGCATCACACGGGAGATAAAAGCGCGTTTGTCGTGACTGTATTTAAATGCGGCAGGTGATGATTGTTAGCGCTTACCGCGTAGGAGATAATTGAATGCTGTTCCTTCCCAAAGGTCAGGTCTAAATTCAGATGACATTAATTCATGCCTTTTCTAAGTGTCACCGGGTGACCATCCTTTGTTTTCTTAACACACACACTTCGAAGAAGTCTACATGAAATGTTCAAAGCACGCATAGTGATAAAGTGAGACTATTCAACTTGAAATGCCAGATGACGGATAAGAGTATTAAAAGCTGACCGGTTAATAAAATTTGATATTCTTCAACATAGGTGAGCCGCCAATATGATAAATACACAATATTACCATGATTTTTATCTGTGTGGCCGTATTCTCCGCGTTGTTGACGAGTATTGCGTAGCGTCAACTACAAGGAGAATACGGCCACACAGATCGAAATTATGGTAATATTGTATTTATTACTCACTTATTTTTAGATTTAAGCAATAAATATGATCGTTAGAAAACTTTTCAACGTAATTAAGAAGTTATGTTTGGGACTACTTTCATCTCAAAAATCCGTATCCTCCTAGGAGGGTACGGAGCTCCGTATCCTCCTCAGTAGCGATCTGTAATCTCCATAGGCTTAGTATGGAGACTCCGTATCAGGTGGGTAATAATAAATAAATAATTATACAGTTTGGGTAAAAACACCATTGAATTATACTTGTGATTGTCTATTGCGTATGTTTTGTTTATGAGTAAAAGAAAGTGTACACACACTGGAAATTTGAAATATACTCTTCCGATAGAATATTTTTGTGTTTCCGCAAATTATACTTCAATGGAAACGTTTTTCTTTAAATACAGAAACGCTCCACTATGGTGGTCAAGTATTGGTTCAGCGGACTGTGCGACTACTAGAATGGGCTTGGTAAACAATATGGATTTGCCTTTGTGAAACAGCTGGAAGAGCTGAGGAAATATACTTGTTGCTGGATGCTGCCAGCTGCTCTTGCTTCGTCAAGGACAGGCGTAACTAAGAAGTCTTTGGATGAGCATTGTTGTCTCCGTCAAATCTGGCTGAACAGGAATGAGAGACCGTGGTTGTCCCAGTCGAATTGGACTTCATGGGAAATTCGCTGACCATGGTTATCTCAAATCTGGCTTAACAGGAATCTGACAGATATTTGTCGTTTCAGTCGAATCTAGCTTAACAGTAACCTGACTGACCATGACCGTCTCAGTCGAATCAAGCTCAACAACAATGGCTTAGATCTGAGTTGGTATGTGCAGCTCAGTCCTCAGGAGTTAGCTGGAAGTGTCAGACCCGGCCCAGTGAGAGCAGGTCAGTTTAATATGAGAAATATGTCAGACCTCGACTGTGACAGCAGCTCATTCCACTCTGGACAGATATGGAGAGGTCAGTTAAGTTAGCAGGAATGTGTCGGGCTTGGACCGGTGAGGGCAGCTCAGAGATAGTAGGAATGTATCAGACCTGGATCGGTGTGGACAGCTCATTATGGTTAGTTTGCCTGAACATGTCAGACCTCTAACCGCCATGACTAGATTAGTTGGACCTCAGTAATTGAGGGAATACCGTTACATATGACACAACAGCAGTATATGAAAATTGGATTCACAGGTAACACGAACATCTAACCCTATAGGAGCAACCTTTTCATATTTAAGCTGAGAAAAGTGAGGGTAATTCACACACTTGTTGTCAGTTTTATACCTGGGCATATAGATATACGCTACACAGTGAGTGCCAATCTGCCATGTAAGGCCATACAATATTGATGCCTCTAAACTTCCATGTCTTTCTGATTGAGGCCACAAGAGTAATAATGTCATATATCGACAGAAAACAGAGAAATCCACGTGAGGTTTATATCAACCACCAAAGAGGGTAATTAATATGTCATTGTCTGGGGAATACTTCATACCTTTGAACTGCAGAAGTTGTGGACAGCTAAGAACGAAAGTGCAAAATAAAAGTGTCGGTTATCAGCAGCATCTCATCCGAAAACATTGTCTTTCTTTTATTCTTTTGGTCCGATGTGCTTTTACGTACCACTTCATTTCGTACATAGTTTGACCGCTGGTTAGTGGATGAGGTAGCTTGAAGGAGTGATAAGTGAATTCGGAAATTGAATAACAGGTTACCAATGGACGGCTTCTGACTCAATCTGACCCAGGAGCTTCTGCTGGAGAAGACCATGGAGGAGGAGGACTCCTGCCGTAATTGCCACACCCAAAGGCTAAAAAACAACGGGGCGTGCACTGCCCTCGCCTCAACGTGTTTACTCCAGACACAAATGTTACTGAAGGCAATTTACATTGTTTTTAAAAAGGCATCCAGCTAAATATCTCAACTTTCGCCCAGGTTTGACTAGCTTTGCGCACGCCTACATGGTTCATTTTTAGCTAGGGACAAAGGGTGGAAGTTCAGAATATGAGATTCTGCCAGAAAAAAAAGTCCATTGCAGCTGTACCACTGGGTCGTATGCTGATAGCAGAGGACAACTACACTGCGATGACAAGTATACGGTTCTTTATGAGGTACTAAGAATTCTGAATTAACTCCCATTCTATACACATGCACAATGCCACATGTATATCAGACATATATATTCATATCGTACATCTACATCTGGAACGCATTCAAAGATGGGTGATTGTATTGAATATAACGATATCCACACGTCGCAAAAAAACTTAGATTAGAGGCATATCTCCATTGATTCATCTATTATTCTGATTGTCCCACGCACCCTCTCACATCTACAGCACCTTCCAACAGTCTTCTAGATCAATAGGCTTCTCTAAGGGATTCCCAAAACAGGTTCCAAATAAATGTCCTACGTAATGGTCTTATCTGTAATGTCACCAGTGATATCTAGAAATTAAGAATGATGATGGAGCAACAGTCCTTTAATATATATTTTTACAAACCTGCAACGTGGTTTATTGCACAAAAGAATCAGATTATTTGTGTTCATACAAGTCATTGCAATTGCTCGTGACAAGCACAACCTGCAACAAACATCAATTCGGCTCTTTTTTCTCTGGTCATTAATTGGCGCCTACCCCGGGTAAAAAAATTAAAGAACGCGTGAGAAAAAAAAAGTGAAGGTGGTTGGGGAGAAAAAAGGACCGGCACCGATCGAACCCGGGGAAGGCAATAAGCTTACACACATAGAATCGAGTGGCCAGAACACTTGAACATAATTAATAACAATTACAACACGAGCTTTGTTGTCTGTGAGAGCTAATTAGAACTGGTCCTAATTGGCTCCATTTGGTGGGCAGTACAATGGGTGGGAGCGAGCTGCTCTGTGCTGCTCTCCCTGTAGTGTGTTTGGATGCTGGAGAAGGTGGCCGTGCTTCGCGGCTAGTCCCAAGCCGAGCCTCCGCCGCCGCTACCGCCCGTGAGTCGGCCGAGTGTGAAAGCTGGCAGTCGGGTGTGTAGCAGCCAGATAAGGGGGTTCCGGCCCGTGAATGGGCTCATCAGCCTGGCCGTATCTGACGCTATGGGAACGGAGACCAGGGAGGGAGGGAGGGAGGGAGTAGGGAACAGAGGGAGCGGCACCGAACTCCATGCCGGTCTACATAAAGGCCCATTTAGAGCACAAAAGAACAAACGCCCCATCAGAGAAACGAGGGACTTCTTTGGGGATAGAAATGGTGGGGAACAGCGCCTGGAATTGCGCCTGAGAGCAACTCATTTACTATAGATTTACACGGTCGTGCTCGTTACAAAAGAGACGGTGCACATACTCACTATAGTTATATATTTCAAACGCCGATCTATAAGCGTTATATATCTTGAGCAGATTTAACAGCGCAACAGTGGCTCAACCTGAGCGGCAGTGGGTGTTTCTTCCTTTGGTACGAATGAAATTCAAATGCAGAGACATAGTATCCCTCTTATTGTAACAAATGAGTTTCACCTTTTTGTAGTATTCTCCGTGGCAAAAAGACATGTCGCATTCCTTTCTGCGTGACAATATATGTCACCTTTTTTCAGGATACAAAAACCATGCCAACTCGAAAATGGCTGACAAGGTTGGCGCAGTCATAAAGGATATGCAAAAAGCTGCATCAACTCTTCCATTCTATTGCTCAGATCATTTTTTACCTAAGTCAACATTCCTCCTGATTGGCAGGCAATTTGGCGACATTCCTCCTGCTTATCAATCCACATATATGTGGGCCCGGTTTTCTAGAAACGTCAGAGAAAAAAAACCCACACCTTACAGAACCTTTTTTCATACAAGTAAGCTACACAAAAATACCCCAATCTGTGCGTAGCTATGTATATACAGTAAAACCCCGCTTCTGAGACGGAATTTTTTCTCTCTATCAAGAGTTTATTTTAACCCCGATTAAGGAGTCACTCCGCTTCAGCGGACAGTTATTTTGGTACAGAATGCTCCTTAACCCCGCTTCAGGGAACACTTTGGAGGGAAACCTTATGAAATCTAACGGGACAGTGTGGAGACAAAACTCCAGATTATCTTGATTACTTGTGAATGGTATTTGTGTTAGGCGGGTAGACTGGTGTCTAAACAATCAGACACCCGGCAACGGCCTGTGTATGCTCCTGTAGGCATCAGGTAGGTGTCTGTTGGGTGTGTGTGTGGTTAAAACAGTGTCTCTAAGCCATGGTATCACCTGTATACAATTATTACATACTATATAGCATAACCATCAGCAGACTGAAAACCCCGCTTAAGGGAGACACCCCACTTAAGGGGAAACCCCGCTTAAAGGGAAACATTGCTCGGAACGGATGGTGTCCCCCTTAGGCGGGGTTTTACTGCACTGCACTGATAGGTTGACAAGCTGATAGGTTCGTGGGTGCGCAGGGTTTTGAAACCAGTTTTTCCCCACCATAGTATCCTGAATCAAAGTCCTGTTTATCATACTGCTTCCTCCCCCGATCCAGGGCCCCTTGGCTGTAGACCACTATAGCTGGCGTTGTCCTCAATTCGCACGGGGTCACTCTAAACGGATTTGCATGACGCTCCAACAAGCAATGAACATGGTCTAGCCCGCCCAGATGTGGCAGGCCTTATCAACCGTGCGCCGCTCACTGGTGCCCTGGTTCGCGACCCTACTGGCCACCCCGTCCCCTCCACTTTAGCAGGCCTGGCAGAACGCGAGCCGAAACATGCCCGCCCCTACCCTCACCAGCCAATCCCTACAAAGTCCTCCTGTAGCTAGAAACCTACTGGAGGGCATTGTCAGTCTCGACGCTGCTGGGGGTCATTTGAGGGGCAATCGCTTAACTTGGCAGTGGGACCCCTGTGGTCCTTACCACCTGACCAACTGGCATTCTTTGCAATGCCACATCCCCTCTACCCACCCCTGCTGTGTTCGCTATTCAATTAAAAAAAGCCGTAGGAGGAGGAAACGTACATCATCACCAATATCAGACTGACTGAATATCACCAGGATCCGGACAATTGGACAGTAGAGCAGCAGGATCAAGCTTTAATAACATGAGCAGACTTGTAAGCCATCATGAACCACTTAGTTACCACTATTTTGTTACTTAGCCTGGGATGCACCATTTTGCCACTCGGCCAAGTCTTTGACCTCGTGTCACTCAGCGTAGGTCTCGTAATTTGGTCCCTAAGCCTCGTTACTGTCATTTCAAGGTGTAATCTAACGGAAAAGTGTACAAAAAATATGAGGGGTTTCTGCCAATTCTCCCCATCACCTGCTCAGCATCCAAATGGTGTGTCGCAAGCTATGGACGTCGAGCACGGCAAGTGGCAATATGCAATTTCCGTTGCATTCCCGTTCGTTGTTGGACGCAGCGCCCCAGGCAGATGGGTTCAGGGCCCTCCGCGCCCTTCTCCTGCGCCTCCACTGGACAGCCCGCCACGCCACACCCACCCTGTAACCCCGCCCCATGTCCATCGTACATTACCTAACACTATCCCATCTCCCGGCTTCTCTTCAATAGATGTCTCTGAGAACTACTGAGCACCGAATGCTGAGGTACCTGATCCCGCTACTTACAGCCTAGTTTATAACCGTGCGTACACCTTTACGCTCGGTAATCTTAGCGACCGTGACTGGAGACAGTAGCGTGGATTATGTAAAAAGGATGGTTTTCTAAGTAGGTTCATCAGTATGAATATGAGATTATAGAAGGCCATATGATTCTAACCAGGTGATTAATTATATGATTAAGGATAATGACTGATTGTCGTTTGCAGGATATATTTTATTCCTCTGACGTGGATCATATCTATAATAGTAATAAATAATCAATAATTGGTTTTATTTGACTGTATTTAGCTCTTCAGGATAATTAAAAGATCCGTGGTTTTTTTTACCATCACCACATTAATATCTCAATGCGTTGTTGGAATCAAGAGTAAACAGCTTAGTTTCGTTGATTTGGTAATCTTTGTTATAAAATGACTGTCTATGCGGATTCGCTCTAACAATCAAATTAGTGTCTCTCAATGCAACAACGGGAACTTCTTTTTTTACGTGTATATTTGTCTGATTAATGCAGGGACAGACAATCTGTTCAGATACATTAATTCCTCTGTGTACGGCAAAAGGTAAGCAGGTCATCTATTTGAATGACGGTAGAAAAATGAATAAAGTTTGTGTTTTACTTACAGGGCCTGTGGCGGCTGGCCGAGCTCCAAACAACACGGACTCTAACGTGGATTCCGGTCCTTTCACCCATCCGGACTTAGGCTGCTTGTTGAGGCTACAACAGAAAATTAGGTTATTGTCAATATTTGACTTATATTGCGCTGTACCTGTGTTGTAGTTGGCATGGGTGGAATATGTTCATATGTACTTCACCAGCTGCCAAGCCTGTTGGCTTGTAGACAACGGCCAGTCAAAATCCATCGGTGTTATTTATATAGTTAAATAAGTGAACGTGTGATATGTGGCTCTAATAGGACTCATGCAAGGTTATGCCAAGCGATACTTAACATCAACCACCGGGTGCCTAAGTAAAGTTAATTATTTATCAATTCTACTGATATGAAATTAAGCATGTCTACATATTAAATGGGTAGCCAAATTTTATCAAATCGTAAAGGAACCAGCAACTTATCAAACATAAAGTTATGTTCTTATTCATCAACTTGTAATATATATTTGTTAAAGCCCAGAGCTTCAGTAGCTTTTAAAGTGAAGATGAGTCTTAAGATTGAGAACAATGTTAGATGCCTGTACAAGTCAGACCAACACCCAGACATTCACACCGTGAGGCACCACTTGTCATTACAGCGCCGACATGCTGCTTGCTCCGACCAGCCCCAGTGTGGGTGTAGTTGGTACTAAACAACTGGCATGCTGCGCGACGTCACGGTCATGCCATTCGCGTCACGGTAATGACAAATGTGTCTGTGAATCAATCAATGAGTCAATCCAAAAGAATGCGGCCAACTTGGAAAGAAACAACACAAAACAGTAAAAAGACAGAACCTGCTGCATAAATTGCTCGCAATTCCAACAGGGACATAAGGCATCCTTAAAAAAGATAAGGGGAAAAAGAGAAGAATTCATTATTTCTTACGAGCAACCAGCGCAAGGGCAATGCAAGGTCATGCAGGGACTACGAGGCACTGGACACAAAAACCTGCGCAATGTAAAGTCATATAGTAAACGTCTAAATGTTCAAGGAGATATCGCGGAAAATGCAGTAGCGATTGAAAATCAATACCACTGAAGCCAAACACCCTAGCATGTTCAACAGCCAAATGCGGGTGTCAATCTGAATGTGGCTTTAGAACACGGCAATGGCTGTGGGGCGCTGTGGGATGGGGCTCTCAGATACAGTTCTCGCCGGAGAAAGCGCCCCTCTCCGACGCTGTGACAAGGCAGGGATTAACGGTATTCTCCCCCCACATGTCGCTCATCTATAATGTAGAATCAAAAGACTCCTTACGGGAGGTGAACTAATTTCCAATCAATCTACTGCTAAATGAACCAGAGCAACGCGAATCCATCCCTAATTACGAGTTAATAGATTGATCGAATGTGTGTTTTGGCCTCTCTCGTATTCGTATTTTTTCCCTCAGCTATCTATCGACACAGACACGTTTGTAGAATTTAAACCGAGTCTCGTTCAATATTTAAAGGCACTGCTTGTTACAAATCCCCAACACTAGTTCTGAATGTGTTGTGACTGAAATTATTCAGTAGACTGTTGCACTGTGTTGTATGCATGTGCATCGACATGTGATGTAGAACATTCATTTGCATTTATTATCTATTCTCGAAGCATTAAACAAAAATGAAAGAAACGTGTATCTTACAAATAACTGGAGGTGAGTCTTAAACTTGTGTTTTACAGTATCCAATGATATTCACACTAACGTAATGGCTGTTAATTCAAATGGGATATCTTAGAACTGAATGTATGCGGGGAAGAGAAGAGGGTAATGGTTCAAGTTACGGTTAACTTTTAGGACCAGTCTGTGTTTAAGATGATATGTTCCGTAATTTAGAAATCCATATATTCCGAAAATATTTTAAACGTATAGAACAGCAGATTTTTCAAATACAAACTTTGGATTTCCATAACTTATCTCAATGTGGGATTTTGAAGTTATTTAGACATTTTATCTGATCGAATATTGAGATAATTAAAAACGTCTTGAAGAAAAACAAGGACTGGTCCACACACTAAAAGCCACCCGTAGTAATGCGCATCTGCCAAAAAGACAGCAAACCCATTCTCAATGCTGATATCTTAGTGACGACCGATACCTTTTCGCCACCCACATCCTGACGGAAAGAAAAACAATAAAAACGTGTGCCTCAAAGAAAACCACTCAGGTTACATAAGGCAAATGATTCAGAAACAGGCATTAAGCGACAATTCTGGCTCACAAATGATAAGTATTTACAAAATGGTCTGTAAATAAAAACGTGTGTATACGTGTGTCTGACGAAATGACAATGATCACATGGAAAGTGAATTGTATTTGTCTTAGCGTATATGGCTTCAAGGTAAATTTATTCTTTCCCGATAAACGCGTAGAAAACTGTCAAAGAGTTACCAGGGGCTTCATTGTGTAGGCAAAGGAAAGAATTGCTATATACATGCACCTAGACACCCCGACTACGAGTTAGGAAGTTCTATATATACCCATCCTCCCTTTCCGATAATTCCCCTCTCAACATAACAAGCCACGGTGCAGCTTAGCTACATTTACTTATCCCTCTCTCTACTATCTTTAGGCACTAAAAAGTCTTGTATGTTCAGTAATCTTAATGTTCCCTCTAGTCGCGTTTAACGCTTATGTGACAGCACCTAGCACAGCAGAACGTGGGGAGAACATAGGCGGCAGACGACATTCGATTTTCACTGATGAATGTAACAGCCTGGGTTTACATTGGAAAGAAATTTTGAATCAGGATTACAAAGCTGCATATCTGATTTTTGAAATCAAGTATAACAATCAATATAGCCTCAAGACACTATGAGAACTCCTGTGGGAACTGCTGTATGGAGTTAACATCTGAGTCGATAATGGGAACTTCCAAAATGGCGAAAAAGATTGCCATATATATCTACCCAACATTATAGATAACTTTACAATCAATAATCAAGGTAAACCAACAAGAATGCCAGAATAATAAGTTCCATTCAAACTCTGTATTGTACAGACATTTTACGATTCTCTGTTTTGGCGGCAGCATGGATTCTTGGGGTGGCTCTGGACCATAACACGGAATCAAGTTTTGTTGATACAGCAAATATTCGCTGTCTGGTCAAACATGATGTGTCTCATCTCACAATGACATCCGGCCACACCAACACCCACTCTCTATTTGCACCCTCTTCGACTGTAACCACCCTTTAATACTTATCATGCCGTCGCTGGCAGTCCTAATTCACCGATAGGATCGAGGATACATGAGAATATTTGAACTAGAATCCCCAATTCCACTACTGAGACGTATGCAATTATCATAGCAGCTTTGTAACAGGAAATTTGTATTCAACATATCTATTTCGCTAATCGGTCAGCGACCCAACCTAGAGTTTAATACACTGAACAGATAGGAGAATCCTCTAAACGCAACGTTCTACAGATACGTGTTGTTTCACTGATCTAAATCTAATGCAACTGTCGATGGTAAGTTATGTTCATTCCCAGACCCACGTCTGATATTATCCAAACTTATGTGTTAAAAGGGAAAACTCCAATAGATCCTATACCCTACGCACGAAGATATGAAACGGGAGTCCTAAAATAACAATCTACGCATACGAAGTTAATAAAGTTATTTTCTAATATGATAATAAAAGAAATGTGATTCGAGAATATAATTGCACAGCGGGATCACCCCATTTTAATTTCTACCAATATGTTCCAAAGCTATTGTCCAGTAGCACGAATCCTAATATCTTTAAAGTGGGAAGCGACAATACCTTTTATATGATTTTGTTCAAACGAGGTTCTATTGATAAGTGCGGATACCTAGAGTCGGGAACTAAACGGTGATTTAAATTGCAAGGGCTTAAGGAAAGAGACCTAGGGCAATGAATAAAAAAAAGAGGTCAGAATATCTCAGATTGTGTCACACTGGCCCGGTGTATAAACCAAGGGCATGCCATGGACATCTACAAAGGCAAGGCAAGTTAGACCAAGGGTCCTCGGAAGAGCTTCAGTTGTACGTGTAGCTATTTGGCCAGAGAATATTCCCTTTTAACATCAATCAGCAAGCGGCAAAGCATGGATGGGAGCTACCGCTGTTTACGTTGAACGGCACCAAGCTTTGAAGTCATGCCTTTCCCATGAGGGCCACTATTATAGGAATTGCATCCATTTTTCATAGATGAATTGCTAGAAACAGAATGAAAAAAGAGGGTAAAACCGTAGTATCTACATGTCCAAACGACCAAGTAAAGGAGTACCACTTCTAAAAATGTCAGTTATGATGAAGGTACGTCTCTATATAAACATGCAATGATTTGATTTCCCTCCGTTCCCTTAGCAAAATCTTTCAGATGCATTGGTCTAGGCAACTAGGGATAATAAAGGACTACTATATATAGACGTGCTCACTGTTCGTAAATTCAAAGTGTGTTTTTATTCAGTGAAGATGCCAGGCAGTAGACAGCACTTCTTTGGTGTGAAAAGTTAAACAATCCCAAAAATAAATTACTTTTAGTTCGCGACCTTTTCTGATAGTCATTTCGAGAAGAGCGAGAGCTCTTTGTGGCGGGCAATCACCGTCAGGATACAGACAAACTCGTTCTCCACATTCTGACCATATTATGTTCAACTTTCCACAGGGCAAGACAAAGTGTTGAAATACTCAAATACGAAGATCAATTCACGGATTAGAATAGATCATCTCCAGAGGCCAACAGTGCTTGGATTTTCTTTTTTAGTTTTTCCTTTTTCTTTTTTTGTGTGTGTTGGGAATTCAAGTGGTTTTCCAAAAAGGAACTTACCATCCTGGGTTCATTCCTGGCATGCTGAACAGGATACAGAGAGAAGTTAGACTACAAGAGCAAATGCCTCATAGCAAGTACGTTAGACTTTGGAATTTAGAAAAGTGCGGTTTTTTTAACAGCCGCATGCAGATACACACGAATATATATGAGTGCAATTTTTGTTGCGAATTATTATGGGATTAGGCTTGACGACCTTTACAACAAAAGACGTCGCATCGGAAATAATGTCTTACTGCTTCATATTGAGATTCACAGTAGAAGGAATTGATATGGGATAATCATTTAGCATGGGGAAACATTGCAGAAAGTTTTGGTCAAAGTCGTTGTTCTCCACTAGTTTGATGCGAAGTGATATGAACGAGGCGGCAGCCGAGTGAATATCACGAAGCATTCAAACGAGTTGGAGAATGACTTCTGTATTTATCTCACCCCTGTACACACACAAAAATGGATGACACTGAGGATATAGACCATAGAGAACGGGCAGCCATACTCGTAGGGGCATGGAAAACGAGTTTCCAATGTTAAGCCTATGGGACAAAAATACCAGGGGTAAGAGAAAACCATTTTACGGCATATAGGACTAGCTTTTTCATTTACAATTCATTTCTTAGTTTACGTAGTGCTTAACGTTGATATTGCATGTAAGACCTTGAAATTATTCAATGGAGAACACTAGGTTTAAGAGATTGCACACCACCTGATACCACTGAGGAACGACTAAAAAGCATCACCAGACCATTGCCTGAAACTGTCCTAATAACAAAACATGGTACAGAATCTTTGGCATGTCATTTGAGTTTCATTTGATGTATACAGATATATCGGGTCTTGTGTCTCTTTATGAGAAAACTACTGCTTTCCGGGGGTTCTTTCAATTGAAAAGACACTGTCATGTATTTCCCTTGGGAGAAGAAAACCTTGCCCACCATTAATATGTCTAAGTATTTGTTGCTTTCGGTGGGTGCACATATGGAAGATTTTAAATAACGATTTGAAAAGGAGCTGGAAGCCGATGGGTGTACCACATAAAAAGCCCTCTACAATATCCTGATTATATCAATTGCATCTTCACTGTCCTTCATTTTTCTGTCTTCCATGACAAGGTTCCAATACTCACTGGCATTGAAAAAAATAGACGTTTCCATATATTTTTTCCTAATGCGTGGCAACTCTGCTAAATGATCTCCAATTATAAAACAAATCGAAAAGCTGTTATATATTTTGAAAGGCATAGCCTTTTTCTAATACAGATAACTGGCCTCGGAGCCAGTACCTGGAGGTATAGCACTCTTAAGGCCTAGGTCAGAGTGTCTAAGAAGTAACCATTAACATCTTAGAACCCTCATTATGCATATTTATATAATATGTAGAACAGGGATATACCTATCGCTGTAAATACAGTATTTAGGTTTTATTTTTAATTCATTTAATTTCCGACAGAAGTATTATGCCCTTGTAACTACAGGGTCCCCCTCCTTAAAACAAATATATTAAGAATATATTTCAATTTAGTATTGTCAATGAACAACTTTACTCTTTTATTCACAGCTTTTACGATGAGTAATCCATGATTACTTATTTGGTACTGTTAAGAAACCTCAGCATATATATATCCTGATAAGTTGTCTATTTCATTGTGTAAATCCCCAGAATAATGCCCTACATTACTGAAACTCTTTAGTTTTGTTAATGTATTGCCCCCAATTATCAAGGGTAACCCTGTTACTATGAAACGCATGTACATATGTACGCGATTCTTCTGAGAGACATCGGCCGAAAGACTGTTAAAGATGGAAAGTAACAAACTATGTATTGTTTTATTACCGATATAAGGTAACCTTACAGTTATCAGAAAATCCCTTGGAGGGTTTTATCAGTCCTTTTGTGTTTTACCAGAATTATGAAATTCAATTCATTATAATCAATGAATATCCAGTGTAAGACCTAATTAGTGGGGAAAAACTTTAGATATGACTCATTATTATACATTTCCAATCCCTACCTGTGACATTGCACAGATGTGTTTGTGATTACATGTCCCGGGGACCCTGATATTGTATCGGCACCATCAAAGAATCCAGCTTTCCAAATTTCTAGACTTATTTTGGTCAAATCTTTATGTTTTCAACAAGGTTTATGAACAATCAAAGAGACGGGTATTACTCAGGAAGTCTACTATATCTTTCTATAGCGGGGTTCTCTCTGAGCGATAAATGCAATTGAGGGCCTTCAGAAAATATCAAACATGTTTGATTCCAAAATTGCAAACTGATTTTGTACTTTGGAGTGGGGCATTTGTTGGCAACGATTGCCCCTCTCAACAGGGGTGGACCATAATTGCAGTGGCCCAGAAATTAGAGTGTCATACTGAACGATTATTTACCAGTACATAATCATAGGGAATATTGTCGCCGCGAATGCCCCTGGAGGAACCAGAATAGCTAAATGTGAATCCCGTTTTAGGAGTAGCCACTATACATTTTTGTTTGTATTCAAGTATTTCCTGTTACTTCATTTTGCCTTTTAACATTTCAGCAGGATGTGCTGTGCAAGTATAGGCACACGTCACGTTTGACACAATGGGGGCACTACACAGATGCTTTATAACACCGTATACCTTGATATAGCAGTGTCCCCTGTCGACTTAATACGAAATTGTTATAATAAATGGGTCAATAGTGTCTTTTAAGATTGTTTCTTATTGTGCCTATGACACGTTATTGAGTAATTATATAGAACAACTTTATCCTGATGTGCATCTTACAAGATGTGATTGGGTTTATGTCTATTTACGGCACGAGGCCGGGAAGCCGAGTTCCTTGAATATCATCAGACTCATTGAGTCTTTTCTTTTGTACGACCATAGAATGTTGTTCTATACTTATCACATACCCGAAATCAATGTTATTTTACAGCAAATTGGCTTTGAAACCACCTTGAAGTGAACATCTACACTCTGCTGATGTCGCAACATGTTCCGTATAACAGTGTACAGCACTCGGTGCCGCACACAATATATACGGAATAAGGAGCAGCGGTAAGTAACTATTAGAAGTACGTGCACGATTATATCACCTTTTTGTAATATAGGAAAGGGGTTCAAGTTTGACATGAGTGGGCTTCTGAAGATAATATATCACTGTCATTGATATAAAAGATATTAGCTATTCACCCGGTAATCGAACGGTGATTTTGGTGCATGTTTGTAATGCCATATTTAATTGGTATGTTCTCATATTATATACATTTTTGAAATGGTAGTAGGACGTTGTCTCGTCCTCTTCTCATATTATATACATCAAAAATACTTATCAAAAATCTTATGCTGGAAGAGACATATCTGCTACTAGGCGACGGCCAAAGGAGCTACTCACTTCATATAGGGCTGGTGCAGAGCCAGCAGGGTGCCATGGACGGTGACGCAGACAGTGGCCAGATGGAAATAGTCGAAGAGGACGGGTACATGGTGGTGAATACCCTTAGCCGCCGTAAAGTGTAGCTTTAGCACGCGCTGACTGATACACTGCAGCTTCTCCTGCTGCTCGGGCCTGAAAACAGAAAACCACACCAGTAAGACGAGCAACTCACTGAGATAACCAGCACAGAGCCGCAGGAGGCTCCTGAACTGTTCACCAGGAGCTATTCCAAACCCATTCAGCAGCTCACTTATACTACTGAGCAGATCGTTACTGACCATTGTAGAACCAATGCGGGCTGGGCTCTCACAGTTTATAGTTTATCTACTTTTACAGTACACATTGTCTCCGGTAAAAAGACAATTCTTTTTCCTCACAGCCATTTTTTTCTGTGCTAAAATAGAATGTTCTGCACATAATACGAGAATGGTGCGGTAACAATGAATAGCAATGGGACTGATGTAAGCTTATTGTCAGTGTGTCGTAACATTGTGAATACAGCATTATGTAAAACATTGGTTACAGGTACTGTATAACTCACTGTCTAACAATACACACACATTTCCCTGTGTGGCTGTTTGGTTCAAAGTGTCTAACAAAAAAAGGATAGAAATAAATAATAATGTTATTATTGAATGGCATGTTAACATAGGGGACACATTGAACTTTGAGAACACTACTGAGGAAAATACCCAAACTACTCCTATATCTATACGTAATAGAAAAAAATGAACTTCACAACTAGGATCACTTTTGCATGCACAGTATACCCATTATTTCTCCTTTGATAACTGGGTATATGTTTCAGATTGTTTTCTTTTTTGGGATCATCATATTTGTATCTGAAAAATCTATTGAGCACTACATCAAACCATGCTATGGAAAACACGGGTGGTCTAGGCATGCTAATTAGTTTGACAATTACAAGACCATGACATACTTTTAGTCTAACAAAAAGAAAGCATCATCTTCATATTTTCTGAGCTATCATTCTTTCATAATGAATTTTCAGTTTTCAAGCTAGATCGATATCCTAAATAAACTAAGAAGTACAAATGTACGTAGGTCATTGCTCACCGGCATCATCACTTACGAATTATTCATATTTCATCCATTGATTGGAAGGTTACGCTAACAAAAACGTTTATTCTACTGAGTCTGGGTGATGGGTTACATCTAAAATAACTATGGCGAGAGAGACGGTGCTTATTTTCGCTCATTTCAACCAAAGGATTCAGTTAAAAGTGCGAACATGAAAGGGATCAGCTCTATTTACAGCAATCAGTGGCCCGGCCACGAGTCAGCCATGTCTGTTGCTCTACCGTATAACCTCACAACCAGACTTCTATTACCAAACTATTCTGCATCTCCAAAAGGCGCGACTTAGGAGCAATCCAATTCATATCCACTTTACTTTAAATGTCTGGTGTTCATTTGACTCTGCTATATTCATGTCGTTAAAGATAGCATGTGCGTAACGGGCAATTTCAATGAATACATTAGGATTCTATCTGTATCTGGTGTAGATCTCAAAATCAACTCATGGTACATCAGTCTCCAATAAAGCAAGATCTCAGAAAATATTTGACTCGTTAATTGGTGGAACCCTGGAAATCGATACATCTACAGCAAAGGCAACAGCACAATATGGAGGACCCTTTGCAAGTGCTTAGTTGATCTGACAACCAAGAACTGGTAGTGGCAGTATAGAGGCCCCAAAACCTAAGGTCAGCTCTAGTCAAAGCGAAATTAGACCATCACACCGGCAATCAGCCTAAACACAATACTGCCCGAAAAGGTTGCAACATCAACACATGCGATAAAGTGGCATGCAGATACTGCACAAGCCTGAACAAGAGCAGAGAAATAATCTCCGATTCCAACAAATGCAGATATCAGGCCAAGCACAACAGGAGTTGTCAAAGCTTGAACCTTTTCTACTGCCTCTTGTGTAATTGCTGTGGCAAACAATATGTGGGCCAGATAAAGCGACGACTCACGGATCGCTTCCAGGACCACTTCTACCAAATTACCATGGCCCGCCTAGATACTGACATAGGGGCCCATTACAACACCGACAGCCAGATGGGCCCCAAAGATGTAACCATAAACATTGTGGACTTTATCCACATGGCACCAGAATCCAGAGGAGCGAAGCTACTCAGAGAGAAAATCGAGAAAAATGGATATTCAGGCTAAGAACCCACATTCCAGATGGTCTCAACTTGATAGACGCTCCGACATGGGGTTAGTGTTGGTGTCCCCATTTGCCTTATTTAAAAGATGTTCCCGTTACCGGCACCCTCACTAATGGACCCGATGTTCATCTACAAACAGTATTCTCTGAAGGAGAACCCATGGTGTGCCACAACCCTGTGAACCACACAGGACCTTGAAAAAGCCCCCCTCTGAATATCCATTCATTGGGTTTAGATGCATATTTTTTATTTCTTTATGATACCCGATGAGCTGTTCTGCAGCGAGATGTTGTACACACCCCACAAACAAGAATTCTCTTGTTAAACAGATGGCCTCTGGAAGCCATACATGACAAACATCAATTTGTTGACAGTTGCTGTCATATCCAAGTTTCTGGGATACAGTGGGTTGTTGTAGTTAAAACTGTTGCCATACTTTCAGTTAGGTCACAGTTATGAGCCTGGTATAGTTACCACGATGGTAGAGAACATTTTGCGCTCTCACATCAAGGTAGCATCTTGCTGGAGACCGATCTTTCAGTCTTGTATAGCAAACACTTAGTTGATCTGATTAGTCTTTCTTTTACCTCTAAGGATACCTTATGATTGATCAGCTGCATATACCTCATGGAACTGTATCCATTGAAGGTCATGTCCTATACATATATACTTTATTCCATTTCATTATTAACAGAGACAACAAACTAATATGCAAACAAAGAGACAACTCAAGTCGGCAACCTTGGATTAATCCAGAACGGGCCGGGACACAATAATCTCCTTATATAGTTGTCACAAATAAAGGTAGCATGGACAATACCTTGAGCAGCATAATTTGAATCAGATAACAGCTGAGATAAATTATCTTGACTACAAAACAGCTGCATTCTCGGTATTCTATTCTTAAACCTCCGGGGTATTTTTATTGCGTCTTATTCAGACATACATATCACTTATCAGCACTGCTGTTCTCATTTGACAGAAAGAATGCTGCAATCTAATTAAGGAGGTGCTAATTAGCTGAGAAAGCCTTCCATCATCCGATATGAAGAAGCAGCTGTATTCATTTGTCATCAACATCAACAATGAATATCTAGTGTCTGGCCATTACAACCATACAATGTTCACATTATATCTAGCTACGTATCATATATGCAGGTCCCTAGATGTCTACCTAATACCTAATTCACCTCATGTTTACCGACATAGGAAGGAATCTGCTGAATTGATTTCTAACCACATAAATCGGACCCTATCCACTTAACATCTACAGACTTGAATTCATCCTATAGGGATGTCAGTTGGGGTCAGTAAAAAGGAAGTGGAAATAGTTTTCATGTGAAATTCACTGCCTCAGAAAGGCTGAAAAAATATGGAAAACACACCATCGATGGCCATTGAATGGGACTGAGGGTGTATGGGGAGATTCAAACCACCTTTATTTTTTATTCCCGTGAAATAGGCTCAATCTTTATTATCCTTGTTTTAAACAAAAACAAATTATTTTTAAAATGGAAATAAAACAAGGAGTTCCTTGGAAAAGTGGAAACCTGCCATTTCTGATTCATATGGCATCTTGCCACAGAAACTAGACCCTGTTGAATTGATGTCCAGCTAAACAGACCTATGCACAGGTCTAGCATAACAGGGCCTATCCGCCTTAAATCTTCAAACATATTTAAGACCCTTTCCGCCTCACACAAACCTATATAGATAGGACCCTGCCCAGCTGGCATCTAAACATCTATCTATATACATGTAGATACAGTTAAGGGCCACAAAACTCAAGCTGCTTCACGATGTTTTCCCTTATTCAAAACGGCAAAGTGAAGATCGGACACGTCTGATTACATAAATAGGACCCTCTCGACTTTACGTCAAGCAATTTAGTCAACACCCAATTCAGCCGAAATCTACTTTTGATATCTATACCCTGATCAGAATGACGTGGCCTCCATAAGTAACCACATTAGAATGGCAACAGATTATCTACTGTCAGTACTTACAACAAGACCACTCATTACCCGGGCGACAATGATCATCGAACTGTCGGTATGGGGACTGACAGTTATTGACAGGACATTTGTATTATATCACGAATGGAGGGGGGAGGGGGTTCCCCTTCTGTTGTGATGTTGGGTGGGGGTTCCTGCTCCCACGGTGGTTTGACAGAGTGCTCATAATGTTCGTTCTGGATGCGGGAGAATTAGTGTGATATAGAAGTTCCTGCAAGCAGCGACACACTAAATTTCCCAAAGGTGGCCACATTCGCAGTTGGACCTAGTTTTTAATAAACAAGACCCTTATGTTTTTCAACAAGGTAAATACTGTAAATTCTTGAATGTTTGATTATCGTTCTCCCAAAGAACACACAATAATGTCGAGATGCCTTTATGTTTCTTGCTGATAAGCAATGGCGCATTTTTAAGGAAGATGTCTGGTTGACATTTTGATAGTGTAAACAACTATAATGAAGTCTCACAACACCAACCCGACCGAAATTGAAAAACAGAATGTTCCCATACCCGATCCACAATTCTATCTACAAAGCTGATGCCTAGTTACCATAGTCTAACTCCAAAAGCAGTACCTAATTCACTTGACAATTAGCTCAACAACTCACACTGCTCAGCTTTCTGACGTATACTTGACATCTCACTATAATATTCATATAAGAACAAAATCCCGGCAGATGATTTAAACTATAGAAAGAAAGTGGAAAAGAACAGTACGTATTTCACCTTCATCAATCTCAGAGAAAACGACAAAAATAGAAAGGTTCGATTTCCATTTAAATTACTTCTTTTCTGGTAAATGCTAATCTAAGGCGACAAAATGTATCTAAATTGGGGAGTGTAGTCACAGGGAGAAGACGGATGGCGGAAGCCCGGGGTCGATGAAAGAGCCTTCCAATGACACCCAGCGATGCAGTAGGAGAAATGAATTAGAAGATGCCCCTCAACACACACACACTCACCCCCATAACTACATAGGATGGATTGATCCAGCGCCTCGGGCCTGTTTCTGGTTGGGTGAATATTGAACGCATCCGGTGCCGCCGCCCAGTTCGCGCGTATTTACCGGACGTGCGGGTCGCCCGCCCCGGGCCGCGCTGCCGGCTGCGCGGCCCGCCTGATAAGTGATATACGCGTGTATCAGCCGGGCGGCAGTTTGGCCGGCCAGGGGTCGCGCGGGTAGGGGAGCAGCGGTATGGGGCGTGTGACTGACAGGCAGTCCATGAAAATGAGCCCCGTTAGTATGCGCAAGGCCGCACTGTCGACACGTCCTCAATAAATAACGCCGGGAAAGGACACGACGTTTACATTTTTCTCGAGATTGTGAGTACTCTGTGTGAGTAGACGAGAATTCAGTGAGGTCGCCACAGGAAGTTGGATTGACCGCCATTATGATATTGTGCGTTCACCTTTAAAATCGGGTGGTACTTCCATTCAATCAATCCAAGAAAGCTCATATCATGCGTCGATATTTCATATTTTATACCACTCACCAGATATCAATATTTCAAATTCAATATGATTTAGACCTTAAAAGCTAATTAGGGTAATAAGGAGAAAATTGTCTTGAAGTTATGCCATAATGTTTGATTTATCAAAATGGTGCGGTAACGATCATATCTATAATTTCTTTTCTCAAGATTACAATAATCGATTTAGTTTGATCTTGATATATTTACTTTCTCCCCAATCTACGGTGCTGGTTTCTCACCTAGACTAACTTATTACTTGTCCAACATTTGCTTGCTTGTTAACGTGATTCGCGGAAACAGGCCAAAACATTGTCAAAGTTCCATCTAAATACTTTCTAGAACTGGTTCTGAGAATTGCTCCCGAGTCTCTGCGTGAAACCCGAGAACAACCCATCAGGACATTCCGCCAGACAAGAGCTGGGAGACCGGCTGTCTGGAGGAAACTTTTTTTTTCTGAACTGAGTGAAATCAAATGAAACTAATATTTGAACTGAGGGTTGGGATGACGTCACGTTTGACTGAGTGCGGTCCTCGGTTGTAGAAGGCTCATATAACAGCCGCGCAGGTGGGTCTTCGAAGGCGGGTAGCGGAGTAACCCATATTCAACGTTGGGATGCTGCAAAATTTCTCTGTGTCTCCTAATGTTATGACCAAATCCGAGAGTGGTAATTTTCAATAATCACTTCAATAATCAATATATCTTACAGGAAACATCAGGTCGCCATTAATATAGGTATCAGTACTGAGAAGATGTATGCTGTAAATATAAGTAGATAACTGTCCAATGTACACATATTGCACATTTCAAAATGGCATGAGGTTCGCGAATACATCTACAGAAAGGTGATACATTCTATGTAGATGTGGAGGTATAGGTCTTTGATTCTTCCTGATAAAAGTATAGATGGCCGTTACTTGTTATGTATCCTTTTTTAGCATCTGTTACTCTTCCCTCAGCGAAAGAGTTGCTACTGTTCGTCTACCCTGCTGAGGTACTCTTCATTTATCGAGAGATTGAACAGACACCCCCATACAAGGACAAAGAAACTTGCCACACAAACATGTTAACAATATTGTGTGATGGTTGCCGTGATGTGTGGCCGTGACGTATGCAATGAAGTATGGACGCCATCTATGCCATAGTGTGTGACCGTGTGATGTGCTATGCCGTGCAGCTGTGACATATGCCATGACGTATCCCATAACGTCATCGAGACGTGTGGCTCTGACGTATGCCATAAGGTGAACTGTGTTGTGCGACCGTCACGTGTAGCTGTGACGTATGACTGTCACATATGGCCGTAAAGGATGCTATGACATGTTCCATTATGTGTACGCGGCATATTGCCGTAACGCGCAACCCTGACGTATGGCTGTCGGGTGTGGCTGTGAAATATGCCATGGTGTGTAACACGACGTGTGGCTGTGACATATGCCATGACGTGTGCCGTGTAGCTTTGACGGATGTTTGAACAGCCCCCTAGTCCCCGTGACACGAGCCGGGGGCCGGCGAAGACGCCTTCTCACCGGACATCAAAGCGTCATTTGATCGGCAGCGTCAAGTGGGCAGCGTGATCGATCAGCAGCAAGACAATGCCGCAGACAAGGCCCAGCACCAGGCGGCCACTCATAACAAAGTGGTCGCCGTCTGTATACCTCCCCGCACTGACACGAGGTCTTATTTCTAGTTATTTCCCTTTTAAATTTGTGTAGTACGAGGATAAAACATTCGTGAAGATGTCCTTTTCCCGGTTTGCATTTATCAACTGACAAGACTGATCTGTAATATATAATAGGTAGTGAAGTCAAAAGGTTAGATGACCTTTTTTAAAAAAAAACGTTCTGATCAATTTAGCCTGTGTTTAATCGGATTTCCTTTCTTTTACTTAGCGATTCTTATTACATGTTTCAAAAAAATTAAAATGTTATATCTGGGGTAGCTCAGACTATACTTTAGAAGCCTTGGCATCCCAGGCTAAAATACCTCTCAGAACAATTCATTGATAGAACCCATGCCCATTGGTGCACTCGGAGCACGTAATTTTGCTTGGGAACACTGTCAGGACTGAGCTTTGTTGTTGATTTTGTCGGAACTGCGTTTCATAGAAGCATACGGGTATATACAAATGTGACAAAATCTTACAGTAGTAAATGCATAGCATTTGTATAGCGACCGATCAACAATCTACCATTTGAGTTCGATATGCGGCCGTATACTATAGCAATTAGGGGTTATGATATAAATCATGGATACCCAAGCCTTCATTTTCGCATTCAGGTTTAGTCCTACGATAGTACCCCCCCCCCCCCCCAACATACAATAACTTATCATGCTTATTGTCAAGATATTCTTTGAAAAAGATTGGCGTGAATCAACCACTATTCTTATTCCATCAATTCCGTAAATCTTATGAGCAAATCTAAGACAGTATTAGCGACGAACCTTTGTATCAAATTATTTGGATTTACTTCTGTAAGAAATATAACGAGAAACAGATACGTGTATGTAATACTAATAATATAACTAGGTGGTGAGACAAGGTGATACCGATTCATTAACGATGTTGTACAATTAACATGCGATACATGTGTACATGTTTTCCTGTGTTTTCACAGTTCTTTGCATTTGTTTGAGTGTGACGTCCGGCACTAATTGGTCAGCTATTACTTCCTGTATACTCTACTTTTGTTGTCAACGTCTATATAACCCAAATAAAATCATTGTGAGATAACCTGTCAGTTTTTACAGCTGCTCTTGTGTAATAGCAGTTATCATATATACCCCTGACGTATATACTGTAAATACACACCGTTTCGGCACAAAACATAAAAAGCCAATGTTTCAGATGGCACAGTACGGAACGGTGTCGACCAAAACATGGTCGTTTGGCTAAATTGCAGTAAGATTTGAAAAATGCTGGGTATGTAACAAATATAGAACCACCTATCATGCTTGTACAAACTAAAAAAACTCGATGAGAATTGATGTTTTATACGGCCCGTCAATTCCCATCTCGTTTAGCTTGTGCGGTATGGTCAGGTGGTTTTAAATACATACAGTGCTTGCGTTGTATACCGCAGTTACTACTATATTCGTTATCCCATTTCGTAAAGGAATATCAGAAATTTCAGCACCAAATCTGGGCATATTCAAGGCATTTTTATAATAGAGGCGCGGCGCGTTATCACAAAGAAACGAAGACATGGTGAAATAATAGGTTGTACCGGGGCTAATTGCATACGATCCCCGCTTAAAGCTATGCCTCCTAAATGAGGTTACTATAACACAACTTGTGTCTATGGTGGTCCTTTGTTGGGGCCGGTGCGTAGGTGGTTGGTACCATAGAAATGCAGTGCTAATCAATGTGATTTAATAAGCAAAGATCGAAAATAGACCTACGAGTTATACATCCTCTCCAGCATCCTGTAAACAATATGACGTTAATTGTCAACAACAAAAACAAAAACAACAACCAATATACAGATGCCCTAAACTGCGTGCACCAAATAAAACGCCTACTCAGGACACAGCCGCGTTCGAAAAGCACGCGCCAATGAAGGTGGGAAAGCACGTGCTAATGACGGGGGCCGGGGACTCGTATTTAACCTTCATTTCGCCAAAGATCACACAAAGTGGAATAATTATAGTTTGACCACAAACATTCCTTATCAAAGCATTACCAAGATTCCCTTTCGCGTCTTGTGTTTTGCCGAATTGCACGTGTTCTATTTTTGCAAGTTCTAATGGCCGATGGAAATCAGTGCTGCCCAAGGCCTCTATTTGTATTCATGCTTAAAGCAATTATGGCCTTCATAATAAAAGAACACTTTTCATTACAGAATCCCTACTGATTTTTAGGTATAACTTGTTAGACAGCAGATTTTATGAATCAAATACAAACTATTATAGAAAGTAACCTTTGTGTGATCTGATTAAAAAAAAGAAGTAAACAAGATGGCGGTTTATAGAGAACGCACACGCATAGTGAAAAGAGCATTTTTTTAACGTAAATACAATGGTGGACGAAAACTGTAATGGAGATTGGTTTCTAAGGTATCCAGGATTTTATAAACACAATAATGACTATTTTGACTGTATGAGTGGCAGTAATCTCCGAGTAGTTGATGCGTAGTAATATCTGAGCGGTTAGCGATGATATTACGTCGTCAACTACGAGGAGATTATGGTCGCTCGTATACAAAACAAGTCGTTATTGTATTTATTACCCACCTAGAAGATTTATAACAAGTCTATTGCAATTAAAAAGTTTCTGCAAGACATTTAGTTCCAGACACCACAGCACTGTCAAGCATGGCAGTAATTCGGTGTAGATTTACACCAATAATATAGTTCGGCATTAACCTGAGATTTTAGCATGTAAAGTGTGTTATGACAGTGATTTCTCATGATAAATAAGATTATCATGATTCATTCTAAATAATTAACATTGAATGAACATTCATGAAACTTATTTCGAAGCATATGATGATTCTACCTCATTATGGACAGGACTATTTTCCCGGTATCTCCTACAGGAGATTCTGACATGCCAGAATCTCCGGGTAGACAATTCCAAACACTCTATACATTTCCTATGGAGACTACGTATTAGGTGGGTAATAAATATCGTATCAAACTTTGATTTACGGATTGTCAGACCAAATTAGAACTATTATGTCGAAGTATGAATACAGAGAGGCTACTCTTGTATAGTAATATAAGGCCGTTTCCAAAGTCTGAGTTGAAATGTTTACTAAAACAGTGACTCAAACCAGATCTAGATTTCTACCTTCTTTGAATTCAGAAATACTTATCCAATATTCAACTCTTATGTCGCTTTTAATACGACCATATACGGGGCAGATTACAGAACTAGTTAAAAAAACCGTCGCCAGACTCAGCAATTACAATTTACACTTTGCAACCTAACGTTTGAGCACAACAGTATTTTCACCCTTTTTAAGTCTGTCATGATTTGTATATGGTATATGTTGCCATGAACATGATCGACACATTACAATGTTTATCAAATCATATATTTTACACATAATTGTGGTTCTTAAAAGGTTATGGCAATACTCTTTATCTAAAATGTAGTGTAGATTACAGAAAGTTACATACACATGTTTGAAAAAAAGACAGCATCTCATGTAATTCGAATAAAAAGTCTAACCGAAATCTATTTGTTTATAAACTGAGAGTGAAGCCATCATGGAGGAAAGAACACAAACTGAGAGGTAGTTTTGTGATGTTCAATACACAACCGGCCACTATACACATACAGCAAGGACGGACGTTTCCTTGTGCTAATTAGCAGATGAATTGAGAAAATACATTTCATAATTGACATAAAGTAAAAATAACCGATTTACCAAAGCTTCAAATAAAATCTAAGTATATGACATATTGTATTTCAGGGAATTCTTATTTACGTATTTATCAGTTACGTAATTCCATACAACCAATAACATTGATTTTTGCTATTATTGTAGTAAAGTAAATGGCTTTTCAAGGTATAAGGGTACGGTGACGAGGCGTGTAGATCGAGTCTAAGTCCGACTGCACAATTCAGTTTTTAGATTGAAAAACAATTAGATGGATTTATTCCGACATTCAAAATCTAAAAAAAACAACCAATTTAGAAGCACTTTTTTTCGAGGAATAAATTCGACATGCACACACGAATAGCGTTGCTGTTTAGATATCATTGGTCCCTCGAAGATCGTAGTACTCAATCTAAGGTATATCGGGGACACTAAGACGTGACTGGGTCAAAGAATACAATAGCTTTGTAACTTTTGAAAAGGATTCTGTTCACATATTATCTACCTAGGAAAATACAGAAAGTCGGACAAGTACACATACATATAATCGCATAAGTGCACTAGAATAAGCAATTTGGAGAAGGTAACCACGACCTTCCAACTTAATTGTGGTATCAAATTTCACTGATATAAAGACGTCTGCACACATAGTAATAAAAGGCACGGTTCCTACCTACTCATCATCTTCGGGCTATGGAGAAAGGTCATGAAAGGTCATTAAACAATGACGCTGTAAGGTATTGGCAAATTACAAAGCGTTGCGGAAAACACATTTCCTTTAGCAGTCAATATCTTGTCCAACTGATACAGAATGAGGGACACTAGTCTTAACTAATTTTTCAGGTGATAATAACAGAAGGTGGCTCGAGAAAGATGCGTCAATGCTTCAACACTAATGGATTAGTAAAACATACAATTGGTTTATTTAGATGCGAAAAAGGCGAACAAATCTTGGGGGCTGAACTATAGAAGAGACAAATGATACGAGGCGTTATTTCCCCATCAGAATTGTCCATAAATAACGGAGAGGAAGGAATCACAGAATTGGTTTGTTGGAGTCTGTTAACAGAAGCACATGTCAACCCTGGTGGGGACAATTTAACACTAAAGTCAATGCACAGTAAGGCTGATCCGAGGTGTCAGTATGTTGGCTGCTGTGCCAACCAGGCAGGGTTAGAAGTTTCTGCAACGTAGGATCATGGTCAGTGCAAACGGCATTGATCACACACTGAACGTGTATGTGAGGGCACACAAAGTGACTTACAGTGGCTCGCCTACGTGTATACTGCAAACAAAAAGTAATATGGGAGAATAAAGGTGGCGCTTTACCGGGATGTTTACAGAATCTTCCGGGATTCACATCCACCAAAATGAGCAAGAATAAAATTAATTCGGGAAAAATCAAGAAATATTCAAGACCAAAATGTGAAATCAATTATCTATTGAAAATAAATCATAACAAACAAATAACAAAAACAAAAACAAAACAAACTACGATACTGTGGTATGCATGTGTATGTTGCTGAGGTTTGAATCGAGTGATGTTCATGAACAATGCAATAATGGAAACTGCAATTTTTTTTTCTATAACCTGGATATCATACACCAAGGAGGAACAAATCGAAGCATGCGTTTAATACGCCTAATGTCATACTACAAAACAAAACAAAATCTACTTCGTTTCCATCAAGGTACAGAAGAGGTATTGGTAAGAATGTACGAACTAATATTGAGACATTCGTCTATGCGTAATTCTGGAATGTCCCAGCCGTATGGTTTATTAACGAACTGTATTTCGACCACAGTAGAAGTATTGGGTTAGTCGGTCCATTAGCGTTTGGGTATGAGGCGAGAGGGAGAGTTATGTGCAAAAGAACGCACCATATCATCAATATCGCAGCGCGAGGTGTCATAGTCACGTCCCACGACCATCCGGACGTAATGTGGTCGCTTAATGCGCTCCATTCTAGGAATTACCGCTGGTAGAAAGCGTTGATACAGATTATCAATTTACCGTCTTGAACTCATTTATGTCACGGCACGCATACCCAGGTCCCACTTGCACAGAAACCGTGGCTATTTAGAAACAGTCCACTCACCCGAACTCTTCGTCGGTGAACCATAGATCAAGAGCAAGTTCCATGTTCGCCGTGTCTATGCATTCCTCGATCTGAAAATAGAGGACAAGGCATCAAAAACATATATATCAAATGTATTATGTTCTATACATGTATAGATCTGTGTGGGCATCAGTGAACAGCAGGCGCGTCTAACGACTATACAGTAGTATTTCATTTTTCGGTTGAAGCTACGAGGTAACAGTTACCTATATGGAGATGCACCCGAAGAAACAGCCACTTGCACACTACTACTATCTGCTCCTTTGAAGGCAATGCATTTTTGGCTACTTTTCTTTGAATCCCAATGTACACGCATCACTAATTTAAGGGTCTCAGTTCTAACAATAGAATTCACCCATCTACAAGGAATAACTGCTCAATCACCTGTGTAATAATTGATGAGCAACCAACTACATTTGCCTCCAAACCCAGCCTCTATTCACCAGCAGGGTCCGGCCGCAGGGAAGGCCCTATAGCCGTGAAATGCCAATGACCGATTTTCTATGCTTCGACGCCCTGCTATATACAGCAACAAATTCTCCGTCTCGGCGGAAGGCGTGACCGGTACAAGGTAATAGCGGCCTGTGTGGTGTCAGCGTCAATGGGGCCTTGTAATCTAGCAGGCAGCACGTCGTGCAGCCATGCCCGGCGCCATTGACGGATCGCGGCGCCCAGGGCGGGACATTTCCCGGCAGGCTCTGGCCGGGCCTCAAACTCTAATAGCCGGGACTCCTCCTGTGTAAATACTCACAGGCGGCTCTCGACTATCCCGTGTAGAAATCTTATACGTCCCAGACCTTCACCAAGGCATTCATCGCTGTGCTTCTGTTCCCTGCTAATCCAAAGGGACCGGACCCACACCCTTTACCATACACCGAGGGACTGAGGGATATGAGGAGTTGGGGAGGGGTGGGCAGGAAACTGAGAAGCTCCCACATAATACATAAGCCTTGGGAACAACGCAATACATCTTTGCCGCCTAGCAGGCGTTGGTAGTATCGTTTCCGAAGCGCAATTACATCTATGCCTCTGGGCAACACCCTGTGGAACCGATCATCCCTGCGCATTTACCAAAGCCTTTGCGGGGTCGGGCGAGGGAGTGCCGGGACCGGCTAGATCGCTGAGTGAATGGGAGGGGGTTAGAGAGGATAAGCAGTACTCTGGGGGAGTGTCCAGTCTCGGACGGGACCACAGCAGAATCTAGCCCCGCCTGCACCTTCCATCTGACCTGTCCCCTGGGGTTATCGGGATTGCCCTATACAGGCCTGACCTGTGGGAAATCAGTCGACTGCGTTCCCACCACGATCGGAAAGTTGCCCAGGACCTGCCTGCAAAGGTGCACCGCTGCGCGTAGACCGGCTGTATCTATAGACCACGACGAGATCGACCCTTCTCGTCGCCATCTTGAGTCCAGTAGGAAGCACAAGGAGACATAAAGCAGGAAATCGGGACTCCTGGACGACAATGATACGATAGCGGAACCGCTATCCTCGACAATTTCTAAACAAAGCAACCTGCAAGTTAATTGCGAAAGTCCACACCGATGGCCCTTTATATACCGGCATGGCACTCCTGCGGCAGACCTTACTTCAGAAAGGTCTGCGGCATTGGCATGGTCGACCAGGATAATCCAAGGTGCCTATACGACTGATCGGATTCAGATATCGGGAAGTGGCTCATCATTAAAAAAAGAAGAAGAAAATTGGGTCCCTTTGAAATTTCGTATATCTTATACATGTATGTGCATACAAATATCATATTGAATATATATAACCCCTCGATACTGATTTCTTGAGCAGGTCACCCAGTAATATTTTGTGTATCGGCTTTGGCCTGTGTCACAAACACCAACTAGCGTTGGGACTGGTGTAGATATTCTGCACGCTTCTCTTATATGAAAGGCATAAATGCGCCTGCGCCTGAGTTTGCAATGTTACATAATATCTACGACAAACAATGGCGGCACCGCTGGCCCGTCCTTGGCTCCATGTAGTGGAGTTTCTTTCGTAAATTGTGTAACATGTCTATGAACCTTAGCCTGCCTGCTGTGACCTCATCTCGTAATCGGCTTTGCGTTCATTCACGGCACACAATGGCTGCTCCGTATAGACGACACACACGCTCCCCAAAGAGCCGTAGGGATATAGAAACACCCACTAGGTTTCCATTTTCTTTACCTTTTACCCGACCCGCTCGTTCTAGTGGCTTTGGCATCAGTATTACTGCCCTGCTCCATGTTTCATAAGGCAATACCATCCCCAACATCCCCTCTGAACCCCTCGGCGCCTTTACTCACGGGCGACTAAGCGGGTGCTGGTGTACAATTACAAGCAGCCTTTCCTCCTTGTAGCAAGGAGAGGAAATGACAAGCCACTCGGCAATGCTACAGATGGTGTTCTACGTCCCTCCCGAGGTCGTAATCCTCAGGAGGCCCGCACGGGAAACATTGGGGTAGTGCATTCTGCTAGAAACCACTTACCTCCCATTCCCCCACATGCGGTACATGGCAGCCTACTATGTTGTGCCACGCACGTATTTCCAACATTGATTTGCTAGCCACGCCCTTAGCCATCATAATACACAACAGAGACCACGAACAGAATCGTTGCAGAAGGTACAACGAAACTCCATATCTACACGCCTTGGAATCATATAATTTTTCCGTTGACGGAGAGGTAACAGATAAACCCGATCTTCCCTTTTAACCCCTCCTCCGTCCGCCTGGCCTCCGAGACCCCTCGCGCCCACCCTCCCTCTACTGCTCTTATCTATTCGCCCATTCAACCTGCCCCTACCGCTAACGCGCTTTAGCAGGAGGCGGTTCATTAAGTGGAACATGTCGCTGCTTATCAGCGCTATCGCCATTCAATTTGCTTGCGGGGTTTACTGGGCGTGGGGATGACTTGTTGGAACAATATCGGCTTGCCCTGGAGGAACCCGCGCCTATCGTTCCTGCGGCTCAGGTGGCGGGCGAGGGGAGGGGGAGCGGGGCCCGGGAGAAGTCAAGTTTACAGGGCAGCGCCGATGGATCATTGCTTGACAGACAGCCCAGCTTAAGGAAGAATGGAGGTGAAGGTGGGTGTGGGGTGAGCTCGTGGTGTGGAGGGAGGTAAGCTATAAAGGAGAGAAACCCAGAATAATAGGGCCACCTTATTGACCTGGAAACCAGAACCCGCCCGCTTGGGCGCCAACAACGAATGAGACTTGCCCATTAGCTCCTAGCCCAGGAGAAAGTATTACTAAGAAGATACACAGTTGGTATCTCCCCATGTAACCAGAGCGGGAGTGAATGTGGCAAGAGAGGTGCAATGGCAGAGTAGTGACTGAAAGCCTTGGCCAACAGGCTTCTCTCGATGCCTTGTCTGTGGACTAGACCCCGGGTTACCTCTCTCACTGGGACCCCTGCATTCTGTGAGCCTTCCCTCCAAATCTCATATTGAGATTCGTAGTGTGTGCCTTGAGATCAGAAGCAGGCGCTGTTTTTACAGTCCACTTAACGCGGAAGATTTCCGTCGATAAGTAACGTTCCATGAAATAACTGCATGGCGCCACAAATATTCATGGCAGAACGGGGGTTGGAGAGTAAGTGGTTTTGCTTATCGGTGAAACATGTTAGGATTGTTCGATGGGCATTCAAAGGAGGAGCGGTTATCTGGATCTATAAGCGATGCTACAAAAGAAGCTGGAGCGAATGTCTATGTTGCCGTAACGATGTTTTCCCGGCTAGAATAAGATCTTTGTTTGACCTTCGCCTGCCCTTTTATTGATTGAGCCACGGAAACAGACAAAGCGCCAACGGGGAATGAGGTCATGTTGAGAAGGCCATACCCAAGTCTCAGCACTACGTTCTTTAGCAAAGAGTAGCTTCAAGATGAGCAAAATATTTCTTTTTAAAACTGCAATTCTTCTCAATATCTCCAAATGTATATTAAGTGCCATCAGTCGTGGAATTTTGGTTTACTTCTTGGGGAGTTTTAACCGCGAAATATTTAACAAAACATAATACAAGTGGAAAACCGGGGATATGCTAATAAGGCTAATTATGTTTTTATGACAATTAAATTACAATTAAAGCATAGAAAGTATCATATACATGTAATAAGCATAATAGCCACATGATAACTGTGATACAATCAGGTGATATCATGATGGCACTTTGATAGGATCTGATGTCATGGTAATAACAGGGGCAGCAATTAGACCGATCATCCTTGCTACAGCCCAGACGCACCGTTCACACAGCTAATCATTAGCAAAGGTAGTGAAATTAGGTGTAAGCTTTACTACCAGATACTGCCACGAACAGCTGTGTAACCTTGTATGCAAGTCTCTAGCGTATACATGCAATGATGTAGCGATTTATGGATCACCAGGGGCAGCAGCACACGTCATGCAGAATGTCTTTTACTAAGTCCGGGAGAAACAAATTGTTTCTCCCGGTCATTAAGATTTACAAAGACATTATCATCAATGGTATATAAAGTGCCTACTGAGAATGCAGGGATGCCAGTTGGGGTCAGAAAAAAATCCTACATGGGGATTGAGGCCAGTCTATGTATCATCTAAAACGCACATGGTGTATGGGGAATCCCCATCATTCTCCTAGCAGATCCTTGGGCATGGACTGGCATTATAGGATATCTAGATGTCTGCTATGAGAGTGGGTATATGAGTAGTTCTGCATTAAATGGGGTACTTTTCAAAGAAGATCATTTAAGGAAGATTACCACACACTATCAGTTCTATATTCTGCAGAATAGCTTTACAAGTTCATTAGGCATTCCTTTGATATTTTCTTTTAGACTTGGTAATGCTTTAAGAACTCTATTCTCACATGACACATTTTAATCCAATCAAATGTCAGTATTTTAGTTTGCCCTTGTCCATAGGAGCATTTCCTACAGGAATCCTACCATCCGACAGCTCTAGGTTTGAGCAGTGGGATCCATAGGGCCTCTAACTGAGTGTGCTGGGGGTAGCTGATTGAGAATCTTGAAAGATTATAGAACATGTTTATCTATGATTTAGATTTTAGGGAACCTGGAGTCAATATTGTTCTCAAGATATATACAATATCTTGAAATTTGCATCTCTTTTAGACTTAAATGAAAATCCTACATGTAGGCAAAATCCTACAAACTGGCATCCCTAAGAATGAATGGGAACTCTGTAAACTACTACCAATTGTTTATAGACTGTCACGTGGTATACGGCCTCAGAGCCATTGTATACGGGAAAATAGTTCCTTTGTACTATTGAGCAAAAAAATAGTCCCCAATTGATATAACTTTTAAAAAGGCAATTCCTGGGTTTAATCTACTGCAGAAAATGGATAATAGATATAACAAACGATTGTTTTCTGGACAGGCGGCTCTGTAAACTACTCGAGGTTGACGTCGTAACACACTCGCTGACACTCAATCTCATGTATTACTATTCCTCAACCTCTCGTGGTTTACGGCCGCCCGTCCATAAAACTTCGACTACTGTATATAATTGATGGTATTGTGGCGAGGCGGCTGTAAACCACAAGAGGCTGTCGCGTAGTAATACACGACATAAATATTGAGTGGGTTACATGCATGCTCTAAATACCATCGTTTGTTGTATTTTTTATCTGTCTAGATTAAAATTCTGTTATGGAGTGTATTTCCCATAATCATTGGCTTTGGGGCTGTAATCAATGCATTTCAAATCCCGAATTAATGGTTGGGGATTCGGACAGCTTAGACATTATTGGTTGTGGTTTACCTTTTCCATGTGGGCTTCGTAATTAATGGATGATAAAGATTATTCCCCATATGCTCATGTCATATGAATTCAAGCAAGTTAACCATGCAACTCGTATCCAACTTGGCAATTTAAGTGTGGCACTTACCCTCTGTGCGTCAACGAGCATGTGCACCTTGAAGAGGATGACATCGTTGATTGTGACATCCTCGTTCCGGTAGAGGATCTGGAAGGTCTTGCTGACCGCCGCTCCATTGATCACCGATGCGGGAAAGACGAGCGGACAATCTGTATGACGAAATGACGATAGAGGGTCCGTTAATCAGGGCAACAGAGCAAGAAATCGCCGCCCTCAAATAGCATGGGAAACGCTAAGCCGGCTTATCTAAATCTACCAAACCACTGGTCATATAGGTTAACGGCGGGATGTTTCTTTCAATTAACATTTGGCAGCAATCAAATTTCTGTGACATAGACATCTTATTTCTCGTTAACTTGTTTACTGGAAATGGAGATAATTTGGACATTTGCTTTCAGAATCGGGAAATAGTCCATCAGAATCTCTCACAGTAGATTTCTCTCGTTTGATATATGGCATGATGACATATGATTAGGGTGGGTTTTCTTTTGTTCATTGATATGAATAAATGCTGAAAACATTCTTTACCCACTATACACTGCATATTATGCAGCAGATTAATCTCTCACCGCGATGATATTCGGAAACATCTCGCTTAACTACATCTGCATCACAATTATGTTTAAACATTGATGCGTCTAGAATTAATCGTTTTCACTTTAAGTCTCTAAGCACACTTTTCGAGGGGGTACCATGAAAATAACTTCAATGTTTACATGAAGAACATGTTATATCTCTTTCAGTGTACCCCTTTACTCAAATTACTTACAGAGTAGTGGCTTAAAACATAATTCGTACGACAAAAGACTACATCATTGGATAGAGCACTGTCTACACGTCGATCTACATTTAAAGCTGAAAAAATATCTAAACAGCATAAACGAATTGCGGGTAGTGTAAAGAGATTGTGTGTAAAATGACTGTTTCTTTTCTTACAAATACGCAAATGAAAGACGCTGTTAGTGGGGATTTATTACGGGAAACTGCGTCAGTTCATCACCCCTAAGAGTGACGGGGTTATCATTCAGTTTGCTGATGTTGCTTAGGTGGCAGTGGTGGGCTAGGGTGGTTTGTAGGGGATAAGGCTCACTGTTTGCTTGCTGGCAAATTCACTACACAGGTATTTGGATAAGGGTTTTGCCTTTATTACCCAACAGACCAATATCGTCGATCTGCTGGAAGCCTGTTGTCCCTTTGAGCCTCAATATACTAATCCTTCATCGAAGATAATGAAAGGTTCAACAACCATTAACTAAGATATCGGGAAAAGGTTTTCAAGTATATTCTAGCCTTTGTATCCCCTTCCATTCATTCCTATACCTAATTGTTCTTCATTGATGGCACGTCATATGGTCTGGAATTCAGTAGCAACCCCCGTATAATCGCGGAGCTGGTTTTGAGGGTTGGTTAGGTGAATGATAGCATCGGCCATCAATCAGTCTCAGACTGGGGAACCAACGTAAAATATGGCAGCGCCAGTGAAATAATTCATGTAACCCATTTATTGTCGCCCCCCCCCCCCCCCTGTAATCTACCGTAAAGCTTCAATGAATATGAATGCTCTGAATACCGAAACCTTCCCACATGTCCCTACTTAGATTGTATATTGTTTAAAAACGCGTTCTGATAAACGTGGGCTTTATTTGAGCATAAATCACCCGTAGCCCATGACTGCCGCTTATCAAAAATACCGAAAAGTCCGGGAATTAGTAGAAACCGAACTCGAGTTCGGTTTCGTATTTATCCTACCCCATCTATGCTTTTGTATTACTGTTAAAAAGATAAATATTGAGTCAACGACCAACAGAACTTTTTTCATAGTAGCTGACATCCTGCTCTCTGATTGGTCAATATTGTTATTACTCTAGTGGCATAAAAAACACTTTATGTCACGGCCTGCTACATAAAATTTCCCTATGTTAAGTCTATGCCGGTTTTTTATTAGGGGTAGGATAAAGGTGTTTACGTTACCCACCGCGGGATGTCGTTCTCTTAGTAATCTGTTTACATTTCCAATTAGTTTCCCGTACTACCTTTTTCTCCCCAACTCCATACATTTAACAAGTAACGGCTTCATTTCATCTTTCTGGAATCTCTTTATGCGGGCATGTGTGAATTTCGTCAATAAGATGAAACCGACGGGGTTGATTTTTAGGTGAGTGATAGCAAGTGTCCATCATCTATGTGGGAATAAACATGCTTTGACGCCATCGCAATAACGAACACCCACAGCCTGATCGCAGGACCTTTCTACTACTGGTCCTACTTTCCATCTTCCCTGGGAGTAATATTGGTTCCCAGGTCAGATGTTACATAATCTCTTTCCCTAAAAACCAACAACGGACCAATCAAGTCATCTTCCGCCGGCGGATCATGAAATGCGAAGCACACTCATTTCGTAAAATGTATTCAACTCGAAAAGCAGCTTTTTAGGCGCGATAGTTTGTTATGGGTCTCTTCCTTTGTGTCACTGTGTTCTATTGTCGGGTTTCGATGATTTTCAGACCTGTCGCCATGGCAAGCAAAGTTGGACCGGTTGAGAGAACTGGCTTGATTAAAAGCATTCAAGAACAATCAAAATTGGCAATTAACTGCTAGTAACCTAATAGTTATATAGGCACAGAACTGACATCTAATAATGCTCACACCGATACGAATAGTGCAGCCTAAAATCTAGTTGTTTATTTAGAAAATCAAATTGATATATGTAATATATGAAACCAGTATCACACTTATCTTGTCATGTACATATGTTGCATGCTGCACATGCTAATGGATGATATATAAGGAATTAAGGTAACAAAAGACCGAGAACACGTTGAGACCAGCTCGTAAGAGCTGGGAGTACCCCAGTATGAATAAACGTCTTTAAAACAAACAAAATAGTCTTCTCTTTCAAAAAAAAGAGAAAATCTTGTCAACGTTAATTTACACGTTTTGATGCATAAAAGTACACCTATTCTAATATGAAGTGATTTATCATTTAATTTTATCCTCATGACAGATACATTTATATTGATATCGAAAAATGCACTTTCACTTCTTTGAAGTATGCACGTTTACCCTCATCTTTGACCTCAAAAGGACAACCTCGGTATTACCTGCTCTTCTACCTTGTTATCTACATGAGATCTACCCATCCTCATAAAATCATTCTCGATCCCATTTCAGTTGCTAGTTACCCTTTGCATTGGAATGCATTCATTATGTTAAAAAAACTTATGTCCTTACACGTCAGTTTTCATCGATCGTGTAGCACTCAGCAGAAAGTAGCAGAGAATCCCATAATCACACCTTTGAATCTATACCGATGTTAGTGCGGGTCATATCAATGGGTGTTCCCTGGATGATGATTGAAGTTAATCTGAAATATGTTTTAGATCAACCAACAGGTAAAGCCTTGTTCCAACGGATAACCTATGTATCTATTTGCAGAACTAAAGAGCGGATCTTGTATGGTTGAAAATTTGAAGTGACTGTTCTAAAGTTGTAGTAACGTCATGTAAATTACAGTAAAATTCATTCTTGGTATACGAAAATCAGTTTCGAATGGCATTTGTTTAAAAAAAGAAAAGAAAAAAACCCCACTGGATATCCATTTCATATACTGAAGGGGACGATCACCTATTTTGATTACACCTGTCGTATACATAGCACAAAGCGACAATATAGTTTTTCAATATCATGATGAATACATAATCATAGTCGTAATAAACTGTAACGGGTATTGAATGGCTTCTATTACTTGTCGTTAACACCTAATGATGCCGCAACCTTGAGGTCACTCGCATTGGCTCTAACAGATTTGTGGGGTGCCAAATGAACCAGTTTGGGGAATCTTTAATATTCTTGAAGGTAGTGCCATTCCCCAAACGGCGATAAACAGAAGAATCGATTTATTCCGCAATTGATGTTGACGACTTCCTTTTGGGGTTTTCATGCCGTATCGACGTTCTATTATGTTCGGGAAATGGCCCATTTGCAATGTGCGTCGCTATCATTAAAAATTTACGGTAGTTTAAAACATCAAAAAGTGATTTGCTTGGGGATGTAATGGGGTGATTTGTTAATAACTGACGAGCTGGTGATCACAGTGATGAACACTTTCAAATGACATACTACGAAGAAGATAGCATATTAAAGATTTTATAACTATCTGCAATAGGAAAATATGGATAAAGCACCGAAAACGTAAATTCTAGTGAAATTCATAAATCCCACCTATGAAACGATAAGTTACCACGACATAATAGAAGTGCACACATATGAAGCCCACGGTTGACGCGGACAAAGAGGAGGCCTTAATCATGAAGCATGTGATATAGGCATAATACATTCTCTAAGAGATGTTATGATACATATACGTGTGTGGGATGGGTGTGTGCTCTGTGAGTAGGGACGTATCGTTATGACGAGTGGAAGGCTGTATGGCAGTCTAGCATGCAGTGGTGCTGCAGCACACCTGTTGGTTGGTACCACTTCTAGGATAGGCTCCGTACGAGAGGTGGGGAGGGGGGATGTTTTATAAATGTATGGGCGTGGTCCTGTTTTGTGGCCATTTTTGTACAGGTGTACTTTGTGATTAGTTCTGTGACAGATCTACAGTTCAGAGACCCTAGAGAAGTGCAGTTCGAAGAGATGAAGTTAAACACTAATACTACCTGATGTATTTATAAAAAATGTGAACATGTGAAAAAAGTAACGATCCCACTGAACCCTGCGTTGCAGCGCTGTGTGAGTGGATGTTCCCTGGTGCATACAACATCATGCCCTGGCCGCGCCAAACAGCATAATAAATAATAAATATGTATGGGCAGCTAGTTGGCTGTAAGGCCTGAGCACTGGGAGAAACTCTACTCACCTTTGGCTTTCCCTATTTACATACATGCGATGGATAAGTGAATAAGAATCAATGTAAGGAGATACATTTGTGAGAACATTCCGCTATTAACATGAAAAATAATAGGGTTAAATCCTTTCATCTCTATATAAAGCATCATGCGGATATAACTGCAATAATACAAAGTTACATCTCAATATTTTCCATACAGAAAATCCTGGCGGAAAAAACTGCAGTGGGTGATAAATGCACAATGGCGCAATTTTAGCTTGGAATATATGCAACGCAAATATCCACGAAACATCTGTCGGAAAGCATTTACTTTGGTAATGATCAATATATGTAAAATGCCATATACATGTTCTACACAGGAGATCCTTCGATTTGCTATCTAAAATATAGGGAATTTTATGGTGTTATCATCGATGGCTGAGTAACTCACCTGAATTCCGTGGCAGACTAACCTCCACCTTGACCGGTGTTTTCGCTGGCGTACGGAGAGAGGTCCGCACCTGGTAATACCTGGAACATAAGCCAACACCTTGGTTATATGAAAAACATAATAGACAACATACCTTAAGACTTAATTATCAATAGGGCTGAAGAAAAGTGACTTAGTGAGAAGTAATAGAAGTTTTTATTACTTCTTATAGATTGATCAATACATGTGGACACAAATTTTATAAAACACACATTTTTTCTTGTCGTTGTTCCCGTTGTTTTTTTTTGCCTCGTCATCCGATTGGTTGATCATTATTCTTTTCCATCGGAACCAACTTTATACCATATGTACTTGTTACAAAATAAAATGTGAAAAAATACAAACTTCTGTGGAGGAACACATTACAGGCAATCATCGTAAACGATACATCAATACCAATCGACACCTGCGTACTACCACCCTGCAATAATGAGACGGCTGATGAAAGGACCAGCAGCAAAAACTGGCACAGGTAGAGCGCACGGCCTATCCCACTTTAATAGGATCACGCAGAGCCGTGATGCGACTAAGAGCGATGGTCCCCTAATTTCACTGGGGGTCGTGCAGAGGTGCTTCTCTCAGGCAGCACCTGTCCTTACTTCTGGGCTGTGACCTTTTCAGACGACGCTATACTAAAACCGTCCGCGACGCTATACTAACCCGTCCGCGACCTGTGCTTGGTTTCCAGGGAGCAGCTCGAGGCTGAGCGCTCCCGGCCTGAGTTCAATGACCTCTCCATCACCCACGTTATAGTTTGCATTCCTCACAGGCAGAGAAAACGGAAATTATCTCTGGTGATCAATACTGTCGGGGTTTTTTTCAATCACGACGAGGCTGGCCTGGTATTAGATGGTAGATGAATGAGGAGTTGAGAGGGTGGTGGGGTGGGGGAGCGCACTTAAAGTCATGCATATTAGTGTTCGTGGAATGATTGGTATTTCTCCACTTAACGCAGCTGCAGCTGCACATGGCAAATATGGAGGAGTGCACGAGATTGTTCTTTTCTTTTCACCATAGTACTAGAGTTTGGTTTAGAATTTATCCTACCCCGCCCATCTAAATTACTTCTACATTAACAAATGACGTCACTTGTCAAGTGTATCCTACTAGAGCAATATTTTTCTCTTTTTTTAACTCCAGACCAAATACAGTGACCCGATGTTAAGCCTATGGAGTTGTTTTTTTAGGGGTAGGATAATACAAACTAATCTGTATACCAACTCTAATAAAACATATATCAACTTCAAATCAATTCACTGGAGTTTGTTGGTTTTGTGAAATAACATACCAGGTTTTACAAAAATAGTATTCATTTTCATCTGGAGCCTGTAGCAGAATATAACGTTCAAGAATTCCAAAAGACGTACCTCAACTATCTAGCGCAATCAAATGTTTCGTAATTGATAATCTCATATATCTTCAACCTTTGTCTTGACTCAAACTGACAGAGATGTAAGCATGGTATTAAACTATCATAAATGGTGAACAATCGTGATTCACATTTTGGATGCCACTGAATACATAAGCAATGACTTCTCTGAGAACTCGGAAGTTATTTTTATGAGGGGATATCAATATGAGTGGCATTAAGAGGATACCTGACGTACAAAATATTCTCTCAAAGGCATCTAGGACACAGTGGAGTTTCCTTACTTTGTGTGCTTTATCATTCCAGTACAATGCTACCTATGTAAGCCGTATGTCCTGTTCAAATAAGAGAACTTTAATGGTGCTTATTTTGTGCCGATAATATTGTATCAACCCATTTGAGAGACGTAACATTTTCGATGAATGTAATCAAAGTAGGACAACAGATGGTTTTTCAATTATCCGAATAGGAAGCTTCCCAATTAGATAGTACGAAAAGGGAAGATGTAAAGGAGAAATATAGAATATAGACCACACCTGCACTTTAAGCACTTGCCTTGATGTCCATCCCTTTGCTTACAGTACAACAGAGCTATACGGGGGAATACCTTGTTTCTTGAGGTCAAAAGGTTAAAGAAGACAAGACTTTTCTTAAGTTCGGGGGCCAAAAAAGGGACTCGGTCATCGACGGCACAATTAAATCGTCCAGGCACCTACCGGCCACCGGTTCACACACAGCAGACCTACTTGGGTTCGAGCAGCTCTAAGGACACTACTCGCCGTCGCTAACAACAGCTCACAGCCACCTTAACCTAATAAGCCGGCAGATAACACAGTTGAGGACGGGCCACTGAGGCATCGGGGTGGACATGTTCGACAGATGCCGTGTGATATGGAGAGAAGGGGTGCTGTGGTGGGAGCGAGGAGCGGGTTAAGGTGAAGGATAGTCGTCTCTACAGAAACTAGCAGGATGCCTGCGTGATCTGATCGAGGTCAGCGGGTCTGACAGAGAGCAGTCTGTTAGAGAGCAGTCCGGGAGAGAGTAGTTGTCTGTTAGAAAGCAGTTTGATAGGGGACTGTGGTCTGGCAGACAGCGGTCTCGTAGGAGCCAGTGGTCTGGTAGAATGCAGCCTGTTAGGGGACATTGGTCTGGCAATAGTCAGTTGTCAGTAGCCATCAGTCTGGTAGGGGAAAGTGATCTCCCAGGAATCAGTCTGGATGGGGGCAGGGTTTTGGCTGAGGACAGTGGTCTGTCAGAGGGCATTAGTCACGTAGTAGGGCGGGTGCAGAGTTGCAGGCAGTGTGGGGTGGGCGGAGTTACTGGGGGACTGCTTGGCGTCAGAACGACGGATGAGCTGCTTGCTAAGGGTGATGACTGACTCTGGCCATGCTCAGATAATTCCAGCCCCGTCCTTCAACCAGGATCTAATCAATAAATAGAGTCAGGACCGTGTAACAGAGGTTAGTAAGTCTGACAGCGGAAAAGGTTTGCCCGTGGAGATGGTGTGGGTGTGGCTGTATTTATGTGCAAAGATTTATATAGAATTATTGAATACGTTCAGTGTATTCCTTTAAAACATCTATAGCCAAGTGACTTTGATAAATCACCATTCTATTCAGGCCATAACAGCATTAGTAGGGCAGGATTTTGTGTGGCCCAATAAAATATGGAACCCTCTTTCTTCCCAGCATCCATTATGAATAAAGAATCGATTTAATTTTCTTCATACGGAGCCTAAAAAGGTAATATAGGATGATGATGTGAGATACAGAAGCTTTATCGTAGTCTCTGGGTTTTTCTTCGCGCATATAACCTGGGAAGTATTGCGGTTCTGTTGCTGCTAGTTCCTCTCTGGCTTGGTGTTCTAATCCATAAAAGCCCGTGTAATTGAACATGTAGTTGGTGCCGAGTCGTTCCAGTCGCCTGAGTGATCACCCCCAATTCTATATACTCCTTACCGGCCCACACGCTGTGTGGGGCTTTAAAGATATGCTACATCGATAAGCAATCGAGCAGGGTAAAAACAGCCTTCCCTGGCGGCCGGGCCTTTTCGACAAGAAACCTGGGACAAAAATAAGCCACTCCTTTGTCAGGGCTCGCCTTTTTTAGGCATGAAAGATTAATGGTTGCGGGCCACGTTAAGACAACTGACCGTTCACCCCACTATGAATACTTTCCCGTTAAACATCCTAAAATAACCAAAGGTACGAGCATTAACGCACACACTTACATAAGAAAGTTTTAATCTGCAACACTGCGTGTGGTAATCCTATACATTAGTCACTGTGAGTGCATTGTATAACGCGTGTATGAAATGTCCCTGGAACCACTGGAGCCCTATTGGACCTATCCGGCCACCTTTGGTATCATGCTACTGTAGTACATCAAGATATATGCGTTTCACTGTGAATTATGCATAAATATATCCATAGAAAGGATTTGCTTCTCTTTTAAACTATCACCATAAAATGCATATTCACTCCCTGCTTGCACATTTGTATCCTATCGATTCAATCTCGTAACATTATGATATCGCCGTGATACGACCCTGTCAATTGCTACGGCGATGAACCTCAAAAAACAAATTTGCCACAGTGAGGTGAACCTTCAGTGAGGTGATGATAAGAAGGACAATGACTATAACGGTACTCCGGCCTTTGAGCGACTCCCAAGTTGCTCGCGCCCGGCAGAGTTGCTCATTCCTTTGGTTATAGCTCTCGGTTTACATGGCCGACTATTAAACGGTGGGCACGCGACGAGCAGCTAATCAGCCTGCTCAGTAAAAGAGCTGTGAAGGCGATGCCGGCATAATTACGTCTTTACTGCTCATGTTTTCTCCGCAGCCGAAGAATGTTAGCTGGCACACACAGCCTCACGACCGTCAGTGAAAAAGGCACCAATTATAATTAAACCTCCGAATTCGCCTTCCCAATGTCCGTTAAAATGTAAGCCACGAACGGTGGTAGTGGTGATGGTGATGTGGAACTTGGAGAATCTTTGAGCTGTGGGTGGTGCTCGAAATAGTGTATCATATTTCATTTTTACATCAAGGCTCATTCTTCGGCTATTTCAGGTATTAGCCTCTTGTTTACTTGTCTGTAAACTAAATTTACAGAGTTTTCAGGCTGAAAAAGTGGGGAATTAAAAGTTTTCAGATTCCGGAATGTTCATTACAGAACGTATTCAGCTTCCATATCTCTCGGAAGTATATATACCCGCACTGGCAGTCCAAGGTGGTGCCAATACATGTTAATGATTCCCCGCGGTTCACGTGGTGATTTATTGAAATCAGTTCCAAAAAGGAAAACCTATCTTGGTGGGATCACCTATGTGTTTATAGAACATCTTAGTGTCTTGCATAAAAAGTTGAGTTTTGTTCTTTTATATCAGAGATGCCTACAGGAATAGTCTGAGCAGAATAAACAGATAAATAAGGAAATAATCTCGCACATGGGGCGATCTGCAGGCCAACAATTCATAAAGGGGATGAAATAACATCGGAGGAAAAGTCTTGAAACTGCTGATTTCCTGTTCTCTATTTCTTTCTTGCAAAATGAAAAGGTTCAGCGGAACAATTGATGAATGGATTTAATGTCTGACGGCTTAGCCCACTTTTTAGTGATCAATACGGACCAGAAAAAGGGGCGGTTTTTGACCCAATGCAGACAGGTTAAACCCTTTCAATACATAGCTTTTGGAGAATTGCTTGTATTTGTGGTCTAACATCCCAGGGGATCCCCAGGGGAACCACCATACTGCTGGCCAGGAACAAACAATGGCTCTGTCCCCTATACTGTAGCCGCCATTGTTCAGTGTAAGGTATGCATTCACACTTTTCCAATAATTGTGTAATAATACTTCCTTGTGGCATTTCATTAAAAGTAATTCAAAAGGAAAGAAAAATTTAGACATTTTGGGTTTGCTCCCTTTATGTTCTCTTGCACCCTTCATGTTCTCTTGCGTACAAGATTGGGAGAGGGGGTGAGGTGGGGGTTTCCCAAATTTCATATATTCTGCGTAGGCACTTTATGGATGGCTCCGGATTTCAGAAATCATATCATTCGACAGCCATTCTTACTGAAGACTTCATTTTCCTTTCTCCGTCACGAAGTCAAATATGTTAAAACAAGCCGAAGATTTGTTGCGGCAATGATGCTCTGAAATACAATTCCATAGAAAAAGAGAAAGATTAAACGTTAGACTGTCTTTGGGGACTGCCTGCTTGTTGCAGTAACACAGGAAGCTGCTTTATGAGTTACTCACGAGTTGCTCGTAACCTTGTCCTGCCCTGTTTGTCACGCATGTATTCTATGTCCACACATATCTTTATACATCATACCACACCAGTATAACCGAGCAACAATCCTGTGTACTATATCAGTATATGAACATATACCTTGTAGTAATGTTATAAAAAAAACACTTTCGGGTTTGTTTAGGCAAGCAGGGGAGAAAGATTATGCTTTCATATATCTAGGAGGCACTGAATTAAAAGCGACGTTGTAGGTCAGTATCAAGTTAAGGATCAATCAAAAAAAAAGAGAACTACAAAGACTCAATGCCTCATGGGCTTTGCTGGTGTATCATGATCAAAGGAGGTTGTTAGGGCATGTGTCAGGAGACCCTGTCAGTGCACATTGAATAAAGAGCTCTTCCTACAGTTTCTGGAAGTTCCTGCAGGCATGTAACAGGAACAACCATTTCTATGTCATAATATATCACCAACTCCCCAAAGTGACAGACAACGTCGGCTCATGCCATGTTACAAATTCAAGTCATGGGCAATATTTTCCACAAAATTAATTACTCTGGAGGGAAACATTAAGCAGTCTTGACGTTATCAGTGAATCACAACGTCACAGACACAACTCCAATTATGGCGGACCCCGTATTTACATAGCAACTAAGCATTCAGCATTATCAATGCTGGACAGAGATAACCAGAGATAGATTACCCCATTGACAATTAATAATCATCAGAGTACAGGCATGGCGTTGCAGGTCAACATTCAATCCCATCAGTCAGCACCAAATTAGTCAATGAAGTCAATAACGACGACGAGATAGGCAAGGCGGAACTGGGTATCCATGTGCTATCATACACCATGTCATTATTTTCACACGATCGTTTACGATACACAGATTGTGAGAGAAATATGTTGTAAAATTACGGAGCTACCATAGCATCACCGAAATTCAGATGGTGAGCCGCATTGACGGGAGGAATGTTTTTCCTTTCGCTTTGGACACACTCACCACTTGCAATGCGAGAGAGTCTTTAAATTTGAGAAACTGTTCTTCTTATCATGCTTTGTCTTTTATTATCAGTATATACTAAGTTACTTACCTAGCTTTGTTCACTATAAACGTAACGTCTTTGTGGTTTTCTCGTATAACTTGCTTAGAAAGTATCATTCTGTCTATATGTATTGCCGTAACTTATATCCAGTCTTCCTAAAAAAAAGGCTAGCTATACAAATGGAACGTCTTTTTTGTTTAGAAAACAAATCTCATAAACAACATGCGCAAAATGAGGATAAATATCACAAGAGAGAAAGCGGCACATTAAGTCACGCTTACATTCACTGCTTAAATCTGTTAAAATGAATGTAAAAACGGAAGTAAAGCCCTAGTAATTTGGAATAAACGAGCGAGCAGCTCTAGGGTCACCAAATGCGAAGTTCGACTCACTTGTACCGACCAACGCCGACGGGGCCCAAGGCACCACACGCCTGATGTGGTTTGCCTAATTCGATTCCAGTGTATAACTTAGGAAGACAGCGTGGCTTGGTCGGAGAAACAAGTTACTTTCAGGACACAAATCAACGGCTAAGTAAATGATCTGGTCATGTCTTTCAGATGGAATTCTTTCACATGTTGATTTGGGATAAATCCAGGTAGAGGCGTATGCAGAAGGGCAATTGAACTATCTGGTGTTTTTAAAAACCTTATATTCAAATATAAATATCTACTAGCAGCTTACTATATTAAGAATAAATAAAAAAATGTTTGGGGGTACTTCATCGACCTGAAAGCCATGCTATCATGCTGGTTAGGAATAACGACAGAAGGTTACTATTGATTTTGTTCATGTCACGTCGACACCACCATTGTGGGTCGCGCTCAAAAATTAGTTCACAGGAAATCAACATCAGTTAGCATAAAATCTAAAATAACCCGGACGGTTCACAGTCCCACGCGTTAACAAATATACCAATCGCCCTGCTATTTGTACTGACTGAAAACCTGGTCTTTGCGGCAGATTAACCACCCACTGCCAGCTACGATTGACGCTTCCAGAAAAGGTCACAAGTGACAATCTAGACGCATGTCACCTGTCGACAGCCTAACACTGGGCTCCTGTAACTAGCAGGCTGGCCACGTGCGCACGTGCTTTTCTCCCCCAAGGCCTTCTGTACGGCACCCGGAAGAAGAGCAGCGTTTGTCACGGAAATCTCCCCTTAGTTACTGTCTCGAGGGCCTAACAGAGTGCTGCCGCCCAACGCATTTTCCCATCATCCTACTAGCGTCACTGACCTATTTTTATGGTCGCGATGTCAACCTGGTTCATAGGCTAATGCATCTTCCGGACGGAGGTGGGAAGGTTAACCGGTGGATTTTATCGTCGGGCAGAAATATTCATCCAATATTGAAAAGGAACTTTCTTGCTGGGGACTCACGGCAACGGGTTAAAGTGCTGTTGAAATAGGTATTTCCTTCCTCATCTTATTTCCAGACCTTATTTTAATTGACCGGTGATCCTATTACCTAATTTAACTACAGCATGGCAGTACATATTCTGCTCTAGTAATTACGGACCAGTTTATGACTCTACTATAGGAAGCTAATCAATGTTCCCTGTTAATGTAAACCGCATCGAGAGAGACTATAAGAGATTTACAAAGAAAGCCCTGGCACCTCGCCACTAGTGCCAAAGCAATCTCTTTAAGATATGGCTCTTTTTTCCCAACCGGTGTCCCCATTCATTCCCCCAAGGTTGTGTGGGTAGACATTGGCCGCGACTGGCCTTCTGGTACCCACTGCTACCCGCCAGCCCACCACCGCTCACTGAGCTCTTCATTAAAACACGACCCGCCGTCCCCAAACCCCCATTGGACTGCACTACTCACTGACCGCACGCCGGGTCAGCTGCGCCGCTACTTCCATCTGAGCGAGCTTTATGTCTATTACGCCGAGCAGCTCGCTCTATTGATGGCCCCATGGCGAGCAGCTCTGGGGAAGCACTGTGAACACACTGCAGTTCTAGCTCTGGAATTCGTTCTAGCTCGTGAATGATCATACTGACAAATGGCTACAAGCGGTATACAAACACAAACAGGCGCACTCCACATCCCCACCTGTGTTCATGTACACATACAAATACAATAGCAGCAGACTACATTCACATCGCTCTCCTTCCCTCATATATACATATGCATGTATTAGAAGTTAGTAACAACTTATAGCGGACATCAGGAGCTATCTTTTAGATATATAGAGTTAGGGGAGGGGGGGTGGAAAGATAGAATGAGGACGATAGATTCTTATACATCTCCCTCGTTGTGGTTTTCATTCTCTGGATGGTTGATCATAACCGGTGTCGCTGATGGTCACGTTCACTTCAATATAATCCAATTACTCCGACAAGTGACGCATACACGACGTAAATGGTTGTCTGAAATTCCTCATTGATGATTCTACATAGTAACGTTGAAAAGTGGACCTGGCTAATATAAGCGAAAAAAACTGCCTTGAATCACCTATCCGGCCTCAACCTTAGATGCCAGATCTAACACTACACTTTGCTAGCACTGGACATTGTGGGATGAAGGTAAATGCTTAATGAGCATTAATGCTTAATGAGCATTAATGACTAGCATATAAGTGGCACATTTAGAATAAAAAACACTGACAGATATTTCCTTAGAAGGTATCAATGCATTTATTATGTTCATAAAATTAAGTTTTCCAAACTATTTTTAGCCTGTCTATCCTGTGCTTTTGTAACACACAAAAAGTTAAAATGGGATGTAGAAAGTACCTGAAAATCCAACGATCAAGTAAAAACCAATTTACGTAATGATGTATTGATTATTGCTGGATGAATACATATGCAATATCATCGAAACTCGAAAATACCACGCGAGAAACCCCCTTTTGATGGGATTAAGATATAAAGCTCTTGCAGGAATACTCTTTTTACAGATATCATAAATGACTATCATACAGAATCCCCTGACAACTATTTATTCCAGTTGATAGGCATTGAAAACAATGCCGTTACTGAATTCCATACTGAAAAGGAAAATGGTCTTTTCCACCTCCCCTTTAAATGAGAAGTACTCCCGGGCGGCTGAATAAATGATAGCGTCATAAAGCAACAAAATAAAAACAAGAACACAGAGCGAACAGACGCCCATGGGAACCACTCCGGACTTTTGAGGACAAATGTGTTTCCCTTTAAAATCAGAAACCATACCCTGTTGGGGTCGTCACTTTTTATCGAAGTGTGATGTTTTCGGTATGGAAACCCTTCCGGGTCTGGCACCTTTGTAACTAAACGAAGGCGACGTGTAAAGTGCCGTGAGTGTGTCGTGAAAGAAAGGTTTCCTTATCTGCATTGGTGATGAGATAGAATTCAATTTTCTCAATTGGGCACTGGTTGCAGTATCAAGTGAAATGTGTGTTCTTATGAATTTAGAGAAATATCCGATAGAATGTAGATATAACAGGAGGGAAATAACCAGGAGGCCTGTAGCTGATTTCCTCTAGTTCTGGTATTTGTGTTCAAACGCACACATGTGGTCGGTATTTGTAGGCGGAAGAGAGATAAATGTGTTGATTCAAGAATATTTTGGTTCATATTTAATGTATCCAGGTCTGCTGAGTTGTGGGTACAAAATAAGGCGGCTCAGGCTGCACGCCACTCTTGAGCCAGCAGCTACTCATAACATTCAGACCACATGTGTGGATGACCTTTTCAAACTCAACTATAGTGACTACCAACGTCGTGCCTTAATCCCAGATGTTGAAAAAAAGTCAATGTCCACCTGCCCATCAACATTACATACCCTTTACTCGAGATCCATTCAATTTTATTAGAAACAAAGTCCTTCTTGGAAGATCGTACAGAAGTGGAATAACTTTTTTATACACATCTGATACGTCAGCAAACAAAAGATGTTGAGATTTTAACGTGGTATTCGTCACCATCTACACGTGCCAGATTATAATAGCCCAGCTTTCACCAGCATGTTTTTGTGTGTGGTGTTGGGTTACCAAAGGTCATACATCTGTTGCGATGCCTATGGCATTTAGCTCAACGTAGCGTAGACAGTAGATACCAACTGATGATAAGCGATCAGGATTGATCCGTCTCAGTAAAATCTCCACCCAGATTGTTTCAAACTGCATGAACTGAGGAAAGATGCCACAACTTATTTTCCTGGATCTACCACTATCACCTACAGGAATAATAAAGAGGAAACCTATGAAAGTTCAGGGTCAGAACTCGTACATCAAGTTTAAACAGTGCAGTAATTCACAGGGCGAAGCCGTGTGAATTACATAGCGATTCGAACGAGATGGGATCGAGCTCTGACCCTAAACTTGAATAAGTTTCTGAATTTATCTAACCCTTCACATTGACTACTGGCCTAAGCTTTGTGACATAACACCCCATTAAATATTCTTTCTAAATACTCCATGGGAATGGGATATGAGTTCCCAATGCCAAGACTATAGGGGAAAAGATACCAGGGGTGAGATAAAGATCCAAACGCCACACACACTTAAATTGGGAAAGCTTTAATTGTTGATTGTATGACTTTTACCCTAATTCTGAGAAGTTGATAAAACACAGGTAAAATCAGAAAGAACTCTGCCATATAAGTAAAAATACGGCCGGTCAAACCTTTAAACACTTAAGATTTTTGACTGTTGTTTTCGTTGTTGTTCCCTCAGGATTATACCAGACTTAATTTACTGTTCTACTGAATTGAGCATCTAATGTAACCCGGTCAGTCGTTACCAGGGAGCTGTTTCAAAAGTCGAGTGAAGTCTATGGTTTTGAAACAGCTCCCAGGTCTTTATCTTCGGGACTAAATTCGAATATACGCTAAGGATGCGATGCAAATGTCAACTAGCTTGGAATACTGACTGGAACGTTCGATACGATTTAACGATATGTAAGAACCACATGCATCACATGCGAGGATTGGCTCCATGTCGCAATTAGGCTTCTAATGGAGTTTGATTATACGTTTGGAGTTCGGAAAGTTTCCCGTGTCGGTGGAGTCATTAAGCTGAATTGAAATGTGATGCATCTCACTGCCTTGTTAGCGTACTCGACGAGAAGTCTGCTATTTACTCGTGAAGTACGGTGATGAATGGCTCTATATCACATTGAAGGATAATATATTACTCATCCTTAGATGTCCTGTTAAAGTTGCATCAATGGTATCTGTCACATAGTTATATATGATATATGTATGTACGTATGTATGTTTTCTTATCTTCTAGAATAGTTCTATACATGTATATCTGAATGGGATCGAACAAAGATCACAATAGACCATTTCGTATGTTTCCCATTGTAAAGCTCCTTGGTGAATTCTGGCACAAGCACTGATGCAGTAAACATATCGGTGGGTTACTATGCCATAATAACTTTAATTCGTGGGATCCATTGGCACAATATTCCTTCCCAAGGTAACTGAATGAAAGTTACGTTTAGACCGTTTCTGGCCTATCCGGCAACAGATATAAATATATCAGTTATCCGCTGGTTTTATATGGTTGACCAAAACAACCTTTATTTCTGTGGTACAGATTCCTATTCATTACATTATTCCCCTATATCTATAGACGTACCCTTCGTGCAAGCAGTGTTTTCAGATTCATAATAACCTGTAACTAGTTACACTTACATCAATCACTATGATGAAGATATGATGAAAATATATCTAAGATATTTCAAACTGGTACAGGTCATTTTGGTCCTTAATTTCATTACCATCCAGTGGTATCTTACACTCCCAGATACATCCCTAGATAGTCTTAGTAGAATGAAATGTCTACACCTAGACTTCGGTAAAGAGGTACTTTTTGCTGAAGTCTTTGACTATAGACAAGGTTAAAGCAAAAAACTTCTTTGAATCATAACGCCTGACGAGCCCAGAAATGTATCACGGCGAAAAGGGTGGGGTAGCCACGGGAGACTGTGACTGAAGCCAGTCTACCACCAAGGTTGTATGTTGCAAAACCTTCAGTTCATATCCAGTTTATAGCATGTGGTCACACTGACCACCTATGCTTGCTTCCTTCGTAACTTTGCATGTGCACGCGCTCGCAGGCGCACGCACACACTCAGAAGTGGACTTGCTCAAGTCTTTGATTATGGACATAATTAAGAAATACTACTGCTTTACAACACTTGGCGTTCCCCCTAACGCCTGACAGACCCATGAATCTGTGTCTCAGCGAGGAGGGGTTGGGTAGGTGGAGGTCTAAGCATAAGATACAGGAACTGAAGCCAGTCTACCTCAGACGCAGACACACGCCCGCACGCGCACTCGCACGCACAGACGTGGACAGTCGAATCTGAAACCTCCAGCTGTCACGTGATCAGACCGAAGCTCCACCAGCGTCTATCTGACCTGCTTATAATATCGTCAGATCCCAATGGTTAATGCTCTGACCCTGACCTGTGCGGTCATGAGCGGAAGACCAGTCTATCTCAGGGAACCCCCTTTCAATATGTGTGTCAGTGATAAGGTAAGCAGCTTATCACTGAGGCCGCGCAAACTGAAGTCCCGATGAGAAACTTTGTTGGGGTGCGTGTCTTATTGCAACCACTAATGGCAATTTATGCAATTGTGGTATATGTAAACGAATAAAATGCATATTGATAGCAATGTACTAATCGGTTTCGCCTCTGCCTAAATAAGAAAGGCTGATATGGTATGAAAATAATATTATTGTTTCCTGAAATACACTCTGATTTCCAAGCTCTAAATACATGTACGCAGAAAAGTGTGCCTGAGGTTGGGAACGTGCCAAACATCAAAACCCCTTGTCCTTCAACATCGGGCTGTAACCAATAGTCCATGTTGTCAGACTGGTCCGACCCTATACTCTAGTATTGCTGACTCTCGGAATAGAAATTATATCACATGGATAGAGATAGCGACTGCAATGCTAAGCGCAGGAGACTGCTCAATTGTTAGATTTGCTGCTTTAGAGCGACTGACAAAATATAGAAAGCATGTGGGTCTATTGAGAGGTCCAAACCACTTTATTGACATGAATGAGACTCAATGAATATCTTCATTGATTTATACAAGGGAAAGGAATTCTATATACTGAAAATGGAAAGTTGTCAAATAAAGAAGTCCGAATGAACAACATGAAACCGTGAATTGGTCTTTCATTTTACTTGTCAAGTTTGGGGCTAGTTCTGAATTTTCATGAAAATGGAAAAGTGGATTTCATTGGAAAAATGGAAACCTGCCATCTCTGGTAAATGTAAGCCTCTAGACTCGCACTGAATATGTATACACCTTTCAACGCATCTGCATATCCTATATTTTATGCGAGTCCTTCATTCTATGCATAAACCATAAAAAGCGCTATAACTAGTTTTATTTTCAAATACAACAATAAGTCATCAGCCAGGCAGCAGGTTAACTCAATTCTGACGAATCTATTTAGAATATACTTTTCTTTCTTCATTTAAAACATATAGATTCCATACAACCCGCGTTGTGCAATTCTTTTGATTGACTGGTTCAATTACATCACAGAAATCACAGGTAATAAGCACACTCTGACTTGTTACGTGATAATTAAGCTCCAATATTTTCTCAATGGTATGATACTTCGATTGTAGTTACTACACACATGACGTCCAAACTGTGCCGTAGCAGACTACTCATTTTGTTGTGCACGGCCTATCTTTAGACCAGGTCATGACATACATAGACACACTATAGTTTATAGTACCCCACGCAGAACTCACGCCAGTTACTCGCGCGAGCATGTGTGTTTCCACGTCGAGAGAAGTAGGGTTGTACATGTATACAGGTAGAACCAACACTGTCAGTACCACAACTCCGTCCCCTATCCTCTCACCACCACCACCTCGACTACTACTACCACGACAGTGAGAATTATCAATGTCGGGTATATATATGTGTGCGTGTAGCGGGTGGAGAAGGGTGGGCAGATGAAAGAGATGTACGAGTTTGCTCACATATTTCCCGGATGCTTAGCAGGTGAGGGATAAATCATAGGTCCCTGCATAATTTGGGTTAATCGTGTGAACGTAACCGATGCTGAAAAATGTCAGGCTCTACAATATGTACATTCCTGACTTAGCAGTGCATTTACTTACAATATATGCATACGTATTAGGTAAGGGTATTTACATACATAGCTCATGGTCTTAGTATACACTGTGTGAATACGACTTTATTATTTCACATATGAATAGTTAGATTGGTTCGCCGGAATGCTGCTTCTAGAAAACCTTCGTTGCATGTATAAAGATATCAACACACTATCATTACTATATATTCACCTTCATCAAAGGCATTACCATACACCTTGATATACATACCACCCGTCAATTGACCCTCTTCACACTGGCGCCATCTTGTAATGGCCGCCTATGTGCATCAATTGAAAACGAGACGAGCCCTCTCTACTCAGTCCTGAGCAATGATGAAAATACTAGTGTTTCTCTGACTTGTAAGATAGAAATCGCTCTTACATCTACACTAATCGGCCGATTTATATAAACAATACATTGTTAGAAAGCTGAGACTTAGGCCTGTCTGTTGGGATATACATGATATACCTGTGTTATGGATAAAATTTCCTGTCATAGAATGGAAATCGGAATTGTTTAAATGAGAAACATTAAAACATGTTACTTTCTTGATGCCATATCCCATAATGAATCTCATTAATCGCCCATACAGCCATCTCTACCAACCCAACCTCAGAAATTTGCAAGTCTGATGACACTTCATTCCATGTTCTGCACGTTTTAGGTTCCATAATATTCACATTTATAACTCCATTGCATTTAAAATGTTTCCCATTTCAATACACGTATCATTCTTGCAGTATTCTTTAAGTTATCATGAAATTGTAAATCATGGTTCCGGCCACTTTAAATGACACGACTCGATATTTCTGAAGACAATATCCCTGAAACCCCCCTTGCTGAAGGTAGTAGATGGATTTCGTTCTAATATTCCCAATCAGTGATTGGGTGACAGGAGATTTACTCGCTAACAACAGCAGTTGCATCACGTGTCAAACTCACCCTCATATCGTCTGACACCAGCATCTCAATTGGTGGCCCATCCATTTACCTTTAACCCCACCCCCTCCCAACCCAACCCAACCCAAATGCATATCCTATTTTACATTCAACCTTTTCCCCCCTTCATATGCATCTATTCTATCATTAATATAGCATTCAATTATGATATCTAATTATCAACAATAATGAAATATTTAAATATATAAATAAAATTAAGATAAATTGTATTCACCCATTGCATTCATTAATATTCATCCAGGGATTAGCCATTAGGGGTAATGAGCACCAAACTTTTACCCCATTGCCAACCCATGCCCGGTGTACCCACCTGTACTATGTACAGCTGTATCTGCAGAACTGATTGATCAGGTATCGATCACCAACCTCCAGCCACCTACCCCATCAATTGCGATGGGACAGGTCGGTGTCAGCACTGCACTCGTGAGAGGTAATAGAGCGCCATTAGTCTTAATTTCAGGCATATAACAATGGGAAAATATACTCTGGTGGAATAGTGGGAACATTTAGAGAAAGGGCTAGATTTGAAAGAGTGTATAAAACATCAAGAATTCAACAGCATATATTTTAATATCTCGACACCATGCACAAAGACCAGATTAGAAACATTTCGTGAAAGTGAAAAATGACGATCTCCCGGATCTTAATGGATGAACATATCCAGGGAATTCATTAATAATATATCCTGCTAGTGTTCCTGGTGGTTGTGCATTAAGCAAACCCTGACAAACGGCGCCACATGATGACCTTCTCCACTCTCCAAGCACAATCTCTGTGATGGACTACCCTGTGATGGAGAGTTTCTCTAATCTTCAAATCCCTCAGGACTGACACTGCGCCGCTCGTTAGCGGAGCCGCCTGAGCAGCTCGACCCCTGCAGTCTCCATCATTTCTACACCGCATTCTGCTCCATGCACAGTGCTCTGCTTTCCGCTTAATTAAACCTTCACAAATTGCATATCGCCTTGTTCCCAGGACGGGGCACGGGGTAGTGGGGAATGGGAAGCGGGCGGCTGTGCGTGCCCGGGCAACCCTCTCCCCCCCCCGGCGTCTGGGTGCCATGGTAACAGCGTGCTGGTCGCTCATGGCGTCCTGTCCCCATGGATACAAGCTGGTGACACGGTAATTGCCCGGGCCGGTGTCCACGAGTCACTCACGTGTGTTATTGTTGGTGATTGGACAATTTACCTGCCCGGCCCCATTTGAAGCTGGTGGGCAACGCGGGTGGTGGTGGAGAGGTCTGTTGAGGGAACAAGCAGAGAATGGATGGGGAGCTTGTGGTCTGTACGTAAATGGAGAGGCTGTTATTCGGTGGGTAATAAGAGTCAAAGGATGTAGTGCAGGGGAGGAGGTTTTGTTCAGCTCAGCCTCTCTCAGGAGCATTTCTTTTTTCCCAGACCATCTGTTACCAACAATTCCTTTGCACAGTACCACGTACCCCTGTGACCTGGTACCACCCATCACTGGGACTAGCTTCACCCATCCTGTGACGAACACCACCTATCCCTGGGACTAGCACCCCTTTCCCTATTACTAGCCCCGCCTATGCCTGTACATGGCACCACCCACCAGTCCCTGGCACCACCCATCCCTGTGACTAGCACTACCCATCCAGTAACTAGCATGACCTATCCCTCTGACTAGCACCACCCATCCTAGAACCACTCACTCCTGTGCCTAGTGCCGCCCCTCCCTCCCCACTAAAACCTATGACCTTCACTGAGCTCTGTGTAATATCAACTCGCCAATTCTGATTGATACCCACAGAGAGGTAGGATCTACTGGAGGATAAAGGATCTTTGTCGAGTCTCCTGTCGTCACCATGTAGTGATGCACATAGCAACTGCTGACCCAAAAGTCAATATAAGATAGTGCTGTGGGCTTTTGGGCTCGCCTTCTCTCAGTCCTCTCTCTAACTGTATGAGGGACCTGAGCGGTGCCAAACTCATTTTAATCAGGCCAGCAGCTGCTTCGTGATGGCAGTTTCATCATTTGGCCGAGTAATGCATACTGTGGGAATCAAAGGTACAGCGTAGTGCAGTTGGTACATTTAAAGAGAGCTAACACTCAGAAATATATCCATTCGCTGCAATATTCTGGAAATGTACTTTGAGAACAACTAGATAGTGAAGTGTTTATAATCACGCAGAAAATATTTCATGGACCCATTCTTGTATTTACATGTATCCGGAATGTATCTGACAAACTCACTAATTGTGAGAGATATAAGACTTAAATCTAAAAAAATAACCCATAGAATATTGAGAGAGGTATCAAAATAAGATTCACCCAATGCAGAACTGAACAATAAATGATAAACCGAACTCAAATTTTGATTTTTGTCATGAACTAAATCAAATTGACCATCTATACATATATAAAAGAAGCTCGAAGTGGGCGTCGAAACTATTGACCTGTCTACTCGTCATCTTTAATTGGAGTTTGGGAAGGGGGGGTGGGGTGCCTATTATCGCTTTTGAACTGAATTAAAGTATTTCAAGATCCGATCATAAGAATGAAAGATGATAGTATGTAAAACAACACAGGATGATTTGGACATATTGCATGTTTCCATACACGTATCTCTTCGTCCTCTGTGGTAAAAAATGGAAGAACACTGGTCAATTCCGATGAAGTTCTTATCGTAATGTGTTTACTTAAAAAGGGGTGGAGGTAAAATAAGAACAGAAAGGAAATGTAGGACATATGGCTATAGGTAGTGTGGTCATCAAAGCAGCTACTAACCAAACTGGGGTCAAGACAGTCGATCTTAGGTTTATATTGCAGTTTGCCCTACACAAACTCGTCAATGCATGCCAAATGGACACAAACTAACGATAAGATAATATATCTTTGATAATCCACAGTGAAAACTAGCGCTGACAGTGCGTAACCCGATTCCTTCTCAACAACTAGCCTAATTGGCGACCATGTTATTATTGCATTGACTGCTATTCCACTTGTGTCCGTAATGCTGGTCGTGCTGGGTCTCATGATGCGGCGTGTGACAACGCCGGCTGACGGCCCGTCGCCGGGGCCTCGCCGTGCGGGGTCCGGCCGTCAGCGCGCACGACGGCCCGCCATGTCGAGGTGTCGCAGCTGTCAATAGGCAACCATGATGAATGGTATGAATTACATGCCGGCGCTAGACCCAATCCCCGGGATCCATCTCGCGGGGGCCCCGACAAGCCATGCTTTTATCTGTTATGTTTTTTATGCCCCCCACCCTCCCATCATTGTGCACGTTACTCTTCATGGGACCACCGCAACTCATCACCACCACCAGTACTTGCTGCGCGCCCCGTCCTCCTGGTGACAGCACGCACGATGGCGGCAGTGGGCGTGTTGGTCCTTCCAGGGTTGCATGGAGGGAGTGACAGGGCAGGACAGGGTTGGGTTAAGTAGGGTTATTTGAGGCTTAATCCGAGCCAGACAAGACTGCTTCCAGACAGGAGAGAGTAGAGCCTAGGAGAGGGTTGAAGAGGGCGGGGGTGCACTCGACAAGGCAGCACAGCAGCTGGGTGATGTATGATCAACACGGGCCATCGGCCCTGCTTTGGCAGGCGGCAGACACCCCCCCCCCCCCCCCATCCCCCCACAACTGCCCCATACTCCGGGCCACTAGTCTTTCCTTAGGCCTCCAAAGTTTGATACTCATTCAGTGGCATCTCAACCAATATCATTGTTAAGCCTAAAACACATCGAAATCTATCACCGATTCCCACCGACCCGATCGACGATGAGAATAGGGATCAGTCAAGAACAACGATGTCGAGGTACGATACTCTCGTACATCGACCTAATTGAGATCAAATCTATTATTACCGTTGTCTCCCCTACAAATCGGTATTTATTACTTGGATATGGGGCGAAAAGACACTTACCATTGCTATTTAATGGGTTCTTCAGAATCGGGAACAGCCTGTGAAGTGCCTAATTCGACAATCTTAAGGTCGAGGAGAGACGGCAATTACTCCCATGCTAATAATGACCAAATCTCATCAGGATGGTAGTAAAATCGAGACTGTGGAGTGCATAAAGCCCGTTTCCATTGGCCGACTATTTGGCACCGATCTGCAGTCAGGAACCACTAATAGTTTTTTTTGGAGACACTGACGCCAGGTCGGTTAATGGAAACGATTATTGAGACGTGGCTAAATACACCTCTTACACAAGCCGATGAAAAAAAAAAAAAGGTTAATGAAAACGAGACCTGCAGAGAATGCTCACAGATTAATTTTGCATAGATAATGTAACAATACCAATTAAATCTGTCTGTGCCCAGAAAACACAGTACAGACTGTGCATACAATACACCCTCACCGATAAATTGATACCGATCTACAGTCGGCGGCACCACCCATAGACTTTTAGGGTAACTGAAATAACCAGTGCCATTTCGCCGGCCAACGGAAACGAGCTTATAAATCTACAATTAAAAATGGCACGAATTCTCACTGACTCGATGGATTGTTCGGTAAGAGCTGCGGTGGGGGAAAATCTGCCTGTCGACGTCTTATTGGCTTTACAAGCACAAACATATGGTCTGATGTGCACATATATTTCTATGTACGTAATTTCTTACGTTTATATATTAGTATGCATGCACGTTTTCATGTATAACAACATGTAACATTGTGTACCAAGGGGAAAAAGATAGCTATTCACTTAAAGATAACATGGACAAACTCTCTCAAAGGGGGATAGGCCAAATTCCCTTAATGAGAAAACTTTCACATCAATTTCTCATTGGCTGAGCTTGAGAGTTTCTGTCTTTATTATTAGAAATTAGGGAAATATCTCATTTGATTAAAACGGATTTTGCCGACACTATGTAAATCAAGAATAACAAATCAACGGACAAGGACAAGTCTACTCTGCTTGCAGTTAAAAAATGTGTCTACTGGCTTCTCTCAGCTGAACGTGTTTGTATTACAGACGAGGCAATCACTCATGATCTATAGGTTAGTTTTAACCCCGTTCCTTAATAGTGTCAGGGTACATTGGTAAGTCAGGGCTGAGTCTGGCTTCGGAGCGCGGTAAGTCACACTAAGCCCGGCCTAATGGTAGCTCAATTAACGAGTTGAGAGGTGCCACTCATACCCAGTAAACTCCCCTGACACATATACTACGAGCACGTGTCAGCGTCTTGGTGCGAGGCCGGGAATTCACGAACAAGGATCCCGAGGAGCAGTACTGTGCAGAAATACCGCTTCTTAACCGGGTCCATATTTCATCAACTTCTGAGAGTATATGTTTTTAACAGAACCCCAAGTCGTTCAGTAAACATGATCTATGTTTTGTTCTTTGCGCACTAAATCGTTGCTGTGCACAACACTAACCTTAGACTTTTCATACCTTTTCGGTCACCCTGATTCTGGTAAACACTAAATTTCCTGTAAGACTTCGGGGATGTTGACTGGCCAAAACCATCCCTTTACATCGTCAAGATGTCGGATATTGATCATGGAATGGGGTTGGGGTATATGGGGAGGTTCGAACCACTGTTTATTGGTGTGATTTGGGCTCAATTTATACTACCCTTGTTTTACATAATAAAGAAGAGATGGAAATGAAAACAAGGATTTCATTGAATAAGCAACCCCTGTATCCTGATGGGCCCTGCTGACCCTAGTAATCACCTCATTTTACTGGTTCCTTTCATCTGAACCACAGTGTGTCTAACTGGACTTCAAACTGGTTGTACTTTTGGAATTGGGTATCGAATACATTTGCAAATCATAAGTACTGTGGACATATTTCATCAGATCAAGGATGTCACTGAGAAAGTACTCCATAATTTACATAGCGTCCCTTCGTTACTCTGACTTATCTTATACTAGTTCAGCCGAAGAAAACATTTTCCATTCTGCCATCCCATGCAAAGTGCTCTCGGCCCTAGGGTATATGCATACAAACGACTGATCCACTGAAAGGCACGGAGGGGGGGGGGGGGGGGGGGCCTTATGGAAGAGACACCAATCACCTGCTCTTAAATGTCTTTTCCTTCTGATGAAGCGGATGTGTGTTTTAACAGCATCATACGTGTCTATACCAAACACGTTCAATTTAGTTTCCTAATGCAAAAGACTATTTTGTTCAGTAAATGAATGTGAAAATGATGGTGTGGAAGAAATAGGGAACAGTGTCTACCATCTGGTCATACTGTGGATAGAAAATGTAAATAAAACCAGCTCGGGTGGTTATATAGAATGTCCTGACCATGCTGTACAAACCGTAAATTATCATCGAGTTCTGTGACTTGTACAAGCATGGTTGGACGTTATATATTTACTATATACCCAAAATTTAAAAAAAAAATCATTAATTTACATTTTTAACAACCAATATGTTAACAAGGATTAATAGTAGGCATGGCATTGCCATGATTTCGGTTTCAACAAGTAATGTATACATGTTTTAAGAAATACCAGCGCAATTATTCTCGTAGCTGATCACAGGGCAAGGTAATTGGAAAACTATAGTTCTAAATTATGATTTCAGTACAGTTAGAAACAAATCCTAAGGATAGAAGTAGATTCTCCAAGCGGATTCGACGGAATTTTAACGTTTTAAATATAGTAGGTAATGAAAGGGAGGGAGGGAGGGAGGGAGGGAGGGAGGGAGGGAGGGAGGGAAGGAGGGAGGGAGGGAGGGAGGGAGGGAGGGAGGGAGGGAGGGAGGGAGGGAGGGAGGGAGGGAGGGAGGGAGGGAGGGAGGGAGGGAGGGAGGGAGGGAGGGAGGGAGGTGGAAGCCTGTTGCAATATATAAGAATACACTATTGTCGCCGGGTGCGGACCACATCTGACCAGAGCAAACCCCACCCGCTAGTAGGTATTCATTGAACCTGGTGCTGGTGCTGGTGCTGGTGACCTATTTGACCTGATTCCATTCAACGCGTCTGGTATCGGCGCCCGCACCCGGGGCCTGTTTAATAATCGTCCCTGGGTCTCCCGCTAGTAGGTATTCATTGAACCGCAACGGGTGCCTACACAATATATAAAAATACACTACTGTCGCCGGGTGCGGACCCGTATCGAGGGTATCAAGGGTCTAATTATTCAGAATATATTACTGTAATGTATTATAATGTAAGCCGCAAAAACAGTTCCCCATCTCCCCTAATATATTTCGGTCTTGACCTACAGGTCAAACCGAAATAATAAATGTGTTTGGCAAGGTGGTCGGTATTTTAGTGTACGGACCAGTGGTGCGTACAGTATTTTTACGTTATATGTCAAAACGGTACGTATTTACAGTAAATACGGCATGGGTATATAGTAATACATAGTACCGTTGCTTGTGTTACCTCTATTGGTGTTGCCAAGCTGTTGGAATGTTGCCAAAATGGTATTATCGTATGTCAACATGGACATACAAGAGTTACTGAGCAACTGATGGGAGAACATTCTTGCGTTAAGTGTGTGTACCAGTTGGTGTCGGTAAGAACAGATGCCCACCGTCTGCTCTTGACTCACACTGTCACTGTTATACTGCAGAGACCTGTCCTTGTATCACATAGTACGTAGTAGAGTCGTGGTAAAATTTTCTAACCAAATATTCAAGCATGCTTTTTTATTCCCCTAAACTCTCGAGAAAAAAAGTTTTCTTGCTTGCTCACAGACAATGTTGTGTTCTGTGTTTTTAAAGATCTAAAAGTCTTGTTTGACGCTACTGATACTGACATAGAAAGAGCTATAGAATTCATAGACTAAACCCTGGGAAGTTTTGTGACCCAGTCTCAGTAAGTGATACATTCATACAGGTCCGTGATTCATATAACGGTTAACTACAGTGCCCTGCTAGAACGGTGTGTCTGCCTTCACAGGCGACCCATACAGAGGGTCGCACCTCCAGGACTGCACTCACAGCAGGTGAGAAGGCCTCCTGGCACGCGTCTCGCACACCCAACACTTATCACGAGGTAGTCACTTCCTATATTCGCACATTCATCTTGTTCAGGGAATCCGGTGTATATATGTACGCATGTATTTGCTACGAGTTCATACGAGGCTAATATTATGCAGGAGTGATGCCGGGGGAGGGCAGTACCACGATTTCTCTCTTCAAACACAGACATTGTACATGTGTATGTGTTCGTCTGTTGGCGAAATACTACGTATCCGTTAATATCTATTCTCAGAAAAATGTTTGATTGATGTAGTGGTAGTTATCGCTTATCAGTAGTGAATGGCATAAAAATATACACAACCTCTTGAAATGAGATATAGATTAATGTTCTACAAAACGTATCTTTCCTATTTTCTTTATTAGTTTTTTTTATTAATGTGTCGGCAGAAATACAGACAATTTGTTGCAACTACTACGAAAAAAACAACGGAAAGACTTATTAGTCAAAGTCTCCATAAGGAGCAAAATGTAAGCTTGCCAGAATTGGTGAATTTGTTCAATTGAAAGAAAAGTTAGAATATACCTTATACTGAAATTTAAGGATTCAATATTGCACAACTTATCTTACTGCAGATAGGTACAACGCATTCCACTTTTTAAATCATGATCAACTATCTCTTTAATCTGAATCTACCTGTCATTGGTTTTACCTGCTAGGTCACATTTATTGACAAACGAAGTAATCCCTCCTGGATAGGGATAGATCTCTTTGAAGTGAATGGATAGCCTGTAAAAGTTTTCAGATGGGGACGAGTAACTCAGGTTATGAGGCGTGGACGACCCGAGCTATTCCCTGTGTATACATGTATACACAACCCGGACTTGGCAAGTGTCCACACTGACTTAGGCACGTGTAGTGAGTGTTATTTGATTACCAACTAAACAAACCTGATATCATCTGATTACGGGCATGGAACTCTCGTATACCTTTGATAAAAGTACGCAGATAATGAATGACTTATGTATATGGTCGTTATCTATATCCCCTACTCAATAGTCAATCAGGTCAGACATTTATGACCGACAAAGCTATAGGATCTACATTATTTCAACATAACTACTTCGTATGCCATAGATGGATTATTATGTGTGTAGTGTAAAACAACGTGATGGAATATTATAATTTGTGACTGAATACAAAGACTTTCCACCATGTACCACGATATCGACAGTCGACCTATATGTATACAGAAAAGCTATAGAAAAATAACTTTTGTTTTTACAAGTATATACGTTACACGACCATCACCCAGCTGCCGTACAATCCAACTCTCCTTCTTTTGGATTAAGATTAAAAATTATACATAACATCGTACTTTTTTCCTAATTGTGTTCTAACGGTTAACGGATTTGGATCAACATCGTTGCTGTTGCCTTGAGACACGATGAGTGCTTTATTAATGCGTAAGAGGATTCTGGCAGAACATTGCATAGTAAAGGCCCAGGATACCCGGTCCAGATGAATACCTTATGGGACGTTTAACTCGGTGGTAATGCTTCCGTCTCTTCGTCACTAGAAGCCGGCCAGCCCTAAACACTTGCTCGCCGCCCGTGTAAACAAAGTGAAATGCGTGCAGGGACCCGGGGCACCCCAGCGGCGCCCGAGGTTTAATATAGCAGGTGCAAGTGAGGTGGGCCGTACATGCGCCTCCGGGCCGGTGCACTGAAAGGAGGGTGAGGGGAATGGAGAACTCCACTTGGGATCAATGGGCCTAGGTGTGGATCTTTAGTTAGTCCCACTGCAGGGGAACATCAAACCACACTGCGATAAGGCCTTAAACCTCGGCGACATTTCCAATTACAGTTTATTTTTGTAACACCCCTAGAGCACCTGAGGTGAAGGGAGTAATGTCATTTTTATAGGGTTTGTTTGCAATAGGGATTGTTTTAAAATATATATTTACACGAATTCCCAGGGTTTTCCTTTATGTTGAGTATGAGTGATAAAATCATACATCCAACAACGAACTACTACATAACAATGTATTTAGCTCTCTTTCTCAGCTTTATAAGTGAATAATTTTTAACCAACTTTACCATACATTGAAGTCGAATGTTATACATATTACTTAAAAACATTTCTATAATTTATTTTCTCTTCGTGTGATTCGCCACTTCAACAAACTAAACCTATATTACATGAATATATATTTTTGGACAAGGTGTCTTCTGCTATATAATGGGTTCCCTTCCAGTCGTATTTATGTCTCTTTATATGGTAATTATGGACATAATAAACAGACAAATAACGGGCATCGACTTAAAACGTTTTTTGTATAGCTCATCCAAATATCTAGAGCGGTAGATTGAAAGATTCCATAAATAAGGAATAAGATATTCATGATTGCATTTAGTTCCTTCTTACACATGCTCCGTTGGCTCAGTTTGGCGTGAGAAACGCTTACACAATATAACCTCAGCTCCTCTTTTTTTCATCGTTACCGTAAAATCGTTCTCTCTATACCTTCACACCGATTTTTAGCGGTCCTAGTTTTACCCGAACGAGTCACCTGCTATATCTCTCGCACTCAAAGACAGCAGACCGTCCTGTTCGCACCATCGTTTTTTGTTTTGGTCTTCTTTCCTGCACTCAGGAAGGTGGCTGGCGGATGTCACATTCAGTACGGGGCAAACCAATGCCGACAGTCGATACATATATCCAAGGTACGTTGTAATGCCAGGAGCAAGGTGTCGGGATACCATTGGCTGAACGGCTGTCTAGACATTGGCTTAACATGTAACATATACTTACACAATATACATGCTATAATAGATATTACGCCTGGATAAATACTTCCACACACTACTTATATACATGCATGTATACATGCTGTACCCGGCTATGCGTCCTATCATTAATTGGCACTTAACGGCAAGGCGGCAGAACGGCAATAGCTGAGCCGGGATATGTCATAATAGAGAGTACCCTAATAAAATCTTTCTATAGAAAAAATTAGAATAAATGCAAGCCAGTGCATTGTACTCAATATCGGTACATGAACTTAACGACTTTTTATTCCATCCTATGAAATTCGGTTACTGTTGCAAGTAGGCTGTTTGTAACATTAATGATGAGCATAGTGATTAAAGCAATCTCTATATTCATCAGAAATTGGGTTAATCTATGCATACATATAGCACACTCTGAGGATATCGGCTATTCTGTGACTGGCTGTGGGCCAGCGTTGTGGGGTCTCCCATCCGACCTACTAGCTGACTAATGGTGGAGACTGAACTATGCCAAGTTCCTCCTTGTGGTCCTCTGATCTTGACTCATCCCCCACACCTGTTCAGGAGACCCCATGCAGCGCGTGGGAAAGTTTTTTTTATGAATGCAAAAGCTGGATATATACAATCTCCTGGCAAAATTAGGCATTTATCAATTAAGTTCACATATCCAAAAGATCACCTAATATTATCACAAGATTGAAGTGTTACAGTATATCATGTCGGGGTTACTTTTGCGAGTCAATATGGATGATGACCCACTGTGGTCCTCAGTATAGACAAAAATAGAGGACCCGATAGATCGAGTCACGAGGCGTCAGTATAAATTTCCACATACCACTGTCACGACCACAAATGTTTTTTTTCCGAACGATCGGAGTGAGATGACGTCAAACTTTAGTTTCACGAAAAAATACTCTACTAAACATAGAGGACCCGTTCAACACTAGACACATTATACTGAGTCCTCAATGATATAGCATTAAAACACGACTTTAAGAGTTCAACAAAGTAAAATATCTACTGGATTCCTATCTGAGCCTGAACGTAACGTCTGATTTGAACACTGAGCTGGCAGGATAAGTAGATTGATTTTGCACCTGAACCAGGACGGCTTTACCCGATTTACTAATTCAGGTTCACTGCCACATCCGTAGATTTCAGAAACCCTTTGGTCGATTACTCTAGGAGAGGCTAAGCAGGGAGGGGCTTATTCAGTAAGCTGCTGTACGGCGACATAATCCTACCGATCTAAATCTGAACATGCTAAAATTACAACTAAAATACATGATTCTAGTCAACCTTCCATTACAGGCAGGGAAAATAGTCCTTTCAAGGAGACATTAGACATGCGATACATGAATTACTCATTTGAAACCTCTAATTATCACGTGGTTAACACTGCCGTTTCACATCTAATAAGGCAATTTAGAACCCTGGGTATAAGTTCTACAGGATCAATATTAAGGGCTATACAGGGTACAATACACGTTTTACTACTGTGTAGTAACTGTGCTAGGGGTCAAATACTTTATTGTAATGTTAGCTGGTATGAAGGGGGAATTTATTTCTTTAAATATGATGTTTCACCTGGAACTATACCGTTAGGTAAAGTGTCGAACTCTGTTTATCTGCAGATCGATTGTTATATTTGATAAGGAAGTAGTTTATTTACAAAGGAAACTCTAAACCAGAATTATAGATTCATTTCTGGACATAAAACAATCAGAGGCGGCCCTAGTGAATGACAGCCCACGCAGTTATATAGTGCGTCTTGTGCCGTATCCCTGGAATAGAACACGTCGTCGGCGATCAAAGAAGTTTGGCGGTCCAATGATTTCCTCTGAAATCACTCGCTTCCACTGCGTAACCATGTCTGGGGCCACAGGTGGCGAGGCTTTATCACCATAGCAGTGGAACCATGCCATGAAGGTCAGTCAGAACGTGGTAACTCATCTGGTCAAATTTAGCCTCTATAAGCATACGTGTATATAATATATAAGACTGTTCCTCTAGAACCAAGGACACACTAAGTCCAACAAGTCAATGTATATTAATTTTAACCAGTATATTAATTTTAACCAGACTCTCCACATAGGCAGTCAGTTATGCCCATAAGAGGTAGAACGGATATGCTCAGCGTTGTCACCCTAATAAAACAATTTAATAAAATAGTATGCTGTACGTATGGGTCATATCGTAGTTCTGGTTAAAACATACTGCATTATCGGACGCTTGGATTAATCGAATAGGCTTTAGATAGAGGACAGGGGGTTGGGGCCACGAGGCGAACTGACTTCGTTTCATCAGATATAATATCACATGATGAAAGAGTGGGTGTTTTTGTGTTTTTAACTTGTATGGCAGAAGCACAGGGGAAAGCGACCCATGTTTACATAAATTGGTGATATAGACACGATCCTGTGTTGGGCGGGTCGCCCTGGATACCAGAATGGGTCATTGAGTCATGCAACATTGACACAGATGTCCATGTATCAGCTGGACTTCATTGGATCATGGGTGTACCTCGGAGCATTAGAACTGCATTAGTTTTCTGGCGAATGGTAGAGGTATCTCATTATAGTGTATCCTATACAATTTGTATGTGGAACATACATATATATTGAGGATTTACACCTTCAATTCAAAAACAAAGTTTCTAGAAAAGTAAAATAGGATTGGCGACAATTGAATTTTTTTTTTTCATGGAGATACATTCATAGAGTATTGGGACTGCGTTTAAAAGTTCTGAAAATAGACCTTCTACTGTTGTGAGACAGGGATATTGGTTTTGGTTAGGAGAAGAATGAGGAAGACAAAAGGTTCATATCCGTATTATGATTTCAATAATCCTATTAGTCAACAACCACAAGATCATATCACTTACATCTCCAATGTGTGTACAATACACTAGTCTATTCAACTCAATAGGACTTATGCTACTATATCACATATCTACCAATTACCTAATTCGGAAACTTGAATTATTGAAAGACATTTTCTTCCTGCATATACAGTATTATACTCCTATACGCGAACTTATTTGAAATACTACCATCTGTTCAGCATGACGTATAAAGAATGTTGGTACAACTGGCATGCAGTGCATAAATTGGCGGGATTTTTTTGTGATATTCAAGTCGGACCATGGCTACAGAATTAAAGACCTTGAATGGCCATCGCTAAGGGCTCAGTAACCAAATATCCTCATAACATATACCTGTGGTTATATACCCTACATATACTACCCGCTGCTACCCATATCATATTCATGGCTGTTCATCACACTGTGAAATATATGGGGTGTGTGTGACCATGTGTCTAGACAAAATGTCACCATTTTCATGGAATTATATATCATTATATACCTGTGGTAGTATATCCTACACATACGACTCACTCCTACCCATGTCGTATCTATATCCGTATGACACCTAGGTGATGTACGGGGTATGTATGTGGCATACAAGGCTTGTATGGCGGCGAAATCCAAAAACTCACGCAGAAGCAAAGTTAAAAATTTGACATTTTAAGTTATATAATAATACGAAAACATGTATACTGTGTCTTTACTATATACCCATGCCGTATATACTGTAAATACGCACCGTTTTGGCATATGACGTAAAAATATTGTACGGACCACTGGTCCTTACACTAAAATACGGACTACCTTGCTATACACGTTTATTAACATATCGATTGTTAAAAATTAAATTAATGATTTTTTTTTAAATTTTGGGTTTATAGTAAATATATAACGTCCAACCATGCTTGTACAAGTCACAGAACTCGATGCTAATTTACGGTTTGTACGGAATGCCTCGTTCCGTACAAACCGTAAATTACCATCTCGTTCTATGACTTGTACAGCATGGTCAGGACGTTCTATTAGCATGTGATGAATACTTGGTAAAATTGATAATAAAATGAACCCCTGTCTCCGGCATTGGTTCGTTTTATCGTCAATTTTACCGCATATTTATTATGTACAGCCACAGTAACCCTGTTTCCGTATAAGACGACCTGACCATGCTGTACAAGCTACAAAATGAGATGATAATTTACAGTCGGTACGGAATAAAGCATTTATGCTGAGTTCTGTACAAACTGTAAATCATTATTGGGTTTTGTGGCTTGTACAAGCATTGTATATCGTTTTATATTTACTATATACCCGAAATTGATCAAAATAATCAACTTAATTTGGCCTAACAACCAATACTTTAGTTTATGCGTACAGAACAGTGTTCCATATTTTTTCATATGGAACACTGTTCCGTACACTATTTATATGGTATACGACCAAACAGTGCGTAATTGCAGTATATACAGCATGGGTATATAGTAAATGATAATATGATAACAGAATGGCTGTCTTTGCATGTCAAAATACATGGTGAAATTATTGATCAGATACATCCTTCTGCCTTCAGCATCTGGATATATCTGATCAATGATTTTCCTGTGCATATTTTTACGTACAAAGACAGAAAGCCAGTTTTCATACATTATTACAGACCTTTACGAATACTAGATTAAGTCAGTCTGGGAAAGAAGGTCAGCCTGATAAGTGAGCTTTGATTATATTCCAATATAGCATTAATTCAATTTTAATACATAAACTTGAAAAAGATAACTTTTAAGGTTAACTATGAATCAAAACCGTGAAAATCTCCTAACCTGTTGGCGTTTATGTCCCTATAAAACGAAACATGCAACATTTTTCAAAATATTTGAGTTAAAGGCTTACTTATTCTTTGTAATCGTTAGCATTTTTCGAGAGTTTTATCAACTTTGCTGGTTTATAAAAGAGAAAGAAACAACATGGTAGTCTATATTCTATGGAATACGCTCAACTGCATGCGTATTCCCGGTTTGAGTCTCTTCATCGCTGCATAGTGCTTCTATAGAACGGCCGTAACTGGGATTTCTGCCCTGATGAAGGCGATACCTATCCGAAATTACTATGAGACAATGGTTGTTATGAGAGGTTATACCCCTTATAAACTCGCGTGCCATGATAATTTCTAAACTTATGGTGTGTGCTTGTCCTTCAAACATTCTAGATTAATATAAAACTTACCCTCTTTGAAAAAGGTCGACATTGTAGAATTTTGTTAGTTCCACTTGAATCTCTAAAGTTGCTTGTAACTCCGACATATCTAGAAATGAAAACAGGTAAACCAAGAATTCATTATTTGTTTGATCTGTGTCATTTAAGAATGGCTCATTTGGGCATTAGATTGCACAAACTTTAATCTTTCCTTAGATTATTTTCATATAACGTTATAAATCAACTCTGATGAATTGGTAAAAAGACTTATAATATCTAAATTTCTTCTGAAATTAACAAACCCATATATTTAGCTAGGAAATCAATCATATTTTAATAATATTTATTCCAATAAAAAAAAACCCAAATGAATATTATAAAAAAACATCAGTAAATTTTATAAGATTGCTTAAATGCTGCCTGTTGTCTTCGTGGAATGATTTCACGAAGCGGAGCTGAGTGATATCTGTAGCAGAAGACAACAAATGCCATGTAAACAATTACATGTATATCAAATTGAGTGATGTTTAGATTCTATCCTACCTCATCACATGTTTTTAACTTAATGTCACCCGTGGCATATGAATATTTCATGGCATAACTGTGACATACAGTCACACAATGTTAAGTCTATGTGGATTTATATGAGGGGTAGGATAACGATATTGTATGCACCTGCCCTTTATAGAAGGGGAGAGTGAAGGCAATTAGGATGTCGATATCCGTGTGTGTTGCAATATATTTAAACATTAGGCTATTTGGGGTAATAGGTTAATAAAAAAAATTGCAGGCTCACGTCATTTTATTTTCAAAGCAGATCCCCTCCTGCTCCTCAAAATTTGGAACACACGTGGGGAGACTCACGTGTATCAACATGTTTACCTCAGGAGACTCGGAAACCCGTAGAGAAGAAACAAACCAACGTTTTCCATTTACAACACACAAAAGATCCAGTCAATTACACTTAGTGTACACTACCACCCCACCTGCACTCACATGAAACACAAATCCAATGAATCCATTTATAAAGAGCCTGTCTATAAAATCCTCACTGGAATAAACTGACATACAAATGATACATGTATAGAGTACCGTATTTATATTCCAGGTAACTGACCGACAGACATTTTATGTAAACGCATAATTGTAACTCAACAGTAGATTATTATGTGTCTTAGACATTTAATAACATTCACACTTCCTGTGTCTTATGTTATCATTTACTATTAGTGGTGCTATTTAAATTTAAAATTTCAGGTTATTGGATGAAACACTTTCAAACAGTAAACTTGAGACCACATTCATTCATCTGAATGGATAATTTATTGATAATTCAAGTGAAATAAGTTATGTCTAAGCTTTGGAAGAATACATTACAAATCATTCAAATGTTTGTCAAATCTGATTTTTCAGGTAACACTCTATAATGTTTGTGTCTTCAATCAATGTCAATGAAACGAGGAGTATCAAAGCCACCATGATTAGATCTAGATCTAGATCCTAGTTCCTCTAGCCTATAGTCTAGGTTCGAAAATATAACTTAAAGAAGATTAATTCGTATATGACCTATTACGTTACATTTTTACCCGTTACTTGTTTATAGTATCAAGCTATACGCAGTTGATTTTCCTAATGTTGAACATACCCAGGCTTGAGGCTCAATATACTGAAACCCAGCTGATTGAATCACGAGTCGCAACCACGTCCACTGGCATAGCAGTGTCAACGAACACAGCTTGCTCCCACTCCGAAAAGGAAAACTTTAAAACCCATCTCTAACCATTTACATATGTATAATCTATGTTAGTAGTTTGATACATCATAGTTTCATTCCAGGTTAGATCGTTTTGCGTGTTGAATCAGGAGATATCCTGTGCCACCACCCAACAAGGCAGATTGTTGACGTTGTGTACACCATGTCGGTCGGAAGTTTGTGGAACTCGCTCGAGCACTGTGTCAGTCAGTGGCGTGGTCGGTCGAGTAAATTGCAGTCGTTTTCAGCAACATGACTTACCTGAACCACATCCCCTTAAACCCTAAACATTGCTATTGTCATCACACATCCATCCTGAGGTAGTATTAGTTCCAAATCGTACTCCGTATCCACGATCAAAACATTCCAGTTGTGGTATCGTTACGGAATTCTTCACTGGGCGCCATGACTAATGCGAACAGAGCGACCCCTGTTGACAACGAAATTAGCCAATCAAGTTCCCGCGCTCCTCTCTACCACACTGGTGGGAGCTTGCAAGTGTAGGATGTCCGCATGTCATCAGAGTATGCCATACTGATCAAACATATCAGTTATGCGGATATGAAATCGTTTTCCTATACAAAAGGAGAAGTCTAATGCGTAGACGGGTTATTTCTAGTTTAATGCGAGGATGTTGGCCATTGGCCCACTGCAGGTTACACTTACACTGTAAGTGTAAGTTACAGTACAACTCTGTACAGAGGGAGTTCTTGTTTACACTAAATAGTAAATTACAGGCTGAGGCTCTAGATCTATCGGGTATATTATCATGGTTGATCAAAATCGTCTTCCTTGGAGCCCACCAGCCTGCTCAGAAATCCCCATTAATATATCTCAATATATATGTTGTGTGATTTATGTTACTTATGATTTACCCTACCGGTACATGAATCATTTACAAACACATTGACACATAAAAGGTAGGCCTACTGTATGGGAGGTAGTTTTTTTTTTTTTAATTCTTAATGTATCTTACTTTCAATATTTTACTTATTTGCTCTTTCCAACAATTAATCCACACACCTGATCCCAGTCGACTCATAACCTATAAGTACCGGCCGCTTGCGCGTTCACTCACCATTCATGTCATATGCATACTCATACTGTCATAGCATGGACCGTCCAATCAGACCTAACGCCTATGATAATGCTCAAAGTATAAGAAAAATACCACATTTAGATCTAATTAAGATGTTCTATGATATACAAAAAGTTAAAATTCAAATGTAAAATCCAGATATTGCTGACTACCAGTAGAAATTATACAGCCATCCTGTTCAAGATTACCGGTACCGGTACCATGAGTTACCGGGGTACTAAAAAGAGACACGTATATTATTATTAGGCCTAGATCTAGATCTATACCCTCTGATTTCTTTTAATTTTAGAAAAATAACTATTCTAAACCAAAGATCACGACCACTATATTATGCTTGACTAAATAATTTGAGTTTATGTTTTCATTTCCCAGATATGGATATTTATCCCACCCCTAATATAAAATCCCATAGGCTTAACATTGGGTTTCCGTATGCCACGCTGACTGGCATACAGAGTTTTATATGCCACTAGTGGCATACAGCATTGTTATCACGTAATATTCCAAAATAGAGGAGAAAGGGTAGGATAAAATCAAAACCTGATTCGTTTTAATCTTGGCCACCGCATTCCACTCCTGAAGTTTTGGCTCCGGACTTCACTCGGCTTCGCCTCATGAAGTCACTTTGCCAAACTCCAGTCGTGGAATACGGTGGACAAGATTAAACCTCATCCAGTTTTACGATAGTATCTATTGCCCCAAACAAGACTGGCCTCACATCAGTAGGCCTACAACAGCTCATCTCAATTTTGATGATGTTGCACTTCTTCACCAGGTGACGCCACAATAGGTATTCGGCCGGTACCCTTTAATCAAAGTGTCCACAGAGAAACCAGCTATGGACACTCTTGCCTGACAGCTGTTTACCGTAGCACTAGCTAGCACTAGCAGTAAGTCTCATTTTCCTTGTCTGTGTTAACCTCCATTGGTAAGTATTGCTGCCTCACATATATAAAGAATTTTAATCCTATCTATATGAATCATTTTACACGAGTTGATAAATTCAATAACTGAACTTCTATACACTGACCAACTAACTATTCGACTGAGCGATATTCGAGTATTTTGCCATCCTGCTTGGTATTTCGTTCTAGAGATCAGTTCAGGAATTTCTCTTAACTGGATTGTTTCAAGTCCAGTCAATAAGCTTATAAGGAGTAAATAATAGCTCGGCCGATTGAAATGTTATTTTTCTGGACATGGAACTATGGAAGTATATATCCATATAAATTATATTAAATTGCATGATATTCTCGGGAGCGGTGCCGACGTCACGAAGATACACTGCGTTGCTCGACTCTCTCGCTCTGCATTTTATTTTCCCGAAAGCGGTGCAGTGCACTCTCGTACGCGCGAAGGGTTAAACAACTTTTCACTCCATTGAAACCAATGTTAAATCCACTGTACATCTCTGGTAATATCTCAGTAAATATCCAACTTAGAAACACCAAACAAAAAATGGCATAGAGGTGGAGAACAGGAGCAGATGGTTGGTGGTTTTTTTTGTATCAATTCGTTTTGCATAGATTGTTTTATTTGGTGTTTTCCCCAGCAAACTGCCGAAATTGCAGATGCCAGGCTGCTACAAATGTCAAAATAAAAACCTGCTCAAAAGTACATAAATTTGCAGATTCAAACATTCAAACTTGTATCCCACAATGTTTATTGATATATCTTGTTAGAAACACATCAAAATACCTTTAATTATGTATATTAATCATGTACAGTGAGTTCAAACATCGATTTACGTTTTGTCGATCGAGCGGTAATAACAGAAAGCTAGGGTGATTGGAACTGGCTTAACCCTTTGCCCCAAGCGGTTGTGAAAGAAACTTAACATTCCGCTCCCGAGAATAGTCACAAAAAAATCCAGGGATCTAGGATCTTACTAGATCTAGTCATACGTAGTCCGAGAAACTCTGACAACCTAACGGACAGTCAGAGAGCACAACCGCTTATTCCCATAGTACAGAAAAGCATGTCCCTGGTTCTAAGTAAGGCCACTCAAAAAAACCCTTGTTTCTCATCACCGCGCGCATCAGAAAAAACGATTTTAGAAGATTTTTTTTTTTTTTTTTTAAATAGATGAACCTTGATAGAAATTATGAAAGGTTTGTGTATTTAGTATCAAATTAAAGCTCCTGATGTCAGGGATGCATTAAATGTATAGCCAAAAAAAAAAAAAAGCGCCCTCGTCATATTTTTCATGGCTTGGGGATGAGAAACAAATTTTTTTTTTTTAGTGGCCTAATCCTGCCAATGTCAGTGCATGTTTATGCTCCCTTACCTTCAGAGATGCATAATAATTCCTTTTTAATGATAAAACTTCTGTTTTGTTCCTTTGTGTTACTTTTGGGAGCCTTTTTGTACAACTTCTTTAACTACATTTCAACACTTCCACCTCATGTCAGCCATATTTGATAAGCTGGTTCCTGGCAATCCCCTGTGTAGGATGTCCTGCACTTTTGAAACAGGTTTATTGTTATTCTTGGCGCCTGCAGAATGCATTGACATGGACTTTACAAACAGTGGCTGTTCTATTACTTAGAACTACTGCAAAGGTAGGAAATTATTGTCAGTTTACTGCATTTTGCCTCAGGAAACTGTCTACCACAAAATCAGAAAGATTCAACATATAAGGAAAACGGCTGTTGAGCTGAGATGTACATTTTTGGTCGACCAGTTAGCCTAGGTCTCTATGGGACTGCTTCACAGTCAGAGCCTCTCGGACTAGTCATACGTAGTGGTAGTACTAGTACAACGCTGTGTGTCCGCTATCACTCCCCACAGAAGTTACACTTGAGGACATAAGCAAACTTTGAGATTCTTTGCGAACCAAACATAATATGAGCATCAGATATTATCTTTTTCTTTAACAAATCCTCCTTTAAATCCCTGAATTAGGAGCTCATCAATCAACCATCCGCCATCTTTAATCTTTGAATTTTGAATTGAGCTGGTTACCAGCGATCATGTTAGTCTCAAACTATGACGTCAAGTACGACTCTAGTGAGGAACGAACAGAGTCGAACTACGTCTGACTAGGATCTTACATGTAGACCGTTTTCTGTATACCATAGAGACACAGGGACGATGTGGATTAGCCAGTGTACCCGGCCCTGTGTTAGTCCCTAAATGGAGAGAACAAACAGATTACGGGTGAAAACTCCAGGTCCAATTCTTTGGTCGCTTTGCATAAATGAACACCTAACGCCATGTAATCGTTTTTGATATACAATAATACATGTAGAATCTATATGGTATTTTCATGTGTATAGCCTAATATATTTTATGCAAACTTCATTATTTCCAGCTTTCTTTATACAAAATGGAACCGAGAAACGTGTCTTATCGGTCCTACCACGAGTGTTGTGTGTGTGGTCTGAGCGGTCAGAAGTCAGGATTTACACCAATATCCCACATCCTACCAAATACCGAGGGAAACACAACAAAGACAATAACCAGTGCGCTTGGGCTTGACATTTCACCTTCGTCAGATGGTTTGATATGCGAACCTTGTCATCTTAAAATATTCAACTTCAAAACGTTTGCCTTGGAATGTAGTAAAAGGAAACACCAAGAAGGACAATTCGCTGAAAAAGCTGCATGTAAAAGTGGAGACCTTGGAATTTCTCAAGGCTTACAAGGATCAGAGAACTCTTTGACGACCAACAACCGTCAGGCTGAGGCGATTGTTCAGAATGATGTGTTTGTTTCTCCCAGGTCAATAACAGGGACCACTTGTTCCACCAGTGAACTCTCTGTACCACCAAGTAAACGTTTGCGAGATATCTCTGTTCAGTTACAAACTGTTGCAAATGGCAGTAGTTCTACTTCCACGGCTATGCCTTTTCAGGCACCTTTAAATATTCCTCCTGGCACGGTCATGATGAAAAAGGAAAAATCATCGGTTTATATTTTCCCAGATGGCACTACTTTTGAAGTTCTTAACAGGCAAAGCACTATTGACAATGAGATGTTTGGAAACATACCCACACACTCACGCTTCGCGCCCGCAGGTTTGATCCCTAAGAGAATACCTCAACAATCAAATGCCAATCAGTCAATAAGAACCACCAATGTTACCCAGTCCAAAAAGAGCCGCAGTATACCTGGTATTGTAAAGCCCGCACGTATAACTGACAGCAAGAAGACCGCTGTAATTGTTACTGATACCGTCCAGGTACCTACTCTCCTGGTACCGAAGGCTCAGCTAGCACCTGCGACCTCCTGGTCTCCTATCCAGACCAACGACCAAGGCAAGGTAGCAATCCCAAGGATTCAGCGGCCTGTACGTCGGCGTGCTCCCCCGATGCTCCTGCCCAAGGTGTCCACCCCTAAAGTGCCGCGGCTCAAGTGCCCCAGATGCGAGATGGTCTTCCTGGAGAAGGCAGAGGTGAGAGCCCACCTGGCGCAGCACCCTGAGATCCGGATGTGTAGCGCCTGTGACGTGGCTGCTTTGGGTGACGAGGGACTGCTACGACACGTTCGAGCTGCTCACCCCCACCTGCTCTGTCCAGCCCACGGCTGTACATACTTCTCCACCAGCGTGCAGCTACTGAAGCAGCATATTATAACTCATTCACCAGTTATCACATATGAGGTAATTTATGAATTCATATTTTTGTAGCCTTATCTATTAATTCATATAAACCGTTTATCAACGTATCCTCATTTTTCTGAGGCTTTATACCTGCGGTACATATATAATTTTCTTTGAGGAAGGCCCCTTTTCTGATAGGTAGGTAGTAAGCATATATACATGTATTGGTATGTACTTATCTTTCAAAGTATATATCCATATTCCTATATACCTATGGCTGTACACTCTATGCTTACACCACGCTCTGGGGGGTGGAGTAACTATCTGATACTACCCAAGGTTGGTATACTACCCAAGGTTGCCGTATACTACCCAAGGTTGACATTAGGCCAATCAGATTGTCTCTTATTAAACTACATTTGAAGGTATATAGGAATAGGGAAACCAAGTACCAGTGAAAGGAAGTCAAAATTACTCGGTAAGGCTTGGAAAAATTACTGCCCGCGGCCAGGGCCTTGGGCAGTAATTTTTCCAAGCCTTACCTCGTAACTTTGACTTCCTTTCACCGGAACATAGTTTCCCTCTATTCCATATTATTTAAGCTAAATTGATGACAAGGCATTCAATTTGCAAAATACAAGCTCTTCATTAAACTTAATTTTGAAACTTATTGTTAAACTTGATAATTGTATTTCTGAGACAATATAAGACCTACCTTTTTTTACACATATTCTTTCTTAGTCCTTTATAACATTATCTAACTCTACACCAATTTTTTTGCAGTGTACAACGTGTGGGAAGACTTTCAACAAGGCTGCATATTTGAGGATACACAAGAGGCAGCACAACACCGACCGAGAAAAATTCAAATGTCACATTTGCGACAAACTTTTTAAGTCAAAAATATCATTGCGTTACCATCTCCAATTCCATGAAGTAGGCTTCAACAAGTGTTTACAATGCAACAAGAAATTCCAGTTCAAGGAAAGTAAGTATATTGTGGTTTATGATTCATACTTCTACTACGACAAAGTATCTTCATACTGTCCACATATCGTCGTATTGACCAATATAGTAATTCATCTACCATTATAGTGTATAGTGATAGTGTGGCGGACGGATGGTGCTGGTACCCCTGGCGTACCCCGGGGGAAATGAACTCTCGGGTATTCTCCCGGGAGCTGACGTCACTCGTCCCGTGTATAAACAGAAGCCATCTGCGGAAAAGGGTTCACTCTCATTGGGGACTTGGAGCTATGAACAGAGTTGTTGCTGAATTTGAGCGGTCGTTATAGCTCGTATAGTACTAAATAAAGGCTCGTCAACGCTTGTGCAGTGGGATATTCTCGTCCTTGTCATTCTATACACGATCGTTACAATACTATAATTTGGTTATCATATCCTTCGATATTCACAATTGAAGTGGTTCATGTTTTTACTATATACCCATGCCGTATTTACTGTAAATACGCACCGTTTCGCCACATAACGTAAAAAATGCTGTACGGAACAGTGTTCCGTACGGGAAAATACGGAACACTTCCGTAATCTTTTTTTTTAAATAATAGCAGTTAAGCCAATTGAAATTAATTATTTTTCTTAATTTCGGGTATATAGTAAATAAAGAACGACCTACCATGCTTGTACAAGCGACAAAACTCGATGATAATTTACGGTTTGTACGGAACTCGGCGTAAACGCCTCGTTCCGTACGAACCGTAAATTAGCTTGTAGCTTGTACAGCATGGTCAGGACGTTCTATATAATTACGCATGAATATATATATATATATATACATGTATATATATATATATATATATATATATATATATATATATATATATATATATATATATATATATATATATATATATATATATATATATATATATACAGGGTTTTTATTTTCCTAAGTTGTTATTTGAACTAGCTAAAAGTATCATTTCTCTGTCTTTTTTTTTTTTTTACATATTCGCCATGTAAACAGGTCTCCGTCGCCATGAAGTTGCCATGCATGGGGAAACTGCACTATTTGCCTGTGACATCTGTAACCAGCGATGCGCTGATCGGCAAAGTCAACTTTACCACATGAGGACACATAATAAGGAGAAATACGAGACAATGGCTTGTCCTATGAAAGGTAAACATCTTTCTTTTATTAAATTTCAATTCAATTTATTACGTTTATATGATTTCCTAGGTACTTGACGTATTACATGCAGTAAAGATGAATCGTTTTTTGTACAATAATTCTATGCAAACTTCCACTTTGTAAATCTATATTAATCAAATCAGAAACTGTTACATTAATAGGGCCTGTTTTTGTGAATCTGTTATATAATGGGTGTAAGAGCATTTATTTTAACTTTTCGTAATAAATAGTGATCTTTCATTAAGAAATATTCTATGAAAAAGACTGAACGATAAAACTATGTAAGAGTCGAAACGTCGGTAGTTGTACTATATTCTTTTTGTCAGCGACAGAAAGGTTTGCCTCGTTTCACTTTAAAAGGTTAATACATATCTATTTGATTTCGGCTTTTCTGGAATTAACAAGGATCTGGCACCGAAAGTACCAGACGATATAGACTATGATCGGATATAGACACTATATAATTGATTTGTAACTATGTTACAGCAGTTTTTTTTATACTGTTGACAGCAACCTACCTTCTTCTTACCTACAGACTAATTATCATAAATTGGACAATCTTTAAGTAGTGTACTTAATTATTCTGATGATCAGAATACAGTGCCCAAAATATGTTCAACCTGGTGCCCTTATGGACTACTGAAATCGTACATTCATGACACAGTTTATCGAATTCTTGTTGTGGTGATCATATTTAGGTGATTTAATTTAAGTATCTGCATTCTATTTCCATGTTGATTCTTGTCCTGAAGAAGAATTGTAGTTAAGTGTTTTAAATTCAATTTGGAGTGGACATCCCTTTTTCGGTGAGGTTGAGTTGGACAATATTATAACGTATTACGAATTACGGTTTTTTTTTCAATTACGATTGAAGCTGTAACGGTGATTGTAATAGTAACTGTAATGTAACTGTAATGGTGTTTTGAATTAGAATATATCTGTCTGCAGGGTGTTCATTCCGTGCCTTCTACCAATACCGCTTGCGTCGCCATATCAAAAGAGTGCATGAGAAAGACGGAAAGGCGTTCAGTGAGAAGAAAGAAAAAATATGTCCATTCTGTGACATTGAATTTACTTCTATGGGTAAGTAGATGTGCCTTTATTTCTATCAGGAAATGTCTGTTTCAATATCTGTTTGAGCTTTGTCAAACATAGCCTGGAAGCCTGGCCTATTTACTCGCATATGTATTATGCTAGGTTGGTACTTCCATTTTCCTGGTGCATTGTGGGATTGAACTGAGTTGGTTCCCTGGCCAATACAATAGGTTTCTATGGAGTTTCCATTCCCAAATTCAGATACATAGGACCCCATTTCATTCTCATCCAATCCACTTGGTTGTGGTATCAAACAGCAGGGCTGATATAATTTTATGTCTTTAAAAAGACATAAATAGCTGAAATTACTATCACTTGAACTTGTCATACAGACTGATTAGAAGACCCCTGTTGAAAACTAGGGGTACTAGTGTCTCACCGTCAGTTTTTAATGAAACATTCTAATAAGTTATCTTTTATGTTCTGAAAGGTTGATATTAGTCTATTTTGTAAAGTCATTCATTTCAAACTACATGTAATGTAAATATGTCATCGGGGGATCTCGTGAGGGAGAGAGGCATAATTTACATAGTTCAAGGTCGCTCAAAATATCACTCTACCTGTCCTATTATCTATTTGAACAGGGAAGCAGTTTATGTCAAACCAAGAGCTGATGAAACGAAACTAATTGAAACGATACGAGTCACTTCTTCTCCGAATTTATCTATTCTGTTCTGCATATATATATATTGACCAAAATGAGCGAAACAGGTCCACTTCTATACTTTTAGATGATCACCTCAAGGAAGGACAATGCCAGATGCAGGTACAGAACCTTATTCAGGAAATTATATCGAGGACTGCGGACACTAAGCAGGACGGACCAGAGGGAGCAGCTCTCCAGCGACACCACGCAGAGAGAGTACTCCAGGAATGCAGGACGCGACGAGCTGCGGGTCAGCACGGTAAAGACCTAGACTCTGCCACTCTCACCAGTCATAACGAGTTCTTTGAGGATTTAATGAGAACGATTAACAAACTCCAGGAGAGGCTGAGAGGTCACAAACATAATCCTGCTATACATGAGAGCTGCAGTGAATCCCCCAGCGATATTGATTTCAGTGTGGAAGATATTGGAATGGAGACTGGGATGATTGGGGAGTCCAGTAGTCCGGTTGAATTCGAAACAGAAGTTGTCACAGAAAGCAGTATCTCCGAAGACAGGAATACAAATTTGCAGACTGGAGATGAACTCGTGGTGCTGCCTCGAAGTGAAACTGATGCTCAATGTGGTCCTGTCACACCAGAGGGCGGCTCAGCAGACACGTTCACGCCACCTACTGGTGCTGAGAGGCATCATGATGGACAAGATCAGGAAGTGGTGACACCTATCGAGACGCAGCCGTACCAGGAGATCATCGTTGAGGGGGACAATGTAACTGAAGAAATTGTTGAGTTGGTGGAGACGGCGCTACAAAATGGTGACATCGAGTCGGGCACGTCATACATAATCGTGGACGAAACAGTCGCATGACGCTCCGAAGTGGGATAGTATCAATGGACGTCAAGAATGATGTACTATTCTATTCATGGCGTGGCAGAATATTTCCGTCCAATGTTACCAAAGACTTGAGACTTTGAAAGTGTCATTTGGTTTTTATTGCTAAAAATACAAGAAGGTAAACTGAATCCGCATTAAATTGTTAAGTGATTTTTGTGATAGTTACAGCCCATGGGTAAATGTGCAATATGAGTTCTGACGATCCATGACGATATATTTACAGTAAAACCCCGCTTCCGGGACATACCGCTTAAGAAGACAATTTGCTCGGAACGCAATTTTTTTTCCCTATTAAAAGTTTAATTTAACCGCGCTTAAGAGGTTACCTCGCTTAAAGGGATACCCTACTTAAGGGGACAGTATTTCCGATACAGAAATGCTTCTCAACCCTGCTTAAAAGGACACTTTAGAGGGAGCCCTTATCAAATACACTCTAGATTATCTTAACTTCTTATTTATGGTGTGTTTTTTTAAAATCTTTTATTTTGACTGAAACAAAAAATTGATTAAATATTTATTTTCCATGTATTTACTTAGAATTGGTTATTCAATGAACCTTTTATCTAATAGCCGACGTTTCCTTCATTTATATAGGTTTACTTTACTATATAACCATCGACAGTCTGAAAACACTGCTTAAGGGGACAACCCGCTTAGGGGGTCACTTGGCTTGGAACAGAGGCTGACCCCTAAAGCGGGGTTTCACTGTATATATACATGTATATGTATTATATATACTCATTTTCAAGTGTACATAGGGTATATTAATCTATATGTTCCTGTGTAAAATGCCAAAAATATTAAAGATAACTACAGTAGTTACCCTTTCATTACATTATTTCATCAACGAGTCTCTTGTTTACATACATTAAGCGGGTGTTCCACCAACTAGACAAAAAAGTTGTACAGCGCCTGTACAGCAGTTGCCAGCAGATCTGGCTTAGATCTGGTGTGGAACAGCTTGCCATCAGTTCCAGCAGGCAATGGGGCATGGTTGCCGGGTAAACTCAGCATCTGTTGGTGGTTGTTGGCACGTCGCCGCCAGGTTGCTGAGTATTTGCTGGAGCACTGGGCCATGGGCCGGCTGAAAAAAAGCTAGATTTTTTAACTGGTGTCCCACCCGATCTACCAATTCTCTTCAGCCTGGCAGGATTTCTTTCAGCCGACAAAAGCTGATCTATTAGTTTTTGCTGGCTGGAACTTTGCGGCTTGCCGATGGTTTGGACAAGAGCATGGCACCCTCTGCAAGTTTTGCCACGACCAATCTGACAGTTTCGGTAGTTTGGGTAGAATTTTAGCACAGAGCATGCCATACACATACATAACATCACAGCTTATCTTTATAACAGAGAATCCTATTACCACATGAAATGCAGCCAACTTCCACCAGACGGTGCCACCATCTGCTCACCGCTGTTCTGTTTGGAGCGTCAGGTGGGTGAGGGGGGGGGGGGGGGGGGGGGGTCGACTGTGGATCGGCTGGTACTCACTAGACTGCTGTACACCAATCATACACCAACCGGCCAACTGGGATTGGGGGTTGCAGTGGAACAGCTTGACACCAAGAGACCGTTTTGGCAAGCCGACCACCCAGTGTGGGGCAGATCCCTCGGCTAAGACATCAGCTTTGCAGCGAAAAAGTGTCTAATTGGTGGAATTGTTTATTAAGAATACTACTGAGACCTATGAGAACATGTATCCTCAGAAGAAGATAAAATTGTCCATGGAAAGATAGCTATCGACTATGTAGTGGGGGGCCAATTACCACTCCCTATTAGGTATTATACCTCCAGCCCTGCTGAACAACTAAACCATTTTTGCATGGACCCCTCCCCTACTGCCACCCATATCCCCACTATGTTCCACACTGTTTATTTTATAAGATGCACTCAAGTGTAGGCATCAACAGATCCGTTGGAAACATATCCGGAAATTAACCAAGGCCTTAACGGTTCCTACAAGACACCACATATAGAAATATGCCTACATAGACCTTTTGTTTCCCACACTACCACAGGGCAAAAAGACCATATCATCAATGGTAAAAAGGGGAGGTTATGTAAGGTAATGGGACGATAGCAGTTTCAAAGCCCAGTCTAGACTTAAAAGGAAACCCACGAGATGAAAATAGTTTGGTCCGTACTCCACCGAGTTTGACTGCAGAGTAATTCACGAAGCGAAGCTGAGTGAATTACTCTGTGGTCAAACGAGGTGGAGTACAGACCAAGTTATTTTCATCAAGTGGGTTTCTGATTTTATCTCACCCCGTATAACATTGATTAATGATGAAATGAATTACCCAATTAACCATTGAGTATTGGGTACACGAGCCTCACAGCCGTGGAGTACGAGTTCCTAATGTTAAGCCTATGGAGAAAAATACCGGGGTGAGATAATAAACTATACGAAAATAAACAATATACATGCTTATGTACATGTATTTCGACCAGTAAATGTGTGTTGAATACATGGAGCTGATAGCAAATGGAATAGCAGTTCCCATAACATCCCAGAAAGATAATTGACAAAAGTATGAAAATCAAGGCGAGATCTGGTCAGGAAAAATGAAGTCAAAACATTCTTAATGTAATGCCATCCTGTGTGCTTTATATTTATTGTGTGGATCACGTCAGAAATTGGTGACATTTTTAGGATTAAACGGGAATCTTTTATTCTTTCTGCTATCAGAATTGTGCCATCTGTCCTTCATCTTCAACTTTGAAATGCTGCACTGTGTATATCCTGGTACATGATCAGTAGGAAAGTATGTGTCCCCCGCTTTTTATTCTCAGTCATACACATATTGTAGATACATATGTATGCTTCCCTCCGCTCCCTCTCACCATGGACAGTATACTCTATAGATGCACTGTCTATGCTCACATGTTAAACAAAATATTGTTTATTCTGCTGATATCTGACCTTTTACTTTCGATAACCTAGCTTTCGTTACCTCCCCCCCCCCCCCCCGGTCATATATTCCATATTCAGGCTATTACAAAAACAGGAAGTCGCTATCACACACTCTCTGAGTGTGTAGGGGTCTTGTTTCGGTCTCTCCCCATCACAGTGGACCGTGGGGGTTGGGGTGAAAGGGAATCAATGTATGGGTTGTGTAATGTGTTCTTATATGATCTGCCAGGCATGAGATTTCTCTGGATATCAAGATACATTTTACGTCCCATGGATCATTCTTAAGATCAATGTAAATCCGACCAAACTTAAGTTTAAAACATAATTAAAAGGCCAGTATATCTCTCAGCTTAAAATAGATATAAATACAACCCCCCGGAAACCCATTTTCAGGGTTTGTAGTTATATTAAAATCCCATGCCTGACCAACAGCACTACCAATCTCAGATTCCTATATGCATACATATGAACTATCACGGCTGCAAACTTAATATTAGAAGTTTATATAGGAAGTTAGAACAGGTCAAACTGATGTTTGGTCAAATGGACTTCTTGGCAGTAACGGAGTCATGGTTAGCTGAGCGATACGACAATGGTTTGTTAAAAATTCCTAATATGGATTCGTATCGTCTCGATAGAAACCCGCTTCTGGATAAGGTAGGGAAGGTGTAATCTTATATGTTAATGATAAACTGTCTACGTCTGTACATAAGGTAGAGAAATATAGTGTTAGTAATAGTCATATAGAACTCCTGCCTTGCGAGTTTATAAAACCTGGGAACAAGAACATGTTAGTAATTACTGTATATCGCCCTCCGCGTGGAAACCCTAACAAAGCATATGAACATATTTCTAACCTACTAAATGACGAAAAATATAAGAACTTTGAGGTATGGATACTTGGCGACATGAACATTAATATTAACTTCTCAACAACTAAGAAATTTAAGATAATGAAAGAATTTCTGATGAAACACTCTCTGGAATATTTAAAAACGGCTAATACATATTTGACGAAATTTTGTGGCTCCCGAATCGATCATTTATATACCAACTCGAAACATGTTAATATCTCCGGCAATTGCAACGCCTATATTAGCGACCACATTCCGATCTTTGTGGTGTGCAAGTTTCATAAACCCAGGATCAGTGTACGTACAAATACTTGCCGTTCCTATAAAAATATAGATCATGAAGTACTTGAGGACCATCTGATGAGTTTTAATCCAGTCAACTTAAATATAATGTCTGCAGAATCACTATACCTTGAATGGGAATCCCATCTCAATATGTTTCTAGACAAATACTGCCCACTTAAAACGATTAGGATAAAACAGAGGGACTGTCTGGACCTAACTGTCGCGACGCAATTAATGATTAAAAGAAGAGCAAAATTAATATTAAAAAGACACATGGGTGGCACAGCAGCTGAATTAGCTTAATGTAGAACACTATCCAGGGAGATTAATAAGAGTATTAGGGACCAGAAAGCTCTACTCATTAAAAACGAATTGGTACAGAATTTCACCAATCCCAAGAAATTTTGGAATTCTGTGAAGTGTGTTTGGAAGCCGCCTACCGAGAACAAATGCGTTGCCTTGTTTGATGCTGATGATATCCAAGTTGCAAATGAACTGTTACCAGACTACCTAAACTCCCACTATATCAATATAGCTGGTAAAATAACTCAACAGGCAACACCTATTGGATCGGTGGCCGATTACTTAACTGACCTGAATCCAGACAGTATCTGTGTATCAGAAATTAACATTGAGGAGGGCGAACAATTAATAGGTCTGATAAAGACTAATAAATCTTCGGGAATAGCAAACATAAGCAGCTGCTTTGTTAAGACAACATTTAGGCTTAGACCGGATGTCCTTGTGAAGATCATTAATAAAGTGATTGCTACCGGATCCTTCCCTGCTTCATTGTGTAGGGGTGTTATAACACCGATCCCCAAAATCCCGAACCCAAGAAAGGCTGTGGACTTTAGGCCAATTTCTGGCCTGCCCTTGCTTGCAAAGTTGATAGAGTATGAGTTGCATAGGCAACTACTGCCCCAACTTATTGAGGAAGATTGCTTCTCCCCCAATCAATATGGTTTCCTGCCGGGCAGATCAACGGGCCAGGCTGTTTTCCATCTCCTTTTCCTGCTTTTCAATGCTCGAGATAATCGCGACTACTCAGTATGTCTTTTCTTAGATCTGCAAAAGGCATTTGATTGTGTCGAACATGACTTACTGATCAAGATTCTGGCCGATGCAACCGGTAGTGCCCTAGTTGTGCAACTGTTTAAATCATATTTCGTACACCGACAGCAGGCAACTCGTGTCAATGGTAAAGTATCTACTTTCAAACGCGTTTCTAAAGGGGTCCCACAGGGCTCTATGTTGGGTCCAATCCTGTTTATTTTATACATCAATGGATGCCTGGGAGTTTTAAAACATTCTATATTCTTATCATACGCGGATGATATGGTATTAGTTGTTCAAGGAAATGACCCACATATTGCTAATATGTTATTACAAGAAGACTTAAATAACCTACTGATCTGGCTGAATACTTATCGTCTAAAGCTGAATGCATCCAAAAGTAAAGTAATGTGGTTCCCCCCGAATAATAGGATAAAATATACCGATCTCCCAGCCTGTGTAGTTAATAATACGCCCCTGGAGACTGTGTCCACTTTCAACTACTTAGGTGTAATCATTGATCGACAACTGAATTTCACACCCCATTATGAAAAGTGAAAAAACTTCGTTATTATATTGATTCCGATACAGCTATCGCTATCACTAAAACCATGATACTGACCAAACTGGAGTACTGAGACTTCGTAGCTGCATGTATGACCCTCCAACAGAGAAATAGTCTACAGACCCTATTCAATAAAGCCCTTAGAACTGCCCTACATATTAGGATTACCGACAGAGTGGAGATCAGTGCCCTACTTCAACGAGCAAACCTTGAGTCTCTTAAAAACCGGAGAGCAAAGCACCTGCTCCCACATATATACTGGTGGAGTACCAAGTCGGGAAACCTGGTGGTTGATAGGGACACAACTGCTCCTCAAACTCGGAGTTTGAAAAAGACCAAAATTATTGTCCGTAGGCCAAGAACAGACTTCTTCAAAAAGTCCCCACTGTACTATGGAGTGAGTTTATGGGACAGACTGCCCCATAACATACAAAATGCCCCCAGCAGAAATGGGTTTTAAAGCGAGTTAAAAAGGTTTGACCTCGATCAACTATGTGGAGACTTGATCAGATAGTCTTAATACTACACTGGAATGTAAGCTATTCTATGCTAAAGACCTATAACAGAAGAAACCAACTTGTGGTCCTATATGACCCTATCCCTGTTTCCATGTTCATTGTGTTAGGACATAATATAATATCTGTTAGTTAATTTAAAACGAGGCTTTGTGCATGTGTCTATGTCGTTGTATTAAAATTGTATGTCTGTGATGTAAGTTTCTGTATACTTCTTTTGGGTAAAAGCTCCCATACTATGTTAATTTCGGATGCCAATCGTAATTGGCATAGCTTCAGATGCAACTTGCAATGAGAGACCCTGATGGAGGTCATTATCTCAGTTGTTGACCTTACCTGTTGTCAACCATGTTTTGTGGTACTCTGTGTCTGTCAATATATACCGTTATTTCTTTTTTGTTGGACAGTGAAGTTGAAAATGGTATATTGCGTGTATGAACGTTACTGTCAATAAACATCTTTTCAAAAAAAAAAATCTTGTTAATTGTTTTTTAAGTTCTCTTGATGTGACAAGCAATTACATATAAAGACAGTGCTCCACTGCGCCAATTCTTGTTCTTCACCCATTCTCTACAAATTCTACACCAAAGTTGATGTTACCCTAATCGGTGCTGCTGCTTCATTAGGGATCCAATCCCGCAAAAATGATTTTCTGCCAATCTCTTCTCGATCGGTGCTCAGTTGGAGGTCTTGCTCCACTGGGCTCCATTGACGCGATCGCGTAGTTCCACGAACGCGACGTCGACTGTTGCGCCGTCTGGGGAACGTTGGCCATATTATGCACTATCAGCGACGGGGTCAGCTGCAGTGGAGCACCGCCTTTAATGCAAAGGCATTACAACAATCTATGTAAAGTTGAATTTTTTTAGATTTTTCATCATTACCTATTTCAAAAGTTGTTACTAATTACTTTATGATATGTCGTTATTTTACATATTGAATCAGGGAGGGCATTTTTTGTTGGAATGCGTTACCACAGTTCTTAGCATTTAAACACAGTATATGAGCTAACTCTTTTATTCATAATCCTTATTACAATCGTGGTCCATTGAAGAACAAAAGTATATGGCTTCATGCCCCCTTCTCTCTTTCGTTTCGTAGATTTCCAGTCATGCTTCGATGTTATCATCGTTCTGTACATATTGGTGCCATATTCCATAGGTCTAAGACACTAACATAACATATGGAAGTTAAACTACCTAAACAAACAAAAATGTTTGACACTTTACATCTAAGGGTAACTATCTAAAGGTTAAACCTACAAATATACAGGGATATCCGTCTTAAATGTACGGAGGAGAGAACTCTTAATGACTTACCTGAGGAAGCGTGCCTTGAAAGAAGATCTACTTAATGAAGTTAACGAGCATACTGGCCCAAATACCAGGTCAAGGGAAAACATACAATTTCAGTTGCCTCGGCCAAAGACAGGGTGAGGAAAAAAGGCGCCTTCGTACAGAGGAAAAATGCAATGGAATGAGCTGCCAATACAAATTAAAAAGCAGGATACTAAACAGAAATATAAAATTGCGGTAAGAAGATACCTAGTAAATAATGCATTATAGGTTAGTATGGTCGGCATAGTGTATAAAACCCACATAGAAAATTGTGGTACATTTAAGTGGAATAACGGTTGTTCATCGGTAAAATATCAGCTATATTAATCCTTATCTTGTAAAAGAATCATCTTCATCATTACAAATCTGTTAATAATTTTGTTATAATTGTTTACTGTATGAGGTGACTTATAATTATAAATATAGAAATAAATCATGTATTAGTATAATTATATAATATCATATTGTTATTTTGTATTTTGACATCTCGCTGGATTGTGGGATGTATCCCTTCATGAAAACAAAACTGGATGTAAACCACCTACGAGTGTCAAATGTTATAAGGAAAGAAGGTAAAAAATAGGGGAAGTGCTAGACCGCAACATCTCATATAGCGAACTGGACCTAATAAAAACAATTAAAAAACAGATAGATGCAATAGCGCGGCCTATGAATGAGTAGGACGGCACCATTATATGAGCTGTACTCTTTCCCCCTCATGTAATACCAACACTTAATTAGGCCTCATGAAGTGGAACATGCCAACTCAATATTGGATGCCCATTAATGTCAACCTAGATATAAACAGTCACGTCATATAGAACCTTGTGCAGCCACCAGTAAAGGAAAATATATGCCATCTTAATTAAGACATTCGAATAAATTCTCATTTTGTATGTTTACTAGACAAGTTTATAAACGCACTTTTGTGATGTCTAGACTGGCGCTAGTATTACAGAATTTTGCGAATGTTTGAAACCGGGGATGCTCCCTGCAGCAGTCTACCGTGTTTGATAAAGGGGAGTTGAAGGAAAGACATTATACAAAAGGAGTTTCCCGTTATCTCAAGTTATAAGACTTTGCATCATTTTGATTTTAATCTACTGTCTTAGTGCTGCATACAGAGGCCCCTAGCAGCAGCATTGTAACGGTTATTAAACTCCACTCTAACGATTAGATATCTGGATTTATAGACTTGTTTGAAGGATGTTGATGTCATATTTCTAAAATCAAAACATGAACCAGATCTGCATAATACCAATTCCTTATTATGAAATTATTCTTATGTCCGATTTTAAAGTTTTTAAACCCTATTGCCATATAATTTCGACCGGGTAAGGCCGGCATTGAAATAGCTATACTCATGCCGTTACATGTGTGGATTGTAATTGACTATGTTTATCACAAAATAACATAGGTTCTCAGTGCAGTATCAACATAACCATTATTTTAAGGGATGACACGATTTGTGAAAGAAAGCTGAAGATCTCTTCAGTAGATTATATCATAATTCATAAATTGACACATGGCATTGTCGTTACTTACTATTTCGTAAGCACGTGATGTATTGTGTCTTGGTACAGACTCTTATATTCATGTTTCAGTCATATACACCAATAGCTGACTTTGCGATTTCCTTAGACTCCAAATATAGAGAGATATCCCACCAGTTTCTTTTAATATCAATGCTATTCTTATGAGTTAATCTGATCATTCTAACGTTTTTGCACTAATCGAAATGGTCGATTTATTAAAATACTACCTAAGAAAAACGAATACATAATATGTACATTGATACACATGTAGATTATATGAGAGCCCTCTTTTTTCCTGAGAAATCATTTAGCTTCATGACACCATTATCTCATCTGTCTGTGAACAGACAAGTTATTTATGGACGACATGCTTGTTTTGTGATAATAGGACATGTAGCAAATCGAAGCTGTCATCTATAGCCCACTTGTTCCTAGCCAGTGACATTTTTATATATGGACGACCGCCGGTGGCAGAGCAGCCATCCATCCCGGCTCCATTTCTCGGCGGCCCTGCCGCCCCACCCCTACCACCGTCCCTCTAGAGCAGACTGTGGGGGGTGGGGGTGGGGGTGGGGGGGGGGGGGGTGCTGTCCAATCCACAAGCCCCCAATGTTCCTGTGGCCGGGAGCTCATGACGAGCGTCGCTGGGGCCTGGCTTGGGGAAGCCCCGGTCACTCCCCCTCGGACTCTTCCTCGGAGGGCTCTCCCCCTAGACTTGCTCAAGTCTTTGATTATGAACATTCATTAAATGATTAAAGAAAATCGGAATACTATTCATTATACTATGTCTCCTTCTCTGACTGGCCCATGAATCAAAGACTTGTCCACTCTGACCAGAATCTCCTGTTTATTACCCCAAGCCACTCCCTGTAACCCTACACCCCCTCCTCCCCCTCCCCTCCTCCAGTTCCCTGGCTGCCTGTGTTGTCATAGCAATATATTTCGCCTGCTCCAGATTCTTTCTCAATTGAGATCAAAGTGAGAGGGTATCAATCTCCCAGCAGATATCCTGACCAGTAGCCAGGACCTCTGCTTGGGGAGTGTGGTGCAAAATCGCGCCAGTCTATACGGCCGATTACAGATGAGACCAGTCCCTGTGTCACTCAGAAGGTGTGGAGGGGTAGGATACAGGGACTGAGGCCAGTCTACTCTCCCCCTTAACGGGACTTGGGGTGCCGGCTTGCTCCTCTTCCCCTTGGGGCTGGAGGGGGTGGGGGGTGGGGGTGGGGGGGTTCTTCTCCTCGCCTACTCCCCCCGCCAGGGGACCGACGTTGGTGGTCCCGCTTGGGGGTTGCATCAGACCTGCTCAGATGTGCCAGGGTTTCTGCCGCTTCCCAAACCGCTGACCTCTCCTCCTCATCGCTGTTGACCCCCAGGAAAACCTCCGGGTCCATCAGAGTTGGGGTGGGAGAAGAGCCATGGGGCGCCCAGGGAGGCGTGCTGTCCCCCCGACGTCGTATTGCCGGACTCAGGTCTAGAGGCGTTCACCTGCTGGTAGTCCACACAGAAGCGGACCGACCTGTCCTTCTTCCTGACGAGGACCACGTTTTTGTTGTGTTTTTTTTCTTCAAAAATTGAACAACAGCACACAATTCGCCTTAACAGGCAGTCTTACATTATGGCTGGGGACTTTCCACCAGTACAGCATATATGACTACTTAAGTACGTCCAAGATACAATAATTGAACAACGATATGAAAGGAGTGTTGGATAGAAGAGGAACATATGAATATGGGATGATTATATGAAATGGGATTAACGGCTAATTCACATTTCCAACTCAACTTCGGTCGAGAGGGGAGGTGGACTTGGTGGCCCACGGGTTTCGCCCCGTTTCTCCCAGCCGGTAGACTGGCCTCAGTCACTGTGTCCTACGTCCCACCCCTGCTGCCACCGCTCCCTTACCCCCCCCCCCCCCCCAGCCTACCCTACACCTCACAGATGACACAGATTCCTGGGCCAGCTATAGGAAGCTTACATGGGGAAATGCATTTCATATTGATTTATTCTTATAATTCACTGAAACCTCATAATCAAAGATTTGAGCAAGTCTACCCAGCCGGCTGCTCCAGGGCCAATCGGAAATCCCTCGGTCCGTCCTGTCCTGGCCAGACTCGGTGGGAGGTTCCATCTTCCGGGTCCGTTCGTCCCCCTAGAACCTCTCCTTGTGGGTAGGCGCCTGTCGATGACTGTCCGCGGCAGTGATTGCGTCACTGCCGTCCACCGGCGGCGGTATCGTCCACCGATGATGGGTCCCATCCACCGGCTGTGGGGTTTCGTCCAACGGCGGTGGGTTTACGTCCACTGGCGGTGGGTCTCGGTCTATCTTCACTGCGTAACCCTTCCCAGAAGGTGGGTCCTCCCTCAATCCACCGGCGATGGCCTCCCACCGAGTTCTCTCTCCTACCTAACGCTGTGCCTGTCTGCCACAATATATATATATATATATATATATATATATATATATATATATATATATATATATATATATATATATATATATATATACACCATGTAACCCATGTAGAACCCATACCGCAGAAAGATAGTTAAGTACTCATCTTTTACATTGCTAATTAAAAGCCTAATATTTCATGTTTAAATCATGTGACCAGGGCAGGACGACCAGTGAGGGTGAGGGTTGAGGGTGATTTTGAAGCTGAGACCATCAAATTTCATTTTAAATCTTTGTTGCCATATAAAAACCTGCGATATAAAGAGACACTATATATCATATATATGTCGCCAAAATTTCCTAATATTTCTATTAGAAGAAATGTATAGAACTTGTAGGAAAACATTAATAGTGAAGCTGAACATATTTCCGAATTTTCTCAAGTTTTTTTTACATCAATCATTTTTTTTTTTGCTTCTGACATTGATAAATGCGATGTCGTAAAGATAAGCATATTTCAGCCAAAAGCGCTTTCCATGATATTGGCATTTATGGAGTCCACAGTCATTTTCTTATCATGTTTTTTCATTCTCTCCCCATATATTAACCTCTATACTAATCCACAAAACTCGTGACTATGCAAGGTTTAAGAACCTATATACCAGAAAGCATCCATTAAAGTTTGGACACATATTAACCACTTCATAATTCAGGGAGTTATGTTTTGTCCCAAAGCCGACTGCGGGAGTGTTAATAGCACAGCCTCGCTGTTGGTTTATTGCTTGAAGCTACCGAATGAGTACGGTGACTCAAATCCAATACTGCCCAATACAGGATGAGTCACGGATACTTTCATGGTGTACCACGTTTATACCAATATAGCTCTACAGATCAGTATGATCCTCCCAGCCTTTTTCCACTCTATCATCAGCATCTGATTTACATAAAAAGATAAGTGGCCAAAGAGCGTTAATATTTAATGTTAATTTCGACTAATCGAGATAATTGTTTTAACCCATACTGAATTGTTTGATGAATGTATTCTTGTAAAGACTCGGTATGGCTGCGGTGCAGGTCATGCATATTTGTTAAGTATTATTTTCGGGTATCAAACCTTGTGAGTTATTATAATCAACTTGCCGACGATGACAAAATATATTTATATGAATACCTCTGTTTAAAAATATCTGGACATTACTAATTTGTTGGAGATTCTTTATTCTCCTTCCAAATCATATTTTGGAAGGAACCTGTATAGACTGGGTATTTTTTTTAAATGAATATAGTTGTAGAAACACCGTAAATACGCTCCAGTGACTAATCCTTTAATACAGTGTAAAGATACAGGTATTGAACGAACATGTACATATACAACATGTATAGGCACAAGAGAAAAGCAGCCTTTGGGCAATAACAGTGATAATGCTTCTGGATAATGACCAACTCAAACAATAGATGTCTGATACAACAGGAACGGTGGCAAACAACTACTGATCGATCCTAGTACTGGCAATGTGGTATACAAGGCACCATCATGGTGTAATGGCCTACCGGCATGAAATACCTTGCAAAATAATTTCCTTTAGAAAATATATATGTAAGAGGTCTATAATATAAAGGTCATCTCTTTCTACTTAAGCATCTGGAATAATACGAAAAAGACTTGTATATTTCAGAAAGAATAGTAATGCAACAATGTTTATAGAAAAAAGACAACAATATGTTGGTTCTGCCAAAGAGAACTGGAACACGCAAACCCGTTACATATAAAGCGAAGTAAAATCATTTCAAAAGGCGAATGATTAACGCCATCAGTCAACACATTTTATCATACAAATCATAATACCAGTATAGATACATCTTTGCAAACGACATCTACCTTTGTATACAAAATATTCAAAATCCAAAATTGAAACCTATTTTATGCATTAAATTCTCAAACTATAAATAATGATATTTAATAGAGGTCATAAGGTCAAGGGGCGTACCCAGGTAGCCTGGGCCTGGTAGCTACCCAGCGTAATATGTACCTCTTACAAAGGAGTTATTTGCACCCCGCAGTTATCATGTGAACAATATAGGAGGTAGCTCATCTACATTTATATATGGTGTGATGGCAGACCGGTATGTGCGTCGCTGGCGAATCATTACCTAATGAAAACAAACTTTTTACTTTTGAATATAGAGTACAGACAGTAGCACAGTCTCCATAGAAATCTAGTCGCATCCGTGAAGTGTCTGAGGTTTTAGTTTCATGTAGGATATACACTCCAAGTGCTCCCTTACACCCCTGACAAAGCAGTACGGTATATATATATATATATCAACCGAATATACATCAAGAACTGCTTATAAAGAGTCATTGGCACGTAATCGAGATGTCAATTCATGGAGGTGAACATAATGGAATTATGTATGAAAAGCGGAATGTTCAATGACAAACAATCCTTTCGTTGCCGTACTGGTTCCTTCGCTCATGACTATAATTATTGTTGAACTGATGCGGTAATATACAATGGATTATCGTTAATGCCTATTTGTAGTCATTTGTTCAAAAGCAGGCTATATATATACTTTAGACTATACGAAGTAATTTCGTCCTCAAAGGCTGACGGAACATGGCAGAATGTATAACGTTGATTCTAAAATCGAGGGTATGTTCTCATGTTATAGATATATATATTTCCCGGTATTCCTTGTCTCAACGTAAACTGGGTTTGTGGAGAGTAGACAGTGGTAAAGTTATGCTACTCTAGCCTGTCATGTAAAACTGGTTCAGTAGACGGCTGTATTTGCACCGTGTGTTTACCGTGAGGGGTGTGGTCACAGATGGCGGCAGTAGCATTTTCAGCCCTAAATCATAGGAAATTTATTGTCCTACGTGTTGTCTATGTTTAGTAATGTTGTGACAGCTAGTCCCTGATTTGTCCACCTTATGTTTTGGTTTCACGGTGTCTAAAAGCAGTTCTGTGTTTTCCAATGGATGCAGCTTAGAATCCAGCACAGGACAGTAGTAGGTCAGTGATGGTCAATCAATACCAGGCACCTAGCTTTGTTGGCAGGCGTCCACAAAACACGTATCATCCACGTTGTTTTAAAAAAGTGAGTCCATTGATTAAGCTCTATCAGAGATGTTAATCCTTGCAAATCCTTGTATAGTGAGTATTGGCCAATGGTATATTACCAGTGGAAAATTGACACTTAATAGCTTAATTATAATCAGGAATTGATGTTTTGATTAACGGGATGCGGGATAAAACAATATAATAGTCTTGTATGTCAGCTGAGGCATAGACGTAGGCACAGACGAGGAAGAAGTTGTTTGATTTTGAAAGTTCTCCATATATGTACACACCGGTGTATCGTATGAGTGTGTGGGCGGGGTCTCTTTGGTCAGGACCGACGCTAAATATCGCAAAGCTCAGGCTTCTGATGACACAGTTCCTCTCACGAAACCTCCTTTAATGCTGGTACCAGGTTATCATTCAACTTATCCATATATACCGTCTCCTTGTTGGTCTCCTGTCAGGGCGGTGCTGTAAGTTCTTTCCACCCCTCTTCTCCTGCTCCTCCCATCCTCCTGCTCCTCTCCCCCTCCTCTCCTCCAGGGCGTGTCCTCTTCCTCCCACGTACCGCACCGCGCGACATGACGCGGTGCCACAGCTTACTCTCTCTGGATCTCCTCCTCGGGCGCTTCTCGTACCATGCTGAAGCTATTAGTCTCCTGTGCCTCCTGGCAAAAAGAACACGGCGCACAACACCAATGTAGCAATAAATCGGTGAGCAAGGAGCCCTGTATGCCCTTCTGCTCACGGATCTTTTGCCTGATGGTAGCCGGGAAGTAGATGTTTAGAATAGGCACGAAGAGGACGAGCCCGCACAGCAGGCAGTGCTCGCCCACCGTCTCCGCGTTCTTCCCCGCCGTGTAGCAGGGCGCGATGAACGTGATGATGCAGATCTTGAAGTTGTCAAAGCAACCGAAAAGGCTGTGCTGGAACTCGTTACCAGAGGACATGATGATGCTGTAGGAAATCGAGATTTAAACTCAACCAAATAAAGGATTAAGTCTTGCCTGGGTGACCGACTGTTAAAGCTATGTGTGTCGCGGGTGGGCGGACTAGCTATCCGGAGACGGTGCTGGGGACGTCGGTGCTGGAGAGAATGAGGGCAGCAGGCGTTTGTATGGCGGGACCAGTGTAGGAGGCGCCACAGTCGGTCACCATGATTGAGCGCACAGGAGTAGGAGGGGAGGGGTATTCCCCAGTTTTACTGGTGTGTAAGTGGGTCGGTGTGAGGGGGGATGTTGTGACGGAGGCGAATTTGTTTTCAGGTCGATAGATCTGGTGAAGTTTTTACATTTGATATTTTGATATTTGTCCGTTAGTGATGTAGTGCCAATTTACTTTGTTTCATAAGGCCAACAGCAGTGTGTCTAGACAAAAGGCAAACCATATGGACCTTATCACTCTTCTCGCAGATATCCTGCGCTCTATTTCCTCTGGCTGCTTGTTTGGGACAGAATCTGTCCCATCCGCCAGTTTTTTTCGAATATCTTAAATTCTGAAAGCTTTGGGGGGTAATTAGCAAGCGCTAGTGCCGCGAAAGATCTGGGAGGAGAGTGGGACCTTATCAAAGCAGCTATTCTGATCACAGTATCAATGTGCTGTCTATACCCACGCGGAGTAATTGAGCTATACATTTATTTATTTGTGTGTGTAAATATTTCTTTATTGACGCAATGAGGGAAGTTGAAGTGTATAACATGTACCATATCCGCCAAAAGGAGGTTGACCAGGATATTAAATGAGAGCACCTGCTACTTGTGGCCAATTAGATACATTAGTGGGTAGATATATACAGCAAGATCAGATGTGTGATACCATGGTTCCATAGATATTGATGCCAAATCATCAATCAAAATGACAGATTAAATGTATAGTATAAAGAAATATAACCATAAGCAGTTCGGTCTTAGGCAATCCTTTCTATGATAGGCGAAAACAAAATAGAAATATGAACTACTAGGAATAATGCACAGTTTGAAACTCTATTTCAATTCATATTGATGCCATTGCCATTGATGATTTCTCAAAATATTTTGACCCCCTTTATTCAACAAAAAGGAATATATACAAAGCGACTAGAACCTAACGAAAGCTCTTTTATATTAGGCAGACGGTATTCTCACATTTATGGGCAGTGTTCCCGTCATGTAGAACGCTAGAGTGGCCCCTTCCCGCCAGATCTCGACTGTCCGCACCATGGGGAGTATGCGTGGACCCTGCCCTTGTGTTTACACTAGCTTTTCCATGTGGCACCATGTTAAACATTTACCCACGGAAAATAGGAGACACTCTCCACTAGTAACACAAAACCCGCAAAACATGTTTCTAAGGATATGTCACTGGAACATATCTAATTAACATCCATCCAAATCTTACTTCTGAATATATTTTCATAATCAACGGTCTCATCAGAATAAAAAGGCGAATAACCTTTTGCGGTAAAACTGAAATAACTCGGAATGAGGTCGTTCCTGGCATCGCGCTTCTACATGCGGGGTGATATACTCTATCTGTCTGAGACCTGTACATTCTCTCATGACAGCCCACTGTGGAAGTAGTACCGCTAGCTCTATGATCACGAGTGACATAAAATGTATATAAACCCTAGTTATCACTGATCTACTCGTCTATGATTACTTCCAATTGTTCGTTAATAATATACTGTAGCTTATTACTTTCAAGCACATATGATTTCATATAAATTGGATTCTCTAAATAGGACTTATACAATAATTCAGTTACATGAACATCATACGCGATTTGAAGGATTTCCACTTTATAGCACAGCTGATGATTCACTAATATCTATTTCTACATGCTATGGTACCCCGCTTGTACTCCTCGTTATGTATTTTTCCAAACCCATCCCTTTTAAAATTGAAGTTTTAGTGGTAAACAGTTATAAAATATTGGGTTCCGGACCTCCGGATTAATTCACTTTAACAGAGCCTATCACCTTGATTGATGAAACTGTTAAGAGGTATAATGAATGAGCAAGTATTTAGGAGAAGAATTTACTGAATCGTAATGAAGCTATTGTTTTTATTTTTGATTATTATCTGCTATTTTGTAAACTAACATCTGTCATCCGACCAATCCACAAAAGATGTCCCTCCTCGTGTTGCATTACGGGGTTCAACCTAGTTCGACTGAGTGTCATGTGGGAAGGTCAGTAGAAGGTCACCCTTAGTAGCTTTCATGCTGCACCTGTTGCTCTGGCTTCAGTCCCTGTCCCCTCTACCTACCCCAGCCATTCCTTGTCCTATCAGGGGAAGTGAAGATACTGGACAGTAGTTTCATTTCTTAATGAATGTCTGGTTGTACTCCTGTGTGTGCTATTTGTAGAATTTACATACAGACATAGAGGCATGAGTCTGGCAGGGGTCGAGCATCAAGTGTAACTCTGATGGAATTCGGCTTCATCTTGGTATCAAGCTGCTTCTATCCCTAGTGACTAAGGATGTTTTGTTGATTTAATTCATCATTTTGATAAATGGGAAATAGCGAAAAGAATGTAGGAAGGGAGTGTTTGTCGATTAGTCATAACAGACTTTCCTCAACCCCGTTTGGGATATTAGCAGTGTGACTACCTGCCTACCTAACTACTTACCCATCAACTTGCCCACCTATCAACTTACCCACTCACCAACTTCCCTACCCACAAACCTGCCTACCCACAAACCTACCCACCCAACAACCTGCTTACCCACCAGCCTAACGACCTACACACATGTCCAACCATCAAATGGACAACTATCAATCTGCCTACCCAACAGCCTGCCTAGCCAACAACCTACCCATCTACCAACCTGCCCAAGCACCAACCAGCATACCCAACAACCCACCAACCCTCCACCCTGCCCATCCATCAACCTGCGTATCCATCAACCTGTCCACCTACCAACTTGCCCACTAAACAATCTAACCACTCACTCACCTGCCTAGACGTCAACCCATTCACACCAAAACCTGCTTCCCAACCAATCTTCCTACCCCAAAACCTGCTTACCCTTCCACCTGCCCACTCATCAACTTACCCACCCAATACATGTACTAGATAATTCTAAATAGTGTATACAACAAATAGTAGATCGGGTTTCCATCACATGTGGATAAGGGCAGGGTTCATATGTTGCAGTTACTGAAATAGAATCATTGAAAAGTGGATCTGACGGTATACCAAATACATGTGCTAGTAGTATCCTTCCCCCACCCCATATCAGCGGTAACCTCAACACATCCGGCGGTCTCCTCCACTGCCGCATGCCTGATACCACATCAAGGTCCCTTGCCGCCAGACCCTATACTTAACATACAATTCCCTTTACCTGTTTACTACACTCTACACCTACTTTCCTACTCTACGACTCTCGAAATCACGTTCCCAAGCGCAGCAACCCTGTGCTTAAAATCTTTATCTTCTTAAGTGTCTGGAGTATCGAGGTATTTGAAGTACTGAGCACTCAAAGCATGGACATACAGCTAAATACACTGTCCATGCTCAAAGTAAAGAGGCCCGTATATGTATGCCTCTGCTAGATATTCAAACACCATGCATGAAAATTGTTTTCTTTTCTGTGTTGCTGTTAATTCTCAGTGTTGCCAGACTCAAATGTTTTAGTATGGTTATCTAACCGCAACTGTTCCCAATTACCTAAATGCATTTCCGACCTTTGGTTACAAACACAGAGGCTATTAGGGACGAGTGTCCCATTTCACTCGAAAAGGCTGTTACTAAACAAATACGATAAATACTCAAACTCAGATGGTTGCTACATATTGTTAAAAGAGAGTATCTCATTACACATGTACATGCATGATAGTTTATTTGAATACTCAAATAAAAGGTTCTACTTGGCATATTCATGCAAGGTGCATTGTATCAGATACTTTTTCAGATGTTCAAGGTTGTGAAGGGAAGAAAGTTCCACAGATATCTGTTTTGGGTATGTTTCTTATGGATTATATATAAAATGTAAAATCCGACCATTATACTATCGGCGTGCCATACACATAATGTCACTTATAAAATGGTGGTCAGAAGATGAAGTAAATATTTATGAAAATGCGAGAGTCTCTACATAGATAAGGTTGAGAACCAAAAGAGCAAGAACTGAAAAAAAAAAAAATCTCTCCATGTTACCCAGTGAACGGATTAAGAACAATTTAACGGTCACAACCAAGGGGAGAAACTTTCAAAGCTAGAATCAAAGAAGACTCAATAAAAGAAGACTTAATAGATTGACCATAAGATCATGATAACTAGAGGAAAATAACATGATATAAGCTGGTTAGGTTATGATGATTTATTGTAGACGTATATATTTTTTGTCTTTGTACTTGTCGTCTGTATATATCCGTGACTAATTCATGGAAGTTTTTTCCTAGCCAGTTAGAGTAATTGGGACCGCCGGTGCATGTCGTAGTGGAAGAATGTTTGGCTGCATAAGGCAAATGGTGTACCCATTACCGTTATTATACTCTTCGGTGGAACTGATGTTTGGCAAAGAAGTTGAAAAGCATGGGCAATATATTAAATGCAACCATCCTGTCCGCTTACTGGCTCTTTTCCTATAATTAGATGAATGGTAATACATGTATTTACAGTGAACTGCAATTTGTCTCTATAGGGAAAATTAGATAAACATTAGATGATATTCTAGTATAATTTAGAATAGATTTAAACATGTCTCGTGTGTCGAGGATCATCCACTTTTCCCAACATACAGAATGGTTATTGCCTCTCACAGAGTCTGGCAGTGTGACAGCTCCCAGACCCGAATCATGTGATGTCACAATGCGTCTCTCTAGTTCACCGAAAACGACACACTATCCTCCGTGTCGCACATATATTGATGCACTAGCAACTTGTCATACATGAGTGAAATACATGTCTGCCATGACTTCAAGACAATCCAAAGCTACACATACCTGGTAATTATACTGATAGTTTGTATGGTCTTCCTGTTAGCACTTCATATATTATAAATAAATATATATATATATATATATATATATATATATATATATATATATATATATATATATGTATATATATATATATATATATATATATATATATATATATATATATATATATATATATATATATATATATGGTTTAGAGAAGGGGCAACACACACGTTCATGAAAATTAATTGAAACCACATAGACAAGAATATATGAAAGATTTTATTCAACTGGGTCCTGGTAAGTGGATCAGTCCTTGTAGGATTTTTTTTAAAATTCAATATAATTTACGACATTAAACGTTCATCGGTCTCCCGAGGATCTTCCACGGAGTTGTCACATCAAACATAGAACGCTACATAATATACAACAGAGTAGTACATAAACAGGACATAACAACACATCACATTCACTCACTCTTATCATATGTCATATTGACCTTATATAACTCATTATTTAATTGATTTACTTTGATTCATGTGACAATATTTTGTATTTCGGATTTAACTCAATTTTTAAAGGCAAAACCGTAAGCAGTTCTTTGAGTTTTCTTCTCCAAACCATTCCATAATTGTTCCCCTATGTAAAGTGGTGAGTGTCTGAATTTTTCCAAGTTCGGTTTTGCTATTTTAAATCTTATTTTTCTGGCGCCCCTTGTCCTGCCATCCTCATCCTCAAAAATATGATCTCTATCAAGTGACCACCACTTCATCATCGATAATAAGTGCCCGCTCTCCTTATTTTTAAGTTTCTTATTTTACATTTATCATGATTATATCTCCTGCAAGTGATAGTCCCTTGCCCTATGAATTCCTAATGCCACCCTTAAGGTCTTGTTAAACAGTACTTGCAAACGATCCCTATTTCTAACAGTTGTACTAAAATATATAAAATCAGAGTATTCGATAATTGGTAGTATCATTGATTTTGCTATTTTAATGCTAGCATCTACATTTAACAGGTATCGCATTTTTCGTGGCTCAAATACTCTTCTATTAACTTCTTTACATACTTTCTCAACTTGTTCATTAAAATTTAACTTGTTATCAATATATATACCTAAATACTTACATTTACTGTCTTTATGCAATCGTCCCCAATGTCAATATCTTTCCCTTTATTCAATAATCTTTGGTTTCCAAACCACAATAGGTTTGATTTTTTTTATAGTTTAGTCTCAATTTGAATTTATCCGTTCACATTTTTACAGCCTCTAAGTCAATGCTCATGTGCCTAACAATCTCTTCCTGATTTTTTCCGGTTATAAGTATAACACAATCATCAGCGTATAAAACTACTTTTCCATACCTTTTCAAGGGAATTAATAAAGATAATGAATAATAGGGGTCCTAATACAGACCCTTGGGTTACTCCGCACATCACATCATCATTTTTTGACATTATACCATTTATTTTAGTTTTACATGTTCTCTTACTCAGATAATTAAAAAAAATTCTAATCAAGGTATTTTCACAATCTATTTCCTTTAGTTGTTTTATTAAAATGGTGTGGTCAATGCTGTCAAAGGCTTTATGGAGGTCCAAAAATGCTATCAATATAATATTTTTCTTATTTAGGTTCCTGAAAATTTCTTCTATAACAACAAAAATAGCTTGGGCTGTCGATCTTTCAGGGAGGAAACAAAATTGGTTCTGATATATAAGATCTTGTGACATAAGGTGATCCAAGATTCTGTGATGTATTACCTTTTCAAACACTTTTGAAATCATTGATAGCACAGTTATAGGCCTCCAATTGTTAAAGTTATGTAGATCTCCCTCCTTGGGAATTGGTGTAATAACTCCATGCTTTAGAACATCTGGAAAATAACCACCAACTATACTATGGTTAATTATATTGGTTAATATCTCCGGTTTATGCAAAAGAATCTTCTTTAAAACACCTGACTTAACATATTCTATACCACTAGCTTTACTATTGTCCAACCCTTTTACAATTCTTGTTACCTCTTGTTGATCAGTTCCAATATCTTCTATATCTACACTAATATTTATTTCTTCAAAACTATCATGATTTAGTGCTTGGCCTCCAAATAATCCTATTGTACAAAAGTGTGTATTTAAGTCATTAACAATGATGGTTATGTCTTCATTCTCTTTTATAGGAAAATTATTCTCTTGACTATCACCTTTCCACACATTTTTTAGAGTCCTCCAAACCTTTCTGGGGGATTTCTTATTCTGTACCAGACTCTTTTGAATCTGCTTTGCTTGGAATCTTTTGATCCCTCGTTTGATCTTGTTCCGTAAAAGTCTAATTTCTTGTAATACATTTTTTCTTTCTTTCGTTGCGTAGTTATTTTTGATAACTTTCTTTAGTAAATTTTTTCTTTTTTTCAATATTGTTATTAACACCTTGTGGGAGCAGTAAATTATTTTTAGTTCGTACCCCTCTACTCTTGACTGGACATATTCTATCCAGAGATTTCTGGCCTCAATTTCTCAATAAATATTTGACAAGGATCGCAGTCATTTGCATAAATATCATTACAATCATCTAATAAATCAGTTAATTGTTCTTCCGTAATATCCTTAATATCCCTGTATTTAATTACTTTAGAACTCTGTTTCTCCTTTCTTTTTTTAAAGTTGTTTTCTCACAAGAAATTATTCATTCTTTTATATTTAGGGCACTGCTTAGCATTAGCATTTATATTTAAGTCTCCTAACAACCTGAATTCACACTTTCTGTATCTCTTCTCCTTCATTAATTTTTCTAAGAAATCATAACACCCACTAACTAAATCACCTGGTGGTCGATATATCAAACTATATTCATCCTCTTACGGTTTGGCCTTTTGTACATGAATGGTTATGCATTCAATCTCATTACTCGATATACTATATTCCTGTATAACATTAGTATAATTTACATAATCATCATTGACATACAAACCAACTCCTCCTCCAATATTTGTTTTAGTGTAATTTCAATCTGTTCTAAAAAAGGTCATATCTGGTAAGTTCAGCATATTTTTGGTATATCTTTCATTTAACCAGGTCTCACTTAATGCAATGAAGTCAAGATTTCTAAAATTATACTTAAAGTCACCTATTTTTGAATATAGACTTCTAACATTAGCAGCTATAATTCGCATACCTCTACTTCTAGATAGTTCCGTTGGTGCTATGTATGCCATTACAGTATACGCCACATAAATCAATCATTCTAATTTCATTTTCATTAATATCACAAATCAAATAAATCATATCATCATTCACACAGACGAACAGGCGGGAGGTGCTAACAAGATTTACACTAAATGTTGCTAATAATATAACAAACAGGTAGAGCCTATCAGGAGGATATACTCCTAATTTGGCATAGTTAGGTGCTAATGTCCAAAAGTAACAGAGGAGAAACACAAGAATTGTCACAAAAGTAACATAGAGAATTTCCATGATTCCAATGTCGTTCAAAATAAATACAAGTTAACAGTAAACAACCAAAAACAAAACGGCAGGTGGTAGATCTGTGGCAGCAGACAACACAAAGATAACACATAAACTGAAAAATGACCATCTTTTTAGCGCGGGAAATCGCGCTCATATATGTCATCTAGAGGTAAGAATGCTCACACAGGCTTTCAGCTTACTGCAAAGAATCTAACCCTTCACTATCCATTCCCCAATTATAAAGGCCTGGTAAAAGGATCAGGTGTCCAGTATCCCAGTTATAGAAATTTCATGGCTGAGTGACCATGTGAACTTGTGTGCTGTGCGGTCTCAAAAATCAACAGAAATCACAAATTAATGGACAGAAATCACATATCAATGGACCATGATAATACTGCCAAATATATGGATGTTCCAGAAGATACCCCATCTGAAGATGTCAAAAGAACCCTTAGAAGTAGAAGGAAAACAGATGACAAATATGTTAGTAAGAGGACTACCAAGAGCACTAATAGTACTCCAAATGAAATACCCTCAGGCCAAGCAAACATGAGTGTATCAAGCGCCAAGGGGCTATCAGAGAGTGAACTGAGTGGCCTAACTGACCTATTAGCCAGAGAAATAGGGCAATTGACCAAGACCCTCAATGAAAAATCCAGTCACAAACCATGACAAGTTGAATGTGATCTGTGGTATGCTAGACCAGGCACAAGTCAAAATCAAAATCGTTGGCCAACAAATGACAAACACCTCAAAAGAAATATGCCAACATATTGCTAAAGTAAAACATTTACATGATATATTTGAAAAGAAACTTAATGATGTTCAGCAGATTTAGGATTCACCTATTTTGATTAAGTAATTAGTTGCCATCTGTCACATGTGTAGATTTCTATACCATAATAAATATTCTTGTTGATGATAATTAAGAACATTGAATCCATTGTCTGGGCTTATTGAAACATTCTTGATACTTTCAAATACAAATGGCTTACTAATCACTAATTTCCTATGATATTCTCTTACTTTTTTTTTAATGAGATTTTGGTATACCGCGCTCTTCCATTATAAATGGAAATAACATTTGCTCCTAGTTATTCTATGTTGTTGCTCTTATTCATTTTTTCATATACTACTTACTTTCGACTTGCAATCATAATTATTATAGTTAAAAAAATATATAACCTGTTTCTAATTATAATCTTACTATACTTCTTCGTTTTCCGATACGGTGTCATTACACTATGGTCGAGGTTTATTTTCGAAATTCCTTCATTTGCCTCTTTGATTATCAGGTCCATCTTGGTTTGTTGTTTGTGTCGTCCTTTGAAGATCCTATTGGCAACATTCAAGTCCACACTATAAATTGAGCATATTACAACTGGTACATCTCGTTCAATGGCTCGTATAGCCCAATACTAGGAGCTAATGATATTTCCATTTACAATGGATGAGCGCGGTACTTCTAAAGGACAATAAACTCTCACATGATAATTCCAATTTTTCTGGGGTAGAGATCACCTTGTGTTGTATATCTTTACCCTAAACATTTATTTTTTACAAGACTGTTTTAACACTGTTGCCAGACTTGTAAGACTGTTTTAAAACTGCTGCGAGATTGTTGTAAGAGTGTTGCCAGACTGTTGTAAGATTGTTGTAAAGCTAACACATGACTATTGTAAGGCTGATTAAAGACTGTTGTAAGACTGTTGCAAGACTGTTGTAAGATTGTTATGAGACTTTGCAAGACTGTCACAAACTGTTGTAGGACTGTTGCAAGACTGTTGTAAGATTATTTCAAGACTGTTGCAAGACTTGTAAGACTGTTTTAAGACTGCTGCAAGATTGTTGCAAGACTGTTACAAGACTGTTGTAAGAGTGTTGGAAGACTCTTGTAAGACTCTTGTAAGATTGTTGTAAGGCTGATACAAGACTATTGAAAGGCTGATACAAGGCTGTTGTAAGACTGATACAAAACTGTTGTAAGATTGATACAAGACTGTTGTAAGGCTGATACAAGACTGTGTAAGACTGATACAAGACTGTTGTCAGATTGCTGTAAGTTTGATACAAGACTGTTGTCAGCCTGTTGTAAGACTGTTGTAAGGCTTATATGAGAATTGTTTCATATCAGCCTTACAACTATCTTACAACAGTCTTGTACCAGTCTTACGACAGCCTTGTATTAGTCTTACAACAGTCTTGCAACAGTCTTGCAACAGTCTTGCAACTGTCTTGCAACAGTCTTATCTCAGCCTTACAACAGTCTAACAACAGTCTTACAACAATCTTGCAACAGTCTTGCAACAGACTTGCATCAGTCTTACAACAGTCTTATAACAGTCTTACAAGTCTTATAGCAGCCTAACATGTCTTGTAACAGTCTTACAACAGTCTTGCAACAGTCATACAACAGTCTTGCAACAGTCTTGCAGCTGTCTTGTATTGGCCTTACAACAGTCTTACAATAGTCTTGCAACAATCTTGCAACAGTCTTGCAACAGACTTGCATCAGTCTCACAACAGTCTCACAACAGTCTTACAAGTCTTGTATCAGTCTTACAACAGTCTTGAATCATCCTCTGGTCACTAAAAGCACAAGGGTTAATAACTGGTCAAACAGGTTTGCTGGCTCTGTGCCATGTAGGGAATATATCTGATTACGACAGGCTCAAGTGTGCTCAATCATATGTGACACTTTGAATACAATGTATTTAGGTGTGTCCCATCAGTTTTGAACTATTTTTAGGAATCAAGTCAGTAGTGGGGCAGGGGTATGGTCAGACTGTGATACTGGACACCTGTCCATTTCACCAGGCCTTTATAGTTGGAGCATGGATAGTGAAGTGTTAGATTCTTTGCAGTAAGCTGAAAGCCTGTGTGAGCATTCTTACTTCTAAATGACGTATATGAGCGCGATTTCCCGCGCTCAATAACCCATCATACCCGTCAAGTAACACTCTGACTAGGTCATTAACGGTGCCCTGTTTCAAGGACATTACCGATGGTCTCACAGTCTTTGTTGTGATTGAGTTCGTGCCTCCAACTATATAAATGGCATTGAACTTGTGACTCCAGTAATTGGCCTTTTGCAGTTCCTTGATTATTGCCACCGTTATTCGATTAAGGTCCGCGCCCGGTACACAGACGACCCAGCAATCACAGCCCCGCAGGTTGTCGAGAATTGGTTGAGCGCCTCTGGTCCTCGAATCGCCAACAACTAGGTACTTAGGCCATTCTCTCGTCATGCTGATTTCTTGTTTCACGTCCCACTGTATGGTAAAACTGTACAGATTTTCATATGAAAAAAGATTTTACAGGGTTTTCAGCACACAATTATATTGCATAGAGTAAATTAATACAGTACATTACAGTTTTCACCTATTTTCTTGGCAGCATAGGCATTTGATGTCTTCTGCACTTCTAGTACAAAATCAGGTCGGTTATTAAGCCGACATTTTTCTGCCTGATACACATGCTCTGATGTCATATACTTTGTGCCGTTATACGTTACATCCGTTGGGTAGAAGTTACTCATATAAGCACCGAGTCCTTTAAACACCACTGAGTTTTTTAGTCACCTTAAACCATACACCGTGGTTGGACCAGCTTCAGGTTCCTGCATATTAATAACCTCATTGTCATCGGTTACAACTTTATTCCCCTCTGCTTGTGCTGCACATGGATTTTCAGTTTCAGGTAAGTCTAGCTTGGGTTTTTCATGGTTTTTCAAAACCTTTCCTGTTTGGTCTTTTGACCTTTCATGTACCTGACTAGTTTCATTTTTCCAAGGGATGTATTTGTCTGGGATACTCTCCATAAAATTGCAGTTATACCACGTGCCAGCTACACAGACTGTTTGTCGCACTCTCCCAGCAGATATCCTGCGCTCTACTTCCTGTGGTCGCTTTGTATCTCTGCCCCAACCTGCCTGTTTGGGCTCAAATCTGGCCCATACGCCAGTTTTTCAATTATCCTAAATTATGAGAGATTTTCAGGGTATTTTGTGTTCTACATGTAAATAGAGATGCACATATTTATATGGTAAATAAAATACTCTCATTTCTATCATTATTTATGTCAAACCAGACACAGCCTCTGGGATTACTTTCTACAGTGGAAAGCACCTCATGTGTTACAAGGCTTTGTTTTGTCAACAATGCCATGTGCTCCTCTTAAGGAACAGTCTAATCAACTGTGAATTCTCATTATAAAATGGTTTAAGTCTGAAAAAGAAACAGGTGGACTGTCTGTGAAGTTCCTTTAACAATTCCCATATTTCCATACTCATGATATGTGGGTTGTTTGACTTGTATAACTTTTGACAGCTGCCTTGTTTTGAATCTGAAATCTTGTCTGGTTCCCCCTGTACTTACTGGATACCCTGAGAACCAGCGTATGATGTCACTGGGTTGGGGCAGAGATTAAGCCAGCGCTAGCGCCACGAAAGATCTGGGGGGGGGGAGAGTGTGTTTGTCGAACCTCGGATGTTTCATCAGCATTTATGAAGATGTATCTACATCCCTCAACATTTTCCAGGCTTTTTTTAGACCTCATTATAAGGTCCCTCATACGTATTGTAGTTAAACACACTAATATAGGTGGATACTCATGCTGTTTCACCTCCATTTTTCTGTTTCTTTGTACAAGATTCAAGTCAGCAATAGTAATTTCCGGGACTATTTGGCTCAATACGTTCAGTGCAGTACGATATACATTTTCATTGAACCTGTTTGGCACTCCCTCTATGTATATGTTCTACCGCCGATGTGATACATACCTATTTTCACCTGCATTGTTTATTGGGTTTTCTTTCATTTCTTTTATGACTCTTGTTGTTCATACTTTTCAGAGATCATTTTGGGCTACGTTAAGTGCTAGTTGCATTTTTCCCCTGAGATCTCCAATTTCTCTTTCGATTTTGGCCTCACTTTCAATTTGTTGTTTTTGTGTCACTTCCAATTTATCTGAGTTTTTTTACTTCCTCTAGACTGTGGAAAATGTAGTTCCTTTTCTTACATAACGTCCAACACCATAATCAAATAAGAACAGTTATAGTACAATTTACAGAATTCATTTTAATTCCATACTAATGAAAATTTTTGTTTAAATATCACAGTATTTGTGCTTTGCTGTGGTACAGTGTGCATTCACCGCAACCCAATATGTTTTCCAAAAAAAGTTGTTTAAAAAAAAAAGAGTACACCAAGAACTGCTGCTTACTTTTTCTTCAAATGTTGCTAATATCCCGCCTAATTAAGGAACCTATTTTCCACATCCACAATAGTCTCTCTCAGGTCAATAGGGTTTCTGATAAAACCATTTCATTAACAGTTGTTCCCTAATTTAGACTAATATTCACAATGCTAAGTATCCCAGATTAAACTAGATAAAAAGTATGTAAGATACAGAACAACAGTAAAGATATACAAAAAAGACAACCCCAAAAGGTCAGAAATCCTTTTTGGCTAATTCATTTGTTCCTTTTTGGCTTTATTCATCGTGTAACGTCCAATAATGCAGGCAAGTTTGACATAATTATGCCACAGAGACAGACATAAAATGAGCTTCCAATAATGAAAACAGACTAGGAATATCACCTAAGAGCAGAAAACCCCAAGTTTCATTCAGTTCATAAAATTCGATTTTCAGAGGTTAACAATAAAGTATTGGATCCTATCTGTTCTAACCCCGTTACTGCGTTACCATTCTAACAGCATTGCATCCTAAGCCTGTAACTTCATTACAACATTACCATTACCATGTTACTCTTCTAACCCTGTTATTCCGTTACCATTCCTAACCACGTTACCATTCTAAACCGTGACCGTGTTACGTTTCTAACCACGTTACCCAATAGTCAGGGGGCCAGTTCCCTGAAATCCTGTTATTTAAGGAGTTTCGTTCCATGGAAGTATAGCAGCAATTTTATTGCATCAAATCAAAGCTAAGACTTTGGCCATTCCAGATATGGTAGCCATTTTTCTGTAAATGTGTCCATTTGACCTTTTATTAGAGGTCAAAGGTCAAAGGTCATCAAATTTCAAAGGGTTTTGAAATTGAGACATATTTTGTCATTTCTCCAAGAGTATTAAGTTGATTTCTTAGATATTTGGTAAATATATTGAGACACCATAGAGTCATCAGCTTTTGTCACCATCTTGATTTTGATCAAGGTCAAGGTCACCAAATGGAATGTTTCCACCCAGAATTTCACCCAATTTCCTATAAGGACTTACAATAGTTTCTATAACTTGTTCTAATATGCCTGTATTTCAACTTAAATGATATATCTAGATACCTGATACCATACCCTAGTTGAGCCCTAAAGATAGAATTCCCATCATGCACCATTGAGCCACAGCGAGGTCAAAGGTCAACATATATGTTCATACAATAGACCAACATAGGCCACTGAAAGTGAGACATATTTTTTCATTTCTCAAAAAGTATTTGGTGGATTTCTTAGATATTTGGCAAAATTATTGGGACACCATAGAGCTATCAGCCTGTGTCACCATCTTGATTTCTTCTCAAGGTCAAGGTCACCAAATGGAATGTTTTCTTCCAAAATTTCCCAATATTTCCAATAAGGATTTACAATAGTTTCTATAACTTGTTCTAATATAGCTCTATTTCAACTTGAATAATATATTTGGATACCCTGCACCATGCCCTAGCAATGTTCTAAAGCAAGCCTTCTCATCATGCATCAATAAGCCACAGTAAGGTCAAAGGTCACGGTATCTGTTCATACATAGGCCACTGATGTTGAAACATATTTCATCATATCTTTAAGAATATTTCACCAATCTCTTAGATATTTGACACAAAGATTTATATTCCATGGTACTCTAAGATTCTACAACAATCAAACATTTTTCCAAGGTCAAGGTCACTAAAAGGAATGTTTTCTCAAAATTTGACCAAATATTCAATTAGAAATTGTAGCAGTTTCTATATAAATTCACTTAAGATACCTGTAATTTAACTTGCATCACATAATTCTAAAACTAATATCAGTACCTCACAATGTTGTGAAATTGTCTTCCCATCATGCATCATTAAGTGACCATGAGGTCAAAGGTCAAGGTAAGATTCCATAGAAAATCACGAATACACCAAATCTGATAGGAAATTGAGATTGAAATTGAGAATGTCTTAAGATTTCTTCAATAATATATGATCTTGAACCCTTCCATATTTGACCAAAAGATGCATATTTTACAGTGCTATTAACCTTTTCCAAGGTCAAGGTCACTGAATGGAATGTTTTAGCTTGGAATTACCTGATTAATCAAATACTTTAGAAGAGATGGGACCTGTTTTTAAAAGTATTCCTAAAAAAGTTTGTGTATAACCCCATTTACAGGAATTTGATAAGATACAGTTTGTAACCATGGTTTTCATAAGGTCTGTATCATGGATTAGCCTATTTCTGCCTTTATTTAGTCTTTAATGTCTTTGGCTTCCTGACCTTTATTATTGTATTGAATAAGCTACAACGGTGCTAAGATCAGGAATGAACCTTTGGCATATAATTTGTCATCAATAGAGATATTGGCAACCACATTTTACTAATCTTTTGAAGAACAGATATAGTGTAGAATAGCTCAACAATGCCTTATGCGTTATTAGATCTGCTGTCAATATTAACTGTAAAACTGATGCCACCAAATGTAGTTAGGTACTCCACTCACCCTACTATTGTGGTGTCAAAGTATTGGACCCACTAACTGCACCAGTTCAAATGGTACAGACTAAGCTAGATTTCAGCAAAACTATTCTTTCCTACTCATAGATGTTGCTCGATACCAACCAGTAGGTCAAAAACCAAACTCATTTCATCTTTCATATGCTTTGGTAATGATGTGCCTTAACCAACAGTTATGTGAAAAACTCAGTTTAATGAGAGATGCTTTTTCCCTAAATGATAAATGACAAAAACTGAAATTCTGGGTGGAAATATTCCATTTGGTGACCTTGACCTTGATCAAAATCAAGATGGTGACAAAAGCTGATGACTCTATGGTGTCTCAATATATTTACCAAATATCTAAGAAATCAACTTAATACTCTTGGAGAAATGACAAAATATGTCTCAATTTCAAAACCCTTTGAAATTTGATGACCTTTGACCTTTGACCTCTAATAAAAGGTCAAATGGACACATTTACAGAAAAATGGCTACCATATCTGGAATGGCCAAAGTCTTAGCTTTGATTTGATGCAATAAAATTGCTGCTATACTTCCATGGAACGAAAAGGCACTTTTTCAGGGGCTGGCCCCCTGACTACAAATCCTGGAACCGCATTCTAACCACGTTACCAATTTTAACTGCGTTACCATTCTAACCTTGTTACAGCGTTACCACTCTAACCTCGTTACATCTTTACTGCATTACCATTCTAATCATGCTACACCCTAACCACTTTAGTTTTATACATTAAAATCTTAATGCTGTTATCATGTTACCATTCTAACTCTGTTACCGCGTTACCATTTCTAACCGCATTGCCATTCCAACATTTATACCCCATTACCCCCTTACTGCATTACCGCGTTACCATTCTAATCGTGTTACACCTTAACCACATTAGTTCTACATGCTAAAATTTTAATGCTGTTACCATGTTACCATTCTAACTCTGTTACCGCCCCCTACCATTACCGTGATACCGTTACCGCATTACTATTCTAACCAAGTTACAGTGTTAATGCTCTAACCCGTTACTGCATTACTATTCTAACTGCATTACATCCTAAGCCTGCTACCTCATATTACAGCATTACCATTACCATATTATTGTTCTAACCCTGTTACCACGTTACCATTTCTAACTGTGTTACCATTCTAACCCAGTTACTGCATTGTGGTTCTAACTGCGTTACCCCAATCCTGAAACTATGTTACCATTCTTTCCGTGTTACCATTTCTAACCATATTACCATTCTAACCCCATTACAGTGTTACCATTCTAACCGCCACCTCTTTAACGCATTACCACTTTACCATTCTAATCGGGTTACACCCGAACCACGTTAGTTTTACATGCTAAAATCTTAATGTTGTTACCATGTTACCATTCTAACTCCGTTACCACCCCCAGTAACCCCAGAATGGGTCACCCTGGTAAGTACTGGTAAGTGAGTGCTGGTGAGTGAAAACTGGTGAGTACTGTTAAGGTCTGTTGAGTGAGGACTGTTTAGTGAGGACTGTTGAGTGCAGACTTGTGAGTGAGGACTGGTGACAGAGGGTTGATGGGTGTGGACTGGTGAGTGAGGACTGGGGAGTGTGGACTGATGAGAGAGAACTGGAGGGTACTGGTAAGTAAAGATGATTGAGTGAGGACTGATGAGTGATTACTTGTGAGTGAGAACTGGTGAGTGTGTACTGGTAAGTGAAGACTGGTGAGTGAGAACTGGTGGGTACTGGTCATTCAATACTGTTGAGTGAGGAATGTTCAGTGGGGACTGGTGAGCGACGACTGGAGTGTGGGGACTAGTGAGTGAGGACTGTTGAGTGTGGACTGGTGAGTGAGGACTGTAGAGTGACTGATGCTGCTGTTGAGTCCACTGCATGCCTGCATGATTCTCACCAAACCACATGCACATCGCCGCTGAGGACCTCAAAGTAATGCAAACTCCATGCAAGGACCATGCCTTTGGACAGAGAAGGCATGGTCCATGGGTCGCACACCACAAGAACTGAAAACCTGGTATGAGAGTATGTGGACAAAGCTCAGTAAAATCTGTAAGCTGGTGACCAACTGGAGCCAGGGTGCAGGAATGCTCACGGCAACTGAGACGTGGATCTGGGGCAGATTCCTGGTTCCACACATCACTGTGGTGAGAAATTGCGCTGTATCACCATTTAAGCAAACAGAGAGTCTCAGTGGTACCCAGTCATCTGGTACCAGTGCTCCAGGGAGCTGTTTCAAAAGTCGAATGAGGTCTCGCCAGCGGCACGTCACATTTTGAAAGCGAGAGGCCGGCAACAGGGAGCGGCACCTCAAATCAAAGCGGCAGCAAAACTACTACCAATATCCCATAGAGAGCGGCACCTCTACCTCGACAGCGACGCCTCAAGTTCCGTTGTTAGCCTCTTGCATTGGCGATGAGTACTCTCGTTTAGCACCCTCCCGATTTTTGAAACAGCTCCCTGGCCGTTGCCTTCTGAAGCTTCGGATGACAACATTCCGATACTCACATCGCCACCAGTTATGCCATCTGCTTGTACCATGTACATGTACATAGAAAATGTACTGAACAAACTACAAGAACACCACCAATTTGAGGCGGAGTGACGTATCATCGCTGATTTTCAGGAATGTCAGACCACAAACAACCGTGAGTTGGCAGCAGTGAGGCTGCTAGTAATGGTAGTTGATGTGGATACACGATGACTGCGGCCGTTCCTCGGAGGAGTGCAGCAGCAGGCACAGCAGTCAACACATCAGTGGCAGCTACCTCGATCACATTGGCCTGCTAATGTTACCTCCCCACCAGGCATATGCAACTTCCAAGACAGGTGTTGAGTGCAGCAGCAATTACCAGGAAGCAGCACATGCTGAAGAGCACAAGTCTTTGGTGGAGCCCGGCGCAGCACTTACACCACATCCATGGGATTAAGCGTCATTTATTAAAAGAAGAACTAAATAATACTATGACTATGAGTCACAAGACCATGTCAACCTTCAGTGTGAGTCAAATTTATAGAACAAATACGACGGGATTATACTTTTTTATATCAAAGACACAGCTACTGAAGTGGTGAAAACATTGGGTGTGAATTGTATTGTCTTCTTGTTTGATGTCCATGTCAATGTGATGTTTATGTTATGCTGTTTCTTGTTTTACCCAATGTTTGAACAACAGTTGTAATATGTTTGCTATTTAATACCGCAGCATAATAAGTGCATAACAGACTGACATGTTGAATACTATCTGAACAGAGATTCCAGATACAGGACACAGAGTCAAAAGACCTGTGTGTAATTTTTCTAGTAGATACAACTGCTGCACAGTATTAAAGCTAAAAACCCAATCGTAAATGGGTATTGTCCTGTCTGTCTATGTTTGTTCATGTCTAGATTGGTCCATGGAAGAGCGTCCATAATAGGATGAATGTGTTTACTCCATTTTTTTCCCTGAATAATAAAAAAGAAAAAGTTCCTGCCGAGAACCACAGATTATTATGGACTTCTCTGAACTTCTTCGAAGTAGAGAAGGAGATGGCGATCGCTTCCCTGCAGCAGAATCCCATCTTGTATACCAAGCAGCTGACGGGGTTGAGGGATGGATCGGCGAAGGACAGGATCCCCCCCCCCCCCCAGGAAGCACAAAGGAGGAAGAGAGTCCCATGGTTCTACACCAACTTGTTTGAAGAAGAGAAAGAGATATCCATCAAGTCCCTGCACCAGAATCCCATGTCGTATGCTGACACGGTTCAAGGATTAAGCGGCGAAGGACAGGATATGGATGGAGAAGCAAAAAGGGAGAGATCCACCCCCGCCTAGAAGCACAAAGTTGCTAGGAGGATGATAGTTCCATGCTTCTACACCGACTTCTTCAAAGAAGAGAAGGATATGGCCATCAAGTCCCTGCACCAGACCAGCGCTGGTACCATGGTGAGGCGACCTGAATTGTCACTGTCGTACATAGCCTTAGGTCAACATGAACGTGCCAGCGGGGTTTTGAACATAAATTTATGTATGGCAGAGCCATGGCGGCATGCCAACCAGACCCCAACAGGACCACATTGATATATAACAGCCTCAAATCGACACAGTGCACCTTAAGTTCATGGAATATTTGCGGCAGAGCGGGAAAAAACCATAAAAATGCCATAAAAGTACAAAGTCGACTTACGATTCGCCCAAAATCCATTGCTGGGACAGTCAGGGTGATGGTGTAAACCTAGCATTATGGACATTTTGATAGTTATGCACATGACGAATGTTCATATGTCTCAAACCTAGTCATTTTTGTTAGTTATGGACATTTTTGATAGTTATGGACCACACACCGTGCATGTTTCATTCTCCCTAGTCAAATAGATTTTGTCATCAAAACAGGGGTTCTCCAAGATCTATGTAACTTTAAATACGGTACACGGTCATCTCGGCCCCATCGGCATCTCGGACCCCTTTTTGTGCGGTCATCTCGGCCCCCTCGCGGCCGCGTTTCGCACACCAGCTTTCGCGGGTTTAAGGATAGGGTTAATGTTAGGGAAAGGATTAGGGTTAGGGATAGGGTTAGGGTTACCACACATGTTTTCTAAGATATGTTTTTGTTTTGTAAGATTCTTTATTGTGGATAATAGGCAAATACTATAATACAGCAAAGCTTGTGTCTTTGGGAATCCGTATTTTGCCTAAGTAATCACATTGGAAAACATTTCCCGTTTTCGCGCATGAAGGCGTGAAAGCTGTGAAAGCGGGGGTCCGAGGTGCCGATGGGTCCGAGGTGCCGTCGGGGGTCCGAGATGCCAAAGGGGCCGAGACATCCGGGAACCTTAAATACACTCTGGGCACTTTGAATAACCTCTTATATGGAAATAGCAAGACTATCTTTTGGGCTACATACCTAGTCCAGTGACTTCTATGCCCATTTGCCAATATAAGCTACCCCGCATGCAAACATTCACACTTAATATAAATAGTAATTCTGTGTTTAAAACGGGGTGAAACAATTTAAACAAAAATGTTACAAAAATGACATTCTTTTATTTAGGGTCCAATTAGGGAAATCTGTGGGCACACACCTGTTTCAGCACATAGAAAACTAGTAAACAGCCCAAAGTAAGAAGATGGCCTGCTTTTTTCCCTACAAAAATGACATTTTTTGGTAGAATGACCCATAGTTGTCTGCTCCATGGAGGTGAGTGTGAGTTCGCCGTCGGCGGGCATGTGCTGAACATGCCTTAAAGTACAAACCAACAGGCCTGTTCACTGGCGGCAGCCGAGTGTGGCCGCCGCCAACGGAATACAGCAGGTACTTAGTAAAAGTTAATTTATCAGGTTTCACTCTTTTATCGGCATGTGACCTGGTCCACCGCACCAGCAGTTGAGCTAACATGGCGGCCACGTGGCTTTTTTGCAGTGGCGTCAGAATAGGGAGGGGGGGGGGGGGGGAATTCCCCCCCCCCACTTTTTTGCCTGCCAAAAATAGTCAGCAGCTTCAAATTTTACTCAATCATGTGTAAAAACTTTCTTTACTTTTCAGTATCAAAAATGTCTAAGTCTAACTTTTTAGCATGCAGCAAAGACTAAAGCCTATAAGACACCCTATTCTGTGCCCGACTCTACCTTTGCCCGATGGATCCGTCGGGTCTATGACAATCTGCATCAATCGGGTCGGTGTACGCACGTCACCAACCCGATTTTATTGCTTTTCCCGACGGGTCGGGCATTACTACCAACATTTTATTCCCGACTCTCACCGAGCCGATGGTCGGGATGAATCAGGGAAAAATGTCAGTGTCTTATAGGCTTAAGGCTTGACTTTTCACCATGGAAAAATGTCAAAGTTTGACTTTTTAGCATGCAATGATACCTAAGCTCTGACTTTTAACTATGGAAAAATATCAAAGTCTGACTTTTTAGCATGCAACGATGACTAAGCCCTGACCTTTCACAGTGGAAAAATGTCAAAGTCTGACCTTTTAGCATGCAATGATGGCTAAGCCCTGACTCTTCACTGCAGAACATGTCAAAGTCTGACTTTAAAGCATGCAATGATGGCTAAGCCCTGACTTTTCAGTCACGAATTTTCCAGTCTGCCTCCCTACTTTCAAAACATTCTGTCGTCCCTGTTTTGTGGCAATACCATTGATCTGGTGGAGCACATTTGGTTTCATATATGTTAATTGTGTGGCCTGTGAGCCCTTTGTTGGGCAGTGCAAAGGAGAATGCCTACATATATTGATTAGTGTATTCTGTCCTTTTGCTGAATAATAGAAAGACATATATATTATCATCACTATCTAATAACATATTGATACAGCAACTTTATTTAACATACTAATGAGGGTGGTTGTGGCCCACTAGGTTTTAGGTCAACTATAGACTGTAGAACCGTCCCAAGGCGCTATAAATAACATGTAAGGAGGTCAGGATGAAGGTCGTGGTTTGCTCCGAATGCAGTCATTGGCTACTCGGTCAACTCTCTTCCTTAGAGGCCTATTCCACCAAAAAGGCCCTCAGCAGGCGGGTTTTTGCCCTCCAGCAGGCGTTTGCCGCCGGGGCCGGCTGTCCGGCCGCCCCTAATCCCCTAAATTCTAGGAGCTGTTCCACCAAAGCCCCACAAGGCGACCAACAGGCGTACACAAGGCGCCCGGCGAGCGCCCATAGAGCCGGCCGGACCCGGCGCGGCGATACACCCGGGTGGGTTTGCTATTGCCGTCTGGTGGACGTTGGCGGCACTAACGCGCAATCCTGCGGTTCTCTATCGATCCGATAGGTGGCGCGGCGTGCGGCAATACACTACGACGCTCTGAACCCTGCAAAAGTCGCGTATCGAGCGGAGCAGTGTGTCAGCGTGTCGGGAATTGTATGGGAACGGTCAGAAAACGTCAAATAACCGCGAAATTACAGGTTAAATCGAACAATGAAGGTAAATAAAGATAAGTATTGATGTTATGAATGTGTATATTTGATACTGGTGCTTATATTTTGCCCAAACAGCCGCAACTATTCGAAATATCGGTGTCCGCGTATCGGGATACCGTCCGCAGGCCTATATTGACGGTGTTTGTCAACGCGCGCCCGGGGAACAGCTCTCGGCGTGCTCTCGGCGTCACTCTTGGTGTAGCTTTTGACACGCCAGCCGGCCTGCCGGGGGCTTAAAATCAAATGAATCAGCTTTCCCCTGCCAGGGCTTTGCGGAGGAGGTTGCGCTTATAAAGCCCGGCCACCCGGCCGGCCGCCTCTGTCGTTATCACTATATTTTGGTGGAACACCTCCAAAATTGGCTATTGCACCGAGTATTGTCCCCGGCCGGCAGCCGGCGGCCACCAACAGGTCAGCCGATACTGGCCGGCTACGGGGTTTTGGAGGCATGGTGGCCGGCAGGGTCCGGCTGTGAGAGGCCTGTGAGCTCTCACGAGCTGTTCCACCAAACAGATTATCACCGCCGGCGGGAGGTTTGGGCCGGCTATTGCCGCTGGTTGCCAATAGGCGACCACAAGGGGCCCGGCCTGGGCTTGTGCCTCCTTGGTGGAATAGGCCTCTTATATGGTAGTTAATGCAGGGGGACAACTCCATGCAGCTAATATAGAGCCATGGCCATACTCTACACTATAAAAATCGAATTGGGGCTTGACGTTTATTCACAGCACGAGACCTTTAGCAGAGTTCCGTGAATAAACGTCAACCTCAGTGAGTTTTGTATCAGGGACAGCACGGTCATGCTGTTCTATATTTAATGAGCATCACAAATTGATACTTTATCATAAACTGGCGTAGAAACCATCTTGATGTGAATTCTGCATTTCGCTGAAATCTCGTGTTCTGTACATTTATAATACAGCACCTCTTTTCTTAAAACCAGGAATAAGCAATGCGTGCGCGCAAACACTCACACTCAAATTGCTCGGTTTGGATCATATCATTACATCATTACATAGATCATCTGGTTATATGGAGTGAACTAAATAACCTTGGAAACAAATATTATTCCAGACTGGAAATAAAAATCTAAAACAATAGAAGCACGGGCACCCACATTAACTCACCTACTAAACCTTAACTCATGCCACGTACGAACCACAAATGGACATTGAACGCGAGGTCGATTATACACCAGCAATCAAGGAGAGGCAAAATTGAGGCCATTAGAACGGTATTGATGGAAAACATCATAGCCTTATCGCTCCTGTATAATGTAGTAGGTTCGAATACAGTGCAAAGAGTGTGGGCATCAATCAGTTCAAACTCATTGTAAAGTCTACGCTCGCTTACCATATCCTTGACCCCGTTGACTTCACCAATCCACTTTCATAATTATCTCGATAATTCAATTACAGAATGCATGCTTGCATCATCAACACAATAAAATCACATGTAAGCTGTCTAGAGATAAATAGATCTAGAATCAGTTGAATTAATCATGCCTACAAATGTACAATGTACAAGAAGGCCTCATACAAGTGTTATCGTTTAAAAATATTCAAGCTCGTTTTCTATAAAGCAGCTATTCCACAAAGCCGGCACAAGCCCTGGCCGGGCACCTCGTGGTTGCCTGTTGGCCGTTGGTGGCAATAATCTGCTCGGTGGGACTGCTCATAACGTTGAATAACTTCTTCATGGCTGGCCATGCCGACTGCCGGCTTGCCGCAGTGCCTCCCAAACCCATTTGCCAGCAAGCGTTGGCTGGCCTGTTGGTTGTTGCCGACTGTCGGTTGGGGCCAATAGACCATTTGGAGGCTGTTCCACTAAATTTTACTGAGAAGGCTGGATGACTGGCCGGCAGTTATGAATGCAAAATGGTGAAATACCTCCTGCAAAGCATCGCCTGCAATAGTTGGCCAAAAACTTTTTCAATTTTAGCGGAAGTCATTTGGTGCTGTGAGCTTTCCTGAGATCCGCGTTGACCACTCGCCCACATATAGGGCAGCACACATCATCAATATGAAACAGGCAATATGATACCCGTGATGTACTGACACACAAGCAGACAGTTTCGGTACTCTAAGCAGAATTTTAGCACCAGAGCATGCTACACACATTCATAACATCAAGGATTATCTTTATTTCCCCTCATTGTTCGGTTAACCGCACAATTCAGAGTATTCATCATTCCTGTATACAAATCCTAACGTGGTGACACACTGCTGTGCTCGCAACAACTGTCACACTTTTCTCTATCAAATCCTCCTTTGAATCTTGAATGGGACATATCCTCAATCAGGTATCCACCATTTCAAATCCTCTCCTACGTCTGAGTTTGAAAATTGAGCTGGTTGCCTAGCCTGTGGGTCACCAGCAAGCTACCAATATGGCAGGCCTTTGACTTAATGTTTGAGATGAAATTATATTAATTACAGACATATATTTATTTTTAAGATACATTTTGAGGTTCCTGAACTGTGTTTTAAAGGAGAACCCGTCAGTCTCAAAGTTTGCTTATGACATTAAGTCCTACTTTAGTGAAGAACGAACTGAGTCGCACTATGTCTGACTAGTCCTACCCAACGGAAATAATCGTATTTATCTATATACCCGTGCACGTACCGTACAGTTATGCACTGCTATATTGTACACATGTATTGTGTTCGGCACCCTGTGACACTGCGGGTCAGTAAATGTGAGACATTTGCGTACAGGTATATATGATAATATCGATTTAGGGCGCATGATTAAATTTATCATTTGCTATATATACCTGTCGTCGCATCAACCACGTATACACCCCGCTATTACCCATATCGCATTCATGGCTGTATATCATACTGTGACGTAAGGGGTGCAGTCACCCAATCGACATCAATTGAAGGCAAACTTTTGAGGTATATCACAATACTCGATTAAGTTAACAATATTCATGGAACTCATCCCATCCTGTATGACCATACTATGAATGCTACTCTATGGTGTTGAAGACCGAATACTGATTGTACTTTCTCTTCTCTAAATATTTCTCTTTACTTGTATACACCTTAAATGTATGATTATTCAATAAAAAGTAGAACAAATATATTACAACCTCAAGTTGCTCTAAATCAGTGAGTGCTAATTTGTTCAAATCAGCGAATATTTTCAGCTGCTCAAGTAAAGGGTTATTTCACCAGAAGTATATGTAAGAGATATGACAATGGATGGTTTTCTGTGAAAATTAGAGTTAACTCACAGGGGTTATTCTTATTTGTTACATACTGCATCAACCGACTTTGACTAGATACGTTTATTCAACAATAACATCCACTTGGATTTCGTTTAGAACAAATTCGACTACTACAGATCGATATCAGGGTCAACAGGTGTGATTTTTAATGTAAAGCATATCGAACATATATGCATCATAACAATACTCCAGTACAGCATTAATATATCCAAGTGGGCACCTTCTGTGCATCATTGTGTATACATACAATCCATAATCAGAAATGCTATCCAGATGTAGGCCTACTGTGCATCTACATGTACTGCTATAACCCCATTCAGGACACGACATAATTGATGGACTATATAGATATTAGGCATCCCGCGACCAGCAGTAATTGGCCAATTACAAACCTTGTTTGTACATAAACGCACCAATTACTACCAGGTTTAGTGGTAGTTTAATTTGAAATGATATCCATTGAAACAATACACCGTCTAGTGTCTAGGGCCAGTCGGTCAGTCAGGCCTTGAATATTATGCTATACCTCTAATAGTGAAGGAAAATATGGTAGTCTTTCTGGTGAATCCCAGGCAAACTTCTTTCGCAAGGTAGCGAGAGAACATGGGGGAATACATAATTTAAAGAAAGCAGCAAAAACAAACAATCTCATAGATAACCAAAACAACAACAGCAGCAACAACAAACATTCGAGTATTTAGGCCCATTGGTAACATTGAGAATCACCCACTACGCATGCGCGAACCCTTTTAACATCGTCTCATTGAAGAGAAATTAATACAGTAAAGATAAAAGCGTAATACATTTATTCATGCAATATCCATGTCGCTGTGTATGTCCGATCTAAATATCATTATATACCCATGGCCGTGTGACCTACACATACTGCCCGCTGCTACCCATGACGTATTTATGGCCGTACGGCACACTATGACATACGGAGTATGACATCACATGATTAGCTGAAATTTGCCATTTTTAGGTATATAATATTACGAAAACGGGCTGTCTTAATACGTCTATATACTTGGTAAAATTATTGATCAAATACATCCCTCTGCCTTTGGCATCGGGATGTATCTGATCAATAATTTTACCGCGTATTTTAGACGTACGAAGACTGCAATGCAGTTTCTGTATAATACATTAAAAACCCAAACCAAAAAATAAGTACCAACAAAAATAAAACTTCTAATGGTTACATGGTCATGGGTTATTGTACATTACTTTGTGCTTCCGCAAAGTGTTCTTTAAGCAAGTCTGCTATTTGATTTCCTGACATTGATACAGATACGAATGCAAAATGCCCCGCGATTAACATAGCTTATTTTAGTTTCTTCCTTTAACAAAAGATTCGGTTCCGAATCTTGTGCCATTTAAGAAAGTGCATATTAGAAACAAAAGGACTGACTTCCAATCAAGTAGAGGTATAACGAAAACTAGCTGAATGACTAGGATCTGACTCTTCCAGACGAAATTATCAGATCGGCGACAAAATTGATGTTTGATACATTCCAATTCACCTACCCGATTTTATTACTTTCCATATGTCCGTCGGGCATTACCCACAGGTGGGATATGATCGATTCTGCCCGAACTGAAGATTTCGATGTACACACTTTCAAGACTGCATACATACGATTCTCAGTAAGTATTGGTGCCGACCTTCCCATTTGATGTACAAGTATCAGATACCGGTTTGTTAGAGAGAAAGGGGACTATACATTAGAAAAGCCTTACCTGAAGTCTTAATTAAATAAAGTTATTAAACTTTACAATGTTTTTTTTTAAATGAAAACCCACCATCTGTCCCATAGCCAACCACAGCCCGGTCCCTGGCGGCACTCTTTGATCTAATTAGGATTGCTGTACGATGGCATCGTACATTGGTCAACTCATATTATCACCGATGCATTCCATCAGCTCATGATGTGGTATGATGCAATTCATAGACATTTATTCCAGGGTTCGGAATACAGAAGTTGTTGGTATTGTAAGGCATGCTGGAATGCCTGTTGAGGTAAGAATTCGGCCTCCTTATAAATGGAGTCCGGATTAGAGTGGTAGCTGGCCTGTCTGGCCTTGCTTCGGGAGAGACACTGTGGTACATCTGATCCATCTGCACAGCTGCTAGGTTTAGAGGGGAACCTTGTGAAAGGCTCTTACAGTATGCTTGACAATAGCTCTTCTGATTAACATGGGGAGTTATTGTATGTAACAAATGGGATTTAACCTTGATGAGAGAGTTGGTGGCTGAATGATTAACTTAGGCATTTAATACCAGATTTGGCGAAATATTATTTGGTCATGAATTTGGAATATGGAGTGCGTTATATTATTGACTAGTGGATTTACTTGCTATTAAATTAGATCCGTCGCAGTTGGAGTCATAAATACCATGGTTGTGGCGGTGATGGCACCATAAAACGTCTGGGACTATTCCGTTTCACCAGTGGAACCAAACCTTAATTTTGCAATGTTTCACGCTTTTATCACTAACCGAGCGAATCTAGTTGTATACGGAAAGTATTCAGGTTGATTTATCATGATCAATGACATGCCATGCTCTATTATATTTGAACAATTTACAACAAATAAATTTATATTCCCCTACACGATTCATACGCGACTAGCACACTACTACTTTCGCGGCACTAAAAGGGAGGGAGGGCATCCACGAATAGGAAAGGGCCTTCATTGATTGGATATTTAAAGCCCTACTCTTCTGTGAACTCAGCAGGTCATGGCTCAATGCACACACATATTTAGCTACCTGAGGGCATAGGAAACGTTTTTAGATAGCTTAATGGTGATAGCTTCATGGATGAGTGCACACAGACCTGTCTGCATGCTCCCTAGCCATGTGGGGGACAAAACTTTGTTTCTATATACACCAATAAAGTAGGTCAAGCCAATATCTGGTGGTAAATGATATTGCAAATAATTGTACAAACCAATATCATTTGACTGGGTCTTGACTGATTCATACAACAAAGTTATGAACCATTTTGACTCCTATTTGTGTGTAAATATCCTGAATAAACCATCCACTCATACACCTGCTGCCTCCCCCCTCACATTATGAGATTTAGAAGAAATACAGGAATGGCACATCAAATATGTATTTTACCTAAATAATGACACTTCCTAGGGTGTAAGCAACTGTCAGTGCCACTTATGGAGATCGTAAATGTTACACTAATGCTCACTATAAATCAATATTGAGTAAACATGTATTTGAGTATGCCAATTTCACCCAAAATCCCCCCCACTTTTAACAAATACTTGGATATCTCAGCAAATATAGAATCTACCTAGAAAATTCCACTTCCTAGCACATACTGTTTTTATTCTCTTTCAAATGAGGCATATTATATTATGATTGAATCAGTTTTACAGGTAGAAATATGTCCATAAAGGAGTTCTTAAAAATGGACCTGTGACTCAAGTCCCCCCCAACTGAAGTATCTTTTTTCTGAAAATCCATGTCAAAATACTAAAACTGTAAGATATTGTATGGTCATAAAATCTTCTGTTCAAAACAGAAACCATATTCCTATCTCTACTTAGTGAGCTATAAAAAGCAAAAATGTGGTCAGGTCATCTAGCGACTCTACAAGCATGTGTACTACAGTAGGCTATAGCCATAACCTAAAGTCCAACCATCCACCTGCTAATAATCGATTCTGTCAGGAAAAAACGGAAATGACAGGTGAGCTGGCATCCTCGAGTTCATGTATTTATCTACGTCATTTTGTACAGATCATTATTCACAAAAATAATTAAGTTGAATTTTCAATATTTAATTAGGAATATGAAGCTCATCCTGACAGCTGCTAATAATCCAAGTCATTTAATTAAATAATTATATTGAGGATCCAGGTTTGCTGTTTCGTTTATTGTTTTTTTTTTTTTTTTCTAGTTTATTTCACTTTTTTTTTTAATATAATCGAGTTTTTCAAATGGAAAATTCGTACTACCTAACATTATTAGTCTTGATTTTTATAACCTTAAGGGGAAATGAGGAAATTTACATACAAATAACAATCATACGAATACAAGACCAATCATTCATTGGCTCCGATGACTGTTAAATCCTTTGTAACATTAACTGATCATTTGGATGTTGCACCCAGTTTTGAAACGTGATTGGTTATGCTATTGAATTGTACGACTGGAGAGCTTGCAACTAGAGGTACCTAACTTAAGACTGGACGTTCTAAATTGCTTGCGACAGGGCGTGCCAGAGGTTCGCCCAGTCGCAAGGTACGTCAAATATGTCTGAACCACTGCGCCTGCGACTAGGAAGCTTGCAACTGGACATACCTGGGTACGCAGTGCCAAATATCATGCATGTTTGATATTCAAAATGCTTGCGACTAGGCGTTCCAGTCGGCGACTGAAGGTACCTAGTTCGCCGAGTTGCAGACTATCGGGAAGCGTGCAACTCACATTGTATGTTTTGCGGCCCAAGGCACTCGAGCGTACCTCCAGTCACATAGAGTGAACTGGGCATTAGAGCTAACATGGAGTTGGCGGTAATTAATGCGACAGACGAGCATGACGAGATGTCCATAGTAGACTCATCTGTGTTAGTCATTACCTCTGAACAACAATTTGTTTCATGTCTTCCTTCACTGTGCCAAATCTTATTTTTAAATAATAATCATTAGTAAGCGTAAATCGGACGGACAACATATAATTTTCATAAAATCCACTTCTTCAACCCATGTATATATCCTGACTATAAGGAGCCATCCATAAAGTAATGTACACACTGAGGAGGGGGGGGGGGGGGGGGGCGTCAAAAATTTCGGATATTTTGTGTATGCTCCTTCTTTATTCTATTGCGTACATAATTGAGAAGGTTGTAGAAGGGTAAAAGAATTGAGAAATTCTGCGAACTTATCTTATGGATGGCTCCTAACTTTTCCTTCCTTTTCTAGCGTAGCGGATAAAAGTTATTGGTCACCAGTTCTCAACATTAGAATGATACTCACTAATTCAATCACCCATCAAGTGTGCCTCTTCTTAATGATACCATTTAATATATTTACAGTTGTATCAATAAAAACATAACTGTTTAAACATTTCATTTCTGTTACCATATGGCAACTTTTATTCATAGCGGGTTAACTGCAACAAACTTATGCCGTTTTAAAAGTTTTGCTCAATAGAACCACGGTTTTACCACCGCTAATAAAATCACCATAAATATATATCAACAAAAGCACTTTATTTCTTTAACTTTGCCAGTTTCTCTTTACGTTTCTTGACATGCTTGGGTACTTTATGTTGTCGTTTCTCTCGATTGGCTTCTTTCAATAGTCTTTTGCGTTCCTGTAATGAAGACAAAAACATATTCGATGAAATATTGTACTGCAGTATAATCACAATGAAATAAATGGATTTGAAGAAATACTATAAGAATGTCGAATGGCTGATAACGCTTCCCGAAAACTCATGTCAAAACACTTCGTTACAGGATTCATAGGAGTTGAACCAAGCAGTCAATGTTTCAGATCATGCATATCCCATGAGTACTATTTTTCTTTTCATTAAAGTTATTACTTGTATTTCGTGATGCCCTAGTTGATGATGTTATCAATAGGATATCATGATCAACAAATCATTTATAAATGCATACAAACGTCATTTAAAAGAATCGTGAAATTCAACAGAATGTAAGGGTGGGGATGGGTTAGAAGAGTGGATGGATATAATATTATACCTCGGGAGCGTATTGACATCATGTTAGTGGTTGCGGATAGCTGTATAATAAATATCATTAACAGGCAATGTTTACCTTTTTGCTGTTTGGGGACTCGTCTCGTTGCCGACGAGTCGAGTCTATCTTCGATTGGTTTTTGTCGTCTGATTCCGACCCATCCGACTCATCACCATGGTTACTCTCAGCATCCGAGTTCGTGTCAGCATCACTCAACAACTCTGGCTCCTAAGTGAGAGAAACCAATTAAATCACTGGGTATAGGAATTGACAAAATAGTAATACTACAGTGAAGCTCTCGCCAATTTTAGAATTATATCTATGTCATGGATCTCAACGTTAACCAGACATCAAATTGTTTAAATGGAATTCGTGGAAGTAGACTATTTGCTGGCCTCCCATGAGTGCGACAGCTGTCTATAAGCAGCAGCAGAGTCAACAAAGCTGACAGTGTTTGTCGCATGGTAACCATTGACATCCGTCGACAGGTAATTAACACGAGCTAATGTGGCACATCAATAAGATAAATGACACGTGAAGACCAACAACTCTGACATGATTCACAAATGTATTTTCATTCGACTTTCATACTGACTGGAATGCTGTTATATCTTATAGATCTACGAAATTTTATATTTGTGTGAATCTTCTTACATGTATGTACATAAAAATCGAATATATTTCCATTATGATATGAAAATGATAATGACATAATGATATACATGTACAAAGTTGTTGTCGTAGAGAAAAATGCCTCTTCATGTCCAGGCAATACATGGGATGTTTCGTTTATAACAGTCTGTATATATGTACCTGACCTATAAACATGTACTCAAGCGTTTACACTCAACTCAGAATATGAACTACTAGCTGATCCCAGTATCATGACGAGAGACTAAGTCTCTAGTTCAAACAACTTCATAAATGTTCGTAGGGTATGTCTTTTTTCTAGTAACTATGTTAAATGTCCCTCTATTTTGCCGAATGCGTTACATGGAATCTCAACAGCAGACATAAACTCTAATGCAAATTGCATTTTTTTTTTTATGAACGACCTACATACACACTAAGTCCATAGGGCGATTATTCTTAGAGCCGACGTTCGCATGCAGAACCACAGACCGCAAAAAGTAGGCCGAGGGTGATTTTCCAGCAGTAGAAATGACTTCTCTTTTACACGCCGATATATATATATATATATATATATATATATATATATATATATATATATATATATATATATATATATATATACATACATATATATATACACACACACATATATATATATATATATGCAGATTACACACCTTTATCTCACCTTAACTACATATGATATATAGGATGGTTGCCTGATAGTGGCACATTGAAAGATCAGTTTAGACAGGTTTCAGTAGGTCAAATTAATACTATTTGCCGGGGTCTTGACTGATTATGACTTCTTTTTGTGTGTAAATATGCTGAATAAACCATCCACTCATATCAAGGAATTGTAGGAGAAGGAATAGCAACAGTGACTTGGATCGACCATACGGAGCAGTGCCAAGGTCAAGTTCAAAACTCTTTGTCCGAAATTGACTACTGTCAGGGAGTCCCCTTTCTGGCGCGGTACACAAACTTGGGACAAGTTGTCATCAACTATCCAAACTAGTGTTTCAGTGAAAGATTTCAAGAGCCAAATGAAAAATCACTAATTTGACGAGAACTAGGGCAATCCACATCTCAACCTCATCCAACCTCATACACCATTCATTCACCCTTAAATTTATATATTAAACTAATTTGATCTCATCGTTACTTGTTTCCAAACTGTCAGAGACACCAGAAGGATTGTAACTGAAAAACTCGCTTGCGAGAGCGTACAATAAAGAAATTAAAAAAAAAGAAGAAATAGGCCAATATCTATGTCTCCCTAGTGTTCTCCTGATGAGGGTGGTGGGGGCGTGTGCGACGGCCCGTGACGGCCGCGATCATGGCCGTTGCGCTCCAGTGATCACATCTTTGCTCTCTTGGTGAGCGTGATGCAGCCAGTCCTCCCTCACCAGTCCTCACCCACCAGTCCTCACAAACCAGTCCACACCCACCAGTCCTCACTCACCAGTCCTCACTCACCAGCACTCACTCTCCAGTTCTCACCCACCGGTTTTCACTGACCAGTCCTAACTCACCAGTCCTCACTCAACAGTACTCACTCACCAGTACTTACTCACCAGTCCATAATAAACGGTCCGCACTTAACAGTTCTCACTCAACAGTACACACTCAACAGTACTCACCCACCATTACCCACCAGTCCTCACTCACCAGTCCTAACTCACTGGTACTCACTCACCAGTACTCACTTAAAATATAAAACACTAACTTGCGAGTTATATTGTATGTCATTTATGTGAGAAAATGTAGAATTAAGTCAATTTTCATTGAAAATAGGTGTGGAGAGGAAGGGTTGGAGATGTGCGGGTAGAATTTGGCCTAACAAACGACATACTTTTGACCTGCCGGTTGAGAACTAATGAAACAATCTATCCAAATGTTTCCGTTAGTACAGTTTCAGGCCTTTCCGATGGTGTATAGCACATGTAGGTAGGGTGTGTGGTTGTCTCAAAACAATTCACACCATATTTGTATCTGGGGGGTGGCTGACGGAGGCTCAGTGACCAGCATTGACAATGCACAAACTTTGAAATGTGGAGACTGGGTTAATTCAGGTCACTTATAAGTATAAAATACTAACTTGTGAGTTATACTGTATGTCATTTATGTGAGAAAATATAGAATTAAGTCAATTTTTCTTGGAAAATATTTTTCTATACCAAATCAGAGGTCTATATGGCTGTTATACTTTGTCAAAATTTCTTTCAATTCAAACTATTATTTTTCTATTTGTTGAATTTTGTCCATAAATATCATTTATACCTCTAAGATGCCTGGAGGTATCCAGGCATTCCCCAGGCTATGGCATCCTGCTGCCATAGCCTGGGGAATGCCTGGAGGCACCATGCTGCTGTTAAAGGGTTATGGATGGCCTCCGCCGAGACCCCTAGCGGATGACTGGGGAACTAGGGTCCGCAATCACCCAACCGTGACGGCCGCGCGGCGACCGGCCGGGAGACATAGATATCAGCCTCACACCTCTGTTGCTATTCCTTCTCTCTCCACTTCTTTGCTCATATACCTGCTGCCTCCCCCTCACATCAATATTGTGTGAACATCTGTTTCAGTATGCCCATTTCACCCCAAACCCCCCTCCACTTTTAACCTCCACTCTAAAATACTAAAAACTAAAAGATATTGTTTGGCAATAAAACCTTCTTACCTAATCAGAAATCATATTCCTATCTGTACTTAGTTCGCTATAAAAAGCAAAAATATGGTCAGGTCACCTAGTTACTCTACCAGCAGGTATACTACAGTATGCTATAGCCATAACCTAATAGACCAACCGTCCACCCGCTAATAATATATAATATGACTAAATTCAAATATTGTTAATCATTGACACAGCACCTTGGATCTACTTCCCGAAGCTAGAAGGAAGCTCTGTCGCAAACCCAACTCCACACTGCACCGCTCCAGTTTATCGCAAAACCTGTCGCTGGAATGATGGACTCTTTACTATCTTAGGATTTTAAGATGTTCCCTCCGCACCTTTTTACGGGCGTTGTAGTACTACCCAAGATAATGTAGTTCCTAGCTGTGTAGTATGTCTAGTAGTTTTTCCCATTAGATTTGTAAATAACATTGATATATTTCTTTAAATTACTCTAGTGGCAGCCTTTTGACGACTTTGGAAGTGATATAATTAGTTCATAAGAGTTTTCGGATTTGAAGTAAACATTCAACTGTCATCTTCTGAACTGAGTGACATCTCTAATTTCTTGGTTCTACTGAATATAAAACTATACTACATCACTCAGAAAGATGTAATACAATGTAATCTTGCCTAGAATTGATAGTTCTAGCGTTGTCACACTTTTAGATCTACCACATCAGTTTGGGTTTGAATTGTCAACAAATCTCCGCCAAAAAATAGTTCTTTCCCAGAAGCCTATCATTGCAGCGACGAGTTTTCAGTATGTTGCTCTAGCGGTGCAGTGTGACCCAACTCTGCCCTAAAGAGGTGTGATTTTAGTTTACTATGTTGTCACTAGATGAAAATACTTGGTGCTTTGAAATAAATCTCGATAAATAGATAAAAAAGGATTTTCCTTATTTCATGCATAGTATAAAACCTTCTCCTTGACTTCAAACTTATCAGGTTTTATCTAAAGCTAAGCAGCTACAGGGCGTTTTTTAGTGGTAGGATGAGACCACTATGGACGACAGTAATTTTCTCTAGATGGAGCCTCATTAGTGGACGCACAACATATACATCGCCGATGTGACTACGATGACAGTTATTGCAAAACTATTCTCAACACAGCACGAACATTTCAGATTACGTATGTTTAATTCACATTATGCTAGGAGCCCAGAAATCTTCTCTAATTTAAAAAATAAAGACAGTAACTCCTGGTCATCTGACCACGTCTCATATGTTTCTACATCTATCTTGGACATTTTGTACTTCTTCCTATATTTCTCTAGCCTTGGTCTCTGTAACTTAATTTTTATCCTATTTCCCCATCCCCTAGTTTTACATTTAGCGTGTTCAAAAACATGTCCAGGGTCTTTAGTCCACCAGTTGATAAGTTCAAGTAAATATCCCGCTCTGTGAATTTCTAAAGTTCTTAACTTGCTCTTTTCATGTAATTCAACGCTACTCATTTCTCTAGCATGACTAATTCCATTAGCAATTCTCAGTGCCATATTTATTAAACTTGCAAACGTGCTCTATTTCTCTCTGATGTACAGTAGTACACAAAGTCTGCATATTCTATTAGCGGTAGGACCATTTGTTTTGCTATTTTTTTGCTTGTTTCCTTTGTCAATAAAAACATATTTTCCTGAACTTAAAGAGTTTTTTGTTCACTTCGTTGAATAATAAGATTCTTTTTAGGAACTCCGAGGAAAATTTGTCTTAGTTGTCTCTCCTAACCATACCTTTATTAGGTTTCTCCATAACTTCCTGGGATTCTTTTGATTGTCTGCCAGACTCTTCTGAATCTGCTTTTCCTGAAATCTCCTGATTCCTTTTGTTATTTGTGTTTTTAACCTTCGTATTTGACTCAGCATTTGGGTTCTACGCGAGTCATCCGCTTCTATTTTAAAGATCTTCTTCAATAAATATTTCTCAATCTTGACTATGACATGCTTAGGTAAGGCTTGATTTCCATGCATTTTAATTCTTCTGGTTTATCTGGGCATTCTCTATCTATCTGTTCTTGCAGGTGTTCCACAAATTTACTGCATGGTTCACTGCCTGATAATTCTTCTTCCTCAACACTGAAGTTAATCAACATTCTCTTTATCGTCTCCCTTTCATAATCATAATTACATAGAACTCTAGAGAATACACTGTCCATGGTATAACGCTGTAGTTTATCCCATCAGTCCTATCTTGCATAAAACACTAGTCATGTAATCACAGCCACAGTTCACACTCTAGGTGTGATAGCATTATATCACACAGACATAAGGCTAAATTAAGAAGTGTTTTCCCGAGCTAAAGAATATACCACCAGGCCGTGCTGAACAGTAACACATCCCGTCCTTGGCAAGAGACACTTTTAGAATGGTTAATCATATAAATGTATCTGCATTTCAGTCTGGGTGTCTACAGAAGTGTTTTTGCCTCGTCTTATCAATAAATATATCTGTACCTCGATCAGCACCTCGAACCTCTGGGTGTCTGGATGACGAAAGACAAATCTGGAGGCATAAAACTCTGCTAATTTAAAACAATATAAAGAATAAGCACACCACTGATATCATTTCCAGGGCCTTGTCTTTGACTATCTATATTCTCATCTGGAGTGTAATATATCCCATGAGCGGGTAGTGAAGTTAAAAGATGACGATGACGATGGCTTCCTGTACATTAGATAGTCATTCAATAGATACTTTAAGAATAGCGTCCTAAAATCTTACCTGCTGTGTCCCTGTTAGATCCTGCTTCATGCCCGTGACCTTGTGGTACAGAATCTATAAGTAAAACCATGACATTTCTGATTAAATATCAATGTAGATATGCGAGTTCCATTAAGAGCTATAAATGTCAATGAGATATGACATAACAAAATAATAATGTAATAAGAAATGATGTAATTGATAGCCCTCAATTGAGAAAGCTTAGGGATTTTGAGCTTATTCTTGGTTTTTTTATCGGAGAATTTCAAATCAAAGAAGAATTCGGTAAACTCACGTTATCTGTCTGCCCTGCTTTGGCTCGTTGAACGTCCCGCTCAAAGTCAATAACCTCATCCAGCGTCCGAGGGATATACACCTTCTTGAACACCTATAGGAAAATGTAATTACAGAAATATGCATTTTGTCCCACTTCAGTGCCAACACTCTTTTCTACGTTTAAATACAGAAGACCCTATTGGGAAAATATAAAAGCTTTTTACCGTTCTCTGAAGACTGCAATTCATTAACCAAACACTGTTAACCAAGTTTTACATGCAGTTTGCCCTGTAACGTGTTTTGTAGTGTTTTTGTTTGGTAAAAGAAGGCCATAGGACACGTGCGACAAAGGATGTCCTCGTAAAATGGCTTCGTCCACTAGTTTGATTACATATGTTTATAGAGAAAAATGTCGGGATTGAGAGAAAAAAGGAAATTTAGATGACAAGTTTATATAAAAAAATGACATTTCATGAACAGAATAAATTTGAATGAAAATCAATACACAACGCATTCGGCCAAATGCATATATGCCAACCTATTCTTTAGCCTTAGATGACTAACAGTATGAGCATGAGTAAGAGATAAAAAAGGGAAATTCAAAACCCTTTCTAACATTATTTTGGAACATTATTTTGGAACATAATGGCTGTGAACCCACATACATGTATATATATTCTAATTTCTCTTCCTTACATTGTAACTTTTAGAATTTGAAGACAGATAATATGCAACTAAACAGCAATGTATCTATTCTAATATTGTTGTGCTGCCGGTGTGTAGGAAATGTTGGAATTCCGTCATTTTTTGGCAAAAAGCATTTCAAATTATATGGCTTAACGCTGACTCAAATGTGAATGTCGTATACCACAGGTTGCAATCTAATCTTTCGTCAATGTAGATATTTGCTTATTGTAACATTTGGCTTAGTTCTACCGGCCATAACAGCTTGGAGAGAGTAGACTCAGGTAGATGGCTGTCTCTCTGATTGTGTCTCTATTTGAATATCTCTGTCTTCCTCCATATTTGTCTATCTCTATTGGTGTACATCTTTTGTGACTCTTTGTCTTACAAGTGGTCCCACATTTACAATATATGATTACAAAAAACATTAATCTCCAAACTCCTCCTCATAGCAACAGCGGCCAATCTACCTATTAAAGCCTGTTCACACGGTGCGACTGGAGGGGGGGGGGGGGGGGGAGAGACTTGCGGGCGGCTACCTCTAGTCTGAAACTGGAGATACCGCACTTGAAACTGGATCTTCCAAATTCAGGAGCCAAATTGCAAGCTAAGTTCAAATGTGTGTGTGAACCGCCCCCTTATGACTGGAAAGCCTGCGACTGCAGGTACCTCGGTATACCCAGTTGTCGATCAGCGGTATCAAATATCAAACATGTTTGATATTTAAAATGCTTGCAACTGGGCGTACCTAAGGTACCTCCAGTCTGAGACTGGGTGGACCCGGTACGCTGTCTGATGGTCTCACCCTACAGTAAGGCATGTATGAATCGCCGAACATTCAACTTGATCGATAGTTCTTGGGTGGTCCGCTTAGTGGCGCCTCCGCGATGACGCCAGAACGTTGATATGGAGAGTGATAGCGAGGGGTTGTAGCAGAGATTAAAGTAAACGTTAGCGTCACGAAAGATCTACTTGGAGAGTGAGCGGTAGTAATGACGTCATATAGTAACTTTTGCTCTGTAATTCAAGTGTACGGGCGGGTTGTTTTTTTCATACAGTAAAACCCCTCTTCCGGGGCACCCCGCTTAAGGGAGCACCCCGCTTAAGGGAGCACCCCGCTTCAGGGGACAATTTGCTCGGAACGGAAATTTTTCCCTCTATTAAGAGTTTATTTTAACCCCGCTTAAGGGAACACCCCGCTTAAGGGGGCAGTTTTTCGGTACAGAAATGCTTAAAAACCCCGCTTAAGGGGACAGTTTGGAGGGCTATCAAATCAAAAACACTGAAAATCCAAGTTTCTGGTGACCGTTTGTACGGGACAGACAGTTGTCGCAAACAGAACAATAGACTGAGCATTCCCGGGTGGGCTCGGGCGGCCGGAGTATGTTTTTTCAAGGTAATAACCACATCTCTAGAGGCTCTGGGCGGGCGACTGTGAGTGGATATTAGTATGAGCGACATTTGCACCCGTTGAAGGTAGGGGGTTAGAGGCCCGCTTACAGGTTAGCGGTGGGCGACACAGGGAGGGCTGGGGGCTTTGAAGGTGCGGTATTCAGTGAGCCGTCGCGGCTCATGGCGGCTCACGGTCATAGGGCTGCTGACTTCAGGGGGTGGGGGTGGGGGGTGGGGGGTCGGATGGTGGGGGGGGGGGGGGGGACATTGAATGGGGGTGTAAAAAGGAGCAAATTTCACAAGGAAGGCATATCCATCTTCAACCTCTTTTATCTATTTATTCTTAATTTATTTACATTTATATTCATTTTTATTCATTTATATTGTATGATTTATATTTATTTGCTTTTTTATTAATAAACCTTTTAACCTAATAACCATCATTTCCTTCATTTATGTAGGTATTCTCTATTATATAACCCACTGGCATCCTGAAAACCCCGCTTAAGGGGGCACCCCGCTTAAGGGGACACCCCGCTTAAGGGGACACTTGGCCCGGAACGGAGGGTGTCCCCTTAAGAGGGGTTTTACTGTAGATTCTAATGTGAAAATGTCTTCATTGGGTATGTATTTGCGATGTTTACTATTTGCTTGTTTATTCTTAATGAATTTTGGGTGGGTGTGTGGGGCTGGGCAATCTTACTTTGCTTATACGGACCGTTATCGATACGAATCGAGGGGGACGGCCGCCATTTTGTTTGTTTATTTTTTTCCCGAAAATGTCAACAGATCACGTGGTATGGTGGGTAGTAAAAATATTTTACGCCACGGTGCGGCCGAACGGAATCTTTTCTCCTATTGCGTAAAAGTGAGACATTCGTGCACCGGTATATAGTAATATATAGAAACAGGATTCCTGTGTTGTAAGTTTCCGGATTACGAACTCGTTTCGCCGGAGGTTTAAACCGAGGTCTTTAGACCGAGGTTTAAACCTCCAGAGAAACGAGTGAGTAATCGGAAACTTACAGACACAGGCATACTGTTTCTTTATTACTATATACCTCAAAAACACAAAGATATTTACCGTATTTAAGCCATAGGAGCCATTTTAAATCCGATTTGGACATACTACGGTCATAGCATAACGTAGGTTTCTACCTAACCTTTGAATCTCCGGTGGGAAGCGGCCACTGCTTGTATCCTGGAACGTTACTAAGCAATCGTAAATGGGTCACGCTTCTGATGTCATACTCGCCAATGTTGCGACTTGCAGGACATACATACAACTGACATACACAGGCATCCTGTTTCTTTATTACTTGGATTACTCGATGTATCTACGTATTTTAGTAGGATTGTATGTGGTCAGGTGTGTATATTTATTGCATTTTGCCGTATATCGCGATGACTACGGGCGAGTCGACATGCCGTTTTTTCCGGCCGCCATTATCCATCCGCTAAGACCTTAGGCGTAATGTGCATTACTTCTCGGCAGTACCGAAACCATAGTTACCGTATATATAGCAACGTGTTGTATTTACGTTAGTTACGGCAGTAGGTATATAGTAATATGGGAACGGGCAATATAGGAACTATTTTATATAAACAATGCACGGTTCTTGCGTCGAATTTCAAATTACTTACAAGATTTTCCCCCCTAATAATTAGTCGAAATGTGAGTAATAAATACAACATTACCATGATTTGGATCTTTGTAGTTGACTCTACACAATTTTCCTTGCTATCGCTTGGAGTGTTACTATGCGTCAACTATGCGGAGAATACGACCACGCAGATCCAAATCATGGTAATATTGTGTTTGCATTTGCCGCTCTATGCGCTTACAGGTACGCCCAGTTTCAGACTGGGCATACCTAGGTACCTTCAGTCGCACAGTAGGAACTGGGCATACATTGGTTTTCTGGGGGACAACTGACCTCTGCATCGACCTTCTCCTGCTCGGTGAGCTCCTCGTACGTGCGCTGTGAGCTGATCATCATGGCGCGGTCCAAGTACTCATCTATGTTATCCGGGGTAATACTGACATCCGTGATGAAGTCGAAAAGCTCCTTTGTTGTCATTGCTGCCACACCACACTTTCGAAAGTAGTCTGATAAGAAAATACAGTTTTATATAAATTTAAGATTAAATAAAGATTAAAATGGGCTTCCCCTAAATCTCAGGGAACTAAACTAGCTCCAAAAATGAACACATTGACACATAATTGGAACACACTGAACCCTAACACAGGCATGTCAAGGTCAAGTAAAGCCATATTTTCTGAATATCCTTTTTGAGGGCTTCAATTCGAAAGAAGAGATCATGAGAATATTTGTCTAGTGTTCCTATAACAATTTACTTGTCATACATTTAGATACTGACAGGAAAATTATAATAATTTAAGTAATTAAATATAATACCACACTGACAATAATGAAATCTCTGAAAATTAACAAGGTAAGCACCTGTGATGTTACTGCTGTCCTTTCTTAGAAACTCCAGGGCGTGAGGATGGTCGTGTTCTACAGACTGAGACACGTCTATGATATATACAAGTCCATCGTGATACCTGCCGAGAAAAGAGCATTCATTTACCAGTAGGTATATCATAGCTATCAAACGCTATAAGGTTATGGTGAAACCCATGATTTTTCTCACTTCTAAGTTTTAGTTTGTTTCAGGTTTAACAAATGATGATAAAAATGTTGTTAAAACATGCATAATATATAGAATAAAATAGCCGCGTCAGACATTCCCCTGGATTATATGATAACTTTTCTCTGTGTGCAGTTCACAGGTTTAGCCACATCTCAAATAGACCATGTTGTAACAGCTTAAATCAATTAACAATTGCGGGATCGTTCCTGCTGGATGATTGATCATGATGGTATCTTAGTAATTATTAGTAAGTATGCTTGATAAAATTTCAAGTTCCATAACTCGGCTAGCTATACTCATCTGGATGGGCCCAATCATGAACATGTCAACAACTGAGTGGGCGGGATGGCGGCTTGTTTGTATAATCCAAAACAATTTATCAATGAACAAATAAGGTATTAATGTAAGAAAAATGATTGTTGAACGAGGCAGATCTTCACTCTACCACCCACGACCACTCTTGTAAAAAAAAAAAAAAAAAATTTCCTACATCCGAAAAAACGGCCCCTAATGGGGACCCCGGGGAGACGGAGGGCCCGAAAATTTTTAACTAACTGAGTAATGTAAGAAAAAGAAAATTTTCGTGAGTTGAACGCCTATGAGTTGTGTGCTGTGCGGTAGTCAATCTGGAGAGAGTGATGTCTCTCTCACCTGTGTCAGGACCGGTAAGAGCGATGGCGCCCTCTACCGTTTGTGAGTATAACTTATCAATGGTTGGTTGATACCGGTAGCTCTTTTTCTGACCTCAAGCTTGGAGGTTCGAGAACTGCGTGTGAAAGATTCGTTTTCATTGAAAAGGAAGCCCATCCACCTGCAGCCCAAGAGAACAAACCTGTGAATAAGAAGGGATAAAAGAAGAGGTACCGGTATAAGAGGGATTGATACTTACAACATGTTGAACTCGCTCAGGTCGGCGTGTACAAGTTTACATTGATGGTACATAGTTCGCATCATGTGGATGACCTGCACATACAATTCCCGCGCTCGTGACTCGCTCAAATCCACATCTTTTAATTTGGGCGCCGCCCTGTCAAAGAAACGAAAATATTCATCAACATACTACATATATGGTTCAATAACAAAAGTAATATAGAATTACTTTGTGATCGCTCCAGTATGATAGCTGTACATGTAATACAAGTTAGATTGTGTAAATATGTGAAATCGATCTGCAACAATAAGTTCACTCGACGAGATCTGTAGCGACAAGCACGCCAAGTCACTCTGACTGACAGTCTGTTTGTGCGTCGTCCGTTGCTGATCTCGTCAAGTGAGCTTGTTGTTACCGATAGATTTCGCATATCTAAACTGAATCATGTGAATGCCCCAGATTAGATACCTAGATATCTAGTGATTATGCACGTTTGGTTGCTATGGCGAGTTTTAAATTTTCCACCCAGGCGAATGCTTCGACCTCTCGGCCAATCAGATTGCATTATTTATCGAAGCAAGCAGTATGTCGTTCAAAGCATGCAGTATGTCAATGCCAAAGATGATGCACACTAAGCTGGACAGAGTGCCTTGGGTGTATGATATTAATACTATACCCCCAGGAGCAGTAAGTATTTACACTGAGTCTGTGCACAGGTAGATAATAAAATGTCAGCATCGTCAAAAATGAGTTATACCTGAAACATTACTTCCTACCATAACCCATCTCCTTAATCATACATATTTGACTTTATTTTTTAACTACTAGACCTCGAATGTACTGAAAATGAAAAATAACTGCTATAGTTACTGAAGACATAAAGTAGAATCATAGTTACAACACGTACCATCCATTTGAGCCTATGAACGTCATCAGAAGAACATGATTTCGAAGAAGAATAGGCTCCGGACAAGGAATACCTGCTTGGTGTAGTCTACATATCACCAAAGTAAAAGAAAAATGTCAGTTTAGCATAGTCAGTTTAGTTGTTTAGTATACATAAACAATAAACAAGGATCATATCATTTCTCTAATAGATTTCACATTTAAGATATATTCCAATATCTCGCCGGTGGTGCTGAAAGTTTGCCTTCAAAGATTTGGAAATAATTAAAAAGAACCCATCAGAAAATTGTAAATGCGTAGTGCCTTCGTCCAAGTTCCATAAAAACTCTAGTGGAGAAAGCATTAAAAAAGACTCCATTCAGTCAATCTCAAACATAAGATACAACATTTTAGTTCTCATAAACTATTTTTCATATTTACACGTCGTTTTCGACTCACCTGGTTAAATTTCTCATTTCCTTTTCTGCCCACGTTTTGACCATTTTCCGTGGATTATGCTTGCAATATCCGTGCCGGAATCTAGAATACGAGACAAATTTTATTTTTTATACCAAATCAAGTTAGTCCCGACAGTATTTAATTAACGGTAAATCTGTTAGTGGTAATCTAACTTGAAACATCAGCAACATGACTGTGGTTTTCTATATATCGCTATTTTAGTGGCAATATATTTCGTGATAAATTTTGCAACGCCTCTTTGGAACCGGATGAACCATCATTTTTTTCCGTATGCGAACATGATTTCTAAAAAATAAACTTAGCGAAACACTTACCTAAACTCTCCTGAAACGTACTTGTCGCGATCTTTAAATACTAGAATAGACGTCTTGTAGACCTGGGTGAAAAATAACGACCTTTTTTTACTGGACAATTAAAGTATGGAATGGCCGTGTACCATAAAAATTCCTAAATTTAATCACAGGGAGCTGTAACATAGGAATCACCCAACTCATAACATTACAGGAGGATTGGAAGATAAGTTGGTACTGAAAACAATACTTTCAAGCTGATTATATGCAAACCAAGATAAAAGGTGAAATATTTCTGCATGCTGACGATATTCACAATCTTGATACAATACAACCAGCTGCTAACTCACCTTGATAGCCCTGTCGTGGCCTGTGGGTGTACACGCATGGTAGACGTTCGCTTCTTTCCCTGTGCTGATACAGCCGTTGATTTCCCTGATTAATTGTCGACTGAGCATTTTGAAGAGAATCATACGTGTGCGAGGGTCCATCACCTGCTCGGCTGTGGCTCGGTCTGCTTTGTCCTTACCACGAATTCTAAAGCGATAGGATTTCAGCAGGTTAATCTAACAGGTAACATAAGTTTCAAAGAAATTTTGAGTGGCCTATCAGCGTGGATCCTCTTCAATGAAGATTATACATAGGAACTTCAGATATTTCGTTTTTCTTTTGAAGCACGAGATTTAAAAATCGATTTTTGACATTCAACTGATTCCATGTTCGCTTATGCCATCACGAATGACAGCTTCATTATATATTGTCTAAATGCTAGCAGTTAAAATACGCAGAATTTCAGAGCTGCGGAGCCTCTGAAGGGAAATACATGTATATCTATGATGGAATTTAGATTTTATTGTGTTCCCAAGTAAATGAATAATACATTCCAAAACAATACTTTTACATCTCCACACAATGGTAAATGGCCCCCATACACCACTATTGTGTGGGAATGAATTTCAACTTCTCTTATACGTACCACCTAAGCGATTTCAGTTTTATTTATTTAGCTGTGTATAGCTATAGTCTTTGCTGGGTAAATATAGACATATAGAAATGTTTGTTAGCCCCGTTCATCGCACCTAAGAAGTTTATCATAGGTTGAAGAAGTTTATTTCATACTACCTACCTGTCGCCATCTGCCTTCCTGCCAGGGCCTTCATATTTAGCTGAACAAAGAAAGTATTACGGGTAATAAGTCAAAATTTCCGATGAGGAGATATGGTAACAGCTGTTAAGATATAGTCCGGCAACCAAAACCCAAATTTAGGCCTAACCCTGACTTCTCTGATATAGTTTTTTTCTCTGCTGATTATTCATCTCTGGGATGTATACAATGAGATATAGGGTGGTGTGGAGCTGACGTTCTTGATGCCTGCCCTGAAGGACTTAATTTCTAAAACTCACATTTTTCCATTATTTGCTCCTTCAGATCTACCATATTTTGGTCAAGATCTATGTTTTGGGGTCCAACAATTTTGATGGAAAGGGTTTCTGAAGAATTGGATTTACCATTTCCATGGTAACGAGCTATATTGCTATGATTAATCTGATAAAAAGAGGTAAAACTGTCATAACTTGCAGGAGAAATGTAAATTAGTGCACTGCTTTTCCATCCTAGCTGTATGTTCATGGCCCCCATATATAAGATAAATGTGTTTGATGAGTCACATTTCCTGTTGCCATGGTTACCAGTCATACTCATGTTTGGAAATAGAGGTAATGATACACAACTAAGAGAATACAGATAAGGTTAGTTGAGTGCCTCCAAAGATCATGCTAGGATAGTTTTTGTAAATACCCTCTTAGTTGTTGTCATGGTAACCACAAAGATGCAACCATGACTGGATCCTGTAATGTTTTGAAAAACATGGATTTTTTCCCTTTGATTGATTTTCAGATAATCTGATGAAAATAGGAGTCTAGGGTTGAAATAGCATGATGGGAGGTACCTTTCTCTCCTTAAATTTCCAAGAATAACACTTAATCCCTATTTTATTTTTTTGTTTCAATCTAGAGCTAAACTATGGAGAGCAGCTGCATCTTTAAGTTCTGATATGGTGCATCAGATATGGAGAATCAAACACTATCAGAGGCTACAAGTGTAGCACGATTAAAAACAATTGTTAATGCAAGTAAGGTTTGTGGTAATACCTTGCATATAGAACTTGAAAGAATACTTGCTGAAAATGATCAGTTGAAGATTCCCTACCACAGTCTTGGTATACATCAAAACCAATCTAACTAAGTATAAAAATTATAAAGTTTTCCCACTAGCCAAAGGTTATGCTGCTCACTGTCAGTATTTGACTTCATTGTGCCTGTACTGTGGCAAAGACTGTGTTGTAAACAAGGATCCAAAGAATAATAGAAGATGGAGACCAGCTTTTATGTGTCGTTCCACACACACTGAGCATGATGGGAAATCTTCTTGAAAAATGCCATTCTCATAATGACCACTGGGCAAATTAAGTCCAAAGTCGCATTGAAGGTGCTATCAGTGACCTGCATGCAGTTGACACTTGTTATCACAAAGGCTGTATGAGCTTATTTTTTAGTAACTGGTGCCTTTCAGATGGTCCAAAAGGCACATCCAAACAGTTTGAGTCAGATGAAGCCTTGCAGCGTGTAATAGAAATTCTACAAGCTGACAGAAATCAGATTTGGAACTCAATTGAAATTTTCAAGAAGTACCAGGATAATCATGGCTCACTTAATCGTTCATACCTCTTGGATGAGTTGCAACAATGCTTCGGTGATGACATTGTCATCCTTAAAACTCCCGGTTATGCCAGCATAATTGCATTCTACAAGAATGCTGATTTGGCAATGAAGATGGTTAAGGGTGTTGATGAGAATGATGACATCGAGAGGAGCATTAGCATTATGTCAAACATGTAATGAAGGACAAGTCTTCATATCAAGTCACATTGATAAGAACATTGCTACTGAGTATGCATCTGCTACACTGATGAGGTTACTGGCTGCCCTATCTATGAAACTGGACCAAACTTTACCAACAATGCTGGTTGCCAATATCATCACTGATGTAATAACAAGCAATCCAACTCCCCTACAAGGGGCACTTGGAATACTTTTGAGGGACTCACATATATGACTATCACATGGACTTTTGATGAGTTACTGCGCTTTAAGACCTCAACTGCTGTTGCTGCATCTGTTGATCCGGTGAAACAGAGAATATCTTATGACAAGGATGGTCTAATCCAGGTTGTGGCTGATAATTTTGACACTGACATAAGTTCCCAAAATAGAAAGCTCTCCATACACTCTTTGGAAATGATCATCATGCAGCAAACTAACAAAGATGACACCCCCACTTAATGAAACCATTCCTCACCTCAAGAGGAGTGAACTGTCTAAGCCATTTGCAGAAGTACAGAAGAAAGATTTTGAAAATTTCACATGTTAATTGAAACCAACAATAGCAGAGCTCCATATATCTTCACTCTCGTCAGATACCCAATATCAGTAATATGTGTCAAGGACAAGAACTACCAATAATGATTTAGCATTTATTCAGGATGTTCTATCCAATTATAAATGTCCAGAATTCAATGGCTACACAAAGATGTGTCAAGGACAAGGTCATTCATTGGCACCCAAGACAAAAGTTCTTTATCTACCACAAATTGATAAGCCCCCTGCAGCTGCTGCAACAATGATGACAGCAATGACAAAGGCAAATAGATATCAGAGGCTGTTGGGCAGAAATACATAATCCTCACACTAGACCAGCAACTATACTGTGTTGCATTGCATATTCTCTGGGAGAATGAAACCAGGTTCCAAAACTATTTTCTTAGACTGGGTGCTATGCACCTATTGATGAACTACTGTGGTTGCATTGGTACACTGGTGGCTGACACTGGCATAGTAGAAATACTGAGTGCTGTTTTTTTGCTTTTTACCGAAACATTGCCTGCTTATTTTTCTTTACCTGTCAGGGTATCCAGGGCTGTTTCAAATAAAAGACAAAGCAGGCTCTACAGTCAGATGATGATGAAGCTGTAGATGTATATATATACATCGATTTGCAATTGCCAAAGGAGTCATTGTGACTGTACAATAATTTTGTGACACCACTGCAAACTGCAATGCCTGCAAGCCAATACGGAACCTTATGTTGAACATTTTTTTAACAAGAACATTCATGAGTGCTGTGGTAATTTTGCTAACAGTAGTTTTCACCTACATACTATCTAAGACATTCTTGTTTTTCTCTTTGTTGTAATGACAGTTTGCTTTGTTCAGGCCATAGAAGTTGTTATTTTCGGAGCTATTCCAGTTGGTTACCCTGGCAACAGAAACTCACAATTTCATTATTTATGTATCGAAACTATTGTAGTCCATTTTATATACCTAGGAAATATAAATACTGTTCTTTTCACATCATCTTCAATGATATGTCATTTTTTTCACTTTTTACCCACTTTTATTGACCTAATCATAGCAAAATAGCTTGTTACCATGGAAACAATAAATCCAATTCTTCTGAAACCCTTTCCATCAAAATTACTGGGCCCCAAAACATATATCTTGACCAAAATATCATAGATTTAAGTAATAAATAATGAAGAACTGTGAGTTTCAAAATACAAGTCCCTCAGGGCACGGATCAAGGATGCCATCTTGAATATTTAAAATTACTCAAGGGTGAGAGCTCCACACCACCCTAGATCTCATTATATACATCCCAAAGATGAATAATCAACAGAGAAAAAAAACGTTTGGGTCAACGCCCACGGCTGCCGGACTAATACAAGATAATTAAGCGAAGGTCTTTTCACACATCAAAGAGACTTTCAAATAGGAGTTTTCAGAGTAGGAGTAAACAGAAAACCTAGTTGAAAAATGATAATGTCATACCTATTCAATCGGGTCAGATTGTGATAAATACCGTTTGGAATCTAAAAAAAACAATGACTACAGCAACAGTCATAAACCTAGATAAAACCAGTAATAATGTTGAATGGAAATCAATGACTGTGCCCCTTTCGTAATTGACAAATATACGTATATTCATTTCTACACAGAAATATGCTAGCAACAGACTTACCTATTGATATCTTGTTTGCAAATTTGCTGAATGCCTTATCTGATGGTTGAAACTTTGATGTGGCTTTACTCTTTGGTTGCTTGTTTGGATTTTGAGGATTTGCCTAAAATACACAAGACATGGATAATGACATTATGTATAGCTAGCCTCAAGAGGATAAATGTATTCACACGTCCACACGATATTCCCAAGGTTCGTACATAGACAACCCAATAAAATTCCAGGCTTTTCCAGGCTCTAATTTTTTTCCAGGCACATAATGATATGAATCAATACCATCTTGCTAGTGGAAAACCCAAAAGGCCTGGAAAACCCAAAAGCATAATTCCAGGCTTTTCCAGGTTTTCCAGGCTCTGTACGAACCCTGTATTCCGATAAATACACATAGGTCTAAATACATAATTCATATTCTAGATGTTGCTGTCATTACAAGGCCATAGTCACTCTATTTATAACACACATAAGAATGTGTTATTTGATGGTACAAATGTAACATGAACATGTTAAACAGAACATACCTGCGCGACCTGTGTCGTTGATGCATTATACCTCTTCGTAAAATCTATTGGAAATGAAATAACAGAGTAAATGTAGAGAATATAGTATAGTTGATGAACCTTAAAAATGTATACGATTGTGATCATACTGAAAATTCCCAACGAGAAAAATACAATTTCCTACTATGTAAATTAATTCCCATAGAATATGTTGTACATTGAAGGATACGATCGGAAATCTAAACAAAGAAGACTGTTAAACATCCAGCACTGTGTCACTATAACTATAACAATCTTTCATATATATCTTAACATTCATATCTATCACGCCCAGTGAAAACTTAAACAAATATATAATGAAGTGAAATAGCATACCACTGGTTGCATCCTCCCAGTCAAAGTTGTAGTCCTCATCACTGAATGAGTCCTCTTCGGACCATGGATAGGAGTCGGGTTCTTCGGTTGGCATTGTTCCTTTTTAGAGAAATGTTGTAAAGATATATAGCCCATGCAATCCAATTTAAAAGTAACTCACTATTAGAAGCTTCAAAAGCCTTTGCGTCGAATGGTTAGCTTCTCCCTCTTTTGCATATTGAGTAATTATCATTCTTACAAAGGTGTTCAGATTCTTAGAATTTCTTTTATATGTGGCAGGGTGTTTTTTTAATGTTACTAAAGTTATCTGATAAAATTGTCGATCTCAATTTCACAAAATGCTTTAACCATGGACATATAATCAGTGGTGAATATTCAGTATTAGAGATAGCTAAATAAATGTTAAATATGCACATACTTTATCTATACATGCCAATAATTATATAACTACAAAGTTATATATATTTATTCGATGTTATTACATAGGCATTGTTAATGATATAGGCTATTAATTACACGCTAGTTTCTATATAGCAAGTGGATTCTTATTCCATTCCTTCCTCGTGTATGTATTTTGAACCCCCAAAAATATACTCATCGCATTCAGCTTTTTGTATAGACGGTATTTTGTTAATATAAAATTTGACATCTAGAAACATAGTCATCATAATTTTGTACTACCCGAAAGTATTCTCGTATTTCTGGTGTAGTTGTTGCTATTCATTGATTGGTTTAAGCAAATCTGACGGATGCTGACCAGAACGAAAATGGATGACTACAGTAAAACGGGTCCAGAGCCAGCTGCAGACTGCACAACTGATGGGTTGTAGGCTTGGTGAAATAAAATTAAAAAAATCTTAGAGCAGCATAATCGATCTTGGTTCGAGTGAACTTATGTCTTGGATTTATATAGTCTTTTTTTAACTGGAGTAAATTAGACGAATAAGCCTCACCTCCTATTGTATTTGGTTGTATGTTCGTTGTCAAAGAACCCTGGGTATCTTCAACCACTGGCAATCTATAAAGTGTAATATAGCATGTCATTAGGCTTGAGTTAGTATGACAAAGCAACGAATAAGATGCAGAACCGGGGCCTGCAGCTCGTTATGCAGGATCATGCCATGGTGCACACTGTCGACCAACTGAATGATAAGACAAACACATTTTATTTATCTCGACGAAAGAGATGTAATGATGCTCACCTATATGAGAAGGGTTTATCTCCGAAAGTTAGACCCCGAATGCACTAGCATTGACACTAAACTCATTGTTTTCAGTCCGAAACAAGTATCACATCACATCACATCGTATTACTGCATAGGTTCTATACAAAGTCATAGTCACATCATATCTTACTATAAGTTCTATACAAACTTGCAAAGAAAAAGATGCAGCTAGAATGTGTCAGCAAAATGTACCACATGAAGTTCTGTTTCCACCAACACACAAGATATAGCTAGGTTTTGAATAATCGCCTACATATTTGCAGCGATGCATCTTCAGGTGTTGCGGTGGTGGAGCACCAAAGTATAGACCCTATTGGGGTATCCCATAATTCAGTCTGTTTACAGGATCCGGTGTTCGCTGGTTGCTGTCGTTGTATGGTGATAAACCCTTGATCTATAACCTGCATTTATTGCAGTTTAATGGCTTTATAAATCTTCAAATTGGAAATCCAATGCCAGAAATGGAAAAATCATTTATTTCTACATATCTATTTCAAATTATGTTCGGTTTCTCCAGTTATACATCAGAAAATGATTGTTCATCGGAAGACAGGCGGCCGAAGTACAGTCAGCCAGTCGGGAGCGGATCCTGTACTAGCCCGGGGCGATATTAGGGAGTTTAGTAACCTCTGGAGGGTCTATTCCCCAATCCAGCTGATGACTTCTGGTTCAAAATACCCTCCAAATTGACCTAACAATGGATCGGTCTGCCATCTTGCAGGTGACAACAAAGCACTGTCAGAGTGTAAAATGGCAAAAGAATATACTAATCCACCTTTTTCTATGCATCCTGTATATGTAATTGTTGAAATAGGATCATTTACGTCATCCAGACATAATTTAAACATGCCAAGTTGAAGAAATCGGTTGTTTCAACGGTTTGTTGACATCATGTCTATAGTCTAAACTGAAGCCATTACATATCTAATTGATCTTAAACTGCAAAGGATGGTCTGGTTTTATTATGGGAAAGTTGCTTAACACATCCCTACATGTTGAATAATATCATAGATAAAGGTTTGAATTTGCCATAGGCTTAGCACTGTGTAAGTGCCTTACCAAGATGGCCACGCTGGGGGTTCGTAGCACCACCTACTTCCAGGCCAGATTGGAGAATACACACAACATCGTGAAAGATTATACATATCATAGCGAGCGACATATTGTGTCAAAAGTGTTAAGACATATCGCGACACTGCAAGATAAAACAAGATATACCACAGTAAATACATCGGGTTGGGGGGGGGGGGGGGGGGGGTAAGAGATGGTACCAACTATCTGGACCCTTGTCACAAGAGAAAAAATTAGCTTGGGAGTGAGTGGTGCTCCCCTCTGCAGGACGTCATCTTTGGAGAGTAGGCGGGGGTGGTAGAATAAATATAAAAATAAAAATAAATAGTGGAAGAGATACTTCTTATGGTCATTGTGACTGTAAAATAGTGGTATTTATGTTTTTGACAGTCATTAATGGGTACCGGTATATACGTGCAGGGCCATATGGGGTTAAGGAAATTGCTATGTTTTGTACCCCACCTTTCGATTTATGTAAGCATGAAAAATAAGTAAAATATTCACCCCATGATCTCCTATCATACAGGGGCTGCCTCAAAACTGGTTTTAAATGGAAGGGGTGTACGTGACACTGACATTTGGAAAGTCTTTGTTTTTGCCTAAGGGAGCATCCATTATTTATGGCAGGGGGTGTGTGGGTTTTGCTCGGCGAATCCTCTCAAAATAAATTGCCCCCCCCCCTCGGAAATACCTCCAAACGAAATGCCTCCCCCCCCTCGGAAATACCTCAAAATAAACCGCCCCCCCCCCCCCCCAGTCAAATACCCTGATATATGCCCCCCCCCTCCCCTAGGCAATAGCCCTAAATCGATTCTTTCTCATATATACATGTCTCCTACCCCTAATATAAAATCCCATAGGCTTAACATTGACTTTCCGTATGCGCCCGTATGTTGCATACGGATAAAAAATCGCTCCTAGGAGCGTACAAAAAATGGACCAATCAGAGATCAGCAGCTAGAAGTAGTTCCAAGCGCCTTCAGAGCAGCAAGGAGAGCTACATGGAGGACTTCAGAAAGTTCTTATCATGTTTTTTGTTATTATCCTCACATAAAAATATCGTTCACAGGGGGTGGGATAAAATCAAAACCTTATTCGTTTTAATCTGGGCTCCTGTATGCGACGACTGGAGTTTTGGCTCTGGATATCACTACGCCAAACTCCAGTCGTCGCATACGGGAGCCCAGATTAAAACTCATCCGGTTTTACGATAGTATTTGTACACATATAATGTAATGTTAAGTAAATAAAGCCAGGTGAATTGCTGGCACAGGAGCTTATGTACCTGCTGCTCTGAGACCTATCTTAAGGGGGTGTTCTATTGAGACAGTGGAGGCACCAAAAGGACACCTTGTATGTGCTAAGCTACATTGCACGGCAATCACCTGACATTGACCATTGAAATGAGTATAGATACTAATACAGAAGAGCTGCACCGCATAGGGTCATCGAGCAATCTCTTAACAGCGGTATTGCCTTTGATAGTCTTAGCATATTCATGCACAACCTACAAACTCTAAAATCATTGCAGTTTTCTTGTGAAGAAAATAGTTTTTCATATATTTGAAGTTTTTAAAAGATTGCAAATACTAGACCATTTTGCATGGCAGATTACAAGACGTCTTAGTATGATAAGCTCCCACTCCACAGACATGGCACTGCCAGGTGTCGCAGTACCTCACTTATTATCTTCTCTGCCGCAATCACCATGCCTATATATATATATATGTAAATTTCTTAATTCTGCTAGAAGAGATCAGACAATATTGGCCTCTAAATTATATAGATTATCCAAATACACAGTTCTAGAAACTCTTAAATGTGGGTGAATCACAAAAACGTAAATCATTGAAATTGAAACACCCCACCCAAGCAAATACCACGAAATGAAATGCCCCCCCAGGCAAATACTGCGAAATGAAATGCCCCCCCCCCCTCCAGGCAAATACCTCTAAATAAATTGCTCCCCTCCCAAGGCAAATACCCTCATATAATTTGCCCCCCCCCTCCAATAGCTCATCCCCCCTGCCGTATAATGAACGGTCCCTTTTTTTTTTTTTTTAAAGCAATTTTAAAGGGGATATTGTGTTACAACACAATCAACAAATTCGGCTATATAGCTGTTCTTCCACTCGGGCCCTAGACCCCTACTCCTCATTCTAATGGCGGGTGTTAGCCGAATAGGCAGTGGGTACCATTTTTGTGTAAGTCTTTGGTATGACCCGACCGGGGTTTGAACCCACGACCTCCCATGCTCGAGGCGAACACCCCTACCACTTGGCCACCGAGCTTGGTAAAATGTTTGGAAAGATCAAAATGGGGTCTTACATAAATGACGTCATGCAGCGCATGGGAGGGAGTTTCCAGTCTCCATGACCACGTATGAAAAGGGTTGTGTCACAAAACATTTGGGGGGGGGGGGGGGAGTTCAAAATAATCTGAGAAACTCAGTCAGAGTCTCGATAGTCCGACAACCCCAAACCACCATTAGAATAAGAATAAATGTTATCGTCAAGGACACTAAACGTGTTAAAAAGTTTTGTCTGTGCTTATTTAAACACGCCATGGAATCTCTCACTTATTCTACAAAGAAACACTTTGGTCTTTGAAACAGGGAGACGATTGAAACCACCACGATGCATTTTCGGGCGATAATAGGGCTTTTTGAACTCAAAGTTGACTAGACATTTCAGAAATCCAAAACTACTCACCCGTCTTCTTCGGCGTCGTCAAATTGACCGTCTATTACTTTCGTGCCTGGCTCCATACTTAAATAATAACACCAAATGTTTCACAATACATTGAAAGATTAACAACTTGCGCAACTCCAACAGAGTAGCCTGGTGCCCCGCCTCCGCCGAACTTACCTTGGTTCACCGGTCATCCACCAGGGGACATAACGGAGCATATGCGAGTTGGGGCACCAGTCAAATAGCTTCACACACGCCTGGAGTGAAGTCCAACTGCACGCGGTATGACCTATCCCCTCTCTTCTATATCAATAATTAGCATCATGACTGTTCAATACACATTTTTGCACATATTCAGGAATGTCAATGTGGTTTAACCCTTAGATAAGTATTGCGGGTACATCATTTTATCACGGACTTGCGTTACATGGATTGGCAAACGGCCGCCTATGGCCCGTAGGTGTCGGACTCGGCATTGTCTTCAGGGTTCTCCCTATAGCCAGAAGTCGGCGCTATAGTCGCCGACGTGTTGCCGTTTTTTCACACCAGTCGGCGCCACGTTCGCATGCGGAAATAGGTGTCAATGGCATTTATCACTCACATTGATTGTCTACATAAGCTTCAATTGAAATGATGGTAGGTCTTAATAGTGCAGGGCTAGATTTCATATGGGTTTTCCAATTTATATCCACATTATTATTTTTGTAAATTTATATCCACATTATAATTTCAACTGTTCTGAGTAGGTTTTCTATTGGGGTAGACAGCTAAATACTTAAGAAAGGCTTGTAAAAAACCTTTTCGTTCACTCTCCCTCGTGGGTATCAGCGTTGGAAAAAGGGGAAAGAACCAATGCCTACATCTTCCCATACTATACTTTAGAAAGGCTTGGTTGAGTGGGAACATTTTTGAAACTTTGACTTTTCACTTGAAAACCTGTCTTTTGAAATTTTTACTTTTCACCTGAAAACCCGTCAAAAACAGTCATTTCTCGGTGGCGCCGTCATCTAAAGTGATCCAAACTCTGCCGTTAGTTTGGAAAAACCCAGAAGGGCTAGGAATATAACTTTAACTGTTCTGAATAGGTATTATATTGGGGAAGACAGCTAAATACTTTAGAAAGGCTTGGTTGAGTGGGAACATTTTTGAAACTTTGACTTTTTACTTGAAAACCTGTCAAAATCAGTCATTTCTCGGTGGCGCCGTCATCTAAAGCCACCCAAACTCTGCCACTAGTTTGGAAAAACCCAGAAGGGCTAGGAATATAACTTTAACTGTTCTGAATAGGTATCATATTGGGGAAGACAGCTAAATACTTTAGAAAGGCCTCATTGAGTGGGAATATTTTTGAAACTTTGACTTTTAACTTGAAAACCTGTAAAAATCAGTCATTTCTTGGTGGCGCCGTCATCTAAAGTAACCCAAACTCTGCCGTTAGTTTGGAAAAACCCAGAAGGGCTAGGAATATAACTTTAACTGTTCTGAATAGGTATTATGTTGGGAAAGACAGCTAAATACTTTAGAAAGGCCTCATTGAGTGGGAATATTTTTGAAACTTTGACTTTTCACTTGAAAACCTGTAAAAATCAGTCATTTCTCGGTGGCGCCGTCATCTAATGTAACCCAAACTCTGCCACTAGTTTGGAAAAAGAAGGGTTAGGAATATAATTTTAACTGATTTGAATAGGTATTATATTGGGGAAGACAGCTAAATACTTTAGAAAGGCGTCATTGAGTGGGAACATTTTTGAAACTTTGACTTTTCAGTGGTGAACCCCTCAAAATCAGTCATTTCTCGGTGGTGCCATCATCTAAAGTCACCCAAACTCTGCCGTTAGTTTGGAAAAACCCAGAAGGGCTAGGAATATAACTTTAACTGTTCTGAATAGGTATTATATTGGGGAAGACAGCTAAATACTTTAGAAAGGCCTCATTGAGTGGGAATATTTTTGAAACTTTGACTTTTCACTTGAAAACCTGTAAAAATCAGTCATTTCTCGGTGGCGCCGTCATCTAAAGTAACCCAAACTCTGCCACTAGTTTGGAAAAACCCAGAAGGGCTAGGAATATAATTTTAACTGTTTTGAATAGGTATTATATTGGGGAAGACAGCTAAATACTTTAGAAAGGCCTCATTGAGTGGGAACATTTTTGAAACTTTGACTTTTCACTTGAAAACCCGTCAAAATCAGTCATTTCTCGGTGGCGCCGTCATCTAAAGTCACCCAAACTCTGCCGTTAGTTTGGAAAAACCCAGAAGGGCTAGGAATATAACTTTAACTGTTCTGAATAGGTATTATATTGGGGAAGACAGCTAAATACTTTAGAAAGGCCTCATTGAGTGGGAACATTTTTGAAACTTTGACTTTACACTTGAAAACCCGTCAAAATCAGTCATTTCTCGGTGGCGCCGTCATCTAAAGTCACCCAAACTCTGCCGTTAGTTTGGAAAAACCCAGAAGGGCTAGGAATATAACTTTAACTGTTCTGAATAGGTATTATATTGGGGAAGACAGCTAAATACTTTAGAAAGGCCTCATTGAGTGGGAACATTTTTGAAACTTTGACTTTACACTTGAAAACCCGTCAAAATCAGTCATTTCTCGGTGGCGCCGTCATCTAAAGTCACCCAAACTCTGCCACTAGTTTGGAAAAACCCAGAAGGGCTAGGAATATAACTTTAACTGTTCTGAATAGGTATTATATTGGGGAAGACAGCTAAATACTTTAGAAAGGCCTCATTGAGTGGGAACATTTTTGAAATTTTTACTTTTCACCTGAAAACCCGTCAAAAACAGTCATTTCTCGGTGGCGCCGTCATCTAAAGTGATCCAAAATCTGCCGTTAGTTTGGAAAAACCCAGAAGGGCTAGGAATATAACTTTAACTGTTCTGAATAGGTATGATATTGGGGAAGACAGCTAAATACTTTAGAAAGGCTTGGTTGAGTGGGAACATTTTTGAAACTTTGACTTTTTACTTGAAAACCTGTCAAAATCAGTCATTTCTCGGTGGCGCCGTCATCTAAAGAAACCCAAACTCTGCCACTAGTTTGGAAAAACCAAGAAGGGCTAGGAATATAATTTTAACTGTTTTGAATAGGTATTATATTGGGGAAGACAGCTAAATACTTTAGAAAGGCCTCATTGAGTGGGAATATTTTTGAAACTTTGACTTTTCACTTGAAAACCTGTAAAAATCAGTCATTTCTCGGTGGCGCCGTCATCTAAAGTAACCCAAACTCTGCCACTAGTTTGGAAAAACCCAGAAGGGCTAGGAATATAATTTTAACTGTTTTGAAAAGGTATCATATTGGGGAAGACAGCTAAATACTTTAGAAAGGCCTCATTGAGTGGGAACATTTTTGAAACTTTGACTTTTTACTTGAAAACCTGTCAAAATCAGTCATTTCTCGGTGGCGCCGTCATCTAAAGCCACCCAAACTCTGCCGTTAGTTTGGAAAAACCCAGAAGGGCTAGGAATATAACTTTAACTGTTCTGAATAGGTATCATATTGGGGAAGACAGCTAAATACTTTAGAAAGGCCTCATTGAGTGGGAATATTTTTGAAACTTTGACTTTTAACTTGAAAACCTGTAAAAATCAGTCATTTCTTGGTGGCGCCGTCATCTAAAGTAACCCAAACTCTGCCGTTAGTTTGGAAAAACCCAGAAGGGCTAGGAATATAACTTTAACTGTTCTGAATAGGTATTATGTTGGGGAAGACAGCTAAATACTTTAGAAAGGCCTCATTGAGTGGGAATATTTTTGAAACTTTGACTTTTCACTTGAAAACCTGTAAAAATCAGTCATTTCTCGGTGGCGCCGTCATCTAATGTAACCCAAACTCTGCCACTAGTTTGGAAAAACCCAGAAAGGTTAGGAATATAATTTTAACTGATTTGAATAGGTATTATATTGGGGAAGACAGCTAAATACTTTAGAAAGGCGTCATTGAGTGGGAACATTTTTGAAACTTTGACTTTTCAGTGGTGAACCCCTCAAAATCAGTCATTTCTCGGTGGCGCCATCATCTAAAGTCACCCAAACTCTGCCGTTAGTTTGGAAAAACCCAGAAGGGCTGGGAATATAACTTTAACTGTTCTGAATAGGTATTATATTGGGGAAGACAGCTAAATACTTTAGAAAGGCCTCATTGAGTGGGAATATTTTTGAAACTTTGACTTTACACTTGAAAACCCGTCAAAATCAGTCATTTCTCGGTGGCGCCGTCATCTAAAGTCACCCAAACTCTGCCACTAGTTTGGAAAAACCCAGAAGGGCTAGGAATATAACTTTAACTGTTCTGAATAGGTATTATATTGGGGAAGACAGCTAAATACTTTAGAAAGGCCTCATTGAGTGGGAATATTTTTGAAACTTTGACTTTTCACTTGAAAACCTGTAAAAATCAGTCATTTCTCGGTGGCGCCTTCATCTAATGTAACCCAAACTCTGCCACTAGTTTGGAAAAACCCAGAAGGGTTAGGAATATAATTTTAACTGATTTGAATAGGTATTATATTGGGGAAGACAGCTAAATACTTTAGAAAGGCGTCATTGAGTGGGAACATTTTTGAAACTTTGACTTTTCAGTGGTGAACCCCTCAAAATCAGTCATTTCTCGGTGGTGCCATCATCTAAAGTCACCCAAACTCTGCCGTTAGTTTGGAAAAACCCAGAAGGGCTAGGAATATAACTTTAACTGTTCTGAATAGGTATTATATTGGGGAAGACAGCTAAATACTTTAGAAAGGCCTCATTGAGTGGGAATATTTTTGAAACTTTGACTTTTCACTTGAAAACCTGTAAAAATCAGTCATTTCTCGGTGGCGCCGTCATCTAAAGTAACCCAAACTCTGCCACTAGTTTGGAAAAACCCAGAAGGGCTAGGAATATAATTTTAACTGTTTTGAATAGGTATTATATTGGGGAAGACAGCTAAATACTTTAGAAAGGCCTCATTGAGTGGGAACATTTTTGAAACTTTGACTTTTCACTTGAAAACCCGTCAAAATCAGTCATTTCTCGGTGGCGCCGTCATCTAAAGTCACCCAAACTCTGCCGTTAGTTTGGAAAAACCCAGAAGGCCTAGGAATATAACTTTAACTGTTCTGAATAGGTATTATATTGGGGAAGACAGCTAAATACTTTAGAAAGGCCTCATTGAGTGGGAACATTTTTGAAACTTTGACTTTACACTTGAAAACCCGTCAAAATCAGTCATTTCTCGGTGGCGCCGTCATCTAAAGTCACCCAAACTCTGCCACTAGTTTGGAAAAACCCAGAAGGGCTAGGAATATAACTTTAACTGTTCTGAATAGGTATTATATTGGGGAAGACAGCTAAATACTTTAGAAAGGCCTCAATGAGTGGGAACATTTTTGAAACTTTGACTTTTCACCGGTGAACCCCTCAAAATCAGTCTTTCTCAGTGGCGCCGTCATCTAAAGTCACCCAAACTCTGCCACTAGTTTGGAAAAACCAAAAAGGGCTAGGAATGTAATTTCAACTGTTCTGAGTAGGTGTCATACTGGGGAAGACAGCTAAATACTTCAGAAAGGCCTGATTGAGTGGGAACATTTTTGAAACTTTGACTTTTCACTGGTGAACCCCTGAAAATCAGTCATTTCTCGGTGGCGCCGCTGGCTTGCCTAATCTATAACTCTCTGTAACTAAATTGGTCAATTGGATACTGCCCTTGGTAATGTACTTTACATCCCATACATACTCATTATTACTTTATTGCTCATAATGTCAATTACTCTGGTCTGCAAGTTCCTTGTGCCAGAATTCATTTTTCATGTTTTGCTAACTACATTTACTCACTTATTATTATCTCATGTAATTTTGTGATTTGTACTTGACTACACTGTTATTTGTAAATAGTCCGGACTCTGTATTCTTATAATGGAAGACCACCTATCTTAGGTGAATTATATGTGAAATAAATTTTTAAAAAATGTGTCAAGAATGCTAGTTCATAAATTTACCACTAGGGAACCAAAAGTTGTGCTTCATTGACACTAGGGGCGCCACTAGAAGTCTGGTAGTTCCAATAAAGGCCACTAGGAGATGTTGAACGCAGCTGAGTCGGACACATCACAGAACAAACACAGAGATAAGCCAGGTTTCCTATCCATAGAGTATAGGTCCGTGATTTTATTAACTGGGAGTGGGAGGTCAACTGTCCTGACATGTGACAAGTGACATTGCGGCTGCCATACCCTTTCAATTTTCATGCCTTCATGCTCTAGTTCACTCACACTTTCTGGTACCGTAGAGGTGCGCGTCACTATCACCCGCCCGACAATCACACGGTCACATTCTCTCCTATCGAGGCTTTCCGCCCGCACCCATCCGCGGCGACCGCGATATTATTATCCATCGAATACATAGACAATAATTTTGTGGACAGGCTGCCGTAAACCACGAGAGGTTGACGCGTAGTGTATTACGAGGTCAACCGCGAGTGGTTTACAGAGCTGCCTGTCCACCAAATCATCGTTTGTTGCATTTATTATCCATCTTTCCGAATAAATCAAACCCAGTAATTGCCATATTAACGGGTATAACATTAGGAACTATTTCTTTGCTCTATAGCGACAGAGATGTCAGTTTTCCCACTTTTCCGTGGAAATCCACTTTTCCATATTCGGTATATGTAATTTCTTTCCTTACGTCAAACAAATATGATATGGATTTAGCCTCAGTAACACCAATAAAACAGTGGTTTGAAACTCCCAACAGACCCTCAGCCCCATGCCGTGACAGACAGGGACATTTTATCCACATTTTCTCAGTCTCTCTGTGGCAGAAAAATCCACATGAAAAATATTTCCACTTTTTTCCCTAACCCCAACTGACATCCCTGTAGCGAAAGGGACTATTTTTCATGTATACCATGGTTTTGAGGCCGTATACCACAGGTTTGAATCCGTAAACCACAATTATGGTATCTGACATGTTTTATAAAATGGGTCGTGGTTTACTGAGTCCCCATACATTTTCAATGGGGACTTTGTATACGATGGATAATAAAAATTAAGTCCCCATTGAAAATGTATGGGGACTCGAGTTCGGTTTCGTATTTATCCTACCCCATCTCACCAATATACAGAGAAAACTTTGTAATTATCCATGTTAGTAGCGTGTTGACACTCGTCCCTGATTGGTCCGTTTTTTATTCACCTTGGTGCATAAATAATACTTTTTTAATCACCTGATACGGAGTCTCCATACTAAGCCTATGGAGATTACGGATCACTACTGAGGAGGATACGGACCTCCGTACCCTCCTAGGAGGATACCGATTTTTGAGATGAAAGTAGTCCCAAACATAACTTCTTAATTACGTTGAAAAGTTTTTTAACGATCATATTTATTGCTTAAATCTAAAAATAAGTGAGTAATAAATACAACATTACCATAATTTCGATCTGTGTTTGACGCTACGCAATACTCCGAGCGATAGCGAGGAGTATTACTGCGGGTCAACCACACGGAGAATACGGCCACTCAGATCGAAATCATGGTAATATGGGAGAACTATGTTATTATACCTGTATGGAATGATTACCGACTTTTAGATGGGTGTAAATACACACCGACGTCGGAGACGGAGGTGTGTATTTACACTCATCTAAAAGAGGTAATCATGGAATACAGGTATAATCACGTTGTTCTCCTATTATTATATACCTCAAACTGTCCATAAATATTGAAATTATACCCTAAATGGCCATTAATCACACTCCCACTCTGTCAAGTATATGGCGAAAGGTGCCCTGTACAAGAAATTATCAACCGGATGTTTATTTCTAACCTCCGCTTGGCGATTGATAAGTGTCAATCTCCCAGCATATTTCTAACAATGCTGAGCCTATGGGAAAATGTCCTTGGAGAGTGAATGTCTACTATAAGTAGCTGCAGTTGCTATGTGCCAACACATCCGGAGTGGGTGGTGTAGTGGTTAAGTCGTTCTCTTTTAAAGCCAAAGGTCTGGGGTTCGATCCCCGATCGTAACTTTAGCTTTTTCTGTTTTTCTTTGTAAATAAAAAAGAAATGCACCAGTATAGAGAGATTCTGTACACAATATTTCAACAAATTAAAAATTTATACTGAATTACATTAGTTTTATGTGTAAACAATGTGTTCTTCGCTGTTTGTTTACATTTTGTTTACATTTTGCATGCTCGCTTCCACTGCCGTGCTTATGCCAGTTATGGGCCCATAGGGTAGTCAAGACACTGACTCTAAGTGTCTATAAGATCAGTTATGATGGTTTTTATAATGATTCCTTTTGTATTTGGGAGTAATTCCATAATTCATGTTTGTATTCTGTATTTGAATGTCCTACATGCCATAGTTCACGATAACTGGCCACTAAATATTCCCGTAATCGAAGCGATGTCATTCGTCCGCCATTTTTAAATTTCCCGCTGACCCATTTCTGTCAAACTCTCGTCCAATCAGATTGCGTCATTTCACGTTGAAAGCACTCCGTATGACCCATTCAAAGGCGAGCTGTACAAGAAATTATGGAGTACCTCGGCCATATGCTACAAATATTATACCAGAAGCAGCAGTCCGTATTCGTAGTGAGTTTGTGCATAGGTATATAATAATATTGTGTATTTATTCAACGCTCAGTCAAATACACTGAGTCAATGTTAAACCAATGGTGTTTGTTATTAGGGGTAGGGTAATAAATGCAACATGGTAGATGTTCTATTCCAGGCTCAGAGTGTAGACTTAAAGCTTGTTTGCCTGATTCTAGATAGGGTGTTTTACTAACACTTTAATACTGAAGCACTTTGTTTTAAAAACATGTTTAATACCAACACATTATGATTATTAGTTTTATGAAGCGCATATTCCACCGAGATGCCAGCCAAGGCCAGCACCCGTACACCAACCATGAAGCGTTTGCCAGCAGATCTGGCCTCGAGGATGTATCGGTTGGCTTGATAGAATCACTCGCCAGTGGTTCCAGCAGTTGCCGGGCCTTGGCTGGTGGGTGAAATCAGCGACTGTTGGTATTTGTTGGAGCATCGCCTCAAGGTTGCTGAGTGTTTGCTGGGGTACCGGGCCATCTGCTGGCTGAAATGCTCTTCCACCAGCTAGATTTTGAACCTGGCGTCCCACCCGATCTATCAATTCTCATTGGCTTGTGAGGATTTCTTCCAGTCGACAAAAATTGATTTATTAGGTTTTTGCCAGCTGGAACTGCATGGCTGGTGGATGGGTTTGATAAAAGCAGGGCACCCGCCGCAAGTTTTGCCAGGACCAGCATCAACAGCAAGCCACCAACACAACAGTAAGAGAGCCTGCACAGCTCCTGGGAAGAGCAAGTCTGAGAGCGGAGACTGAAAATTTCAACAGTTTCGGTAGTTTGAGAGAATTTTAGCACCAGAACGTGCCATACACATTGATAATATCAAGGGTTATCATAATTTACCTTTATTCTTTGGTTTGATGCAGAATTCAGCCAAAATTGATGAGCTATCAGCATTCTCCGAGTCATCTGGTGACTTCCGGTTTAAAATACCCTCCAATACAGTAAAACCCCTCTTCCGGGACACCCCGCTTAAGGGGACAATTTGCTCGGAACGGAAATTTTTCCCTCTATTAAGAGTTTATTTCAACCCCGCTTAAGGGGACACCCCGCTTAAGGGGACACCCCGCTTTAGGGGACAGTTTTTCGGTACAGAAATGCTTAAAAACCCTGCTTAAGGGGACAGTTTTGGAGGGACATCATATAAAAAACACTGAAAATCCAGTTAATTGTGCCGTTTGTACGGGACAGACAGTTGTCGCAACCAGAGTGAGTGGATATTAGTATGAGCGACTTTCGCACCCGTTGAAGGTAGGGGGTTAGAGGTCCGCTTACAGGTTAGCTGTGAGCAGTTCAGGGCGGGCTGGCGGCTTTGAAGGTGTGGTATTCAGTGAGCCGTCGCGGCTCTGGGCGGCTCATGGAGGGTCGCTTATGCGGCCGCTGATTTCTCTAAGCCTAGACACTCCCTTCAACGAGCTGGACCTCCTGGACCTCCTGCAGAGGGCCAGGAGACATGACATGAACAGAAGCGATACTGAGCATTTATGTGATGCATTGCATCGGTACTGTTAACAGGTCCTCGTCCACCGAAAGTGCAGTCCACCCTCAATGCCTTCCTGGGACTGTGAAACTGTATATACATTGTACTGTACATTTACATGTATTATCTATTTATATTCATTTATATTGTATAATTTATATTTATTTGCTTATTTATATATTATTAATAAACCTTTTAACCTAATAACCATCGTTTCCTTCATTGATGTAGGTATTCTCTATTACACCATTGGCAGACTGAAAACCCCGCTTAAGGGGACACCCCGCTTAAGGGGACAGTTGGCCCGGAACGGAGGGTGTCCCCTTAAGAGGGGTTTTACTGTATATGCAAATTTCCCTGACAACGGACAAGGTCCGCCATATTGCTGGTGACCACAAAGCGCTGTCAGAGTGTTAAAAGGTGAAAAAATATTGTTTCCGACGTTGTAATGTGCAATCTGTAGATGTAATCATTTAAATAGGATTATTTTCAACATCTAGACATGATTTAAACGTGCCAACTCGAAGTAAATCGGCCGTTTCGACGATTTGTTGACATCGTGTTTGAAGTCTAAACTGAGGCCATCACGTAATGATTTGATCTGAAACTGCCAGGGAGGTCTTGTCTTGTCAAAAGATTGACTTGAGGGTTAGGTAACACATCCCCAGATATAAAATAATATCAGAAATGAACGTTTGAATTCGCCATAGGCCTAGCACTGCATGGGTCCCTTGCCAAGATGGCCGCGGAGGGGGTTTGAAGCGCCACCTACTTCCAGGTTGACACGGCGAATTACCATACAAATCCTAACAGTGGCACACTGCTCTGCTCGATATATGTCTTTCATGGATCCAGAGTGGCACAGTGTATGGCGCCGCTCGACCAGCCACATATTGACTCAGCAGAGAATTCGGTTAGCACGTTAAATCAGCCAAAGTCCACCAGGCAGCACCACTGTCCCTCACTGCTGCTGCATCTTGAGCATTGGGTGACGCATTGGCTATGGATCGGTTGGCAACCGGCTGCATGCCACTGAGATCAGCCAGGTGGAAGCTCATGCTAGGTCGCTGTACACTGACCATACACCAATTAGCCGGCTAGAATTGGGGTTTTGGTAGAAGTGCACCGCACTGACAGACCATTTTGTCCTGGCATCGACCAGATGCACCGTTTGAGAGGTCAGCTGTGCATGAAAGAGCGTCTAGTTGGTGGAATATGCGCTTGAACCAGTAATTTCAAAATATTTCCACTTTTTGCTCATGACCCTGTCATCAGTGAGTTATAACTGCACATATAATTGCTTCATACAGGGATGCCAGTTTGTAGGATTTTGCCTACATGCAGGATTTTCATTCTAGTCTAGAACATATATGGAAACTTTAAGAAACTATATGTTTTAAGAACAATATAGACTCCAGCTTATCTAAATCTTGAATAAACTTGTTTTGTAATCTTTCAAAATTTTTAATTCAGTAACCCCAGTGCACACAGTTAGAGCCTGTGAATCCCAGTGCCCCAACCTTGAGCTGTAGGATGGTAGGATTCCTGAGGGAAATGCTCCTACGGACAAGGGCAAACTAGAATGCTGACATCTGATTGGCTTGAAATAATCCATATCCGAATGCAGTTATGGAAGCCTTACCAAGAAATCAGAGCAATGCCTTATGAACCTGTAAAGATATTTTATAGAATATTGATGCTGATAATGTGTGGTATTCTATTCTAAATGATTCTCTTTGAAAAGTTCCCCATTTAGTGCAGAACTACACATAGACCCACTCTCAGGGCAGATATCCAGATATCATATACTGCCAGTATATACCCAAGGAGCTGTTAGGAGAGTGATGGGGATTCCCCTACACCATTTGCGTTTTAGGTGATACATAGACTGGCCTCAGTCCCTACGTAGGATTTTTCCCTCACCCCAACTGGCATCCCTGTTCATATAGTGGCCTTCGAATTCCCTACTCTTCTTTTAGGTCTCATTCTGTAGTTTACTACCTCAAAGTATTTCTGAAATTAGCAAAATAGAATTCTTTTAAAACTAAAATAACTTACCTTTGCCATTTTCTGTTAATGCTGATAGCCGTGTAATAAAGAAAACAATACCCCTGATGGTGCTATGATAACTGCAGTCAAAGTATACTAATTCATAGGAGGCAGACCCTGTAATTTGCTCTCATGGCAAACTGCACAGTTGAAAATTACAAATAATTAGAAATGATGTGAGATAGACTGAGTGTTCAGGTGCAGGCTGGATGCATAGGCTCCGCAATTGTAGTGCAATCTGCTGTGCAAAACCCCAGATATATCATTTATATCTGGGAGGCTGATAATTGTATAACTTTTCCATGTAACACATTATGTTAATTCCGGAGAAGAAACCTTGAAAATTAGGATTCAGTTATGGAAAAGTCACGGAAAAAAATATTTTCAAAGTCTGTGGGAACCATGTAATATATAAACATATCATTTGTATTTGAAGCTGCACAACACACCTAAATATATTATTGGTCAATAATCTGACGTTATATTTCAGATCATTGTAGAAGTTGTTATCATTTTCAGAGGAGTAGTGATCTCAAAAGAATATGTCGGTGAGGATGAAGGTAAGTAGACCTATTAGGCGAGATTCGTGCTAGTTTGAACATTAGATGGTCTTTAAATTAACTTAAGTGGGACACTGTTTGTTACTTTCAGCCAAATAGATTGCTAATACTTGTGCCTGTGTGCCTATGCGCCTACACCAACACGGAGACCCGTGCTCCTGACCCCGACCTCGACAACACCAAGTTCCTATACAACTTCAGACTCCCGCCTGCCCCTTTGTTCGCCCACCCGTTTAAAATCCAATGACCGCTTATACTTAATAACAAAGTTTAGGCTGATACCCACAGAACAATTTTAAAATAACAATCATTTAAAAAAGAAGTTTGAAAAAAAAGAAGAAAAATGCTGCGTTTATTATATGTAATTAATCAAATGGTACTCAATCGGGTTTTAGAAAGGTTTTATAACCAAAATTGATATAAAACTGGGGTTTCCATATACCACAGACTTGGATGAACAATTGCAAATGAAAAAAACAACAACAGTGGCGTCCCCTATGTGCAGAGATAGGAATAATCAGATAGTGGCGTAGATAAACATAAATAAACGTAGATAAGGATTCCAAATGAAAATTACAGAATCAGGCGTAGATATAATGCCAAATTTTAGGTTGACCTTACCTACACCCTAGGCGATGCATCTACATACCTAACTCAAAAGTTCCTGTGACAAGAGATGGCGTGGGGTGTAACCGTGTAAAGAGTGGTAAAACAGACTGAACAGCAGACCTGAGAATTCAATAGAAAATCTAAACGTTATCAAAAGATAAAAATGATGTATTGTTGTATTATATTGGAATTATATTCCTAATTTATGACGATTAACATCTTTTTCTAGATTGGAATTATTGGAGGAACTGGTCTGGATGACCCAGATATCTTGGAAGGCCGAGAGGAAAAGTCCGTCACAACACCGTTTGGCAAGGTCTGAATAATTGATACTTCTGTAGTGAAAAAAAGACAAGCCGTAATGCATGTATTTTTTAGTAAATGTCTTGGGATTGATCTCTAAATATAAGGAATTGACCTTCTATTTATCTTGATCTGCCACTATCCAATAAACTCGTAATTCTGCTTCTTTTTTTTTTTTTAAAGAGACTTATCCGTTTACTTGAGAATATATATCATCTACATGAGTTGAATTCAAACTCAGATATGATCACTAAATTTAATTCGATGTTTTATTTATAAGTTGATTGTAATCATTTTTTCACATATTTAATAGTTTCATTTAGGTTCACTTGTTTCATGCAGAAAATATTTCCTACGCCAACTTATTTATGGAGAAACTGGAGGAGAAATTCCTCCAGGACTACCCATTCAAACCCAAAACTTGGTTACGGTACATTGATAACATCTTTTTCGTCTGGCAACATGGGGAAACGGAGCTGAAACGGTGGCTAGATAGGTTCATTGAACCACACCAATCAATTAAATTCACTATAGAATACTCTGAATTCTTGTTGAATTTCCTAGACACCACAGTAAAAAAGGGACCGGATGGTAGTTTATAAACAAACCTACACACAAAATCTATTATAAAACACATACCTGAGGTATGAGTCAGCACATCCACCCTCACAAAAAATAGTATTCTATACTCGCAGCTATTACGTATAAAACGTGTATGTAGTAGAAACGCAAACTATGAGAAACATGCCTTGAAGAATCTGGAGTTCAGACAAAGAGGCTACCCTAAGAAACTCCTGCGGAAATGAAAAGAGGAAGTTGATAATATCGACATTGAGACCCTGAGAGTATCAAAAAGCCAAACAAAATTCGTATTCTTAACGGAATATAAACACCATGCAATATGTGTCCGTAAGGATTCTTGCCTTCATCTACCAACACCCTGAAAGCCACGGTGCGTGAAGATTGAGCGACAAGATAGAGTACTAAAGAAGAAACCAAGAAGTTTTGGTCATAGTCGTCGTTCTCCACAAGTTTGATGTGAAGTGATATGAACGAGGCGACAGCCCAGTGAATGTCATGTAGCGTTCAATCGATTTGGAGAGCAATGACTTTGACCAAAATGAGTTGCTTTCTATATTCATTTCACCCCTGTACACAATAAAAGAATGGGCGACACAGAGGATATAGACGATAGAGAATGGACTGCAATCCTGCTAGGGGAATGGAGAACGAGCTCCCAATGTTAAGCCTATGGGACAAAAATACCAAGGGTGAGAAAAAATTGGGTCCAGCAGTTACAAACCCTGGCTCTACGTGGTTGCAACACTGTTGCGTCAAAAAATGTTTCTGCATGAAACAAATGTAGCCAAGTGAGACATGAAAAAATGATAACAATTATTAATGTAAACCAGACTACTTTACGCATGACATCTGAAAAGTGACCTAAAAAGACTACAACTGCACTTTATAATAGAAGAGATACCAGATATCTGAGATATAGTATCTTACACCTTAGCATAGACCTGATGAGATTTTCATAATCGTAACTACAAAGAAGACATCTCCTCCAGTGGGAAGAGACACAACACACCCCAGACACAAAAAGAGGGATTTATAGAACCACCCCCAGCCAGGCTGAATAAAAACCTGCCTCAATAAAGTATAGAGAGACAGGGGACCAGGTAACCCTCACTCACATTAGGTGACAGCAGTGTTCCAACTAGAATCACTGCCACCCCATACATACCTGATACAACAAACCTGCGAGTCATAGATCACAATGTTTCTCCCGCCACCGCGGGAGTTACATAGTCCAATGAACAAGGCACGGCGACACGGTCCAATACGCAAATCCGGCCAACAAGAAATGAGGTTCTATCAATGTGCAGCTGAATGTCTTTATGCACCAGCAGAGACACATAACACAAGTCACTTACTCAGAAGTCGCCGCTAAAGCATCATCGCACAACTTTTTATTGTTATGTTGTTCGACCCCTTCCTTATATCTCCATTTTTCAAAGATATCTTCATTTATATATAAGGTTGTAAATAAGGTTCTCTAATTTTTTTCCCCGTTTTTATTATGTCACTTACAGGAATCCATATTCAATACTGTATAATGCTATTTGTAACTGTTGATTTAATCACATGAAAATGTGAACCGGATTATACATTATTTCCCTCCAATGGCGAGTGGAAGACCTCTTGCAGCTAAGTGAACTTCGACAATAAAACATCTTCTGGTATATACAAAATGGTTCTTGAATAGATTGCATTTGCTTATTGATTTCCCTTTTACTTATTCAGCCATCAGATGTGTTGATTATTGGAAAAATAAAAGGTGTCGATTGTGTACTTTTAGCAAGGTAAGCTCTATGTAATCGTATTTTTGGGTCTCTCTGATCTTAGCTGATATCCCCTATACATTTACATGCCTTTTACATAGATATATTTAAATGACATTGTTCACACTATTTTACCCCTGAGTGTTATTCTGTTAACCTCAATGAATAAACGATGAATGTAACTTAAAATTTCATATAGCTATAATTGCAGTTTATTTCAATAAAGCCTGTGCTTCATTGTGTGCAGAACTGCCTAAGCCTAAACGAAATATTCACGTTCTTCTTACTTTCAAATAAAAAAATTTAGAAATGCTAGTGATATATTTCAATGTTCTTTGTTTGAATTCAGGCATGGGCGTAGGCACTCGTTGTACCCGTCGGCTGTGAACTACCGTGCCAACATACATGCTCTGAAGGCAGAAGGCTGCACTCACCTGGTCGTCACAACCGCCTGTGGCTCTCTACGTGAAAACCTTGCCCCTGGTGACTTTGTTGTCATTGACCAATTCATCGACAGGTGTGTGTTTGTCAAGCATATAAGGATTGTTGATGACATTATCATTTCCCATATATTTACGAAATTGTTTTTGTAACAACAAGGAAATAATCGATCAATAATGTGAAATCCTCGCAGGATGTGGGTAAAGCAAATTTACGAATTTAGGGAAAGTCCATGATAGTCGTAAAGTTAGTGTTCCACCGGGCTTACTGCGAATTCAACGCCGTTGCACCTTCGCCAACCATAGTGTGCAAACACACATGCCCGTTCTGCGGGCGAGGTTGCAGGCGTTTGACAAAAGATAATTTCTTAGGGTTTTTCTTTTAACTAGGCTTTATCCTAATCAGAGAGAAGGGAAATGTATATACTCTCTATGAAGTATCACACGTTAAACGGTGGAGAAAGGGGTTCTGTTGATAGAATAATGTTCTCTGTGTAGTGCCAGTTTCTGTTTTTTTGTGGTTTTTTTTTCAATTGTTATTCAGGGAAATGATTTTTACATTACCACCGAGTTCGGCAGAGTTGCCGTTCTTCGACTCGGACCCACTTTGGTCACTGGTACAGCCAGGACGGTACAGTCAATTTTTCTCATGGTGCATTATCTGAGTTTCATCACGACGTATTATCAGTTATATATGAGATGGTAATAATGGTAATGGATGATCAGGGCTAGAACATGAGTATTTGCTTACCCTTTCGATATCAAAATATAGAATGTTAACAGTTTCTTCACCATCTATAATTTGTAATATGATGTCAGTGTAACAGTGTATTTAAATTTTAACGGGTTCAACATTCAATTCTCACCAGGGGTTCAAGTATGTACGCACTGAGGGGGAGGGGGGCCTGGTCACAAATTTTGCGTATGCTCACTCTTTGTTCTATTGCGCATACTATTGGCAGGGAGTGGAGTGGTGTTTTAGGGGTTCCGAAATTTCAGAGATTCTGCGTACATGTACTTTATGGATGGCCCCCTAGGGAATCGGCATAGAACATCCTCATGGCGTACGGCATTGGTATTTTCTTCGTTCTTTCAGAACAACCAAAAGAGCGCAGACCTTCTATGACGGGACAGTGGCCGAGTATTCCGGCGTCTGCCACATTCCAATGGCTAAACCGTTCTGTGCTGAAACAGGGAAGGTTTGTGCTTTTCTGCTGATACGTTTTTACTATGCGTTACAATGATGATCATCAACTCCTTTGTGTAAATACTAAAACCTGGCCGGAAAATATATGACACGTACGCTCCCTCTGCCTCTGGTTTAATAATCAGGGTTGCCAGTTTTCAATGGTTTTCTCTATCTAGAAAAAACAATGTATCTTTGCGAATATTTTGGAATGTGGTCTTCACAATTTCCAGACAGTATCTGGAGAGGAGGTCACATAACAGGCGTTGAGTTGTCTACCCATTTATCATTGGGATAAATAAGGTGTGGATAGTTTTTTTTATGTTTTCATCTTGCCGCGTAAGTTTCCGTAACTGCAGATATTAGTTTGATAGTGTAGACCGCCTGTGGACATGAACACATATGTCTATGTCTATGCCTGCACTGAGGTTATGATAGACAAATTAGCGAAAACTTTTCCTGCTGTGTAGAACTCCCAGATAGATTTCTGCTTGTTTTGACTAGTCCCTTTTTGATGGATTTCCAATATTTATAGTATAAACCGGCCCTGAAAGAAATAAATCAGCTCTTTTAGCGCAAGCCGAAGTTAACATAAAATATATGGACAACCAATATTGGGCGGTTTACTGCGCAATCTGCACGGTAATACTTTTTAGGGTTTACTTTCCACATGTTTTTTTTTAAAAATCCCTTTATTTATCCTAACAATATACATCAGTCAATAGGTTTCCTTGTACAGCCAGCACAATGTTAGCTGAGTTCAAATCAAAATACATATACAATTAAGAAAATATTCTATAGGTTGCATTGATCTCATTACATAGCCATGGTGTTTTTATTAGAATCTGATTTCTGATTTCCCTCCTCTCGCAGTTCCTGATGGAGTCTATGGAGGAGTTGGGTATCACATACCACAAGAAGGGCACCATGGTAACCATAGAGGGACCGCGTTTCTCATCCCAGGCCGAGAGTCACATGTTCCGGGCTTGGGGTGCTGACGTCATCAACATGACCACAGCTCCGGAGGTACGTGTTGTAAAGCCATGTCTGCTCTGGTATGACATTTGAATAAATGAGCATAGTCTGTGTCTGGCCCACAGTAAGATATCATGCAATGGATATTTTTTAAGAATTGTTATAACAGATAGTATTATAGAGGAAACCTATGGAAGTTTAGGGTCAGGACTCGTATCCCATCGAGTCTGAATCGTGTATTCCTATATACCTATGAGCGAACAATCTATGCTTACCTAAAACGGTTGGGGGTGGAATAACTTTTGTTTACTGCCCAGGTTGACGTTTACTGCCCAGGTTGACGTTTACTGCCCAGGTTGACGTTCAGAGACGTTCGTTTTTAATCGTGATTAGCCTACAATTGAAGGTATATACAGGGATGCCAGTTTGTAGGATTTTGCCTACATGTAGGATTTTCATTTTAGTCTCAAGAAAATTGCAAGAAGTTGTATATTTTGAGAACAAAATAGACTCCAGGTTCCCTAAAATCTAAATCTTAGATAAACTTGACTGTAATCTTTCAAAATTCTGAATTTAGCTTCCCTGAGCACTCAGTTTAAGTCCCTATGAATCCCAGCGCTCCAACCTAGAGCTGTAGGAAATGCTCCTATGGATAAGGACAAACTTGAATACTGACATCTGATTGGCTTAAAATATGTCATGTGAGAATAGAATTATCGAAGCCTCACCAAGTGTAAAAAAAATATCAGAGGAATACCTAATGAATCTGTAAAGATATTCTGCAGAATATAGAACTGATTGTGTGTGGTAATCTTTCTTAAATGATTTTCTTTGAAGAGCACCCCATTTAGTGCAGAACTACACTCATACCTGGTAGTACTTGAATCAGTCAAAACAATTATCTGGTAGTCTATAAGATATGGGGGTTCAACCGACCGGATTCTATCAATACACCCATTACTTCATCACCCTGTACATAATTCTCATATTGTAAAGACGAGGATTGTTACAATCTACCATACTACATGTTCGCAGAACGATCAGAATACCTGCTTTGGCAGAGATCGTTTAATGTACACTTGTACAAATTAAAAAAAAAAAATACCCACTCTCATAGCAGATATCTAGATATCCTATACTGGCCGTCCGGGCCCAAGGATCTGCTAGGAGAGTGATTGGGATTCTCAATAGACCATGTGCGTTTTAGGTGATACATAGACTGGCCTCAGTCCCCATGTAGGAATTTTTTCTGACCCCAACAGGCATCGCTGTATATAGGAATAGGGAAACCATGTACTGGTGGAAATGAGTCAAAGTTACTCGGTGAGGCTTGGAAAAATTGCTGCCCGTGGCTACGCCTTGGGTAGTAATTTTTCCAAGCCTTATCTCGTAACTTTGACTTATTCCAACCAGAAAATAGTATCCCTCTATGCCTTCACAAAGTTAAGCCGCATGAATTACGTAGTGAATCAAACTAATTATCCTACCCCTAATATAAAATCTCATAGGCTTAACATTGAGTTTCCATATGCCACGCTGACTGGCATACAGAGTTTTATATGCCACTAGTGGCATACAGAATTGTTATCACGTAATATTCCAAAATCGAGGAGACAAGGTAGGATAAAATCAAAACCTGATTTGTTTTAATCATGGCCAACGCATTCCATTCCTGGAGTTTTGGCTCCGGACTTCACTCGGCTTCGCCTCATGAAATCACTACGCCAAACTCCAGTCGTGGCATACGGGGGCCAAGATTAAAACTCATCCAGTTTTACGATAATATCTCATGGGCATTGGATACGAGTTCCCAATCTTAAGTCTATGAAGAAAAAATACCAGGGATGAGATAAAGGTTATTATAGACTTAGTGCAATGTCACCAACCCTAAAATCATGGACTCTATACCAAAACGAATTGAAGGTTTAGTTTGCCACCTTGGCTATACACCAAACGTAAAGACATTAATTTACGGTGGCGCCACCTGGTGATTTGTATAAAAACTGGTTCCTTGTGATTAATTTTAATGACAAATGTGTAAATTTAACATTTTGTCCCGTTAATCCAATCTCAATGGGTAAAATAGGGCAATTTATATTTGTTTGATATACGTAGTAAGTGTACTGAAAAATATGATTTTCTTCAATCCTTTCAAAAACAAGGACGGTGTAATGTGTATGTAAAGAGTGAAAATAATTACACTACCTCCCCCCGTTAGCTATTCTTTTAATTTGTCCTTGATTGAAATGTGGAACTGTTGAACAGATGAAAATCATATTTTTATTTCATTATTGGTTTCAATCGCGGAATATTTTAATCTCAACGTAGGACCTTCAAATATGTCATTATTTGGTATTTTTCGAGGTTATATTATTTAAATGAATTATCAAGGTTCAATAAGATATTCTTTTATTCATATAGGTGGTCTTGGCTGCTGAAGCTGGCCTTTCCTATGCTGCTGTAGCTTTGGTCACTGACTTCGACTGTTGGAAGGAGTCAGAGCATGTAAGCATATTTCACTTTTAGTTTTGATTGATCAAGAATTGTATCTAAGAAAAAATATTCTTTTACAAATAGGATGCGTTCGTAGCTGTCATAATGTTTTTTCTCAGTCAGTTGAAGCGATACGGGTAAACAAAGTTGGGAAGATCTTACAATACCTTCACATCATTGTGAGCCTTCCTTCAGAACAAGTGGTGATATCAGAAAGTCTATTTCGTGCGTAAACATTCCAGCTATACTATTACTAGAATACTTGAACATTAAAAGAAAGTATGATTGATGTTTGAATATAGCTACTTAGATGAATTTTGAAAGCTGTTAATTCAAAAGTATTTCACGGATTTTTTTTTTAATGATTTACGCTTTAGATACCACCATGCTAGACCGTCCCATTTTCTCCTTGTCTTTCTGTAGATCCCATCCTTAGCCTAATTTAGGGTCTACGTTGCAGACTTAAATGTCTAGGGTATATGTAACAATGAATTCCTCATATACATTCCAGGTGAGTGTCGAAACCGTGCTCAAGATTTTGGGGGAAAACTCAAAGCGTGCGCGTCAGCTTCTGCTGAATGTCATCCCCAAAATTGCAAGCAAAGACTGGACCAGCACAGTGGAAGCAAAGCGGGTATGGGCAATTTGATGTACTGCTTTTCTTGTTCTTTGCTTTACAAAAGGAAATAGTTGTGGTTTTTAGATATATATACCCATTCTATAATATTAACATTTCCCTCAGTAAGCAGATGATCAGTCTCTGATAGCGTATGCTTATATCTCAAAGTAAAGGGTTGTGACGAGGCGTTCGGAGTCCGATGTACAATTTTTTTAGAAGACCACACACTAACAAGTATGGACAACAGAGTCTAGAAACATGGTTCTCTAAATTTGAAACTATCATATCTCAGAGTAATCCGCATGGACAAATTGATTGCAGTTTTGCCCATCGTATTTCTATTTGAAATTTTATATATATTATTTTGATTTGTATCATTTTAACAGAATTGTTTGAGAAAAGATTCTAACTTCATTTTAGCTGGAAAAGTCATTGTAGGAGGAAAAAAGTCAATATGAGCGATATATAAGATATACAGTCTCGCACAATTAGGGAAGGGAGAAACTCTGAAAAATAGAGAGTAAAATGTAAACCTCAAATACATTATATCATAAAAAGCACAGCTCGTATGGCGTTTGGAACCCATTTATTTCCGCGCCAACTATATGAAACTTCTAGGAAGACTCCCAAGGAATGACTAACATGAATCCAGGTTTAGGACACCGAGTGTAAATCCCAATGAAAAGCATATACAAACCACCTCGTGCTTTCCGAGAGAGTTAAAGATTGGTTGATCAATATTCAAGGAAATAATCATCAAAGGCCTCAGAAAGTACAAGGTAGGACGTATTCATATCAATTAGGAACAATCATCTAGCCTCACGTTTGACAGTTTATTTGTGACTGGAATAAATTTAGAGTTAATAGAATTTTCTAATATAATCTCTTTTGTCATGTTTCAGAATATGGCAACCTTCTCAGTACTTCCGCAGTAGCATAAGGGGCGATTCCACCAAACAGCTACTTTTTCTGAGCAAAAAGATGTTCCAGCCGACCTTTCGACAGACGTCAGTTGAAACATCTGGCCAAATTGCCTCAAAATGTGTTGCCGCTCCACCAAAACCCCCAGCAGACGCTCTTGTGGCCGCCCTACGAGCGTCTGGTGGGTCGTAGATCCCCTAATCGACGCCCCAGCCGACACTCCATATAGACCAACAGTGGCGCCGCGTTGTGGACGTTAGCTGCATTTAACATGGTTCTCCGCTGAGGCAATAGGTGGCACGGCGAGCGGCGATACACTATGACGCTCTGAACCCGCGAAAGCAGCGTATTGAGCGGAGCAGTGTGTCGCCGTGTCGAGATATGTAGGGGGGCTCTGATAGCTTGTCAAATAACCGCGGAATTCCACGTTAAATCGAACAATGAAGGTGAATAAAGATAAGAATTGATGTTATGAACGTGTATGGCACGCTACGCTTGGAAAATCTGGTTGGTGGAAGCTGTTTCCAGCAGAAACCACAGCCCATGCTCCAGCAACCACCAGCAACCATGGGGTGACATGCCAGCAACCACCAACAGATGCTCAACTAACCCAGTAACCAGACGTAACCAGACGTCTGGCAGATGGGCATCGCGTGGCATCACGCGATGCTCCACCAAATAGACAAAAACTAAATTCCACAAGGTGTTCCAGCAACCATTGTTTTACTACGTTTTTGTCTGTTTGGTGGAATCGGCGCCATAGACAGCTGGCACCGAATGTAACATCGGGAATTGGCAATATAACCTGTACATGGAAAGTTCAATGACTTTTTAGTAAACGCACGGACTTGGAACACCTGGATTAGAAACAACCGGCCTCTGGCGTATTTATCTATGCCTCGGCATTGTTAGGGTTCGGATAACGGCCGCTAGACGGCGCTAGCATCCATTCGCGTTAGTTCCACATTTTCCCACCAGGATCGCCCCAGTCGCTGCTGGTGGCATCAGCATAATCAGAACGTTCATATAAATTGTTTACATTTGTCTACAAACGTTCACCACACTTAGCACCATAATTCAGACTCTTCTGTAAAGGTATATACTTGGACCTTTTGATGAAATAGTTTATTAAGGTCTGTTGAGGTGGAAGAAATGTCAAAATCTGGATTTCCCATGTCAACACCTCTTCAAAATATGCCAATTGTCTAGAACCCCCAGCCCACTTACTGCCATAAAATTTACTTTACTGCCGATTCCAGATATATACCTATATGGGACAGTTGGAATTAGGGTCCTCAGTGCACTAGATTTTTTAAAAGTTACGGCACATTTTGTCTTAGAATAGTTGGGGCCGGCAGGCAAATTTCCCTGATTTCCAGGCAGTCAGTCTTGGGAAACAATTATTTCCAATTCATTCCCATGCCCCTAGGCCTTAATAAAGTATATGTCAGTCGATTCCAGGTATGTACCTACATGGGACAGTTGGAATTAGGGTTCTAAGTTCAATAGATTTTTTTAAAGTTACGGCACATTTTGTGTCAGTTTGGGTTGGGTCGGCAGTCAAAATTCCCTGATTTTCAAGGGGAAAATCCAGAAAATCCAGATTCTTAAATTGTTCCCATGCCCCTAGGCCTTAATAAAGTATTTGTCAGTCGATTCCAGATATATAGCTACATGGGACAGGTGGAATTAGGGTCCTAAGTGCACTAGATTTTTCTAAAGTTACGGCACATTTTGTCTTAGAATAGTTGGGGCCGGCAGGCAAATTTCCCTGATTTCCAGGCAGTCAGTCTTGGGAAACAATTATTTCTAATTCATTCCCATGCCCCTAGGCCTTAATAAAGTATTTGTCAGTCGATTCCAGGTATGTACCTACATGGGACAGTTGGAATTAGGGTTCTAAGTTCAATGGATTTTTTTTAAGTTACGGCACATTTTGTGTCAGTTTGGGTTGGGTCGGCAGATATAAGTCCGTGGTAAACGGTATAAATTGTTCATTGTTCATTGCTTCAGTCAGAAACCCAGGTGTGAAAACAGTGATTGCCTGGGATATAGATATCTTGCCTTCTTCACGGAGTAAATCTCTTGTTGAATATATAAGATTTTTTTTTATCTCCGAGTTATCAGGTACTTATACAACATTCCTAACTTTCATGTCTGTATGAACCTTATTCAAACTGAGAATATTGAATCTATTATAATTCACATCATTAGTATTATATACGGTTGAAGATGTATGTACTATTACAATAGACTTTAATAGAAGTGTATTTTACTTGTATGAGTTAATTCTAGCAAGTGCTTGAGTGCTCCTTTGGAGCCACGATGGTGCGCCAAGTACAAGTCTACTGGCAGCAAAGGCATGCAGCGTTCATCAATCTATTACAGAATCATTTGCGTTCTAGTAGGCTTGGTTGTAGATTCCTTATAGGAAATTCTGGTTTTATATTATCTGCTTTCATGGCTTATATACCGGGGATTGGATGCAAACAATTATTAAGCGCTCAAATCTTGCGCATCATCATGTTTTCTAACCTTCTATTCTACGCTGGTGCTATCCGCTATTTATGTGAATACCGTTCCTCTATTTCATACTCTAGGACTTCCTATTAAAAAATCAATTTCTGTCTCGTTTGCTAGTTGACTAGAAAGCCAAGGAGATCCCTATTTCTAAATAGAAAACAGTACCCAGATATACGGAATAGCGATTTCATGAAATCGCTCCGGATTCTGACTGTGATGAAGTACTTATATCTTCTACAGAGAATTATATCTGCATCTGCGTTAATTTGACATAACCTGTGGTTTATGCACCAGACGCAAGAAGTGACTTTAAGACTGACACTTTGTTGTACAGAAAACTATTGTCCTTTTGGATTCTATTACTAAAACGAGCGGGAGATGAAGTGATAACAGTATGCCGTGATTTTAGAAGAACGAACTTATATTGGCCTTCTTAAGCAAATATCTTTAGTCCTCGAGGAACTAACTGAACTGTTAAACGCGTCCTTTAAACACCAGTAATTAATTGCATAAACATGCAACTCAGCAACAATTGCTTATCTTATGTGTATCAATATCAACATCGCTATCTCCCCTAAATTTCTTATATTCTCGGAATTAAAGGGGTAGAAAGCAAATACATATAAAAAGAAAAAATAGGAACGAATTATTGGAACCTCGTGTATTGTGATTGCGCTTTTATACATGACCATGTCTGTAAAGCAAGGTGAAAGAAAAGAGATAGATTTGTATCCACCATACCGCCTTACTTTTTTTGGTTTACAAATATTTCGATATTACCTCTGGTACCAAGAAATGTATTTCTTGGATTAATATACATCATATTCGGATCTGATGTATATCTCGATGAAGCCCTTTCTGTATTGGAGATATTTTTCAGAGAATAAAGTCCTTTACAATATGAATTATCCATGCAGAAATATTTACCATATAGTACCTGTAGAACGTGTCCCCCACAACAACCTTCTCTGTCCTCATTACTCCTAACCCAAATTACTAGAAATTCATAGATATTGAGATAATTAAATACAAACTGATATATTGAGGGTATGGTATGCTTATGTCAGTAATGCAAGTTTTCAGACAAATGACGCAATTCTGATATTTCATATCCACCGGTATAACTCGCAGTGTTAGGTTGTATCTGTACCCTTGCTTGAAGGTCGCAAAACCCTATGAGGGTATATGATATGTGGCCTAATTCAATTAGTTATCATATAACTAGTACAAATGTACTTGTTATTGTTCAACCCATGAATGATTTAAAGACATCATTTCTCACTCTATGTCATATTGCTGCTATTGGTGCAATGCTCAGTGTTACAATGCTAAGATCAAGGTATCGGTCTGATTATGGACATACACTGTCCATGGTCTCATCCAATATGTTGACAGTGACATCAGTATGTAAGCATTGACACTATGTAGTAACTTGATCATTACCCTGATACGCTGACCAGGCATAAGCGAACTGTACCCTATAGTAACATGAACGGTGCTCTCCACTAATCTAAGGTTTTATTTTCCCGATTGCATGCATAAATCGTCCTTTAATAGTTGTTTCGTGTATCTATACACAGAAGTGAGCTACCGTATTTAACTAAAAATGAATAGAAATAATTGGTAAGTAAACTCTGCTTGAGGGAGATTCCCTCAAGGGCGCCGAGAATGAGACAGACATGGAATGTTTTAAGAGGCTATAGATGAATAGATATGAGAAGTCTCACAGAAAATGAAAATTTGAAAACAATTACGAAAATGTGAGCAAAACCCACATCTCTGTAATAATTGTATCACGAATAGCCCGTCGCTTGGTTCCATTACTTCAAGGATTCCTTACATTAGATAAATTGCAGGCACAATTTTTGGGAGTAGTAATTCATCCAGTGCGGTTTACCTCATCTCTCATCTTGCTTGCTGGGAATTGCCTTCCATATGCACCCCAAACAGTCTGTGGAAGAGATTAATGTCGGCCTACCGTCAAATTCAACTTGTGCATCCAAGCGGGTGAATGCGAATAGAGCGCACTCGTCTCCGTTTCACTCAACTTGTATTTTTTTTCTATTCCTTTTATGATCCAATAAGTTTTGTATCTTAACCCAATGGAATTATATCAATGTTCATCATAAACCTAGTATAAGCTATTTTCCTATCATGTAATGCACGAACTCAACTGTAACTCGTCCGTAGACAGTGAGATATCGCTTCTATCAGTGGCTCTATCTCACATATTTACGAATACAATTATACTCCACTACCTCTGTCTTTAGTGATGGGCCCAAAACTGGTCAAATTGTATCACAGGTCTGCCACCTGGTGGAAATCACATGAAGCAAAATGACTTGTTTTCTGATATAGGGAGGGCAGAAGCATCCATAAGATATCACCAGCGGGACATTTTTACCCTACAAATCCAATCGGAGTGGACTGGCTCAATGGCGAATCAATGGCAAGTAGCAATGAGAATGAAAGTCGCGGTATGGGAAATAATTTTAATAATCTTAAACTTTTCTCTGCGTTGTGTTAGTGTTTAAACAATCGTTGAAGTAGGCCTAAGTCAAAATACGTTGAGAAACGTTAATGCCCCAGTCACTAGCGTGGAAAATGTGTTTTCCCGTGTCCGCACAACTATATTCTTCTTCATATTTTAACACGCGGTCATGTGCGAGAAAACGCGGAGTAAATGTATGTCGGAATGCATATATAAACGAACGTAGACAGAACATAGAAAAAACGTGGTATCAAAATTATTTTTATATCTAAGAATCTGTATTGCATGAATGAATGTTGTAAAACGTCATAGAAGCGTGAATAAGTACTGACAACCTTCGAGAAACATGATAGAACATAAAGCAAAATAAATAGAAACGTTCACAATCCGCAGCCTAGGCCTATATATATGGTGTGCCAACAGTCTCAAATACAAATAAGAATTTATGCAAGTGTGACTGGATTGCGTAGTGAAAAGTAAACGCGAAGAAATTGCGTACTGGATCCCCCAAAATTGTGTTCGTTGTAATACGTAGAATAAACGTGGCAGTTATATGTATGTGTGACTGGGGCCTAAGAGGCGTTAAGGCCCCAGTCACACTGGTGTAAAATCCGGTGTTTTCCGTGTGCGCACATTTACATTCATTCATGTATTTTGAAAGATATAAAAATGCATGGTGATACGCGGGAAAACATGGAGATGTTATCTATCGTATGCAAAGACCCCAGTAAAAATGTATAGAGCCTCCAGAGGTTACTAAACTCCCGATTATCGCCCGGGTAAAGCAAAGTTCCGCTCCAGATAGACTTGGCACACTACGACAACATGAACCACAGTTTTCTGGTTTATAACTGGAGAAACTGAATATAATTTCGGATTTCTATGTAGAAATAGCTGAAATTTCCATTTCTGGCATCAGAGTTTCAATTTATGGATTTCTGAAAGCTGTTAAACTGCATTAATTCTGGGTTACGGGTCACGGGTCTATCACCATATAACGTCGGTAATCAGCGAAAACCGGAACTTGCAAAAGAGACTGGATTACGGGATACCTCAATAGGGTCTATGGGGACCCAGTAAACCACGACCCATAATATGATTCCTGTCAGATATCATAACTGTGATATATGGATTCAAATCTGTGGTATACAGCCCCAAAACCCTGGTATATGGGAATATAGTCCCTTTGTGCTATAGAGCAAAAAAATAGTCCCTATTGTTATACCTTTTAATATGGCAATTACTGGTTTTAATTTTTTTCGAAAAGATGGATAATAAATGAAACAAATGATGGTTAAGGCCTTTCTCCACTGTGCAACTGGGGGAGCTTGCCATCCGGTACCTCCAGTCTCAGACTGGAGGTACTGGCTTGGCATACCGCATGTAGGCCTACCTCAGATCGCAATGTAACATCGATTCTGTGTGGAGACTACCCCGCCTGTGACTGCGATTTCAGGTACATAGGGTATGCCCAGTCTGAGACTGGGCATACCAAATATCATACATGTTTGATATTTGAAAACGCTTGCGATCCGGGGTACATGCAATACCTCCAGTCTCAGACTGGGTGTACAGGGTACGCCCAGTCTCAGACTGGAGGGAAACTTGCTGTCTCCACTGTGCATTTTGCCGAGTTGCGATCCTGGAGGTACGCCCAGACTCAGACTGCACGTACCTATGTACCTAGAATCGCACAGTGGAGACAGACTAATTTTATTCTGTTTTTGTTCTATTTTTGGCAGCCATTTTGGATTTTGGCTTCTAATTCGAAATTCCCACATTTCCCAGAGGTTGGACCCAGATAGAATGAAAGTGCCGAAAAAACTGTCCTAGAAACAACTCTCAAAAATCGGTAGGCTCAAAATCATTATGGGGCTGATGAAATGACCCCCTACTATTAACAGTAGGTTTAGCTTTAGTATCAATAGTGACCGTAATGTAATTATTTCGAGTGTTCAGAGTCAATTGCTTGATGTTATGTTACTTTTGTAATATTTACTTTTGTTGATTAAAGTAATGCATTTCAGTTCATGTACTGCACATGTAGCACACCTGTTTACCATGTCTTCAACCTGTTTGCTGATCAGTGTTCACCAAACTCTTCTTATAGGGTGTGCTCTGCACTTGGCTATTCCAAGGTGACTGTGATGTATGTATTGAGAATATCACAGAGTGCTTTCTAACAGGTCCTCGCTCCAGATAGAGGTTAAGGCCTAACCGTTTGGACTGCCACCCCCAGCGTTTGAACCATCCCCTGTCTTCGTTTGGACTGACCCCCCGATAGGGTATATAAGGAAGCAGATTTCAACTCACACTTCACTTGGAACCCAGACACCGTGGCGTCAACATCTCCATGCTACTCAGCATTACTACCACTGCAGTGTCAGGCTTGAGACACCATAGGACTCTATGCTACAGAGGCCTTTACTGAGGATTGGGCTTCTCCATAAGCTACTATCACCCCAGCACTGGAGGAAAAGACACTGATGACTGCTACCACTACTTGGATCATCTATATCCACAAGTCAAGGAGACATTGAACAATAACTGAAAGTGATAGACTGTGAGTACTGCTTAGACCAAGAGGACTTATATCATATGTACACTACAGAAGTGTATATGATTTTGTATGTTGATGAGAATTGTTATGTAACTGTATACTTTGTTATAATATATGTTATTAATACATATCTGTGTATGGTTATCTGTCTTCTTCATTTAGTATAGAAGATATTCTGAATTCTCTTTTCTTGTCACTGGGTTAGCTAGTCTATAGGATTAGGCCTTAGCTACTGTACGTGACAGAAATTGGGGGCTTGTCCGGGATATGAAAAACTGTCTCTTGATGATAAGTACAAAAAATTGAAATGTCTAAGTACCAAGCTTTTCTACAGTCACCCTCTGTGGAGGAACTAGAACAGTTCAGAAGGGATGAATTGTTAACAAAAGCTAGGGAGTTAGAACTTGATGTGAAAAGGTCTAGCCGAAAAGCTGAACTGAAAAGAGCTATTGTTGAAATATTGGTTGATGATGAGTTATTACCAGAAGATGTTTTACATGAATCGGATTTTAGTGGTCCCTTAGAAGCAGGTCGTAAAGAGGTTTTAGAGAGAGAGATAAAACTCAAACAACTAGAAGTAGAACATGCTCGACTTCAGGCTGAAAGGGAAAGAGAAAAAGAGCTTGCTCAGATTCAGGTTGAAAAAGAGCTTGCTCAGATTCAGGCTGAAAAAGAGCTTGCTCAGATTCAGGCTGAAAAAGAGCTTGCTCAGGTTCAGGCTGAAAAAGAGCTTGCTCAAGTCCAGGCTGAAAAAGAGCTTGCTCAGATTCAGGCTGAGAAAGGGCTTGCTCAAGTCCAGGCTGAAAAAGAGAGAGAGCTTGCTCAGATTCAGGCTTAGAGCTTAGGCTTAAAGAAATGGAGCTACAGCTTGCTGCTGAGAGGACAAACCAACGGAACATTTGTGATGTTAGTAAAGATGTACGGCTAGTGCCATCATTCAATGAAAATGAGGTTGACAAGTACTTTCAACATTTTGAGAAGGTTGCCCAAAGCATGAAATGGCCAAAAGAGAAGTGGGCACTGATGTTACAGAGTGTTTTGAGGGGTAAAGCTCAGGAAGCTTATTCGGCACTATCTTTGAATGACAGTCTAGATTATGAAAAGGTCGAAGCTGCTGTTCTCAAGGCTTATGAACTGGTACCAGAGGCATATCGTCAGAAGTTTAGGAGTTACAGTAAACAAGATAATCAAACCTATGTAGAGTTTGCTCATGAAAAGAAAGTGTACTTTGACAGGTGGTGCAAATCTATGGAAGTGGAGGATAGTTTTGATAAACTCAGACAACTGTGCCTTGTTGAAGAATTTAAGCGTTGCACATACAATGATCTCAAGACTTATCTCGATGAAAAGAAAGTAATGTCCTTGCATGCAGGGATGTCAGTTCTCCTTGTTTCGGAGGAAATCAGTGTTTTCATTTTTTTAATGTGAAATCCCTTTTCCTTGTGTAAAATGAACATAACAACTAATAAATACTTAAACACCCATATCCCTCCATTCCCCACTGAACCTAGCCAGAGACTCATGTTATGATACAATTCTTTACCTCAACTCCTTGCATCCCCACATACTGGACCTTGCCCACAGCCCCTCAGCCCCTTTCAGTGACCGACTCCGACACGTTTTCCAGGGTACTCTCAGTGTGAACCCTCAGTGTAAACCCTCTCAGCAGAAACCACAGAAACCACAGAAGGATACCAGGCTCTGAACGCCATAGGTTAATATTCGCTGGTGCCTGCCTGTTCTTCAGGGCACAAACTAAGGCACAAGATCTATGCTCGGAGAGTGTGATCTGCACTTCGATGTGCCTGTTAATCTTGACACTCTACAGGCGGAATTTTCACAATCTTTTGCTTTTGATAATCATATTTTCTTAAATAAGTTGTATTTGAACCAATTGTATATTTCATAATGATATATTTATAGTATTATCAATGTAAGATCGGAAACAAATCAAATGAGCGAAAATAAGTGCAAAATATTTTTTTTTATTTTTTTTTTTTTTTTTTATATTTTTTTATTGAAACATCATAGTTTATCTTACACCAATCCAGTTATGTATCTTCTTGTATCAATTCACTGATGTCCAATAGCTCAGGTTGGGACTTCAACTATACAATTAGTTGATTTTCATAGTCCTACCATACACTTCTTCTGTCGTACATGGGTATTATCTAGTATACATATAACTGAGTAAAGCAAGATAAAGTAAACTAATATCGTATAAGGTACTCAATAGGTCACTATTCCGATTTGTTATAGCACAGTGAAAATAAATAAAGTCACAAACATTTCCACAGGCTTAACGACAAAATTTGAGCATAACCATCATAATACGTTGGGTGAGATATCCTTAAACGAGCAAAACGAGAGAGCCAGGATCCCAGTAGGCATATACATACCGGGAAAAAGAGAACAAACAAGCAAAAAACAAAAACAAACAAGAAAAAAGGGTGCAGTAATCTACAAGTGCTCAAGGCTGTTCCAGAGTTTCGTTTTCGTTAATGACTTGAAAGCTTTATATGTCTCTGTGTTCCTAACCAGTGCTGGTTGTTGATTCCATAGATTTCCACCACTAAAATGTAACGAATTCATGTATGCAGTACAGTTGGGCTTAAAAACAGTCAGAACTGGGGCATTAAACAGTCTAGTTTGTCTTTTTCTATAGTCTAAGAACATTGGGTCCCTGGATCTCTTATACATAAAATTCATTAAGTGAGAGCTCCTCCTTTCAACCAAGTATGGAATACCTGCCCATTTGTGTAAATTTCTAATAGATGTGTACCTCGGAGTCTTCAGACATATCTTTAAACATCTGTTTTGCAATAGCTGTAAGGTAGAAAGATACTTTGCAGGGCTTTTATTAAAAAGTACATCGCCATAGTCAAAATGTGGTAAGATAACTGTTTTATAAATATTAATAGCAGCCTTTTTAGAAAGATATGAACGCATTTTAGATAGTTGATAAATTCTATAGCTTACGGTTCTCTTAATATGAGAAATATGATGTCTATAATCTAAGTTAGTATCGAGATGGACTCCAAGGTACTTATACGAAAATACCTTTGCTAATTGCACATTATCAATTGACACATTCAAATCATTTCGGATATTTCCTCTATTAAAGTTAAAGTACATACATTTCGTTTTTTTTATATTAATAGATAACTTATTCTGCTGGCACCAGGTATGTAACATATCAAGATCCATTTGTAAATACATATAAAGATCAGGCTGGGAGTTCCCGTGCATATACAGAACAGTATCGTCAGCGTATAGCAATAGCCTCGAATTGTTTATAACTTTTGACAAATCATTAATATAAATTAGGAAAAGGAGGGGACCCAAAATCGAGCCCTGTGGGACACCTGTCTTAATATTTCTATAGTCGGAGATTATATCATTAGTACTCACACACTGCCTTCTCCCACCCAAGTAATTTCTAAACCAATCCAAAAGCTTTCCCTGAATACCATAATTTCTAAGTTTTAATAGTAAAATTTCGTGATTAACCGTATCAAAAGCTTTCATAAAATCAATATAAATCGCTAATGTATTTTTCCCTAAATTTCTGTTAATTAAAATATCATCCGTAAGTTTTCCAACTGCTTCAACACTAGAATGCCCAGGCCTAAAACCAAATTGATTCGGGGTTAAAATTTCATTATTGTCCAGATATTTCATAAGTCTCGAGTGTATTATTTTCTCCATAACCTTACTTACAATAGGTAGTAATGATATAGGTCTTAGGTTACCACACGAAAATGGGTCCCCTCCCTTCGGGATCGGCCGAATCACTGCGGTCTTCCAGGCAACAGGGATGTCAGCATTTTCAAAAACACATGAGAACAAATTAACAAATATAGCTGGGACAAACATCAAGGTATCTCTGAAAACTCTGGCATTGATTCCCTCTAACATCGATTGTTTGTTTATTTTTAGCTCTCTCGCAATGCTCACAATATCCTCAGTAGAGACCCTAACACCATCAAGTGCTGAGTCTCGTTGTTCTTCATATGGTTTCCAGGGAAGGAACATGTCCCCTGCTAATTTTTCCCCAATTTCATTAAAAAAACTATTAATATAATTTGGAATGTTCTCTCTTGATATAAAGTCTAAATTATTTTCTTTTAGTCTAATTTCTTCCTGTTTCCGTTCCGTCCCTGGAAGAATCCTATCAATAATTCTCCAAAATTTCCTATGGTCGTTTTTATTAATCTCTAATTGATCTATTGTATAGGTCTGTCTCGCTTTCTTCACCATAAAGTTTGCTCTATTACGTGCCTCCCTCGCATTCTGCCAATCAATAGGTGATTTTGTTCTCTTTGCACGTTTCAATAATGTATTTTTATCTCTGATGACTTCAATAACCTCCCTCGTTAACCAAGGTTCGTCGTCAATTTTGACAGTGAATTTCCTGTATTTACAATCCTTATCTAGAAAACCATTTATAACCCCTAAAATATAAAGCCATTTCTCATCTGCTGTTTTTAACCGGAAGAGATTCTCCCAATCATGATTTTTTAAATGGGTCTCATATAGGGCGGAATCATATTTGATATATGACCTACCATTTACAATTTTCTTATTTTTCTTGATTAATTGGGATTTTTTTATCAAATAAATCATTTGGTGGTCACTATAGGTATCTACTAGCACACCCGAATCTAGAATATTTTTTGTATTAGTGAAAATTAGGTCTATGGTCGAATCATTTTCCGAAAATCTAGTAATGTCACTTATACATTGTCTTAGGCCTAATTGGCATAGTTCTTCTAAAAGGAAACATACATCTTGGTTTCTATTATCCCTTATATTGATATTAAAATCCCCCAGTAAGATAATCTCCGCTGAGGTTGTGTCTTCAATTATTTTAATAGTGTTTTCCACTATAGATACGAATTCTCTGATATTCCCCTTGTTAGGCCTATATATATTTCCAATAATTAGTTCTTTCGCAAGTCCTTTGGACAGTTGAACGAAGTGAATCTCAATATCTTTGGTGCTAGCGTTTAAGTGAGAAAATTTAATATGATCATAGTTATATTCGTCCCTTATATACATACAAAGTCCCCCCCCTATTTTAGGCTTCTTATCGTTAATATTATCCCTCCAGGTTCTATCCCATCTAATCTGATTATATGATTTGAGTTGATAATCAAGGTGGGAGTCGTCCTCTACCAGCCATGTTTCCGAAAAGGTTAATACATCCCATAGACAATCTTTATTGTGCAAGATTATCGATTCATATTTAGAGCGGAGGCTACGTACATTCGCATGGTTAATTTTGAAACCCTTATGCTTAGTAACATTTGATAATTCTTTTAATATAGACATTCAGAATTTATATTCCAGTGAAGATCTACTTTAAACCAGCAATACCATAGGTAAACCATAGATCCATCTAAGTCATTAGCGACAATAGGACAAAGTACATAGCAGTGACAAGTACAAGTACCATACAAAAATATAAAGAAAAGAGGGATAATATCGGCCAACTCGGCCATCATCCAACTATGTTCAGTTGGTATTTCTAAAACAAAGAAAAGAAAATAAATTGTTTGTGTATGCGCGGGGCCGCGAGGAAACCATAATAGTCAGTAAGGTACCTAGTCTATGATCCATTTCGGCAGGTCATGCCAGTTGAATATCGGGGACAAAACAATCATAACATCGTCAGACAGTGGAATCAGGGGTCATTACTATATTTAGCAATCGGCTACGGGCCGTCTCTAACCCTTTGCAGTAGCTCACCCAACCTGTTTACTTTTAGGGTTTCTTTTGAAAATTTGTTGATCTCTCCCATATGTAATCCACACCCCCAGTAATCATCCTTTGTTGCTTCGAATAGTTTTTTTCCTTTTGTTTGGGATAAAATATCCCGTAGTTCGTCATTTTGCGCGAATTTATCCTGGAGAATCTGCAGCATACAATCGTCCCGGGCATCTGTCCATGCTTGCGATTTAGGCAATTTCTTGGCGAGATATAAGGCTTCCATTGGTTCCGTGGTTTTGAGTATTTGCTTGGCGATATCATTTGATCCACACATCATAGCTGCCTCATGTTGGTAATATTGTTCCGCAGAGTGGAAAACTTTGTCGTTTTTCACAATCTTTGTCGGGAAGAGGTTCGAAAGGGGTGCATGGGAGCCTTGAAAGAAAATCCCTTGCTGGTTTTCAATCGTCTTGATCCCTGCAATCGATAGTCCTTTGGGCAGTTGATTTATCTGGCTGTAGTCAAACCTTTTTCCTTCAATGATGATATTAATCCCACGAACCTGGCAATTGATGTTCCTTTTCCTGGCCACAGCTTGAATAGCACGAAGATCTTTATTTATCCTTTTTTCTTCAATGGATAAATCGTCCGAAATATTTACCCTTTTCCATCTTTGGATCCCCCGTAGGCGGCTGATGTTTTTATATATCAGGGCTTTGGCATTTGCACTTATAAGTGTGACAACAATCGATCGAGCCCGGCTTTGTTGTGGTCGGCCTCTTCTATAAATGGATTCGATGATTGCGTCACTCCCATCGAGACCAATATCGTTCAATAGTTGGCTAAACCTGTCTCGCAGGTTCTCGTCCACCTCTTCCTTCAACCCGTCAATAACCAACACTTTTCGCTTTTGGAGATTTTCCAACTTAAGTGTACGGTCATCCATGGTGGCCACCACCTGCGTTGTATCGTCTGCAATTTGTTGGAGGAGAGCAATGTCATTTTCCTGGGTTATTACCGATGTTTCAATATCATCTAGTTTGTCCACCGTTTTGTCATAGTTTGTTTTCAGAGTTGCTAAGATATCCGCAGTATCCTTTTGTAACTTATCCGCATTATCCATTCTTGTTGCAAGCTTATCCAAGAGTGCAGAAGATTTATTTACGGTAGATTCACATAGTGCAAGTCTGCTTTCCACTTCATTCAGTCTGCCTATAATGTCACGGTTGGATGCGTCTGTACCTAGCTTCGCAGTTGCCGGCATCGTGGGCGATATAGGGCAAGTCTCGAGGGCTGATTCCGATGCAGGTAAATCCGCCTTCTTTTCAGGCCCAGACTTCGTTGAAGTTTTCCTTCTCGTGGGTTTAGACCTCCCCATTCGTGTCAGAAGGTTTACATATAAGTAATAGTCCAGAAAAAGTGGTACCAAAATACCCGTAAATGCACTTAATCCAGTAATTTTCCTCACACGGCACACACACGCGTCCACAGTCGTTCACTCAGCCATGTCCATCTCCCTCAGCCATGTATATATCGATTCAAATAGTGTTCATTATTGACCACAGAGGGCAGCACTTCAATGTGAATATTGTCAAACACTACACTGGTCACCAGAGCAAACGCTTGCTTTTGAAACGCCACATATGGATGATAGATTTATATGTAGGCTCAGATGTTTATTTATATGTGTGTATATAATATATATATATTTTTTATATTTTTTTTATATTTTTTATATATGTATACATATATATTTTTTAAAAAAAGGGGTCAAGTATTAATTTTTTTTTCATTTTTGTTTTCTTTAGGAAGTGTTTCGAAGTGATAATGTTATTTGTCTTTAATATATTTAAGGTGTTTTTGGTGTTTAAACCCTGTATTGCTAGGGAAAATATTTCCTTGTTTTTTTCTGACTCCAACTGACATCCCTGTGCATGAAATGTCCACTCTTGCTGATGATTATGCCATAACCCATAAGACTAGTGTTCAACAAAAGAAGAGTGCGCCTCAAGGGAGCAATTCTAGTCTTGGAGCAAAAGGTGGTGATAGCAAAGATCTGAAATCTAGTGTGAAGCCAAAAGGTGAGTACTCAGGAAGGAGTTCAGGTCTAAAATGTCATTACTGTCACAAACTGGGTCACATTATGTCTGAGTGTTGGGCACTGAAAAAGAAGAAAGCTGAGCCGAAGCCAAATGCATTCATAACATCCAAAAAGTCAGAGTGTGTTATTGTGCCATTTGTTACAGATAAGGTAACTGATGTCAGAGAAGAATACAAACCATTTGTACTTAAAGGTAATGTGTCTCTAGGTAGTGACACTGCAGATTATGTCCCCATTCGTATCTTGAGAGATACTGGGGCATCTCAATCCATGGTTTTAGAAAATGCTTTGCCTTTCAGTTCAAGTTCAGCCACTGGTGAATATGTCATTATTCGTGGTGTTGAGTGTGGTTTCATGAGTGTACCTCTTCACACAATCAGACTAGAGTCTGATTTGGTATCAGGGTCTGTTGAAGTTGCAGTAAAATCTGAACTGCCAGTTGACGGTGTATCAATGTTGCTAGGAAATGATCTAGCAGGGGAAAAAGTCTTTGTAGAACCAAAGATGGTTCTTGAGCCAGTCACTTTGTCATCAGAAGATGATGTCATTGATGAGGAGATAGGTGTGCTGTGACTAGGGCTCAGGCTAAAGAGTTAAGCCAAAAGCATTCTGTGGATGTTGAGACTGAGGATGATATCATTGATTTGTCTCTGACATTTATCAACTCAAAGGATGAACACCTTATAGGTCATTCTTTTGTCGGTTCTCAACCAGGGTCAAGTCAAAATGATGACAAGACTAACTTGAGTAATGAAGTCCCTCTTGGCAGGAGTAAGTTAATTACTGAACAAAGGCAAGATCCTGAGATCTCATTGCTTACCCGCCATGCGCTTTCAGAAGAAGAGCTTGACAAAGTCTCCACAGGGTACTTCTTTAAAGATCGTGTTCTCATGAGAAAATGGAGACCACCAGATGTCCCAGCATCAGAGGACTGGTCTATTGTTTACCAAATTGTGCTTCCTAGGGCTTATCGCTCTGAGGTTCTTAATGTAGCACATGAACTACCCATGGGTGGTCATTTGTGTGTTAACAAGACATCCGAAAAGATCATGAGGCACTTCTATTGGCCTAAGATGAGGCAATATGTTGCCCAATTTTGTAGAACCTGTCACACATGTCAAATGGTTGGGAAACCTAATCAAAAGATCCCTGTTGCTCCATTACGGCCCATTCCCGCAGTAGGAGAAGCATTCAGCCATGTCATTGACTGTGTAGGTCCTCTGCCCAAAACTCGATCTGGTAATCAGTACTTGCTCACAATAATGTGTGCTTCTACAAGATTTCTTGAGGCTATACCACTCAGAAATATCTCTGCCCCAAAGATAGTCAAAGCTTTGATTAATTTCTTCTCACTGGTTGGCCTTCCACAAGAGATTCAGTCTGATCAAGGCTCAAACTTCATGTCTGGCTTGTTCCAACAAGTAGTTCATGAACTGGGTATAAAGCAGGTTAAGTCCAGTGCTTACCATCCAGAGTCTCAAGGTGCATTGGAAAGATTCCACTGCACCCTCAAGAACATGATGAGAACTTACTGCTTTGAGAATGAGAAAGATTGGGATGAAGGTATTGGTATGTTATTGTTCGCTGCTCGAGAGTCTGTTCAAGAATCATTGGGGTTCAGTCCTTTTGAGCTGGTCTTTGGTCATACAGTACGAGGTCCATTGAAGGTATTGAAGGAACATTGGTTAGGAGATAACCCTGAAAACAACAATGTCTTGGATTATGTTTCCAAAGTTAGAACCAGGCTAGTTCGTGTTTGTGAGTTAGCACGTGAAAACCTAAAAGAAGCCCAAAGAAAGATGAAGGACCAATTTGATAAGAAATCCCAAGAGCGTGAATTCTCTGTGGGAGACAAGGTGCTGGTGTTACTACCCATTACTGGGCATACACTCAAGGCTCGTTACCATGGTCCTTATGAGGTAGTCAAAAGAATTGGTGAGGTGAACTATGTTGTCAAAACTCCTGACCGAAGACGATCTACTCAGTTGTGTCATATCAACATGTTGAAGCCTTACTATAACAGAGAAAGTTCCAACAGTGTCAAGACAGTTGGGTGCATGAATGCACTGAGTAATGAGGAAGAAACAACTGATTTTGTACCTATAGACTACAGTGTAAAACTGAACAACTCAAATGTTCTTGCAAATCTAGATGCCAAGTTAGGGCACCTGCCTCCAGTACAGAAATAGGAATTGAGCATATTGCTCAGAGAGTATAAGGAAGTCTTTCCTGATGTTACTAGTCAAACTGATATTACCATCCATGACGTAGATGTGGGAGAAGCTCTCCCTATCGAACAACATCCTTACAGAGTGAGCCCACACAAGGCTGAGAAAATGAGCAAAGAGGTATCTTACATGTTAGAGAATAACATCATTGAGCCAAGCAACAGTGACTGGTCATCTCCTTGTAAACTTGTACCCAAGCCAGATGGTTCTGTTAGATTTTGCACTGATTTTCGCAAAGTAAATGATCTCAGCAAGACAGACTCATATCCTATTCCAAGAATAGATGACTGCCTAGACAAAATTGGCAAAGCCAAGTATATCACCAAGTGTGACTTACTCAAGGGTTACTGGGCTGTTCCTTTGAGTAACAGATCAAAGCGAGTGTCTGCTTTTGTTACTCCTGATGGCTTGTATCAATACAAAGTGATGCCATTTGGTATGAAGAATGCTCCAGCAACTTTTCAAAGAATGATGAACCAGTGTTTGAAAGGTATGCCAGGCGTGGAGGTGTATGTTGATGATATTGTGGTTTACAGTGACACCTGGGAAGATCATTTGTGTAGGCTGCAATCTGTGTTAGAGAGGCTCAAACAAGCAAACCTTACTGTAAACCTGACAAAAAGTGAGTTTGGACAGGCAAAGGTGATTTATCTTGGACATGTTGTTGGTCTAGGTCAGGTTGCACCAGTTGAAGCCAAAATCAAGAGTATTGTTGAATATCAAGTTCCAGCAAACAAGAGAAGTTTGATGAGATTTCTTGGCATGGCTGGATATTACAGGAAGTTCTGTAAGAATTTTGCTGACATAACTGCTCCACTGACAAACTTGTTAAAGAAAAAGAAAAACTTCATTTGGTCTAAAGAATGTGATGATGCTTTTGATAAAGTGAAATCTATTTTGTGTTCTGGACCTGTTCTGATGGCTCCAGACTTTGGCAAGCAGTTTGTTTTGATGGTTGATGCAAGTGACCATGGGGTAGGTGCAGTGCTACTGCAGAACAATGACAATGGTGTTCAGCACCCTGTATGCTACTTTTCAAAGAAGTTCACTTGTCACCAAAAGAACTATTCGACTGTTGAAAAGGAAACTTTGGCATTAGTGTTGGCCTTACAACACTTCAGTGTTTATGTGTCTTCCCCTGCAGATCCTGTACTTGGGTATACAGATCACAACCCCCTGACATTCTTGCAGAAGATGAAAAACAAAAACAGGCGATTGTTGAACTGGAGTTTGCTGTTGCAAGAATACAATCTTGAGATTTTTCATGTACGAGGTGTAGACAATGTCTGTGCTGATGCATTGTCACGAGCTTCTTAAATGCTATCTTTGATTATGTACATACTATGATTTCAAGTGTTATTACCCAAAGATGGTAAAAGGTACTAAATGTGATTTTGACAAAAGGTAAATGTATGTTGCAGAATGCCATATATTACATTGTATAACATATTTCTTGATGTATGTTTTTTTTTGTTTAAGGAGGGAGGTGTGATGTATGTATTAAGAATATCACAGGGTGCTTCCTAACAGGTCATGGTCCAGATAGAGGTTAAGGCCTAACCGTTTGGACTGCCACCCCCAGCGTTTGAACCATCCCCTGTCTTCGTTTGGACTGACCCCCCGATAGGGTATATAAGGAAGCAGATTTCAACTCACACTTCACTTGGAACCCAGACACCATGGCGTCAACATCTCCATGCTACTCAGCATTACTACCACTGCAGTGTCAGGCTTGAGACACCATAGGACTCTATGCTACAGAGGCCTTTACTGAGGATTGGGCTTCTCCATAAGCTACTATCAACCCAGCACTGGAGGAAAAGACACTGATGACTGCTACCACTACTTGGATCATCTATATCCACAAGTCAAGGAGACATTGAACAATAACTGAAAGTGATAGACTGTGAGTACTGCTTAGACCAAGAGGACTTATATCATATGTACACTACAGAAGTGTATATATGATTTTGTATGTTGATGAGAATTGTTATGTAACTGTATACTTTGTTATGATATATGTTATTAATACATATCTGTGTATGGTTATCTGTCTTCTTCATTTAGTATAGAAGATATTCTGAATTCTCTTTTCTTGTCACTGGGTTAGCTAGTCTATAGGATTTTTTTCCGAAAAATTGGGACAAATTTCCATACCCACCACCCCCACCAGGGAACAGGGCAGGACCAAACCAACATCTACCTCCAAATTTTTCCAAGGAAAAAGGTTTGAGAAAATATATGACCACAGCCTCTTCACCCAGAGCGACTAAAAGTATGACCAAGTTTGGTAGGTCCATACACTGACTTTGGTAAGCATGGATACCAACTCGGAAAAATAAAAACTCCGCATTGCTCTATCCAACCCCCAGCTAAATAAGCCTGACGAGATCTCACGATCGAAACTGCTGATGTAGGGAACCACAAGAACTAATGAGGTTCCTTTTTTGTAGCACCAAACTCTCACTAGGTAGGACTAAACTTCTGGAAGGAACAGTAGTCCATACTTATAGAGGTGACTGTAAACCCCCACCAGTACAGGGACCAGACTGATCACCACCCCTAGAGGGCAGCACAGACACCCCTGACAGGGTGCCTGTACCATGCCAACTGAGGGAGTAAGAGAGCCACCGATTGGGGGACACTCACGCCACTCCAATCACTAACAGGGATTTGACCACATGATCAGATCACCCAACCGGTGCCAAGCTTACAGACAGGACCCAGAGATATTCCCACTATATAAGGTGGAGCAAACCCAAACCTGGTCATACATCAGCAGTCGCTTGAGCTGTACGCCACGTCAACACAACATTCAGTCTATAGGATTAGGCCTTAGCTACTGTACGTGACAGTGACCTTGGTGAATCTGATCAAGGACCTCGAGTTGTAGTGTTTGTGAGATCACTAGATGGTCGTTGTACAGAAGTATGTTGTTGTGCAAGGTCAAGTGTTGTCTCTTGTCCCAGTAAGGGTGCAGTAGAGGTTATTGAGGAATAAATGCTGGCCAACCTGCTTTGCAGTACTTCTTGACCTCTGTGCATATGGTGTCTGCATCCTGGGCTTTGCAGATTTCAATGAGGTGTGCCTCTGAGGCAGGCAAGTTCTTCACGGTGAATGTAGAGTAATCTTCAATTTCATTGATTACAATGATTTATTCTGCCGTTGCCGTCCCACGGGTGCGCATGACAGGGCATCGGCTGTGATGTGGCACTTGCCTGTTACATGTATGACTGTAGGGCTGAATCTCATGAGTCTGAGGTGGAATCTCAAAATGTATGGTGGCATCTTTGAGAGATCAGTTGTTGAGAGAAGTGTGACCAAGGGCTTGTGATCCATATCTAGAATAAACGACATGCCTAATATGTAGTTAGCAAATTTCTCACAGGCCCAGTGTCTTGGGGCTGACGAGTATGTCCTTGATTGCCTCAAAGGATCGTTGTTGAGGTTTGTCCCATACCCATTATCTGTCTTTCTTGAGAAGTAGAGGGTCATTGTGATTGATCAACCCCGGGATGAACTTTGCCATTTGGTTGACCATACCATCAAAGTGTTGTAGCTCTGTCAGGTTTCTGGGCTGTGGGAACTTTCTGATTACCTTTGTCTTGTTTAGAGAATTCACACTTGTCATTAAGTGTGAGCCCTGCATCTTGTAGCAGCTGGAGTACTCTATAGAGTCGGTCATCATGATCATCCTGGTCTTTGCTGTAGATCAAGATGTTATCCATGTGACCTATGATTCCTTCTTGATAACCTTTTATATTGATCATAGATTGCTGGAAAAGTTCTGATGCTGAATATAGCCTGAATGGAAGGTGGTTGAAGCAATGACCTCCAAGTGGCATTATGAATGTTTTTGTTTTTTTTGTTTGTTGGTTTGATTTAACGTCCAGTTAACCAGTAGAGGTTCTCACCAGACTTACTCAAGGTTCTTTTACACCACATGGGTGGTGTTCAAATCTATGTGATGAATTCAGATAGAGATCCCACCCCTACACATTTACCGAGGTGAGAGTTCTTTTACTTCCCACACCACATAGACATGGTATGAGAAGGATGGCCTTTGATTTAGCAGTAAATCTACCACTGCTGGGGGTGGGACTCGAACCCACAAAGGTTTACAACCTTAGGGTTACAAGTCCGGTGCTCTAACCACTGAGCTAACTCCCCACCCCCCATTATGAATGTGGTGTATGACTTGGACTCCTTATCAAATGGAATCTTCCAGAATCCAAAGTTGGCGTCCAACTGGGAGAATACAGTTGCTCCACAGGGTTTTGCCAGGTTTTCATTGACTGTTGCCATGGGGTACTTTTCCCGGAGTACTGCTTTGTTGAGCGGAGTGTAGTCAACGCAGATTCTGTCTTTACCGTTTGGTTTCAGGGCAAAAACCATGCCCGAGCACCATGGTGAGTGTTCAGTTACTGGAGAGATGACTCCTTGTTTCTCCATTGAGCGCAGTTCTTCTTTCACCTTGTCTAGGAGGGGTGCAGCTACTGGTTGTGGTGTGTCTAGTCTCAAAGAGATTGCATCGTCGCGAAGAGCTATGTGATATGAGGTCCCTCAGGTGCCCCAGCCCTTTGAAAAGTTTGGGATACTCTTTCTTTTCTTTCATTGACCGATCTGTTTGAGAGGCATACAGAAGCGTAGTGTCCCTCTTTGCTGCATTTGTTACAGGTCATGTTAAGAGCCTTGTAGTACTTTTGTGGATGTGAAGGCTTTGCCCCACACCATTTGCATGGCAGATTCACGCTTCTGCTACTGGTTGGATGTTGTTTTTGGGGAATCTTCCTTGAAGACTTCTTTTGTATGTACTCAACTTCTTTCAGCATGATAGTTAGTTGATTAGCGACGCCATTACTCAAATCTCTGACTTTTAGTGCATCCACCACTCGTGCGAGGTTTGGGACTGGTCGTTTGCGAATGAGATGATCGCGGCATTCAATGTCTGTGGTACCAACTATCATTGATCTCTTATGAGGCCGTCTTTGAGGGTGCCAAATTCGCAAAGTGCTGCCATCCGACGTAGACGTGTGTAGTAGGCTTCAACTTCCTCATCTGGCTTTTGGGTGGCGATGTTGAATTTGAAACGTTCAAACACAACATGTTTTTGAGGGACAAAGTATCTTTTCAGTTCGGCGAGAATTCGTCCATGGTTTCTTTTGTCTCTCTAATTATCTGCCACATTGTGTGTGGTATCCATTGGAGTAGAAAGAGGAATTTAATAAGTAGCCATTTTGTCCCTATTTGAATAGTGTTGCTCTGTAATTTTATGTATTGTGAAGTTGTAGCCAGTGCTAATTTCCGCTTTCCATATACTACTTAAACGGAAATTTGAGCAGGGGTTTGTTTAGCACTGTTTTTTTTTTATCATACAAACATCTCTCAGATTACCTGAGTTTTTCAGATGCTGTTGCTGGCTTACAATCTGATTCCTGGTAAACATAACAGTAAAATCAAAAGACATTAACAGCCAAATGGCTGAATACATAGGTGAGAGGTAATAATGATAATGTAGTATGTCGAATATAGGCAGATAGTTCACTGTAAACACAGATAGTCACTGTGAACTGTTTTTTGTGTACGTCACCACTATAGATTTCAATAGTTCAACTCTTGAATGCCTCGATGTCCGTCTGTTCCTGGACTGTGGAAGGGAGAGCGTCCCATAGTCTAGCACCCCGATAGTATGGGAACTTGAGCACAAAATTACTTCTAGTTTGTGCAGCACTGAAGCGTATTTTACAGGCAGCTCTAGTAGTTCTTGATGGCCGATCTAGCTAGGATTCATTGTAGCGATTTTTGTACATGTGAACCAGTAATAACTTCTTTCGTCTTTTACAAAGTGGGTCTAGTTTACTTTCACTCTCGAGGTCGCTAAGTCTAGTATATCTGTTAAACATGTTTAGCATAACCCTTAGCCCTCGATAATACAACCTTTCCAGAACAATCTGATCTTTCTTTTTAAAGCTCAAATGAAAGAGCAATACTCAAACTGAGGTAATACATTTGATAGAAAAACAAGTCTAGCAGCATGAGCAGTTAAGCAGTGCTGTAGCTTACCAAATTTGAAAATCTGACTGCTTATATTTTTAACCATTTGATTAATGTGTACTGACTAAGAAAGAGAACTATCTAAAATCATACCTAAATATTTGTAATGTTCACACAATGTAAAATTGTTGCCATACAGGTTAACAATTAGAGGGGGAGCATTTTTCAACTTTTGAGTAGTTCCAAACCACATTATTTTTGTTTTGGCGACATTTACTGTTAACCCGTTTGCAGCACACTATTGACCCAGAGCAGAAACATCTTCTTGCAGCTTATAAACAATAGTTTGGGGGTCTGACCCTGAAACAAACAGCACAAGATCATTGGCATATTGGATGAATTGTGTAAAAGTCATTTATAAATAATACAAACAATAAAGGGCCAAGCACGGAGCTCTGGGGGACTCCATATCTGACCTCTGTGGGGTCTGAAGACATGCCATTAACAAACACAAATTGCTTAGATAGCTTCTTAGCCAATTTACGATATTACCCGGAAGTTTTAGAATTTTCAAAAGTTTAAACAGAAGTAGATCGTGGTGTATGTTGTCGACGGCCTTTCGAAAATCCATGTAGCATATAGTTCCTTTACCATGCAAAAAATGGCATCATTTGTACTCCGGCCAGGTCGAAAACCATACTGTTGGTCTACCAAAATGTTTGCGTTTTGCATTAGTTCATAAACTACATGATTGGGAGATTTGATGTCAATTCAAACTCAAACTGATTGGACAAATCTAAAAGTGTGACAACACTAAAAATATCAATCATAAGCAAGATTTCATGGTATTTTATCTTTCTGATTAGCATACATTAGTTTATATTCAGTAGAATCAAGAAACTAGAGGTGTTATGACTCAGCTTCAAAAGATGACAGATGAATGTTTACTTTTAAACCTAAAACTATTATCATCTAATAATATCATTCCCAAAGTGGTCCAGAGGTTGCCACCACAGTAATTAAAAAAAATATATCGATGTTATTTACACATCTTACTGTGAAAACTACTAAGATACACTACATTGATAGGAACTATACTATCTTGGGTAGTACTACATCGCCCGTAAAAAGGCGGGGAGGGAACATCTTAAAATCCTAAGATTGTAAAGAGTCCATCATTGCAGAGACAGGTTTTGCGTTGCGATAAACTGGAGCGGTGCAGTGTGGCTGGTTCTTTTATGTGATGACGACACACTTAGGAGATAGTTCTGAGAAGCCCCGATAGGTGGGATCATGGATAATATCGTCCGAATTATTATACAATTTTTAATTATCTCCAATTAGGATCTCTGGAAATTGTTATGAATCATTTAAAGGAATGATGTGAACCACGCAAAATGTGAAGGAAACGAAGTCGAAGGAAATATTTATAATTGAAAGTTTATTATCTCAAAGGTTTGTACTGAAAAGGGTGTCCTAAATACCTCTGGTCTCAAATGTGTGAGGTTACCATGCAGCTGAGACTAGTTCGCAGCAAGCAGTTCTACAAAATAGCAAGTTACCTCGAGATACATTCAGTTAATTTGATAATCCTATGATCTTCGTTGAAACATGTAAAGAGCAGTTCCCAGGACAGACATCATTTGAGGCCCCACAACGGTACACTAGCGCTCGTATACTACTATGTGTCAACCCCTTGTGTATTATGGACGCCTATCCACAAAACCATCAACAGTATAGTGGGTGTCTTTGAGGGCATATGATTTAAGGGTCATTCCACCAGAAAATGTACTTTTGGTGAAAATCATACCTTTTGGGGGTTAATGGGCTATAATTTCATTATAAATGAATCTTTTAATTTTTTTTTTCTGTGCAAAGAAAACACCCTGTCCTTTCAGAAAATCATTACTTTTATTGGTCTATCTGCATTTTTTTTTAATCTGTGGACTTTCAAAGTGAGAAATTAGCAAAAAAGTGCATGTCCTTTTGATATCTCTAAAGTTTAGCACTATTTCTTTTGTGGAAACTATTAATATATATTCCCTAATTGATTTATTTCCTGAAGTTATGTAAATCGGCTGTTGTTTAGTAGTATTTTCCCTTATTTCTAAGGCTCTGCAAACTTTTTAGGTGTATTTCAATGAAAAGTGTGCTTTTTCAGCAAATGCAATAGCTTATATTTGGCATAGCCTGATGACAATATATTTTAATGGTATACTTCCCAAACATGCACTTAAAACTCTGGACATACATCAATTTTTCACATATGTATATGATTTTAGGCCAACTGCAACAGGTTTTTTTCCCCAGCCGAATTACAAAAAAAAATCGATTTTACACAATTGATATCACGGATGTGATGAGTTGCATTTAGCACTCTCCACTTCTCCATATTGGTGCTAACTTGGTACAAAACTTACTGAATAATGTGGCCATAGGGTCTGTAGTGTAAGAGTAATAAAATGCTTCCAAAGTGCCTTCACTATGCGAGAACAGGGAAAGTAATTTTGGAGGAATCACGTCCGTGATATTTATCACGTCTGAGAGATCAATCGAAGGCGGGAAAGCTGATCACAAGAACCGGATGTTATCCCTTTTAACTGCGCATGTGCCTCCACTCCGGCGGTTCAGGGGCTTGAGGAGACATCCAGCTCGTGTGAGTAGTCCAGATTTCTTCGATGCTAGCATTATTTTTCCATCCCGGACATGATTTTCTGTGTTAATAGTGATAACTTGGAGTTTGTGATTTTTCTTGAAAGGTTGACAAGTATTTACCAAAAGTTTGTGGTTTAAATAAAAGAGCAGATTGATGTGTTCCCAATATGGCCACTACTGGAAGGGTTGGGGGTATTTTCAATGTCTTAGTGAATTTTTCAAAAAAATTTGTTTAGCCATATCACGTCCGACATGGAAATTCTTCTTTTGATTGATCTATGAGAAAATGTGCAAAGAGGTGCAGAATATATATATATTACGATCTATTCCCAATGACAAAATGTATGTTTAAAAGACTGCATAGTATCTGGACTCAGGTTGTACACCTATCATGTGGTAATAGCCATCACGGACGTGATATGGGTGAAGTATTTTGACCGAATTGACTAGGAACTATGTTTGAATGAGCTTAAATTACAAGAATACAGTAACGAAAGATATTCATTATGTGTACCAAGTGTCATTTCATAAGTCTAGGGAGAAAAAGTGAAGAAATTCCACATGTAAATATATTTTTTTCATACATTTTTGTAGCCGCCGTCACGTCCGATATATATATGTCGGACGTGACGCCCAGTTTGGTTTCGTCTCATAACAAGTATGAAAATGAGGGTAAGGATCATCTGTTTTGTTTTTTCTCAATGTTTGCCTATTGTACTCCATATCTAATCGAAAATTGAAATGATTATGAGATTGAGCTACTACCTATAGTGGTTTATTTTCATGTCGGACGTGATGCATGATTTTTCAAAACCATACCTGAACCATAAGACTTGGACAAACCTTGGATAAAATCACCTGGAATACTGAAGATGGTTATATTCTATGGTATGATGAAAAAAAAAATCAATTTGAGGAAATCTTTTTTTGACATTTTTGGCAAAAATCTGGTTTTGGTAATATTTTTGTTCTAATGGCCATCATATTAAGTTTGTGGGCAAACTATCTATTCTAATTATAAGTCTGAACAATAGTCATACAAAGAACACAACTTTTGAAAACAAATGTACCTTTTGAATGTTATCTAGGTAGTTTGCTAATTTTTTTGTTTTCTCTTTTTTCAGTTTTAGGGCTATCCATAAAGTATGTACGCACAATATCTCAAATTTTCAACCCTACCAACCCCCCCTACCTTATTTTTTTTTTCACAATAAAACACAGAAGTAGCCTATGCATAAACTTTAACCACCCTACCCCCCCTTTTTTCAACTTGTCTATAACATCAGACTATGCTTGGCATACTTGGTACAAACTTTATGTCTTACAAAAAATAAAATATATTTCTCTATCATCAACTTTTGTATGAGTGTTTTTTTATATGTCAGACGTGACAGCAATAATATATCCAATTTTTGCAACCTCACCAAAAGTACATTTTCTGGTGGAATGACCCTAAAGGCTCTGTTCCATATAGCCGAATTGACCCACAACTAACCCACAACTCACTACATCCTAATTTTATTTTTAGCCGACTGGTGTGTGTCTGACCCACATCTGATGCACGTTGTTAGAATGGAGGAGGTCCCACCAGCACTGTAGCATATCGGGCCTGGGACTGTATTGTCTCTGTAGTGCGTCGGCCCATCTGGGTGGGGGGTCCAGATGTTGACCAGCCCCGTCCCCTTTGATTGCAGCGGTACTGGCCTCTGTGTGCGGTGTGTTGTGACTTAATCGCCGGTGTCACTGAGGGGCGTCGCGTGGCATATCTTTCGCGCCATCGGGCCCTCTCATCCATTGCTCCGACTTATGGCGCAACACCCTATCAACCTCAGTGACATCCGCCTACCAACACATGTATATCCCAGTCCAGATGTACTCCAGTGTAAGTCTGAAAAAACAGATATTTCCTGGCCAAACAGCTGCAGTCCTCACACCGTCTTCTCTATGTATATTCAATCTAGTTATTACCTCCATTATATTTCCGACCACTTTCACTTCCACTTTCACCTCCAATAAATAGATAGTAAATACTAATAATTTTATGAATTCTAAATGGTCTTTATGAATTTTAAATGGTCTTTCATGTTCAGTGGATTGCTCTACATCACTATATTAATATACTACGGACTTTTCTCTAGCAAGTTCGACTACTTCTTAGGTTGACACTATACTTTTGTTTTAAAATATGTACCAACATTTTAATTATTAATGTTATATATGTTGCATATATACACTGACATATTATTTGCGCACGTGCTCAGAGATCCTCCCGCCTCATTCAAAGGGACTCTGGGTCATTAGCTAGGTCAGTCCCGTCTACCGCCCTAGTACGGTTATGCAACATAGTACAATGAGGGGTGTGTGCTTCGCGGGAGAGACCCCACCACATGACCGGTTCACCAGACGACCGGATACCTGGTTCCCGCCACTCGGGCCTCTTCAATCGCACACGTGTTTGCGGGCCATTTTCATTTTCCCGCCACTATTCATGATAACCTATATAGAATCACGGTCTCCAAATCACAAATCACAAGTCATTCTGTTATTGGAAAGGACACATTGCAACATCGGACCATCGGATGAAAATGCCTCCCAAATCAAAACGCCTTGGGACTACACGCCCAGGATCAGCGCGTGCCCGGGGGGGAACTCGCGGTCGGCGGGGGAGAGGCGCGGCCCCACCCACCTCCACGTGCGATTCCATGAAAGAAGTTGATTCAACTTCTGCCAAAGTTAGTGTGGCTACTGCTACACCTTCTACACCTTCTCCGGGAAACAGTGGAGAAAGTGCCAAGGACATTTTTCAGAAGCTGGAGAACGTTTCTTCTAAAGAACAGGTTTGCAAAATTTATTCTGTAAACATCCCAGCTCATCATGCTGTAGAGGGAGAGGGAGTTGTTATAACTCTTGCGGATCAGGCAGTGGCCCCCCTAGTCGGTGAGGATTCCGATTCCCAGTCGACCGCTGATTCTGCTGATGTTCCATTTGACTACCCGGAACATCACGGTCCTCCTTCACCAAAAAGTGTGGAACAGTCGCCCAGGAAAAAAAAAGGGTCTCAGTCGGGGGAGGAGGATGTGGAGGAGGAGGATCAGGCCAAGGACCATGGGGAACATCAGGGTTGTATTCCTCCCACACAAAGCTCATCCTCCCGAGTGGAGGATACCGATGAGTCTGAAGCAGATGGTGAGGACGGTGTTGGAACATCTGAGGCTGCACGTTCTGAAAGGGAGTTGTGTCGCCTGTGGGAGGCACATCCACAGTTGTACGATCTCTCCAATCCAGAGTACCGGGACCCCCAAATCCGGCGCCGTATCCAATCGAAAATGGCCTCCAAACTCGGGATATCACGTAAGTAACATTTTCAATTGTTTTGTTAAAGGCATTTTCCATAGTTATTGATGTTCTGTATCAGTGCATATTTGTGTAGTGGTCATAGGATGTACACCCGGTGTACATTTGTCTATTCTACATGTATCACATTTATATAAATTCAAATATTATTCACCGGCCTATGTGGAACCAATACGGAATAAAATGTGTGGAAATTTGTGGAATGTAATTATCTGGAAATAATACAGATTTTGGAATTACTTAATACTAACTGTAACACCTAGAAAAGAAATTAAAAATCCCTATGAATGTAGTTTTTGGGTGGTCATGTAATATATACATACCCTCTATTTGTAACGCTACCGTTTCATGGGCCATAACACCTTACTTAAGAGAAATACTTTGTTTTGCAGCTGAGGATCTACGTCGTAAAATGGCCTCTCTGCGCACACGATTCCAGAAAATATCTGCCATACCGCCTTCTGGAAGTGGTGCGCGCAAGCTGACAACACGTGCACAACATCCCTGTTGGCCTTCCTTAAAAACCATGTAAAGACGGGGAGCGGCCGCTCCAACTACAAATCCCAACATGTGGGAAGAGTAAGTAATACTTCAAATATTGTGTTGTACTATAACTTGTAACACACCATTTATCCCATACAATATTGAGTATTATTTATGTGGCATTAGTTCAATATCATATCGTTATTAAATCTTGGTTAGTACACACCAAGTATTCGGTAAATATACTCGTGAACCACAAAGGAATAATAGCTCCACAAAATAATGGTGGTGGGACATATTTATCACCTTGGTATGGAATACCATAAGTATGCTATTTTCTCTGATTTCTTTTAATATAATCACCTTTTAAAAACGAACATTTCATATTGTGTGAACATGGAAAAGGCTGGCAAATTTAATATATTAATGTTGATACATCTTTCAAATGTTGCCTATACTTACAGATGATTGTATACTAGTTTCTTTTCATATAAACTAAAATAGAATCACCTTTGTATTTTCCAGCAAGAAGTGCAAGAGCCACATGTTGAATGTGGTGCGTCTACTGGTGCTGGTCAGGTGGACGATGATGGGCTGCCATCACCCATCAAGAATCATTCCCCAGGCAGGCAGCGTGTGGGACACCCAGCAAGCGACCCTCTCCACCATGTACACCCAGACATGCACAACTTATTGGGGAAACCGTGCGTAGATCACCGCGCATTGCTCATAGTTCAAAGCAACGCACTGTTATACACGATGACAGTGCATCAAACCAGAGTGGCTCTACAGGTGTTGGTACGCACACCAGTGCCAAGCGCGGTCCCAAGGCTCGGAAGAGCTTGGCAGCTGAGGGAAATTTGGGTGGTACACCGGCAGGCAGAAAGAGTGCTGCAGCAGCAGACACTTCTTATTCTACCGAGTTCCCTGACCCCCCACTCCCCACACGCAAAGACACTCGTCGAGGACGGCAACGCGAAAAAGACAACAAGGACAGTGAAATTGTGGAATTGATGCAAAAAAGTAGTGGCCAAATAGGGGACATAGCCACTGCCATGGTTGAAACCGTGTCCACTCTTAAACATGAAAAACCGAAAACCCGTGACACACAGACTTGTTTCTGTGAAACAGTGAAGACAGTCATGGATGGTATGTCCAAACCTACAATGCTACGCTTCATGGGAGAGGTTTTCTCCCTTATAAACCAGTATACTTCTGAATAATTTATTCACTTATAACTCCTGGTATGCCTGGTTTAGTTGGTAATCGCACCATCGTGCTGAACTCTGCACTCCCATATTATTTTTTTCCCAAATGCCGGTACATTACTCGGTAAAAAACATGGAAATTTATTTGTCATCTTCAATAAAAAATAAATACGGGTGTGAATACCTGCACTTGTAACTTTATCCACGCATTAATAAAATTGCCATACCGTAAGAAATGTATCTCTTTCGTTTTCTCAATTTTTATATTGTCCATTGTATAGGAAATAACGACTCCCACCTGCATGCGGTAATAATATATTATAAATATCATCGATAATGGAACTTATATCTTGCAAGTCTAATTACACATATAAGCCAAGATGTGCAAATTTCGTATAGGAAGTGTAACATTTATTTCAAATAGAAGTACAAATATCTGTCATAACTAACTCAGCATAAGTGTCATCTTCATGTCGTGTGGTATATTAAACAATTAAGGTTTCCATAATAATCCGCTAGAGACCGCCACTGTAGTATTGATCTCATTAACATAATATCGAAACGAGGCTTTGACCTACTTTTCACTGTGACTTACCGGTGAACCATTGGAGCGTGAAGATGTCGCAAAAAAACGAAAACCAATTCGCCAAGTTATGGGCGGTGGAGGAATTACTCTACAAAAAGACTGATCCAGCATATCACAAATGTTCTCTACGTTCGCAAGCGATCCAGAGAATCGCCAAAACAGTTGGGGAAACAGGTGGGTTCATTAATAATCGATCGATACTTTTTGTGCTATATTGATGTCTGTAAAAAAATTCCAATATGGCGACTGTCCGAAAATTCCCCGGAAGTTTTTTGTCTGATATTGGGTGATTTGACTGAGGGATAAGCTTCTCTTTCTAGTAAAGCTTAAGCACTACTGCCTACTCCTCCTGTTATGTAACGAGAATGGCAAAAGTTTGAATCTTTTTTCCCCGCGGAGATGCCGGAGACACAGATTCGTGTGTGGTTAACTACTACTAGATGGCTAGGAGTGTAATTTGTCACAAAGTGTTACACAGTTGGGGGGGGGGGGGGTTTCTGCGATGAACCGATGGCGCGATTAGAAAAAATCAATGTAATGATTTTGAATGGGGTTATTAAAATATTTTTGTGGTTTTCATTTCTCAGTTGAGGTGGTAAAGCACCGAATGACATCGTACAGAACCACATATCAGCGGGCGGCCCGACAAGGGGCACAAACAGAGAGGGAGGAGGAAATATTTAAGAAATTCAGCTTCCTCAGTCAACACACGAAAGACGGCCTTTCGGGGGAGTGCAGTGGAGGGCGGACCGGTGGACTGTGGGGGGCGAAAGGTGGAGTGTCGGCAGGGTGCAGCGGAGTGTCGGCGGGGTGCAGCGGAGTGTCGGCGGGGTGCAGTGGCAGCGGCTGGGGGTTTAGCAATGGCGGAAGTACATCGGAAGAAACAATATCAGTGGTAAGCAGCACTAAAGAAATATTATAAGATTTATTCCGCCAATTACAATACTTTGAAAAAAAGGGCTAACATCGTTATAGTACAAATAATTTCCAAACTTGCGAACTTGGACAATCAAAATAGAAATTTTACTTGCATACCCTTCACAGAACAATTTATAACCATTGCTGCAGTTTTCTACAGTGTTGGGCCATCGGATAATCGCATCGCGTAACGCCATTTTATTCTGTAAATGCTATGTCTGAAAAAAACTGTGATACATACTGAGGGACACAACAGCATTCGAGTTAAAACCGTTTATTTCAAACCAAATATTTAACAGTGCTTGAACATAAAGAAATGAATATAGTTTGCGTGAATTAATTAGTTGAATGAGAGGAGATTGCAATTTCGTCTTTTCTTTTAAAAGGAGAGGGATGACCAGAGTAACGACAATTTGTCCGACCCGGAGTGGCAACCGGAGGAAATCGTGGAAAGGGTGGCGGGTGCGGTGGGCCCAAGACGTGGTCCAAAAAGGGGTGTGAAAAGGGGAGCCGAAGAAGCACCTCCTCCCCCGGAGAAGAGACACACCTTTGACGGGGGCGCACCAGCCCCCATCATCCACCAGCAAATTTCAGAGAAAAGAAAAATCAGACCTCCCCCCAAAATAAGACACGCCTCGACTGGTTGGTAACAACACTTATAATTTTCCCACATGTTAAGCCATACGGTGCTGCCAATGTACGGACCCAACCCCAACACACCACTCCTTCAGCCGTAGACGCAGCGACTTGACATAATACCTGTGGTTGTGCTGACTTCGGCCGCTGTGCAACTCATCCCAGTTATCGTCTCTGCGCCACGTCCCAGCATATTCCCTACGATCCGGCCCCTCCCAATCGATCGTGTTTGGTGGCATGTACTCTGAGGGGGCCCTCACCCGTAGGAAATTATGGAGTGCCACACACCCCAGAATGACTGCCTCAACACCCCGGGGCTCCATATCCTGTTCCCGCTTGAAGATGCGAAACCGCATTGCCAAAATGCCCAAAGCATTTTCTACAATGCGGCGCGCACGACTCAAACGGTAATTGAAGATTCGTTCCTCATAACTCAGATGCGAAGCGGGAAAGGGTTTCATCATATGTTCCCCCAAAGCAAAAGCGTCATCCCCAATAAAAAAATAGGGGAAGTCCTCAGCTGTACCTGGTAGTGGGGAAGACCGTGGGAGGTTCAGCAGATTTTCCTCACTCATTAGGTCATGGTAGAATTGACTCTTTTTCCATAAGGCTGAGTCAGACGACCTTCCCTGTGCCCCCGCATCAACATAGATGAATTTGTAGTCTGCATCTACCACGGCCATTAGGACCACCGAAAAAAAACTTTTGTAGTTGTGGAACAGTGATCCACTCTTGCCGGGACAACGTATACGAATATGTTTTCCATCGACAGCACCGATCACATTGGGAAAGTTCCACTTGCGCTTGAAACCGTTAGCCACTTCCTTCCAGGCAGCAGTAGTTGATGGAGTCTGATAAATCAAATGACAAAACGAAAACCAAACCGTTATAATTATTTGTCTTTTAATCAGCTAAACATCTTCATATCGGGTGCAGCATTGGGTGCAGCATCGTGTGAACCGTCGGCTGGACCATCGGCTGGACCATCGGATTGACCATCGGCCACACCCACCACACCATCAACACACCTGGACCACACATGGACCACACATCAACCACACCTCGACCACACACCACACCTCAACCAAACACACACCACACCTCAATCACACATCAACGACACACCCACCACACCTCAGTCACACATCAACCACACACCACACCTCAACCACACACCACACCTCAACCACACACCACACCTCAACCACACATCAACCACACACCACACCACACCTCAACCACACACACACCACACCTTAGTCACACATCAACCACACTACCACCACACATCAACCACACCTCAACCACACACCACACCTCAACCACACACCACACCTCAACCACACATCAACCACACACCACACCACACCTCAACCACACACACACCACACCTTAGTCACACATCAACCACACTACCACCACACATCAACCACACCTCAACCACACACCACACCTCAACCACACACCACACCTCAACCACACACCACACCTCAACCACACATCAACCACACACCACACCACACCTCAACCACACACACACCACACCTTAGTCACACATCAACCACACTACCACCACACATCAACCACACCTCAACCACACATCAACCACACTACCACCACACATCAACCACACCTCAACCACACCTCAACCCCACACACACCACACATCAACCACACCTCAACCACACACCCAGCACACCTCAACCATACCTCAACCACATTATCACCACACACACACCACACACCCACCACACATCAACCTCACCTCAACCACACCTCAACCACACATACACCATCCACAAATCCAACATACATAGCATAAAGAACACCCGGCACTGGGACCCCGGACTTGTACTGTACCGACCGATGGTCCACCCGATGTTCCCCATGATGCTACGATGGTTCATGCTTCATACGATTGAGCGATAACACGATTTACCTACCGACTGACTTAGCTTGTTATATATGATGAACCTTGTCACCCCTTTCGACTAGGTAGAAACACTGGATTATGTGGGAACCTAATAAGTCCTATGAAGCCAGGCCAGGACTTTGTTATATTTTTAAAATACTAATTGTGTGTAGTTAAATGTGTGTGTAAGGGGCCAAAGATTGTATATTCACTAACCGATAGGAATTCCTCGCGTAGAACGTTGAATATGACCGTGCAAGTTTCGCGTATGATAGGCAGTACCGTGCTCCTCCCCACCAAGTAAGCCTGGTGTAGTGTCTTCACAGAATCGCCTGCCGAAACAAAAATAAATTATTCGTTATTTACAGGAATAATAATTATCCACACCAATTGACCAAAATAGTACAAACTATGTAGTAGCCTAGTAGAAAACAAAAACATTAAAGTGCCCTTAAGTTTGTGCTTGTGAAAATAGTGCTCAGTGCTTTGTGGCTAGTGATATAACGGAAAATATCATACCGAGGGCTAGATACCGGATGGTGAGCGACAGTCGTTCTTCCACCGTTATCGATCGCCGGAAATGGGTGTTGCGTCTGTGTAGATGTGGCCGAACCATCTCTAGAAGTTCCATATACACCGCAACAGGCATGCGCAGAGTGGACTGGAATTCACAAGGAAGACCAAGCTGCAATGTACAAAATTTATTTAACTAAATAATACTGTGCATATCAAGAAGGGCATGTGATGGGGGTAGGAGGTTATAACATTCTGCACAAAGAAGAGCCTAGAGAGTACAAAGGGAGACCATTAATATTGAAAATATCTATATATTGTCTGCCGAAGAAGAGGTAAATTATATCCATTATAAACCAAAAAAAACAAAAAAGTCAGCTCCAAACCGTGTGTTGGGGACATAAAGTAATTACAGTGTTGTGTTGGGGAATACAGTGAAAACAATTTAGAGTAGAAGAGATTGAAGTACAAGGCTTACCCGAATAAATTCCACTTCAAGCTTGGGCAAAGTGTTGCGCTGGCTTTCCTCTGTCCTATCCTCTAGGAACGGTTGCATCCATACGCTGTGCCGACGTCTCCTGTGTTTTTTATGATGCCTATACCCCAGGATGAGAGAGTTGTGTACACCCGCCAAGGCCACCAGTAGTGTACCAACGGCTAAAACCTCTAAGATCTCCATGGTGTGGTCCTCCATTTTGACCACGTGCTTCTACCACGTGCTTCCAGCCGGTACACTCACCAGCCTTGAAAACTGAGCGCTACTGCGTGCGATTGACCCAGTTAGAGCAGGGTGCATCCGCCGCATCGGGGGTGTGACTGGAGGAGGGTATGACCTACATCGGGTGGAAGGTTGTGAGCGAGAGCTGGAGGGAGTTGGGAGGGGGTTGGTTGTTAGGCAGTGGAAGCGCATCCCTACTAGTGAATGAGCACACCAGTCTAGTCACCCGATGCCTTACCACTTAGGAGCGGACGGTGACTGGACCATGTCGGCTATATGGAACATACTACCAGTCTATGTACACACTAGGCCCAGACCACCTTCAGCCGGGAGTCAGCGGACACACACCAGTTAGGCTCCAGTACCAGTCAAGTCCCACCCCAGCCCGACTCCAGTACAAGATCGTGAGTAAAATTGGCTATATGGAACAGAGCCTTTAAGGTGCAACTTCATGTTGATTTTTTCAGAATCTTTTCGAACTGCTCTTTGTCTGATTTTTCAGCCAACGAAAAACAAAAAAAAAGATCACATGATCACCTGAACCAATCACGGTTAAGTTCTGTAGAGGAAAAATGAATTAATTAACGCCTGGGCAGCCTAATACATACAGTCACTTACTCGTTGGTCGTGAAGCCGCCTAGTTGCACACCCACAACTTCTTGTTGACGTACTTGCAGAATGGAGCATTCTGATTGGTTGAAAGACCGGAAAGACCGTAATTAGTATTATTGTCAAGTGGTTCATACATTAATCTAATTTGGGAGGTTGAATACACTAAAATTTGCATATATTGCACCATCATGGAAATGGAGTTTTCTGATTGGTCGGTAAACTGGAAGTAGTATCTTGGTCAATATACATTAACTTTGTGCATACATTAACCTAGAAAGGGGGCATCACTAAAGAAATAGATCATGAACTAGTTTTAAATTCAAAATGGTGGCACAGAACCGGAGGGTTTTGATTTGTTGAAACCAATATGGTGGTATAACCATATGGGTTGGTTTACATGTTGCTTAGCAATCAATTCAAGATGGTGGTGTAAATAGGTTGGGGTTTGTTTACATGTTGCTTAGCAATGAGTGCTTGACCTACTTTTTAAAAACCAAGATGGCAGCAAAAATATCATGATGTTTGGACTATGTGGGCTAGTTTACATGTTGCGTAGCAATGAAATCAAGATGGCGGTGTAAATAGGTTGAGGTTTGTTTATATGTTGCTTAGCTATGAGTGGTCTTTATTCATCAGTTAGTAGTGTAATCAGCAGTGTTGCATAAATGGGTGGTGGTCGACGGGAAGTAGCGGAGACTGCTGTCTACTTTGGAGGCACAAGCGGTACTTATACACCCCTTACCAAGGCTTGCATCACACTGTTGCTATTTATAGCTGCAATGATGTCATGGTTATTTATGTAAAGTGCAGACGCAAGGAACACACTGGGAACATGCCGGCCTGGCTGATATGTCATCGCTAAGTTTGGAAAAGTGCAGACATAAGCCTATTCCCTCACATTACACTCACCCAAGTTGATTATGTAAAATATGCTACACCGTTGAAAATTAAAAAGACGCAACCAATTTGTTTCCATCTTTAATTCCAGTATGTTTGTTTATGTCATCAGTCAACTCCTGCAGGTCTACCATTGTGATCAGTTCAGAAGTCTGTCTGTTAAGGTGGGACTGGCTCCCTGCATATTCTCCATCACTTGCATTGGGGACTGGGTGCGACATGCTTCAATGATGAAATGAATTCAGTGACCACCACAGGTGGTTGTGTAAAGGGATTCCAGCTGTTCACTGTTGTGCTGTCCACTGCCATTTGAAGCCTTGAGTAAAAGGCATGCATGATATATGTTACTAGGGAGAAGACCGTATGGGTCGAAAAAGTAAACAACGCCTTTGTTGTCTATGTAAAACACCACCCAACATTGACCCAGCATGTGATAGGGATGTATGTTACTGAGGAAGCAGGTGTTACATTTTGGGTGAGTCGGTATTTTGTTGCATGGGAATGTTCCTAAAATATACTGCCTGCTGTGAGGATGGTGCTTTAAGATTTGATTGATCTCGATGGTCGTCATAGTGTTCATGTCATGTGGTAGTTGGTGACTGGAAGTCGATCAGTGATGAGTTGAACGAGATTGCCATAGAACAAGTACATCACCACAGAGATGGTGTGGGTGGTGGGAGTCTCAAACATTAGGGAAATATTCAACTTCCCTTGGCGCCCTGTCTGGGGTTAAGTCAAAGGTGAGCAGTGTGCATCCGGCAAGGAACTTTTCCATGGAAATGTTGCAGCTCTGTTTAGTACTGCACAGGCCAGTGTTTTTGAACAGTTGGTGGTATGCTCGGATCACCTTCTTCTGGTTGAAGGCTATCTTATTTTCAAACTTTTGATCGTTGAACTTTATTTCAGCCTCGCTCAGGTTAAAGTGTTCAAAGTTGAAAGGGATTTGGATGATGTTCCCAGAGCAGGCCAACTCCCTCACCAGTCCTAGGACAAGAACTAAGAGGATATGTGTGGTGTCGGTTTGTGTCCAACTGTTCTGTGACCCTGCAGGGAGGGTGTGGTTTGTCACTCTGCTCCTGTTAATTGGGTAGGTGAATGGATCAAATTTCGGATCCATCACAGTTTTATTGTGAACTGCAGCCACCTCATCTTGAATTCGTATATGTGGCAGACTCATTTCTGCATTGGTTATTTTGATGAGGTATCCTGCATCGGCAGTGCTCATCATGTAGAATGCTGTAGGTGCGCATTCACGGACAAACTTGACTTCACAGTGAGACGGGAGCAGTTTGCATTGACCGACCAGATCTAATGTGGGGCGAATGATGGTAGACTGTATTTCAGCAGATCTAGCTTGTGCCCTTCTAGCCACCCATCCTTGATTATCTTCCCGCTCGTTCATGTGACCGCTACTGTCCTTTATCCATTTCAGGCATCCTTTGAGCACTGTGTTCTTCGCCTCTCTGTCGTTTTCCAACAGAGTGCATAGATATGACTTGTATGGGTATTCCTCCCTGTTACCTCTCACTTTTTCCGTTAATTATCTGTTGGACGCTAGAGAATGGTAAATGTGCAATGTTGTTCACCTAAGCCGCATCAAAGTCTCCCGCCAGTGGATGCTGTTGTTTTTTCATCACTTTGTATTCCATGTACAGCAGCGCATTGCTCAGGTTAGTGTACAGAGAGTTGGTTCAAAGGTCGAAAGAAGTGGTGTTGTCTATGAGTGCGTTGTCTGGGTTGTTCACCACAATTTGACTTTTACCACCTTTTCTTGGTAGGAGCTCTTCTACCTTTGGAGGATGAAGGTCATTTGGTCGACTTTGTTCCACCACCATTGTTTAAGTAGGTTTTCAGGGAAAATGACTCGATTTACTTACCGCCTTACTTTGTTCTATAGCACTTGTTTTAAACTTTTTACCGGACATCACATCACCCGAGATACCCATCACGGTCTTCAGTATGACTTATCTAGTGTCTTCCCAGCTGACTTGAATAAAGGAAGAGCACCTCCATCTAAACCGTGACCCTTTTGATGTCTTGACCCAGAGTAGGCTGGTAGCACCTCACCTTGACCAAACTGTGATCAGGTGTAGTAATCTTTTTATTACCCACCCAATACGGAGTCTCCATACTAAGCCTATGGAGACTCCAGATAGCTACTGAGTAGAATACGGACCTCCGGAATCTCCTTGGAGAATACGGCTTTATGGGCCACCTGACGGGCATTATAGGAACTAATTTATATAAACAATTCATGGCGCTTGGGCCGAATTTCTATTTATTTACAAGATTTTTTTTCTAATAATTACTTGAAAAGTGAGTAATAAATACAACATTACCATGATTTCGATCTGTGTGGCCGTATTCTCCTATCACTCGGAATATTACTACGCGTCAACTACACGGAGAATATGGCCACTCAGATCGAAATCATGGTAATATTGTGTATGTATTCACCCAGGGGCACCAGGTAGGGTGTTCAGTAGTAGTGATGGTTGTAAGGCACCATGTTTTTTTTGTTTTATCCTCTAACTGGTTGGAAGGCAAACATGACGTACACCTCTCCATTATCAAATGGTATGGGATGACCAGTGCCGTTTCTTAAATACACAGTTACATCTCTGAAGGTGGATGACTTTAACAGGTGAAATTGAAGGTTTTGGAAGGTCGATGTCGGAGTGAACCACACTAGTTAATCTTGTAAAGCTTCTGGGCTTAGATTAATAAAAGACAAGTAGATTCATCTTCTTGTTAACTGTTGTATTCAAGCATGACCAGATTTCACTTCCTGTAAACGGGCTGTAACTGGTAGCAGTCCGAGACAACTTTTACATATGTTAGTTACAAGAAACGCCACCAGGGCGGTGTGCGCGTATAACACTACATCTCCCTTTGCAAGAGAGTTATCGTTTAGATAATACTATTTCTCAACGTTTTTCATATATGAGATAACTACTATGATATACTAGTAACTCTATAAGTCTCTTATAAGTCAATATGTATATGAAAGTCTCTGTAAGTAAATGGACTGTTCATTGTCTTTGAATATGAAATAATAAGATCAAATGTTCTTTGGTAACTTTAAATGCTTTCTAACTTATAAAGTAATATAATAATTAATCTGAAAGAGAAGAGTCATTAGTATTCTTCTATCAGTCTTTTAGGAGCAGATCTCTGTCGCCTAGATCTTCTCGGTTCCTGATCAGGTACGCTAGGGGTGGCACCTCGATCAGGAGTTGGTGAAGTGACCACTGGATGGGCATCAGTGATCTCCACAGGTTGTGGACGAGTAATAGTTGGTGTAACCACTGTTGTAGTTGTGGCTGGATCACTCTGGTGAACTGGTGGTATATTGGGACCAGGGCCTAGGTTTCTGGTCATCCGTCGATTCCGTCTCACTAGTCCATTTGGTGTTGATATGATATATGACCTAGGGCTCTGTGCTTTGCCAACAACCCTTCCTTCCACTTTCAGGTCTGGAAGCCATGCTCTGTCTCCAGGCGATAACTCATTGGCTTCAGTGGCTCTGTGACGACGATCATAGTTGATACACATTTGTTTCCTATAGTCTCTCCCTCTCCTCCTGACAAGATTGGCATCAGGTGTGCAGGGTCTCAGTTCATCAGGGTGAATTGGAACTCTGGTTTTCAACTTACGCCCGATGTTGAGCTGGGCTGGTGAAAATCCATTTTGCAGAGGTGTATTCCTGTATGAGAGAAGGCCAAGGTATTCATCGTCTGTCTTGTTCAAGATTGCCTTCATGGTTTGAACAGTTCTCTCTACCTCACCATTTGACTGAGGATATCTTGGAGATGATGTAAGGTGTTCAAATTTGTAGTGATCTGCAAAGCGTTTGAACTCTGCTGACGCGAACTGTGGTCCGTTATCACTAAACAGAATATCAGGAATGCCTTGATGGTAGAATATCCTCTTCATTTTAGCGATGGTCTCAGCCGAATCAACATTTTTAGTCACTTGACACACCTCAATGTCTCTTGAGTAATAGTCAATGAGAAGTAGGTATGTCAGCCCTTTATGATAGAAAAAATCGGCTGCCACTCTTGACCAAGGACGTTCAGGGAATTCTGTTCCTTTCATAGGTTCGACCCGTTCTCTCCTATGCTTCTCACAAGTGACACAATTTCTCACTGTCTTCTCAACATCTTTGGTTATTCCAGGCCACCATACTGAGGAGCTGACATTGGCTCTAGTCTTGGTTAGTCCTTGGTGACCATCATGCAGTTTTCGTAAGACATCAACTCTCAGGCTAGCTGGCACAATGAGTTGTCTACCACGTAGTAGTAACCCTTCATGTAGAGAGAGGTTCCCTCTTTCAGTCCAGTATTTCACAAGTGGACCAGATATGTCACGTCTAGCTTCTGGCCATCCATTCTGTCTCATCCTCTTTTAGTGCTTGGCGGATCTCATCTAGACGTTTATCTGATGCTGGAAGGCATACCATGACAGCATTCACATATGCCTCAACTTCATGTTGAAGATCCACTGCTTGCTGATCGCTTCTTGACTCTTCATGTGGTGCCCGCGAGAGAGCATCTGCTGTGGTTAGGAGTTTTCCAGGAACATGACTGATTGTGAAGTCAAATCTCATCAGTCTGAGTCTGAATTGTTGGATCCTGATTGGTAGTTCGTCTATCAATTTGGTTGAGAATAGTGGCACTAACGGCTTATGGTCGGTTTCCACATGAAACTTCATGCCAATGTGGTGGTCGCCGCCTGTCTAGCAGGTTGGATGACCCCAATCCGGAACGCTAGTTCCAGGCAGGATCCCACCCTACGCACTTACGTAGGTTGGTTCGGTTTTCGGTTAGTTTGCACAGACCTATTCACACATATCACAACAACGTCACTTAATAAACAAGGATGTTTATTAATCACTTACTTCCCGGAAAGATCTGGAAGATCTTCCCTACAAGTACAGTACCCTAGCACATAGGTGCTAGGTAACGCTGGATAGGCCAATCCGGAAGATCAGCCTAACCACCAGGAAGGTTACAAGAACCCGCCTGCAAAGTGAGGGCCCAAGGATCCGTTCCGTAGAAGGGACGCGCGAGGACAGCCTGTCGACCTACTGTGAACGCTGAGTATATATACTAAGCGTTACGTAATCCCGGTCTCCACCGCGCCACTCTCGTGTGCGGCGTTGTCCGGAATCACTACACAGTAAGGATCGGCATATCGCGCCACCTTCCGTGAAACAAACGAACACTGCTGGATTCCCGTCCCACTACATTACCCCTCCCAGTTTTTACTAAGGGGTGGAACCAAGGCAGCCATTTTGCTGCTAAGGGACTACCCAATTAAAAATTACAACATATATCCAGCAGTTCTTGGTCTACTCTCTAGCTTCCTGGTGTTCACAAGAATTCACTGATACCAACGTATAAGTGAAAAAGGTGGAATTGTAAGATGGAGAAATTATTAAAAATATGGAAGATATGACATTTAGGAAAGAGGAAACAACATTTGAAGAATGAAGGACTAGCCTCGCTAGCACCTTGAATAAATGTGATATTCACCCATCTTGAGCCGGGGAGCGGGTTCTTGAGCGTTGGGCAGAGAAGACTCGACAGTCGCGGACCTACAGGTGGTCAGCCCGGCCTGTCGAGCACTCTGCCTCCAGCTGATCCGGATCTTGTTGAAGTCCTCTGTTAGCTCCCGGCGAGTGAAGTGTCGTTCTCTTTCTCATCTTAAAGTATCGAGCCCAGCTGGCCCATCGGCGTAGCAGACCTACTACATTCAGCCCGATGCCGACGGGTGCTGGGCTTCCCACTGTTCTTCAAGTTGGAAGACATCCATATGTAGAGAAGGGTTAGCCTCGCTAAACACCTTCCGAGTTGAAAGTTTCCGAATACGGAAATAACGGCCAAAAAGGCAAAACAATTCTCCATCCACCTGGTAAGAGTGTGTGGTATCAGTGTTCTTTCATTTTGACTCCAGCTATACTGGCATATTTTTTTTTCTCGGCTCGAATCGAGTACCAATTAAGGCCCCAATTCTAAGCCGGATTCAGAACTTACGATCACCGACCCAAGGTAGAAACAGCCGGCGTAATCCATCAGATCAGGGGTTACGCCTACTATCTCACTATCGAGTCGATGAACTCAGTTCCGACATAGACCTGGTAAGTCAGATCTGTACCCGAAAGGCACAATCTTCCTTACCTGGTACCACACCACAGGCCGGAGGTTTTCGTGATGGGGGCCTATTACGGGCCTGACCATCGAGAGAACCTTCAGCCGTCTGAAACCAGGGTTGTGCCTTAGGGAAGTCATTTTACTGACTTTCCCCAGCCCCAACCCAGGATCGCTTATTATTGGTTACTCCTAACTTTCCCTCTACCCCTCCCAGCGATCCTTGCGGTTCGCCGAGAAAGTGCAGAATTCTGGCTAGGAGGCCACATTCTGGAAGTAGCTAGGTCGGAAAAAAATTTTCCTCCCCGGGACTTCCCATACCCGTCTGACTTCGGATCCAGGAGAGTTGTTGGCTCTGCCGGTTCTGAGTTTAGACGGCGTCTTCCCGGCTTGTTAGGCACCAGCCGAGTTGGTCATTGTCAACCCCTAAATATCCTCGTCGGAGGATATCCTGAGGTCGAGAAGGTCCGACTGGCTTGGTGCACTAGCCGTCGGTGGAACCGACGTTGCCAGGGCGGTCCTCTCTGGTCGCAGTGGACTCAGCGCAGACGTAGGCTGCAACTGAGACATCAACTGCTGTAGAGAGGTTGGTCCGGTATCTAAAAAGATTCCAGACTCCAACGGGATGATGTTGGCATTCACCCCCAGTGCCCCACTTGGTTCCTCGGGCTGATCTACCGGCTTAGCCCTGGAAGGCTTTGCTGATTTTTCAGCCCGTGTCACGGCGGGAGGCCTCCTCGGCTGTAGGACTTCAGTCTGATCCTGTGGGGTCTGACCGGGTCCTGACAGCGGAGTATCTACACTGACATCCATGGGCTGAGCCGCTATGGATGTAGTGTCCTGTTGGGAAGTTTCTTCCACGGGTGACCATCCCAACATGCCAGCGAGTTGCTGACGTGTCGAGTTTGATTCTTCCGTGGTGAACTGAAGAAATCTTCCCCGGCTCCTTTGACGGGCCAACCACGCTTCCTCAAGGGCTTGCGGGTCGTCACCGATGTCATAGAGCGACATACCCAAGTGCCGAAGACAACGTTCATCTTGGCGATGGGTCTGGGCTTCCGCCCGGGCAAACCTCGACTGGGCCGTGGTTTTCGCAATACGCGCGTCCTCTAAGTCCAACGCGTATTGTTTAGCCAGGCCTTTCGTGGCTTCTCTTACCTCGAATCGGGCTAGGTTCACTAGCTCCTTAATGAGGCCTTCATGGAGAGCACGGCCCTCCAAGGTGCCACCTATATGCGACTCTAGCTGATCCGCCCGTTGGACGTATTCAACCGACATCGCACAGGGAGAAGAAGTCACCTTCGACGCAACGGGTGGTTGTGTCGTTGGTTTCTTCTTTACCTCAACAACCGGGTTGGCTGGTGGAGGGAGTGCCGGAAAGGCCTCTTCTTCCTCAACTTTCCCGGGTGCTTGGGTAACACCTCTGTTGAGTGGGGAAACTCCCGAGAGACTTGAGCTAGGACGAGTCCTAGCTGGTTTTTCTACGGGTCCGCGGGCTTTTGAAGCCGTTTCCTTCACTCATGTCTGAGAGGACTTTCAATCCCCCAGACAACTTTGGCCCTACCTGGTAAGCAGCTTCCACCACGTCAGCGATGGTGTGCTTACCTGGAGCCAATTTCTTTCTGGGCTTCCGACTGGATCGCTCAGAAGTGTCAGTCTCGCTGGACGAGGACGATGACAGCTTCTTGACCCGTCGTTTAGCCTTCGAGGATTTTTGAGACGGTTCCCGGCTAAGGGACCGTTTCTTCCTCGACTCCTTTGACATCTGTCGATGTTTTGACGCGGATAGCATTAGAGTCCCGAACCAGCCAGGATTCTTCTTCCATCCGATCTTAAACAGTCGACCGTCTGTCACACAAGTCTCGGGTTCCGGTTTGCCTCTCTGAGTCTCGGAACCTAAGTCAACGAATCTCTGCCACAGATTCATGACCCGTTCCCGAGCAGCAGCACCAGCAGTCCGGTGTTCCCGGGCAATGTGTCTAACTAGACACGAACGCCTGGAACTGGCACACCCAGCCTGACAAGAACCACCCTTCTTGCCAAGGCACTGTAGCCATGGTCGTTCGGCTAAGTGTACCTCTACGAGGTGCCTAGCGTAACGACCTTCAGTCGCGTAGGTCGGTGACAATTTCTTGTCCCTCCCATGGCAACTCAAGAAGACACAATGATTGCCGTTCCCAAACTTGTGCCATGCGTACGCGATCCGGTCTTTGACCTGATCCTCGTACTTCAGCCGGCTAACTCGGGAAACTCCTTTCACCCGGTCTATGTACCAGGCGTTGGGAGAACCCTCGTCAACTAGCCACTCCTCATCATCTGAGGTTCCATCTAAACCGACACCATCGGGGATGTAATGCCGGTTTCCATGACGGAGATCTTCTAGGCAAGTGTAAGTCTTGCCCAGCAAAGAGGCGGGTATCTGTCTAGCTACCGTTCTCTTCCCAGCCCGCTTTACGCCAGGTTGGAAATCACCGTCATCATTGTCGGGGTTGGATGGGACCAGGGGTTTAGCCTTGTCCATCTCCGTTCCCCAACACTTGACCTCTCTGCCACCCGTGGCACCTGTTGAGGTACTCGGTATAGCGTCAGCCACACTAGGTCCAGCCTGTGCCGCGGGTTTGTCCGAGCCTTTCGACTCAGCCCCCTTCGACTCCTCACGCTTCCCGGTTTGAGGTTTCCCTTTCTCCGAGTCACGTGATTTCGGCTGACCTCCGGTCCTTTCTAGCTCCGCCTCAGCCCGTTTCCGGGCTGCACGACGGAGTCGCTTCCGGTTCTGTTTCGAAAGCTGCGGCTCAGTCTTGTCAGCTTCCCGAGGTTTTGACACCTCAGTCTTACTGACAGACTTCCCCGGCGCGGGTTTAGCCGGTGTTGACACAGGTTTCTCACCTTTGCTGGACGACCCTTTTACAGAGTCGTCCCCAACTGACGAATCAGTCTCCATAGCCGTCTCTGTCCCAGCCTCAGACTTTCCGGGTTTTGCTACCGGACCCGGGGCCAAAAAGGTCCCGGCTTCCGCCAGCTCCACTCCGGGTGGAGTCCAATTTTGGTACATTGACTGTACTATGGCACGCGTTTTGGGATCTGGGATCCCAGCTAGCATTTGTTCCAGGCTCTGGGTTGAAACCTCATGCCTGGAACCCATCTCTTCGGAGGACTTCCTCGGAGAGTGACGACGCGGGCGGGCTCGGCCTCGCCTTGGCATATCACGCTCCGATTCGGAACCTTCGGCCATGAACACATCCGAGTCAGAGGCCTCAGTTTTCACTGAGCTCGTCTTCGGACGGGCACCAGAAGAGCCCTTAGCGGCCGGGGCCGCCTCAGACTTCTTCCCAGTGTGACTTTTTCCCTTTCCGGGTCGTTCATCTCGGGTTTCCCCAAGAAGAACAGAGTCCGCAGACTCGTACCCTTCCAGGTCAAAATCACCATCATCTGACCCGATGAGCAAAGCATCATCGTCCAGATCTGCCCCCCGCTCAGCCGAAGCTGAGGATCCGGGCAGGGGTGAGGGGAGCTCGCGCTCACCCTCCGTAGACGGGGCACGGTCAGCCATGCTGCTACCGCCCGACTCCTGTGGTGCTAGGCACCACTCCGATCACAGAGTGAAGACTACTGAAAAAAAACAGGGTCTTATATACTCCTAAGTGACCTAGATTCACTGTCGTGAACCAATCAACCGTGTCGAGACTGGCTCATCTTGAGCGTCTCAACACCGCATGCGTGAAGAAACCAAAGGTCAGCGTTACGCTCGACTTGATTCGTTCACGCCTTCAATCACCCAGCACAGGTTCCGGAACCCGGGGAAACCCCTTTTCGAGCTCCACCCCGAGTTCTCTGTAGTGTGGGAATTCTTATCGCCGTCGTGTATCTCGCTGATAGTATGGGAGACTTGTCTAATTTCCATGTAAATGGATCAGACCTTTCAGAGCGTTCGGCAATTCTGCAGCCTCTAGAGGGTCCTCGACGGGGTCCCTTAGAGCAACGTCTGGGCTGCGGCACATAACGACTGATTTTAAGGTAACTATTTGATCAACATTCATGTATAATCGACATGTCACTGACTACCAACGATCTACATTTCGTACCATTGCTTCTCGTTGTGTTTTCGACAACCCCGGCACCACTACTCTTTGTAGTTAACCACAGCCCTTGATTTTACTCGAGAGCTGCGGCGGGGTTTTGAGTCTATTTTAGACTCCATTCTACATCTCGAACCATGTTTATTATACACGGCTCGATCTGTAGCAAATTTAGACTTTTCCGTGTCAGGTTTTTCTTCTACCCACACTTCCCTTTTTAGGTTGGCGTAAGTAGGAATCACCTTCCGCGGATGTCCCGGTTTTCGCCGTGTAGGCGAGCACCCACTCGGAACCCCGGTAACCTTTGACCGGGACTTCCCTATCGGGGTCTGCCTCCGCCGTGTTGACGGGGGTTTGACGCCCGGCTTCCTGGCTCTTTGAACCCGGGACATCCCTGGTTTCCCAGTAGGACCCGTGTTCAGTGACACATCTCGCTTTGTAGCAGGGTGTGAAACTTCAAAGTCGGAACATTCACGCTTTCCTTCCCATAGTCGTAAACGAGCTACATGGGATTTATAACGCCTTCTTGACCATTCGTCTTCTATCACTACTGTCATTTCTGACAATAATTGAACAATTCTGAATGGTCCGTCCCAGTTAGGAGCGAGTTTTACATTTACCAACGGAGTGTGGTATCGTACAACCCGGTCTCCTACTCGGAACTTACGTGGTTTAAGATTGACGTCATGTCCAGTCTTTTGCCACTCTGCTGCTTTCGTCAGATTTCGTCTCGCAAGGTAATATCCCTCTACAAAACGTTCTCTGAGTTTTTCGACAAATCCTATGGGACAAGGATCATCCGTAGACATTCCAGGAACCCCATAGACTATGTCCGCGGGCATTACTATTTCCTCGCCAAAGACGAGTAAATTAGGTGAACACCCCGTGCTTGAATGAATGGTCCCATTATATGCGTGAGCTATAAATGGTGCTAATTCATCCCAATTCTTCCGATTTTCATCTACCAGGGTCCGAAGACACTGGATCAATGTCCGGTTGAATCTCTCTACCATACCATCTGATTGGGGACGATATGGATTTGTATGTGTCTTTTTAATCTCGAGTATCCTACACATTTCTTTCCAGATCTGGGATTCAAATTCCCTTCCTTGGTCGGAATGTAGTACGCTCGGAGTTCCAAAAGGCAACATCCAGTTTTTCACTAAAGCTTCCGCACACGTGGCAGCTTTGTGATTTTTCATGGGATAGATCTGCACATATTTTGTGTAATAATCCATCACCACCATCATACAGGTATTTCCTTCCTCTGACTCGTCGATACCAGATATGATATCTAGAGCGATTCTGGCAAACCTGACACCAAACAGTTCCTGTTGTAACGGCATCTTTCCGAGTCCTACCCCGGGTTTGACTTTGCTACATATGGAACATCCAGATATCCATCTTCGAATATCTGCACCCATTCCAGGCCAGTAGTAACGACGCCTTATTCTGGCTACCGTTCTTTTCCGTCCTAGATGAGCTGCACTCCTATGTTCATGACATAGGGTCATTAGTCCGGATCGTAATTCTCGAGGGACCACTAGTTGTAGAGCACGTTTAAGTGGTTGCAATGTGGTTCTCCATCGATATAATACTCCATCACGGACCTCTAGCTCTTTCCATTGACCACATAGATTCCGAAATTCTCGGTTTTCAGGCGAGATCTCGGGTCCTGTTGGCCTATGGAGTCCATTAGCTATCAGTTTAGTTAACTGGAACAAATCTGGGTCAGCCTGTTGACTTTCCTTAATCTGTTCTAGTGTCCACTGATAGTTTAATGGCGGCTTCACTTTCTGGGAACGTAGAGTAGCTATGACTGCTCTATGCTCGCCACAATCCCGGCAATCTGGTCGTCCACATTTCCGCACTGGTCTCCTTGAGAGACAATCCGCATTAATGTGTGACTTTCCAGCCCGGTGTTCAATCTGGCAGTTAGTCAACCCGAATTCGGAGAGAGCTGCCAGCCATCTTCCAATCATTCCCTCGGCGTCTTTAAAGTTAAAGAGCCATTTGAGAGAAGAATGGTCAGTACGTAGGATGAAATCTCCACCTGCTAAGAAGTGTCGATATTTTCTTACATACACCACAACCGCTAAGAGTTCCCTCTTAGTAGTACAGTAGTTCCGCTGACTTTTACTTAAGCTGTTGCTGGCAAAAGCTATTGGAACTTCTATACCATCTTGTATCTGAGACAAAGCCGCTCCAATACTCTCATTACTAGCGTCAGTGTCGAGAATGAACCGACCCTGAGCTAGAGGGTATTTCAATACGGGGGTCTCCGTAAACTTTCGTTTTAGTCCCAGAAAAGCGTGTTCAGCTTCCGGAGTCCATTGGATCTCTTTTTGCTTCCCTGGCTTATCTAGTACTACATACTGTTGCATAGGGTGTGCAATTTCAGAAAAACCCGGGATAAAGTCGCGGTAATACGAACAAAATCCTAGGAAAGACCTTATGTCTTTTATATTCTGGGGGCGTGGCCAATTAGCCACTACCTCCAACTTAGAAGGATCTGCCCGGATTCCATTTCCGGAAACTATCCGTCCTAAGTATTCCACAGATTTGCGAAACAGCTTACATTTTTGAGGTTTGAGTTTCAACCCATAAGATTGAATACGCTCAAATACCTCTCTCAGGTTTTCTAAACATTCAACATAATTCTTTCCGAAGATAATTATGTCGTCTAGATAAACCAAACACTTTTTCCACTGTAGACCCCGCAACATCTGATCCATCATGGATTCGAAAGTTGCAGGAGCGTTACAGAGGCCAAATGGCATTACTACGAACTCGTAAAGCCCTTGATGAGTGGTGAACGCCGTTTTAGACTGATCGCCACTGTTCATCTTTACCTGCCAATATCCAGACTGGAGATCCAGAGTACAAAACCACTGGTTCCCTCTCAGAGAGTCGAGACTCTCATCGATCCGGGGTATTGGGTAGGCATTCTTCCGGGTGATACCATTCAATTTTCTGTAATCAATACAGAATCGGCAAGTACCATCCTTTTTAGTAACCATTACCACTGGACTAGCCCAAGGACTTGCACTGGGGATGATTACTTTCTGGTCCATCATTTTCCCTACTTCCTCTTCTAAAGCTTCCCGTTTTACCGGAGGTAACCGTCGATAAGGAAGGCGGAAAGGTTGATGACCTTCAGTGTCAATCGTGTGTTCTACTCGATCCGTTCTCCCCAAGGGATCTCCAGGTCGAGTAAAGATTGACTCCATCTTTTTCAAAAGAATCCTTAGTTCATGTCGTTCCCCACTGTTTAGTGCGTCTGTCGTCTGAACTAAAGTTTCCAGAGTTTCGTGCAATGGACTCGGAACTGGAAGGGATCCCGTTCCTGTATCGATAGCACTAACCCGCACTTCTTCATAATCATTTCCTATTAAATCCGACCTTTCCAGTTTAGATTGTTCATCTTCCCTCGGTTATTTCGGAAACGGGAATAGGTGTGATTCCCTGTGGACTGGAGTCCACTAGGCCATCCACATGAGCTAGAGTTACCCAGCCCAATGTATCACCCTTCCTTAATTTAATCAACCCGGAGGTATGATTACTTATAGGAATTGATCCTTCTCTGGCACTTCCGATCAGGGTATCCCAGGCCTGTATTCCTTTTTTAGAAAACAGTTCTGGGTCTGGCTCGAAAAGTGCATCTCCACGTGGTAAGTCACCTTCCCCAGCTATCAGGACATTAACCATCTGCTGGGGGGGGATGCCCACATCTTGTCGGACAGAAATCAATGAAGAGATCCGTCGACAACTACATTCCACTTCCATTAACTCAGGAAATTTGAGTCGGAGAGTGCCATCGGGTAGATCTACAGAGCCTCCATAGAGGGTGAGAAAATCTACGCCTAATATTCCACTTTCTTCAATATCACTGAGTATGGGACCCCATACGAATTCAGTGTTACCTATTGAGACTGGAATAATCACACTACCATAGCACCTCATATGAGTACCATTAGCAGCTTTTGCCGAGGCTCCAGGAACATGACATTCCTGCGCAAATCCAAGAGACTGATAGAGTCCGTTGTTTAACACAGAGCGACTAGCACCAGTATCCAACAATAGATCCACTTTCCTTCCTTGAATTCTAGCCGGCACATACCAACGACGTCCTCCCAAAGGGGACGGTTGTCTTATAAACCGTGAGATTCCATCTAAGGTTCCAAGATCCCATCCGCGTTGACAAAGCCATTGCAGACAAGGATGCCCGGGTGAAAGATACTTACTACAAATCGTTGCGACCGTATTTTGTATCTTCCCCTTTTCTGGTAAGTTGGAATTATTTTCCTCCTTATACATCTCACAGGTTTGTGTTCCCTGGCACTTTCCTTCCCGGACCGCAGTGTTGCCACTCGCTACAGTCCTCCTTTGTTTTCCGGTTCACCCTGAGAGGCAACCATCAACGCAGGCAGACTACGAGATGTTTCCACCGTAGTAACGTTCCGGGTTTCTGGACAATCTGGAGAGATATGTCCCATTTTGTTGCACCGCCAACAACGTCGGACATCCAGCTGGTTTTTCTCCACCTGATTCAGTCTTTCCTTGATTTTGGTCAACAACTTCATAACCTCTGAGGAATTTCCTTCAGGATCAATGGTTATTGGTTTTGCCTCTGCCACAGAAGGTACATCGCTGTTCCTTCCAAAGCTAGGGGTTCGACCTCTTCCACGTCCCCGTCTATTGAAGCCTCCTCTTCCGAGTACCATCGAGCGGACATTAGAGAGTATATCCTCTATTTCCGCTTCCTGACACTCGTAGGTATCTTCCTCTACTTGTGACCAAGTAGAACCCACTATGTTAACCCGAGAAGTTTTCCCGGGATTAGCATATTTTCCGAATAGTATACACCGTTGTTCATAGGCATCTACTATTCGCAATACCTGCATGAAGTTCATACCGGGCTCCCATTTAGAGATGACTTCCGCTCTCACGTCATCATCTCGAAGTCCTTTTACAAACTGAGTTTGTAGATCTTCATGCAGCGCAGGAGAATCTAATCCCGTCCCTGGGTAAACCTCTAACAACATTTGTTGCAAAGCTAGCCCATAGGCGCGAGTTGTCTCCTCTTTTCCCTGGATCCTCTTTAAAAAAGTGGAACGGGGGTTCAGCGTTACCAACTGACCACAGTAGTATGAGGCTACCTCCACTAACTCATCCCATTCCGTACCACCGGAACGGCGAAAAGCGCGAAGTGCAGCTTCCCCGGGTCCATCTCGCAACGCTCTTTTGAGGTATGGCAATGCATCGACTTTATTCCAGCCATTACATTGTATGTCCTCACAAAATCCCGCGAACCAGTGTTCCCACTCCATTCCTTTCCCGTAAGGTTTTGGAATGACAGCGTTTTTTCTGGCTGCGTTCTCTGGGCGCATCATCGGAACCTTGTCAGCTCTCGCCATTGGCAAGTTAAAGATCCGATCCTGTTCCCGGACTTGGTTGAACGAGTTGAACCCTAGTTCAGCTATAGCCTTACTAGTATGTTCGGAACTCGGAGAACCCATTCTTGACTCAGAGGGTAGCCGGAAGCTCACCAAAGGAGTCTTTACACCCTTTGTTCCAGATGTGAATCTGTTAGGGGTCTTCTCTGGATCCTCTACTCTTCCTGGTGGGGAATATAGATGATCTCTCACATTACTCCAGCCAGCTTGGGACATAGGCATCCATTGGGATGATTCTGTCTCTGCTAGTCGAACTTGGTCCTTCATGTATTGTACATGTTGGTCCAAACGCTCGATTTTTTCTAGAGTCTCAATCTCGCGAACCGAGAGTTCTTCCAAGTTATGGTGCCTTTGGGCTACCTTCTCGGCGATCTCACGGTTTCGAGCTTCTAGTTCCCGACACATGTCTCTGGCTTCCCTTTCCCTATCAAACTCGGCTAAGAGTTCGGGTCCAAGGAAACCTACAGGAACTTCCTCGGAAGATACCCTTAAGGTATTTTCCGACCTATTCCGGGGAGTACTAGACTCTCCGGGACTATCTGTCTGAGACCCAATTTTACTGAGTCCCTCCAGATCCCTTGCGGGGCCATGTCGGCTGTCGGCCGCCGGACTGAAACTCTTCAGGACCGTCGAACTCAGATTCTGAGCGGCGGTTCTCTTCCGAGATTTCTCCTTGCCAGACTTCTGGGTTTCACCCCCTCCCTCTGGTTTTGGAGACTTGTCGTCATTCCGGGCCGGAAGAGTTTGTTGAGAAGTTACCTCCCCATCTTCACTCTCCTGTTCAGCCTTGGATCTGGTTCTTATTCCAGATCCGTGCATTTACCGAGAATCCCGGGTTGTGCAAGCAACCTGGGATCCTGGTCACGGCACCAGTGTGGTGGTCGCCGCCTGTCTAGCAGGTTGGATGACCCCAATCCGGAACGCTAGTTCCAGGCAGGATCCCACCCTACGCACTTACGTAGGTTGGTTCGGTTTTCGGTTAGTTTGCACAGACCTATTCACACATAACACAACAACGTCACTTAATAAACAAGGATGTTTATTAATCACTTACTTCCCGGAAAGATCTGGAAGATCTTCCCTACAAGTACAGTACCCTAGCACATAGGTGCTAGGTAACGCTGGATAGGCCAATCCGGAAGATCAGCCTAACCACCAGGAAGGTTACAAGAACCCGCCTGCAAAGTGAGGGCCCAAGGATCCGTTCCGTAGAAGGGACGCGCGAGGACAGCCTGTCGACCTACTGTGAACGCTGAGTATATATACTAAGCGTTACGTAATCCCGGTCTCCACCGCGCCACTCTCGTGTGCGGCGTTGTCCGGAATCACTACACAGTAAGGATCGGCATATCGCGCCACCTTCCGTGAAACAAACGAACACTGCTGGATTCCCGTCCCACTACACCAATAAGGAGATCGCTCCAGTGTTCAAGTGCCCATGTGGTCACCAATGCCTCTTTCCCAATTTGAGCATATCTGCCCTCCGTCTTTGTCATTGATCTACTGGCATAAGCAACTGCCTTGAGATTCCCATCTTTCTGGCATTGTCTGATCACGGACCCTACACCATAACTACTTGCATCTGCAGATATGATTGTCTCTTTTTCTGGGTCGTATAAAGCAAGGGCTTTGTCGGAAGCCAGCATTTGCTTCAGTTTGTTGAACGCTGCTTTTTGTGGGAGATCCCAAGTCCATTCGGAATCCTTTTTAAGGAGATCTCTGATAGGTTTTGTTACTTCTGCAAGATTCTCTAGGAACTTCATTTGCTGATTGACCATGCCAAGGAATCGTCTGACATCTGGGACATCTTTGGGCTCAGGCATGTCAATGATCGCTTTGACCATCGCTGGGTCTTTCTTGATTCCATCTGCATCTATCACCTGACCAAGGTAGTGAAGTTTGTTTGAGGCGAAGACACACTTGTCCTTGTTTAAAGTGATCCTGCTGTCTTGCAGTCGGTTCAGTACTTTAGTTAGACGTTCATCGTGCTCTTGTTTGTCTTTGCCGATCACGAGGATATCATCCATGTGACACAACACTCCTTGTAGGCCTGTCAGTTCTTTGTCCATTCGCTTTTGGAAGTGCTCAGGTGCGGATGAGATTCCGTAGGGTAGCCGTCTGAACATATATCTACCAAAAGGTAACACTTGGTGGAAGCCGGAATTAGCATCCAGCTTGGAGAACACACTCCCACTTGATATACTCCCAAGGGTCTCTTCTACTTTTTTCATCACATAGAGTTCACGACGGACTCCTTCATTGAGTTTAGTCAAGTCCACACATAATCGTACTTTCCCGTTTGGCTTCGGTACGACCACCATAGGTGCGCACCAGTCTGTCGGCTCATCTACAGGCACGATCACTTCTGACTTCACAAGTGCTGCGATTTCCTCTTCTACCTTCTTCATAAGAGGCAATGGTACCCTGCGTGGAGTATAGAGGCAGAAAGGTTTTGCGTCGTCCTTGAGTCGGATAGTGTATTCACCTTTGAGCTTACCGAGTCCATTGAAGAGTTTTGGGTAGGCTTTGATGACCTTATCCTTTGTGTCCAATTCAGGACTATCACTGTTCACGGCTCTGATCCTGTATGCACCAGGTATGTTAGGTATCAGTCCTAATTTCTCAATTGCGGGTTGTCCGAGGAGTAGCGACTTAACGCCTTTTACTACATAAACATCTTCGAGGATTGTAGAGTCTCCACGTCTTAACTCCATACGAGCACATCCCAGTGTCTGTAATTGATGCTCGCCTGTAGCAAACAGTGTGCGTCTGGTTGGCTGAGTATCACCGTATGACTTCTTGTAGAGCGTGTCGGGCATCACCGATATCTCAGCTCCTGAGTCTATGTACCATGATAGGATATCTGGACCAGCCTTGAGCTTTATATACCAGCCTTTACTTGAATCAGTCGGTTTGTCATCTGGAGTGGTTTTGGATGACGTCACATTTACTTGGCTAGTCGTCACGCTGCCAATGAATATGTGCGATTCATTGTCATCGGAACTATCGTCCTTCTCCCCCTTGACGACTTGAGAAACCCGAGATTTAGACGTGCGGCAAACCTTTGAGTAATGACCCTTTAATTTACACTTCTCACAAGTGTGACTTTTTGCAGGACAGTTCTTTTTGCCTTTCATGTGCTCACTTCCACAATATCCACACTTAATTCTGTCGCAGGTTTTCGCTATTTTACCTGCTGACTTGCTTGAGCTGCTTTTCTTGAACCTGCTGCGCACTACATCGATGTTCGCACTCTTCGACTCTTGGAGTTCGTATCTAGTAGTTTCTTTCTGGTACAGGATCTCGACAGTTCTGTCCAATGTCAGCCCTGCGCCAATATCATACAGCTTCACTTTCGATGACTCTTCTGTACATGAGAATGTTTACTTGTCTCGTACTGCCTGCTCCATATAGTCTTTTGGGAATTTACATTCTGTGGCAAACTTCTTTACTGCTAGCACCCATGACTCCAATGTTTGGGAGGCCCCCCTCTTGAAATGAAACCAGAATTGTTCCCTGAGCAGTTGTGGATCCCTCTTACCAAAATACTCAGTGTACTTTTCAATGACTGTGTCATAATTATTAGAGTCCTCTGCTGGGATAGGTGGTTGTCCATCTATGGGGTTATCAGTTTGGGGCTTGAAAACAAAACTGTCAAATATGTCCAGCCCTTCATCCCCTATGTGGTGGAGTAATAAACCAATTTTCCTGTCACCCTCCTCTGCATTGGAGCCTGTGGCCCTGAGGTAGATTTCAAATTTTCTTTTCCATAGGATCCAAGAATGAGATGGGTTACCCCTTTCCACTTTTAGGATTTCAGGTGGTTTTACTGAAGCAGTAGCCATTTTCTTCAATATGTACTGACAGGCCTAGGCACTAGATCTACAGCATTCATATAAAGTCAATGTTTATGATATTTCAGGATATAGTTTTGCAATCAATGTTCACAGTAATGTCAGTAGTAGGCTAGACTAGGCAAGTTGATGGGCCTAGTTTGATCCAAACTTATTAGAAATCAGTGCCTACTCACAGAAAGTCCCAGAGCATCTTTGAGTGTCACACATCAAACCTGGCAGATTTCATTTCAGTCTTCACTTTTGGGGCATGAATGAAAGACATCTTCACTTCTGACACCATCTTGTAAAGCTTCTGGGCTTAGATTAATAATAAGACAAGTAGATTCATCTTCTTGTTAACTGTTGTATTCAAGCATGACCAGATTTCACTTCCTGTAACTGGGCTGTAACTGGTAGCAGTCCCAGACAACTTTTACATATGTTAGTTACAAGAAACACCACCAGGGCAGTGTGCGCGTATAACACTACAGTTAACAGCTCTCAGTTATGGTGCATCACCCACTATGGTGTGTTTGATGACATCTCGCGAGCTTTTTTACTGTTTTCCAGATGAACTTTTCCCTCGAAACCTAGTTGAAATGACATGTCCTATGGAATGAAGAAGAATGTGCTGATGGGTAATCGATGTATTGAAAGTGTTGTCATCAAAGTCGAATATGGTTTTTGCAGGGTTCTTTGATTGAAGGCATAGTCCGATCATGACCTCAGGAGCTTCATGGGCTATGATGCGGTTCATATAGTTTACACGTCTTTTACCATTACTTAAGTAACCACTGGTTGTTGAAACGATGATGTAGGTTCTTTTTCAGGGAAAGAATCGTTTAATTGTTTTATCAAACATCTTCACATCATCGAGCTCCTTTCCCAGCAACACTGATGACTAGTTGAGAACACCTCACTACTCTAGTACGCACTTGCGTGCATCCTCTTGATCGTTGTTTCCTGCAACTGGAACCACTCATCTCCTCTCCCTCCTCCCCCTCCTCCTCTTCCTAACCCATTGTCATCGTCTACTATTTTCACAACCTCCACTCTTTTATAAACTTCTCATCTCTTCTCTATGTCTTGTGAGTAGGGAGGCTTGAAGATGTGAAGTGACAAGACTGACCCGTCTTCGGATAGGTCACTCTCTGCTGACACATGGGCACCTCATGCAGGGTGAAGAAGACCCATATGCCAGCGTTGTCAGGTGCCTCTTTCGATTGAGCACCTGTTGCTTTATTGTCAAGCAACAAAGAAAAGCAGGGATAAGTACATTCAATGTGCAACATTCATGTCCAGTGTTTTCAGCAACACTGGGAAGAAAGAAATTCTGAAGTTTCTTCGTGAAACAAAGATTTTCGAAAAGCTATAGAAATGAACAAAGGAGAAATTTAAGTGGCCAAAACTGTCCGGTACGGGAGGTTGGCAAAAACTGTCAGCCGGCTTGACCTGTAGCCAATTACAGGGAGCAACTTCATACCCGTCAGCTTGCCGACCCGATTAGTATGTTGCAGCGACTGGTTTGCCGTTGTCAGTATAATGTGACTCGCGGAGTGTTGTGTCAATGGTCTGCGGCACAGCCCTTCAGTGAGGCAGCACTTTAAAACGGGCATAGCGTCCCACTGCTACAAGTAGACCAAAGTTGAGTTAATATACCTTTCAAGAATCAGATAGATCAACCAATGAGTCAGTCTCAAAAGGACGTAACTTGCCTACCGAGACGTAAAACTACACAAACAAACAAACAAAGCTTGAAGATGCTTCAGTGTTTAATGGGGTGCTTTAGACGGTGCTCCAGCTTTCACTGCATACAGTATGGAAGGTTGTAGACTATATCAATAACAACAATAATGTAAGAATATTTTTGACTCTGTGGTGCTGTGTTTGAAAGGTTTCCTTCACTAGTTGTGTATCGTAGTAAGTTTTGGCTGGATTGGCGGAATCATCCATGACCATTTCTAGAGCGCCCGTCTCATAAGACCTCACACTCTCTAAGTGGTATTCTGTACAAGGTTCTCACTAGACTCTATAGGAGAAGAATTCTTAACGAACTAAGCTTAGAGCCTTGAGAATCCGCTAGGTGGCATCATTGAGATTATAGGAATCTTTGGGTTGCATTGATGTACGTCTCTAGCACAGGAGGCAGGCCAGTATACTGTCTATACTGTCCACCTTTGGAATGTTTCATAGTCATCGTCTTATGACGTTTCCTATGATGGACGTCAATGCTGGGATGGCTATTCCTAATAGTGTCCCAAGAAATCCACCCTTTTGCCCAAATATCTTGCGCTTTTTAACTAGGGATGTGTTTGGTCTGGTGATGGAACTGAGCTCCTTCTTATAAGGTGACAACCACTTCGTCGCTGCGTATGGGTATGTTTTATTCATCACATTCACACAGATTTGACTCATCACCTGAACTACCTTTGTAAAAGCAGGCTTCCAGTGGCAAGAGGGCCATGGGGATGATCTAGTGGTGGTGGCAGAGGTCAAGGTAGTGAGTTGCTTGTTGTTCACTTTTCTTTTAAGTGCTGTGGTGGTGGCAGCCTGCGCTTGCATGAAGCCGTGTGGGGGCGAGCTAGTTTCCGCAGTGTAGTGGTTGGATGATGCCGGAGTAGACTCTGATAAATTACAATCGTGGTAGCCATTCAATAAGTGCCTCCACACCAATATTCTTAGACCTGCTCCAACCTTGAAGCATGCCCCTAGATAATTGAGTTGGAGCGTCTCACAAATGCAGCATGTGCTTGGTGAGTGGACCAAGTCTTCAGCTTTGTTTTTAGTTCTTGTGGTTCGAAGGCAAGAGTCAAAGATGATACGTCATTGAGAGTAGAATCCGAGATGTTAGGCTACCTCGCCTACTGTCTGAAGCGTCTGATCCACCACGCCTCAGCTAGAGCCGACAGATGGCAATGTGGTCGCCATGTGGTAGTCGGCAACAGTAGTCGGCCCAAAATAAGGGTTGGCTGGTCTGTTGGTCATCGGTGACTGCCTGTGGGCTCTAGATACCATTGTTTTGCTGATCCACCAAACACTCTGGCCAACAGATCATCATATCTTGGGTGTTGGCCCAACCTAATTTGCATAATTGTTGGATTCCATGGTGGGTCAGCTGTAATTTCTGTTAGCTAGAGAAAACCGATTCATTTGATTCTCAGCCAACCGGCCAACTGGCCGACATAGTCCCCTAGCCCCAGAGCATTGACTGCTCGCCCACATATACTGCGACACACACCGCCAACATGAAGCGGGGGATACCCGTGATGCAGAGACTGGGCGGAATCCTAGTGCCAGAGTATGCCATGCACATTCATAACATCAAGGCTTATCTTTATTTACCTTCATTGATCGGTTAACTGCAGTATTTCACAGATATTTGAAGTTCGCTTACTGTTCCCGTACAAACCCAGACATGGCGGCACACTGCTCCGCCTGATATGTGGCTTTCGTGGAGCCTGAGCATTGTAGTGTAGGGAGGCATGTGTATGGAGATGTGCGCCATCTAGCGGATGAACGGGGAACTGGGCTATCACGTTAGTGCGGCCAATGTGCACCAGACGGCAGCAGCAAACCCGTGTTGTGTGGACGTCTTGTGGTCGTCAGCGACCCCAGAAATTGCTGAGTTTGGGCCGCCCAGACAACGATCATCGGCGATGATCGTTGGCTAGATGTTAAAATCCTGTCGTCAGAGCGTCTGCTGACCTTCTGCTGGGTCTGATTTGGTGGATCACCTGCTTAACCCTATTGCACCGGGTACCCACGGCAGGGGTACAATCATGGAGCCGGGTACTAGTACCGGTGAATACCGCTAGAGGCCAAATATATAGGGTGTGTTGTGAACATTCAAATCTTTGCATCATGTGACATGACACGTTATACTTAATACTATTTTTCTATTTCACCTGAAATATTAAATATGAGGTTACATCTATATTCTCCGAAAGTTTCATGTTTATTGAGCCATTATTTCCAATTTTATTTAAAAAAAACACGAATATTTTGTAGATGATGCCTCAAGGCATCACCCGGCCATCCCCGGATAATGCCTTGAATGTGTCAAAGGGACTGATCAGTCCCGGACTGGTCCCTCATGTTTCACCCTGCGATCGGCATCCGACTGCGGGGGGGCCAGGCCGAATACATTGAAGCCGTAAGTGCAGGGGTGATTTACTACCGTTCCATCGAGTTGGTGCTGGGACGGGCCTGTCCTATCTTGGGCAGGGGCAATTTTGGTTAATTACAAGTTATGATCCCGCCCTCCACGAGCAGATGCTCTCTGCATTTAATGCCGCCTCAGTCATATAAAGCGCAGCAATCCTAGCAACTCTCTCTTTGGGCAATACCAAGAACTTAATACCGCCACGTGGACAGGTGAGCAGCCTCTCCCTTGCTTTTTGAACCATCGACACGTTTTTACCTCCCACCCTCTCTACAATTTAGAAAAATCATGAACTGTTATTATACTGGGGGCATTTTAGTATCTGGAAGGATTCTCCTAAGACTGTCACATGATATTCCTAAGACTGCTATAGGACGGTCCACTCTTGGTAAATATTAATGGTCATTTCAAAGGACAGAATGTCAAAGTTACTCGATAAGGCTCGGAAAAATTACTGCCCAAGGCCTTGGCCGCGGGCAGTAAATTTTCCAAGCCCTACCGAGTAACTTTGACTTTCTCTCTCTGGAAACTTGGTTTTCCTATTCCTATATACCTTCAAATGTAGTTTAATAACGATAATTAGCGTTATTTGCTCACCCACAATCAAAACCGAAGCCAGGTCCAACCTTATCGACTACCCTAGCACTCTATGTTTTCTCCCCACTGCGCTTTTCATATGAATTTTGTAAGAGACGATCTGATTGGTCTAAATGTCAACCTTGGGTAGTATATGGCAACCTTGCGTAGTATACGGCAACCTTGGGTAGCATACATAAGTTACTCCACCCCTCAGAACGTGGTGTAAGCATAGAGTGTAGAGCCATAGGTACATGTATATAGGAATAAGATTAAACAGCTTTTAAAATAAACATACCAGCCATCGCTTGGCGAGATTGGACACATTTAAATATCTTTTGAATAAAACAAACCCAATGAAATTGGGCTTGATAGTGGTTTGAACCCTGGACCTTCTCTGATAACCATTGATTTGAACTCGGCAACCACACCAAATCCCAGGACACACCCGGCAACCAATCACAGGAAGGCCCGTTTAACAATCTAGGATCTTACATGTATACCCTATTCTGCATGCCCAAGGGACGATGTGCGTCAACATTATGTAACACATATGGATTTTATGGATAGCTTATATTGGCCTAGCGAACACATTTCACTATCATCAAACGATGTCCCGTGTTCGAGTTACAGAAAAAGTTCCTTATGTACGGTCCTAGATTACCCCCCACGAACTCTTACCATTGTCCTTATCCTTCTCGCTGCCATCAAGTGTCAAACGGCCCCCATAATTCAATGTATGCGATCTGACCTAAATAAAGCAGAAGGAAAAATGAGGCACGACACCTCAAGATGGAAAGGCTGCATACTACTATATTTATAAATGCATCAAGATATCATAGAATTGACATGACAAATATGCCAAAGGTAGATATTTCAGTTTGTTGTAATGTCGAATCGAATCTTTGAGGAAGCATGTTCGAATATATGTATTGACGTTTTTTCGAATCCCGGACCCACCGGGCCAAGAATTAATAGCCCACATGTTCGAATATATAACGGATATTTGATAAAAGGTTCTTAGAAGGAAACTCCCGAGATGAGAATAACTTGGTCCGTACACGATCCACCGAGTTCGACTGCTACGAAATTCACTCAGCTTCGCTTCGTGAATTACTCCGCAGTGGAACTCGGTGGAGCGCTGACCAAGTTATTTCATCAAATGTTTCTTATTTTATCTCAACATCCTTTATTGATGAAAGAACTCAGCAAATTAGCCATTGGATATTGGGTACAATACCTTCACGGCCGTGGAGTACGAGTTGAGCACTAATGTTAAGCCCATGGAGAAAAATACCGGGGTGAGACAATCATGCATACGAATCATAGGCCCGTCGCATTCCTGATATCAACACTAGTTCGCAATATACTTCCTACTCATAGGACGCCATGGCTACGTATGATGCCTTCTTAACTAATATGTTTTCTACGGTAGCCGCAGCGCAGTTGGACGATGAGCAATATTGCATATCCAACCAATACTCACGTCACGACACCGGCTTTCCCCAACACATCCCTGATCATTATCAACCTAGGGGCCGTCTGGGATTATTCCCAGTATGTCATTGATGATGATATTGGCTTAGAGCAGCTCTGAGCGTCGTCAGTAAGTAATAAGCATGGGACGTGGACGGAGGTAAACTTATATGAAGCAAATCAGCAGAGATGTTGCCGAGCCCGGGCGGCCGCAGTGGGGCGGGATGCACGTTGACGATGGGCGCGCGCTGTACAACTCTGTGGGCGGATACCGAGTAACTCGAAACCGAGCAACTGGCTCGGCGACACGAGTAATAACTGAGCAGCGCAATGCTTCGCACAACCAGCGGGTGTACAGCCGTTGCTATTGGAGACCAGGTGATTCGTTTTTCATAATTTGCATGGGCCCACAAAAGGTCTGGGGTCATAACATATAAGAATATTCAAAAGAACAGACAATGTTAGAGGAGTGGGTACAAAAATATACTATGTGGAAGGAGAGAAAGAAATGATTGGGTGGGAGAATAGAATCTGTATAGTGACATGGGAAAGAGAAGAAAGAGAGAATGGACAAAAAGGAGGGCGAGGGAAAGAGATACTTAGAGACTGAGGCGGGACGATAATGACCAAGAAGGCGATTAGCAGAGAGGAGAAACAACTGTAGAATGAGGATATAAGACAAAAAAGGACTGAAAGACTGAAGGTGGTAGAGCTCGAAGGAAAGAGTGTGTAAAATCGCAGGTTTTGAATCTGGAAATATAGAAATATTAAGATAGAGACCGAGAGAAACTGAGAATGACAATGTGAGGAGGGAAGGGGGAGGGAAATACAGAAAAATAGGATAAAAAACCCCAGAGCGAGACAGGGAGTAAGAAGCAGAAAGACAAACAAGATGAGAAGCTAATCAATGTTGCCGTGTTTGTCCTCGCACGTCATCACCCCTGCACCAGGGGAAGGGCGATGTTTGTATCACTATTTAATTCCTATTTAGGTATTGGAATCGAAGGAGAAACTTCGAGTATCACCAGCTCAGATTGCTATTGCACATCAGTGTTACACGACCCGCTTAGACGACCTGGCGAAAGGGGTTCGGATGACACGACTCACGGCCATGTGTGAATGGTTGGAAACTGCTGAGTCCTGCAGAGGGACTGCTTAGCATGCAGGAGCAGCTCAGGCCACCACCGCAACTACGGACACGGCCACCACCACCAGTGAGGCGAGCTGCTCACCTGCGGGCCGCCCGGACAGCCACACATGAGGAGATAGGGAGGGAGGAGACACAATCGCCACAACTCGACAGCGGCGCTATACCTGTGCAGGACAACTGCCTTTGCCGCATTCATTCCGCCAGTCAACACCACCACAACCCCCAGCCGCCGCCGCCGCCGCCACGCACTCTCGTGTGTGTGCTCATCCGATACCTGCATTTCGCATACCGAGAATAGAGGAGATTTAGGGGTTATCTTCCTAGCACATGTACAACACGGGAAAAAGAGAATTTAGCCCAATAGTTCGCAGGTAGGAATCCCACTCTCTGTTTAGTGTGTGGGCTTTGGGAGGTGGGAGACATTTTTCAAGCAAGTAGCTCGCGGGAGATGGATGATCCGGACTGTAGCGGTGTCGTCGTATCGGCTGACGTGGATAACAGCGGCGGTCACCTAGATTACCAATACAGAGAGGGAGGATTAGCTACAGGAGGAGGTGGTGAGCACCTCATGAACGACTCCGAGTGGCTCCGGCGCGCCGGCCGCGGCGACGGCAACGACTCAACCGGGGCTTTGGGGAGTTTTCTACTCTTCGGAGGAAACGTTAATGATTTGAGCTACTCCAAACAGCTCTCCCAAAGCACAATGAGCAACTCTTCGGCGAACTACACTGACGACGACTACAGCTATGAGTACGACCCGGGCGTCAATACTCTGCCATTGGGTGAAGTCGTGCCTGTCACTATCATCTATAGTTTGACGTTGCTCATCGGCGTGGTGGGCAACGCATTGGTGATCTTCTCAATCGGACGTTACCGGCGGCTGCAGAACGTTACCAACGTCTTTCTCACCAGCCTTGCATCCGCCGACCTGCTCCTCATTATGCTCTGTGTTCCCGTGAAGGTGGGCAGTCAATATTTTCCCCTCCTCTTTCTCTGACATCAGATATATGTGTATATATATATATATATATATATATATATATATATATATATATATATATATATATATATATATATATATATACATATATATAAATACTGGCTCCAGTTGCACTTGTGTGATGATGATACCTTTCATCCTTTCATATCAGCAATGCTATGTATTTGTTCCTCTGATTTGAAATGCCTAATGGGCAATTTCATTTTCCTCATAGGTCATTATCACACCTCCAGAATGCCTATTTTTGTCACACCATTAGCATGTGCGCCTTCCCCTCCCTGAATACAATGTGTTATAGCAAGGTGCTTAATTATATAAGTATTCTGGTAGGACATTTATATTTCTACATGTCATATACCTTTTCGAGGGAACATATTCAGGTGTATAAATGTATATAGGATTGAGTTCGAGATGTATTATTGCAGCTCTATGCAGCTCACGTGATCACTTTTTCAATTCAAGATGGCGTCGCGGGCGAAAGTATGATCCGGCATACATGATCTGACGCCCACGTCCATCCTTGCAAACAGAACAGCAATTACATGCAATGCAAACCTGCTCCATAACGCTCAAAGAACCAGGAGCGCTTACCATAATATTTCTCTCGTTTTCAGGCTTGAAAACATCGAATATACGATATAATCATTTCAGCCTCACCTGAATCCAATTGTATTATTCTTTATCGATTTAACCGCTAAAACACTGAGTTTCAATTTACGTTGAATCCACAGTGATGATGGCAAAGGTTATACTGCTATGCGACAAATGGTCCTGCTTAAACATTGATATAGTGGTACATGGATATGTTTAGGCGCAGGCTCACTCCTACCTGGTATGCTATCTAGATGTTTAACTTTGTAAAGGACATTCGATTGAAAGTGGAGGAGTTACCTACAAACCCGGTTGTTGTTTACCTTCGTTGGGTATGCGTTTTGTTTTGTGTGGAAACCTCCCTGTATTGAATATTTTGTATTCTTACCTTGAGCATTGGGCACCTTGTGTACTATATGGGAATAGAATGAGCAACTCACTAGTGGACTACCCCTCTTTAGAATAATCAAGTGGACAAAGACGTTCGGTCGCCTACCATTTCTATAATCACATTGATTTTGAAGGTCCTCAAGTTTAAGTTCCGATATTACGCGCATCAAGCCACTCCATTCTTTCAGTTTTATAATATGTTATGAAAAGAAGCATCTCTCAAATAAGTGACCTTAAAAGAATATATTTGTAACGAAAGCCAGAAACTACTATTCCCACCCCCATTTTGGCTAGTGAAACATCATGCTACTGGTACTTCTATCTATGTCTATAATTATCTAGAAATTATGAACCTTACCAAACGTTAACGATGTTGACACGAGCACAGGATAATATACAAATAAATTCCCTTATTGGAGAAAAAGATACACGGATATTATAAAGTGCATTAGATCTACATTTAAAAACTGTATCATATTGACAATTTCCTCCCTGGTATGTTGAAATGCAGAACAGGAGAAGCCGATTCCAGGCTTCTTGGTAATACCACTTAAAATGAAACGTCTAATTTAGGACAACTGGCACCACATTGAGACAATAACGTGGATTCAGTCCAGCATAAATTCGGCAATTGTAAAAGTATCATAAGCAATACTAAAATAAATACAACAACAATCATAAGCAATGCTGAGGTTAATGCAACAAATATATTATAAAGCTGATCCACGTTTCAGAATACTGGAACCAACTGTTATCATGATTGGTAAATCGAAGGCTGATAGTGATCACATTCCAGTAGGTCCGAGCACAATCCTTGATTTCTTGTATTACATGTCTGTAGATGTTTGGTAGGAACTCTTTTAGTCATTCGCTAAAAACAAAGCCATGCGAACACGAAATTATCATACATGACAATGCGACGTTTTCTGTAAAATTATGTCGATCATACAATGTGGCAACACCTTAGTTCTTTATAGTGAGATAGAGACATCTCATTTGGAAATCGCTTGCATTCTTTCTGTAATGAGTCTACTGTAATGTAGTCTCCATATCATGTTTTTTTGTTTATATATGATCATAGAAAATACACAGTTATTAATGGATGAGCGGGTAGATGGGCGAGAATCACGACTAACGATAGTTGACGTTGGGGGGTACCTCTGATAGAGCGGGCCATGAGGAGTCTGGACAGCCTTGCTTTGTAGGGGAATATGGTTTCTCCCCTGGGTAGATTAGGGAGGTGAGAGTTGAAGGCACATGCGCGAAGATAGGGTTTTGTCCCCATTATAAGCAGGAAGGTCATACATGTCATCTTTTATTTATAGTAACACATGGTGGCAATAAGCGGTAGGTAAAGAACGAACCCTCTCTCCAAGGTCTGAAGTAGTTTGAACACCTTATATCCTGGTATCCTTTTTGCTCTGTAACTCTGTAGCTGTGTAATCTGCTCGCTGAAGTATGATACCTCTACTTCTTCGGCCATGTCATAAAGGTATATTTGGAGGTTTATCAAAGCCGGCCACCCACTGCATGCGACATGGTAAAATAGCAGACTACGAAATTAAAGTACCGCATTGTCGCTGTGTCGGAAGGTTGAAAAATTGATCTTGTGTGTCGGAACGCTTGTCGAGGTGTGTTGGTAGCTCAGTGGGTTTCCGGCCTACCCCGGCGTTTACGCCGTGTAAGAGTAAATGGATGGAAGCATTTTCTGGTACTCAGAACTCAAGGCCTGGATTCACCAACTTCCATCCTATTTCATCCATATAAAGCATATCGATATGTATACATTATGATGTTATTCATGACCTATTATTGGAACCCGCCCCTGTATTGTCTCTTAATTTCCGGATGTTGTGGGCAACAACATGTACCGTCTGCAGTCATATTGTTCTCAACTACGCCCACATTTTTTAACAGTGGGTATTTACAATATATGTATTACTACCAAGAATCTCCTGCTTTAAGAGGCGTGGTAGCTTAATTCCATTAGAGGGCAGATCGACGCTGGATTCCAAATAGCTTTGTAGATATTATCAGTACCGGACTTCAGGGACACGTCGCCTTTTCCTGCGCTCTAAGAAAAAGGAAATAACCAATCTAGATTGGCCCAAACATAATTGGATCCGATTTCTTTTCATGATTCTGAGTGCTTAGAGGCCACTCTAACCTCCACCTCTTTTAAGACCCCGAATGTATATAGGAAAATAGGGAGTGTGCGTAGCTTTGTACGCTCTATTCGCTATACATAGTTCGGCAAGATAGGAAAGGGAAAGCCATGTGGAGTGAGGATTAACGCGTGTAGCATGGGTAAAACAGTATTATGGTTAGGAACGTCTGGTACCTCTGAACGTGCCATTTTGGATTGAATAGTTTAATAAAGATTCTGTCCTTTAAGACCTGGTTAGTATTATTCCAAGCGTCCAGATTTAGTTTCTGGTTTAGCTTTGTTTTAAAGGTCTTCGAGTGTGGCGAAGTTTTGTCGCATATGTTCACTAGGCATATACATGGATAGGATCGGAAAGAACAGTTTCAAAATATTCGGTTTGAACCCCCAGTGTAACAGACTACATTGGTGGCTTCAGCACCATACAATGCCGGATTAAAGCCATACAACAAATCTTAGGCCGTAGACACAAATTAACTCCATTTCTTATCCAGCCTGCGGTAATAGCCCCAATCTTCTCCTCCTTTATTTGGGTATTACTGTCCAGGCTACAACCTTATTTAAATTGATTTTTCCCCTCTCGACGTAAAAAGAATAAAGATTAATTAAGCGAATATATAACTTATCGTTTAGGGTTGCTGTTACAGAAAGTCAGCTCTTTCGAAATAATAAACATAGGTTTGTGTGTTGAAATGATCGATTGTGTATTACAGAGGCAATATAGAAACATATTAGCCGTGATGATAGGATGGATGATAGGACTAGTTTCCAGCATAACGACCAATATATATATATATATATATATATATATATATATATATATATATATCAAGAGGTTCATTTGACAGGCCATGAAAATTCATTATGCCAAACTCTAATGTAATTTTGCAACGAATGAATAAATCCAGCTTTTCCCTCGACATCGTTAGCCAGTATAATGTGTTATCCATCTTCCATTTCACAATATCTCCCAGATGCCTGTTATCGGGGATCGGAGTCTAATCATCCTCCAAAGTAATATGATATAAATAATGAATTATACAGTAGCTCTATTCCTAGTTTGAAAAGGATTTAAACCAAGTAGGTCTACATATGCGATGTCTGTGTCGGTAGGTGTGTGGGTGGGCGATTGTTTAATTCTTCCCTAGTATGGAAGTGAAGAGAATGTAATAGCCTAGAAAGATTAGGAAGAAAAAACTTCGAAAATGGCCATAGGAGGAAATGCCGGCAATAGGAGGATGATTGTATAATAGAATGAGTAGTATGCAATATATGTATGACGGGTTTGAGAAGACAATGATACAGTTATACTATACTCTCTATTCAATTCCTGTGTTAGTGCACATGATGGGTGTGATAAAGCCTGGCGCTATATGGTGGGGAGATGGTAAACTATGGACCAGGAAGAATCTATATGATCCCCCAATGCGCATGTTTAGATGGCTCTGGTCTTGCCCTCTTTCTGCACTAATTGACAGAGGCAGAGCTGTTTTGGCAGAATCACCGTAGTTCCGGGAACGATTCTGCTGGTTCTCGCTTGACGGCGCTACGAGCTCTGATGTCACGTGTCACCAGAGATCACGTGCTATGGTGGGTTGAACGTCGACAGGCTCTGTTTTTTTATTTACTTCACTTACAGAGTGTCACTTTACGGAAGCGACTGATATAACACAGGATTATTCCGAAACTGGGAGCCGCTTGCAGAAGGGAAATTGCCTTTTTGAGGGCCACTGTCGATATCACGTAGGAAGGTCTATTAAGAGCAAGCCTCGTAGTTTACACATTTATTGCACTGAAAGGGTACCCGTGGTTACGCACCTTAGTTCACATCCGTGTATCATCAACGTTAAGAATAGAACATGTTCCTCTGCATCCGAGCGCAAGGCTATAGCTGGTAAACACCCCCTATATGTATGACGGGCTCTACCTGCATTAATTTACATCACATACGTCACTTTCCATAGGCTGGTCTTGTATATTAAACGTAAGTCATCCCCTGCCTTGACTTGCTAAAATGCGGTAGGAGAGCAGCAATATAACCAAGCATGAATTCACAACCGGGCAAACATCATTTTAGCCTATTCCTATTGGACTATATGCAGATATAGTTTGGTAGGCATGGTGTTGTTTCTGACCCAAATGCCTATAGAGAATACAGAGAGTCAAAAATCGACATGTAAATTCAGCTCGGTAACCGGAAGGAATAAAACCAGGGTATATTCCATGAGCTCACTGGAGGCGTCAAACAACTAAAGTCTGACCGTCTGTGAAATGAGGTGCCTAGCAGAATAAGCGATCGTATTCACAACAAAGTTTACATATGCATGTATGTGGTCAATGCTCTGGTACTTTGCTGAATGGTTCTATGCCACTTCGTCACTTCCCCTGCTGTGCTATAGTTAAATCGCAAAACCACTATTCCTTCCCCAACACTACCCGAACCAATAATTTCTTTAACAACTTACTTCTCTACATTCAGTATACTACTAAACACATGGCTCCATAGCAACAAAAACATGATGCAGAACATGCAGAGAATACGCCATTGAGGAGTGACAAGAATAGAATCTACTTAAAAAGAAAAAAAATGGGGATTTAGGGGATGGAAAGCATAAACAGCGAATAGGAAAGGGAGAGAGAACCAGAGAGAAAGAAAGAGAGAGAGAGAGAGAGAGAGAGAGAGAGAGAGAGAGAGAGAGAGAGAGAGAGAGAGAGAGAGAGAGAGAGAGAGATAGGAGACAGTCTAACAGAATAAAAATATTAATAATAATTGGGTATCAGAGTTTACAAAGAAAAGGAAAGGGAAGACAGCCAGTAAGGAATATTGTGTTAGAATCTCCTTAATTGAAAAGTGAAAGCTAGTGTAATTGGATAAAGTGGCTATTCCACCAAAAAGTCTCTCAGCAGGCTGCATGGCCACCCGACTGCATGGCCGCCCCGAATCCTCTAAATTCTCTGAGCTGTTCCACCAAAGCCACCCCCTGACGACCAACAGGCGCACACAAGGCACCCGGTGGGTGCCCCGAGAGCTGGCCAGCCCCGGTGTGGTGATACACTCGCAGCAGATTTGCTGTTGACGGTCTGGTGAACATTTGCGGCACTAACACGCAAGCTGGGTTCTCCATTGATCCTATAGGCGGTGCAGCGAGTGGTTCAGTCAGAGCACCGGTAATTGGACAATGGTGCCAACTAGTGGATGTTGACTGCATTTCACGCAGTTATCAAGTTCTCCGCTGAGGCGATAGGAGGCGTGGCGAGTGGCGATACACTACAACACTCTCAACCCGCAAAACCCGGTAATTGAGTGGAGCAGTGTGCTGCCACGAGCGGTCAATGCAGACCCCGGGAACAGCTCTGGGCGAATCTCTCGGGGTCTCTCGACACCCCAGCTAACCGGCCGGCCTGTACCACAAAATCAAATCAAACAGTATGCTGCTGGCGGTGGATTGTAGGAGGCATTTTACAATTTTGCTTTTATAATGCCCGGCTGCCCGGCCGCCTTCTCTGTGGTTCTTGCTATATTTTGGTGGAACAGCTTCAAAATGGGCTAATGACCCCGGCCGGTGGCCGGCGACCACCAACTGGGCAGCCGATTCTGGCCGGTGACAGGGTTTTGGAGGCACAGGGAGGGGCCGGCGGTTGGCAGGGGCTGGCCGTGAGGTTCCTGTGAGTGGTCTTGAGCTGTTCCACCAAGCAGATTATTGCCACGGGCAGGAGATTTGGGCCGGCTATTGCCGCCGAACACCAAGGCCCACAAGGCCCAGGCCGGACCCGGCCGGGCCTTGTGCTGCGTTGGTGGTATAGCTGCTTAAGGAAAACACAAATTACTCTTGCACACTCGTTTCCCTATTTTTCTTTGTTCTTTCAATCTGCACCGAGGCTCATTACTGGGGAGGCCGTAATGAAGAGTACTTTCTGTACCCCTGCATACTTTATCATCCTGACATATCTCGTATCCTAAAGCCCAATTAGGACATGGCAGTGATATAGATCCGCTAGTTAAACACAAGGGAAACCATATCATATTTCGAATTACACATTATATATATAATGAGAATGAATGAGCCAGGTATCGATGGCTCAGTTGGCCCCTAAAATTTAAAGTATTTGTAACTCTTATGGTGTAAAAATGGTTTCAGTATCCAGAATGGTCAACATTTTATTTACTTAGGTACGTTTGAGGTACATTTTCCCTTGTTCATACATATAATACATAATAATGACGAGCAACAGTGAGGATATTACATCGTCAGCTACCAAGAGATTATGCTCACTCGTATATAAAAACCGTCACTGTTCTATTCATTACCCACCTCCAGGATTAATGGCAAGAATGGACCAGGGGCCCGTTTAACTTCGTGGACCAAGGAGAGGCCCAGCGTTCAGATATAAAGACAATCTTGGTGGGACTGTTCTCGCGGACGATGCACTGCAAATAGGTCATAAACAAAAGTTACTCATATCGTTTCAGCCTTATCTATCAATTCAACTAGGGGAAATATGTATATCATGCTATGTAATAGATAATGGCAGTGTTCCAGGAGAAATATCTTAAATATTTAGTTAGATTCATTGATAACTAAAGATGATGAAATAGTTACCAAACCCCCATTATGTGACACTTCCTACAGTTCTTAGTAACTCTCCTCCCCAAGGACCCCTTAAACTGTCTTACAGACTGTTTTTTCCTAGACTGAAGTGACCCGTAGGAATTATGCAGGATATCCCTCCCTACGGAAGACAACATTTGTTAAACGGCAAAGGCCCTTTCTCCTAGGATAGATCTTGGATTGCTGGGGAGATCCTAGGAGGATTTTTCTGCTAGGACCAAACCTTTTAAACAGGGCCCTGGGCCTTGTTGAATAATTTTGTCTTAAACTGGGACAAAAGCGGCAGAACTGTCGGCCCAGGGAAGACATTTTGTAGGAGAGTAGGCCTGTCCCATTGAATAACACATGTCCCTGCAAGGTAGAGAAATCCTAGCTACAAAGTGTCCTCTATGACCTCTCTTTGGGTAGGACATGTCTTAGGTTGTTTACTCCAACAGGAAGGGGAATTTCTAGTGAATTCCCATTTGTTCACACACCAAATACAAATGTGACAGTACAAGATAATCAAATATTTTCACATTCTATTATTTCCTTCTATCATACTTTTCAATATCTATCATTTTTTATTTTTATGGGCTTGTTCTAAAATAGTCAGACAAACTATAAGATCTGAGAAGGGTCCTACACAAGGACAATCCCTGACAAAGATTGTCTTACATTGAAACCTGCAGTCTCTTGGGACATCTCCTACAGATATGCTCTACATATATACATAGTTAAATGCCCCTAGGCTACAGACTTCAGCTAGGACACCTTTTTTCGGATTTATATTCATAAATGAAGTAATTTAGGGCTACAAGTTTCAGCTAGGACACCTATTTTGGTGTCCCCTGCTAAGACACTTTTTAGTAGTCCTAAAAGAGTCAGGGAAGATATGGGTCAACCTTATTCAACACTTATGGGCCAAACTATCAATGGTCCTGCGCTAGGAGAGTCTTAGGGAAGGACTATCTCTGTTATTCAACTCAAACTGTCCTAGGACGTTTCAGATATTCTTCTTGGGCTCCATACACTCTTTGGACAATATTGTTCAACAGTGCCCTGGGTTTTAAAAAATAATTTTCGTCCTACATTGAGACAGAAACAGGGGAACAGTCGGCCCAGGTACGATATTTTGTAGAATAGTAGGCCTGGGGACTGTTTGATAAAGTTCGTTCGTTTCTGGTGCTGGTGCTGGATGAGCGATCAATCCAACGATAAACCATATCCAGGACCATTTTCTTGCATTCAGTGTTTTATGACAAGACAGAAGATATTTTCTAAATGAATGTATTTGTATACAACACCTTGTAAAAGCTTTAGATTAATTTTATCATCAGCACATTTTATGCTTACAACACATTATTTTATACAACACTATGGCCCCCACAGACAATCCTAAGATACTTTTTTGTCGTTCGTAGTTTATTCAACGGCCCCCAGGTCCATTGAATAATACGTCCCACAAAGGTAGAGACTCCTATGAGGTTTCATTGAGCTACATACTATGTTTAGCACGGGGCCCGTTGAATGTCTTATGGACGACACTGTGGACGATTATGACTGTTTTAGCGAACGAACATAAATATAATTAAACGATAACCCTTGTATGAGGTAGCGAAAAGGGTTTTCATGTACGATCCTAACTTTTTCAACGTGCCCATAGTTAAACAACCCCAAGGGTTATTCAACGGGTCCCAGGCTTCCACCCTCTGCGAGGACTGTCCTCCAAGACGGTATTCCTTATTTCTAAACGGTAGCCTTTTAGGGCAACTCCTACAGGCATATACTCTCGTAGGTCAGGGTTATTAAATGCCCCACGAACGGTAATATTGGCGCATTCAAGAAAATAATCAAAGAGTTAATATTGTATCTGCATTAGAGATAATTATTTGGAACGTTGTCACCCTAAACTCTTCGCCTTAATTGTATATTATTGTAACTTGGTCTCAGGGGATAACAACAAAACCGGCCATGTTGTTGAGATTGCAAGCATATACATGTATGTACTTTGTTTCTATTGAGTGAAGGAATTGCCGGCCGAATATCTGAAGATGGAAACACGCTCGGCCTAATTCATAGATTATACCATGATAATTTGAAGCATCAAGCAGGATCCAAGCAGCTATGATTGGATTATCTATCCCGATGGAATCCAAGCCACCTGTTCTGTGAGAGTGAGCTGTAAATACAACAAATTCCAAAAGGCACAAGGAGGAGGTGGACCTCGCAAGAAATTATCAACACCGCCTTGTAGGTGAATAATTTGGTAGGTCGCCCGCTGTTCTGTCAACCAGTGGTCATAGTCAGGCGACACGTGCCAATGACAGAGGACAGGTCGGATCTCGAGGCATGAAGGTGGAAACGCAGCCCTCAATTCAATGGCACAGGAAATAATCAGATGTCAGTTTTCAGAAACAGCCGCAGTTAAGGAATCAGTCATGCAGATACAGGGTTCTCAATTCAGACGAATGAGAATTCTGTTCTTTCCACAATTCTGTGAGAACTTCATGGCAAGCGGACACATGACAGAACTTTACTGTGTGTTTCATATTTTTATTCACCATCTGATTTGCACCGAGAAGTCTCTTACACTGTGAAATTGTATCGATCTATGTGATATACCATTTCCATATTCCTTCCGCATTACATACAGTGTTCCATTTGGCGTTATATCAATATTGGGACCTCCTTTCTCATTATTCAGAGATCAATCTATAAGTTTTGCCTTTGACAGCTTGCGTTTAACTATAAAGAGAATCTTCGCGAGGGACTCTCGTAGCCAAGGATCCTAGCCAGATTGTCCAAAAGTGTTTGACAAGTTTGACCCACATCTTACAAACTGTCCTCCTCTGTACTGGAGGAAATATGTAGATTATGGTATGCAATACAAAATGGCAGTGTTAGAGGGGAAATATCTTAAAACTTTCAGCCTGTTTTGTACTAGCCTGGGACCAAATTCAGTCACAGGAGACTAATTATGCAGGATTTTTCTCAATACATAGGCCTTGTTGAATAATTTTGTCTTACACTGGGACAGAAGTGGCAGAACTGTCAGCCCACACTGCACGAAACTTACCACTTTATTCATACATACGCCATCGCGGCATCGCACGTATCGGCTATAGATGTTTTTATTTGTATACGCCTGTAATCCGCACCTGTGTATGAGGCGTCTAAGAGACAGTTTCCTTATGTATACGTGCGCGACTTGGCTGTATTTCACACCTGGCGTATAAGATAAAAATGCTCTGTGCGATATATATACGCCGGGCGTGGACATGATAAAAAAAAAATTGTGACCCGCCGCCCGCCCCGTACTGTGGGTGTCGGTAGAGGAAGCACCAACACTGACCCGCCACCCGCGACCTGCCAACACCACCCCCTCCCGCCCCCCCTCCCCACACCGCCACCCAACACCCTACACTGAAGCCCTAGTACACAACCCCCGCCTCCCTGCAGTGTGTGTAGACGGATTACCGGCCGCTCGGCTTGTGTAAGATGATTTCAGTCCTGAGTCGGAGGCGCACTCAATTAGGTTTTTATAAAATAAATATATGATTGCAATTTTCATATAATACAGACTTGGATGGTTAATGGCAAATGAAATACGCTACGAGTAGTGTCCCCAAGTGGCAGAGAATGGAACTATTTGATAGTGGTGTATATACAACAAAATCAGGCGTATATATGAATCGGGCGTATACATGAATCAGGCACCTATAGATGTGGCGTATACACACGCGGAATAGGACGACCTTGTATACGCAAAAGCATACCTATATACGCCGGGCGCATTCATACATAAAGCGGTAAGTTTCGTGCACTGCCATGAAAGACATTTTGTGGGAGAGTAGGCCTGTCCCATTGAATAACACATGTTCCGGCAAGGTAGAGAAATCTCAGGTACAAAGTGTCCTCTATGACCTCTCTTTGGGAAGGATATGCCTTAAGTTGTTTACTCCCACAGGAAGGAGAATTTCTAGTGAATTCTCATTGGTTCACACACCAAATGCAAACATGATAATCCAAGATATTCAAATATTTTAAATTTTTATCATTTCTTTCTATCATACTTTCCAATATATCATTTTTCTGCTTTTATTGGCATGTTCTAGAATAGACAGACAAACTCTTGGATCTTAGAAGGGTCCTATGCAAGGACAGTCCCTCACAAAGATTATCTTACATTTAAACCCTCAGTCTCCTAAGACACCTCCTACAGATATACTCTACATATATATACATGTATAGTTAAACAGCCATAGGGTGCAAACCTCAGAGTGGACAATTGTGGTATCTAGGACACCCTTTTTCAGATTTATATTCATAAATGAAGTAATTTAGGGCTACAAGTTTCAGCTAGGACACCTATTTTGGTGTCCCCTGCTAAGACACTTTTCAGTAGGCCTAAGAGAGTCAGGGAAGATATGGGTCAACCTTATTCAACACCCATAGGCCAAACTATCAATGGTCCTCCGCTAGGAGAATCTTGGGGAAGGACCCTCTCTGTTATTCAACTGAAACTGTCTTAGGACATCTCTTTGGGCTCTGAACTGTCTTTGGACAAAATTAGTCAACAGGGCCCATTTGTTAAACAGGAAAGGTCTTTCATCCTAATGCCCCAGTCACACTGGCGTAAAAAACGGCGTTTTTCCGTTTACGCACCTCTACGTTCTTCTACGCATTTTGAAATATACCAATGCGCGGCGATGGGCGGGAAAACGCGGAGATGCGTAAAGGAAAGTTGGAATGCGCCGAAAAACGCCACAATACGTACAAAAGCGTAAAGAAGCGTTGATGAACGTTGAGAAGCGTAATAAAACGTTAAAGCAAAGCCAACAATACGTTCCAAATCCGTTCCAAATCCGTAGCTAATACGTGGTCCCCACCAATTCAAATACGTAGAAGAAACGCCGTTTTTTACGCCAGTGTGACTGGGGCATAAGATATGTCCTAGTTTGCTGGCATGACCCTAGGAGGATTCTTCTGCTACTGCTAGGACCAAAACTTGTTAATGCCCCAGTCACACTTGCGTAAAAAACGGCATTTCTTCTACATATTTGAAATGACACGAGTTCCGCATTTTTGCTACACAAATTCAACTCATTTATATTTTACTACGCAATCCACTCGCACTGGCGTAAATTCTGGCGTTTCTATTACGTATTTGAATTGGTGGGGACCATGTATCAGCTACGGATTTGGAACGTATCTGTTTGCTTTACTGTTACGTTCTAGTAGGCTTCTCAACGTTCATTAATGCTTATTTACGCTTCTGTACGCATTGCGGCGTTTTTGCATGTTAATTTACGCATAAGAAATACGAAGAGAAAAGTTTGAAATGTATCTCTGGGTTTTGCGGCGTTTTACAGCGTATTTGTAGATTTCAAAATGCGTAAAAGAATGTAGACGTGCGTACACGGAAAAACGCCATTTTTAATGCCCCAGTCACACTGGCGTACATTTTGGCGTTTCTTCTACGTATTTGAATTGGTGGAGACCAGGTATTAGCTATAGATTTGGAACGTATCTGTTTGCTTTACTGTAACGTTCTAGTAAGCTTCTCAACGTTCATCAACGCTTTTTTACACTTCTGTACGTATTGTGGCGGTTTTCGGCGAATTCCGACTTTCCTTTACGTATCTCCGCGTTTTGCTGTGTTTTGCGGTGTAATTGTAGATATCAAAATGCGTAGAAGAACGTAGACGTGCGAACACGGGAAAACGCTGATTTTTACGCCAGTGTGACTGGGGCAACGCCAGTGTGACTGGAACATTAACTGTGCCCAGATCTATATAGCCTATGCCGTCCTCGCAGCATGGAGGTCGCTACTTTACTATATACCTACTGCCGTAAGTGACGTAATTACTACACGCTGCTCCCGATGATGTACTGCACATTTGTGCAGTATATCAGGGTTCATTTCACGGTCGTAACGGATATGATTACGAGGTCGATATTTAAAAATGGCCGACGGTGTCTACGCTTCGACATCGGTAACGTTTATGTTAGAGTACATAAAGAAGACTTATAGAAATATTGTGAAATCAAAAATACATGAATGAAATACAGAAAAACTTCGAAGTACAGTAATAAAAACCTGAATAAACATGGTAAGGACCTTAAAAACAGAAGAGAACAACTGCTATGTTTTTTTCCCGACGGTTTCGCGCCGGTTTCCCCCTGGTTTCCAAGCGGCAACAAGTGTTGCTATGCAGGTTGCTATGTGTGTTGCTATGCGATAACGTCACATCCGCATTCCACGGACGAAGCGACAGCTAGGGTTCATGTCGACCTTTCTGTACCCAAATGGGACTGAAAATGTCTCTTACAACTTAATAAAGGTAACTATATGAATGTTTTGGAGGCATATAGTAAAGATAAAACGTTGTTCCTGTAAACGTACAAATTTCGATCCTCACTCTGGCCTTTGGCATGTTTACAACTCGGTGTAAACACCTCGTTGTAAACATGTCAAGGCCAGAGTTCGGATCGAAATCTGTACGTTTATAGGAACATCGTTTTATTACTGTGCTACACTCTTCTTTCACACCTCGTTGACTCACACTGCCCTGTAAGTACCACCCTCATTTCATCCTGAGTACTACCATGCGCACACCTCAGAAACCATTTGCATTCGGAGTCTGTTTTAGATCTGATCGTATCATCGGACCATCGGTTGATTGGCTCATCGTGTTATCGTCTGTCATTCTAAATGTTTGAAGTTTAGCATTTGACTCATACCAATGTACATTTTTCTGTGTTCATTTTACAACACTCAAGTCCTAGAGGAGATGACCATGTTGGAGTCTTGAAATAAACCTTACTTGTATCATTGCTCCCCAACATTGTCAAATGTTGTGTCACTTCAATGATAGTATTAGAGGGAAACTATGTTCCGGTGAAAGGAAGTCAAAGTTACGAGGTAAGGCTTGGAAAAATTACTGCCCAAGGCCCTGGCTGCGGGCAGTAATTTTTCCAAGCCTTACCGAGTAATTTTGACTTCCTTTCACTGGTACTTGGTTTCCCTATTCCTATATACCTTCAAATGTGGTTTAATAAGAGACAATCTGATTGGTCTAAATGTCAACCTTGGGTAGTATACGGCAACCTTGGGTAGTATACCAACCTTGGGTAGTATCAGATAGTTACTCCACCCCCCAGAGCGTGGTGTAAGCATAGAGTGTACAGCCATAGGTATATAGGAATATTGTTTAATTGAGGGACCTCTTTTTGATGTTTTAACATACAGTAGAACCCCGCTTCAAGGGTTACCCTCCCTTCCGAGCGTATTTCCCCTTGAGTGGGGTGATCCCTTAAACAGGCGTTTAAGTCCATCGATGGTTAGGCTATATAGTTTTATACTGTGTGCTGGTGTCTGTGGTTATATTATCAATATGTATACAGGTGATACTATGGCATACAGACACTATTATACCGACACAGACAACACACAGACGCCTATCCGAGGCCTATGGGGGCCTACGCAGGCCATTACCATTGGTTTCTTTTGAAACCAGTCCTTCCGTTACATACATACCATAGACCGGCGATTTAAATTATCTTGAGTGTTGAGCTCTCTATTATCTGATTAGGTGTCCCTCTAGAGCGTCCACTTACACGGGGTTGAGGAGCATTTCATACTGAAATATAAATGTCCGCCTTCATGGGGTGTCCATTTACACGGAGTTTGAAACTAGGAGCAAATAGGATATTCATCATGGATGAATGAGCGTGCAATTATAAATGAATAACAATTAAAAGGTTTGGGTTAGATATTCATCATGGATGAATGAGCGTGCAATTATAAATGAATAACAATTAAAAGGTTTGGGTTAGATTCAGTCTATGAATAGTTTTCTGTAACCCACTTGCATCCAGTCAACTTGCTATTTCTTCATTTGCCTGAGTCTAGGATCCAAACATATCAAGCACCAGTAGGTCAGTCAGGTATTTTGGCCTTGAGTGATTGATCATGCTCAGCTGGGCACACCTCTAAGACACTGAGACACTGGCTCCCTGCTCTGTTCTCACTATCACAGTGAACAGCATGCAGATAGTAAAGGGATAGTTTTCTGGAAGCACACCGAGAGTTCAATGTGATCATTCTAACCTCTAGATGATGTATTTAGCTCGTATAAGCACGCTCTAATAAACACTCAATAGAGAGGACGATTTCAGTCCGAGGAAATTACCCTTGAACACGGGGTGGTCACTACGCGGGGTTTGACTGTACCTCTGTGATATAAACCTTTTGCTTGATTAATACAATTAGACGTAAAACACCACCCATTGTTGGGGACGTGTATTATATTATTCCAAGAAGACCCAATAACGGCCGGACGCAGTACTAATACTGGTTTTCCATTAGGGTAGTGTCCTCGGTAACTCAGATTTCAATTATAACTATGGATGTTGGATAAAATAGGATAATTCCATATTGGGTTTCGATGGCATTTGCCTTCTTATAAGACACCATGTTAGAAATAACACGATTTAGATTTGAATTCTAAATAATGATACGCTTCATACAAGTTAAGTAATTAATCCGTGTATGACATTAGAAATCAAAACGAGCACTTCTTTCAATATGAATTCACAAATTGAAGAGCAGTATACTACAATATTCGGCTCATGGTCTACTTCCTCAATACATCTCATTGTAGTAAACCTCTCTTCCAGCATGTTTCACAAACAAGTACCATCCCATCGTTGAGTTGACATAATTAGTGTGGACTACGTATGAATTATTTACAAAGGAGCACTGGGTAAAATGACAGACAGATTAGCTATGGACGTAGCCTGAATTTCTAGTCATAATCCATGTCTGCTTGCTCACTGTACCCTTCTCAACCATTTTTGGTTGATATCAAGCATTTTAGCTTATTTTTCATATCTTGAGAATACAGTGGTGCAGTAAACATTTTTCTTAGATCGTATGTGTGTTTGGTAAGAAAAAAATCACAGAAATCACTTATGCTAAGCCATAAACAAGTATATTTATTTTCATATTGTGGCTCACTATGGTTCGTCTGGCATAGCACATTTCGCTGTATTATGCCTCTTGTGTCTCAGAAACAATATACAAATCTTCTAAATCTCATTACATACCCACCATGAAAGCAGTCCTGATTATTTAAAAGCCAATTCCTAGATCCACTCTTGAGAATCCCATGTTTCATTATTTGGATATCCTGCTATCATTTCTGCTTAGAAACATTCTAGCGATGTTATCTGAATTAGGAGAGAAATGTCTGGAAGTGGCCCTACTACGAAGAATGATGGTTATAGCCGAACCTTACGTAGACAAATACCTCTAAGGTTAATCGATTATTAGATGAAATAAAAGTAAAATTCAGTCTTCATCGGTCTGTGATACATGTACATGAATAAATTCAAGTCAGTGAACCATAATACTGTTTTCACTGATCAGAGTATAAATAGACGCGCTTTTTTTCGGGCAATATCTATTATTCTAAGACGTACGATCACGGACAATCTATGTTATCAAGGTATCAATCTTTTAGTGGAGTGTTCTATCAGAAGATAATGCCATACCACAAGGACAATAGTGCACAAGGATATCATTATCCCTCCCTCGTGGGTAATTGCTCCTCTGCCTCTCTGGACCTCTCTTTACTTCGCCAGACCGGTAGCATTGCTTAAGGGGATGATTTAAACTATTACCATCGCAAACAGCATACAACCATGAGCATGCTGATGCGTAACCACCACTCTGTAAACCTCCTTAAAGAGGCACATCATCTTACTCTTACCTAGACCATGGGTCTAGCGATGCTAAGCACAGTGGTTACTGTGAGGGGATAATTGATACTTACTGTCTAATTACTACTTGTGTATTTCTTCCAATTCATTGCGTCTATCCCGATTGTGATGGCTAAATTGTTACATCTTCTATATAAAACGTCAAGTGCCACTGACCAGAAGAATGGTATCTATAATTCATCATGTAAATTATTGTAAGACCTATAATATGACCAGTCCCTGCATCAGCAGATTTGCTTCTGGTGATCCTCTTACTCATGATCAAACAAAATCCCAAGTCATTCACCTTCCTGTCCTTGTAGTTTGCACCTTGAAAAAGTGGCGAAATACAAAATGGGCATCTATGCATGCCTAATATAAGAAACGTAAAAATGGCATCCGTAATGGTGATTTATACATTATCGAGAGATCTGCATCTCCTTCACAGGTGGGAAGGAGGAGCAGGAAAATACCGTCCATTGAGGCTAATTGTCAAATTCGGTATAATGTTGGGGTGGCAATATAAACACCGCGTCTATCAGACATTGTAGAATGAAACTACACCATCTGATATATACATCAGCCTTCACAACACGCACTCTAGTTAATCCTTCAACCAAGATTGCTGCACAGGAAAAAAGACCTTTGGCCACCCAAATAACGCTGTAACCCATCCCCAGTTGGTGATGAGCAAACTTCTAAATGTGTTAAGTAAAAGACAAAACAGCAGCACCGGTGACCAGGTGGAAGGCTGTCACCAAAATACTGGGAACTACAGACCTCAGGTTCAAACAGCTGGAGAGCAAGTTCGAGTCCATACCAACCCTGTGAGCTACTCAGCTGTCCAGGTCAGTCAAATCGACACCAATGGTGATGCGATCAACATTCTGGCAGAAGTACAAGATGTACTGGCAAAACGAAGACCTTCAAAGATACAAGGTTTCATCCTTACACTTTAAGTGACTCTGGAAGGACCTAAACAGAGAGCCTAAGAGGCCCAACTCTCCCCTTCACCACCAATGACATGGCCCAACTCATCATGACCAGAGACAGGCTGGCATCAAAACCACTTGACTCAGATTCGGACATAGGACCAGGTCAAAAAGCTACAGGCGACAACAAACCATTCTGCTTCATAGATCTACCTGTAAGACAAAACAACCACACAGTGGAAGATTTACCCAACAGGTAGACCTGGTTGGAATAAACATAAAAACGATGTTACATAACTATGTTGAAAGAGAGAAAACTACCTATAGTGTCCTAGTGGAATATCTATATGAACTATTCTGATAGTTAGACGATATCATAACTAACGCAGGCGAAATGCCTCACATAGTAGCTCATTTGTGACTTTTTATTTATCCTGGAGTGAACAGCTTGGCATTGCAACGCCTATCCTCCGCTGGCTCCAGTAGAGATAACTCCTTGTAGTGCCCATGTTCAGTATATGGACTTAAATGGCGTCTGACGTAATTCAGGCAAGTGACATAACTTCGGTTGTAAATGTATTTAAGAATAAATAAATACAACTAGTCACCAAGTAACATACAGTTTATGAACACTGTCAGTCCGACCCTCTAGCAGAAGGCCCACACGTCAGGTCCAACAGATATATAGCAATATATCCCCAGGGGACAATGCTCTTATGGCAATGGTATCGGAAGTTATTCAACAGGTGCATTTGATATGCATTGTCTTAGTTCCATACACAACACTCATACTGAATAATGATGAGAATAATATTTTTAAATGATTTTGAAAAAAATAAGAAAGTCTGAATTTTGTCACATAGAATACCGTTGTTAGCAATGGCCCCCCAAAATGCTTAGAGGCATTCTTCCTCCCCTACATGAGAGTGCATCAAGGCATTCATCGCCCCCTGCCTGGGAGTGCCTCAAGGCATTACTCGGACAGATATGAATAAAATATACGACACATACAATTGAACATTGTGAAATTCCCGCTTAAGGCTCACCCATGGACCGGTTTGAGTCAAAAGGAAACCACAAATGCATTAAATTGAATATAGAAGATAACATGATGTAATAGTTTATATATTCTCAATGTTACAGAATCAAGATCTATTTAAAGCACCATTTAAACAAACTAGATTCAATCAGGATCTATACTGGCCGCAAGAATTACACTTTAGTCGGAACAGAGTGGACACAGAGATGGCTCCAGTCTTTGTGGTACGATAACCTTAATGTGAATGTTATAAGTAATATGAGGAATATTACTGATGAAGATACAACCAGTCTATCTAACAGGACCTATATCTGATGTACTTTTGTTTTCTGATGTATATGTATATTCATGTTGAGATGATGACTCTAGAAATGGATATATTCAAACTATGATATAGCTGACTAAACCTGAAAACTAGGCTGTAACAGATTGAAAAAACAACAACAGCAAAAAACCTCTTGAAGCCCCTTATTCATGTTATCATTTTCTTTTTTATGTGTTTCGATAAAGAGACCAGGAAGTTAGACTTTGCTATAAATTAGCAAAGTAAATAATGTTTTCTGGTGAGTTAAGCCACCATGTACGATATTGCACCTTGCTTCGAGATATTTATATAGAATACTTTGGCCTAGAATGTGATCGGATCTCAACAACCTCTAAGTCAGGGACAGAGGAGGTGGCCAATGGATCTCAAATTTTGGAGTTATATAAAGTATATACAGGTTTAAATAGGAGACAAGTCTCAGGGGAGAGGGGTTGCCCCCACCCCTCTCGCTGAGGGTCTAGGCCGACGAGACTGGACACTCCAGGGCTCGGTCACTCAGCCTCTGGTGCTCACACAGTCAGCATGTACTCTGCTTTGTGCTCTTAGCATCACTATGGCAGACGGGATGGAGTCTGCCTCCGACTTTGACTTCACCACGTGGGCCAAGGCATCAGGCCTCAAACGAAAGATGAGGGAAGTCCTTGTTCAAGATGACTATGCAGACTACGATGTCCTGATGATTACTGCAAAGACTAGTGGAATAAAAAAGTGACTGTGTACTCGGATAATCAGACAGCTGTGGCCCTGATTAACAAAGGAGCAGCCAAGAATCAAAGCGTAATGGACAGCCTTAGACAGGTCTTCTGGCTGTCTGCGATATATAACTTTAGAGTAAGGGGGGTTTATTACCCTGGAAGACTCAACACCCTCGCGGACGCAGCCAGCAGGATTAGTGAGGACGGGATACAACCCCTCCTGAAGGAACTGGGCAGATGTGCTTATCGGCGATATGGACACAGCACAGCTTGATAAGAGGGTAGAGGAGCTACAGTGCAGCTCCTTTGCAAAGAACACAAGAAAGGCATACAGTTCTCACAGGCATTCTTACATCTCCTTTTGCAATATCTACAACTTAATCCCAGTCCCCGCGGACACTATGTAGCCTTCCTATCCACAAGGCTAAAGTACTCCTCCTTGCGGCAATACTTAGGAGTTCCTTATACATATGCATAAGGAAGTGGGCCTACCAGACCCCATTAACCCTTTAAGGACGGGTGTGTGCGGCCGTGCTACCCGTGTGAGGACGGGTGCTGGTGTCTGTGTATACTGCTAGGGGACGAGCACATAGGTGTCAGAACCCTTGATTTGAGGGTATAATCACGTGATATAATACGTTATCCTTGATATTCATTTGTTTTCTCACTAGAAATACTTAATACGATATTAGAACTACATTCTGTGAAAATTTGATGTTCATTGATAAATTATTTCTTTATCAAAAATGATTTTATATATTTTGGAGAAATGATGCCTTGAGGCATCATTCGGCCTGGGCCGGTTGATGCCTCAAGGCATCGTTCGGCCTGGACCAGTTGATGCCTCAAGGCATCTTTCGTCCTTAAAGGGTTAAGGACAATTATCACCTCCCCTTGGTCGTTCGGGGGAGCACGTCGCACCCTGGGGGATACGGTCTGCAGGAAGGAACCGATTACGCTGGACATGCTCCTGGTCCTACTCTACCGCTTGGATATTACGAACCCCAGATTGGCGGTGGTATGGGCCGGAGCCTTGATTATGTTTTATGGCCTTTTGAGGAGGTCCAACGTTTTCCCCTCCACATTAACGGAATTTGACCCGGTTAGGAACTTGAGGAGACGAGACATCAAGGTAGCCGCTTCTGGGCTACTCATCACCATCAGGTGGTCGAAGACAGACCAGTTCCGCTCCAGGACCCAGCTTCTCCCTCTCCCCAGGGTCAAAGGTCACAGACTGTGCCCTGTGCAGGCATGGATGAACAACCTTTGGTTGACCCCTAATGCCCCTCCGGACGGCCAGGCGTTTGTGATATCGGACACTGGGCCTCACCCTCTCCTGACGACGGGTGCCTTCACAACGGCGGTGATGGTGGCTCTCACGGCGGCCGGTGTGGACACTGCCTCCCAGGTTTAGGAGAGGGGGGGCGCAAGCTTCCTCTAGCAGATTGGTGTACCAGAACGCCATATAAGGGAGCTAGGGGACTGGGCCTCCAATGCCTCCATGCTCTACACCGTTTCCACCCCCACAACGCTAGGGGCGCTCACTACGGAAATGGCACCTGCCACGCTCCCCTTCCTACCTTCTCTGACTACACTACTCCCCTGGTGTTTGGAGGACTCAGAGACTTTCACCTCAGCGGTTACATGCACTGTCTTATTATCAATGCTTGTTTTTCATAGCTAGGTGTTTATCCCTCGCATCTAGTTCATTATCGGTAACTGTATGACTTATTATTATCCTTGACCTAATTAGGTTATGTACACTTTTACACTTGTATGACCTCATACTAGCGCTGCGCGCGCCTTACTAGAATAAAACTATTTTACCTCCACTCCAGTCTCCTTATTTGAATTGTATCTATTAAGATTTTTATCCAATACTTGACATCTTACATACCATTTCAATCACCTAATTTCAGACTCCCTAATGACTTTGCCAGGGTAAGGGGTGGGGGAGATTTAAGGTAATGATTGGTGAACATGCTGGTGATGTAATAGATATTATTTCTAAAAGATAGAAAATGTACAGTATGGTAGCTATTGGATTGCATCGGAAAAACTCAATTGTATCATTGAGAGATGCAATAAATAAAATAAAAGAACAAGACATTAATTCATCCAGTTGAGTGCAGGAAAGCCATTTACCAATAAGGTAATAAGGTAATAACTGAGGCAGCCAAGACAGAGAGCTCTAAACTGAGTCCATCAGGCTCATAGAGACAAAAATCTGTCTGCCACTAAGTTGACACCGTACTTGACGGCCGGTGTTCAATGGAAGCCGATCTCTGTCGCCTGGAGCTCTTCCTCTGAGTAATTGGCCATCAGCGTAGTGCGTACCATGTTGTTGGGGAAAATGGCCATTACTCCATCTTACATCATATATATATACGTAATAATTGTGTACTTGTCCAAATGTGAACCTCCAACTCTGCACTATTCGGAAAAGTATCTTCAGGTAATATATAGAGAATATATGAAATACACACAAATATATATCATAAACTCACACTCGACCGCATGACAATTTTTTTTCCACTTTATTCATATGGTTCCATTTTAGGCTCAAAAGTCTGTCTTTTTTCCGGCCAGTTTTGTAACAGAATACACGTGTTCGACTCTTATATACTATCATAACAGCCTTTTGGCTGACATTATTGCCTACTGCAATTGATAACTGTTATCTTCAGAACCCGTGCATACAATACAACGATGGTTTATGTTTGTGTTTTGTTACGTGTTATATCATACTGGCTGTGTTGGTCGCCTCTTCTTCGGGTCCCACCAACATTTATTTGTCTTTTTGAGATGGTTGCTTGCTTTCAAACTTGTCCCTCCGGGTTTATAACTGATTGTTTGCGCGCTTGCGTAGGTCTGATGCCACTTTGGGGTTATGAGATGATATAGTAGAGGGTGTGTCATCTTCTCTTTTACCTCGTGTCTGTACACTTATGGGGATTGATGTGGTCATTATCAGTAAGCAAAATTGACACATAAAGCAATTTTTCACTGGCCAACGAAAATGACACCGATTATTTGAGTTCCCCTTAAAGTCGGTCTGTGGTGGCCAATGACAGCACGTCGTTATCGACAAATCAGTAAGGGTGCTGTGTATGCCTTGTTTCTACCGCATTTGACAGGTCCATACCGCCTGAACTATTCTCCAAACACAATGACCATCCCTGACGATTTCAAACACTTTTGATTCTTCCGGTCATAGACCAAATCAGCTGGGGGTGGCCTCATTGCATAATCTATGCACAATTAACCCTTTCCATACCGGTGCCTGGAACCGAGCTACTCCCTTAAGGGCCGGTGCTGGTGGCAGTTTGTCTCCCTAGAGGACCAGCACAAGTTTGTAATTACGTAAAACAATATATGATCATAAATATTTTGTTTCTTTTGAATAGAAATACTAAAGATGATATCATATCTACATTTTGTGAAGATTTCATAAATATTGCTCTATTATTTATTTTTATTTTGGCAGCAACAATTTTTCTATGGTGCTGCCATTTGGTAGCAGCGGTTCTCCCGTGGTGCTGCCATATGGCAGCACCGGTATTTCTATGGTGCTGCCATATGGCAGCACCGGTCGCGAAAGGGTTAATTAATCAGTGAACACTTCTCTGCATGTCTGTTTCCATTCACCAATCTGCTGTCGGTATACCCTAACAAGGCCCTACTCCATTTGCCGAAAACCACGGTATAGATTTTCTTTGTTCTCCTGATAGCCTATTTCCATTGTTGATCACCGATATATAGTCAAGAACCACCAACGGACCTCAGTATTGCTGACACCAAATGCAAATAAGCTATAAGGAGATAGAGAATTCTAAGAGAAATCATTCACACAGTAGTCCTACAAGCCCGACCTGACTTGGTACTCGCCAATGAAAACTATACCCACCAGTAGGAGGGTGTGCTTTTTGAGCTAGATATTATATGCCGCGACAGCAGCCGGCCACGCAACATTTGCAAAACAATAAAATAGAGAAATATCACACGTAACGTGATCCTCTCTTATATCACCACCACAAAAATGGTACACAACGGTGAACGAATCAGGAACAAAAACCCCCCCCAAAGTGCCACACCTGACGAGAAGAAGTAATCTTCGAAACCACAAGTCTCTCGTCCCCGTATCTGAGGGGAACGGTCCGATAAACTCGAATCCAGTTTGTCCGCCCTCCCCTACACATAAAATGTCCCCACCTTACTGAGCACCAAATGGTCAGCCCCTGCTGGTAGCAGTTAGGCAGTGCCCAGCGTGAGGACGTTGTCACAGTGACGGCGAGTTGTTTACTACGCTGTCCAATCAGAACCATCCTAACGGCAGAACTAGGTCAAGTTCAGCCAATAGGAACTGGGATAACATCTAGCACACGGCGCAACCGACGCCGCGGCGAGTACGCTATAACGTTAGGAGAACACTTGTGGTCGTGTTACGCACGCATTGCAGACGTCCGACAAGCTATAAGGAGAATACAGAAAATCCACCCATGTTTGTCGGCCAATGGAAATGGGCCTAAAAAGTCGATTGGTGGTTCCTGACTGCAGATCGGTGGCGAATAGTGGCACCAAGAGCCGCGGTCACATACCAGCTGATGTAGTACGCACCATCAATACCACAGTAAACAAAATCAAATTGAAAAGTTTCTTGAAGATATCCTTATTGTTGTTTTCCTGTGTTTCTCTTGGCGATTCAAATGATCCACAACACCTGTCCCCTACACGACCTCATATACACTTTCCTCTCAGAGAGTGTTTTTCATGTTAGTAATATATTCCGGTACTAAGAGATGATCCAGATGTTTCAATTATTGCCTAACTATTAAGTAAAATCCTTTAGACAAGATTGCCCGATATCATGAACCCTCATCCCCCAGCCATATAAGGTGAATACGTGTACAGCCTACATAAATTATAGAAGTTTCAGTTGGCAGTTAGTCTATTTATTGTGTAAATGTGTCGATATTTCACTGTCTGTTAATGCCCTTTGATAACGCACATACATGTCTATACCTAAATACGTCTGTGTGCGTGTGTGTATGAGTGAAGACCATAAGAGCTGTAAGAAGTGAGGGTTAAGAGGCAGTCTGCGCTGAGCAGCTCGGGGCGTGATCTGCTCCGACGTGCTCTAACCACATAACGTGAAGAAAACAGCTGTTGTGACTAAATAGCTCAGGGTCATGATCACTTAAGCTATGCTACAGGTCGCGGACAGCAGATGATGACGACAAAAAACTGCTTTATATTCCTGAAACATACTGTTATCTATTCACATTGACCACCTTTCTCCCTCCGCTGCATAAGATATTTATCGATCTCACCACAGCAATCACGTATAATGCAGAGAAATACACCCTCGAAAGACAGAGTAACCACTATCCATCCGCAATAATAACTTCTCATAAGGGCCCCAGCTTACAGCGGTCGTGTAATATAAACTACAAGCTACCGGAGGATGGGCTTTTTCTCCAGATAGAGATGAAATTAGAACCTACACTCTGCTTGAAAAGAAGTCACGAAGAAGGCAATACTGAAACAAGGCATCGCTCAATTTATTGCAATTATTACATCATTCCCTTTAAGGGTGCTCTGTATGGTGAGGATGATTGTGTTTCCATGAAAGATAAAGGACTAAGGAGGACAATCAGAACAGTATGTAATACCCTGGTTGTAATTACCTCTTCGAGGGAGAAACCTTCGAGATGGATCCCTAGCTCACTCATGGTCGGCAGACTATCTGTCAGTGGAAGACAAAGTCCCTCAAGAAGAAGATGGAACTAGATACTCTCGATCTGCAGCAGCCAGTTGTAGGTCCGAGTCAAGTCACTCGTAATATTCTCTACACATACAGAGATGGAAGAATCGGAGAGGCCTATTGGGACATTGTAGAGGTGGCTGTTGATCCCCTTTTGGTATTATTATGAGAAAACGTAGTCACTGAGCCCGTACGGGTCATTTGATGAAAAAATACGGCCCGACGCCGTAGGCGGGAGGGCCGTATTTTTTCATCAAATGACCGAGAACGGCACCCGTACGGGCTCAGTCACTATGTTTCCTTATTACTATACACCTCTTACTTGTTTAAAATGCCATTTTAATAACTTTCCTGGGCTGTGATTCACCCACCCATTCTCGTACTAAACCACTGTCATTCACTACGGCCCGCTAGCGGAAAAACTCGGCAACTGCCGACGTGGAGCGGGCTATGAAATGTGTGGCGCACGTCAAACTGGAACTCTGGTAGCCAACGTAATTATGACGTCGACAACGCGGAGCGGCGTAACGGAAGGCGATCGGACTTGTTGTTATCGAGTGATTTCATATGTTTCAGCTATTTAAACGGTATTAGGTTAAAGCTACACATTATTTACCTCGATATTTCGCCATGGCACACTTATAGTTGTTACGTGGATGTCGGGGCCTGCCTCTGAAGTTATGAATGGGAGAGAACCGCCATTTACTTTGTTTGTTTTTGACACAGTCACTGGTCTCGCTTTATCGCGATATTTTACGTTAGCGGGCCGTAGTGTCTGTAGCAGCGGGACGTACATTTTAACATAATAAAGCCTATGAGATTCACTACGGCCCGCTGCACGGTGGGCCCGAACAGAATTTATACTATACCCGTAGCAGCGGTTAATATTTCATAGACGTTCGGCCACAGGTGTATAGTAATACAATGGATGACATCAACAGTAGTGTACACTTTTTTTTCCGGAGAATGAGATTCTATTGCATGGTCTATGGTGGATGATAAACGTCCCGAATCGAATGCTGAAAGAAACAAGAAAGCCAATTTGAAATTGCCGATCTACTGAGCCACAGGTAGATAGATTATAGGCTAAGATTCATACCTGTATTAGAATACGATATGTTTTCCATTCATTTTATCGTTACGGACATGGAACATCCTAGAGGATAATAGGGTGAGATATAGTTAGCGTGACTGAATGGAATCTGTTCCTGTCTATTTCGTATTGGAAATGTTCACCGAGTTCGAAGACATACCCGGCTTTTACACTAGACAACTGAAAATGTGACGATGTCTAGCCAATTTGACGTCAGATGGGGCTCGATGATGCAATATCGTCACCAAGAATGGTTTACCCAAGAAACACATCATGCCTTTACACTAGACGGTTTCTCCTCGTTGAAATGGGGGAATGTATTACTTCCTACTGTTTACGTTAAGACCCGTTACCATTGGCGGGACGAAAACGGTGTAGATTAAGTAATCTTAGTTTTTCTAATAAACCATTTCTATTGGCTATCACATATCTACAGTCAGGAACAACCGACGGACCTTTAGCACTGTTGACACAAAATCTACACCAATTTCGGTGGCCAATAGGAACGGGCCTTATGCCAGCTTTTACACGAGGCGGTTATGGGCGACAATTCTTGAAGGTTAACTCTGCCTAAACTACAGGGCAATGTATGTAAAAAATAGAAAATCGCTGGTAAAAAAATGGTGATGTGAAAATATTTTTTTTATTTATCACTCAAGGAGCATGTAATGGTATCTCCTATCCTAATAGGAATTCTTGATATTCTGACACCGTTTACATATATACTTGACTGTAAAACTGCCATCTGGATATACAGGAATATATATGTACATAGAATGGGCGAAATTGATAAGGATGAAATGAACAATCGCTTTCAATTAATGATTAATTCAAGCCGATTTGAAGTAGAAGTCGGCCTAGAATCGTCAGCATTATCGTCAGGTAGTGCCATATTGCATGATATGACGATCTATGGTCATTACTCGTTTGGTGTTTACACTAGACGATTTCTAGTCGTCGACGACGTGAAGTTGTCAGTTGGTGCTAAGTTCAAGAATCGTCACCAATAATCGTCTAGATAAACACTGGGACACAGGAAATCGTAAATGGTGACTTGTTTAAAGCCAGAATAAAAAAAGTTGCCAACCATCTTGACTGGCGAGATGATATTACTCTTAAGAGGATGGAAACATGACAACTACTGTTAGAATCAAAAGATTCTTTACAGCTCTAAGGACCTTTTTTTTGTAATATTGTGGTACCATGTGGCGTCATGTTTATCACCGTCTATGTCCTTTATGTCTTGTAGTGATATGCTCGCTTATTTAGTATATGTGACTCTAATATAAATGTAGGGTCGCCAGCACGTTGGTGTAGGCGAATATTAATTTCGATAACCTTATTGCTTCAATATGTAAAAGAACAAGTGAAATCTTGATCATCTTCATCATGTATGAGTTATTACACTGGATCATTATTGCACTGGTTCCAGCATAGCAGCTGTGAGGGTCATATCATGTTGCCATTCTAGCTCCAATAGTAGGTGCTATATTCGGTTCTCATATTGACAAAAACATAAAAAGTATCAGGAATATTGTACTACTGAGCAATTCCGGACTAATATACATTCTTTCCTACAGTTAACATCGGTATAAATAAGACGTATCGTTCATGGATTTGCTGCCTGCTAGCTGGCTGATACCTCTTATGAATATAATCTCGCCCTGATCGTGACAGTAAATGTCATGGATGCCAGAGCACTAAAAATAAGAATATTAATGTGTTTGCTGCAGGTCCAAATGGAGGAATGGATTGGTGGAGTAGCAGTCCTTTTTATGTCGACAACTCAGATTGGGAACACTTAACGATTTTTCTCCATACGGTTGCAGAGTAAACATCGACCTAATTATTCAAACCCAGGAGCTGCATGTTTGTTTCTACCTGACACAAAAACAAATATCAGGTGGAGAAAAGACCACCTTGTGAATTATTCCACAGCGCGAAAAAGAGATATTGACCTCTTGTATAATAGTTTGTCGCTGCCTTTTTCGAAAAATAATCTATACCATAATGTGAAGAGAGTCACCCTCCTCACCTCCCAATGTTTCATTCGAAAAACCTGTGACATTGACCTAGATTATCGGAGCAACAAAGATTAAGGAGACTGCATTCTGCGGATGGTAAAGTGCTGAGCTTATCTTATTTAGTAATTGGATGGGAACCATCGGGTACTTTCAGAGAAAAGTAGTCTACCATTATAGAATCGAATCTTTTAATGATGATATGATGCCTTGAGATGATCCCATCCAGTTGAAAAGTGTATAATTCTCTCATAGGATGAATTGATGCCTCAAGACATTTGCTTTTCCCCTTTTATGGCGCAGCAAAACGCATCATCTAGAGGTTAGAATGCTCACACAGGCTTCCAGCTCACTGCAGATAATCTAACACTTCACTAAGAGCTATAAAGGCCTGGTTAAATGAGCAGGGGTCCAGTATCAAGCCTTAGCATATCCCCTGCCCCACTACTGACTGGGTTCCTAAAAAAAGACATATTTATTTCTAGTCTCTTTGAAGACAAAAGGATTCACTATGTCAATCCTTTCATGAAATGATAAAGACTTAGTTATGGCTACTGTACTCTGCTACTAGAAAAGGAAACTACCAGATGATGATATTGTCTAAATGTGGTATTTACATTTCAAATCTGATGGGACACATCTAAATACACTGTATTCAGAGGGTCAGATCTGATGGGACACATCTAATTGCACTGTATTCAGACCCACTCTGTACAGACCTGAAAAACCAGTTTTACTCCCTTCAACCCTGTCATCAAGCCTTGCACCTGAGACTTGACCATAGATTTGCTGAAACCCTTGATCATAAATTTTCATGAAGACATGGAGGGAGACACAGAGAGACAGATAATGATGCAGATGATAACAGAGACAGAAGGGAGACTCACACAGGGACAGGTAAACAGAGAGTCAGACATATACAGATAGGGAGAGAGACAATGAGACAGAGATGCAGAAAGACATATACAAAGCGAAATAGTCAAATATACATGCCAAACAACAGGGACAGAAACAAAGATATAGTATGACATACATATGGACAGACAGGGACAGAGACAAAGATATAAACAGAGAGAGTTATATATACAGTATATAGACAGAGATAGTGCCAGGGAGACAGATAGAGACAGAAAACAGACAAAAACAAAAAGAAATAGACATTTTACAGGGACAGGGACGGATGAAGATTTAGGTACAACATATTGGACCTGAAGCCACTCAGTCATGCCAGAATAGCCCTAACCCCCTCCCCTCCCACAACCACTCCATCTACTTTACTGACCAATTAGCTACACTCAAGAGCCTGTTTTTTTCTGGCTCACTGCTCTCCTACCACTTTACAATGCATGTACATTTCAAATCTGATGGGACACACCTGACTGTATAGCATTGGAACTTCCACATCTGAAGGGACATACCATTCACTATGCTCTTCAAAGAAACACACCCAGTAAGGAGGCATGAGGTTGGTGGAAGGGTAGGCATATGACTCTCAACCCAGTCACTCCATATTAGCACCTCTCCCCCACTCTCACACACACACTTCTTACCTTCATCCACTGACCAGGTTATTGCACCTGTTATACTCCGATCCATATAGGACTTGATTCAGAGACATTTTTAATGCATTATGATGTATACACTGTTTTTGATACCAGAAATTTGTATTATTAAGTAATCCTGTTCAAGACACTTGAGAATGACTATCAAATTAGTTCTCTAGGTTTATTGAAACATTCTTGATACTTAATTTTCTATCAAATACAGATGTCTCAAATACATAATTTCTTATGATATTTTCTTACTTTTATTTCATGAAGTAATTTAGATATACAGTGCACTTCCATTATAAATGAAAAAAAAACCATTAGCTCCTAGTCTCATAATACATCGTAGGCGCACTAAACAGAAGGCAGTGATCGCCTGCACAGAAGGCTGTGATTGCCTATTTGAAATGAGCAGTTCACTGTAAATTGAAACTGGAGTAATTGCAATCTTGAAGCAGTTGAAACGGGACCACACTCCCTGGATTACCTGCCAAAATAAAGTTGAACTTATTCAATAGTTCAATAAATTGTGAGTACAGCTGGGTTCATATCCATGCTATGTCCATCGACATACACCAATCATATAACAATATCAAAAGGTTTTGCTATTGGCTACCTTTTTTGGAGATGAACAAAAAGGTACACATAGTCATTTGTAGTTGGAAATAAATAAAGATCAAATTTTCACTAAACTCTCTTTGCTTTGACTGAGTATAATATATCAAAGGGTCCCTTTTGGTTTGGGTACTTATCAAACTACAATAGCGCAAAAATATGAAAACGGCGATATTCATCATGATGGTTTGGTAATATTTTCGTGTTGAAACTACCAATGCCTCCGATTCAATGCCTCACCGACTTTTATTGAAGAAATTTAGAGATGATCAACTCCCGATGAATTATTTGAACTGGTTAGAAAATCATTTATATTATCGCAACCAAAAAACACTTATTAGTTGCCAGTTATCTAGTGTAGAACCCACAGTTCACGGTGTTCCACAGGGGTCAGTGCTTGGCCCTCTGCTGTTTTTGTGTTATTTCAATGATTTTTAGGGGTTGGGTCAGTCAAGCGGCGGTGTGTTCGGTTTATGCTAGCAGATGTGGGTACCTGTTGTGTGGTGATTCTTGTGGGCCCATGCATGGAAGTGCTACGGGTTTGCCTGGATTATGTAACTTGGTCTGTATATAAGGCTGAGTCCACAGCAGGTTGACAAGTTACTCTATGTGTTCCTCCGCGTAGAGCTAACCTTTTGGAGTCTCGTGTCAGAGGTAGTAGGGTTTTCTGAACCCTCTCAGTGGTTGAGTAAGGGAACTTGCTTTGGCTTGCGGTCTTACGCTCCCAGCTTTACTTGGCATTCTAGTTCCAAGGTACTGACAGAAAACAGGTAATAATAAAGATCATATACCAAAGATCTGGAGTCTGATTTTATATCAACTGGGATCTGTAGACGTCATCTGACTACCTACAAACCAGGGAATATCCAAACCGACCTATGTAGTACCACATAGGGTAGCTTAGTCTCCCTGCCAGAGTACAAGTATTCTAATCCTTGGTTAGGGATCAAGGAAGTAACTGAATCGGCGGACCACTACAGATTTATCAAATAATCTGAAAAAATTGACATTGTCTTCAATACGAGGACGACATTATTGTCTACTAAAGTAACATCAACCGGTTGATAGCTAAGGATGTCTTACAAATGGCAGTTCAACGGATAGTGCTCTCTTCATAGAGAGGTTTCTAAATGACAAAGATCTTCTGTGTGGGGAGAAAATACGCTATACGAAAATCTCGTATACCTTCCTTGTAGTAAATTTAGACCAAACTCTAAGCTTTGAAAAACCCATAAAAGACTTCATCAAATCGGTAAACAATCGTATTTATAAACTAACTGAATTTAGAAATTGTGTTGCTAGGGACATAGCAACGCATATATATACACTACATTGATCAGACCAGTTTTTGAATTCTCAAGTTTTCTCTTAGACGCCACTACACAAAAGAGTATTTTTATCCCTAAAAAGGCCTCAAAAACGTGCTTTGCGAACTATCTTGCGGAATCCCCGTGTTGAGAAATCAACAGAAACACTACACCAAGAATTTCTGAGAGAAAGAAGGTCCGAACAACTACTAGAAATAATGTACGAAAAGTCAAAGTACCAGGGGGTCGTTTACTTTTGAGGTCTATTGCGAGACGACAATGTGGACGACGGAGACCTCCAGCGATGACAATTTCGGTGAAAGCTCATCAAACGCGTTTGATTCTGCCTGTTGTCCATGGGGAGTGTAATCCTAATTCATAGTCTCGTTTGAGTGACCCCGATCATGTATCAGGGCAAAATACACCCCAAAGACAGTCTATGGGACACTTGAACGAGAGTCTGCAAACACTGCAGGTGTTTTTTTTTAGTCCAAAACAGACATATATCTGAAGGTTTAAATGGATATATTAAGCCGCTCATGCAATTTTGATTCCCCCCAGGGGGTGTCGCCTGCTTTGAGAGGTGTAGGACACTTTTCAACAGGTGTCTTTTTTACTCAGGGAAAAGGGACGTAGTACATTCACTTGTCAATGCAGCGCTCCATTTAGTACTGCCCAACACAGCAAGAACATTTAGACAAAGGACACTCTCAAAAAAGAGATGAATTCTCGATCTATTGCAAGTTCGTGTATGGTCTGCGCGTTCCAAAGTTACGTAAGCTGTTCATATGACGCAGCCAATTTGATAATGTTCTTTGTTTTAAATCACAGTATCTCTTTTTAAGAAAGCTCCGTCGAGTATCTTCACGCATGGCTTCACAAGGATATATACAGATCACGATACAGTAAGTAGTGAGCACTCAACAAAGGCATCTAAAGACAAGAAATATCACAGAGGAAGGTATTGTATCCTCCCCCCGTGATAAATCATTGAACGCAAATGGATGATACCTCGTGCATCGCCGGCCACAACTGTCCTCCCCCATGATAAATCGAATTAGTAAACCTAAACCATCCAAGGACCTCTCGTCGGACTTTAAACTATCGTTGGCGTAGAAAATTAAACGGGCGCTTGAGAATTCTGGAAAATTTTGAACGTAGAACTTGACGGGATAAAAAAAATCGTTTCATAATGCAGCCTCATACTTACTAAGGCTACTATATTTGAGAAGTCGCCTCTTTATAGAGGGATACATTTATGGGACACCCTTGACGCTGGCATACAGAAAGCTGAGGTTTTAGCCATTTTTGATAAGACAGTTTCTGTAAACTTAAGTCTGAATTTAACATTGGTTGAGAAATAGACTTAATTAAATATTCATTATTTTCTAATACACTTGGCACAACATGGTTACTTTGAATGAGCTTAAAGATTTGCCGGCAGGCTGGAATGTGTGCACCACTCATTGGCACAAAAGGAAGAACTTTTATGTAACAGACGTTGTTTCAATAAACGAAAAAAATAAAAGCATTTTAGCATAGAAAAATTATCTACGGATCTCAATGTTATCCTTTTAAACACCAAATTACGAGATTTCGAAATAGGAAATAATACTACAACATGATGACATCAAACCTATCTAATATGTCCTTGCATGGGCAAGGGATGTCTGGGTTGTGGGGGTCTGAGGATTAAGCTAAAGCAAGTGGAAGCAAAATCACAAAACATCAATTCAGATTACTACTTTCTTTCAATCAGTCATACTGCATTTGTAGATAGAAATTACTGCTTTAGAGTCTAGACGTGTGTCAACATGAGTTTTTTCGTATCCTTGTTTCCGAATTCATTTGAATACAGAAAAATCCCTCGACATGTATACATATGATTTGCCACATCCCGTGATCACTGTGATGCCAGACCACATTCAGCTTCCCATTCACTCCTTATAAACACCCTACACTTTTCTTATTCTTGAAACGGACAAGGCAAATTTAATTGTTAAACAGAATATTTAGGTTACAGAGAGGAAAGAAGAATAATCTGTGATGGTCATCTATGAACAAGAATCCCCTGCGGCCTTCAAATATCATTCTATTATTCCCTAAGTAAAATACAACAACCGTTTAAGTGGATATCATAGACCCTGCTATTTGAAATCTAGCACTATTGAGTGAGCCACACGATATCCCACCTGTTTACAAACATTAGATTCTTGTTCTGCATTCTAGCGCGGTATTCACTAGACATTTATGTTACCGGTCCGTAACCTTTTTCTATCGCCTAAGCCTGAAGGACGGATACACTAATGGTACATAAGATCACTGACAAATTTGAACATATCATTACTCAAATTACTAATTGCTTAAATATCTATTTGTTGATCATTTGTTGGAAATTGACTAAAATGAGATCATAAAAGATTTTAAAAGATCATAGGTCCAGAACACTTGAAAGAAAGAGATATAAACGTGTATCTTTTAATATTCCTGCTCTTCTCTGAGAGGGATGGTCTACGGTGAATTCGGTCACATGCGAACTCGATAACGTTGAATTCGCTACGAGTTCGCTACAGATGAATTCGATACCACAACGTACCCGGGCCCGCCGCCTATGTGGCGGTCAGGTCGGCCGTGTCTCCCGGACTATGTGGCCGGGTGTGCAGGCTCCCCCGGCCTATGTGGCGGTCAGGTCGGCCGTGTGACATGCTTGTAAATGAGTTTTAAAATAACCAGAAAGTCGCTGGATGGCCACCAAGACCAGTCATCATAGGCTGAGTGATATCAAACAAGAGTCTTTCAAAAAATCTATTGTACATCATTTTAATCTGTTGTCCATCCTGTAACCTTGTTGTAATTCATTTTAATTTGTTGCTGTAATGCATTTGAAATAATAACATTTAAATGTTTTTTTTATACCCAATTTATGACTTACTGAACACAAACCGTTAGATATTATTTAATCCATCTTTAAGTAAATGTTACAGTATAAGTACCTAATGAATATAAGAACCTATTTCGCGGACCAAAACTGTCGCAGTAGCGAACTCACCACTGGACCGAACCAGTCTCGGTACCGAATTCACTGGTATTCCCTGAAATGACCTCGGGTATATTTGTTTTCTGACAGTAGGCTAGGTGTCAGAAAAAACTGTTCACTTAACTATTATGGTAGAATTAAGTATATTTTAGAGATAATTACCTTCAGATATATAAATTTTCTAATTTACTGTGGCCTATCAGAAATCCCTTCAACGAAAGTAAAATTCCAGGGAAATACAATATCGGTTTCCACGTTTTAACACCGCACGAAGAAAGTTAACAGTCAGATTACATTGCTGAAATATGGAAATATTACATCGAGCCTCCGATGGCTCGAAAGCATGATCTTACAACGTCATCGTTACGTTTGCGTTTGGAGGTTATTAGTTGTAACACTTTGCGATGTTTTCTGTTTCAGTTGGCGAAGTGGTTTACCTTCACGTGGACCTTCGGCAGTTTCCTGTGCAAGGTGGTTCACTACATGCAGAACGTGTCCGTTATCTGTTCCATCCTCACACTGACTGCAATCAGCCTGGAACGGTAAGAGCCACTTCTCTCCAGGTTATCAACAAGTGTCCTCATTATTTCTCTAGCTAGATTATCTTTATACGACATACCAATTAGCGACCCACAGCTATTAGCAACGCCAAGGCCGTGGGACATTGGTCAGTAACGGCAGGCTGGATAGAAAACACCCAATATGATAATCTACTCTTAGAGATAGTACGAGTCAAATTATCATGCATGTATTGCTTAAATGAACTATTTACCATAAGAGTTCCTTCACTTGAAATTGTGTATTGTTAAAAGTATGCAAAAAGTTATACAGGAATGACGGACCGATATAATATATCCATTGATAGATGACAGGTGGAAGCTTGATAGCCCTGCTTATTACTCAGGTTATCTAGTTAAACAAAACCCTTTATATTGTCATTTTGTTCCAGATAAAATGTTGTGAATAAACTGGTAGTGATATCCATCACAGTAAATGGCCTCAAGGTCATAAAAATTACAGACAAAATGCTAAAATTTTAGTGATCTGTGAAACTGCCGTATTATCATTTCATACTCAAATCCACAACGGATTTTGCTAACATCCCCCTCTCATTGTTTTATGCTCCATATTAGCCATTGGTATTTAATCTTAATGGTATGACAATTCGGTGGCACAACGAGGTAGTCCAGTCTCCTCAGTGGAAAGATTTAGTTGACAGGGTAATTGGGCTTGTTGTTCTCTATTATGTTGGTGGTCGTGGGGTGAACAATTGCAGTCATAGGAGGCTTGGGAACCTTAAATCGGACTGAAAGCTGGCCCTTTGGGGACAATCAATCTACTGGCCGTGCAAGGTACTCGGAATGTTGCTTCCATTACCTTCTTTTCTAGGATAATATTCAAATCTTAGACACTCTCATTAAATGATGGTCTAGAACAGTTAATAACAACCTTTGAAGTTCGTTATCTGAAAACGGTGTTTCTTGGTTGGGGAATCGGTCTAGAATCCTTCAGTATATCTATAATCAATCAAGAGCATTCCTTGCCACCACTCTATGAATTGTTGGTGGTTGGTGTGTGATCTTAACGTACATAGAACATTGCTGTATAATGGAACATGTCTAGGGTTAGATGGCTTTAGGGAAACACATTTAGTAAACGGCAACAAATAATGGCAGCCTATCCAGAATAACTTGTTATTGTTATTAATGATTGTCATATGGTAATCATTTGGACGGTGTCCATGATTATACAAGCACATAATTTAAATCTTTACAGACCCCAACCCACTATTAGATGATTTCTTAATTCTAGTTATAGTACAGATTATCATTGTACTTATCACACTACTATACCAGGGAGGTATTTCATAGTAGTGACGATCGTTAGTAGTGACCGTTTCCGATGTATAGTCGAAACATCATACCTGCACATGTATGGTACAGCTATATCCAAATGGGTCTTAGATGAAAATCATTAAATATATGAAAAAAAATACCATTACAGTTTACCGTTTTAAAAAGGCTCTACAGCCATATTGATGAATACATATCATGAATGGAAATGTAATCTCTCTATCCCTATGACATTCTACTCTTTATCTTCTGACCTTCATTCCGTCAGTCTGTCCTTGATTCTATTCCTTCCTTCGATCATCTTTACCTTAATTCTCCTTGTTTCCTTCAAACGCATTCCCTTTCCTTCAGTCTTTCATTTACTCTTGCTTGTTGACTCTTTCCCTCTGACATTTTCAGTCCCCTTGCTATATTTCACTTCCCAGCTACCTGCATGCTCATGCTCTTTTGCATCTTTTTCAATACATTTACCTTCAATTCTCGTTTCCCCCCTGAGAATAATCATCTTCTGTGTAGGACTATTCACTCTGTCCATTAGTCAATTTCTAACTGCTATGGCCTGATTGTATTTCATATCATCATCTGAAGCTACAAATCTTCCTCTCCAGTCCCTGTAAATCGGTTGACGATCAGAGTATTTGGTAAGAGATGGAATTAAGCCCGCAAGAGCGTCTACTTTCATGATCTATAACGTCCTATTACATTAATTAACTTTCGTCAAAGCTTATTTAGGCTTCTGCACGTATATAGTGTGGCATATTACCGCGTTCAGTTATGCATAAAAAAACCCATAGAGGTAATGCCCCCAATCACACTGGCGTAAACGAGATATGCAAACGAAAGTCGGATGCGTAAAAACCCGTGGTGTCAGTATTACTTTTCAGAATTTTGAACTTATCTCTATGCATTTTGAATGCATAAATGAACACAGCAAAACGCCACAATATGAACAGAAGTGTAAATAAGCATTAATTACGAGAACGCCTGAGTGGAGAAATACATTTTATCATGCAATAAAATTATTTAAAACACGATAAGTAATGTAAAGTATGACATTTTTAAAAGCATACTTAGTGGTAGTATGTAATATGACAATTGATAAAATTGATAATTGTATAGATTAAAAGTACAGTTTCATGTGAGATATTACATACAGTATGATACATTTTAAGAGGATAATAGTAGTTGACAATGGTGATGAGAGATGTAGTATATATAAATAGTAGTGACTGTGTAGTACAGTGATAGGGTGTTGGTGGGTGGGAATCAATAAAACGTCCGTCAGGTATGAGTGACTGGAGCGGACTGAAGAGTCACGTGGTTACAGGTAGTGAGTTCGTTGGTTGTCGTAAAGTTTTACACCCAGGCGCGAAATTACCAGCAATTTACAATTACTCTCCAATGAACGTTAAGAAATGTATAAGAACGTAAAGCAAAGTCAACAGATACGTTCCCAATCCGTAGCCAATACATGGTCCCCACTTTCTCAAATACGTAGTAAAAACAAACGACAGAATTTACGTCAGTGTGACTGGATTGCGTAGTAAAATATTAATGTGTTGGATTTGCATAGCAAAAATGCATAGAATTTTTTTTTTTTTTCACCAGTGTGCCTGGGGCATTAGTATTAAGATTTTAGAACTCATTCTTACACTGCGTTTTCTCCACGTTCTGTTCACGTTCTATTACGCATTCCCACTTTCATTTAAGTATCTCTGCGTTTTGAGGCGTTTTACGACGTATTTGTAGATTTCAAACTCAGCAAAATCACGTAGACGTGCATACACCGGAAAATGCCATTTTTTTTACGCCAGTGCGACTGGGGCATTAGATGACATCCAATTGAATGAAACCATGGAGGCGGGATATGTCTTAGGTAAACTCAAGATAAGAAAGACAAGTGTGCATCTCAAATCATGAAATATTACACAGCCAACCTCAATGGGATCTCTTAATCCCAGTGATATGGATATTGATTCGCCGCCTCAAATGATCACTCCTCAACAAATAACGTCACGTCCGCTGGACACTAAGTCTGCAGGCACTGCCTCTTCTACCGAACGTCGAAATCTTCTCAGCCACCAGGCACTCCAGCAGGGACTAATGAAGTTCTCCGTGCGACATGGCCCCATGATTAGTTGTATTTGTAGAACTGAGAAAACATGGCTCATGGCTCCCACCTGTCATCCTCTCAACCATTATTTCTTTTTTAATCAAGGAAAGAGGGTATATATGATTGTTGATTGGTTATGTTTGCAACTGTGGCAATATTTATGAAGAGGACTAAAAGCCATTTTCCACTAGACCATGAAGAGGGCACCGATTCATTGAGTTCTCCCAAAAGTCGGTCGGTGGTGGCCAACGACTGCAAGTGAGGTTACTTTGTACTCCTTGTTTCTACTGCATTTGACAGGTCCATACAAACTGAAGTCGTGCGGTGGTGGCCTCAGGGTATAATCTATGCACAATTAATCGGTGGACACTGCTCTGTATGCCTGTTTCCATACATCGATCTGGCGTCGGTGGTTCCTGACTGCAGATCGGTGGTAAAAAGTCGGCCAGTAGAAAATAGCTTATAGTGTTCTACGGACTTCTTTTAGAGATACTGCTCTGCTGTAAGGTCCGTTTCCATTGGCCGACGAAAACGTTGTATGCCTAGATTTTTTTAGTTCTCCTAAAAGCCTATTTCCATTGACCGCCACCAATCTACTGTCAGGAACCACCGATGGACCTTTGTCACTAATGAGGCACATTGGAAATAGGTTATTAGGAGAACTCATAAAATCTACACCCTTATCGTCGACCAATGGAATTGGGCCTTCGAAGGACAAACCTACTTTATATCACATACGGTACCCAAACAATTATCTGTAAGATTTATTCTAGTTCCTCAGCTGTCTGTTAAGGTTATTTCAGAATATATCAAGTGGAAAATGAAAGACCCTGATATCATCTTCGGGTTCCGATTAAATACATCATACAAGGCTTACATTTGAAGGGAAATAGTGAACGAGAATTCTTAATCTAAAAAGAGGGGACTCGTGATTAATTCTTATCAATACATCTAAATACTGAATGTGTTTTCAATGTTCTTTCTAGATACTACGCCATTCTTTATCCGATGAAGGCTAAATACGTGTGCACAACTTACAGAGCAAGAAGAGTGACAGTGTTACTCTGGATTTTATCGCTGTCTCTCGCTACTCCCATCATCTTTGGTCAGGTAAGTGAGATCTAATTGCTGTTTTTCCGTTCAACGCCACCATACGTACCAATACATAACAACATTTAGAATCGGGCAAGCATTATAGCGGCCGGTACTTTACTAATATGTTACAATGCTTCCATATATATATATAGCACGACTGGCCATATACGGGGGTTTCTGAGGACTTATTTAAAACCCTTTTCTTTAGCCAATATACAGGAATAAAACTAAAAAGTCTCTTCTTCAGATCTGAATATTCTTTTGAATCTACGTTGATCTATAACCAAAAATATCATAATATTTTCTAATTACAATTGTCAGAACATTACCAGATAGCGTCGGTATCAGTGTTGGAGAAAATATCAACTGTCAGCTTGTCAAAGTTGGTGTTACACGTACCTGAAGAACTATGAGGTGGATTACTACGTTTTAACGAATTAGAACTGCAGTTGCGTAGCAGACGATAGAGTGAGATTCTTTCTTGTGCGACTAGTTTACAAATTAATGACGAATAAATTTATCTTGCTCACCGAGTTCACGAATAAGGTTAATGAATACGTTGCTAGATGCGTTTTAGTCTGGGTTCCCAGGGTAACTATGTGAGTCACCCTGACTGACGATGGGACAGAATGAAGCTCTATATTATTGCCATGACCGGGAATGTTCTATGCTCCATGGCTCTGATAAAGGACTGTAGATATGTACAGAATATATGAATACACTCTATCAGTGGGGAATGTTCACACCGCAAACGTAACTTATCGGTTGGCTGATAGACAGCAGGTGAGCTTCATGAGACGGTGAGACGGAGGTTGACACGGAATCGGGGGAGAATAGACGTCTGTCATCTGTAAGTTCTTATATAGGGCCAATGTATCCGTCTGTATCCCTTTGGAGGATAGAAGGGGGGAGGGGGGAGGAGCTCTCGGGGAATATATATATATACTGAGGACGTAGTGTAAAGAAATGATTGATTGCGGCGTCGGATATCATAAATAAAACTATGATGAACAAAATAGATGACATCGGAGACCTAGATACAAAGTATACACACTGACCCGGCGTTTACATTAGAAGACTAAATATGTGGCGACTGTAGATCGTCAGCCAATAGTCGCCAGGTGGTGGCAATGTCCACCGCAAAAGTCGTCGACCTCAGAATACACGCGAGCGTTTACACTGACGACTTTCAAGTTTTCACAGAATCGACTTTCAATAGAAATGCGCATTGGCGATTAATTGGTATACCTGTGTATATATGTCCATTCATCAGGGGCACACCTGGGGACATAGGGGTACCCCCCCACCCACCCGAAATTTTCCCCTGTAGTTTTGTGTCACTGCACGAAAACCACTATTTTACATATATATATGTTTATACTTGTATACACCTCTTATACGCGTCTACGTTTCGGGCGTCTACGAGACAGTTTCCATATGTAGATGCGCGCGACTTGGCTGTCTTTCACGCCTGGCGTATTTAAGATAAAATATACTCTGAACAATATATATACGCCAGGCGTATATATGATACCAAAAAAAAAAGCCCTGGTACACAAACCCCACCTCCCTTTGTAGACGGATTAGCGGCCGCTCGGCATGTGTAAGATGTTTTCAGTCCTGAGTCGGAGGCGCACAGGGAGGGCGGCTGAGCGGGTGGCTGTGAGGGTGGCGGCCGCATTCACAAGGCAGGGCCGGAGTCGGAGTCGGAGTCGGGAGTCGGACTTCAGGTGCACAGAGACACTGGGGGGAGGCGATTATATAGTAAGCCTGACAGTCCACACATTGAGATGGTGTTTGAAAGTAAGATCTATTAGAAAAACAATTAAAAAAACAACATAATGCAACATAATGCAACATAATTAAGTTTTTATAAAATAAATTGGTAATATAAGATTGCAATTTTCATATAATACAGACTTGGATGGTTAATGGCAAATAAAATATGCTACCACTGATGTCCCCAAGTGGCAGAGGTCGGAATTATTGGATAGTGGCGTAAATAAATAGAATCAGGCGTATATATGACATATATAAATGGCACCATGGACACGTATATACGCCACTAGATAAGGCGTCTACGAGACGTCTAATAGGTCGAACTTCTAGACGCAAAATCCTACTGTTAGACGCGTTTCGGATACATATGTAAAGTGGTAAGTTTCGTGCAGTGTGTGTGTTTATATGTAGGCCTACACTTGAAAAACGGTGTGTACCTCCACCATAATAATACTTTAAATCACCCCCCTCTACACACAAGCACCTGAAAAAATTTGCCAATGCCCTACCCCTCCCCTCATTTCTGTTTGAATCTCTACTTAGAAAAAATTGGTAAAATTAGCCCCCCTCCCCCCAGATTTGCCAAAATAAGTCCCCTGCTCCCATGAATATACACCCCCCTCCCCCACAGAGGCACTTGAATAAAATTGCACCCTCCCCCCTATTTTCTACAACCCTCTCCCCCCTCCCGAAAATATATATTAAAAAAAATAGCACTATCTCATGATATACACATATATATATATATTATTGCATATATATATATATATATATATATATATATATATATATATAAAGCCCCCTGGAGATAAGATAAACAACCCTTGCCCCTAGTGCCCAATATAAATCTCTGCTCAAATAATACAAAAAAATCCCTCCCTCCCCCAACACAAAAGCACCTGGAAAATTGCACTTATACCCCCCCCCCCACCTCCACCTATCCCCCACCCCCACTCACCCCCCTCTAAGCCCCCACCCCCACCCACCCCCCATCCCTACCCCCCGATGCAAAACACACGTTTGGTGTCCAAACGCAGGGCCTCGACGACTCTGTTTTCACAGAATCGCAGCCTATGTAGATGACTATTTCAAACTGGCTTTAAATAGTCGCCGGGGTCAGAGCGTGTCTAATAGTCGTGAGGTGGTGCTTTATTGCGTAATCAGACGTAATCAGACGATCTGCAGTTGCCACGCTCTTGGCGTTTACATTAGACGATTACTAGCTTTTTACTGCTGAAAGTCGTCAGGTTCGAGAATCGCCGCCTATAATCGTCTAGTGTAAACGCCGGGTTAGACATGCCGATAGTTGGTGACCGCCAGGTCTTTCAACTCTGATCTCACCGCCTATAGTTGTAATAGTAGAGGAGCAAATGGCCTAAAAATGGGTAAAATTGACCCCCGAAAGTCTACTGGCTGAAACTTGCCATATTAGTTAATTATGACCTCAGGAATCTGAATCTGATACTCGTTTGTTCCAAAAAGTGTAGCATCATACTCGTTTCCATGGTAATAGAAAGAAAACAAAATTTAATACATACTGACACATAATACATACTTTTATAAGAAAAGGTGAATAAATGCATTTTTTCTGTCAGTAAAATTTATCATTCTTTGGCCAAAAGTGTACAGTATGGAAATATGCCCTTTTCTGTTTTCTTGGAAGAACTGTTGCCATGGTAACATTCCAATTTGTGGGAGAACCCCCATTTTTGGTTTTCGCATGGTTATTAAAGTTGGATAAAAAGAATAATTTTATGAATGACACATACAAATTGATAAATTTAGCAATAACACACAGCATTGATAGGTACCACCATTTTTTGAAGCCATTCAATTGTTTCCATGGCAACCATAACAAGGTCTTTTCTATGACCAAAGCAGCCAGATAATGATACACTAACTGGACATTTGTATGGCAAATCTGCATGACATGGCAACTAGTAGAAGAGTATAGTCTCAAAAAGGCCATTAGAGAGTCTACTGCATGAAATGTGCCATGTTGGTCAATCATTACATGGGGAATCTGATTCTGCCACTCTTTTGACCAAAAGAATGTAGCATCACTTTTGTTTCCATGACAACCTTAATGCATAATAATCTACTTAGAAACCACCAATTTCATGCAAATATGAATAACAGATGTAAGAAATAGGAGCTAAACACCTACTCATAAGATTTCATTTTCATGATGTATACATTTGGGACATAATGTGGAGTTGTTCTCTTCATTCCCTTAGAATTTGATTGCCATGGCAACCAGTTTAGCACAAAACAGACACTGCAGTAGCCAGCTCTGATTGTCATCAAAGCAAATTACTAGCTTTTTAGCCATTGATGATAGAGACTTAATGTAAGTATTTATCCTAGTACTTGGAGAGTCTACTGCATGAAATGTGCCATGTTGGTCAATCATTACAGGGGGAATTTGATTCTGCCACTATTTTGACCAAAAGAATGTAGCATCACTTTCGTTTCCATGACAACCTTAATGCATAATAATCTACTTAGAAACCACCAATTTCATGCAAATATGAATAATAGATGTAAGAAATAGGAGCTAAACACCTACTCATGAGATTTCATTTTCATGATGTATACATTTGGGACATAATGTGGAGTTGTTCTCTTCATTCCCTTAGAATTTGATTGCCATGGCAACCAGTTTAGCACAAAACAGACACTGCAGTAGCCAGCTCTGATTGTCATCAAAGCAAATTACTAGCTTTTTAGCCATTGATGATAGAGACTTAATGTAAGTATTTATCCTAGTACTTGGAGAGTCTACTGCATGAAATGTGCTATGTTGGTCAATCATTACATGGGGAATATGATTCTGCCACTATTTTGACCAAAAGAATGTACTCCAGGTTTCTTTCCTCTGGCTCCCTCAAGACAAAGCTGGAGACTTATCCTAGCTATTGTTACCAGCAAAACCTAGTTTTAGTTGATGCATATTTTGCCTTATGGAACCCTGTTCCATACAGTATTTATACCTCCTGCTTGTATGTATCTGTCACATACTTGTGTCATGCCCTACCTGTTACTATTAACTATAGCTAACATATAAAAAGGTTTAGAAGGTTAAGGTATGGCTCAGAGCTGACCATTGCCTGTCAGAATTTCAGACCATTGTGGGGCATGCCATGGAGGAAAAATGTGACACCACTTGGTTTCAATTCCTGGCTCACTCTTGCTGGTTTTCTCTCCCCATATTGTGAAGGTTATATGGTCTTGTTGTTGGTGCCCATAGAGCCCTTGAGCCCTGATACCTTACCCAGGATGTCACAGTTTTAGTGTTGCACCTGCTACTCCTCAGGAAGTAAGGCAGGCCAGCAAGGAGGAGGAGAGGTAGCCAGAGGAGAGGTAGCCTGAAGGGCAGGATAAGGAAACTACCTCTAAACTAGAGGAGCAAGAAGGGGAGGAGACATGGGAGGGAGAGACCCTAAAGTGTCCTTCTGAGTAGAAAAGTCAACCAAAGGGGCCTTGCATCACTCATCCTGCCTAAGAGGGTCATAGAGGAAATATATTAGAGATAATATTAGAAAGAAAACACAGGGGATACCTGAATGTTTTGCTGCAAATGCTGCCTCCGTTTAATCCACTTCTCGATGCCTCTCCAAGAAAGGAATATTCTGTCTTTGAGCCTTTAAGACACTAGTATGTCTGTCCTGAGAAAGCTATGTTCCCCTCATAACTCTGAAAGGAGGGGCCTTATCATTATTGCCTCTCATGTTAGTAGCTCCATATCTCCCTGTGCCCAATACAGGAGAAAATGGGAGGTAACTTTCTGGCTTGATAGTGGTGCATTTCATATGTTTTGGGGCTAGCATTGGTAGAAAACAGTCCAGGACTGGCCCCATAAATTAGCAAAACACTAGATGAAGGTTGGGAGAGGTCATAATGGAGGGGAGAGTGGGTTTCAGTAACTTATATTGCTAGCATATGCCCTGATGGTCAGACTGTATTGGGCATCCTATTCTTTTATGCATGAGAATAACCAAGGAACAGCAGAGGCCAGAACAGAATGGAGGGTGCCAGAATAGTGGCGGATGTCAGTGGTTTAGACAATTAGACTACAAAAGGTGGAATCAGCAGGAACCTTCTGGCTTCTCTGTCTAGTCAGGATATCATCAAATAAGTAAGGACATTTATAAGTATGCGTATAGAAATTAAAGTAATGCAGTGTTTCCACCTGCCACTTCCGGTCTGCAATTCTGTCTTTTGGCACCACTGCTGACTATTTGCCATTTCAAGGGTACATAATTGTCAGGTGGAAATGGGAATAACATGTTACAGATCAACAATCTTTATCTCCACATTAGGCAATATGGCACCAGCTGACAATTATTTGCCTCCCCGATAAATTGAAAGCAGTTATGTACATATAATTGGTTTGTGGCAAGCTTTTTACATTAACCATCTCTGCACAGTGTATCCATTGGAAGCACACATTCAGCTGCAATGTCAGGAGTGTTAATCATCAGACTAGTAAACATGTATCAGCATCAGTATTTTCTCAGTTACTTTCAATACAGAGGTAGGAAAACCATCTGTCAGGTGGAAAGAGTTTGTTTTTGTTGATAATTATGATTAAATCTCAAGTGACACCACCCAATGACTGATTTTTAATGAATACATAATTGGTGATCATTTAGTCATCAGGTGGAAATGCATAAGTTGATCAAAATGAATAATAACATTAAGGATGACATGCTATACCATGTGATTGAGTAACAGAATGATCTTGACACATCCTGCCCCCAGCTGTGTACATTAACACTAATAGCCATTAATGAGAGAGTGGCTCTGCCATAGATTCCCATCAATAAAGGGTTAATAAGAGGACTTTGAAGTGCTGTTGGGGGGAAGCACTGAGGACAAAAGCACTGACATGGTGGCAGTGCCTCAGGGCCCCACTGCTCCACTTTTTGTGGTATTGCTAGCTATAATTGTATCACAATTTTATTTTACGATAACTTTAACGATCTGACTAAAAATCGTTGCTCCCACGATATTGTATCGTATCCCTATTTTCGTGCAGTATTGCTAATTTGTATGATGCGATAGCTATACAACAATTCAGGGGTACATATTGAAGGAGACAGGGGAAGATACATCCAGGGATGGCCTGGTGATACCTTGAGGCATCATTTACAAAATATTTGTTTTTGGAATAAAATTGGAAATATTTGCTAAATCAACCTGAAATGTTCATAGTATGTATGTATTACATCATATTTGATATTTTTAGGTGAAATAAAGCATAGCGTTCAGCATCATATGAGATGCCATGTGATGTTAAGATAAAAGTATCACAATTAGGGTTATATGTCCGGCCTCTAGCAGTATTCACTGGCACTAGTACCTGGCTCCATACCTGTACTACTATGGTGAGTACCCAGTGCAATAGGGTTAAATACAGATGGTACAATAGTTAAAACTGATCTGACACCTGGTTATGTGAATCGCTATCTCCTATAGGTAGATGAACAATGGGCAAGGGTGGTAGTGCCACCATGGATCATTATTGAGAATATCAGACAAGGCCATTTCTAACCAAAGTAATGCAATATGCAGACATCTGCCCTGATGTGAGGGTCTGCATAAAAAGTATCGCTGAAAGGCATATTTTAGGTGGTGATGCAATTCCAACTCAATCCACTAATTTTCTGGAGCAACATTTATGCCCTTGGATCACTATTCTATGATCTGCAAAGGCATCGTAAACATGAAGCAATTCCCCTCCCCTGGGGGTTCTGGTGGGCATACACCAGAAAGTGTATGGTGCCAGATGACACCATATAGAGGGTAACATAACACCATGTGGTGCCTTTTTTCTCCTTTGTTAGGGTATGCATCACCCATTCTGACATTCTGATTTGCCATGGTCAACTCTGATCCTAGACATGCCCCACTCAACCTTTTGTGGATATGTTACCCTCTAGTTCTGTTGATGACTGTCATTTCAAGAATATACAGACTATATATTCTTAATTTGGCACCTTGCTTATGCCTTTCCTGCCAGGTACCTGTAGCATCAGGACAGGTAGCAGTGTCAGTATAAATGCCCACTGGGGCAAGTTCTTAAAGGCCAATTGCAGAAATGTCATGTAACATATTTCATAACATCATGTAATACATGATCCTTGATATTATGTTTCTTTATGTCTAAAATTCCAAAATATATCATATCTACATTCTAAGGAAATTTCACCTTTCTTGATCTATCATAAACTAAATTGTTTCATAAAATAATTATTCCATGAATAATAATAACTCAAGGCATCACCCAGTCATGCATGGTGATACCTCCAAGCATCATCCAGCCACGATTGATCTCTCTAGTCATCACCCAGTGTGACTTGGTAATTCTTTGTGTCATGTGTTTACATTGCCTAAACTATAAATCATGCACAACTGGATCATGTCACAGATATTTTGATGACATCTTACTCTTGTATAAAATGCATCATATAGACCATGTACCAAATAGTGTTATATGCTAAATGTCGTATCTTCATTAATTTCAAGGTATTTAGATCCAATATGAGAGCCCAAATATTGCATTCTGGGATTGCAGATGCATCCCATTGGATTCTGCATACTAAAATGTCCAAGAATAAATACTTACTTTATGTCTCTATCTTTAATGGCTAAAAGATTATAGCAGTTTGTTTAGATAACAATCACAGTTGGTTCCTGAAATGGATGCTCTCTGCTGAATTGGTTGCCATGACAACGAAATTCTTAGGGAATATCAATGACCCATGATATCCTAAATGTATACAAAAAAAGCTCATGAAACCTCATGAAAAGATGTTTTATGGCTATTTTTCAGACACTTACTATTCATGTGTAAGAAAATGGTAATTTCTGAGTAAATCACTATACAACCATGTTGTCATGGAAACGAAAGTGATGCTACATTCTTTTGGTCAAAATAGTGGCAGAATCATATTCCCCATGTAATGATTGACCAACATGGCACATTTCATGCAGTAGACTCTCCAAGTACTAGGATAAGTACCTACATTAAGTCTCTATCATCAATGGCTAAAAAGCTAGTAATTTGCTTTGATGACAATCAGAGCTGGCTACTGCAGTGTCTGTTTTGTGCTAAACTGGTTGCCATGGCAATCAAATTCTAAGGGAATGAAGAGATCAACTCCACATTATGTCCCAAATGTATACATCATGAAAATGAAATCTCATGAGTAGGTGTTTAGCTCCTATTTCTTACATCTGTTATTCATATTTGCATGAAATTGGTGGTTTCTAAGTAGATTATTATGCATTAAGGTTGTCATGGAAACAAAAGTGATGCTACATTCTTTTGGTCAAAAGAGTGGCAGAATCAGATTCCCCCTGTAATGATTGACCAACATGGCACATTTCATGCAGTGGACTCTCTAATGGCCTTTTTGAGACTATACTCTTCTACTAGTTGCCATGTCATGCAGATTTGCCATACCAATGTCCAGTTAGTGTATCATTAACTGGCTGCTTTGGTCATAGAAAAGACCTTGTTATGGTTGCCATGGAAACAATTGAATGGCTTCAAAAAATGGTGGTACCTATCAATGCTGTGTGTTATTGCTAAATTTATCAATTTGTATGTGTCATTCATAAAATTATTCTTTTTATCCAACTTTAATAACCATGCGAAAACCAAAAATGGGGGTTCTCCCACAAATTGGAATGTTACCATGGCAACAGTTCTTCCAAGAAAACAGAAAAGGGCATATTTCCATACTGTACACTTTTGGCCAAAGAATGATAAATTTTACTGACAGAAAAAATGCATTTATTCACCTTTTCTTATAAAAGTATGTATTATGTGTCAGTATGTATTAAATTTTGTTTTCTTTCTATTACCATGGAAACGAGTATGATGCTACACTTTTTGGAACAAACGAGTATCAGATTCAGATTCCTGAGGTCATAATTGACTAATATGGCAAGTTTCAGCCAGTAGACTTTCGGGGGTCAATTTTACCCATTTTTAGGCCATTTGCTCCTCTACTATAATGTTTCGCCTTTACAGTCCGACAAAGAATATGAGTATATCTCCCCACACCTTTCCACTTATAATGTCTGAAGGCTGCACCTCATATAGATTAAATATTTTCTAAGTCACTCATGTGGATGTATTAACGATTAACTGAACTGTGTTATAAAGGCCTCACTCGATTAATTCTATCAGTATTTCAATAAATGAAGTCAGATTTATCAATCTGTACAATTTCGGAAAAAAATACAAAGGTCCATTAATCTGATTCAATAATCTCGAAGTATAAAACCATTGAATAGGCTGCCAATTATTTCCCCCATTAATTCATTATATGAGGTTAGTTATATGATATAACAATCTATAGGCATAATATAAGGCACACCTTTTTGAACACTTTACATGATCTAACAATCCTTTACTTATTACTTTGGAAGCATGCACTTGATAAGAAATTATTGTTTGCTAGAAACCATAAATAACCTCTTACTTGAACTACCCCAGCTAGTAAAATCGGCCGTTTCGCAGGCTGACAGCCGTTTCGTAGGCTGACACAAAGGTGGAAAGGTAGAAAAGTACTGATATATATCATGAATTTTTGACCCAGCTCCTCCTATAAACACGAAAGTAAATGATTCCGTTGATTTTACTTTTAAGAAAAAATCTTTAAAGCACCAGGTCCTTTCGTAGGCTAATACTGTGTCTCACTACATTTTTCAGTGGTTTGCTAAAGGCTATGTGCAGGAGTCTATCAGAAATATGTAAAATTCTAATGTAGATATTGCTTGTAGCCATCTATGTCTTTAGTATTTCTCACTAATCATTATGAATAAAAATGATACAACCATTTTAATGTGTCGTTTCGTAGGCTGACATATATATAGACCTGTAAGCACCAAGATGACAATGTCCAATTTTTTTCTCCACACGAATTTTTAGGCAGCTGATTTGTATACATTTATTGCGATTACAGTTCAATCTTTAAATGCTATTAGCTAATCTTCACAAACAGTGCTTTGAAACTGTATATATGGGCAGTAGAATCATGGCGTTTCCTAGACTGCCAGGTCTTCTGAAAAATCCGTTTTTGACATAAAGATATAAAATTCTCATAAATCTTTCCATATCTTTAAACAATCAAAGAAAGAAAGAAAGTTGTCATTCATGCCTAAAATTATCCGATATCAATAAATAACCTCAATATAAATTATTTACTGCTTTATGTATTTATATACATATCTGCATACTTTATTTTCAAGTACAGCACAGAGGTATAGCTATGAATACTTATAAATTTGAAAAGGAATACAGTCTTAACATAGACACTTATATAAGGACCAATATATGTAGTAGACGAACAAAATCGACTTCTAAAATCTATGATCATGGTTAAATGTGATTACTTAGGATATATGTGGTCCCTAGGAAGTTATTCTCATTCATTATTTGAAGATGATTAGAAATCGACATTAATTGCTCGTCGGCGCTTGCGCCACCTGCTGTCAGAAACCGAACCTATCTATTACGGAGCGGCACCAATAAATACCACGTTAGACAGATACATTGAACTGTTTGAGGACAACCCATTAATGATAATGGTAAAAAGAACAGACAAAAGCAGATCTCATAAATAACGTGCTGTCCGTAATGCACTTAAGGCACAATCAAAGAAAAACATGCATGAACTTTCATGATGACCACTCTGAATTGCCATCTTCCACAATTCTTTTTAAAAATCCATTCAACTGAGTGTCAATATAGATGTGCCCATTTTAGGCAGCTTGTGCCTTTTTTTTTTAAATAGAAGCCAATACTGATGTGTTCTATTGCTTTGAGGAGAACTATGAGGTAGTATCGTTGTCAGACGAGGAATATGCTTACAATTATTGCTTATGCATGATGATACATGATGATATATGTAAATCATTTGGAATAAATCAAATTGAACCCCCCCCCCCCCCAACTCCCTTAGTTAGACAGATTAAACACGGAATGTTGGCCTTCTCCGCTGACCCCACTGCGCGGAGCATCTAACTTCTCATTGAAAATATACATATCGAAGAAGTGGCGAAATATCAATCCGGTCCAGTGAAGAGAAAACTGGAAAAGCCCAAAGTGCCTAAAAGTAGCTTGGTATACATAGACATCCAAGTAAAGGGCTCAAGACGGTATTGCTCGACAGCCTTTCATTACGTTACCTAAACCTTAGGATGATATTGTTTCTTCCCGATCAGACACACAAGGAGGTAGGTTGTCGCATCAAGGCCTACTGGTGCGTAAAGGAATGGTCCAAGCAGTGGTACAGCCAGCTGTATGAAACCTGCATGCTGTTTGGTGTCTTCCTCATCCCGCTCAGCATCATGACCTTTGCCTACGTCTGCATCTGTCGGGAGATGTGGCGTGTGACAGCCCACAGGGTAACGCTACGTGCCCGCAGGTAAGTCACGTATTGTGTCACGTCTCTCACGGAAACTAGGATGAACATAGATTCACAAAATTTGGGTATGTTTTACCGTTCGGTACCATCATACGTGAAAATGACATAGAAACGGGGAGACACGGCAAAAAAAAAAAAAAAAAAAAAAGATATTATGGCCAGGCCCCTGCCAATGTATTCACACCTTTCACACCTTCTACTAGCACTCAACGACAAACGATTCAGTGGGATACAAGTATGAAATTTGAATTTGTCTAATTTATCCGACCTCACTGTTGACGAAACGGTCTCCGTTTGAAATATTTGAAATTTCCCTCATTTTCGTGCAATTACTGCACCATCCCCCGCTGTGACATGTGCTGGTGCATGGTCCCATAATCGCAGGACTATGGTTTCACACCTATGGGGTCAACAAGTGTGAATACAATTAATGGGCGACTGGGAAACCACCCTCCTGTGGTCCCCCACTAAGCGATTTCCACCCCCGGGAATTTTGTCGGCGATGAGCGTATCCTTGCGAAGTACATACATCTCTGGTACATTATAGACAGGTCTGAAATCCCCTTTACATCACCAGGCATTCCCCTGAGAAAGCCTGCGTGATATTTCATTATTGACGATAGTGGCCCTTATTAGAAGTGTTTTTGAAAAAAAATTGATTCCTTCCTGAAACTTCTGTGCATCCTTTTTTTTTTAGATGCATATACACGAGAAGGTACCGCAAAACTTACTCGTATCGAAGGTACACAGAAAGTCACCTTTACGGAATTGGTAGAAGAATGGGAATCTCGAATTACACATAATTACATTAACCTCACTATTGTTTTGGGAGTTGGCAGGCATGAGTGCCGGTAAAGAATCGCGATCATTAGCGAAATTGTATTATTGCCAATGCACTAGCGATAACGGCATTTAGATCCAGTTTCATTTGAGTCAGAGATTCGGAGTAGACAAATGATAGTTTTCGGAATTGTCTTTGTATGAATAAACCAATACAACTCAGTAAATGGTCAGAGGGCAGACCATCTTTGATTGTGGTTGAGTTATGTTAATGAATATCAACCCACATATGTCATAAAAAATGTAACTGAACCTGTACGTGCAAATTGGTCCAACCAAGGTTCCCACATTCGGACTGTTCGAAACATAAAATTATGTTTTCATTGAGTGCAGTAGAAAACAACACATTCCAGATAACGGAAATCCCGTTCCGGCACGGTCTTCCAAAACGAACAAATTGTGCTTGTATATATGTATAATATATATATATATATATATACATATATTTATTTATGTATGTATATCTCTCTATATATATTGTGTCAACTGTTGATGGAGAGTTTCTATAACGTACTGTAAAGATGTAGCAAAAGCAAAAGCCATACTATCATAAAAGTTTTCTTTGAGGGATTCCAGTGAATTCAGGGTACCATAAGAAAACAGCAATTTCCGCATCTAGATCATTATCTATGTTATAATATGTGTGCAAAGAAACCCCTAGAAAGATAGGGTATACCTTGCATAGAACTGGGAATAGTGTCGGTAGCATTTCTAGCGTCAAGGACCTTGCGTTATCCAGGGCCTTGCCCGGTGTGCCGAGTAGGTCTGAGCCGATCGATGTGGTGGTGGATGAGTGTACACGAGTTGGGTTTGTTTCAGAAGAGATCCGCCGGCGTTCCGAGACAATACACCCTACGACGACATGCTTCCTGCCGACGCCCGCAGCACTGGCGCCACCTGCGGCGTGACGCTGAAACACAGACGTCCACGCCCCATCAAGGACGACGCCTACACCCGGAAACAGGTCTGTCACCGCCCGAGGAGGGCGCGCATAGTGGTCAGGAGGGCTGGTTGGTATAAGGGTGGGCTTCGCTTGAGGGTTTTTGTAAAGAACCAAGGACCTTTCATCATAGTACTTTCTTTGCAAAATCTTATTTGTAGATTGGCAGAGAATGGAAAAGAAACCATGCATTTCGTTTTCATGGTACCTCTATAATCAACTGTTAGTAAACTCAAAAATTTGAACAGATCTATTTGGAGCCCCCCCCCAGAAATCTCACAGAGACTTCCAGAATTGGAGATGGAATGAACAGAGCTTCCAGCTACTCTGAGCAGCGTCCATCTTGCTCGTGAGTCGTAGGTTTCACCAAGGTAGCGGTAGACGGGCAGACTAATTAAACTCATCGTACACAAGGCACCAATCTGAACACACTCTCGTCTTCATCTTTCTTACGCTATTGATACCAATATTAAACCCTGCGAAATCTAAATAGGGGGAAGACAACCTAGGACAGAAAAATATGCGGGAGATCATAGTAATGATATGGAGATACTCTCGGTTACGAACGAAGGAAGAAAACAATCTTATTATGTCAAATGTCTCCAAACTTGTATTCCACTTATTAGTTTTACGAGACGGATTGCCTGAAGTTGATTAGCAGATTATTTTCGGGAAATATTATCAACTGATTAATCACCTTTCTCTTTGAAAGAGTTACACGAAATTTCGATTTTCAAGCTGAATCTATCGGAATTTGATAGGACATTCTTTTTAATCAGCAGGCCCGATTTTACTGATTCCTTTAGGTGCCTCGCAAGTGCCTCGGTACTAGTTTTCTATCGCAATTTCATCTGATCTGATTTTCGGTTATCATGGTGAATTCTTTAATTCAAAACTTCGGTATTTCTGTGAAAAAGATACTCCCTTCGTTTTTGGAGCTCAGTGAGTATTTCTGATCAAAATATCTCTAAACAAATTCCATTCAGTCACACTAACCATCACTTTATATATTACACACTTGCAAATATCTTCAATTGGGATGTCTATTCGCCGTAACGTAGTCTGTGACATACAGAGCCTGCCATACCAGGTTATTGTCAGAGAGCTTGCGGTTAAATGGCTGCTTTGTTCCTGACTACTGCTAACACAATTCTAGCTTAACAGACCTCTAGGGACAGGGACCTCGACGAGAAAACAAGGTCAATTGAAGGTTGCTTAGAACACAGGAAAGCACTAAGACCCATAGAAGGGTAAACATTTCCAACATGGGTTCTCTGGACTACATGGAGTAGGCCGCCTGCGCTAATGTACCAGGAACGAAGAATCCGCAATACAACTATATGTTGCTTTGACAAAGCATTGTTGTACAGTAAACCATCAGTTTTTCGTATTCCGTTTTAAAAGATCACTTGCTGTAACTGATTCTATCAGAATAAGCATAGAAACCTTATGCACCCCCTCCCCCCATTGGGATAAGATCTATCCCGACTCGTACTGTCCAACGGTGATACTCTACTAAACAACAAATACCTGCCTCCATCACTTCCATATAGACCTTTAACGACATTGAATTATCCCTGCACCAATCGTTCCCAACTCCTTCACTTCAACAGCATATATAAGTGCCACACATGATCTTGAAAGGTAATCCCTACTAACTCCACTGGATACTCTCTATTGATTTAGCACTCCAAACAATAAACTTAACCCCTCTGCAATCACGTAACTCTTTGTACAATCTCGATGTTTTGACATGTTCAGCACGATGACAATATATGTATACTACTCCCATACCCGCAACGTCTCTCACCATTATGAACTCTCATCCATCTTTTTCACCCCCCCCCCCTTACCAATGCTATGAATCCTTCGAAACCCGGATTAGATAATTACTAGCCTCTTTCATAATCTCCGTAGTGAATACTAGCTTTTCCTACCTTTTCCTTTATATACATAGGTTATAACCCGACGTTTCCAATAAAAACGTCCTGCAAATCTTCATCTCAATCATACCCTTTCTATCCTTTCCACTCACCCATTCATACGCATTCTCTAACCAGATGGCCAGAGGTAGCCTCAGTGAGAAGACCGCCCGCTGGCCGCTGGCCACCCGTCGCCCACAGGTTTGTGTTTGCGGACATATAGACCACAAGACAAACGGGCATAAACGCCAAAAAATATCCATGACCATTTGATCCCCGCCCACAGCATTTCACAGTGGCCACCCACGCGTCAGATAGCAATCCCGGGTACCGGCACACCTGATGCCCTGTTAGGTACCACCGGATTACCTGGACCAATCAAGATTCCATTCCCACGGGCGTATTTACAGTCTGTCTATTTTTATCTATGTAAGTCGGGTGTATGGTGCTACTGCTTGTTGTGATAATGATGATTATGAGAAGGTGAAGGATAAAGATGAAATAAGGATGGTTGTCCCCTTTGATCTGAGATCGCATGCACTGTCGTAGAATGCTCTAAGCCTTACTAAAATGAGAAGGCAGAGGGAGGTAGAGCAACAGTTAATATAGGACGTTAGAAAGAAATGGGCAATAATCGATGATTTTGTGGACATGCGGCCGTAAACCACGAGAGGTTAATGCTTAGTAATGCACATGCGATACACTGCACGAGAACCACTTTTTTACATATATATACGCCATCGCGATAACGCACATATTGGCTGAATATAGACTTGTTTTCATTTGTATACACCTCTTATCCGCGTCTGCGTTTAGGGCGTCTACGAGGTAGTTTCCATATGTAGACGCGCGCGACTTGGCTGTCTTTCAAGCCTGGCGTATCCAAGATAAAACATGCTCTGTGCGATATATATATATGCCAGGCGTATATATGATACAAAAAAAAAAAATTGCGACCCGCGGCCCGCCCCGTCCTGTGGGTGTTGGTAGAGGATGCACCAACACTGGCCCGCCACCCACGACCTCCCAACCCCACCCCCTACCGCTCCCCCGACACCCCACCACCCCACCACCCTACACTCACTCTACCCACAGGGAAGCCCTAGTACACAACCCTCGCCTCCCTGCAGTGTGTGTGGACGGATTAGCGGCCGCTCGGCGCATGTGAGATGCCCCCCCACCACCCCCCGTCACCACCTGACTCCCCCCCACCACCCCACGCCACCTCCAGCCGGCCTCAGTGAGAAGCCCCCCGCTGCCCGCCGCCCACAGCTCACCGCCCGCTGCCAGCCACGTTTGTACAGGTTGACTCAGTGGGAAACCCTCCCCCACCCCCCCAGCCCGCCGGTGCCCGCCGCCCGTTCTTAGGGACTCCATCTCTATAGTGTTAACTTGTTAAAGGCTTATATATGGGATTACCCAGAATACAACAGAAGAATGGTGTTTTCCAGGAAAAATCTATTGGAAAAACGGTAAAAATCCCAAAGAATGCAGGGTTTATTATATGTAATTAATCAATTTATATTCAATAAGGTTTTATAAAGGTTTTATAAAATAAATTGGTAATTTAAGATTGCAATTTTCATATAATACAGACTTGGATGCTACCAGTAGTGTTCCCAAGTTGCAAAGATCGGAACCTTTGGATGGTGGTGTATATACAACGGAATCAGGCGTATATATGACGTATATAAGACCGCACCATGGACATGTATATACGCCACTAGATAAGGCGTCTACGAGACGTCTAATAGGTCAAACTTCTAGACGCAAAATCCTACTGTTAGACGCGTTTCGGATTCATATGTAAAGCGGTACTTTTCGTGCAGTGATAGGGAGTGTATTACAGAGTTTATCTTGAGTGGTCTACAGAGCCGCCTGTCCGCAAAACCATCGTTTGTTGTATTCATTAGCCATCTTATTGAATGAACTAAACCCAGGCATTGACATATCATAGGGTATACCGCTAGTGATTACCTTTTTTGGTCTCCAGCCAAAGGCACAGTTTGGAACATTTATGCTCAAATTTAGTGAAATCCGACACATTCCACTAAAGACGAGCCAGGGTAAAATTTCAGCGGTGAGATTAGGTAGGAAATGTGAGTCGTTGCAAATGAAGCAAAACAACAAAAAGGACGTTGTCAGATTGAGAACGAAAGGAAATGGCTGACACGGTAGAATAACGGTAGCAATCCAAGCATACTATTTTCCCGTGATTTTCCTCTATTATTGTGTCAAATTCCCATCTGTATAATGTGGCTAATGCACTATGATTTGCATTGACGTTTTTATCTTATGAATATAATTTTCATAATTCAACTGAAGTTAATTCAGCAGAGCATGTTTAACGCGGTCATTGCAGAATTTTTTCATAAGATAGAACGTACCATACAGACCTACCACCTTCGTTATGACAAAACGAAATGTATCTGATTGACCATATAGTTTATCGTTTAAACTGTACAGATGAAATACGGTTAGGATCAATTCAGGTCTACGGAAGGCTTCATTACAAGAGGCCCCAGGGCTATATCGCTGGAAGACATTGTCTGCAGCACCTGAGCAGCAACGTGGCCCCCATTACATCCCACTCAATAGTGTCCAATGACGGCCGAGAGGGCCATCTACCTGCAGAACTAGGGGCAAATAGTATGTTCATCATTGATGAATGAGCGTGCAATCATCAACGAATAACAATTATAAGATTTGGGTTACATTCAGTCTATGGAGCCTTCTCTGTAACCCTCTGTGTCTAGGATTCAAATGTGTCAAGCACTAGTAGGTCAATCAGGTATTTTGGTCTTGAGTGATTGGCCAAAGTCAGTTGGACACACTTCTAAGACACAGAGACACTGGCACACTGCTCCTTTCCCAGTATCACAGTCAGTAGCACATAGATAGGGAATGAATAGTGGTTTGCAGTATGCTGGAACCCTATGTGACTTCTCTAACCTTTAGGCAATGTGAGCAACATATATAGCGCGACTAGTAGCTTGGTAATATCCGACTGAACCCGAGGATATTACGTAGAGTCTATTATTACATACCTATGTGCGAATGTCAGTCATATACAACCCTCTCACGGGGGTGTAGTATATCGCGACTACGGCCCACTATGGTGCACTTTGTCGCAGTGCAAGATTCTAATGTGCATCGAGCCTAGACTCTGCTATTCGACTAGCGTGCATATTCGACGGCATCGCGACCAAAAACAACATGGCGAACGATGTTGAATCGCCACTTTAAACTTGTGATACACGCCCCCGTAACAAGTAGAAGTGTGTAATGACCATTGAGGTAGCTAACGTGGGGCTCTCACCTAAAACACTTTCCATTGCTCAATTACGAAATAGATCGATAATAACAACAAGCCAAATGACCTGGTCCACAACGCGCGATGCACAGACACGCTTATGCTGATTCCCGGGCAATACTCCCACTGCTCTCCAATCGCATTCTCTGTTAATTGCACGCTTACCGAATAGCAGCCAAACATCTGCTAGGTGAGTGACGGCCTAATTTACATACTATCACGCATGCGCAACACGTACATCCTGCGCAACTTCCGGTTCATAGCAGACAGTGTCAACATGGAGCAGTTGTGACTCAAAGACTTGATAAAAGGGGTCTTTCTGATCGAATTAAGGTATGTAATAATAAGAAAACGCCCTGACTGTGGCCAGAACTATGTCTTAGTTCTTGGTCACCTATCGCCGACATTCGCCCCTCTGCCTGCTGCGTTGGGGTGAATGTCGGTGATAGGTGACCTCGAACAAAGACATAGTTCGGCCACAGTCAGGGCATTTTCTCCTAGTCTGAGGACGTAGAGTCTAGCCTGAGAGGGCTGTCTATTGCGTATTCGTCGGAACCAATCAAATCTCGTCAAACTGATGCAATAAATAGAACAGCGAACCATGTTATCTCTTTCACCACCCAGCTAGGAAATCCAGGTCGTCAATATCTGCCGTGCTCTCTTTGACCATCATGGACCTATGTCTTTACTCTTTGCCATAGAAACCGGACTGTTGAAAGCTGAGCTGTGATTGGCTCCAACGAATACGCACTAGACAGTGGTGGAGGGAAAAGACAAAATGATCACCGATCTTCTCACACATTATTTTGTGCACAAGAGACTTCTTTTCCATAATCTTTGCTATACATGTATGTACAAGCAACAACAGTTAATGAAGACAGTGTGAGCACATGACTCAGATTGGAGATTCCGTATTAGGTGGACGATAAAATTAGACGATCAACACCAAATTATCGTGTGAATTATTGGTGAATTATCTGAAATACCATTGTAGAAGGGAAATATATCGTTATAGTGCAACTCAATGCTACTATATGCAAAGAGTTCTCTAGTACAAACGAATTGTAGGAAACGTCTCTCGCCACAAAGACACATCGAGACGTATTGCAACTCTAGATGCCACCACCTCCGTCTCCACTCAGGATGCGACTAGCCTGAATCTAAGAGCACCGCCGAAAAAAGCTATAAATGGTCTAGTATGTGGCGACTACAGTCTAGTGTAAACGCTGGGTTAAAGGTTGGTGGAGGTGGTCGCGATCTGGACCCACGGTTGCAAAATATTGTTTTGATCATTATGTACTATGAACGTAATACAAAATATGCTAAATAAGTTAAATAATCGGTGAGGATACTAGTTTTCACTCACCTCACATGCCGACAGGTTCTCCCTCTGGGATCCCAACAAAATCAAAGGGCTTAATCTGAACAATTACATAATCTAAACAGAAAAAGTCATTTCAGTAGCTCAGTCGATTTCATTGACGGATTTTGAGTCAGAAATGCCAAAAGTCCGTCGGTGGTTCCTGACTTTAAATCGGTGATGCCAATGGAAACGGGCTTTATGGTAGTCGGAATCTCAGCTGAGAGAGTAGGCCATGATCGCCGCATCTGGCCCAATCAGCTAGGCGTTTGATATGTAAATGAAATGTCATATGGCAGCTCTAGGACTGTCGCAGTACGGTTCACGATTAGGCCTGGCGTCCACCTACTACGATATGGCTCCCATATGATCTACGATGCACCCACCGATAAAAGAATCAAAATTGCGTTGGAAGGTCACCCAATATCTAAGCAGTTCACCACGTTTCTGCGATTAGGCACACAAAAAAAACACCTTAAGGGGGGCTTCCACCAACCATGACAAGGCTATTACAATGGTTTATTGACAAGGTCCACGATTGGTCTACGATTGGAGGCCTTGTCGTGGTTGGTGGACCCCTGTTCCCGACAGGAGTCTACAACAAGGCCACAATTGGAAGCTTGTCATTAGCCTTCCGACAAGGCTAGGACAACATCGAGCATACATGTTCGATTTTCCCCCAACTGGACCCTTGTTGTGGAGTGTCATGGCATGTTGGGATCGTGTCGCAGAGGTCTACAATAGGAAATTTTGGTGGAGTGTGCACTTCCCAACACGCCCCGACAACACTGTGGTAAACCCCCCCCCTTCTTACGACAAAAAAGGCTGCGACAAGTGCCGATTGGAACTTTCTTGTCGGCGCTTGTTGTAGCCTTGTCATGTTTGGTGGACGCCACCCTTTGTGATGCATGGTGGAATGGCATGTCTTTTCAAAGGACAACCGGAAGTAGGGGCACTTGAAATGTCCTTACAGGCTGTTTTTACTTTCTCCTGACACCCAACCTGAAAGATACCCAAAGAGGTGTCCTTTCTGTTCTAGGTAGCCTAAGTTACACCTATGTCATCAATGTAGACGCTGGTATAGAAAAGAGTTTTTTACAGCAAAAATATGTAAATCATATATTTACTCTCCATAGAATGATAAAAATTGTGTCATATATTTTAAAGGAAAAACCAAATATTTTGAATTTGTCTGGGGCTAAAACTCAGGAACTTCCTGAGGAAATTACCAGTGTTTCTGCCCAAACACTCCACGATTACTCTTTTATTGAGCGGGGGAAATCATGCTCATATACATCATCTAGAGGTTAGAATGCTCACACAGGCTTTCAGCTTACTGCAAAGAATCTAACACTTCACTATCCATTCATCAATTATAATGGCCTGGTGAAATGGTTAGGTATCCAGTATCCCAGTCTCACCATCCCTCTGCCTCACTACTGACTTGGTTCCTAAAAATAGACATTTTCATTTATAGTCTTTTTGAAGACAAAAGGATTCACTATGTCAATCCTTTCATGAAATGATAAACACTTAGTTATGGCTACTGTAATCTGCTACTAGAAAAAGGAAACTATTAGATGATATTATTGTGTAAATGTGGTATTTAAATTTCAAATATGATGGGACACATCTATATACACTGTATTCAGAGAGTCAGATCTGATGGGACACATCTAAATACACTGTTTTCAGGCCCACTTTGACAAACCAGTTTTACTCCCTTCAACCCTGTCATCAAGCTTTGCACCTGAGACTTGACCATAGACTTGCTGAAACCCTTGATCATCAATTTTCATGAAGACCAGGAGGGAGACACAGAGAGACAGATAATGATGCAGATGATAACAGAGACACATGGTAGACTCACACAGGGACAGGTAAACAGACAGAGAGTCAGATATATACAGATAGGGACAAAGACAATGAGACAGAGATGCAGAAAGATATATACAAAGCAAAATAGTCAAACATACATGTCAAACAACAGGGACATAGACAAAGATATAGTATGTCATACATATGGACAGACAGCGACAGAGACAAAGATATAAACAGAGAGAGTTATATATATACAGTATATAGACAGGGATTGTGCCAGGGAAACAGACAGAGAAGCAGACAGCTGGAGACAGAAAAACAGACATAAACAAAGAGAAATAGAAATATTTACTAATAGACAGGGACAGATGAAGATTTAGGTATAACACACTGGACCTGAAGCCACTCTACAGTCGTGCCAGAATAGCCCTCACCCCTCCCCTCTCACAACCAAGCCATCTACTTTACTGACCAACTAGCTACACTCAAGAGCCTGTTTTTTCTGGCTCACTGCTCTCCTACCACTTTACAATGCATGTACATTTCAAATATGATGGGACAAAACTGACTGTATAGCATTGGAACTTCCATATCTGAAGGGACAGACCATTCACTATGCTCTTCAAAGAAACACAGACCAGTAAGGAGGTATGAGGTTGGTGGAAGGGTAGGCATATCAGTCTATCTCAACCCAGTCACTCCATATTAGCACCTCTCCCCTACTCTAATACACACACTACTTACCTTCATCCACTGACCGGCTTATTGGACCTGTTATACTCAGACCCATACAGAGACATTTTTAATGCTTTAGGATGTATACACTGATTTTAATACCAGAAAAAGGTTTCATTAAGTAATCCTGTTCATGACACTTGAGAACAACTATCAAATTAATTATCTTGGTTTATTGAAACATTCTTGATACTTAATTTTCGATCAAACACAGATGGCTCAAATACATGATTTCTTATGATTTTCTCTTACTTTTATTCAATGAAGTAATTTATGTATACCACGCTCTTCCATTGTAAATGGAAATAACATTAACTCCTAGTTCTTGTCATTGTCCTTCCATGAAATCTTCTATCATTTAACTTGGTGTAGCAAGTGTTTGCTCTGGTGGCCAGTGGAATTGCAACTCTGCTTTAATGAAAAGGGCCCACACCAGATGGCGCCTCAACGCTAGCAGCCTGACACTGCTTGCTACATGATATAAGATTGGCCGCCACCTCTGTTTCCAATCTGTTCTAACTTAGTGATTGTTATGGTTCAGTCCAGGCCTTGTCCTTGAATTCACACTACCGGACTGGGCAATTGTGATCTACATGGGTTCTGAAAGCCGGAATACTTGCTGAGAAATATTAAAAACTCATAAGATTGATAATAAAGTGCAGCTTTATGGTCGTTTTATTCAAACACACCCATAATGAAATATGAACATGGAAAAATGCCCGAGCTGAAACACCTCCCAAGCACTATGAAAGATTTACAGGGAGAGCGGCAGACACTTACAGTTTGTGGTTCCAGGTGGCTGCGGAATTAAAACCAACCAGAGCTAACGTAGCGTAGCTCGGATGGCCAGTCTACATGATATCAGCTCTGGTTAAGTATGATGCGTGGCCGACTTCACCGACGACCATAGAGATGTAAGTGTCTCAGTGAGGCTGTAATGCTGTAAGACGAATAACGTTACGATTCCAATGTTAAATAGATAATGTAAGAAAAGTAAGCACCTGTTGATAAGTTTGGTTCCCCAACAACTCCTCATTTAACAATGTGGCAATGGACCTCGACTACCAAAGGTTAATACATGGATGCCCTTGGATGCTACATGATACCTTGGACATGGACAGTAGTATCCCGAACATTTAGCTGAAGCTTAAGGGCATCATTGACTCGAATGCACTTGTTATTGAGAGGTTCAATCAAGTTTTAAAATATAAAAAGATAGCTGTATCCCACATTTCCCTAGTGCTGGGACTATATATACTTTGAAACCGATGCCTTTGCAAACTGAATACCAAGGAATTTGAATTGCGTTTAGATATGACGCTTAAAGTTAAGATCTTTTTAAGATAGCATCATATATAGATCATGACGTTTTAAGCGAATAATATGTTTAGACACAATTTTTACCAAAGCTATTAAAAACTGTAGTTAACTGTATATCTATATTAAAAGTTATAGCATTGATACCATTTCAGGAGTTCATGCATTTATTTCCTACTGATTATCTTCTAGCTATCCTGGCAGAGCGATCGGATGGCCATTCATCTAGACTGTCTCTGTATAGCCTAACCTATGGGCAACTGCATGAACATTTCTAGAACTAATTACGACGAGGATTGAGTTATCAGCTCACCAATCCAAACATACCATTTTGATAAAAGCAATAGACCCTTCAGCAATCTAGATTGCCGCTCGCTTATCAATGGTCCCTTAGTCTAGATTGTTTGGTACTTGATATTCTAGATCCATGAAATATTTACCCCAGAAAAACAATCTCTTTGTTATCCACCTCTTTGTATCGTTTCTTATCTTTAAATAATAGTAGTGAGGGTCACTTTCTCACCATTTTTATACATCCGAAAATAAGGTTTGTCTCTTGGAACGGTCGACTATATTTTTCGGGATTCCTATCTACCTATCATTGACGACAGCTGTAGGTACAAGAATTACAATAGTAAACCAAATACATGAGATTTATAGGTCCTAGCACGAAGTCCACTAGCTCGAAAGGCATTGATAATGAAGCAACGACTCTGGTGAACTGCAATATTTGGATTACTGAGCCCTCTCCATGTTTATTACATTTATCACATTACTTGTGAGTATGAAAAACATGCTGCAGGTTCTGGCGAGGTTCGAACTCACGACCTTCTGCGTGTAAAGCAGACGTGATAACCGCTACACCACAGAACCCGCTCATACAGGAAAGAGGGCAGTAATATACACATAAAACCATGTACATTGAATAAAGAATTGTGAATCATGGAAATGTGTATGGTCCTGTTTCCATTAGGATCTTAGGTGATAACAAGTGTAGCAGTCATTATACGACTAGAAAGGTATCTAGTAGTCAATAGTCTGAATGATTCACTCCCTCTGTACTTATAAAACTCCTCTCGCCTCTGACAGTACAAGTAAACAGTTATTTTGTTTCCTTTTATTTCATATATATGTTTATCAAAAACTTATAATTTGGGGTCACAGACTCGATACCTCTTGATTAGAGAAGCCGGTCTGAATGCATAGAATAAAAGGGATTTCATGCATGCAAGCGAATCTCACAGATATCTATGGGCACGGGAAAACCCCCTCTAATTTTAGTTGCCTATACCAGTCATTTTAGATATATATAGGATTTCCCTTATCTATTGGAAATGAATGTTTTCTACATTCCGAGACAACATTTGAGTATCACCTTTTAGGTCATATATTACCATAATGAGTGACCAGGCAGTAAAAGGACTCTAGGAGGAAGGTATACTATATACATGGCCCTCCACCCGATCCAGGTAGTTGAAGAATGAACTGAATTTGTATGTCATCATGTGAATAGTCAAACATGAAGCTATATGAGATATCCGATCGGCATATTTGGCCTATAAGGCAACCACTTTGAATTTGATAATAAATTCAATGAAGTCAAATATTCCACCAAAAACATTTGAAATGATTGGAAATGGTACCGTTATCATATTATTTGGATACATACATTATTACCTACTATATCTAAAACGGTAGAATTTCGTCGAATCTGTTTGGAGATCTTCCCGCACATAGGGACATAGTGAACCAAATCTAGGCATGGAGACTGAAGGGCCACCAGAGTGAGATTCTCGTATTTGGTGGAATTCGATCCTGCTCCTCTTTTTTCTAACTTGATAGACAGGCATGCTTTTTCTCTTAAGATTCAATTCAAGCCATGCCGAAATCAAAGTTTAGTATTGTAGTTTTCTGCTTTAGTTTTCTCGTGAGAAATCAATGAGATACCAACTTCCGCTGGTAGCCCTTTCAAAACTCCGCTGATTCCCCCCACCCAGCAAAAGTTTAAGTATTTGGCCTGGTTATTGCAACTGTCATGTGGAGCAGTTGGCAGGGGCTCCGGCTTGAAACGTGGACGTCGGGCGTTCGAACCCCGCTATCGGTATTTAATTTTTTTAATTTTTCTATATTTTTCGTACTCGGACCCGACGAAGTCGCTAGTATGGTTACTAAAGCATTAGACAATCTTAGTTGACAAATTCTTTTCCTCTTTATATCATCCACCTCGACCTCATATCACTGTTCATCAACACTGGACAACACTATTGTTGCGTCTGATAAAAATGTAATCCCGGAACAATAATATATTGACCATTTATACCTGTTGTAGCTACTGATTATAGATATAGAAAATGATCTCTTTGACATGTCACGTCGTGGCATCAAAACACCATCCAATCTCACATGGTTAAACTCAAGATGAAAGTAATTAATCAATCTAAAACATCTTTTCTTCCTGTGCTTCAGGTGATAAAGATGCTGGTGACGATCATCGTCCTCTTTGCCCTTTGCTGGGGACCCTTCCTCGTGGATAATGTCTTGGTGGCCTTCGAGCACGTGGACAAGTACCACTACGGGCACCTGAAACCCATGCGGCAAGCCTTTGCGCTGATGACCTACACCAACAGCTGCATCAACCCTATCGTGTACGCCTTCATGTCCAAGAACTTCAGACACAGTTTCCAGACTGCCTTAATGGCCTTGCTACGCCGCCAGTCGCTGAAGGCAAGTAAGGGGCCACAACGGAGTGGAAGTTTCCAGACCAAGATCACCTTCTCTTCGTTGCTTCCTTCTTCTCGCCGCTGTTCCTTCAGGCTAGAAGGCGAGGCCGACCAACATGCCCAGCACCAGCAGCACCGGAACTCGATGGCGGTACCATCTTTTGCCGTCGGACCTGGCGCCGTCTCGCGGCAATTCCTGAACGTTGACCATTGCAATGGGTCTCGGGTTCCACACAGGAAGCTCAGTGCCCCCATTTAGGGAAATGGCACAAGTGGTTGCTCATAGCTAGCTTAAAATGAGTAAATAGGGATAATCCTGTGGTAATATCTTTCTCCTGTACGAATGTGCGCAAAATGTGTTAGTGACATACTTCCTTGACAGTCAGTAGGTAATTTCCTTTTACATTCAAGAGTATGCCATAAGAAAAGCCTCTTTGTATTTGGTATATGTACAATTGGTTGTTATGTATCTTAAATGTTGGAAATGCCATGTTATGTAAGAAGGCAATATGGAGAACCCATTTACATTAACCCGACAAATAGATTTTTATGGTCAAATGTGTACAGAAGTGTCGACTACGTTTTGCAATGATGATATCCGGTTCAATAAGTGTCCCGGAAGATTTCTGCACTTTGCACAAAATACTACAGTAAATGCATCGTTCAATACCCTCTTGGTGAATTTCTTACTAGTCTCGCTATGTAAATGGAAAACCTAGATGCCAAATTTTGCTTCATGAACACAAGAGGAGGATATGGGTATGTCAGGTGCTGCCGCCTGGTTGAAATAAAGCGCACTAGTCACGGCGACCATGGGCGCGTTATGACCACGGAACAGCTCACAGAACCTGAATCTGCACAGACTCAATTCGGATGCCGACAATGCTTCATGTATCTGCTGGGGATTCTAGACATACCTTTGACACAATGCTAGGTATATACTGTCAGACAGGTATATCATGAATTCTAATCATTAAGCTTTGTAGAAGAGCTACATTGTCATGCATCTTATCTTCTGAAAAACCATTCCCAACTTACTCTTTCTACCGTATTCCACTGACTGAACGATCCCCCATGGAACATAGTGCAAAATCATGAAAGATGGTTTTTAGACATCTTAGTCTTTTTTTCAGTTGACTTTTGACAATAGACCTAATTGAATAAGTCATTGGAAAGAACTTCATTTTCATTACCTTACCCAATTGCAGGTCGTAATACTTGCCTAGAATTCTTTGTCGTATCATAATTAGTTATTCATTCAGCAGGAAGAATAATCATTTGGGACCTGACATGTAGAAATTATAATCATGAGGCAATATAGCTATATATAAAAGAAGTATGTAATACGTGAGCGTGTGATAGATTCTATCTCCTGCTATTTCGTTGGCATCGGGCTTCTTTCTTCATTTGAATAGTACACGATCCCTGAATATATAAACACAAAGATATATAATCAAACGAAGTTGGAAATCACTTCGGATTGCATCATCTATGTATTCGATGGTTCAGGAGTTAAAGCAAGTGACATGGCCTTCTTTATTTCCATGCTGCCTCTAAATTGTGTTGATGTGGTTGTCTAAGGGTTTGTTGTAGAAGGATATGGACTAGAAAGCATAGACTACATAGGTCTATTTGTCTATTCAATCAGAGAATTAGTTCCATTCATCACGACGCAGTGACATAATGACAAAATTTCAGGTACATGCGTCCTGATATTTAGAGTATGATGAATGGAGCTTGAAGTAAGGTGCTGCATATTCTTTGGGTGGATGGTAACCCTTGGCATATATGAGAGGCAGAACAGGTGGTGATTCGTGTAGAATATTCTAACATTTGCAGTGTTATACAGTATACCTGACAACAGTTCTCACATCAATGAAATACAAGGCAAAGAGTATTAAACCTATCATTTCCATAAAACAAAAGACTTGCCAGGAATATATGGGCTGAGTATGTCTTCTACTTTGGAAATAAGGGACGCCGCGACTTACAATTATATGCCTTTTGATTGATCCAAAGAGGTTACGTTCCAGTAGTCCCTAATATTAATCTTTAACTTTAGATAAATAAAGTTACGCTTAACCCTTTCAGATTGTTATGCCATGGAATTGTATATTCGTCAATAGAACAATTGAGACACATATTGATGTTTATGTTGTAAACTTTGAAGCAGGAAATGCCTTTAAACCCATAAAAGCTTCGTGGTTCCAGTTATAACTGACGTGTTTGATCGAGTATTGTTTAGAATTGTGTAAATAAGATGAGCAAGGCCAATAATACTTATTCCATGTAACCAAAGGACATAGCAACTGTCTTGGGTCACACAGAACCCATCCCCTCAGTAAGTTATATATAATTCTGGATCTCTCGGTACTTCTCGGTTACACCTTCAGGCGGTTTTAGGCGTGCCTGCCATCTCCACATATTAGGTTCTATAGCATGCACATAAATTTGATTAACAGCACATTTTGTGGTGTAAGTACACAGAGCTTTGACCTCAGTGTCGATACCGTTTTGTTGTAATGTAGCTTACCTACCACCTCCCACCTCAGCAGGTCATGATTTATCGCACCTTCTTCGTTTGTTTTATCCACATTGTGCATGCTGTATATATGTAGACTTTGGCATCTAACCACTTTCTCAGTAGTCATATTTCAGTGTTTCCATGGCAACAGCAAAGCTTTCGACAATGGGATGTCTCGTAACATGAAATGCTGTCAATTGTTCTTCACGACCAGCTTAGTGGTCTTCCTTCAAGCTATCCTTTTAAACGCTGGTGTTCAGAGGTATAAACCTGGTACTGCATGTCTCATTTCCAAGCACTTGACAAAGACTGAAAGCTCTTTCTTTATGCGTTATCCTGCAATATATGGACTGCGCATGCAATGAGATCCATAAAAAATGGAAAGAAATTCATAAAGGTATTTAACCCCCTTGCATTGCACAGAAACTTGTTAGATGCATATTTGAAGGTTGTTGTTATGGTTTATCATTACATTTTAACACCAGCGACACCTATATAGTTCCGAATAATAGACTACACCAATAATTCTGTTGAAAGTATTTGAGGCACATGAGTAGCATATGGCATGTTGTCTTGGTTAAACCGCTAGGTATCACAGGAAAATCGGAAACCCTCTTTGCCATAGTTTAAGTATGATGTATATACTAATCAATAATTCTTAATATTAACAGCTTTGGTGTTACATGTTTATTGATGTACTGCTTTCCTTAGCTCATTGTAATGGATCGGTTTGTCATCCGGAGGTGGATATATCCCATCATATTCTGTTCTGTACTTAGTATAGTTGATATGATATGTTGAGGTTCTCCTTGTATGTGCTATATAAAAGCATTGCATAAATGTTTTAACCGATAGCTAGGAAGCTTCCAATATCTTACGGTGCCTATTTCCTCCAATGTGTTTCTCACTTTGCAAAACTCTGAAGTAAGCTATTACAGAGATGTCATTAATAACTAAATAAATAGCCTATAAATCCCAGCAGGGACTAATAATTCCTTAGCTATTTCAACATATATGTTAAATACACACATTATCTCGAGATTATTTGGGTACATAGGATAATGTCTAATGTTTGATAAAGTGAGACTATCCTTATTGAGAAAATAGAAATAGGATTACTATGAGAAAACGTGGTTACTGAGCCCGTACGGGTGGCCGTTCGAGGTCATTTGATGAAAAAATACGGCCCGACGCCGCAGGCGGGAAGGCCGTATTTTTTCATCAAAGACCAAGAATGGACACCGTACGGGCTCAGTCACTACGTTTTCTTGTTACTATATGCCTCCTACTCGCCGTTTTATTAACTGTACACAGCCTATGCCATTTACTACGGCCCTCTGTCACAGTGGACGCAAACATTATTTATACTACACCCCTAGCAGTGGGTAGTATTTCATAGACGTTCGCCCACAGGTATATATAGTAATATTCGGTTTGCAGTTACTTCTTGATGTTACATTCTCTACAATATGTCCCATGAAAGGGTAAACCAACTGCAGAACGAGATAGCCCGGCAACAACATAAGCTCATTAATGCTATTTAAAAAAAAGAGTTGTCATTCAGTTAAATCCTTACATGCAATACGCCACTTTACGGACACTATCACCGGCCCATTATCACCAGCGATGGTAGGGGGTATACTACATGGACGTAGAGTCTCCACGGGAACTTCACAAGACGTGGTTCCCTGATCATGTCTCCCTGAGACTCTACGGAGCGCCTACCATCTGGAGGAGCCGGGGGGTTCACAGATTAGAAAAGTCTGATCGCATGTCGGTGGTCAGTTAATACCGATAACCGGGTCTCCTTCCGTGAAAGGAGATGAAACAGGAGGACGTAAAATCTTACGTGCGATCACATGGGATCTTACCGACGGTGGTGGCTAGAACGGAGGCCTTGGAAACTGTTCTTGTTGGTGGTGATGGTGGAACCAGATATAGAGAAATGCATCTGTATTTACCGGTGAAGGTGGCCTCTGCTATTTATAAACACAACACCGTGTGCTACCTTGACTGTATCTGCAAGGAGAACGTCGATCTTTGGGATCAACTTCCTGCTGCTGTGGATCATTGGATCTGAATGTGTGCTCGCACCTGTGTTTGGCCCCGCACTGACTAATCATTAATGGCCGTTGTTGTCATCCACCTGCCCACAAAGGGACTCCATAATGCAAGCCAGGACGCGGGGACTGACGTCTTTGACATCACAGCACAGTCAACATTGGCTGACAAGGTCAACTCCAGAGTGGCACTAGTTGGCTGCTCAGACTTTGCGAAGAAGGGGGACAGAACGCGAAGGGGGATTAGTAGGGGGCAGTGGGGCATAGTGTAAGGCAACGGGTGTAGTGAGGGAAGACGAAGGGTTATGGTGATATATTGACTTGAAGAAACACAGAATATAATTAACGGGTGAAGGAATAGTGGGTGTGTAAAGGACATGAGATTTCTTACCGAAGAGAAGATGGGGGAATTTTGTAGGAGAGGAGAATAAGAGGGAGATGGTAGAGGCAGGCACAGGGGAGTGGAAAGAGGTTCCTAAAGGGAGAGGGAGACATACGAAACAGACCAAGAGGGTTGTAAAGAGACCATAATCGATGGTTTTGTGGATAGGCGGCCGTAAACCAGGAAATGTTGACTCGTAGTAATACACGACACCAACCTCGAGTGGTTTACAGAACCGCCTGTCCACAAAACCATCGTTTGTTGTATTTATCATCTATCTTCTAAATACATTAAACCCACTATAATAAGGGGTATATTAATAGGGACAATTTTTTGCTCTATAGTAGAAAGGGACTATTTCCCCGTATACAGTGGCTGTGAGGCCGTGTGCAACGGATTTGAATCTGTATACAATGGTGTCTTTTAAACAATAGGTTGTGGTTTACCCAGTACATATTCAATGGGGAGTTTCTATACGATGGATAATAAAACTGTGGACAGGAGGAAGGTGAAGAGGGTTGACAGACCACAGACTATGACCCTCTCACCATGAAAGGGATGGATGGTGGAGTGCCTCATAAGGAAAGGACTGAGCAGCAGCCAGTATAAGGGAGTGAGGCCAGGGGTTTGGTTGCGGCGGTTGATGGAGGTTGGGAGTCCCGTGTAGGCGTAGGAGCAGAAGGTAGGAGGTGGGGAGCGTTGGGGTGACGGGTCGGTGAGTCCAGTTAGGAGGAGGGTGGATACAGGGGATCGGCAACGCCATGCAACCTGACACCCTCTTCTACACCGTAGAGTCTACTCCCCCAGCCCTTCCCACGTCCCCTGCTACCCCAGCCTTCTTCTTGCCCAATGCCGACACGTACTGCGGCCTTTAATACTGTTTTCCGACCGCCAAAAATAGGATACAGAAAACCATGTTGTGTGATATGTATTTCTATATTAAGTACCCTACCAGGCGGTCAAATATTCTACTATAAAACAGAATATTTCATTCTACATTCGCAATAAAATAAAATAAGAGTATTCACTTCATTAGTTACTTGAAGTAAATGATCCCTGTCTATCAAATATGTCCTTAACTAGAATTACTGTCAAGAAATGGGTTGTAAAATTTTGAATACAATTATATTCATTTTCAGTTATTCATATCTATCCGATGCATTTTGATTACCGCAAGCTGCAGAAGAAATCGAGACCCGATATATTTTAAAAAGTATCACAGACCCTTGAATGAAATGAATACGTATGAAGTGCGACTACATAAAGACCTATTTGATATTGAGACCAATAGCACAGGTATATAGAAGTTCAGATACCAAGGATTCCATATATTGTGATATTATTGTCTTTTCACATGTAATACCGACATTACTACACATGATATTCTTGAATAAATTGATTCCACACTGTCGACATGCTGTTCCTGACTAGTACACAGAGCTATTTCAATTTCATAGTGTTAGTTTAATGAAATCGGGACGCCTGAAGTGTACTGCTGCGATGTCAAAGTTATAGCTCTTTCTAACGAGAATTTATTGTAACGGTATTCTCATCTCGGATTAAACCATTTAATCTATTAGCCACCATTTTGGCATCATTCATTATCAAAAGCGCGTAGGTGGCCAGTCGACCAAAGCCGCCAGATGCTTTGCAAAATTACCATATTGATTTATTTTAATTAATAATTTTAAGTGCATCTCTACTGAAGGATTGGTGGTGCTTTGGGCAGGGGATTGAAGACCACTATCGGTACCTCGTGTCATATATAAGGCCCGACGATTCCATGTACTGGGAATACTGTTATGCTGATGGCAAGTTGTGGATTCAGAACTGTTGATAAACCCTGGGGAGAGGACTACGGGACTCCGGCGCGGTATAGTTCTAATTTCAAACCATTTGAATAAATACTCGTAGTCTGCAGGAGAACACACGTAACATGCATGTCGCAAAGTAAGCGACAAAGGCAGGCAAAGAAGATAAATATCCCTAGCAAAGTAAGACGGATTCTACAGATCAGAGTACAGCTTTGCTTACTAAATTCATATAATTCTTATTCAAAGAATGGGACGATCGTGCAATCGCCCTTTTACGTCCTTGCACAAGGCCAACGAGACAAATATGGATACACACATAACAGTAAATAACGGAATCGATTACCGCTTTGTATATAGTCTGCTACATCTATCTTAGAGGCAGGTCATATGACTGTCTTAGTTCATGTTGTTTTTAATGTTCGTCTGGAGTAATTTTTTGGAATATTTCGTATATGATTTAAGTTCATAGCGTACCGTCAACATATGATACTTACAAGATGAGAAGCAAAATGGAGAATGACATCAAGTTTACAGGACATGCCCATTTACAATACAAAGACAACACAGATGCCACATCATGCAATCACAAAGCAACCATTTTTTATAAGAGATTATAACATAATTTATTTCAATAGTAATCTGATAAGAATCACTGTTCATTTGATGTAGTTCCTATCCCGTGCCTGGTCATCTGCTTCAGAGCAATATCATAATGCTAGTCTATCATATACTTGTCTCTTCAGCATATATACTTTTTTTACCTTATATTCAACTTGTGTTTGTCCCCTTGTAACTGAATCGCCGTTGTCTTGTCTGTCATCTTCACCCAATGAAGTCGATCTCACCAAGAACTCTCCCTGGCAGTTGATATGGTATTAAAGATCATCATTGAAAACCCCCCACAAAGAACTATACAGGTACATTTATTTTACAGAGGTTGATTAACTATGACTTTTTAAAAAGAAACTGTATTTATCCTGGGGGATACATCGTTACATGACCGCTTTAGAGTATTCCTCAGTCAATCGGGGTACAAGAATTTTAACCTTAAATCCATTTACACAATACCACCACTATATATATATAGTAGTTAACTAAAAGGAGGTGATTAACTTCATAGACTATATCGGACGAGTGTTCAGTCGTCCATTACAACGTTAAACATAACATATATTTCACATACTATATTAAGATGTACATTGAACATAGTAAAGTCGTCGCCGTGTCTTGTGTATAGAAACACAGGTATAACAACTCTGAAAGACTCTATAATTTGGGTTTGTATAGTAATTATGGGTAATGATAAGTAGTAGAGCACAGGGATATCAGAGTGCAGACATCAAACAATCCAGTATTGTGACAGGGCCCATTTTTCTGGGAAAGTTTAAAGGATTGGTAGCTGTCTTTGCTTCTTATAGCAATTGGGAGACTGTTCCAGCTCACTGCTCCTCGGTATAGCGCCCTCCGCTTGTACCCCTCACTGTTAGGTCTTGTCAACTTAAAGGTTTTGCATCAAATTGTCTTGTTACCATTCCTTCAGGGTTTTGCAACATAGCGACGTTAGAGGATTGAGTATACATGCGCCTTACCTGAGCTTCCAGTATACTCATGTGTCATATCATACCGTGTGAAATACATAGGTTAAAGAATTCATTAAAACATTGTCCACAATAACCAAGACTAACAACATGCATTCGGACAGCCTTAGCCAAACTACAGATAATATAGTGCCAGTATAGACAATATACCACAATAATTTGTATACCAGTATAATAGGATGCTGTATGTACATTGAATGATTCTTCACTTATGCCACAACACGATATTATTACATACCTATGTGCGAACGTCAGTGAATTACTACCCGCTCACGGGGGTGTAGTATATCGCGACCACGGCCCACTACACTGCGCTTTGTCGCACTGCACGATTCTAACGTGTATGTAATGTACTCGACGCAGCGCACTAGGCGTGCGTATTCGACGTCATCGTGACGGCTGTCAACATGTCGGAGGACGTCGAATCGCGACTTGAAACTCGCCATAGAGGCCCCCCGTAACGACTAGAAGTGTGTATATGTAAAGTATCGAGCCAAATAGTCGATCACTACAAAGTAATGCAGTTGTAATGGTGTAAATATGTGTATAGCATGAATAATAACAAACAACTCGACGCGAACGGGAGGGGGGGACACACAGACAGACTGTCAAGTCGGCTTCTCCGACACCAGTTACCGTTTTCCGAAGTTACGATGCGCAACTTCTTCACTTCCCGTTGGAATTAAGCAATGAAATTCTAACACGAGTAAGGTATACATATAACCTATAATCGTACCAAATATGAAGAAAAACGGTCGCACCGTTCCGAAGTTATCATCGTTTGGACTTCGTCATAACAATCTCTGCTCTGGTGGCCAGTGTAGCCGTATGCTCACTTGACCCTAATTTATGCAGTGACCCCGACATTCACTGCGCACGGGAGGTGGGAGGGTGCAATGGCCGTCAGAGCAGATGATTGATATCACAAAATCCAAACCCAGATATCTTCGGAACGCTACGTCCGATCTTCTTTATATGTGGTACGATTATAGGTTATATGTATCCCTTACTCGTGTTAAAATTCCATCGCTTAGTTCATATGAAAAGCACAGGAAAACCACAGTGACGTTTTATATCAGTATCAATACGGGGGAGTTGCTGGTACAGTGGTAGTGATAGGACGACTTGGAAAGTCGATAAAATTAAGGTATGTAATAATAAGAAAATGTCCTGACTGTGGCCAGAACTATGTCTTAGTTCTCAGTCACCTATCGCCGATGTTCGCCCCTCCGCCTGCGGCGTCAGGGCGAACGTCGGCGATAGGTGACCTCGAACTAAAACATAGTTCGGCCACAGTAAGGGCGTTTTCTCATAATACTCAGTTTGCTTGCTTTCATTTACACTATTAAGAATTGCAGCACAGACGTACCCCATAATAACAGAATCCCATTTCACGTTCGGTTTCCATATTTCCATTCAGATTCATTTGGCAGGCGTTGCCTGTGCTTTCTGGCCCGGACCGAACGAGCAGCTGTGACCCGGCTCTGGTGGTGGTAACCGAAAACGCCAACACATACCCAACGTGGACCACAGATGCAGACTGGTGATTCAAACCAGGAGACTGCTAAGTGATATGGGTGACAGCAACGTTGGGCCCACAAAACGTCGATATCTGGCTTCTCTCACAGGGGTCCCCCCGGCACGTTACTAATGGCCGGTCCCCGGGCGGTCAGGCGGGGGGAGTGGTCCGTGAAATAGGGCTGAGTCACGCCGGGTCCACACCGGTCCACGCCGCCACTAAACACCGCCACCCACACCCGGCCCGCGCTCGTAGACATAAGCCCTGCTTCCCCAGCCCGTCCCTGTTATGCCCAGACCTACGTGGCTTCTCCCCCGACCCGGCTTCCTGGTTTAACTCCAATTAAGGAGGCGCACATGCCCCTACAATATTTAACTGTACCCGTAAATATACCAAGCTCGTATGTATGTAAACAACATTGAAAAAATCCTATTTCATCGCTGAAATTCAGGCTTCAACCAACCGCTATTTTAAAGACCTCTTTGCTTCCTACATTTTGAACATTGTATCACAACGTTTCCAAAGTATAATCCATCTAATAATGATGTAAATGTTCCACAGGGTGTGTTAAAACTGGCCGTAATACGATATTCATAAATTCAGGCACAGATCCAATACGATAATCAGTATTTCAGGTGGACTCTAGAAAAGAACGCTTCGGCAAGTAGTTTTTTTTTAGTTAAAGCAGTTCATTATCCCTGATTACAATTTTTTAGACCTCCGACGGGAAGATTGTTCACCTCACAGGAAAGACATTATTCTTTGGTGACTATGAAGTAGGGATGTAGTAGTAAAGCGTTAAGAAGTCCAGAGCGATCTCAAGAGGTGAGGAAAGTTGCCGGACAGTTCATAATGGAGTCCCTACTTGGAAAAGAAGGTTTGGCGTGCCCTAACTTTTCCACAGATCCTTGTCTGTGCCGAACATTCTTTTCCTGTCATCCGATACTGGTCTCCATTAAGAAATTCAAGAACACCACGTATTCATTTTACCAAGGAAAACCATCAGAAACTTGAGAACAACCATTCATAAAGATCGAATTACGAGTTTACCTGCAGCATTCCTCGGAAAGAAGCTTTAGGATATTGAAAATATTCTATAATCAACAATATTTTGTCTTGTTATAAGGATGTTATGCCGATCTCCTAATGTTATTTACCTTTGATCCATGGGACATTTTTAGTATAATACGTTTAATTGATCAAATTGCCACAGACTGTATTTTGTACATCTCCAAATCTACATATACTCCAGGTTCTGACATTATCTCGGTATCCTGTAGGATATACCTTTATCAAAGTAAAATTCGCATTGCGTATTTTGACCTGGAGGTGTCTCATAACAGTCCAGTCGTGACAAATATAATTTCATCTTGCTCATTGTCGCAGAATTTCGCAAGGTATCGTTAGTCTCGTGTCGCCTACTGCGGTGATCTGTACGAATAACCATTCTATTTAGGCACGTGAAAAACCAGCACGTCAAACAGCATCACGGTGGCCCTCGGGATAAAACTTCCAGTCGGCATTCAAAGCACACGCCTGATCATTTATTGGGCCTTTTTATTTTACCTTCACCGTAAATGGGACTCGAATCGCTGGAATTAGCAGAGAGTTACCTCGTATTTCAAGGAACATCTTTTTCGTGTATTATGTCACCATAGACCTGGAGCATCATTTACAAATTTCTTTACTCATTTATAGTCCTTGGTACGGACAATATGTATACCGCACGAGGCCAAAAACGGAAAATCCAAATCTGAGAATGATTCCTAGAAACATTCAGGTCCATGATTCTGAAACACATTCAAGACCATCTAAGATGTGTCTCAATTATATGTGATTAATGAGCGGCAAATTATTTTTGTATAATATCGATTTGAGATCATTACAGCATACGTCTTAAAGCAATTATTTGTCTGATTTACTAACTGTACATAATCAGAGGGATAAGTACAATGTTCCCAGGTACAGTGGTAACAATTCAGGGTGCAGTGAGACCTAATGGAAGTGGGACGCATATTTATTACACTCCTGGTTTTTGTCAGATTCACAGTTATCATTGATCGCATGTTCGCCGACAATGATTTAACACTGAATCTAGAGCGGGTCATTGTTGGTAAGACTCCTGATACAATTCAGTGCATGTCCCAATTTCTGTCGACCAGCGCGAAACCTCGAATTGTCAATAAAAGGCTGGAACTAGCCGTGCTAAACTTGGGTATAATCGTCATTGAAATATATCTCATAAATGTCCTTAATAAAATGTATTCAAAAGCAAAATAGGGATTAGACTAGAGAAATAGCAAACAGGAAAAGTATCTATATTAATGTCCTAGAAACCTAGAAGTGATCTAAAAACTCTAGGGACAGATGACGACAGTAAGTTTGTCCTAAGTGTCATTGGGAAGCTAAATCTCAACGGGAATTGACATCGATTGCGGGCTACACAAGACACATTACGTAGCGATTTTACACCCAGGGTTAACGATTGGAAATCTTGAGGGAAACCAGCAGGCCAAAAGAAGCCCAAGGTCAGTTTGGAATATAAAATACCTGTGGGTGACATCCAAAAAAGAAATCTCAAAATGTCGAAAACTGATCTATAATTGGGAAAACACATGTATAATATCCAGGTTCAATGGCGATACGATCGACTTCGATATTTATGTAGTATATAATATTGATACGAGCTTGATAAATATATAGATACAATAATATAATAAATGAATAATTAACGACGTATTTGGAGGTAATCACATAAAAACCGGGTTTATTCAGACATAGTTAAGACTAAAAATACGTGTTTCTCTGCTGAGAAAACGATAACAAGTAACCGTTAGCTAGTAGAACGTGACGTAACCCGAGTGGCTACCGCGTGTAGTCATTACCCCTAACCCGCAACACAAAAGTAGGAGACAGATATGGGCGAATAAAATTTATTTGAATTTTATGAAGTCCATATAAAATAAGATATTAGTATTATGTAATACGTATATATGATTATACAATGTGTATAAAAAGCCAAAAGTCCATGAAGAGTTTGTGAAGAGGAGGGTGGCAGAAAAATGATAGCTCACTCGTTGATTGATTTGAGGCTTTCGCAGGCTGTGCAGGGTATATGTTCTTAATGGTATCCCTGCCAGCGCAGTGAGTCGGTCCCACTCTTTAGCGAGGCATCGAGTCGTGATGGGGGAGCGATTCTCGTTCATGAGGAAGGGATCGCGGTCGTCGGCTGTAGGCACGGCCGCGATCATCGCTCTTACTGCCCGCAGCGGGCAAAACCTCCGGTCCGGGGAGGGCTGCAGAGATACGTGTTTCTCTTCTCCAACACACTGGAGGTTCTTTGCAGCCTTGATCCTCACGGCGACGTGAGTGGACGTGACTCTCACGTCTCCCCGTGTGAGGTGCCGGACCGGATCGAAGCTCTTGATGGTCGGCTGCTGAGGGTCCACGCCCATCCTCCGGCAGAACGCGAGGTATGTAGTCACTGTGCTTCGCTGGTTGGCGACCGTGCCGGGGGCACCCGCCGCGGCCTGCCGCGCAGATGCCCTCTGTTGGAGACAGCGTAGCGCCAGATCTGCAGTAAAGCCGGAGGATGGGTACAAATGAGGCATGGTTACATGGTGCGACAGCTCTGAGGTTAAGCGAGGACATGTAAAAGGCAGCTTTGGAATAATCACTGGAGGTGAGGTGCGACCGGCTGAGGGCGTCCGCGACCGAGTTGAGGACCCCCGGTATGTGGGTGTACACTAGCTCGACCTGGAGCTTGGCTTGCACCATCCAGGCCTGGCGGGCACACTCCGCCAGCACCTTGTTCCGTGCCCGCCCCGATGTCAGTGCCTGGACGGTGCCCATGTTGTCGCAGAAGACCTCAACTCGCGTCCCCCGGTCCCGGTCCGTCAGGAACATGTTGAGGGCGTATATCGTGTTGAGGGCTTCCAGCTCCGATATACAATTCACCGGGTCAGCAACCGGGCACACCATGGCGGAGTAGGCCAGGCGGCCGTCGGTGCCTCCGACCCCGGTGAGGCAGGCGTCAACAGTAATGCATTTCGTCGGGGGGCCCCTGGGGATCAAGGCACGCCCGTTCCAGCCCTCCGCAAACCTGGAAAACCAGTCGAGGTCCTGCCGTATGTCCGAGGAGATGTTGAGGTAGAACCCGGACATCCCACGCAGGGCTTCCAGGAGCTTGCTCACGAAGGGCCTTGCCGGGCGGATGCACTTCGCCACGTGCAGGATTTTCCCCAGCACCGACTGGAGTTGCCGCTTGGTGAGTGTGCGCTTCCGCGCGACGGCCGCGACGTGCTGCCGGACGTCCTCGAGTTTATCCTCGGGCACCGACAGAGTCATATTTCGGGCATTGATGTTGATGCCCAGCCAACGGACGACCTGCGACGGTTCCTGGGCTTTGTCTCGGGCCTCGGGCAATCCCAGCTCGCGGAAGAGCTCCCGAGCGGTCGCGAAGTCGGCGGCGGCTTTCTCCTTTGCGGCGAGATCAGGATCAGGTCGTCGAGGTACATGGCCGCCTCCACCCCCTTTCCGGCGAGAATCTTGATGATCGTATCGGCAACACACTGCATGTGATACGAGGACGCGCGGGCACCGAACGGCATCGGCGTATCGCAGTAGTACCCGCCATCCCACATGAAACACAGGAGGGGCCAGTCGAGGGGGTCACACGGGAAGTTCTTATAGGCCCTCGCGATGTCGATGGAGGCCATGTAGCTCGAGGGACCCGATCGCAGGAGACGGGAGACGAAACCGTCGATGGTGGGGAGACTGTGCTCCCTCTCCTCTCCGTACACAGAGTTCTTCCTTACGTAGGCGTTGACACTCCGCTCCCGGGGGAAGGTCATGTCCGTTATCATCCTCAGGGCATCGGAGTCCCGTTTCTCCCGGGACATCAGGGGAGAGACGTGGCACCACGGAGTGAACGGGGCCTCCGCGAACGGCCCGAGGAGATTTGAGAAGGAGAGTTCCTTGGCTACAAACTTGCTTACCTCCATGGGAAAAGCCGTGGCGCTGGGATGATTTGGGACCCCCTGGGTATCGGTCGGGGGTCCCATGTATCCGAGGGGGAATCCATACCGTATGAATCCCAGCAGCTCCCGCTTCCCCTCCATCGCCGTGAGGTATGTCTCCCACGCCCGTAGCCGTAAGTCTGTGGGTAGAGTGATCTTACTACACAGCGCGTTGGGGAGCCCGGTTGCCCGCACGGCCCGATATATGTGGCCGTGCGCCGGCGGTGCGCTGTCGTCCATCTCCGGCCACTGTGAGCGGCGGTGTAGCATGAATGCCTCCGGGTCCGTACAGGTCCCGGCGGTCACGATCCCCGTGCGGCAAACCTCCTCGAGTGCGTTGAAGTCCAGGGTGCTGGGGTCTGCCGGGCCGCTGGGGCCGGCAACGCTGTCGGAGGGGGAGACCGGGAGGGCGACGCCCCCCGTGCCGGCCACGTGCCCGGGGATACTGTTGTTGTTATTGATAGCTGCCCCCGCCTCACGTGGCGGAGCAGCTGCGGTCGCGATGACGTCACGTGCGCGCCCCTTCCCGCCCGCCCTACACGTGGCGGGGGCAGCCGCGGGGGTTGCAGTTGGACCGGGACGACTGACCACCTGGGCCCACGTGGCCGCAGGCGGTTTCCTGTCCGTTGTTGGTACACGTGTTGGTGGTTGTGTGATTTCTCGTGCGCCGCTTCCTGTGTCGGCAGGGGTCCGGGGTGTAGGCACACGTGAGCATCCGGTTGTGGGGTGCGCTCCGATCACTCGCGGGGCGCACCGTGCCCGTTTTTTGCAGCCGGCTGACCGCCGTGTTGGTACAGCGCATCCGGTCCGGGGTCGGCCGCCCTCAACGTATATCCGGCCTGTGGGGTGTACGCCACCTGGGCCGCCCGCCGGGCCGCTGGGGCTTGGGGTGCTTGCTGGCTGTCGTACCCCATGGTGTAACCCAGCTTGCGGTTACAGGCATGGAGCGAATGCCCGCACTGCTTTCCCACTGAATCGCAGTACGAGCATATATGCACCCACTTGATGGGGCCGTCCTCGTGCCCGCTCCTGTGGCGACATCCCCGGTCCGAGTTATACTGCCTACACGGCAATTCCCTCGAGCGTGACTTGCTTCCGTTATCGGCGCTGCCGGTCTGGGTCCCGGTCGTCATGGCCAGTCGGACCCGCTCCTCCTGAATCAGAGCATAATCCGACCAGCTGATCCTCCCGGTCTTGACCTGGTCGAAGACGAACTGGCTCCATCTCCTCACGCCGGCCCGATCGACACCTGGTGCAGGTGTTTGAACATATGATCCCTGTCCTCGGGCTCTACGGCTCGGTGATCCCCCAGCAGTCCTAGAAAAGCACTCACGTACTCCATAGGTCCCAGGGACCCCCTCACCTCCAGTTTCTGTGCGAGGGTGTACACCCCCTCACGGTCGATAAACATGTACGGCTTGCTGGTAAGCCTAGCAATATTTAAATCTGAATGGAGCTTACCGGCTGTCCTATCGTGCTTTATCGCCTCCCAGTCGAGCTCGCGCTGGATTTACGAATCCGCGCCGTACCTCTCCCGTAGCTGTCGTGGTGGGGGCAAAACACGTGCTGCTTGGTCCTCGGCCCAATCCTGTGTCCGTCTCTCAGCGGCAGATTCAACGGTCGGCGGTCGAGACGCTGCCTCCGGTGCCCTCTGCTCGGCTAAGCGGTTGATGGTGGCCAAGACCCCGCTTATCTGTGTCTTCACGTCCTCCTTCATAGCCACGAGGCCTACCTCAACGGCCACGAGGCGGGTGATTTTTACGCTCCCGACCTCGGAGGCCGACTCCACGTGCTCGTCGGACAGCCGCATGGTCGACTCCGACGAAACCTCCCTTTCCTGAGCCTGAGACGTGCTCGGTTCCGCTCGCGTTTTAGGCATCTTCACGTGAACCTGTCTTCATGCTATCACCCGTACTTTTAAACTCTTGCCCTGACGGCCTCGGACCGATACCCGTGGACTATGCGGTGCCGCGAACAGCGTAGAGCCAAGGAGAAAAAAGGTAATAGGTGTGAGCGGAGTGAAGCGCAGGAACAGAATGAGATAGAGCGTTGGGGCGTGCTTCGCCACGTGACCTATTAGTTCACGTGACTCGCATGCGGGGGCGCGCAGGGTGCGCTAGTACAGGGGGAGTACGCTAGGTGGTGCAATGACCGCTCCTGACCCTACGGGCCATGAGCTACCAATGACAACCGTGATGTAACCGTTACCAGGGTGAATTGAAACCAGGTAACCACCTCGATACGGTAACAATGTATCCTGAGGCTCTTCAATTTACATTTATATAACGAGTAATATAGTGATATATATTGATATGTATGTATGTATGTATGTACATGTATGTATGGCCATACGATACGACTTCGATATGTATGTACGTATATATATTGATATGTATGTATGTATGTATGTATGTATGTTTGTATGTTTGTATGCATGTACGTATGTATATATATATATATATATATTCATATATATATACATACTCTTATTGGCCTTCTACTACCTGCAGTATGTGAATAGAACTTGTTCTTCACACACCAGATTGAGGCCACGCCTTCATGAAAATATCTCTTATCTCATATTCAAAACAGCTACAAACCTGATACCGGGCTATAAATCTGAGAACTATATCAGATTTCTGAAGACAGACTTAATTGGCCATAATAACGTTTGGCCTCCATCATTACCTAGCGTGCTGAGCCTCTCACATCGCCTCATACCTTCCCTTTAATTAGGGGTTCCAAACTGTAAACCTTCTCCTATCGCTCATCTCCCTCTTTGCCGACTTCTAGCATACCTCACCCCTTCCCCTCGACTTTCCCCTCCTACTTACCTAGCGCTTCTTCTAGGCCCAGTATTAGGATCCGTCTGTCTTTCATCTTTTTCCGCTCCTACCACACCTCATTCTCCCCTGCCGTCTAATCCATATATCGCCTGATCCAACATTACCATACATGCTGGACGTTCTCAACACGACACCCACAAACTCATTCCAGTCAGGTGGCAGCACAGTGATCGAATGTACCAGTTATGATTTACAACACTCCATTCATTTCTTTTTAGGTATCATCATCTGGTGTTTTTGTTGTTATGTTTGTTTTGGAGTCACACAACACCCACTAATATAAAATTGTTTTCATGGGCATTTATCACACCTACCCTCTTGTCATTGTGGTTCTCATGAAAGCAATCTGAGAAGTGCATTCATGAACACATATTATTAATGCTTTATCATACATTCTTTATGAAAACCGCATGAATAGAACTCAGCGACTCTGTTCAGTGTCCATCCAGTGAACACAGGTGATATAAGTGTAACCTGTGATTCCCGAAAGCGGAGAGCCCAGGAGAGTGTTCCTCTAATGGATAATGCCATAAAACAAGCACATGTACCAGCTGACGAGAGTTCTGAAGATAAGGTAATCCTGGTTCTAAATAGACAAGTATCTTATAAGGACCTAATGAATATTAGTGCTGAGTAGAAAAATAGATTTATAATTACGGGTAATGGAAATGTGAAAGGAAACATAATTTAGAGGACGGCGAGAACGAGGAAGTCATTATAAGATCGACAACAATTAGTGCGTTCTACTGAATCACCTTTTGGGGTCCTGCAATCTTTTACAAGTGGGGGGGGGGGGGGCAAATGCAACAGCCACCTGTTTAAGGATTATTAAAGGATCAAACTTATCAGAACTGCTGTAAGCACAAGACCTAATGTCTGCTTGATACAATGGGGTTCATGCTTTTCCTTCAACGTGCAAGACTCCGCCAAAATATTTTGCTACCCTTTTCAACTGCATAGATAATAACGTTTGTCAAACTATATCACGAAGAAGTTCCTTGCATTGCTGCTAGGGGGTGCGACGTTGTTGTTACGGGATTATGAAGAATGACTTCGCTGACCACCTCCCCGCGATCTCCTGCATCTTTAATGTTTAAAGAATGCCGCTGAGGTCGATGGGGTGGAATAAATCATTGATGATAATCGGATCAAAATAAGGACGTTGTTAACCAGGCATTTCTCATTGGATCCGATCAGTCAGACAAGAATAAATACAGAAACCAAATTCATTACATGCCAGTAAGAATATTCTTCACCACATGCAATATACTAGGAACTAATCTTATTTTTATTTATGATGGAAGAGAGCGCTATACCTGAATTTATTCCCTTGTCAAATAAATGTAAAAGAATATTATATATTTTTTTTATTTGAGCCATTTGTGTTTGATCAAGGATCAGGTACCAAGAATGTCTCAGTAAACCTAGAATATGAATACTTGTTAAATGACTGATTATTTAACGAAACTACTTTCTGGTATTAAAATCAGTGTATCCTAATTCATAATGTCTCTTAAAATTAATCAAGTCCTATATCGGTCTGAGGTTCAATACCTGGTCAGTGGAGTAGGTAAAGAATGTGTGTGTGGTAGGGGTGCTAATAAGGAGTGACTGGGTTGAGGTAGACTGGAGTCATATGTGTGATATATTCGACCACAAGGATTTAATTTAGATTTGGTCTGGCCAGATCCAAAGGACTGATGGAGAATGTTAGGAGTGTGTAAAATGCAGTATTGTATTTGTAAGCATCTCAATGGATTTGTGAAACATCCAAAACGATTCATAGACTATCATGATATTGAAAAGTGTGAATTTGATATTTATTTCTATGTGGTATACATAGGGGTTTCTTGAGGGACACGTAGAGTATCATGACCATTGTCGGATAGGTAACAATCACAGGATATGTACAGTTTTACTAGATAATGAATAGATCAGCAGGGTGGACGTGCTCCAGTGGCACAATCACATGACTGTCGGAGGCGCGTTGAGTGTGGAGATGGCCCTGAGACATAACATGATCCCTGAGCTATCTGACTTAGTGTTGGGCAATTGGACAATGGAATGAAACAAAGAAGGGTGAAATGGAAAAAAAGGTGGTATTGTAGAGAGTTGGGCAGATTTGGAGAGAGGCAGATCCCAAGCAAACAGAAAGAGAGACTAGATGATGGAGGGTAGCAGAGAGTGCAGCCAAATTATTGCAGAAATATATTGGCAGGAGAGAGAAACTATTGAATAATGCTGTCCATGTGGAGATATAGTGGTGACTACAATCACTTCTCGTTTTTATGCCTCATTAAGTCAGTTCCAAACGCTGAGAACTTGAGTTGCCCAGATATTTCAGCATTGCACCTGGAAAATTCGAAATCAGAAGATCCTGGAGATAAGTAATCATTAATCAGTGCCCCTCTCACCACCAGACTGTTGTCTATATATATGTCTATATGTCTGGCAAACACAATCCGGAGGAGCTTATTATGTATGGTCTCTTACCCTGCATATGGAATAGATATGGTTTTAATGCTATATGGATAAGTCTGTCCTATCAGATATAACAATTTGAATATAACAGGGAATGGTCTGTGTCGTCAGATATAGAAGTTCCAATACTATTAAGTCAGGTCCAGCCCATTAGGTTTGAAATGTACATGCACTGTACATAAAGTGGAAGAGGTGCACTGAATCAGAACAAACAGGCTCTTGAGTGCAGCTAGCTGATCACTAAAGTAGATAGGGAGTGGTTGTGGGCGGGGAGGGGGTGAGGGCTAAGTACAATGGTATGACTGTAGAATGGCATCAGGCCCAATACCTCAACCTTCATCTATCCCTGTCTGTTAGTATATATGTCTATTCCTCTTTGTTTATGTATGTTTGTTTTTCTGTCATCAGCTGTCAGCCTCTCTGTCTGTCTGTCTCCCTGGCACTATCCCTGTCTGTATACTGTATGTCTGGCTCTATCTGTGTAGCTCTCTGTCTCTGTCCCTGTCTGTTATTATGCATGTCCTATAATATCTTTGTTTCTGTACCTGTTTGTTAGCATGTATGTCTGACTATTCCTCATTGCATATATGTCTATCTGGATCTCTGCCTATTGATCCCTGTCCCTGTCTGTATATGTCTAACTCTCTGTTTGTTTACCTGTCCCTGTGTTAGACTCCCTTCTGTCTCTGTCAGCACCTGCTAGTATGTATTTATATAGAACGTCCTGACCATGCTGTAGAATTCACAGAACGAGATGGTAATTTACGGTTTGTACGGACCGAGGCATTTATGCCGAGTTTCGTACAAACGGTAAATTATCATCGAGTTCTGTGACTTGTACAAGCATGGTTGGACGTTATATATTTACTATATACCCGAAATTGAAAAAAAAATCAATTTTATTTTTCTTAACCAAAATTTTAATAAATTTGTATTGGTAGGTAGTCCGTATTTTGGTGTACGGACCGCTGGTTCGTACAGTATTTTTACGTCATATGCGTAACGGTGCGTATTTATACAGTATATACGGCATGGGTATATAGTATTTAGAGAATACTGGCTAAGGCTTCGTGGATGTTGTTTTGTACGTGGTCCTTGGCCTGATTTTACGGCCTTCGCTCTTCGAGCTCAGGCCGTAAAATCAGGCCAAGGACCAAGTACAAAACAACATCCATCGAAGCCTAGACTGTATTCTTTTTATTATATACCCTCAAATTGTTATAAATCGCTAAATATTTACCAAAATGCCATTGTAGAAGTCGCCGGGCACAGCATCGTGTACTCGTACCTTGGTTTTCGCATCAACGTCGCTCTGGTCTGGAGTCTGTGACATCATCAACTTGTTGATCTCCATACACATTATTTGTCTTATTCTATCAAGGCTAAGGGCAAAGCATATGCTGGGCAAGTGAGCTGTATTTATCTGGTTGCCTACTGTTGTACAAGCAAGACTGAGACCTGTCCATAACCAGCGTGTTCTTTTCACACTGCCTCGCATGAGTGACTAATTTGCGGACAACAAGCCAGAGCAATGCAGTGTCTCCCGTTGTCGTTAGAGCCTCTGACATCATCAACTTGATCGTACTGTCGGAAGTGTCTGGACAGCCTCAAGTTCTGGCCATTTGTGATCATATCGGCAGTGGTTAGAACAGGTTTTATTCTCTGTCTGATTTTAAACCATAACTCTACCCATCACTCTCCCAGACAATATTTCGTCGTCTCTGCTTCAACCCTCTGCTATCAGTATCAGTCTCCTTGACGACATCAACAGTTTGTTTTCATTTTGCGAGCTGACTGTGTCAACCGTGTCTGGCACTATGGCAAGCCCATTATATTTATATTTTTAACCTATTATTTCAATGTTTTATATTTACTTTTGTATTCATGTACCACATTCACGAGGTTTAATTGTGTATATTTATTGTTGATACTTAGAGGTTGCCTTACATATTTTTTCGCTGGTTAGTGTGTGAAATATACGGGTCAGGAACAAGCTAAGCGCTTCCTGTTTCGCGCACCCGAGGCCCGTACCCTGCATTTCGTGCATGTACATGTGATATCTGAATAATACCCCCATACAGTATAGGCGTCAGTTTCGTGCACGGGTATATAATAAATCACACTATTTACCTGTCTCGCTGTGTCTGCCTCCCTGTCTACATGCATGTATATCAAACTCTCAATCTGTCTCTGTCAATTGCAGTTTATTCACATATTTGCATCTGAATCTATGTCTGTCTTCATGAAGGTCCGTGATCAAGGGCTTCAGCAATTCTATGGTGAAGTCTCATTTGCAAGGCTTGATGATAGGGATGAATCAACTAAAACTGGTTTGTCAGGTCTGTACAAAGTGGGTCTCAATACCGTGTATTCAAGTCTGTCCCAAGTCCGTCCCATCAGATATGATGATATATATTAGGACAGTCCCATCAGATTTGAAAAGGTTAATACGATGTTAAGTCACCATTAACATCTAATAGTTTCAGTTTCTGGTAGCAGATTAAAGTATCCATAACTAAGTGTTTATTATTTGATGGCAGCATTAACATAGTGAATCCTTTCAAAAAACAAAAAGACAAAAGGTTTTTAGGAACCAAGTCTGAGGTAGGGCAGCAGATCTATATGGTCAGGTTGGAATACTGGACACCTGACCATTTTACCAGGCCTTTATAGTTGGCACATGGATAGTGAAGGATTAGTCTTTAGGGATTAGGCGTGAATCACGCAATTAAAGCCATTTTATGTGGGACAAACATGGGACAGAAAGGACAAGTATGACATTAGTAGAAAACGTCTATCAAACCAGTATTTCTTTATGGACGCAGACAAAGATGAGTTATCGTTCACACAGTACATTCCCATGCGTACATACATGCCCCCTTTTGCTGTTCTCGGGTCTCCAAGTCCTTCCCTATTCTCCCGCATCAATCATTTACCTCGGACATCCATCTTAACTCATTAACTCTTATCACTTCCCTTGTTACCCCATTGACCTCCAAGTTACTTTACTGTGGTCCTTATCCTAGCGCAGTTGACTGTAGCTATAACGAGTGTTTGGTGTAATGGACGATGTGCTATAATTAGTACATAGAAAATAAGGAGACCCGTCAAAGGCTCTACGTATAGCCGTAGTTCTACATCGGCGACCAAATTGGTTATGTTAGTGTTTTACACTCTGATTTAACCGTTGCAGCTTGCATTATACCTAATATATTGAAAAAGAAAAAAGGTAATTTATCCTCATATTTTCCCCATATACTTAACATTGGGAACTCATACTCAAGGGCCATGGAATATTGTAAAAACAGTACTAAATGGGGGATGATGTCTCAAATGTTAGTCAATTAGTCAGTGATAGGGATGAGATAAAATCCGAACCACATTCAATCCATAGCTATTGAAAATATACCATTTATTTTGGTTTGCTACGTAATCTAATTCAAATGTCCTTAGTGAGATTACTCTGCAACCAAAACTCATGGCATATTTTCAATAGCTATGGATCTCGATTCAGTTCCTTCTCAATACTTCATTAGGTCAGAAATGTCCTCAAGGCATACATTTTCATTTACAAGCCCCGACCTTTTCCACAGGCCGGAAGTACACCTTACCTGTTTGGGTTCGCGATGCCTTTGGCCAAATAACGCAGTTCTTAGCTTTGGATGACTAAGTGTTCGAGAATAATACGTTTATAATATTGATTAGATTATTTCTAGAGAAAAAAATGTGGTGGGTTACATATGTATATTGCCCCATTAATACTTGAAATATGGTTTAGATAACGCAGGAACACCAAAAGAGGTTATACAATAATATTCAATTTTCTTTATGGAAAATCCAAGATAATTATCAACTATCAGACTCGTTATTAAAATACCCTGATTTGTCCCAGCAGTCACGTATGCTTCAAAGCAACAACATTATGCTCACACCCAGCATTCACACCTTAACTGTGAATGCACGCACTAACATTGGCGTGAAGCGTAACTGACCAGTGTTTGACCGAGCAACGGCCTAAAGTTAACAATGCACCTCTAGGCGCACTGAACGTTAACTCATCTGTTGAGAAACTGTATGCCTGAATAGACATGCATGCATGCACTAATACAACTGGAAGAACTTCAGATATTATGATTGTCATCATTCCCTTTAAACAATATGGACGTGAATATTAACAAGAATCCAGAGTCCGGAAGCTGTTCCCTCTCCTCTATTTTCTTTTCATTCTCATCTCTCTTAATTTGCCTCTACGATTCCCTTACATTCCCATTGCCCCGTTTCGCTGCTCTTGTTTCTCCCTTTCCCCTCTCCCTGAAACTCTCTCCTTGTCTCCCCTTTCCCTCCCTCCAGGGCTCCTCTCAGCGTGCCCCCTCCCCTCCTCGTCATGGCCGCCCGTTTTGCACCGCCTACTTTTAATGGGGTCCGGGCGGCGTAACGGCCACTAGGTGGCCGCGGGGTGGTGGCTGGGCTCAGCCCGCTGATGGATGCGGCTCGCGGCCAGTCGACCGCGTCCAACAAAGGGGAAGCAGTAACACGGCCCTGCTGGTCATGGTCCAGTGCTGATGGCGGCCACGGACGGCAGGCTAATGGCTAAATGTTTCCTAACTGCCAGGCCAAGCGGACAGTTAGCTGCTTAATGGAACAGTATTAACTCCTCCATGTGCAAACCACATCAACCACCGCACAATATTTCTTATTCATTTTTTTCCGGATTATTTTTGGTCTCCGCATAGGGGTGTGTATGGACGCTGGGGTTAAGATCTTGCCATGATTCTGGTTGCAGTATGAGGTTATGCTTATCGTAGGATGTTTATCCGTCTGGGCCGTATAGATAACAAACCATAGTTCAGATGGGGAGGTCCCATGAATCATAAAAGGTCAAACTGAGGCAATCGTACGAAAACAGTGCCGATGAGGTGGCACCAGCTCACGTCTTGATTCCCTGGTAAAACACACTCCACCCGGGCCACAGGTCGCTTTTTTCCCTCCTGTCATTTGCAAACAATATCAATTACCGCGATCAGAAGCCACACATTTCTTGGCTGAAAGTCCGGGACGTGGAGGCGGTGGTAGTCGGGGGGACGGGGAGGATGGCTTGTTGGGGAGGGTGGAGGAGACGTGAAAGGGAGGGAGCAGGGGGCCTTGGTGTAGTGACATGTGACAAACTACAGCCATTTGTAAAAACCAACATGGCCGCCGCTTTCGTCGCTCCTCGTCCGGATGTGAGTCATACAAACGAAGCTCACTTCCGGTTGCCGGATATTGCGCGGGATCTGCCCTAACAGGACCCCCCAATGTCGTCACGCATGCGCACAGCAACTGGTATGACGAACATGAAGGCAGGGGCGGGGTTCTAAAGGGGTGGCCTAGTGATGTTTGTCGCCAAAAGTGTCTCATAGTTAGAATTGACCGCTAAACCAGGGGCCGATTCATAAAATCAATCTTCAGATATTGATGACAAAAGTCAATGATTTTAACATCGGTGCAAAAATTCATGTGTACTCTCCAACATAGATGCCAATATTGCCAAGGCCTATCACATTTAATTGATATTCAATACTCCACAAGGTGCATTTGGTGAACAGGCATTTGCATTTAACATCGAACATTTTCTGTGTCAAAACAGTAAATATTCTGAAAGTGAAGTGATGTATATCTTGTTTTCTTAGAAGATTGCACCCATCGCATCTATAAGAGGGCAAATGGGTTTCGGTTTGTGGGAAAATACTGGTATCTGGACGTATAGATGCTCCCTTTAAGAGCCCATGCATTGGGGAGTTGGCCTCCATTTAGAGCCGAGGCAAATAACAAACATCACGGAATGAACTCGATCTAATTGCGGCGAAGGTGGAGCAATGGGTATGAGGTGGGGGGGGGGGGGGGGGGCGCAATACATGACACGGCAGTTTAACGCTCGAGTTTACAAAGCGCGTCAGTTTGGCACCTTTTATCTTAATTTCCGTTGCCTAACATAATTTCAAGTACCCCTCGTCTTCTTTACAAGCCTCATTGACGAGGCCAGGGAATGTAATATCCGCTGTAATTGATTATTCAGGATCGCTGTTGTCGCAATGCCTACATGTATATGCATTAGGCAGTTGAAGACTAGAGAGATGGTCACGTGTCAAACCTCCACACGGGGGCGCCAGCATGCCTGTGGTCGGCAGCAAGTCACATCCAAGGTGGTAAATCAACTGACCCTCTGGCAAGTAATCAAAGGGAACATGAATAAAATGCATCGAACGGGAACAATTACTGTGCCGGCCTTTAGTTGTGATTAGCCGGAAGAGATTAATTTCCCTTGTAGGGGTGGGCCAGTAGGTGTGCTAATCACAGACCACCACAACTCTCCCTGCCTCCCTTCAGCATACCAGGGATTTGTATTGCTTAATCAAACCTCCATCTATACAGTTTCGGATGTGCCGTGACCTTCAGGTAGAAACGTGGTCAATTGCCCCGATATTAGGTAACCTTCCGACGCGATTTTGATTTTTTATTGGGAAGTGCATCGTAGACCATATCGGAGCCATATCGTAGTAGGTGGACGCCGGGCCTAAAGATCACCCCTGGTTCAAGATGGTAAATGATATGTCCGGTTTTAGAAAGAGTACTCTACTAACGATCAGGTTTTGTTCAAATATAGCTACTCGTTTAAAATTATCTTAAAGACGATGTCCTACAGTTTCTCCCCAAATGATTGCACCTCACAAGCTATTGTCTTTCGTCCCAGTAAATTAATGTCTAACAGGTTAGGTCTAGACTGCGAGGTTAGGTCACTTGGTAAGGAAAGGGTACAGGTTCTCGATGGTAGACAGGTCTATTGGACAACATGTCAGTACCAGGTGTACCACTGGGCCTAGAGATCCAACAGGTCAGCTGAGCTGCGATGCTTCGATAGATACCGTCCTTACCACCGAAATTCCAACGTTAGGTAGCAGTGGAAGAGGTATTCTAGTCCTCAACCATATCTCCCCATCCACTCTCCTTGGGACATAGTTCTCAATCTAGTAATTCTCCCCCGACCACTATTATCACCTACGTCCACCTACTACGATAGAAATTTAGACCTACCGATATGGCACCGATAGAAAAAGTCAATATATAGACATATCGGGAAGGTGCAAAATCGTAGACATATGTCTAGACTTCCCACTTCACCGTGTATCGTAAGTGGTTTTTTTGTGCCTAATCGCAGAAACGTGGTCAGCTGCCCCGATATTAGGTGACCTTCCGACGCGATTTTAATTTTGTATCGGGAGGTCCATCGTAGACCATATCGGTACCACATCGTAGTAGGTGGACGCCGGGCCTTAGGATACCAAATTATTAAACCAATCTGAGTAAGCCTTTAGACTTCCCCTCCATAACCCATTGAGACAAAATCTGAATGCCACACTGGCTGATTCCTTCTTCCAACAGACCCAACGTTCTAACTTGTGTAGCATTCTAGGGTCTGTCCTGCAATTCATCCCCATCCTCTCACTTGTAGACACTCCTATCCTGGCATCAATTCTACTCTCCTAGCCTCTAGTGAATATGTAACTATATGCCTCATTAATGTATACAATTAAGATTACTAAAACTGCAGACTTGCGGCAGGAATGTGGAGAAACCCTATTGGAAAATAGCCAATGCCATTTATAGTCGTGACATGTCCGAGGGCGAGTTTAGATGGACATGCTAACGTCATTCCTCTCAAGGCAAAACTAGGAAGCACGTCTGTTGAGTCTGGCTTCTCTAACCTAGACCTGTCCCATGTATAAAACAGTATATATCCCGTGTTTTCACTGCCTTAGGTGATTTACGTGTAGAAAGGATATCATTGTGTTTGCCTATTATACTCCCAGTGGGTATCCTTCATTCTGATGTAAGAAATACGAATGCTTCTAGCGTCTGGGCTGACGGGTTATAAGCGATCGTGGCGTACTCTTTCCAGGGCAATCATTTCAGGGAACCACAAACAGATATAGGCTTTGGATATAAGCCTCATTATTTTTATTCGAGGTAGCCAGATAGTTTATGCTTTCTCTCGTATGGAGTAGCCGCTTCCCTTTTCATTTTACCCACATAGAACATACGACTCAGCCAGTCAATTCCTGAAGTAGTTCCCTATATCAGAATTTCCATTTTCCATGCATGGATTGGTAAACCTAAAAAGTATGATATAATTGATTAAAAGCAGGTGAGGAATAGAAATAGTGAAAGAAAAGGGATGGTAATTCTAGCACATGAACGCCGAGAGGACCTGAGATAAATAAAAAGAAAGATCTCCATTGCGGGTGAATTCGCATGAAAGGCATTTCATTAAGAAAGGTTATTTGGCGGGATCAATTCCCGTCAGAATGATTAGATTTGCAGATAATGATGCCCCATCTCTGACGCCAATGCTATTAGCATACAGCGTCCCAAGTCGGGGGGCTGTGGCGAAAACGGAGGCGGGGGAGGGGTGTGGAGAAAATAATCTATCAGAGAGGATTGAGTCTTACAGTGATCTGAGCTCCCAATCAAATCTCACAGTCAAGCAGACCTCATATCGGCCGTACATCTTCACAGCTCTCTTTTACTATTTTGTACTCATTTATTAGTCACTTCAGGCAAGAAAAACACATCACTGATCAGAAAGGACGACGCTCGCTTTTTCCCATTTTTAGTGTCATTATAGACCTTAGAAAACCATTGGCAATAATGGCGAGCAGTAGAAAAGAAAATGCAAAAGATGGAAGATTAAATAGAAGAAAAAATGCTAGTCCGTGCAAGTTTAAGGCATTCCTTTGCAAAACATCAGGAATCTGTTTGGGATATAAAAAAACCCATTCGTTATTTCACTTTGTAAAAGGTTATTGTCCACCCACGTCTACCAGGCCAGACGCAACCTGTTCTATTAAAAACACCCAACCTTTTCCGCATCCAAGCCGTCATCTGATACGCGGTCCTGGCTTGGCGTAGCGTCTTTTAAGGAATGCCGCGCGACGTGGGGCTGTGCTGGCACTAGGCCAGACTGCCTGACAAGATCGCCAATCCACCGTAGTATGGAAGAAAATAATATAAAAAACAGAGAGGAGAAACTAACCCGACAGCCACACCTCCCCGCACCTTGTCGTCACTGTGAACGTGAGGAAAGTCTAGAATATCATCTGCTAAGCTTGAACAATGTCGAGGTCCCAATACTACGCTGGCGGTTTTTTCTACAGCAGGGAATCAAACATCCCCGTCTGCCCTGATTATTTATTCACCATCACCGCCTTTGTCCAAAACACGGGCGCTGTTCTCGGGAGCGGGATTAGATTAATTGGGCCTCGACCAAAGAGTGAGGGCTATAGCAGCCAGGGCCGAGCGTGTTCCTCTCTGTGTGTGAGTTGGGGTGATTGAGAAAGTGGTAGCGAGTAAATGTGAAGCATGACATGGCGCGTATATGAAGCCAAGAACTGAATCATTTACCCTGACTTATAATTGGGTGCAATAAAGTGTTCTGAATCAAACTGTGAGACTTTGGAATGGAAACACAACTAAAATCCTTAGTATCAAATCAGTGATAAACCAAGGGATCGGTTGTTGGATTTTGGATGCAATTGCAGGTGGGCGGAATGTACTTGAGCCAAAGTTGGACCGGAAGGGGTGAGGGGGTTGAACGGTGCATGAGAAGCAATTCTACTTAGACGTAAGGTGTACTATGAAACTCCCGGCTGAGGTTTGCGGATCGCATGTCAATCATTCCTAACTCAGATTTGAATGATTCATTGAAGGAGTCAGTGAATGCTTTGCAGTAATGAGTGTCTCAGTTAGAAAAGACCCAGGGTGTGCTTGCTAGTCGTGGCCTTCCATGAGAACACGGTAGCTGAGTACAATCTGACAAAAAAAAACAGGGTAATAGGGAGGTAGTGGGCGGTGCTGCAGATTTTGTAAGGCGGGGTCTGTGTATTAAAAGAGGCAATGCAAAGGTGATGCTTAACTTACCTGACAAAGTACATGAGTGTCGAGGGTAGTAATATAACCAGATTGTGGTTGGATATTGGAGGGCGTGCGTGTTGGAGGGGCAAAGACTAAATTAATCCTAGTAGATTCTTTGCTATGAATAAGCTTTGGGCACGTGGTGTGGAGTTGTAATAATAATCAAAGACACACTGGCTGTTGTCTGTTTGAGAGAGAATAACAGTATACTTTAAAAAGTTTGTATAAATGCAAGAATATGTACGAGATGCTCTTTACACAAAAAAACAAAGGGCAAATTGGTGTGGTATTGAGCGGCGTGGACGCATACGGTTAAATAGGGTTAAATAGAGATAACAGTGGAGCATAACAATTTCCGGAATGGTGTAGCAAACAGCAGGTGACTTAGAGTAGATCGTAGTGGATTGTTTAAATCAGGTCGATTTGGCTTAGGCATTGATAGTGATTATGGTCAGAAGGTAAATTTGTACTGCCATATTGGATGGAAACGAAAATGTATCTGAAGGTAAACTTTCCTAAAATGACTGGGTTATATAGGCCTATTATAAATGAGTTGTGGGTATCATGGTATCATGGTAATGAAGTAAGTAATGAACAGGAGGAAGGTGTTTATGGTGTTGCCCCTATACAGTTTCGGATGTGCCGTGACCTTCAGGTAAAGTGGTGTGTATAAAGATTAAGGCAGGTAGATGACATGGTAGGTATGAGTTAACTGGCGCTGTCACTGGGATAACGGACGGGATGTGCAAGAAACATGGGGAAATCATATTTGTCTTGGTAGTATAATATGAGTATGTGTGAAGTAGTCCTTAGGATTAAGACGGGGTTATGGTGATCAGTAAACAGTTGTTCTTGGTGTTTAAGATCTTTCGTTTGATGAGATATGATGTTAATGGTGAAGTGTAGAGGAGATGTGGCATGGGCAGTGTCTTTGGTTTGAAGTGTGTGACATCAATCGACTATTCATGTGACCAGGGGATAGGTGGTGTTGAAGGAAGGCTTGTCACCTGGGCAGTATATGGCTGGTGAGGCTGAATTGTGTGGTTAGGGTATGGGTGACGTGATGTAGGCAGGCCTTGTGGTTGTGGTCTGTGATACATTGATGTGGCCAGGTTGTTTATTCAGGTAAAGATGCTATTGTATATACATGCTATGTTGTCGCGCTCGATATATCAGATCTTGAGTGACTGAGGGTGTTCATGCTCTAATAGTCGGGGTCAGAGTGTGAGTTGTCTGGTGTTGGCTCATAATGTACTGAAGGTCACACCAACATGGTAGGACAGGTTGTGTGGTCGGGAACTGGGTGGCCTAGCGAGGTGAGATGAAGTGGAATATAACAAACCTGTTACAAATACTCTGTCAGTGTCGGTATTTGTTCACCCAGCTCACGCCTCAGTCTCGTCCATCGTACTATCATGTCACCGTCTTACCGTTTGTTTCCAGTCTCGGTTCCCCGTCGTCTTGCCACCTTTCTCCACTTTTGTCTCCCTGCCCACCCATCCAACATCTGACTCTACCTTTTTCTCCTTCTCTTACACATATGCTTCTCTACTAATTTTACCGTTTCCTTAACTGCATTATTACGATCTACTGCCCACATATTTCCTCTAAATAAAACCTTTTCGTTTACTTAATTATTCGCTTGGAAATATCATAATATTGGAAAAATAAATGCTTTAATATCTGGGTTGTTCCTTGCTCTCTTGTGTTGCTCTCTAGTATGCTTAGTTATACTACACCGGTATATTGTCTGCCAGGGAAAAAAAGAAATCAGCAAAGTTGTGCTCAAGATTAGACGTATATGACTTTTGCAACACGTCGATTTTTGAATCATTATATATTCGCTGTAGATACAAACATATAACAGTCCCTAATAGGCATCTGCTGTTTCAAGAGGATGGCACACTATCAATGATTTCGTGAACCAGCTTTAGTTTCTTATACGGTTCCATTAAGCCAACCTTTCATCTGACTACTTAGCTGTTAAACCTGTCTTAAGGTATACCTGTCACTTACCTGTCAAACACTTGACCCCTGACCACCCACTAACGTGTTTTTTCTCGCTGCCATATTCTGCCGGTGTCACCAGGGTTAAGTAGCCTACCTACTTCTTATTTGCCGTCTTGGTCCAACATCTAATATCTCCCCTATCGTCTGGGTATTAACTCCCTCAGCTTTCTCACAAATAATTCTAATAAGTCTCATTTCTGGCCATGTCTCACTTCCAAGTACTGCGGCTGATTTTGTGTCTAAGAACCTGCTCCTGACTGCTATTTTTCTATTTCAAAACTTCTACTTCCCCCCCAGCTCCCACACAACTGCCTATTTTCCCTATTGCTGTTTGCCACACCTATTCCGACAAGCTTCTCTGCCCACCTTTTGTCTTGCGCAGTCCTTATCTACCCCCAATCCCATGCACTCTTCTCCTAGTTACTGCTTCCGCTGTACTTTTGCTCTAGCCTGACTCCTGTACCCCTCATTGCTACTGCCTCGTCCCTGAACGGCCTCTTGCTCATCCCTGGCCACTCCCGGGCCCCAGTCCTATACGGGGCCCCCATCTCCAGGCGGCGTCCGCGTCTCATTGTTCTCCGGGAGCACATGCTGGCCGCGATAAGAGGCGGGCCGGGCCGACCGCCGCCATGTTGGGTCATCGGGAGTCTCGCATCTTTTACGTGTTCAGCATAGATAGAGTGACCGCTACCGGTCCGGACCGCGCCCCGAGACAAAAAGCCGATTGAGGGTACGTATTAGGAGGGCGTCAGCCTCCCTTGGGGCATGTGAAGGGAGGAAGGGGTGGGGGTGGAGTTAGGAGCAACGGAAGGGTGTGGGGTGCGGGATAGGAGAGAGGACGGATAGGAAAACCTGAATTGGGATGAATCAGAGGAAGTGGCGTGAAGAACCTGAAGACATTGCGAGGAGAACCAAGGATTACTCTGAAAAAAGAAGTATGTTCTAGGGGGTTCAAAGTTTGAAACATGAATGCACTGGAGATGTAGGAGGAAGAGCAAAGGTGAGAGTTTGCGTCCACTGAGCTACGATAGGCCTCAAGATGTACCCAATGTTCCTAATCTAAAAGCTTGTGTAAGATATAGATGTTCCCGACTGCCTAATATCTTTGACAGTATGCATTTTAGTGCATCCGGAGGTTTTATATTGCTATCGTAGTAGGTGGACGCCGGGCCGCAGTATAATATTACTGAGACGTAAGCGCACCGAACCTGATAAAGGAACAAGCATTTGATGAAAAAATACTATTGAAGTGATAAAGGAAGGAGAGTTAATAAGGATAAAACAAGAATAAAGGAAGTTGTGCGATTACATAAACAAAGGCAATATCAAGGCAAGCAATCAGGTGGAAAGGTAGCAGGATTTTAGTAATGCAGAAGAGGCGTTCTGAGGAAATGTCGAGTTTAATATAAATCGAGGTGGCAATTAGAGGTAGCAGGAGGAATGCATGAAAGGGCGATTTCGATTAGAGAGTGCATGGGATTATAAAATACGTGCGGGAGGAACAGGTAAATAATATAAGGTATAGATAAAAAACGCTGAGAAAGGTAATATGGGTATGAGAGTAGCAAAAGTAATAGAGCGAGTACTATGATTAGAAAAATGAACGAAAATCCTCCAATAACAAAGCAATAAGAGAAGAGGGAAATGGGTCATTGGAGATATTAACATGAGGTACTAGAGATGGTTGAGGGGCAGGGTACTGGGAGGCCAGAAGGGATCTGGCGAGGTAGGGGTGAGGCAGGGCGGGGTATCCGGCCTGTCGCTGGGTGGGAAGTGATATAGCTGCGGCCTCGGTGCCCCGGGCCTGTAATGGGGGTCGGCCGTTAACGGGAGGTTCTCTCAATGGAAAATTTGACAGGTTTGCGATATTCCATGGCGACCAGTGGGCGGAGCTGGCGGCCCCGGCCGCCGAGAATAATGTAAGCCATGAGGCGGCGTTAACAGAGCGTGTGTGACGTAGGGGCGACATGTCACGACGCAGGGCAGTACATCAGGACGTTATAAAGGCTATAGCAAAACCAGTGTCATTCACCCAGCGCCAGCAAAACCTGTAAAATGCTGGTCCCGACAGGCATCATGAATGGATCGCTCCAGGCGAGAGGTGCCGAGCATTTGTCGGCATTCATGTGTTTATAGACACCTACCAAATAAATAATGGTACATGAAATAATACCATAAAATAAGTAAATAAATGAATATTGGCAATAAATGTCATTAATAGAGAAAAGCGCGCCTGCGTAAAACAGGAATAATTCTGCAAAACCGATAACCATCCATAGAGTGCCTGTAGGTGACAGTTGTCTTTGTCCTAAGCCATAAATGATTAGATTAGAGATAAAATGTTCTTGACTAGTCTATATTATCTTCAATCAAGAGTCTTATCATCTTCATCAGTCTATTAATACAATTATCTTCAATCAAAAGTCTTATTTATGAGAAGACAGGTAAAAATTGCCAAATACTGAAGAAAAAGGGTGACAACATCAGGCATTCACTTCAGCTAATCCGAAAATCTGTCGTTATTCTGTTCTAATAGATCTAGAGGCCTAGAAGTCACAGATCGCAACATGAATTACGAACAGTTTGGAAAAGGTTTGTAATATCTGGAACAATATGAATTTAACATGTTCATCCCTCTGAGACCCTTTACATATCGCATCCACGCATGTCCTGTCACAGGGGTGATGCTATGGGTATCTTCTTTGTCCCAACCCAATAAATAAACCTCCATGCATTAATACTTAGGCTGAGGTAATTGCGACCAATGTCATTTGTTAGATATAATGGGTTGCAAATGGTCACACATCTCCTAGAAGGCATACATTCTGTTGATTATGCCCCTCACTTGTATACCTCATAGGGTTGTGCACAGGGGAGAGCCCGCTACCCACTGGCCGTGCCAATATGTGGAGATAAATTGGATCAGACCTCACATGGCCACCCTGGAGGCGTTATGCCACTGGGCCAGACTCCGTACATTCAGTTAGGTCGGTATTACTGTGGTATGACCGTATTAATACTACCTAGACTCACCGTCTGCCCTGCCCCACCGCAAGCCCCTAGTGGCCCTATTAAAAGGGACGTATTTACGTTGCGTTGTCTCGAAAGAGCTTTGGGGTTATTGGTGGACTGGAAAACTCTGTACTCCTGAATCAACTTAATCATGTTCTTGCCCTATTGATAGAAAGAAGAAAGACGAGAATAACCGTTGTGTAATTAATTTTCCTCAGGATTGCTGTATCTTTGAAATGAACAACTATTTTTAATGTAGGTGAGTGTATTTATTCATAGGAGGTTCTAAGATTGAGCCAGAATTATTGGCTACACACCTACTGTGCTTCTTATATAGTCTAACTATATTCATAGACCATGTATCTGGTATAGATTATCTATAGATCTCCAACGGGATATATACATGTACAGAGTCCTTGTTAAGTGCAAATGCTAATGAGCCCTGCGGTACTTCGAATCCAGCCTGCAATGCCAATATTTATGCTACACGCCTTTGAATAAAGTATAACGCTATCAGACTGCATGGATTGATTAAGCGTAATCGCTCTCAGATACTGAATATTCATGTGTTAAAAGAAACACAGTGTAACAACAACCGTAGAAGACAACAAAGCCAACATCATTTTATTTCACACCTTTATCACACATAATCATCAGAGTTAGTGGCCAGATAGTAACGTCACAGTAGCTAGATAGGGGAACTTTGTAATTCATCGCTACTGCATTCAAGAGACATGGCAGATATGTAAGTACATAGCATATGCATATAAATAACCAGTTGACATTGATTTCCCATGAATCCTTTTGTCCAGATAAGCTATTGCTTTTCCTCGAGACAAGATGCAAAGCACAGGTTCCCACATTTCCACTTACTTTTAATCGACAGCACTATATACAAGCGTGATAGTAGATAGACTCTCCTTTTTTTAGTGTTAATCAGTACATATTTTACATTTTATTCATATATGAGCCGTACAAAACAAGTCACTTCAGAATATATATTATATATATAACATGATAAATCTTTCTTCTTTTCAGGTTTTCTCTCAGTGTTACTCTATGAAAGTGAGACCCGTCCATCACGGACAAGTAGAGGTTTAAGTCTTTTTCCTGTAATTGAGAAGAGTGGAGGAAGGAAGGCAGGCAGCCGGTTGATGGGTGGCGTTCCTGTGTCCGCGCCTATGGCAACCTCAGAGTTCCGTCTCTACGCCTCCGTCTTCGAATTGTCATCTGGTCTGGTCCCTCATTGTGTTGGTGGCGTTCTCGACGGCCGCCTCCGGCATCAGGTCGGGAAGGTAACGTATGTGGCGGTCGGTGGCGGCGGCCAGGATCAGCCCGTCTCCGGGGGAGATGCCACAGTTATGCAGCATACTCGGGTCGAGCTCATGGTAGTGCTGCCCCCGGCCTTGCGCGGGGGCCAATACACTTCCGGGTCGGACCAAGGTCCCGGATGCCGCCGCCGCCGCCGCCGCTGCTGCTGCCGCCTGTTGGCGGGCTGCTGGGCACTCGTAAACGTGGGAGGGGTCCTTGGGTACCCTGAACGTCCGCAGCGCGCCTCCGTGCCCGCTTATTGTCATGCACTTTTCCGTTGTGCCTGGGTGTGCCTGCTGCTGAGGCTGCTGCTGAGGCTGTGCATTCTGGTTCTGGTTCGGGCCGGCCGGCGCCTGCTGCTGCTGCAGGGTAACGCCCCCACCACCCCCACCACCTCCACCACCGCCCACGCCGTCAGAAGATGGTACTCCCCGCGCCCCCTGACATTGCCCCTTGAAGGCGCCGTCCTTGACCTCGGCCAGGCAGGTGCCGGTATGGCCTAGCAGCTGAAGCTCGCAGATGTCGGCGTACTCGCCGTCGGCCCGCCGGAACGCCTTGCCGTTCTTGATAAGCATGGGGATTCGCTCCTCGTAGCCTTCCATGTTGGGACGGCTGTTCCGGTCCAAGCCCTCATCGAGCACCGCCTGGTCGACCATGGAGCGTCGAGCTGCGTCTCTACGCCGGCGTCTACAAAAGAAAGAGATACAATCCTATGAGGCCCAGGAAATACAAAATAAGGGAATACCTACCTTATTGCATGAAAATATAAATTAGTCAATATTATGTAATGCTAAGTGTATCGTGACCGGTATTTGTATTTTATTATATGCCTATGGCCGATCATCTATGAAATACTACCCGCCGCTAGGGGTGCAGGGTAAAGAATGTTCGTGGTCACTATAAGACGCAGAGAATGAGCTACGAATTGATGAAGTAGTAAATTAATAAAATGGCATTTTTAGCGCTTTTACGTACAACCATAAGAAAACGTAATAAGTGAACCTGTATGAGTTCTTTCTCTGCCTCTTCTATGACTGGCGTCGGGCCTTAGTTACAAGACAAAATGATTCAAACAACAATCGCTATGGGCTTACCAACTACATTTTCCCTTGATATTATGCATTTATCTGACGAATTGATCTGTTATTCTCATGGGGTTGTCTATATATATGTTGATGTAAATTTTCTTTGAATTGTTTCGGATTCGATCTGATCTACTGAATATAAACCATGAACAGTCTTGTAGACAAGATTGTTGTCAAAGGTCTTTACCATTACGAAATGAATGAGATAAATATGCAATATGGACGCCTTGAATGGGTCGCCTGCTCATGGTTTTTACAAATGATATATGGCGTCTCATAAAAACTTAAAAGAAATATTCACAATGTAAACACATCCCAGAAATAGATATGAGGGGTAGATATTAGTCGATTCCACTCGGTGACGTGAATATGTGCACATAAAGTGTAAAAACACGAGCGGGGGTTATTTCAGGCAGGGAACCACACGAAAGAAATCAAAGAGGGATGGGCCACCTGGGGAAGAGTTAAAGTAAGGCTGTGGTGATTCATCTTTGGCCGTGGACAGGCTGACACATGGCCAGGTATGGCAAGACGGCCAAAGACCGTCACAGACACTAGTGATGAATACCCGGGGGTAGGGGCGGACTTCGGGTGGGGATGGGGAGGGCGCAAACTGTAATAGAACGAGACTCGTGAATTCATTCAAGAGCGTGATAGAAGGGGGTGCCTTTTGTTACTATAAAAATGCCTCCACGACTACAACTAAATAACACTCCCAACTCCCACTTGTTTGTAGGAAGCAAGTCTTGGACTCCTCATACTATTATTACCACTCGTCACCATAACTCCCCCTATCACCACCATTCATAATGCTAAGCCTTGCTATCTCTTAAACAATTAGGATTTGACCACATACCTAGCAATATTTGAAGTTCTTTTCGATAACACAGTCTTTATTTCGTGAATTTATACTCTGAAGTCACATACAATGATAATACATCAGGAGTTGTTCGTTTTGTGATATAATCTGTACAGTTAATATTATTATCATCATCATTCGCTTGCAACCCATTATCCAACTTCATCACAAATGTGCAACATTAAACACTGAATAATATCTAATCCCTTTAATTCCTTGATTCATTCTCTACTATGTACCATCCTCACGTCCCCCAAATCGACCTATCGGCTGCTCCCTCCCCCACCCGCCCCCCAAGCCACATCTTTCCCACCCACCCCCAGGACTCCCATCACAGTGACATATATTCCACATGACAAGGACCAATGCAAGGCTCCATATTGGGAAACAGGGGCATGGCCTTGCAACCGAAGTCGCTCATGGAGCTCCTAGAGGAATCAGCATTGTTTTATGAGTGATATATCGGGCAGGCATACTGGAAGAATCCCAGCAGATGAAAGGAATACCGACTAGGACACTGAACCCCCCCCCCCCCACAGTTTTACATTGAAGATCTTTCCATTATTGTAGTCATTTATTTTTCTTTTTTTGCCAGTAGCTCCTCCATGCGCCCCCTGTTAGAAACCTGATTAACTGCATCGCGAGTTGCTCCCGACCCCAGAGGAAGTGGGGAAGGGGGAAAACGTGGATTCCCGAGCGTCTCAGCAGGAATGCACCTCGTTCATCTTTGGGCGCTGGAGGAATCTTCTGGTGAGCGCGTGGCACACACTACCAAGCGCTGTCCCCCTCCTCCCCGCCCCTCCCCAAGCCCCCCAACCAGCTCTGCCTGGTCGTACAAAGGCTGTTTTAGGTTGGGTCCTATTGAGGCAAACTCCAGGGAAATCAGTCCTGCCCAGTACCGTTTCCTCCGATTGCAATTTATGACGCATCCCGCCGGCCATCTCGCGCCGCTTGTGTCCACACCTCTCTGCCGCCTCAGTGCCCACTGACCACGGAAGGCCAGTCCAGAGACCGGTCAGCTCAGGCGGTCCAGAGGCCCGTCAACAAGGAGGGTCCAGAGACCATGGACCATGGACGGTCCAGAGACTCGTGACCTAACATAACACATAGACCAGAGACTGAGGACTGTCCAGATACCAGTCCTCTCAGGTAGTCCATAGACAGACGGCAGCGGATAGTCCTGAAGCCAGGCAAGACTGATAATCCATAGACTAGAAAACCTACAAAGTCCAGAGCCTACCCAGACAACTCCAGAGAGTTCAAAGATCATATACCCTGGACCATCCATGAAGCAGTGTCTCCAGGTAGTCCATAAATTCTATCATTCCATTCCATGATTTTTTATAGATAACCCAAAGACGATGACTCCTGATGGTGAAAACAGATGGTCCTGGAGCTGTGACTTTGCTCAGTACTCTTATAGTGTCTCTGTTCCTGTGTGCCGATGTGCCAACCCCTGATAAACTCGGCGATCCGAGGCAAGATTCCTTCTAATTTCCACTCCTATACACCTCCCTTACACCCACCATCTCTGGGGGAGACCGGCCCCACTACCTGCTCGGCGCCGTTTCGCCCCGGGGGCCCCGGGGTTCGCAGGCAACTGGCGGTCGCGGGGCCCAGGCGGTAACTAATAAGTCGAACTTACATGCCCTCGGCCTATTGATGCCATCAACTTTTCATCTGTTGGTAAGTGAGCTCCAATTAGGCGGCGATTGTGCGCGGTTTATCTGGCTGACAAATGGCATGCGGGTTGGCATTCATCTTCATTTTTGGTCGGGCGTCCGGTGAGGTTGGTTCATTAACATGCCAGCTGTGTGCCCACCACCCCCACCCCCACGGACACCCTCTGCTCTTATAACCCCCTCCTCCTTTCTCACCGTATCCCACCTCCTCCCCTCCTGCCGCTCGACCAATGCCTCCGTCGCCCGGAGATCTATCTGCCTCCAGCGGGCAGCATCCTGGCGAGGATTGTTTTTATCAGGATGCATATGACACAGAGGGAGATAACAGATCACCCCGGGCCATCCGACTCCCCTGCTGACAGCTGATCAATGGACTCAGGGGCTGGTGGCCCTGAGTAACAGGGGCAGGGAGGTGGCAAAGGGGGCAGGATGAAGTCGCTGACTCGGGATGGCGTGGGGTGGGGTGAGAGTGAGGGAATTGTTGGCGGGGTTTCTCTCCATGGTGACGCAACCGGACAGCAAACGTTTGGTCCTGAAATTCCAGTGAGCTGCTCCGAGGATACGCCAAGCGACTCAGTACACCATGGAGGGAAACAAATCACAGTGCAATCTGCTGTCTGTTGTACAGACCGAACGGGGTCGGGTTTTGGCGAGGATTTGATACGGAATTACCGACGCTTTCTGATGCAGGAGAGGGGCATTATCGGCCCTATTATGATATGACCCGTTAACAGATGCAATTCATGATCTTTTATACTGCCATAGTTTTATCTGCACAGAGTATAGCTGTATCGGCTGTGTGGCTCTGAGGATTTATTGACAAGAAAATGTGCACGTCAAATCTATATCATTGCATTTCCTGTCTGTATAGCCTGTACGAAATTTAGTATCTATACTGAGAGAACACAACTATAGCTGGTTAGACGTACATGTCAATGTTTACAATTAAGTTACCATTAGGACAAGCTTACACAAATCACATTACAACATTTATGGTATACAAAGTATCAATTGCGAATGTATGGGGACTACCCATTGTTTAAAAACCGTCAGATACCATAACTATGGTATGCGGATTCAAAGCTATGCTATGCGGGAAAATCGTCCTTATATGCCATAGAGGAAAAAAATAGTCCCTAATGATATGTCTTTTAATATTGCAATTCCTGGGTTTAATTCATTGGATAAGATGGATAATGAATACAACGCATGTAGAAACTGTTCTATCGTATGTAGAAATGTTCAATCTTATAGAAGTTAGCCAGTTAACCTCTAGTATACATCCCAAACAGAATGTACGACCGAGTTTTTTCAAGCTGGTATTGATCGAAAATAAAATTCTTGCCTTTTCAACGAAAGACCGTGACGCTCATATATTACTACGCGTCAACCTCTTGTAGTTTATGGCCGCCTGTCTACAAAACCACAGATTAGTATCTATGCATACAACTATATATATAAGTTAAGATAATGATATACGATTTTATTGTGTATGTACAATGTTATTTATATAGTAATATTATTTGCTATACATGTATACAATATATTTTGCCCAAATCATTGTATGCAGTGCGTATATGGGGGCCTGTAAGTGCGGCATTGTATGCCCTGCTTATACACATCTCTTCTTACAATGGGATGCAGTTGAGGATAGGAGCAGAATTTGATATGGGTCCAGAGGTGGGGTGGGTAGGAACTGCCTGGAGTTTATAGGAGGGGGAGGGATTACGCCCCGCCGACCGTCCCGCTGCCGCTTCAGCACAGTTCATCTTAACCCGGATAGGCTCTCAATGATGTGAGCAGCTCCGGGACGGTCGTGAGGGACGGCGCGGGAAGCCTGGCCTCACGCTGATACGGCCAGAGGAGCAGCTCGGCTATGAGAGCCCCGTAACCGGCCCACAAAGGCGTACCCCTCCGGCTCACCACTCCCCGGCGCCCCCGTACGCATAACCTCCACGGGCGGGGGCGTGGGCAGGGGTTTGAGCCGTAAGGATCAACGTACCGGGGGAGTTACTCAAGACACGGCGAGCAGCGCGTAGTGCTAATCTACAAGCTCCGGCTTGCATCCAAGGTCAAGAACCCCTCCGCGATGTACACTTCACGTCTGTCGTCTATGGTTTATGCACACATCGATGATGGCTCTCGTGCGTTGATATCGATTGGGATATATGCAGATAGCTTCCAAGACTCTGGTCTAAGATGACTAAGTGTATTGTTCTAAAGTCCTTAAACACCTTCAGTACACAACACTATTAGTTAAGGAGTCCAGTGAGACAACGTTAGGGCAAACACGTCTATTTACATAGTGCTCGCCATAGTGTGTCTGGTGGAACACTGGTATACTTTTCTCACTTTTCTATTCTATTCTAGTCTTCCCTCATCGTTACCCGGTAAATTGAATACATGTAATACTATCCCAAATCCATTTGAAATTAAGTCTACATGTATTTGACAATTTTGTATTTCATCTACCTTGAGCATCCAGATACTTTCTTGTTTCCTTTTGAAAATATATACGGGGTAAGGTGGATATCCTTTGCAAGATTTCTGTCATAAAATGCTAGTTTTATATTGATGATTTTAAACTTATGTCAAAAAATGACATTCGCACTAGAAGTATTTGAATCAAGTAAGGTTTCCCTCGCAGAGCATCACAGCAAGTGATGGAAAGAGGGATGAACAGTAGTGATGGGAATTACTATTTCGGGAATGTTAGCCTAGATAGATAGAGTAGATTCTACGTCTGCTTTACATCAGAAACAAGATGTTAAGCGGATCTGGCAGCAGACCAATGCATTGAATACAAGACGGAGTTCTTACGAGGAAAAGAGCTTCTGTTCATCCGTAAAGGTACATTACTCTTTACTGTTTCATGTAATGTCTTACTATGTTAGAATGTATAATTGACGTGTTATAATGTATATAAATAGGTTGGCATGTTATATTAGTTGTGAGTAGTGACGGTCGAGTGAAAATGTTAATTTTCGGCCGTGGGTATATTCACCCAAAGAAAGATTAGCTTCTATCAAAAGAAGTTCTTTTGCAAATAAACTTTGTAAGGCACATCTGTTACTGAGCGGAATTCCCTACTTTCACAAACGTGTGTACGGTATGCACATATTGTGTACTTTAACTCACTTGAACATATAAATGTTATCATTATATACCGGTGTACGAATCTCTCGTTTATGCTCACTTGCTGTATAAGGCCTGGCGTCCACCTACTACGATAGAAATTTAGACCTCCCGATATGGCTCTGATACAAAAAGTCAATATCGGAGACATATCTGGAAGTTGCAAAATCGTAGATATATATGTCTAGACATGCCAATCCACTATGCATTGTATGGGGGTTTTATCGGTGTCTAATCGTAGAGACGTGGTCAACTGCCCCGATAATAGGTGACCTTCCGACGCGATTATGAATTTTTATCGGGAGGTGCATCGTAGACCATATCGGAACCATATCGTAGTAGGTGGACGCCGGGCTTAAATTTCATTCGTCCACGGAGTGGCATACTATAAACATAATACTAGTGATTTATTGACATTCCGAGCAAAACATAAACAAACAAAATGGTGAACGTTTCCCTGGTTCAGAGGTATACAAGACAATACGATTACTCAGCATGTTATTCTATTTTTTCTTTCCCAACATTTATGAAATGTTCTCCGGTTCACATGATAGAAACAATATTCTGCATTTTAACCACCGGTACACTATTAGTGACAATAAAAGATTAAAAGTGCATAATTACCTCCGGAAGTAGAACACGCAGACAATGGAGACAGCTATGTATATGACTACAACCATGGCAACGCCGAAGATGATAAGCACCGAAACACCTAGAAAAAAGAAGAAATTGTCACTTTATATATAAAAAGTGTGGCGTCAATATATCTTTCTGAGACAGCATGCAGCTTTATGTAATATATATATATATATATATATATATATATACCATAAAGGTCAGGTCCATATACATAGTTTAAATCCGACAATATATGTTAATTGAGTATGGCTTTAGTTTGGTGTCCTTAGGTAGCCTTGTAAAAGAAGAAATTATCACTTCATTTCTTCTTTTATAAGGCTACCCTACAGACATTACATTTACCAACAGTTTGTCGATGGAAATATCAGAATTATATCCATCAATACTTTTGGTAACTCTGCCGATGCATAATGTCATTTGATAACATATAAGCCAAGATGAAAGACGACAGAATACTAATCAATATGCCAAACTCTTATAGATAAACAGCTCTAAAGACATGTGTTTTCCACCACGGAATAATCTGAACTGAATAACTTACTGAGCTAGTTACAACTATACCTATGAATATCAATAATTATAGACTACTACGTATTGCTTGAGAACATTGTATAACTGATAGGAATATAAAGATCTTCATATCTATCCCAATTCTATCTTTTATCTAAATGTTTCCAGGAGATTGAAATAGAACAATTTCGAAAAATCTTTCTCAAGCCATCTCAAAATTCATCTGGATATAAATATAGATTCAGACGGGTACAGGAAAAAGGTAGATGGACTAGATTCAGTCACCACTCGTCATCCACGCTTCTCGCGATGCTTCGTCCACTTACTTTTTTTTTTTACTATTTAAAGATTGATAACTATATTTACTCTAATTAGGCTAAGCTTGAACAACTGATTATCTGATAAGGGACACCTGACATTTTCTTAGTGGGGACCCTGGTGTTTTAAATAACAAGGACGTCTCATTGTTGAAATATCTCTTGCAACGCACTTTGATATTATCCTTTTCACTTTTCATGGAAACAAATGATAGAAGAAATGCTTTTATAACGAGAATCTATTTATATGGGCCTAAACTGGATCTATGGTAGCATTCAGCATGTTGGATGCACTCAAAAAACTGGTTCTTTTTAATCTGTACTCTGGAACATTACTGAGAGGTACTAATGATTTTGCAGGTATCACGCCATCAAATCCCTTCTTTGTGTCAAATGGGAGAATTGTAATCTAATTTATTTTGACTCGCCTGCCAGCCTCGTCATATTAGATAAAGCAAATCATTCCATTTTGCGGATTTTCGATATTTTAAGAGGAAATTAAGTCCAGACGCGTAATATGAAAGCGTCTCTTTTAGCTCCTGAACTTTTGGCATTTCTATGAATATTGCATTCTATGTTAAATGAAAATCCTCCTGAATATTTTCACTAAGGAGGGATATCTAATTATCACTTTCATAATGTATTTCAACGTCCAACTAGAATTGGCCCTGCCTGCAAGACCGCTCGACATCGAATTTAAATAGACGACGAAAATCAACGTGTTCAAAATTACATTATATTTTGTTTACGTGCGTGCTGTCTAGACCTTCCTGGTACGCATCCATCGTATGAAGAAGCCTTGTCCAAAACAAAGATAACGAATATATGAGATGACACCTAATCAATTTATTTAGGCATAGCTGTGTATTCTTACAGCGCCACTCCTCATATCGCATGCAGGTACAGTATCAAGTATCATCTGACCTATTGCTTGGCCCCATGACGATATATTTTTTATGCAGAGGAATAAAATCGCTACGACCTATCATGCCCCATAAGATATACGGTCGGTTTATAGAGAGATTTGATTAAAAACTTCTTTTCACTCTGATTCTCAAGTTGATATTCCGTGTGGGGGGTGGCTTTAATTTGAGGAGACTGCGTTTTGGGCAGGTTCGTGTGGAAAAGATTTACCAGCAGTCGCTTCAGCTGATTGCACGTCCACTACCAGGTTTATAGAGAGATATTTCCTTATGGTCTCCAACATATATATTAGGCAGATGAAATAATGAATTCATTTATCTTTAGAGATAGACTGACGAATATCACATGTAAAGACGTTATTTTACATAGATTCTGATCAGCTTTGGAGTTCCTAACGAAAGTGGGAAATGAGAAAAGGTAAATGAGCCGATAGCCCTATTCGTATCCTTCTGTAAATAACAGTAAAGTGTTACACTAGTTTATTCATAGCCCTCTCTAATAGCTTTGACCTCGTCGTGGCTTGATCCTCTAACCTGAACGACCTGATATGTCTCACGGAAAGGCATTCCCAGGTCAGGCACACCATGATGCCTTAAGGCATTCCCGGGTCTCATATGCTATTATGCCATGAGGCATCATTTTTTGAAATTTCAGTAATTGCTATTCTTTAATGAAATAATGCGAATATTTTGAGTATATATTCTTCAAACCTATGTAAGACTATAAAATGGCTAATACTATTAAGGAGTTATGGTAAAATGGCATCCTGCTAATGCCAATATATGACTAAAATGGCTGTAAAACGATGTCATATTGGATAGCTCCAATAGCGCCAGCGTACAACACTGGTGAAAATGACACTAGGCTGGCATATTTCAGGGTATGCATTTCCACCCTTAAGGGCTGGCGTCCACCTACGACGGTAGAAATTTAGACCTCCCAATATGGCACCGATACAAAAAGCAGACATCGGAGACATATCGGGAAGATGCAAAATCGTAGACATATATGTCTAGCCATGCCAATCCACCATGCATCGTAAGGGTTTTTATCGGTGTCTATAACCGCAGAAACGTGGTCAACTGCCCTGATATTAGGTGACCTACCGACGCGATTTTGATTTTTTTAACGGTAGGTGCATCGTAGACCATATCGGAGCCATATCGTAGTAGTTGGACGCCAGGCCTTAAGCGGGGTTTACTGTACATGTACATATTTTGCGGATTTTCCTTCAGAACTCGAGCATCACAAACCCTGCAGAGGCAACATTTTCTCTGGGTAGGGTAAAGTTTTGCTAGGGGGGGGGGGGGGGGAGCCTAACCAGAAACACACCTATTTGTTTTTGGGCCTAAAAAATAAAGTCAAAGCATTATATAGGTTGGAACCTGGCTCGAACTAGCATTTCCCTCTACTACTCTCATGGTAGTAGTATATGCAAATGAAGCCTGAACTCGGGCTTCTCTCTGCCGGGGACACACCGAGCGAGCCAAGGCGGCGAAATCTGGAATCGCCACTCACAATAGTATTTATATGAGATATTATTTCACAGCGAAAGCTCCCACCGATAATTTAGCGTCTTAGAAGCAATAATAAGGTGGATTATGAAATATCAGCTCACATAGACGCCATTTCGGAAATCATTGCGTTTCTCGCTTGGTGTGTCTTCAGCTTTAGCGACAAGTACTTTTAGATTTTAGTCAATTAAATCGCATCAGTGTGTTTATATGTATTACTATATACCGGTGCACGAATGTCTCACTTTTACGCAATAGGAGAAAAGATACCGTTCGGCCGCACCGTGGCGTAAAATATTTTTACGCCACACCGTACCACGTGATCACCCGTGAACTATCCATCAATGTGAATGTTCGGTGATTCATACCTGCCTTGCTTATTTCGGAGGTTGAAATAGGTTGATAACTGAAGTACATAAATGGCATTTTAATCGAATTTCGGCATATAATAATAAAAAGACATAGTGAGTGTGTCTGAATTACATCTGTTCCTCGATATTTTGATCAAAAATACTCACCTCATTCTTCGAATACGGTGAGTTTTTTTATCAAAATATCTCTGAACAGATTCCATTCAGTCACACTAACCATGTCTTTCTATAATATATTTCTCAACAAAAAACTGTTTTCCTATATCTGAAATTGAGAGTAAGTTTGTCAGTGAATCGAATCTAAATCGATTTATCAATTAAGGTGCCTTATCTCCTATTTGGATTAACTTTTGGTTATTCTTTACAGTTCCCCAACCTGTAAATCAATAATGGTTTCCTAAGAGTCATCTATAACATGGCCGCATCTTGTCGAAGCACACCTGTCTCTAATTTCCCCTCTTGTATCAACAGATTCCCAGATAAGACAGATCCTGGAACCCCGAAACCCCTTTCCATTGGTACCTAATTCGTTGTTAGTAAAGTAAGTACGACCTGTTGGCATAGGTATCTGGAGTGATAGTTCCCTCTGTCATATCTAATAGGAATTGGGCGACACAGTTAAACTTCCAGAAACTCACCAAATAATGATGGGTAAGGTTTAAATTCCCGAAGCAATTACCCGACTAGACCGGTGTATATATAGATGCTGATATATTACCTCTACAATTGATATGATCACATTACTGTGCCGCTGAAGGCAAAGGTTGAACAGGATTTATATAACGTAGATACGAGTAGAAAGAGATGCACGAATTTCAATGAACATTGAGATGTATATTCCGTCCAGATATTTACCTACCACATATAAAACGTTAGAATTTCGTCGGATCCGCTTGGAGTTGCTCCCGTACAGAGAAACATAGTGAACCAGACCTAGGCATGGAGACTGAAGGGCCACGAGAGTGAGATTCTCATGCAGTACTTAACTGAATCCTGCTACTCTTTTATGTGTTTGGCTACACAGATGTACTTCTATCCTTAGGATTTGTTTCTAGCCTTACTGAAAATGTGATTTAGAACTGTAGTTTTTCAATCTCCTTTCCTTGAGATCACAACATTTCGCTGGTAGTCAGCAAATCTGTGTCACATGAAATAATGAATAGCAAGTAAATGGTAGTTCCCGGTATTAATAGTAGGGGGCGCCATTAATTACGATGCGACAAAGTCGCTAGTTTCTTAAAAAAACATTATTGAAAAATAAATAATCCAAGAAACCGGTCTAGTTTGTGAGATACCAGATAATGGTCTGGTATTTCATAGACATACGTCACTGCTATATATCGATTTTTGGATATCTTGAAGTTCTTCTTTCATGTTTTGTTCATAGTTTGCCAATAATCGATCTAGTCCCAACTCAAATACGCTCAATGCTAGCTATCCTTAATATAGAACGGCTGACACAGACGTTTGTCTAAAGAATCCTCAGTGTCATTGACACGCCGGTCTTTGTTGTCAAGTATTAATATGGAGCCATTGTATCGATTGTTATAACAACTAAACACACCTTTCAGGAGTCTATCTGAGGAGTAAATGTCATGTCAGGTTAAGTACACGGGTGTGCGCAACAAAGATCCCGTTATAGAAGCCGTGTCAGGTTTGATCTAGTAATTGGGGAAGCGATCAAGGAAGATAATACTAAACAAAACTTCGATGCAATATCCCAAGCTCTACCATGTAGCACTGAAGTCTAAAAATGCCACACTTAATGCTTAAAATATCATCTAGACAGCGGCTCCATTACTTTATACACTCTTAAAATCGTAATAACAGCGGCTCTCAATGAGCCAATGCTTGGTTATGAGAATGTGGCACTGTAAGAGTATTTACCGCCTATTACCTTTTCGAATAAAAGAATGGCAATCTTGTATTGTAATAGTGTTGGGGGAAATCTTATAAGTTACTCCTCTTAATACGAAGAGGATTAATAGGGTTAGATATCTAATAGTATCAGTATTGTCTATGACGTAAGGATTCCGAGCTCTACATTTAGAAGCATCACATTTCCGTTAGTCGAACGTTATCGTATTCAAGTTTTTAAAGATACAATGTGTATGTCCTGCAATTACTTCTAATAAAAAGACACGAGAATGAATCATATAATAGGCGATTATCATGGTTTATGGCAGCCAGCTTCCATTCATTTAATGATCCCCTGGGGTAGTGCTGCAATTAATGGTTGATAGGCAAAAATGCACTCTAACAATATCTGAGAAAGGAGATACAGAGACGCCCATCTTCAATGGAGACATTGCTAAAGGATCCTTAATACGTTATTGGTATTATTATTTAGTTGGCATCTGAATACACGTATCACTATATACACTATATCTAAAATCGATACAAAAGTACCTGTTTCGTATTTCTATGAAACATGAAATTGTCATGTACTTATCATATGGAGATTGTTATCGTAGATTCTCTGGTCCATGGTAAGAAACCTTTGTACTATGAATATAGGATTATATGTATTAGGTGTACTATCATTTTGTAGATACATACATTAGATCAAGCCCCATATCAATGAAAACAGCATAATTGTGTTGAAGGTGACTTCAGCTACGATGCTATATCGTATATATTTTCTGACTTCCACACATAACATACTAGGTCAAAGATGCTAAGAGTATACAATTAGCTCATTAGTACCTGAATCCTCTGTTTGGTGTTCATTATTCAGTTTTTTGTTCTGGGATGTTTTTCTTTTAATAGGTGCACTTACCGACCGAAGGGAGCCCCATGCCCGCGACAACACCCTCTATACTCCAGGGCTGCTCTGGAAGAGAGAGGAGGCAAGCGTTTTTAATACATCATCTCTAAACACGTGCGTAAAGCTTGCGCTGAGACATGCGACGTTGTCACTGTGGAGAGTGGGAGGCGGGCCTATGTGTAGGGAGAGGGGAGGGAAACGGGGAGCAGGGCAGTGTAGACACGGGGTGGGCGTGAAGGAGGGCGGGAGGCGCGTGCGTGTGTGTCTGACAATATTTGTATAATGGTTGGAACGTCATATCGGGCATTCTGGGCACGATTGGGGGCTTTCCAGGGGAGGGGATGTGGGGTACCGGGGAGAAGAGAGGTGGTGTGCAGGGGGAGGGCAATATGCAGCCCACAGGAAACCACCACCAGGGTGTATCTACAATACACGCCCTCTTGCGGTAGCGTCTGACCGCGCCATATGTACAGTGGCGCCTCTCAGTGGCCGTTTGGTCAGCCTCCTTCGGCTTGGAAACGGCTGGAGTGGGTGGAAACAGCCTCCAGGCTGTAGACAAAGTCTTTGTGTGTGTGTGTGTGTGTTGGGGGAGGAGGGTGAGCGCGGATCGCAAGTGTGTGGTGGGCTGCGGGTGGCATCCAATGACCAAAGAGGAGTGAGTCGGGGTTAATATGTAGAACGAGGGTTCATAGATAGTAGAGAAGGTAACAGTGGCAGATGGTTGACATTTGACAGCAGGCGGTGGGAATCATTAGAATGAGGTTGATTGAGATTTACCATACATACTTATATACTCATGCAATGATTGCCTTAGAAATTCTTACTTCGGACCTTATCTTACTCAGTTCAATCTTAATAAATGCCATTATATCTAACTGGTTTAAAGTAACTAATCTTGCCGTATCTACAAAAACGTGATGTGAATTGGAGGTCACTCAGGCCACGGGAGTCAGTATTGTATGCGCACGACAATGAACCCCAGGCCTTTCTAATTGAAAGTATCAAAAGGCAGACAGCAGGAGGTTTAGATAGGTGACATTTAGCCCTTTTCCGCTTGCAGACGAAAACGGTACCAATCAATCTCTCCTAAAAGTCGGTTGGTGGTAACACAGACTTATCATAGGTATCTTAAAATCGCCGAGGGTGCTGTGTTTGCCTTGTTTCTGCTGCATTTGACAGGTCAATACCGACAGAACTGTCCTCCAAACACAAGGACCTTCACCGACAATTTTAAACCCCTTTGATTCTGTCGATTGTTAGCCAAGTCAGTCTGCGGTGGTGGCCTTATTGCACTTATTGCATAATTATGCACAATTAATCTGTGAGCACTTATAGACGTCACTTGGCGGGCTGTCAAGAATGATAACTATGGGTAAAATGGCTGGCAGCATTTATCATTTCCCCAACAATGTAAGAGAATTATTGTGGTGAACGAGTCTTGAGGTCATTAAACGTGGCTGTATTAAGACATATAGTACGACCATAAAGTCACCTTCCTCCAAATTATTCAACGTGCCCCTGGATAATGAAAAGATGTTCTCTTGTACCTAAACAGGACCTTCTATAGTCGTACCGGTAGGGGATTCGAGGTAATCACAGGCAAGAGATCAATTGTATGTCGGCCTGACCCTAGGCCCTGCTGATGAGGCCTTTATTGGAAATGTATTTGTATCAATCCTACTACGGTAATACACTTTTGGTGAATAACATCACACACTTTTATAGTTCAGACAGGGCTATGATGTGGAAGGGATTAGTAGGGGGAGAAAGTAGGGTTTGTGTTGGATGGGTAAGGATGGGTATGTCGGGGTAAGTAGTTAAATTGTGGGTGTTTTTGTGGTAGTCCTGAGATCGCTGCATGTGTGGAGGGGTGGGTGGGGTGGGTGGGGTGTGGGGGTTTCTTTTAACTAAACATCGGAGAGGTAGAGAAATCCTCGTCCATGGTTCGAGTGACCGCGATCGTTTGTGAGGACAATATCGGCCTGAAAGACAGCTTGGGCGAGACTTTAACAAGGGTTTGTAATCACTGCATAAATATTTCAGACATTCTCCTTTTAACGTTGCCAATTTGCATTCGGGTCCATAATAAACATATCTACGCTGGTTTAAATTGATAAATAATGATGCTCTTGTTAATTTGTTTCTCCTACGATACCCCAGGGGGTATCGCCATTAAGAGTGAAAGACACTATGGACACAATTATTAAATTCAAATGAATGAGACCTCATCTATCGTCGGCTACAACTGTCCTACCTCACGATAAATAGAATCATTAAATGAGAACCCTCGTACAAGCTGTCTCAGGACCTTTTACTCTCTCTGGAGATGGCTGGGTGTGTAGAGTGGGTATGGGATGGGAGATGACTGGGGGTGTAGAGTGGGTATGGGATGGCAGACGGCCGGGGTTGTAGAGTGGGTATGTGGTTGAAGATGGCTGGGGGTGTAGAGTGCGTATGGGGTGGGGGACGGCAGGGGGATGTAGAGTGGGTATGGGGTGGCAGACAACTGGGGAATGTAGAGTGAGTATGGGGTGGGAGATGGCTGGGGGCTGTAGCGTGGGTATTGGTTGGGAGACGGCTGGGGGTGTAGAGTGAGTATGGGGTGGGAGACGGCTGGGGGTGTAGAGTGGGTATGGGGTGGGAGACGGCTGGGGGTGTAGAGTGGGTATGGGGTGGGAGACGGCTGGGGATGTAGAGTGGGTATTGGTTGGGAGACGGCTGGGGGTGTAGAGTGGGTATGGGGTGGGAGACGGCTGGGGGTGTAGAGTGGGTATGGGGTGGGAGACGGCTGGGGGTGTAGAGTGGGTATTGGGTGGGAGACGGCTGGGGGTGTAGAGTGGGTATTGGGCGGGAGACGGCTGGGGGTGTAGAGTGGGTATGGGGTGGGAGACGGCTGGTGGTGTTGAGTGGGTATGGGGTGGCAGACAGCTGGGGGATGTAGAGTGGGTATGGGATGGGAGACGGCTGAGGGCTGTAGAGTGGGTATGGGGTAGGAGACGGCTGGGGGTGTAGAGTGGGTATTGGGTGGGAGACAGCTGGGGGTGTAGAGTGGGTATGGGGTGGGAGACGGCTGGGTGTGTAGAGTGGGTATTGGGTGGGAGACAGCTGGGGGTGTAGAGTGGGTATTGGGTGGGAGATGGCGGGCGGTGTAGAGTGGGTATTGGGTGGGAGACGGCTGGGGGTGTAGAGTGGGTATGGGGTGGGAGACAGCTGGGGGTGTAGAGTGGGTATTGGGTGGGAGACGGCTGGGGGTGTAGAGTGGGTATGGGGTGGGAGACAGCTGGGGGTGTAGAGTGGGTATGGGGTGGGAGACGGCTGGGGGTGTAGAGTGGGTATTGGGTGGGAGACGGCTGGGGGTGTAGAGTGGGTATTGGGTGGGAGACGGCTGGGGGTGTAGAATGGGTATTGGGTGGGAGATGGCTGGGGGTGTAGAATGGGTATGAGGTGGGAGACGGCTGGGGGTGTAGAGTGGGTATTGGGTGGGAGACGGCTGGGGGGGGGGGGGGGGGGGGGGTGTAGAGTGGTTATTGAGAGCGAGATGGCTTAGTTGGGGTGAGTCGGCCGGGATGCGGGGGTTCTCTTTCTAAACGTCGCGTACGGCGTGGATGTAGACAGCCGCTCTCATTAGTGTAAACTGATGTGGAGAGACGTGTCGTTGACGGCAGGGCCGCCATGCCAAAAGGCGCCGTCGCTGGCGTTACGTATGACACAACGGTTTTTGTCAACGCCCGCCACCGAACGCCCCCCGGCGGAGCCAAGACAGACAAGACAGTGACACCTGGTGGCAGCTCTTCAGACGGGCTTCCTGCGGGCACAATGGTGGTTACTTTGTGATTTATTCCAGCGGCCCACCTGTGTCGCTCCCACACGCATGCGTCTTCAGAGACAAGCAAAAGAAGATGGAGAGGAGGCAGCGGCGGTGCGGGCTGGGTAAGCTGGGCGGGCGGGCGAGGGGGAGCAGGAGGGGGATATGGGGGCAATTTCGCAAAGAAAGTGGAAAGCAGGCAGGCAAAGGAAGTAATACTGGCAACGAGCATCAACGAGGTATACATCTCTGTCTTCCCATCTACTGCTAGACCTCACTGACCCCGCTTTCGTTGAAGATTTCCATTTCTCTCGGGCTACAATAAACTTGGGAAAATTGTCACGTCAAGGACGCCGACAGATGGCCTGATGTCACGAAATGGAGAGACGTATCTTTGTTTCATCGGCTGGGATTAGAGCGAAGCAAATTGGATCAATTGACACCGTCTTCTCTTATTTACCGGTGCAAAACACGCACTTAACTTCTCAAATATTTACACGCGAAATGCACGGCCGAGACAATTCATATCTTGGAGGAGCAATCGGGCATGGTAGTAAAGTGTCACACGAGAAGTATAGAGGCCGCTCCGTGGGCGCCATCTAATAGTCAAATGGTACTGAAAGCCACCCTCCCCCAATCGATTATGTAAATTAGGAATATTGCCTATGGAACTATAAACTAAATTATTTTCTTCTTTTTTCATGGGTACAATATGGATATTTGCAGAGCAATACTGTGGGCGGTATTCACTCGGGTGCAAAGTTGTGTGGAATTCTGTTAATAATACGCGATGAATGTAGATCACCTTCCTCGCCGGCACCGTTATTATGTCACCGCAGTAATCCAGACTCAAGTGCAGCTGATTGGGGACATTACCCATATCAGCATCATTATCTAATCATGTCGTATTGTGTGTAAGCAATACAGATGGCCAACCTTCGCTCATCGAGGCTGCATATTGCAAATCAAGCTCATTTAGACCAAAGTCAAGTGCAGACCAAATTGCGAGTTGCTCAGTGTCTATATTTGTCACACCCTGGGCCTGGTTGTGTCTAGCCTAGAGCATACAGAGATCACTTTTAGCCCATTCATTAGGGATGCTAGACTGAGTGTCCAGGGTGGAAGATGGTATCTGTTGCTGATTTAGATCTCATTCTGATTTTACCACAGATTCAAAAGATGAGGAGCATGATGGTGTATAGCCTCCTACCCAGGAACTATTCTGGTGGGTGAAGCTGCAAAGGACGTTAAAATACATTCCCCTCCATCCTCACCCTCACCACCACCATAATAGAGCCCAGACGGGGCCTCCAACACTTGCCAATTTCGAGAGCTCTTGAATAATGCGGAATGTCTTCATCCTGTGTGCTGTCTTAGGCAGTGGCCTCGAATAGCTTAGTCGTCTTTGTTGGGGTCCCTGTAATTTAGCCGGCGGATCTGAGGAAAAAATTGTATGACCTTGATAACTTGCTACAGCTGCTCCCGCACTGCCTGGCCGAGTTGACTGTGGCTGAGAGGCCTTGATCCTCGCGCTGCCAACAGGGAACATCCTGTACTATAGCCAGAGCCTACTCTGGCAGGAGCTCTAATTCTAATATGAATAATAAATGCTGCATCACATCAACCTTACGACCCTCCCCACAAACTGCCGCATCTTTCGACAGTCTGACAGTCAGAGCTTTTGATGAGAGGCGATAAAAATTAATATGGCTTCATTCCTGTTTTGCAGAGGTATAATCTTTATGGAAGCATGACTGATTTTATGCACCCGTATCCTGTCCGCACGTCATATAGTCAGTTATTACCCATCCTAATGATATTCGCCTCCAGTGGAGTCCTGCACAATTACCAATCCAGCCCCGACGAACAATGCTTGAGTAGTGTGAAGAATGAATGACACATTTCCTTAGAAATAACATTAATTAGAGACCACTAGAATAAACTTAAAAAAATACTCCAGCATTTTATGAAATCTCCTACATATCTAGCAAAAAGCCTGGTATTAATTAGAGAGCGCGTGAACTATTGTAGTAGACACAGCCGAGTCGGCATCGCTATAAATCCCCACCCCTTACCTCCTACTGCTTCTTCGGCATTGGCTTTTGTTTCAGCTGTGCTATAATCAAGCCGAGGGTTGGGCTGAAAGAAGGGACAATGTGACGCCTAGTTGGAGGACCATCACAATAGAGCACAACGAACACAGCGGCAGAGAGGAAGACCCACCCGTGCCCAATCGGCCCCGGTGTCCTCTGGCCAACCCACCAGCCATCCGCCAGGACCGCCTCCATCCTCCTCTGCGCCGTTTGATGTGGCATCTAATGAGGCCAGCTTCAGAGACCCCGAGCCAGCAGTGCTGGGCCCGCGCGCAAAGGTGTGCGGCTCAGATCAAAGAGGGCCTGCGCAAACGTGGTTCTTATTAAACCGTTTCATAAAGCATGTCCTACACACCCACTCTTTCATATGCCGGCCACGCCAGACTTCACATTTCTCCCCGTGTCTGCCGCCGCTCGGTCAGGCAACCATCCACCATAGAGGGAACGAAAGAGGGGGAAAGGAGATGGAGAGATAGAGATTGATACTGTAATAGCGCTAGAGCTGGAGAGAAGGAGAGAGATTGATAAAAAAGGAAACAGAAACTAACGGAGTAGATCGTAAGCAAAATGCTGCTCAAGGTAGTAGTATAGCACAGAGGCATAGAATGCACATTACCAGAGATAGCGCGATGCATACAATAGCCCTTAAATAGAAATGAGATTGATTTTGGCAACAGAATACATAGATATCACCGGCTGTAAATTGAATATCCCACAAAAGTTTGTTTGACATATTTGGGCTCTTCCTTGAACAAGAGGAACAAAAGGAGGAAATGAGTAAAACCTATGGGAATAGAATGTGATACATGAAATGCACTATGGCTTAAAAACCACATTTAAAGGGCGATCGAATCTGCGATAGAAAATATGAACAGCATGGATAATAAAATCTAAAGCAGCGAAGCGAGTGTGTAATTGTTTTTTTCTTTCGAATAATCTCTAGAAAACATGTCTCCAAAGCAAATGCCGTTCAGCTCGGAAATTCATTTTACGCCCCGTCCTCTCTCACCGGCCAATTCACCAAAACACCTTGGACCGAATCATAAATCTAAATAACAAAAAAGGAATTGATTTGAATTTAACGAGCAGGATAACCTTGGATCTCCGGTTCTTATCGAGCTCAACCGCAGAGAGGTAACTACAGAAATTTCTCTGAGAATAATAAGGCTGTGTTTGCGTATATGATCTATACGACAAACAAAGCACTTCCTAGCATATATAATTTAAGAAAACTATCATTTATTAGGAGTAGGAATATTTGTTGTTCTAATGGGAAATCAGCTCTCAAAATATAAATGAATGACCAGGCTTTGAGTCATAACCCTAAGCAAACAAGGATTACAATGCATCTTAGAAATATCTCACACATGGAGAGTTGGCCTCTCACTCTTGGTGATATTCGTTGGCCATAATTTTAGGCGGATAAGGGTGAATGGAAGAATAACAAAATCAGGGATGTACGAGTTAAACTGCACATGATTTAGATCGTACCATCCCACTCTCAGTTTTATCTATACATATATATCTCATTTGCATTAATCTCTCTACTCACCGTCCATCCTGCCTCCGGTACAATTGCGCATTTCGCCGATCCACTCGGTTCCCCGACACACCATGGACCATGACTCTCTGGAGTGGTTGCACTTAATGACCCCCTTGTCGTCGAGTCGCTGCACCCAGGCGTCCTTGGGCGGCATCAGTGTCGGGCAACCGACGGCTGCAAGGAAAATCACATCATGTCAACTTCACTTAGGAAATGTCGTCTGCTGCTCCGTCATGGAAAAAATACCGACTTAGTGGATTAGAAACCAACGGGCCCAGATCGCAATGCGGATCCGAAGAACTGTGCAGCCCCTCCGAAGGCTGGGCGGGGGTGGTGGTGGAGGAGAGGGTTGAGGGTTGGGGGTGAAGGAGGAGGAGGAAGGGGTGGTGGCTGTCCCAAGCAATTGTGTTATTGGAGGAGAATCTGACCCATAATAGGATTTCACGCATCCCGAACTATCCTAAAACATCTTAAACGCAAATATCAGAAATCAGCGCCCAGCGAGCGGTGGTCGTTTGCGGGAGATTTCCCTGTATAACTCGATGTGTTTCCGGTGGATTGTCGCAAGCCCGCCGCGTTATTTCTGCCTGCGAGTGGAATGTTTGTTTATCGTGATAGGGGGTCTCACAGTACAGCAGGCAGTGATCACGATGTTCTGGCGTCTACATGTATTCCAATAATCAATAAGACTTGTGAGTCGCTTATGTATATATAGAACGCCGAACAATGCTACTAAGTTAACGTATCATCAGGTAATGCCAGACAAAGTAATCATCGACCTGTCTGGAAAGAGCCTACGCGTTTTCTTGTTATGACTTCAGTTTACCTGTTTGTCTGCAATTCCATTTATTCCTGGGTGGACAGCACGACTCGTACTTTCGATTAGTTGGATTAGAGATTTCGGAATTGGGGCTAAAAAGGCAAATGCCATTTCGAAAATTCATCATCAAAATTGACATAATTTCATTTTATCCCGGATGGATGCAATAGAATGGTTTATGCGGGGCATTTAATTTACGTACTGAATGATTCATGTCGGCACCGGCGGTGCCAACGACACCAACACCTCGATCGCAGCGCACCCTCGCCACTCACAGATTCATTACCTCTCCGCCATTTAACAGTTTCGACCACAGTCAAACACATAAACCCCTCTCGCGCTTTAACCCCAAAGTGGTAGGCCTGTATATGCGTGTGCTAGGGCATTAGAGTGCCAGTGGGCATGTTTTCCATGATCCAAATCATTTCTATGTTATTCTATATGTCTAGGTTTTGTCATCGCTGTTTGTATTCCTCGTTATATATATACATGGATACGTTTGACGGCTTTGGGGAAAACACTCACGGTGATATATCACATTTGATGACCAATAAAAGGTTTTGGAAAGACCAAAAAATATTGTATTATCATCCCGGTGACAGTTATACAGCGCTTTTAATGTCTCTATTATCAATAACCAGTGAGAACTACATTTGTTGGCACCTAGTAAACCATTGCATAAGCTAAATGGAGATAATGCCATATACATATATTATCAAATATACTGATCGAATACTGCTGGATGTGAATTGTTATTCTCTCTACTTCAATATTTGACTATTGCTAAATGACTGCAATATCCCCCTGTGGAGTGCAGTGAACTCCCGCTTAAAGAATCTGCTTTCACAGCACCAACAGAATCCCTCTTAACATTTGAGTATTACACTAAACTCAAAGAATGGGAGGGATATAAAACACAACATAAGTGGCCTACCGACCTATGGATTCTTATCAACATATTAAGCTATAAGGTAAAAGAAACACTCTGTTACATAACCTTTAAACTATTATTTAATTGAACTACATTAATGAGTTCAGACTGTCGGCGCTAGAGGTGTCTGTGTATTGTCCAGTCGGCAAAACGACCCAAAGTATTTCTTATTGCCCTTTAGGCAAACATTTAATGCCTCCCATCGAACAGGACCATCTGCTCCTGCCTGTTAGCAGCACAGTAACACTAACTCCAGTCCACCCAACCACCTCCGGCGCCACAGTTTCCGTCACCTCATCACTCTTACCTTTGTACTGTAGCAGGAAATACTCCATGGTGGCGCCTAGTTTCCTGGAGATCATGGTGACCTCCACGCGGTTGGAACTGGAGACATAGGCCACCCTTTCCCGGTAGTCGCCGCCACAAATGGTGGTACTCCGGGGCACCTCAGTCTCCTTAATGACGGCGTACTCATGACAGTAGAGCGGGTAGCCTGGCCGCACCTTGCTGCTCCTGGAGGTGGTGTTACGAGCGGAGATGGAGAAGTCGAGCAGCGTGATGTTGATGCGCTGACCTGGCTGGGCCTCCACCACCCACGGGCAGGAGGCCGACCCGCACCCGTCCGTCGCCGTCACCCAGCTCGACAGGTGACCCTCGGAGGATGTCAGGTGCAGGAAGGAGGAAGATTCACACTGCGCCCTCTCACAGGTTGGCACTGGAGGAAAGTGGTAAAAAAGGGGGATCATGAGATGGGGTTAACATGAAATGTCAGTTGTGTCAGAGAGGAGAGCGATGAGGGGTGATGAAGAAAAGAGATCTCTCAAAAGTGAAGGGATAGTCATCATAATCACCATCATCATCGTCATCAATAACTTACTCCACATACCCACATTCTGACTAATGGCCATTACGTCTGATGTCAGCGAAATAATATAAATCTTCATGCACACACATTATCCTCGCTTCGCTTCATGGCGTCATTCTGTGTAACCTTAACTTCCTGTCTCCCATCCTTTCATTTCTTTCAAACATTGACAGTCACAGTTAGATTGGTAAATATCATCCGAAGTTGATATATCAATTCCGCGTTGGTTAGTAACTCCCAGCAGACCCTCTTTCTAATAAACCCATCCTTCCACATTGACCTTCATAATCACAGACCCATAATCTTCAAAACTCACGGACACTCCTGCACACCGCGACCACAAACACATACGCACCAGAACACATCCTCACACACCCCTGCACACCCTCTCCCCCCTCCTTCCCCCACACACAAACAGACCAATCGCCAGCGGGCGCAATCGGAGACAAGTGCACGCCAGCAGGCAGGTGGTCTGTTTTTCTTTGCCTGAGTCGGGGGAAAAAGACGAGATCGCTTTGACAGGGAGTTGCTGCCGCGCTGTCATGGACGGGTCAGGTTAAAGTTTGTTATGTTTTTGTTGGCGGTTCAAGCGGAAAAGGGGAGAGGCCCCGGCATGTCTGCGCCACCGGCCGGCCTGTCTGGCTGGCAGGAAACGCGTGCGGGGAACAAGCAGGTGCTACGCCTTTAAGAACAACTAGAGCGTCAGAGTCACGTGCCCTGTCGAGATCTCACGAGAGGAAATAGTAAAATACGTTCGGTGGGGATTGGTGAGATGAAGTAGCATGCAGTTGAGTGTGTTGTAGTTTCGGGTAATATGGTGTCTTAGATCCTGAAGTGGGTTGGTGTACGATAATGTGTGACGTTTTGGGTTTGGATGGTTTAATGCGTGGTGGTGTGTCGTGTTTGAGAGGTATACGCTGAAAATTGATATGATATTGTCTGCAGGTGTTGTTCTGGAGGCGTGGTGTTATTAGGCGTGAAGCAGTATTTTGGTAAAACCGTTGTATAGCTTTGAACATGGCGATGTCGGGCTGAAACAATTCTTCCCCAGCAGAAATAGAAGGAAACATAGATCTGATGAATGATGAGATGGAAATTAGGAACATAACCAAATTTTAAGGATATGGCAGAGGAAAAATGTGATAGAAGAGAGGTTGGGTAGGGCTAAGGGTAGCTGAGCCCAGCACATAACTGGCGGACACAGGTAGGAGGCAACTGTGAGCGGAGAAGAAGGAGAGATGGAAGAGTAACATTGAGGGAGAAGGAGTAGGAGACGAGAGAAAAGGAACAGGGCAAAAGGCCATATAAGGTTACATATAGGAATAGAACAAATAATGTACAAAACAGGAATAAAGCGACTGTTGATGGTGAACAATCTGTGGACATGCACGGACTGACAGGGTAGATTTCTATTGCAAGCGTGATGTGGAAGGGGATAGGTGTTGAGAATGGGGAACTGTCATGGAGTGAGGGGTGAGGGTGGTGGTGGCAGCGACGGTGGTGGTGTGCTGTGGTGGTGTGGGATTCAGGGGACATGGTCCTATCTCGCAGATCCTTCTGTCGACCATCACGCCATCCAGCGGGCAGCGTACATGTTTACCTCCCTTCACTTGACTGACAAAAACCTGACCCCGACCGACCCTTCTATCAGCCGACAGAGGGAGCTACCAGGATGACCAGCCCCAGCAGGCAGCGCGCGGCGCCCACTGCCCCTGGTGGCACGTGGGGGCATATTAGAAGCCGCCAACATCGTTTGAATGCGCAACATACAGGACACAAATAAAAAAAGTTCAAATACACACACGCACAAATGGTTTCTGGCACTCTGCCACGGAGGCGTTAAGCGCCTGCCTTCTGGATATATATATAACACATTCGCGGCTGCTTTGAAGAATGATGTTTGTGTTTCATGTCTCAGAGTAAAACCAACACCACAGGGAAGACCACGCTAAAGCACCCTCTCTCGCTATAGCACCAACACCAGCTTCTATTTTCTCCCCACGACCCACCCACCCCTCCTCCAGCGTCACGCTGCTGTCCATCCCCGTGCTACCATTAGCTGACACCGAAGCTGGACGGAAACTTCATTTGTAAATTAGAGGTGGCTCCCAGCCGTCTGGAGGACGTCAGCTTCTTTGTCCTACCACAATACGAGTCTAAAATAACACAGCCACTCTCCTGCCCGGTGTTCGCCGCCTTTGTCAAAACAGTTGGCCCAGGTGGGTGTTTTTTTGTGCTAGTGTAACTTATCAAGGCAACAATTGTGATCTGGGACTGAGGTGGTTTTGCTATCAAGAGGACTGTTCTTTTGATATTTGTGTCTTCTGCCAAATATTTCCCCGCAGAGGCATGTGCTTTAATGCTAGCAATAAATGGGAAAGTCAAATCATGTTTGTAATGGCTAGTACATACATTCACCTAGCCAATCATAAGTATCAAACATATTTACTTTGATATATTTTGGATACATATATATTTTCTGTCTGCTGCATCTGCGAGCTACATTTGCGTTAACTACATTTTAGTACTTTGAAGCACACGTCATGGGCGGTTCACGGACTACGTAATGACTAACACAGAAGTTACCTATTTTCTGCAGGAAAAATAAAGACAGAAATTTAGGGGCAGTTATGAATTAAAAATGATTGTCGCGAGCTATTAGAATAACCCTACAGTATATATATATATATATATATATATATATATATATATATATATATATATATGCATATATAATGAGATAAGATAAAAGTTCTTGTAGGTTGGGTGGATGGTATCTGAATTAGCTGGCCATCCAGGATATAATGGCTGAGTGAAGGGAGGCCGGTTTAGTTAGAAAGTGGGCGCCCACATGACCGGTGCATACATGCGACCAGTGCGGCCACATAACGAGGGCGTCCTTAGTTACTGTGTCCTACCTCCCATTGGTTCTAATAATTAACAGAGGCGTTCCCTATGCATAAATCTATTGAGTTACCGTTTCACTTTAGGAAAAATAACTGTAGAAATTTAGGAGTAATTATGAGTGAGGAATACTATTCAGGAGCTGTTAGAATAGCCAAGGGCTGTAGTCCAGGGGAGGAAATAGGTATGTCATAGGTCACAGCAAAGTGAAAATGGAAGGCCTGTTGAAGGTTATTTGTAGGCGAATTGGAAGGTCAAGGTGATTAACAAATATTTCCCGGGGAAATTGCTTGAGAACTAAGAAATTGTGAGTTCCGAGGTGAAGGCAAGGGGGGCGGCAGCTCTGAGGAGGCCAGGAGCACCTGGGCAGTCTAAGATGTTGCCACTGGATGGCCGACACAGACGGCGGGCCTCCCGGTCTGGTCCGAGAGTATGGGCCCGGGCTGCAACCGAGCAGGCTAGAGATCCCTGGAGACTGGGAGGGCCACACGATCTGGGTGAGCCGAGAGAGTCCACGGCAGCCGGGAGCATGACAAGAGTAGTTAGGAGCTGGTGGTGAGCTGTTGGATCGGCCACTGTCTAGGGGGAGGGAGCGGATGGGACCGTGAGGGGGCCAGACGGATCTACAGTTCTAAGATCCAAAGGGGTTTGAAATCTGCAGCAAGGCAAGGTAGACCAAGCCCATAGAGTTGATGTGTAGAGACATGTGGAGTGGACCATAGCCCGGTATTGAGGAGGCAGCAGCCAGGGGCGATGATAAGGTGACATGTAAGGACACATTGAGTGTGCCGGCAGGGTGCAGGTGAGGGACAGGGGGACTCTGAGGAGAGTCATGCATGAGGCTGCCCCTCTGGCAGGTAAGGTTGAGGGTAAAGGAGAGGGATGTGCGGTGACATGTGAAGGGCTCCCCCCTCCCCATCCCAGTAAGTGGGTGGTACCCGGGGTGTTGATGGTGAACCAGGGAGAGGTAACACGTGTAGTGAGCTGGTCCAGCAGTGGTTGGAAGTGCGACTTATGAGGCAAGGTTGAGAGCCTTTTAAAAAATAATTTTCTCCAGGGCAACTACCGAGGCAATTGACCAGAATTGAGTGGCAGAGCCCTATGGGGAAGTAAGAAACCTTTTGATAGTGAGGCATGGGGAGACTTGTGAGGAGAGGATTAAGTAGATGGATAGACAATAGTGGACACGTGTAAACAGTTATAAACAGATCGTGTGCCCAAAGTGATGGGCCAAGATCTTGGAGGTCTTGGTCACAGTGTCTGGTGTTGAGACATTAATACTGGATAGATGTTGGAGAGGACGCTTTACAGGGCCGTGAGACCTTCGTACCTGCCACTGGAGGCTGTTTAATTTCAGGAAGGATTCTCTTAGGAGCGTCATATAGTAGTCCTAGGACTGTCATAGGAGAGCCCACGTTAAATAAACATAGATTTTCCTTTCAAAGGACAAGGAGAAGGAATGAGACTTGGAATGTCCTTCCAGGATGTTTAATTGTCCTGACCTCGATCCTGAAAACTCTCCTTTTGGAAGGACATCTCTATAGGTGTCCTTTCTGATCCTGGTAGCTAGCTAACTATTATATGATCAATGCTCTTTGCTGAAAATTTTTCTTCAGAGTTTCTAACAATCATGTGTAAATAATAGATTTATTTGCAATTAAATAATAGAAATTAAAAAAAATTTAAATAGAAAGAATCAACATGATCAGTCTTGTCTGGGCTTTGAACCCAGAACCTCCTAATTACCACTGATTCTAACTCTGCACCCCCACCGCTGCCCTGGACATGATATCTTGCGTCATGAACTATCCTTCTGAAGGGTTGAGGTAAGGACAAGGACAATACAAAATGGACAACACCTATTTTACATGATGGCTCTCCAATTCCTCTCATAGTGTTCCCACAAACTCTCCTATCATTGTCCTTATCCTAGATCACTGTTCCAAAATATGAAATGGCCCCATGGTCAGGTGGTGTTGTGTAACTTGACCCGGGCTCGCATGGTGATGCTGGGAAGGGTGACCGTTGGCCAAGGACCGGAAAAACGCAGCCAACAGTTCTGTAGGGGAGGCATAGAGGTGAATTTTCTGGTTCATGCTTGGCAGCTCACAAGTTATTGTACAATCAGGATATGTTCCTGCAGAGTTGAGGCTGTTTTGATGATAAGAGCGAGATGATTGCAACTGGTAACCCATGTGCTCGTCTAGGATGAGCGGTTGCACCTACGTGGTGGAAGATGGCCAGCTGCAGCTGAGCAGAAGCAGGCGTCCGATAGTTTTTAGTGTTTCTCCCAGTTTTCTGACTTGCTCCCAACTCCCTTTCTGTGGCCTGAGTTTGTTGCAAAGGTTGTTGTAGTTTTCGCCATTTTCTGTGATGTTTTAGACAATATTATCAGGGTAAACCCGAGATGGGTCGGATAAAAACATGGAGGTCTCGGAAGCCCGGGAGATGATGGCTGAGTGACGGTTTTTTAAATGCAGGTGTTTCGATCAATGTTATCGAAGATGAGTAATATTGACCAACAAACAGTGCATTGTTGCATCTCATGTAACTCAGTCATAGAAACATCAATAGTAGACAGTGACAGAGAAATCAAAGGGTGCTTCAGACCTAAATTACAAATATTGGGATTATTCTTATAGGCACATGGCACATGAACAATAGGTTCATCGATTAGAACCCTATGCTCTGGTTAATAGGCAACATATGAATTACTATTCCTTTATTGATTGTTTCAGAGCGTAATTTTCGTGTGCTGTTCTTGCCACTACACTACTACTGTTCATGAGAGAGTCTTACCTCTCCTACTGATCAAATATATATTTTTAAAACACATTTAAGTAAAGAAAAACATGCTAAGAACAATTTCATATGTATCCTTTACCCATATCTCGATTTTCATAATTCTCTAGTGGTCAACTCTGTGAGAAAAACTATACTAGTCCAGCTAAGGACTGCAGTCTCTACAGAACTCAGGCAGTGCACCCTTTTTCGTTGGCGTCCCAGGGTTGAAGTGGACGCAGACTGGTTGCGGACTAGGATGGTCACGTGACCGGACCCACGTGACCGGAACCACGTGAGTGAGAGTCCGTGGCAACCGTCCTCTGTTATCGCATCACCGCCACAGCCCTAATTCTCTAGTGGTCAACTTTGTGTGAAAAACTATACTAGTCCAGCAAAGGACTGCAGTCTCTACAGTACTCAGGCAGTTCCTGCACAACTACTGCATCGCTCAATCCTGGACTATATGGAGGCATGATTTATGTGCCTGGATGAGATCTGTTCAGAGATTTCGGTCGGAAATATTCACCGGGTTTGAAAAACGAGGTGAATATAAATCCGATCAAAATATTCAAGAACAGATGGAATTCAGGTACACTCACTTTGCCTCCTTATTATATAATTATGAATAATTAAAAACACAATTTTACCATTTTACAACTCACTTTCTCAAGAAAGAAAGTCATGCAGAGGGACGTATGATTATTTTTTCGTCACTCAGTGACGAACGAAATCTGAACTCTTGGTCAGTAAAACTGAGACATTCGCACACGGGTATATAAAAATATCATTTCCTGCTGTAGCAAACGAGAGCTACAGCAATGTCTACCCATAGGAGTACTAGACTAATAAGGCATAATGTATTGGATTTGCATAGACTGTTACACTGTTATCAACCGTTATCAACTGCTGACATTTATAGCATATGTTCTGTATACTTATGCTTTATTGCTGAGATATGCCAACGACCTACTGATCATAGATTATAATGTAAGATGGAATGCATATAAGTACCCTTTTCAATATAGTTTGCTGAACCCAAGGTATAGGGATCCGATTGAAACCAGCCGACTGTATCGGCTGACGGATACCCACTTTATTGAGGAACATTACTGTAACTTTGAATTACTATTTGGTGAATATTGTTAACTATGAGAAGATTCAATAAAGTAACGTTAAAAAAAGTATCAGGCACCTTCACTCCGTCAAAAATGTTAAGTCGTCAAATAAAAACTGAAATATGGGGAAAGACACAGAAATCCTTCGAAATTGTAAAATTATTCATTGAATATTGATTTATTGAATATTCCGTTTGCTATACTGGCATAGCAAACAGAAGGGGTGGCCAACAGCAATGGAGATATTGCAACGAGATTTAGAAATATTCGCTTTTTTTCCGCTGTTAGTGCCGTTATTTTGAAGGTCCGATCGCTGTGGGGCCTAAACTATTGAAACGGTTCCTAGACCCGTTGTTCAGGGTTTCACGTATACATATATACTATATAAGGAATTATAATACAGCACTCTGTGATAGATACTTGAACACCCCTCTGGAGATCGTTGCTCCTGTTGCTGTGGTATCGTTGGCACTTTAGGAGGCACATATTGGATGAGATAAGGGAATATTAAGTCGAACTGTGATCAGAGACGGATAGTGCCATCGTTAAAATTGGACTCTCCATCGAATTGAAACTAGGAGAATCAAATTTAGAAAATACCACATTAAACTACAGTCAATTACGGATTATTTGTCAAATTCACATTGTTGTATTTAAATCTTTTGTGAAAAGTACTTAGTTAAAATGCGTGATTGTACCGTAGAAATGTGTAGACGATATACGGGCACAGGAAAGAACTTTATGTAACCAAGTGTCTGTTATAACGATTTGTTACTGTGATAACTACATGATTAGACTAATTTCCCAACCACAATAACAAATCAATTATTGTTACACATTTCGAGTACAGTACCTGTCAAATGGACTTTTTACTTGCATAACATCTTTTCCCAATTTTCCCCGTCGTATTTAAAAATGAACTGGTGGTACCTACAATGGCATCATTGAATCACTAAAAATGTATATTTATTCTTTACCGCATCAGCATTTCCACTTACTTTTATGAATACCCGCGAAATACAAACTAGACTTATCAAATTTAAATAACTGAAGCTTTACTAAGCGTATTGATAAGAATTACTCTCTCTAATCCTGTACCTTGGTATGAATATGTATGAAAAAAACATCCAGCCAAGTCCATCGTCTAAATCCATATTGCATGTATTCGATCCTTCGTGCGGAAAAGTATGCTGCCGCATGATTTGTATCCGCGCTTGCTCTAATACATACCTGAGTCAAATGTGAGCTCTGTAGTTTTTCTATGGTAATGGAAAAACTCCAGCCATATTTTCCATCGTCTTAGGATATTAAACAGCACATGAGGATCGATTGAAAAAAAGTATAAGACGAGCATGACAACTATGAATAAAATCGTCTTCAGCCAGTCACTAATTTGCCGGCATCAGCCATTACCAGAATTGCATTGCCTGATATAAGCTACGCATGATCAGAAACAATAACAATTAAATCAATAATAAGTCGATTTTGTTTAGGTAAAAGCAGTGTCTACCGTCCTGGTTTAAATCTTAAGTTTTCCAATTAATCATGGATAAAGACCGTTAGATAAGTATGTAATTACATCTAATGGATCCATACATTCCATCAGGGTGATGAATTGCTGGGGCAAAATTTACCATTATCGCTGAACAGATTACACTTGGCACCAAGAGATAGAGGCGGAAATATTACGGCAGCTGTCTCGAGACTAAGTCTGGTGAATAGAATCTACAATCTATTGGAAATCTTCACCGTTTTCGCCTCATCTTTCACCATATAATACATCAGCCACCACACCATCATTGCCTGAGAGGCACAGGCGGGAGAGAAGGAGGAAGGTACAAATAAGACGGCCCATGTAGATAAACAAGTTGTTGTTCAAATATTTACACCTCTCTCACAGCAATGATCGACGGCTGGGATGGGGAGTTAAGGGGTGGGAGAGTTCTCATTATCAGCCAGTGTGGAGATATTAACCCTTTCATTACCTCATCAGTGTCTCTCAAGAATTTGCCAGACAATAGCCTAAGCGTCTCCTTTTAGGGTTGTATCTCGTAATTTATTTGACGCAAAAAGGATAGAATCGGAACCAAATTTGCTAATAAAATGTATATGCTATATATGGTCGAAAATCACGAAATTGCAGCAAATAGACTATATTTCGAATATTTCAAAATGTCCTTTTTGGGGACTAGTTTAAATACTTTTCATGCATCTAGGGCATTGTAGGGCAGAGTCTAGAACCATAAATATCACATAAACCCAATATTTAGACAAATTATGGCTAAAAACGTGAGGGCGTCACGTTACGACACCAGCATAAAATCGTGCATAAAATAAAATAAAAAAGTGGCAGAATAAAATGAATTTCACTGTTTTTAATGACTCACTTATATGCATCTTCCCACCATAAAAGGATAGGCCTATATGGCTTCCTTTATACTAAACTGAATTTGTGCTATTTTGGTGTAGTTTAGGCAGTCACGTTACGACACCCACTAAACTATCAATAGTTCCGGTTCCCTATGATATTAGTAATAGTTCTTTTAGGATACCAAAAGGTAGATATATAGCTACACAATGGCGAAAGAATTAAGTCTCTATCTTTATTAGAAAAAAAGTTATCAGCCCAAACGTATTTTTTCGTCACGTTACGACCCCGTCACGTTACGACCCCGTCACGTTACGACCCCGTCACGTTATGACCCGCAGTGGGTCACATAGGGTCAGGAAAAAGGTAGAAATAATTTTCCTGTGTTGGGTACATATATACCTATAGAATGGCAAAAAATTAAATCGTTATCTTTACTAGAAAAAAAGTTATGAGGCTCTAAATATTTTTGCATCACGTTACGACCCCCGTCACGTTACGACCCCCGTCACGTTACGACCCCCCAGTGGGTATAAGGCCAGGGAGAGCAAAATAATGATAGAAATACATTTTCTGTGGATCAAATCAATTTCCCCAGTGTCAGCCCATTCCCTGGTGGGGGTGTGGACACAGCCTATAAATATGAGCCAGTTTGGGGGTGGGGGGTGGGGGGGGGGGGGGTCGTAACGTGCGATTTTATTTTCATATTAGCCCTGTGCTAAAGCTAATTATACTAGTTAGCGTTCCCAACTTTGCACATGAGTCCTCTAATATATAGAGATGATATTTGCAAAAGGAATTAATGATCCTCTCATATTTGATTTTTTGGGTAGTTGCTGCTATTTCGTGATTTTCGACCATATACTAATTCTCCAAGAGGACATTATGCATTCAGCACTACAAATACGTTGCGAAATTGGTATTTCAATTATGCCTTGCATCATTGATATCAGGAAGATATATTCAAGACAACGACAATTCACGACTGGAAGCGGTGCATATGAATATGATATAGGATCCCCTTTTAATATTCTTCCTCATTAACACACACGTTAAATCCGTTGAGATCATAAAGAAGGCTCAAACTGAAGGTTGCCAATTGGGCGCTTTTCACGACTATTCCTTGTTCTGGACGGGTTAAGCTTCTTACCCTTGCCATCTCCCATCTAGTAGCCCCTCACCACCACCACCCCACACCCCGCTGATCACGTCGCCAGTGTTCCTCATGACAGGAAAATCAATAATATACTTACCCTGGAGGCAGGAGTACTTGGCTTCAAAGTAGGAGGAGAAATCCTTGGGACACGGAGAGGTGCCCAAAATTCCCACAGTGGGGTCAGCGATGGAGAAGCTGCAGGTGGGCCTCCCGGAGCACCTGCTGTCGACCAGGCCCAGCACCTTGGTGGCACAGCCCAGGTAACCATAGTTACGAGCCACACACCTGCCCAGACCCATTCGTCCGAAGCGAGCTGTCTCGAAGACGATGACCTGGCCTCGCTTACAGGACGCCTCAAAGCGTTCTGTTAGACAATACTCCTTAACATCTGTAATGAGAGGAAAGAGGTCTATTAGTTGTAGTTCGATTCAATAAAATTACAAAATACCTATGTTCTTGATAAGTTAACTTCAGGGGTGGTATCAATGAAGGATAATGTGTTTGATGGCTCGGGAATTTGAATATTGAATGATATGAAAAGATACTAAATTGTGTATATGCTATAGAATAAAAATATACGTTATTCTAGATCTAGTATGAAATGAAAGGTGCTAATAAGCTAAAAATATTGCCTATATCTATTGCTCAGTCACTTTCACAAGTCTAAAATGATATATCTCTTTTCGTACCGAAAAAATTGAATATCTTATGTCATAATCATGATAAAGTGCTCTCCGTGAGCACCGACTAATGATATAAACTATAAACATCATATAACATAGGATCACCGCAGGAAGTCCATCTTGAATATGGAATCCCAAATAACATATAATCTCACATAACATGGGATGGGTAGGGCATCATCAAATGAGAATATGATAGAGTGTATATAGCTGTTTAGAACCTGTTTCCTGACACCACAAAGCCAGTAATACCTGAGTGTCAACCTGCAACAACGTTTTATTGATGTCTCACGCACGATCGATCTCTCCTGGTGACTTTGAATCAACCCGTCATAAAACTATTGTCAATAATGTTATTAATATATTCCTGTGCAAACGACCTTCAATAAACGGTAAATATATATATAGGCGTGCATATACACAGCAGCATCGTGATGATTGGTTGCATGAACAGACCAATGACGTCACACCTTGCTGCCTATGCACCAGGTACAGCACCATAATCACGTGACCTCTTGCCAATATAGAAGGAGATCTAAAACGATTGCAAACACGACATAAAGGGAAGTATTCAGACGGATTTCCTGGTATGTAACCTTTACATTAGTAGTCCCAATGAAAGGTCCCAAATAATCTTTAGAAGTTAGCTACTAATCCAATACTTTTGGCATTGGCACTGGAGGATAGACAACCGAGGGGAGTAGGTACACTGGATGATAATGTAGGATAGAGAACAACACAGGTAAAGGAAAGACAGTTTAGACATGCTGAATTATAGATATTGATGGTCATTTAGTGTCGTCTATACTCTTTCTACTGGTAACCCTACTTGGGATACCTATGAGGGATAAGCAGAAGGTAAATGTACAAGTCTAGGATCACATTATGTTTCTCAAAGGAGGCCTAATCAGCTGGATGATGCTATCTAAAACTAACACAGAATCATGGTAACTAAAATCGATTCGTGTAGATGTACATGTATTCAGGCTGTACATATGCTCAAGTGTTGCCACAATATCTTTTCGTTTTTTTTTTAATTCAAAATAATTAACGACACAACACGTTCATTGGTCTCCCAACGATCTTCCACGCGAAAGTCACATAAAGATACAAGTACAGGACAGTACAATTAAACAATACAAGACATACGAGTACAGGGCATATTTCCTACATAATCAAACTTAGTCAGTTAAGTCTTTAGACCAATTTTCACATCAAATTTCCGATTAACAAATTTGGTCTTTAGACCTAAAGATTTTATTCCATAATCGCTCCAATTTCAGATTTAATCTTGTTTTTAAATAAATACATTTCATCTACCAACTGTGTTTCATGATTTAACTTATTTCAGTATTTGTCTCCAACATACAAAGGCGAATGCCTAAACTTCTCTATTTTCGGATTTGGAATTTTAAGTCGTATTTTCACTGATCCTCTCGTTCTTTTTTCACCAACCTCAAAAATATGTTCTTCACACAAGGACCACCATTTTTTCATAACTAATAAGGGTAAAGTCCTTCTAATTCTCAATTCTCTGATTCTACATTGTTCATGAAGTTCCTCAGTATGGATTTCAACTGCCTTATGTATCCCAATCGCTGTTCTCAAAGTTTTATTCATTAAAACTTGTAGTTTAACTCGATTTCTTTGTGAAGTACACAAATATATAAAATCAGAATATTCCATTATTGGAACGATCATCTGTTTCGCTATTTTTATTCTTGCATCTAGTGTAAGCAAATGTTTTATCTTCCTGAGTCGAAACAATCTCTTTGATGACTTTTTCCACTTGTTCATTAAAGTTCAATTTTTCATCAATATAAACTCCTAGATAATTGTAAATTTTTACTGGTTTTAATCTACTATCTCCCATAACCACCTCTTTTGTCCTATCTAAACCTTTCCTATTTCCTAGCCACATTATTTTAGTTTTTGAATAGTTAATTCTTAGCTTGTATCTTATAGTAATTAAAGGGTAGGTAACCGTTGTTTGATAATAAAGAGAGATTAATCTTTTGCAAGTACTGGCTATTTACCTGGATGAGGAATAATTAGTGATGAAAAGAATGTTTTAATTGCGAAACAAAACACTTTGCAGAGTGACACGATAAGGAAAAAGTTCTGATGAATTGCGATGCTATTTAAAGTCCATTAATCGACATGGCAGCGCATTATGTTCTACGGCAGCTTATGATTGGTTTCTTCTGGCTCGATTAATCTGTGAGCAGTGGTGGATGGGAATGTTGCAGACGTAGTACATGTGTATTGCTATCGTTGAGGGATTGGCCCTTTGGAATGGCTCCAAGACCATCATTCCAAATTATATGACAGACTACCTCTTCATTTTCACACGCAGCAGGCATGAAAAAGAACTGTGTGTAACCACATCACTGTTGACGAAGACTGGTCTCCGTTTATTGTATGCCATCCGGTCTGTTAAGACTGATGCCATGAGATATGGTCTGTATAGACCTGACAAAAGACCAAGAACGGATACCGTTTCATTAACGGTCGTTCTCTTATCATCATTTACCTGACATCATGTAAAAAAAACCACAATTCCAATGGCTTACTTGCTAGCAATTATTCACTACATCCCTAGAGCGTGAGCATTTTTAATACTGCACCTTAGCAGCGGGTAGTAGTTCGTATATTTTAGAACACAGGTATATAATTATATCTAGGGCTGAAGTGAATCACTAAGAGCGTTTAAGTAATGACGATAGCGTTTTTTTATGATTTCAGGTACATGGTAATATTGAAGTGACCTGACTATTGACAAAACGGTCTCCATTGTTAGTCTGTTATAAAATCTATACAGACACTTGCCTACCGCCCGCACCCTACGGCGTCACCAATGGAGACCGTTTTGTCATCGGTGAGTTTGTTTCCTCATATTTTTCGGACCGGCTACTTCTGTATAGTTTTGGAGTTCAAATCGTTGATTTTTGAGGTTTCAATCATCTATCAAATCATAAGTTAATCTTCAAGCTAAGCTGGACACTACATTTAGTCATCTATCTCAATTATTTTTACCGAAATATGAAATGATGCCCCAGGGTTTCTTTCTATTCATACCCTATGGTCTATGGTAAAGGAAAATATATTTGCCTTGAATAAATATAGTTCACTATCCATTTTTCTTTTACATCTGAAGCGCTTCTCGCAAAGCGTTGGAACAAAGCCAAGAAAATATTGAATAAACCTCCCTTTCCCGATCCCCCACCAGTGACAGCATTTAACCTCGAATACTGCATATAAGGACAGGTACTGTTGTCAAGTTTACTGATCAGTGTATCGTGTTAGAGGCAACAGCCTCGGGACAAGACATCGATCCTGTCCATAATAAGCGTCTTCATTGACACCAGGCGGAAGGACCACGATTAGGTAAACAATTGAAAGGGCACACCCAGGCTCATACACCGCAAGATGATATGGTTAATATATGTTGAATGACGTGGCGATGTATCAGTACTGTAGTCATACATACCTCTATCACAAAATGAGAGAACTGAACGTATTATTCTGCGTACACAAGCTCAGATCTTCTGCTTAGTACGGTCTGATGTCATTTCCTCTTATTCAACTCCATGACACTGTTATGTTTATAATTTCTGGTAAATCAATGATGGCGAACACATAATTAAGGATATGAATATAGATAGAACCCAGAGTTACAGACCATGAGTCCACAGACGTGTTTAAACCATAAGTATAATGTAAACAGATTGCAATTGACTATGGAGGAATCCATTGTTGGATCTCTTTCATACTGTGCATACGTTACACCTTTCTTTGAAGAAAAACGTTTTCTTTGTCTCTGCTCTAGTCGCACAATTCTAAAAAAAACCAAACTTAAAATGAATAAACATTTTCACTCTCGGCTGGTGTACAATGGGTGCCACTCCCACCCTTCTGAATGCTATGGTGTCTTGCAGGTCTGAATTGAGGATCGTAGCTCGGTGATCCATCTGACTCCGCTCTTTATTACTTCCCCCAGGAAATAGAATGTCACACACACAGCTGGCCGGGCTCTGTGCAGGGATCGACTGTCTTCTCTCCGGAATGAATCCTTAGACGGAGGGGTTTGGATCCCGACGCCTACGCCCACCAACCTTCTGTCCTCCTGTGTGTGGTTATCACATGGAGCACTGGTTACCTTGAAGGTGTTATGCCTTTGCCAGAAAAGGTGGCAGGACCTCACCGTACAACACAGTTCATAGTGTCAGTATCGATTAGACCGTGTCGGGGTTGCATCCTTCGTAACGGCTTCACCTGGTTTCATATCTGATAACTAGCTTGGTTCATATATCTACTGTCTTACTCAGCTATATCTCTCTAAGGGATAATACAAAACTAAGATCCGAAAGATAGCTTCGTTTAAATCAGTGAGATTGTTATTGAAGAATGTTTAATCTACGAGGACCTAATGAAAGAGAACCGCAATAAAATACCTTATATTCCATGCAAGCACGTATTTGCTAACAAGGAATCATCAATTACGTAAAACGATAGAAGGCAATGAATAAATGGATAGCAGTAACTAGTATTTGAATTCTTCAGATCAGAGCCAGGCATTATATATATATATATATATATATATATATATATATATATATATATATATATATAATAAGGCAACATCAACAGATAATTGGTTCCTGCTCCTACGCCCAGCTTGGTTTTAAGGCTCCTTTGTATGCGGCGCCACAAAAGGGTTAAAGACATTTATAGTGCTGCATCAAGGACATCAAACGATGATCAATATTTCAGTCTATACATTGTGTTCACACCAGCGCCTATCCTGAGCAGTGTATTTAGGAGGTTATTGACCCACTTTTAGAGGAGGATCTTTCTGTCGCTATGAGCAAGGTATGCTATGTTTTACTACCGGGAGCTGATCCATATGAACATGTCTCTGAGGGATCCATTAGTGGCTAGAGGCGGCACTTTAACGGGGAGAGTCCGACTTGAATGCGCCATAACTGCCTCTGTGCAGGCGCCGTTTATTCTTTGGCTAAATGTGAAATAACCATCAATATCCGGACCCATCTAATGCACCAACAACATGATCAGCTATAATGTGCATGGTGTATAGCAAATGGAAATCCTTCTCATAGAAGCAGTCTGGATATGATCATATATATGTGTACATCTAATATACTATTTAGTGGTTTGTGTCACTCTCATTTGAAGCCTCTTTGAAATGGAGGTTTTGATCATACGTAATACCATAATTAGTTTACACCCTTTATATATTCAAATTTCTATCTAGAATGTCGTTCCTCTATAGAGTTCGCGAACGTGTAATAAATTCACACAAAGAAATCCTCAGATATTCTAAAGCTAATATTTTTCGCTGCTCAATACAGGGCTATATAGTCGTCGCTCTTTTTTCAGTTCTAGGGTGGAGATAATGGGTGAATATTTGATGTTTTTTTAGGATTACCACACGTCTAGAGACAAAGCCATGCGGAAGAGGGGACGCTTGCGGCTCGATCGTGATTCCTTTTCCATTGGGTGCCAATGAATTATCAATGTGTTTTATATTGCATACCTTTGTGGAGGGGCGCAAGGGGGTATCCCTGCCCCCAGACCTGTCTCGAATGATGTATAGGGCTCCCGTTATGTCAAAACCGGGCGTCATGTCGCTAGCTCTGACGGAGTAATATTATTAGGCTTTGGACTAGTAGACCGCACTCTGGGCCTTCTCAATCACAGCATTAAAGTACTCACCCGACACGTTATTGTGTTTAGCCCCAAACCCGATTACCAGGCGCCCAACGAAATTAGAAGTTTGCTAAATAAGCATCTTAATTGGTGATCAGTGAGGAGACATGTTGACACGTACGCACACAGAGGGCTGTATGATTTCTGAGTCAGCAGAACGTTCGGCGTTTCCATAGAATCTACGCATAAATAACCTGCAGCACTGGAAGAGGCTAATTGCCTGCGTCTGGTATCGCAATTACAGCACTCAATTGTCACCGCCATGGAATATGCAGAGATCGTCGCCATTTTGGGTAAAAATACCACATCAGCTGTTGTTGGATGATCCATAGACCTCATGAATGCTATATTTACAGTATTGATCCCGTGTTCGAACTTTATGCCTTAGGCATGTTTGAACATGTTTTCTGGCTAAAGGTTTCTTTACGTATGTCCGAAGGCGCACGCGTTTCCTTTTTACATGTACGAAGCTAAAGGATGTGTAACACATGCATGTATTTCAGCCCAATTGACCGAGATATTTAAAGAAACACTAAAAATTATAGAAAGACAATTAAAAAAATGCTTACTATAAGCTCGACTTAGTAAAAGATATTAAGAGAAAACGTGGTTACTGAGCCCAAAGGGATGGCCTTTCGAGGTATTTTTATACCATAAATACGTCCCGACGCCGCAGGCGGAGGGACGTATTTATGGTATAAAAAGAATGGCATCCCTTCTGGCTCAGTCACTATGTTTTCTTATTATTAAATACCTAAATATAAAAATAACCCGCCTTTTATGTACTTATTAAATGTACCATTTGACCCAATGGTCACAGTGCGCCTGAATATTTACTACAGGCGCAGTGCGCCCGAACATTATTTATACTGTACTCCTAGCAGCGGGTAGTATTTCATAGACATTCGGCCATAGGTATGTAATAATACACTGTATTTAAGAACACTGAGGAAACAGTTCCACCCAGCAATGGAGTATCAATACATAGACAATAATCGATGGTTTTTGTGGACAGGCGGTCGTAAACCACTAGAGGTTAACGGGTAGTAATACACGAGCGCTTGACAAAACTATCGTTTGTTGCATTTATTATCCATCTTTTTCAATAAATTAAACCCAGTAATTGTCATATTAACGGGTATAGCAATAGGGACCGTTTTTTTGCTCTAGAGGGACTATTTTTTCCCGTATACCATGGTTTTGAGGCCGTATACCACAGATTTGAATCCGTATACGATAGTCATGGTATCTGACAAGTTTTGAATAATGGGTCGTGGTTTACTGAGTCCCCATACATTTTCAATGAGGCTTTTCTATACAATGCCTAATAAAAATGATTACAGTTTAGCATCTCAATAATTGGTAGTTGATCACCATGGTTATCAGCCTGCTCTGATTAAATAAGTTTAATGATTGCTTAGATTTTCTTTATTAAGAAAACATAGCTGAACCACATTCCGGCTGTACTAACGTTTACCAAAGCCACGCGATTAATGTTATGTGCATGTGATTCTTCTATACTGAAAAGAGAAAGAACTGTCAACAGCATCATATTCGTCAGTAAAGATTTGGGGAAGCAATGGTTGAATCGCGATCAAGAAGCCAGTGCCGGAAGTAACCTTGAATGGAGTAGGTAGTCTACTGTCTGACAATAATCTACGGTCTACGAGACATGGTCTTCCGGCTCCTGCTTGGCTCTTCTACAAGGAACCCATTGAAGGGTGAAAACTCTGCAGGGAATTCGATTCGTTGGAGAACTTCCCGCGGGCTATAAGAGAAGATGTGCTTGCCTACCAATAATTTGTACGATAGAGGGCCCCCGCCCGTGTGACATGACTGAGTCAACCACTGTCACATAGTAACAGGGCGTACAGTGCCATATCTCTGGGTGTATACGCTTGGTCTAGTTTTAGTGTAGACTATCACTCCTAGGAATGGATAAAACTAGATGACTACATCGAAGCTGCATACAATCCTGGTATATGATAAATCTAACTTGATTTGCGAATATATCTACATCCCAAATACAGATCTGTGGGTAGGCTACGGGCAAGAGATACACATCTCTGTAAAGAGGTATACATACATACATACATAGATACACTAAATACCCCAAGTACACGAGTATAGGCTCTTTCGGTATAAGTCTACATATGCATATGCTATACACTGATGCATTAGGTCGTAGAGAGTCTCTATATACATCATTCTATGGGTATAGAACACCTGTGTCCATATCGGTAATTCATAGCATGCGATAGAAAACAGGCGCATGTCAAAAAATAAAGCTCGTCAATGTAAACACAGCTCAACGTAGCCAAGACTGCTGGTATTCGTCAGTCTTTAAACTCATTATTAAAGAGTGTGTGTTAAACAGACATCGGTCCTTCCCGTGCGGATCTATCAGTCCCTTAAGTGTCCGCGGGCGGAAATAAATTTAACTCAATTAAAGACAATGTAGCTCCTACTCCGTATAAAAAGTCTTATAAAACAGAAGCGTAGTGCCTGATATTGCGAAAGAGCAACAATCTGGTATTGCCTAACCAGAGTGATATGATATGAGACAGCGACTGTACACCATATCAAGAGGGAGAGGTGATCATAAACCAATAATGATTGTGGATATTGCAACAAGATGCCGGTGCTATCCCCTGGCTTTTATCATTGCATTTGCCAATCATCTGTTGTAGCAGTCGGTCGTCTATATATAGTCTCTAAGAGGCTGTTGTATACGTCAGGGTGTACCTTCACACGTGTATCTCAAAGCCCTTTGCAGGTCTAATTGTGTAGGCAGCCCGCGTGGCTTTAAGTGACTGATTGCCCTACCGTTATGTGGGGTTTCTCTCCTTGTTGCTGTACAATGAGGTCTATGAATATGTGCTGTAAGTGCCTGACGGCTTGGGGGGTTGTAGCATAGACCTGTAGAGATGAGACGACCATTTGACGGGTAAAAGGGTGAATAGGATGAGGTGTCAAGACCGAGCCCGAGGCTGTAGTTCTCTATGGAGAGACAAATCACCCGAGCTAATATTACTTAGCTTATCCGAAAATAACTACAACTTGAAGTCGCACATATACCTTTGGGAAAACGTAGTGGTTCTTTACTACATGTAGAAGCAATATCTCTGAGTTGGCCAGTAATTCAGTAAAATATTCCACTGTGGTACAGTAGTTCCTACTCTTCATCTCTGCCGTTCAGTTCATGTCTCCACTGTGAAAAGGACGTTTATCTTATTCACAGCAAAAGCAAAAAGGAAACAATGTATAAAACATAAACATAATAATCCTGTAATATATCGGGCTATTGTTAAATCCTATGGATTCCGAGTATATTCTCCTCGGCGTTTATCGTCCCAGTCATAATGTTGATCCAACGTTGGTCTGAGTGGAAAGGGTGTTTCAGTAGAGGAAAAACAGCTTGTTGTTTTTTGTTCCCTGCCCTCCTATAGATATTATTTGCCCTTATCGGTGCTGTTAAGTAGGACCGCCTTGTGCGTGCTAGGCCCCGTCGCCATACCGTTTTGTGTGGGGCCGCCATTGACAGAGCCATCAATGGTCTTAATGGGGCGATGGTGCTTTCTGCCCAGCTTCCACTTAGCCGTAACGATGTTTGATAGGCGCCGAGCATTGTCTCAAATTAAGCCGAATCTAAACTTAAGTGGGCGTGATTTCCTGGTGGATGTCGTATACAACTGCATTACCGGCTGGGCTTATCATGGGCCTGGCAAATGACGTTAGCCACCCGACCGACAACGCAGAGGGTGGTGTGTGTATGCAGGGGGTAGGGGGTAGAGCCCGAGATGCATATAGTACGGCCGACGGGAAATCGATGCTCCGCCAATGGGGGTGCAAGGAGTGGGGGAGGTAAGGCAAACGGGGAACATGGGTGGTGTAGGGGGTGTGGACCCCCACGATCCCACCACACGCCAATTCCCACGCCCCTACCACCACACCCTGTTAGCTATTCCTCCCTTCCTCCTCCATTGCCGTTCTCACTCCACCCACCAACCTTCTATACGTGATACCATACACCCCCAAGAGGTTGCTGATAACACACTCCAGAAAAGACACCGCGGGCGCAGAGTCCAGAGTCAGGGTAAGGGGATTCAGGATGAGATTCAGGAAAGGTAGGAGTTGAAGGGAAGTCCCTGAACTAAGTGGCAAATCCTGCCAAGGAGGGTTGACATGAGGAGGGAGAACGAATGAAAGAGAAAGAAAAGCGAAAATGAGACAAAGACAGAGACACAAAGACAGTTTAGGATGGAGTGAATCAAAGAGATCAGCAGACAAATGTACATGTATAAGGGGAAACTGAAAGAAGAGGAGACAAAGGGTAATATTAGAGAGGTGGAGGTAGCGAGGAAACATTGAGTGAGGCAGTTCAAGAGAGACAAATAAACAGATATGGAAAAAACGAGAGAGAACAAATTGTGGAAGTGAAAAGGAAAAAATGATAGATAAAGAGAATGAGCGGGGAGGTTGGTATTTGAATATAAAGGGACACGGGTACATGTGGTTATACAGAGCTGCATTGTCAAGGAGACATCTAATGGGTGTAGGAGAGGGGTGCTGAAAAGGCGAAGAAAGGCAGTCATGTGTTGGGGGCACACGCTTTTCCTCATAGTCCCAAAGGCACACTAGGACCCTGTAAATGTTGAAGTCAGGGCAGGGAGGGATTAAATGTAAGAGATGGTGGTTCTCCCTACAGGAATACTTAGTGGCTACCTGGAGGAGTTATATTTAATCACGATCAGGGCGGTTAGCTGATTATCCATCCCTGTCATAGATCATCAGATAGCGGCAGCCCTCATAAAACCAGTCATTGATACAAATGCATGTTCTCGGTGGACCTTCATACTCATCCCATCAAGTCTATAAACTGGATGAAAAACTAGGAGGGACCTCCCGCTGTTATTTATCCACCATCCAGGAAGCACGCGACTCTTTTTTCTTTATCGTGTCAGTTATATTGTGTATCTACAAGAGACTCCTTTGGCTGAAGTAGAGTGGCTAGCTAGATTGATGTAGGGATCTGCCTGGGTTACGGCATTAGAGTGGATTCGGTTTTAGGTGAGGGTTTTGATGACGGTTGGATGGGATTCGGTATGGCTGGTTTGGTATATGGATGGAGATATAGGGCATTATATATAGGTTTGAGATTCTAGTGAAGTGTAATGTGGATGAAGCCTGGGTGTTATATTGATGCTTAGGCAGCATATCTGGGGAGGACAAGAAGGTGGATGAGACGGGGGTCAATGACAGCGTAGTTTTAATGATCGACGCGTGGGTGTTGTCAAAATGAACAGAGATTCATATGGGGGTATGTACGTTGGGTGTCCAGGTGAGGTTTTGCAAACGCTGCAGATCCTCGGTAAGTAACATTGTGAGCATGAGAATATATTATAGCGGGGAATATTTTGGTGTTTATTGTGGTGTAGAGTGGAGTTAATATTTTTGACGATACAACATAGATGGGATGTGCTAGAGCTGAAGATGGGTACACTAAGGTAAGATATGTATGGAATCGTCTGTGAGGTCGCTGTGGATTCAAAGTGAAAATACAGGCATCGTCGATGTTATGTCTATATAATAAGCATATGTAGAACTGGGCTTTGTGTAGAGGACAGCACCCGTACTACCCTGTCCAATGGCAACTGAGACTTGTGTGTGTTATCAAAGGCAGAGGTTCTATCGGAGAGTTCTAAGTAAGGACACAATTAGTACAACCTAGGGAACATGATCGAAGACGAGGGCGGGGTACAGAGGAGACGGGCATTTGATCCTCGTCAGATCAACATAAACACGTCTTTAATGATGGAAGTGGATATGTGTTGGCAAGGAGGGAGAGCTATAACCCCAGACATGAGTAGTCTGGGATGATTCAGAGAACCCTAGTGAGGGCGAGATGGTTGTGGGTATACTGTGTAACATACCACTTAATGAGGGAGAGGGAGAACATCTGGAGCCTGTTGTAGAAGATATAGAAGAAGTGGTCATACCGGAAATGGCGTCCCATTCTCACCAACTTACAGTGTTGGACTATTGCTAGCAGGCTTTGGTCTACCAACAATGTACCCGCACCCAAGGGGTCCAATGAGTCACCACTCATACCCTCTGGATATGCAGTAGACCGCGAAACTCTGATACGGGCATTTAGCAGAGAAATAGCAAAGGATTTTGGAATATAATGCAAACCAAAAAATACTGACACTATTGAAATAGGACTTGTTGAACATCTTATAACTAATTAGAAAGAGTATTCTAGAGTAAATACGAGCTGTGCATAATCCAATATGGCAGAAAGATAATTCAACAAAACTGTACTTTCTGGTAACAAGTCCTTAGAAAAAAACCTGGTATAATGAATAATCGACACCAATCAATAATCAATTATTATACACATTCTGTATATCTGTAAATGGATTTTCTGATGTAAGTACTAAACTAAAAAGGAAAATTGTACATACAAACCTGAAACAGTAAACATCCCATAATTTCTATTCTCCATGGCAGCTATCACTTCCTGGTTACCTTAACTACCGACAAGTAAGTTGGAACTGTTAATCAACTGTCAAACAACAATTGAACCGCATGTATGAAGAAATAATTTTCGCATAGATATTGAATAAATTGTTTTTGATGTGTGGTTGTTGGTAATTTCCCATAGTCTTTAAAAACAATGGTTTGGATCAAAAACCTTTACGAACGGGTATAACGAAATCTCAACGTTACAATTATGTCACATACCGTATGCACCTACGAATCTACAGTATTGCTTTTATGAATAGGTAGATAAGGAGTACAATCTTTTACTATCTGCATCAGTCTAAGATGTTTGTTCACCATCGCATACAACGAACTGCGATATTTGCACAGCTAACTCAACTAATAAGCCGGTGGTAACTCAATGCATTCAGCAGAACATTTTTGGTAGTGTGGTGAATTCACAAAATGTGGGTTCGAATCCCTCCTGGGGCAAAACCGGCCCGCAGATCACTATTCAGATTCTGTCAACACGCCAACCCATCTTCTGCGCTGATTTCTTCTTTCGCGTGTTTGATTTTATTCAAGAGCTGTTCCCTTTGCACGCTCCGTCAGTTCCATGCGATATAATTAGTCTGCGAACTCGTCCTTTAAGTCCAAGCTGCTCAGCGAGCAAGGAGGATCGTCCCAAATACCACGGGAGTGTCTGCCTCCTTATTTACATTTAATAAATCGAGCTGGCAGCTCCATGTTTGCATGGCAAGTGTGCATGTTCTGAACAGTAAGTGCAAAATTTGAGTGACGATGCCGTTGTGAAGTCTCATTGATGCATCAGTCCGGCCACCCACCACCCACCACCCCTTCACACCAATCACCACCTGCAGAATGCCATACTTGGTGGAATCTAGACATTGAACATCGCGTTGAATTTTGTATTTCCAATGGGACCCAGACAAATTCATATTGAGCCAGAGCGCCACACAGGAACACCATGCATACGATTGCCTGTCTACAGTTTCTACCACTTTGCTTCCTATTCAATTGAACTGTCAGTCTAGAGTGTTATCACTCTAATGAAATCAATACAAACACGTTCATGTTGCCAGTCATTCTTTCTTTTCCCTCTTGCCCTCACTTTGCCTTTTTTTCGTTTTCTGTGGACTCTATGAAAAAGCATTAATATCCACGTCGCGTATGATGCTTGTGGGTGTTTAGTTTTATCGCGCGGAAATTGCATTTCGAGTGCAAGGGAACATAACAGCAGAGGAATGTTTTCCCAGTAAGACTATATTTCCTGGTGGCTTTGCACAAATGACCGCGCATAAATTGTCTAGAGAGCCGTCGGGTCGCTTTGGCGGCACCACACACAGACCCATAGCTTATACCGCCGTCAACGCCGGCTTTTAATACAGACCCTGGTAGCATGGCCACGATGCTGGATTCCTGCGCCACGCCCATACACCCCCGACCCACCCGGAAATTGTCAACATGGTGATCAGACCGACGACGGGACTGGGGCGCGGGGGTATGTGGCGACTACTTGGCAGACTTGTCCTGGGGATGGTCTGTGTCAACGCCAGTCCAAGCGGACTCCTCTCCAGTGAGACGCGGGCGCTCGGCGTGGGCCCCCACGACAATATTAATAACGGGCGACAGTGTGCCTATTTCAATTATTGCATCGGTCAGAGCAAACGGCACAGCGACCGCTACCACCGCCCTCTCGACTACCAAATCGATCCAATTGGTGTTTTCACACCCGACCGCCTGGGCAGATTATCACACGTTACTGGTGATATCGAGATATGCTGAGTTGATGGGCAGGAGTGGCAGGGGAGTTGGGGAGGAGGGAGGCAGTTGATGTTTTTACTGTATTTTTTTAGCGCAAGCGAGATTGAGATGAAGTGACATTAAAGCAATGAGGTGTAGAGGAAAGACCAGGGAGCGAATCCACGATTCCCACGACACAGTAACGCGGAAGGAGGCAGAGAGAAGGGGGCAAAGAGAATAGGAGGAAGGGGCAGATGGTAGAGTGAATCTATTCCATTCCCGTTATTCATCTATACGATACTATTTATTATTCACCATTATTTTGCAAATATTAATTTTCAATAATGTATACCGCAACTATTATAAACCAATCTACTACAAATCGATAGATTTTCCCAAATCTCCCTCATTCACTTCAATAGCTCAATGGCTATTACATAGAGCCTAGTCATACTACTTAGCATTACACAGAATTCTCCTTTTCCCTTATGAATACATAGAACCCTGCCCTACTCTGTATTACTGTTCTTTGCCTTACCCTGTAGTACACCTGTAGTATACGACGGGGCCCTCTCTACCACTTGGTACCACAACAGCCCTGTTGCATTTTTTAAAATAATATTCCATAATAAAGAGTCTCGCACAAACCAGTACAGATATCCGATTGTCCGTTCAACGAACATTACCACTCAGAGATAATGTTAACCGTATTGAATTTCTGTTATCATTCACACTGCAGTCAGGATTTTATTACAATATCAATCAAGAATGTCTCCTCCCGACCCGCACTACACTCCTTAATCACATCATTCTATGCATATATTACCGACCACTATCGAGATCATACAAGACAATATAATATCTTTTATATCCCAGCTTAAGCAATTCTATATAATACCACTTTATTGCAACTTGTAAAATATTTTAAGCTACACTGCATCATCCCTGAATTGACAACACTGCACAAAACTACATCACCTCATCCTCCCAAACAACATCATAGAACAACACCACTTCATCTCACCTCCAACAACCCAACAGTGCGCTGCCCTGCCTCACCGCACCCCAGCGACCTCCCCGGTCCCGGGGGCAGGGTCGGGGAGGGTCTCCACCGCTCTCATTACCAAATAGCATGCACACAGATCCGCCTGTCGTTTGTCATAAGGAGTCGCCTTCAAAAATTCACGAGCGTGAACGCGCGCTGCGGCTGGGGGTGTTGGTGTTGGTGCAGGAAGCGGCACCGGACACTTGTGTACCTCGTTGGCATCTCACTCCCTTCCTCCCCAGCCTCCTGGTCCCCGTGGAACGACGCTATTCAGTTCTCCTTTAAGACGTGGTTTATGTGTCTCCGCCATTTGCGGTACCGCGCATGCGTGGTGGAGTCTACGTAAACAATAGTGTGCTTACTGTGGCAGCAGGAGACGCGCAGCATTGGGAGTCGGGTCATATTTGTGTCAACATCCTGGTGATATATGAGACAGGTGCTGCCACCTGTTGTGTGAGCATCTATGGTGCCATCCCGCGCGCATGCCTGATTAAAACGGATGTGGCCCGCCCCCGCCAACCCCCTGCGGGAGGAGCAGCTCGAGCGAGCAATTATTGCCCGGCGATCGTGGACCTCACCGGAAGAGAAAGCCTGTGTAATGATATGGCTCCATGTAATGGCTATCATAACTGTCACCCAGCTTGCCCGTGGCGGGGGGGCCACCGCTTGACGCCATCGCCCACCCGTTAGACGTTTCATCCTCACACCGCGAAGCTTCTGGTACTATGACTCCTTTATAACCTTCCCACCTCCATCTTCACCCCCGACCATTCGGGACCACACTACCTCTGTGCCCTGCCGTCTATTTCCATCTCTTGTAGATATTATCTTCTTGTATTTTCTATTCAGGTCTATTGACCCTCTCTCATTACTACCTTCAGCGAATTTACTATCAACTTCTGCTTCTTCCTCATTGGCCTTAGTTTTCTCTCAATCCTCATGTCAAAGGTAACAGGAAATGTGTATTTGATGGAGACGTCATAAAATGGGTGTTCCGTCAGGCGAACACGTCAATATCTGTAATAAGTTTACTCCCCCCGTAATTTTATGAAGTGATTATCATACCAATCTACCATGACAGGAATATTTCGAGATTTATTAGACATTAGTTTGACCATTAGTAGAGTTACGCTTCTTAGACATCAAATCGTTTGACATGCGTTAGTAAAACAAGCATTCAATTAACGCTGATCTTTTGTTTATAGACACTGCATTTGATAAAAATGGCTTAACCTGCCATACATATGAAAGGGAGTATAAAAAGGCCGAGTCTCAAAGTAAAGGACGAAAGTTACATAGCATTTACTTGGATTGGAGCCACATTAATAGAAATGTGTATTTAGTTGTAGATTAGCATCAATCTTCTTGAGTAACGTATTGTTCCCATTTATTCCATCATGTTTTCGGCCTTCCGTTTCAACCATCAATTACAGCTTCCCATTCCCATTCTTTTCTTATCATCCTGTCATTTCTCTAGATATTACTGATTCTTGTTCCACTTCCTTCTTCTACTTCATTTCCTAAATCCGTAGCCTAATGTTATTTTCGTATTGCAACCGCACTCGCTTCCACGCAATGTATACCTATCATTCAATGCCACTTTCTTCCAGGCCTTGCGCAATACCTGCTATGTATATTTTAGTTCTGCCGTCTTTCTCCCCTTTGTTCGTCTAGTTAGTTACAGTTACCCTTTCACTCATCCTGATTATGCAGTTTGCCATGCAATCCCCTCTCCATTATTGCAACCCATCTTTTCTATAGTAGATGGCTGCCCTCTTTTGTCTTCCTACTTTACTTCCATGGTGTTTGTGAGTGAGGCCTTATTTAATTCACATTTCTAGTCCTGGCATTGTGTCAATCACAATCCCCTTCTTTTTACCTCAAGTTTTCGTTGTTGAAATATTTGTTTTCTTCCTTCGTCTCCTCTACAGCGTCTAAGTTTGCTCTTCTCACTTCATCCTCTTTCATTTACTACATTTTGTACTTCCCCTTCACATCCTGCCAACATCATTCGAACCTCTTTTACCATACCCCGCCCTTGTGTCAATATGGATCCAATACCTCCTATCTTGCCCTATATCTTAAAAACCATTAACATCCCCTCCTCCCCCATCACATCTCCCTAAACCACCCACCTCTTCTGCCTATCCTCCTGCCCCCTCTATTCTCACTTCCCAGCTTCCCCGCTTGCGCCCAAGCCCGCCGCCCTCCTCCTATATTTCCACCGACACGACAAGCAAATCAAGGCACCAGGCAAAGCCAACGCTGTTATGTTGACTTACACTTAAGACCATGGCCGTGGGGAGAATGTAAAAGGCGATTTGGAGTCGTGTAGAGGGCTAGAAGACCCGTTCTCACTTCTCCTCATGTACCGGTAGCAGACCCACACTACGGAAGACTTACTATATAGATACAGGGTCCGTGCAACATTCTGTTTTATGCAAAACCTTAGCTTTATCATGTATCGGCAAGACTCACTTGAGCTGCTCGATGCATGGGAGCAGCTGCTCGCGATCTGCTCCACCACTGTCTCCCTCCACTCCGCCGTGGTGCTACTATCCCATCATTGAGCAGCTCTACATTCCCATCTCGCCGAGTGTTTTTTGTTGGTGTGCCCCCCAACCACCTCTGTCAGCTGATGGGAGACCATTTCTAGGCCACCCCTGAGTGGTTTCCCATGTCTCAAACAAAACAAAATCAACGGGGCATTAACATTATATCATGCTTCCTTTCTCAGACAAGAAGCAAGTTGGTGATCCCACCCCGTCCTCAGGCAACCACCCCCTGCCTTGGGACGAACGGGGCCTTTTTTACTCGCCGCTCAGGCCAACCATGGGTTACCAATTGAGAGCGCTTTACACGAGTGGAACAATCAATCGTCGCCTTCATAAAAAAAGAAAAAACGAGCAAAAATGCACAAACCAAGCAAGAAAAAAGAAATCAAAAGTCATGATTCATTGGTTCCTGTCGTCGATCTATAACTCGGGCGACAGTTTAGCGCTGACTCAAACGCTAATGTCATTGACATTGCAGAAGGCGTGGTAAATTGTCCCGGTAACCCTGCCCCTCCTACCCTGCTTGGATAAAGACCTAGGCGGGTTAATGTATCTCTCTTATGTTATATAGAATTCAGTGATCCATAAAAAAAGCCGAGTGGTTGGTGTCGAAGAGTAATAACATTGTGTTCACTTCCAGCTGTTCGAGTTTGTTTTACATGGCGATCCGTGGGGTGCCGCCACTCAGGAGCCATAAATGTATTGCACTTGCTATTAAGTACCGGCCGTTTTACTCGCGAATCAACATGCATATATAGCCGCCAGAAATAAGTCCATCGATCACCGCCGCCGAGTAGGTGGCGCTGCCGTCGCCTGGCCGCGTCGGTACAGCGTTAAATATACCGCCCAGACAAATTGCCTGCAAGCACGATTCGCCCTATCATTTTTAATAGGCAATAGCTACCCTACACATGATAAATCCGCAGATTTGTTATCTAGTCCGATGCCTGCGATAAGGTTTTATACCAACAACAAGCTGGGGCTATCTCCCAAGGCTGTAGGCAACACGGGAAAAACATCACCCCCAAAGATTATTGATTACTATGTGTCTTATGCCGATATGGTGGCATTTTTCTTCGAGTTGCTCGCAGTCTTTAAGACGCCTACAAAGAGCGACTCGCGCTGGGTTGTTTTGCCGCTGTCGGGAAGGCGATATATGGGGAAAAGGTGGAGGGGCGGGGGCTACGTAGAACCCGCTGATTGAATGATAGTTTATGCGAACGCGCGATAAACGAGGGGCGCTCGTTCTACTTATACTTGACGGAAGAGACAATAAAAGCATTTGAAACCGAGGAAATGTCACTCGGAGTGCCTGCTGAGTCTTTTTTGTATTTTAATCTTTTTTTCTTGCTCCGAGGTCGGTTCCATCCCCAGTGCCGCGCCGCTGATGGGAAGTGAAGGAAAACATGGGGCGACGTGCAGAGTCCTATGCAATGGGGAGGACGCTTTTTTATAATATAGCTAATGTTGATACGGCCCTACGCCTTTCACAGACCTATTCCCAGTCCTTGCTATCCGTATTGACATAAGTAGCCGGCTCTTAAAGAAGAGATTAACATCGGCGACGGTCGGCTGAGTGGGTCCCGTTCCGGGGTATCCACGCCTTACTGCCAACTACGCCAAAACTCCAAAAGGAAGAAAATGAAGCCGGCATCTTTGGTCTTATTCAAGGTCCAAATCGCTCCCTTGGGAGGATTGGGGCTTCCAGAGGCGGCGTGCATGGCGGGTGGCGCCGCCGGGACGACTTAAGGCAAGACCCGCTTCCCCCTCCACCCTCCCCGACCCCCTAGAGACAACCCCCTCCCACCCTCAGCACCCACCGCGTGTCTCTCTATAAAAAGGGACCCCTCTAACACCACCTGCTGTAAATTAGTTTCAACATCCCCCTCTCCTCAACACACAAACACACTCACACTCCGGGATTGGTTTTATGCAGCGACAGAAAAAAGAGGGCTATTAGCAGTCGGGATTAACCAAGAGGTGCTGAGTGGGCTTTCGAATGCAACCTCTACTCCCAATCCTCTCCAACCACGGATCGTTATATTAGGGCCTATGCCTCCAGGTCTTCTGGAAAACCACACACTACACCATTGACAGCAGTGGGCGGCGGGCAATACGGGGCTGTAGGTGGTGGTCAGTGGGGGAAGGATATATATATATAGCAAGCATTAGGTGGGCTGCATATGCAATAAGGAGAAGACAGCGAATGGCCAAAAATGCGCCATCATTGGAGGACGGAGCAGATAGGACAGGGGAAACGTGGGGGAGGGGGGGGGGGGACGGCATGGGGGATCTTGAAGTGAAGGAAGATGGTGGTTCATGGTAGTTCAGGGAGGGCAGAAGATGAAGAGAAATGAAATCCTGAGAAATGGTGATCGAAAGAAAGGGAACGAATGATACAGACAAAGAAGGGGAATAGAGACGTATGTAAGCGTGTGTGATGAGAGGTTAGGTACCAGAGAAGGCAATATCGGAAGGGTGGACATAATTATATCGTTCACAGAATATATATCCAGCACCCAGGTCAAGATTTTGGGTAAAATATAAACTAAAATTAATGATTGCATATTCTACCACATCCTAAACTATAGAACTATTACAATTCGCCTCAGACTCCATGTCCCTTAGCGGTTTGAATTACCACTATTACCCACCCTTAACCACATACTTTTGTCACTGGTCCCCGCCCTTAAAGGGTTAATGAATATATTCATACACTCATATGCACTATATATTAGTTTTGATCTTTTTGAAAGAATCGCCTATAGAGTAACTGGTAAACTATTCATACAGGAAATATGATACTTGGGTATAAAAGGAGGGGCTGGGGCAATGTCATCTGTGAGGAAAATGGCATGCCACAAACTGTCCTTGGAGAGTGTATGGTAGGAGGTGAACGGCAGTTAAGACGACGGGTAGTGGACCCTAGGAAGTTAATGCAGTCAGCTGGTGTAAATCTGGTGTCATTAATCGGGCCGTTGTCATGCTTTACGGCGGGGTGCTGCGGCCGCACGTTTGCACACAGACTGCCGTAGGTGTCAGAGGGCAGGCCGGAGGTGAGAAGCGAGGGAGGGGGAGGGGCAGGGGTAGCGCTGACCAGCCCCCTGCGTCTCACGCCGGGGATCAGGCGTCTGCCTAATGTCCTCCGGGCGCACCGGGACGGCAGCGTCCAACAGGTAGAGAGTCGTACATCCTTGTAATCTGCTAAAGGCCACCTAATCTAATCCTGCCCTACCGGCCCGCCCGGACGCCGCTAAGCCGACACAGATCCCCGCTAGGGGCCGTGCAGCCATGTGCCCCGAATATCACCCTATGCCCCCCGAGGCTGGTGCTGTCCTCCCGGTAGATAGCGCTGTGTTTCCCTAGACGTCCGTATACGGCAACGCATGTCTGCATCCGGATAGTGCCCTCTGGTGCAGGTGTCTACCAGACAGTCTGGTATTTTCCTCGGCATTGCAGAGTTGTCCAGTGTATAAATTCGAACGAGGATAAACCGGTGTATTTCTGTATATGTTTGGATCCTGTAAACAGTTTTAAGAATGGTTTCCCTTCACGTCAGGTAAATAATTGGATATTGTGATAGTCAATATGGGTTAGGAAATTATTCATGTATCCTGCTGAATTTCCTTTAGAAAAATTAGAGAAATGATGCGGTCGAATTTTTCTCATTACATATTATAGAATTAATTTACCATTCGCCTCAATGTTTGGAATTTGAAACGAAAGTTTTCATCTGAAATAGTTGAGATGCTTTTATATACCGATATGTCAGTGAATCGCATTCCACTAAAATATCTGACATGCATTTTTTGTCACTTCTTTTTGTCTTACAAGCGTCTGGCTGATGCTCTCTCACTCCAGACGTCAGTTAGTTTCTATCCTCCTCGGCACGCCCAAAGCAAGTCAGACACTGGAGGATAAACTTCGTGTAGAGCGGCGGAAATACACAGAGATCTTCCTCCCAAAGACATACACCTATATAACCCTCCCCCTCCCCTCAATAGCTCTGGCCAACCTTAGAGGCAGCCCCGGCGGACCGGGCTACTTGAGACCGAGTCGGCAGATTTCATGGGGCGGCACACGAATCCGATCAGTAAGCGACGAATCCAATCTGACCGCCGTCCGGCCCGCCGCCCGCCACACAACAACCAATTGCATGTACTACTCGCCGGCCCGCTGAGCGCCGCTCGCGATTACATCGGATTAGGCAGCAGGTCAATCGGCCGCCATTGCCAGCGGCGCATAAATGGGTTTCGGCCATTTCGGATACGCCGCGGCGTTATCGCCATGTGACAGACAAGCCCAGAGTATTGCCTGCTGTCACTCATAAGAGGACGGGGCAGTGGGTGGGTGGTGGGACGTGGGGCGCTGTGGGAGGGGCGAGCTGGGGCGGCGAAGCGGCATGACGGCAAGATGGCGGGCTGTATAGGGCAGCGGGCGGTCACGGTATAGCCGAGAGGACGGTCAGTGCGTGGTGGGTGGAGATCCACAGGTTTTGACCTGTTTACAGGGGGCAACAGACGGTGAGCAGCCAGCAGAAGGTAACATAGCAGGCGGTGGGAAGTAAGGCTGTGAGTATGAACAAAAACAAGGCTGTGTTAACTGGGCAGCAAACATTGGGCTGTGGTCTGAGAGTATACGTGGCAGATGGGAGATCTGTGGTGCTGGTGTAAGAGGGCAAAAGGTAGGGGGGGGGGGTTAAAAGGTTGGGGGCAAAGGGTGAGGGTGAATGCGGCAGGCAGGAGACTACAAGCGGAAGACAGAGACTGGCAGTTGGCGGCCGGGGTGACCGGCGTGTCCTAAGGCCGCGCCGCTGTGACACGTCCTGGGTTTGCGCATGCCGAACCGGAGCGCCGCCTACTGGCAGGCAGATGAGCGAGTGCGGCGTGGGGGAAGAGGGGGCACACAGCCAGCCCATCCGCCGCGTCTCTCCCGTATCAGATAACCCATCAGCCGGCTATCAGTCCCGGTCAGGCCTCATCCGACAAGACTAAGCGATCCGACAAACCCCCTCCCCGTACCCCGCCTCCATTCTCCCTGGTCCCACCCCCTACCAGTGCATACCACTTATCATACAAGCCCCTCTACTTGTCCTACCACCAACTCCTAGTCTGTCCACTCCCAAACCTCTCTGAACGGTTCTTGTCTAGCCACCCCTACCACAACCCAGTTGCTAATACTGTGCCAATGTATACCATTCTACCCCCCACCATGTTTATTCGACCCAGTTTTGGTGTACTGTTAAAACCCGGGAAAATGGGATGTTCACCATTGATAAATGAACATGGAATTATACAATTACAGGTTTTGGGTTTTATCCAGTCAGGGTCTCATTTGCTGTAACCCATTTGGCAACCATCCACTTCTACAGCTGCCTTTGCAGGTAATACACCGTGGGTCAGTGAGGTACTTCTTCCCGTACTGACTGCATTATGGTCAGCTGGGAACTCCTCTCTGAGGCTAAGGCACCTTACCAGTGTCATAAGATTGAGACGCAGATAGAGAAAGGATAGTTTTTGCAGCACGCTAAGGGTCTCTATGACCTTCCCCTAAACTATAGGCAGAGTATGTGAGTGTGTCCCGCGCTCAATAACCTATACTGAGCACTGTCTTCCATTTACAAGCAACCTAACCAGCCAAAGTTCAACGAACCCTGTCAAACCACTCTGCCCTAGTTTGCCCCCTCACAATTTTTTCCACTGTCCTCTCGTCGTATTCCAATGGCCTTGATTTCTCCAATCCAGGCCCTACTTATCCTCCTGCAGCCTACCTTGTTGAACCCTATTCAACTGATATTCAACCCTGAGGCTTTCTCTGCCCCGGGACAGTGGAGGGTTTGCAAGAGGGGATGGTCTAATGATCCACGTATAGATGATGCCAAAGACGGGTGCAGATCTGAGGGTCGTTTTGAAATGTATATCGGCTGCCCTCTATCCCTCCGCCATGCTTCCGATATGCCAGCGGTTAGTAGAATCAGTCTAAAGAATAAATTCTACGCACAGAACAGCACCCAATCACATTGATTTCAAATAAGATTTCAATGACCAACTCAGAATATCATTGTTCGTGGAAGGCATATCCGGAGACTATTTTTAGATCAACTGAGAAAATGTTTCCAAGACTGACTGTTGGAATTGGCCTCTAGTTGGATCCTGTCCGGGATCATGATTACATAGTACACTGGGGACTATTAGTCCAATTCACAACCCTCCTAATTCACTCTACACCCAGCCATAACCGGTTTACTATTGTAACGCGGAGTACCTATACATCAAGCGGGAGTTTATTAATGCCTTATAAAAAGCTAACGTTAGTCCGTGGGCCTTGTCGCAGGCCGTTCTTTATAACGACCTGCTGATCTCAGCTCCAACCCTGCATGTATAATAGAGGCCCTTGAAGTACGATGCCACTTTGGCGACAATCCAGGCAAATAAATGGTTTGCTCATTATTTTCCCCCTTCCTCTCCGCGTCAGGCACTCTGCCAGCCAACATCTCCTGTCGTCCTTTTATAAATATCACATATCGCTGGATACGGTTCTTTTTGTTCATCGCCGAGCAAAAATAAAGCTTCGCTCATCGACATGTGTGATTTCTTTTAGCAAATATCCCTTTGCTGTCGTGCTTTGTCGTTAAACGCCCATACAAAAGTGTTCAGCCATCAGCCAAGAGGACGAGTGCATAAAGAAATTATGTTCTCAGATAACGCTTACAACGAAAAAAGATGAGGCGCATACATAATTTTGGGTGTGGCGCACTTCTCATTATATGAAATCGTTTTCTATATGATCAGATATTGCAAACTGAATTGTGAAGGATGACCAATAAAATGTCAGAACAGATACATCGGTTTCGTGAATCCTGCATCACTTGGAATACTAAGGTAATCATTTGTGGCTCAGTTTCCGTTATCCAGGAGTATTACATCTGAATTGTACATTCGATTATTTTGTGGGATAGGTTAAAAGATCACCAGACCCCCTTACACAATCATTTATGATGAGTTTAGACTAACATATAATGGAGAAACACACACAGATAATGACCCCAGGGAGATACTGAACTTCTCTCCTTTGGATCTCTTGTGAGGTGATTTTTATCTCTCAAAATGTTATTGCCGCTACTCTACCAGACGCTTTTATCCTGTGGGTATAATTAGCAGGTTCAAGCCACCTGTTACCAGGTAAGGTGGGATACTTCTGTAATAGGAATGAGGACGAGCGAAATATTCGAAACATTCAGAGATGTAAATATAACCAATTTGAATTTACCTATAAACAATGATCCGAGAAATATCTTATAAAGAAGAAGTCAAAGAAGACATACTCCTTCCACTGTAATGACATCTATAGATTGTGTATTCTTTATATTTAGCCATGCACAGAAAAAAGATCAGGGTTCAGTTAACGAAGTGCTTATCAGGTGTGCTGTCACCATCAATCAGAATCGCCATCACCTATTTATACCACAGGTAATCTAAATGAATGGGAAGCGGCTGCAGTCGGCCGTACGTGACTTATCCAAGCAATGTGTAAGGCGCCAACCAACCCCTACGGTAAAATACAGAGCAATCAAACATTGTTATCAGGCGGCTTGGGTTCGACCCTCCTGGTGGTGAGATGCTTTCCGACTAGGCCTCTTACAATCGGTGCCGTGACCAGGATATCAAAGTCTGACGTGAGAATTAGATGGAGATTCTCCTCCCCTGGAGGGGAGGAGTGTAGTGGGCGGCAAGACTAGGCCACACGTGACCAAACCAGGGTCGTGTGGCGCTTGGGGTAAGCATTGAATTATAATGTAAAAAATACACTATTGATTAAAATTTAGTTCATCATGTTCCAGCCACGGGACCTAATTTGTCTGGTTTATCAATGCCGATAGGTTGTACTTAAGGTACGCGTGCAGAATACTGACGATGCATTGTGGTTGATGTTGATAAAAAACTAAAAACAATATCATTCGATTTATAAACCAAAATCTACAAATTGTATTCCTGTCTATTAACTGAGAATCTCACGAGTAATACTCTAGTCAACGTTATACAGCATACGGAGTTTCATTAAAGGCAATCAATACAGCATTAGCAGATCGAGGTTACAACTATGCTGGAGGCAAAGTGTTTTATACCTATTCACGAGGAAGTTTATATTTTTATCATCGCCACACTTAACGAGTGAGATATGAAAATAGATCCCAGCTTAATAATACGAAGATCTATAGTGACCTACTTAGAAATGCCCTCATTATCACTGTAAGAGACCTAAAAAGCCATCACAAAATTGTCCCTCGGGGGCAAGATAAAGAGATACCAAGCAGGTAACCGATGGGAAAGAAATACAGGACACAAGCGATAATCTGCTATACGCTAATCCTTTTCACTGAATGTTTTACATTGTTCCCCGTTCTTAAAACTCGGGAGATCACCGTTCCTACCTCTTTGTGGTCCCTGAGGGCGTAAATGTTGCACAGGCACGACTCTAGCAACACACCATTACTGAGACCGCTTGTCATCAGCCCCTGGTAAGCCGACTGAGGGTACGAAAAACCTCTGTTATTGTCAGTGCTTGGAGGTTATGAGTTTCTCTAGGGAGAATAAGGTAAGCGTTTCATTGTATGATCCACTTTCTAATTTTCCCAATTCTAGGTAATCCCTATTTAATACATATACAATATTGACTGGTTTTAGACACAAGCGGCCAACTCTGTGGAGCATATGACTGCTTCTTTCTGAAAGAAGTCTATATTGAATATATTATTCATCCTTCTCAAATAGTTGGCGTGCCGATATTATAGTTCGTTTCAGTATACGCACCATTTTCCGTACACATAATTTTTCCGAATACATGCTTTATCGCAACCCCGCGCAGAAGATATATCTGCCGGGTATATTCATGCACAGTCCCTATGTATTTTCTATGAACACTTTGTATTAGGTGGATAAAATAGGAGTCCCATAGCTTGGACTGGTACCTTAGGAGCCTCGTAATATCATTTGGCAAGATTGGTAAAGAGTATTTTTTCCATCAATATACCAATGCCTTCTGTATGATCCAATTTGGAAACACTGGAAATTAACAGTCCATTTAATTGGATACTGATGTTATTGTTCGACATCACAAGAAATACAGATAACTTCTTTCATTCTTGCTCTAATTCCCGTATCACAAGCTACTACCAAGCCGGGACCAACCTTTAGACTGTCCTATAGCTAACTTCACCATTGTTTTCTTGCAGCAATTAAACTCATTTGAAGTTGGTAAATTCTTTATGTTATAGTGAAAGGTTGTTTTAGGCTGCTAGGCGCTCTCCCTGCCTAGAATTAGACCAAGGATTAATTAACAGGTGCAATGGCTGATGGGTAATTGCTAATACAACGTCAACATAGTGAGATGCACCTGAGCTGCTCAGACCACACCCAGGCCTAGGAAGGTCGCCTGGCAGTTGCTCTCCTGGCATTGTTGACGGTCGATGTCGGATGTCCTGTGTCATTCGGCCCCAATTACGACCACTTAAAACGATTGCAACGGACGTTGCTTGACGTCATTTTCCGGTTCGTCTGGGGCACCGGCGACCCTATCCACGCACCCTCCCTCCACATTCGCTCACTAACCAACCGACCCCAGCCAAAGTCCACCCGCCCGCTCGTCCACCCAAACACCCACCCACCCAAACACCCACCCACCCAAACACCCACCCACCCACCCTTCCACCCGCCCACTGAACCCTCAGGGAAGTTTCCTCCCACCAGCTCCGCCATCTTGGATCGAGCCGAATCACACTTCCGGTCATCGATCAGTGCGCATGGCTGGCGGGGGGCACCGTTGACATAATGCTGTATTAGTGCCCGATATCAAGATTTATTCTTGCAGTTTTGTCTGCTGTGGTGGCGGGCCCTCCGGTGGCATTGCCGGCTTCCAGATAAGGGCTGGTAGTGGTGCTGAGAGGGGGTGTGGGATGGCTGCTGGGCGTCCGGCTGGCGTCGGCGTCGGCGGCGGCAGCGTCTCGCTGTGCGGCGGGGGTGTTTGTGCGGACCGCTTCCTTGGCGGCCCCCTCGGAGAGAGCCTTGTTTATAGGCGGCCTATACCGTGAGGCCGCGCCATCCATCAACCAACCCCCCCTGACAGCACCCATATGGGACGGCCCCCGAGGCCAGTCGTCATAGCCCCCTATGGCCGGAATAGATTGGTCTCCGCTATTCACCAGCGTATAGCTCAAACGTGGCCCTCTGCCTCCATCTTTGCCCTGAGTGCCTCGTGGGCCGCCCCGGCCTATGAGCAGCTCCAGCCCCGGCGTTCTGCCTCCGTGCCTCGGGCCCCCTTTTCTCCACCCCTCCAATCCCCGCCGCCCCAACCCTACACCGCCCCTTCGCTTTACACCATCTCCAACCTACCTCCCATCCCCTCCCTGCTGGATCCGGCAGGGCGGTGTTCGCTCGCCCCCAGGGCGCCTCAAAGCGCACAACCCCCACCCCTTCCTCCCGGGTGCGAATTCCTTATCGTTCAGCAAGCAGCTTCATAAATCTGAACCAAAGTTGTCGGCACTCTGGGATAAGTACAGCCACGATTGGATCTATGACTACCGTCCAGATAACACCAGCGCCGCCGACGAATCCCATTTGCAGGTATTCTCTCTTGGTGAAATGAATCATAGACCCTCCCCTCTCAAACACACATACACACGAACCTCATCTTTACACCCTACCTCATCTCCACGCCCTAGATCCTACACCCTTCCCTCACCACCACACCCCACCCCACCCAAACCCACCCCACCTCACACGATCCTTCTCGGTCTAATGGCCCTCCGCCAAGACTCGCTATCTGATCCGGAAAGACATGGAATAGGTTTTGCCGCTGAATAGGAGGGCAGTGTCGCTTTGTAGTGGATCCAGCCACAAGCTAATTATCCTGTCCGAGCCAGGCTTTTCGAGTCATTAACGGCGCTCTATAGAAACTTTAAGACGTCCCCCACCCCAGCCCCACTCCCCGCCGTCCTCCAGTGGGAGCTCGGCGTGAAGCCTCTCGCGAGCGGGGGATCACTCTCCCCCCGTAGCCGGCCGCCCATCCGTCTTCATATCGGCGCCAGTCAATTTACTCCGCCGTCCGATCTCCGACGCTCACCACCCGGAAAATCGGGGGCGTGTCCCACAAATTAGTCCGCGGGGCTCCTTCAAGGCAAATGTTGTGGCCCCTGCCGGCCCCATTTTCTACGGCAGCAATTCGGTGTAATCGGGTCTCCCAACCCTGCCGACTCCTTCCCCCCTCCCAGACTAAACCCCGCCAGTCTACTGGGCGGAGGGCGCTGTGTTCCTTGCTTTGCGCATGCTCCATAATTCATTGGCCTGGGTCACTGGGGGTCAAGGCCCCACGGCCAGGGGTCAATAGCAATAGGTTGACTGCGGGGTCCCAGCACATGCCGGCAAAGGTGGGAGGGTGGGATGGTGTGCAGGAGGCTGGTGGAAAGGGGTTGGGGGTCGCTGGCACTGCCTTGCGCTCCGGTTGTTTTGGGTGGTGGTTGTAAGGGGACTTGTCGGGGGACAGAACAGTGGCTGCAAATCCAGTAACCTGTTATCAGGACTCCCTGGCGGCCGGCGGGTTTTGATGGTGCTCTGTATACGAAGTGCCCCCCAGATGGCGCTATGTATCTGGCGCGGGCAGGCAGCCGGGTTGGCGGCTTGTCGTATGGTCGGGTGACGACTTTCGCCACTTCTGAGCCAGTACGTAATTGACTGATACCCCCCGGAAGTGGCCGGCGCTTATCAACCACCCCACCGATTGTATTACACGAGCTGGTGACACTGCTAATTAAATATGGCGCCACGTGCCACGTGGTACAGTATAGACCCCACGCCCGTGTCCCTTATCTTATCAGCATGTCAACCGGTCTATAAATAGACCGGATCAGGGGAATAGACGGCAATTCCTTGTGTATGGTAATGCGCACGATAGAGAAGATGGATTATTGAGTTAATGATTGCTCTTTTACAGGTCCACAAAGTGCCTCCGTGCTGGAGTATGTCATTAAAGGTAAATACATGTAGCTATAGCAACCATACCAACCGCCACTGTGCTGTAGTATACGCACTGCTGCTGCATCAATATGGCAGATTATGCTATGGTATGATGCTGGTTCAGAATCAAACTGTAGCGTCTGCTTCTTTAAGGATTCTGGATAAAATATATGAAAAATATATTCTGCTGTTTTCCAGATGCAAGCTCATTATTACAAAATTGTAATTTATTGGAACATAATATTATACTCATTGCACAGTTTAAAGCGTACATAAGCTGTCCCCTACTGGTCACACATATGATGCATCGTTATCATGGCTACTTACTCTCTTAAAATAACCGTACACTTATTCTGTTCATGGAGGTCTGGTTCTTATTTGCTCTCTAGAAATAGTTGTATGGTTACACTGATACCCTCGGGTGATAGTCCTTACTTCTTGGTTATGTTGTTTTACGGGTGTACAGTCTGTACTGCATATGACACTTGATCATGCTCCGCAATTCCGCATACAGAATATCATGTATACAAAAATGAATAGGCCCCTATTTTGAATACATAAAATTTCTCCATTCTATTATTCAAACGACCTTATCAATCCTAATCTGTATATTAAGGATGGTGGCAAGCAATGAATACCTAATGCACTTCATCCAGATGCAAAAAAAACCTTAGGACAAGAATCAACACTGACGGATGGTTAAAACCTAGTTTTCACCTTTTCTGCTTTATCTATGCTCATCCTGTAACAATCGTGATGCATCAATAGTCAGGTCATTATAACCGGCTATATGCGACAAATAGATAACTTTACTTCGAGGTCATTCTATACTTACGTTACTACTGAGAAATTGTATCTGGTGGTGTCTTGTGTCTACGCTTTACATACCAGAAAGGACTGACCTTATGAGAGGGCATGATGACAGTAATTGGATGGAATGAAACACCTGTCAACGTCATGTTTTAGGGTTGGAGAGTTTACACCTTTATCACGTTTTATCATGTTACCTTCTAGGTCTTAGAAAAACACTCATCTTATCCTTCATTTCACCCAGATACTGAATTCTTTGGGACTCTCACCTAGAATGTTTTTATCTAAATATCTTGGCTTATTAACCATTGTATGTCAGGCACCTGTGGCGAAGCCATTTCCGTGGGGCCGCGCAGTATTGCTTGTTCATACTGACAGGGGGACGTTTCTACACGTTTACGATACCTTTGCAGATCACAGAATAGCGACTCGAGGGCCTTAAGTTCCTCCTGAAATTTAGCGGATCGCATCGTAAACACATAGCCGCATCACCAATACTGCTTTTAACGATACTTTTTTGCGCTGACCATAACATCATGACAAGTCATCCGCGAATCGCATCACTTCAGGTTATTTGATTAAAAATGGCCTTTTCTGAAATTCAAAATAACGATAGGTGGTGTCACCTCGATTTCCCCGCCCCTTGTTATTCTACCTTTAGGAAAATGCGATACACCACCACTAGATATCAGCCCTATTTTAACTTTGATGCCACCTGTATTTGATTAAGGAACTAACGAATCTTCTCCTGTCTCATTCAATATGTTCCCCTAAATATGTTGTATCGCTATCACATCGTAAAAATTGGCGATACTGCGTGAATATAGGGATACGATCGTGATCTTTGATAATATTTTATGATTATTTCGAAATCGTAACTATAATACTATACCAACATTCTATGAAAGTTTCATCATTATTGATTAATTATCTTCAAGATGATTACATAATTTTATAAACTCTGCTTTTGTAAGTTTCGGATGCCTTATGGCATCACCCTACCACATTTGGTGATGCCTATGGGCGTCAGCCGGCAGTAATTGGTTAATCTCTAAATCCATAACCCATAATCTTCAATGAAATTCTTTATTCGAACTAATGGTTGCGATAATACCCGAGACAAATTTGAGTGGGCAGGATTGACGACCATGATACTCATGCCAGCCCTCCGGGTGCGGAGTACAATCGTATTCAGAAAAGTAAGATAAGAGAAGTAGGAGCGAGCTGACGAACGAGAGACATCAGATGAACGATTGCGTGGCCTACCTGAGTGAACTCTGAACTCCGCTGACCCAAGTTGGACATACCTGGCAGGTCGGAGTGCTTTTAGACTGACAGCACGGGTCGGCCGATCGCTAAACCTTTGCCCGGGCCAAGCTTGGTATATATCACTTATTAAGATATTCAAACGGCTGACATGCTTCTCTCTTGAAACAAGGAATGTATTTTAAAATACATGTAGTTCTAGTGTCATGCTGTGCCATAGATAAACTAATGAATGCAAAATGTCAAAACAATGTGCCATTGTGTTTGTCGTGATGTTTGGACCAGGGAGTTTCAAGCCTTACCATCTGAATTTGAAACTGAATGTCATTATATTTGACATTCTAATCATACATCACTGTCACCATAATATGTTCTTACAGCTTGAAGTCATAACCCAATCAACCTTTCACTCAGAATCTTTCTCCGATCTATATGCACATGTAATGCGCGAAACATTATATACATACATATATGTGAATTCAAATTGGGATGGTCTATCTGGCAGATAATCCCGCTTTACTTGAGGAGGGTGCAGATTTGCAAAATCTGTACTGATCCAAAGGATATAACGGACATGATCATGTAAGTAGTATATGAAATACAGGGATATGTGTGTAGCAAACCCATGAAGTATATACAGAGATGTTTTGTGAGGCAAATGATATGCAGAATGTAGTATTCATAATGTATCCCCTTGAGACATGACATAGTTTCATAAGTGGTAATGGATGACAAAGTCTCTCTAAAATAGATGCATTGCATACCAGTCTATACTGCAATGTAGAAATGACTCTTCATGAAAAAGCGGCCCATTCATGTTGCTATGAATATACTATGGTCCTAGTGGTATACTTTTGTTTCCCCAAAGCTCCAGTAGAACATGTTATAGGCCCCATACATTTTTAGTTAACTTCATGTACCACATATTTGTATAATAATGAGGGGTAATTTCTATCTTTGAATTCAGATATTTTACTTCGAGGATAGAAAACGTCATTAGTTACGCCAAATTTCAGGATAGATCGGTGAAAAGAGTAGCCGGTGAAAATTGCTTTTCAGAACAGATAACCTGAGACAAATTTTTTCTTATGAGATTTAATATCTTGATTTACTATTCGATTACAATTACTTCTAAATATGCTCAGTGGCACAGTCCGTTGGGAACCGTCTTAATTATCTGAATATCACACCACCAGGAGAGGTGTCTCTATGGGTGACTGGATGAACTTTAAAACACGCAGCATGATCATTCAGGGAGCGACACTTGATGCCATGTTCTAGGTTTCATGCGCTTGCTCTTTCGCGGCGTCCAGGCATCACTCATGATTCCCAACAATAATACTGCAAATACAACGTGAAAAGACCACACAATGGTCGATCCGTCACTCACTATGGACAAATGATATTAGAGCCCTCCTTTGAGGATGTAATTACCGAAGGAAACCCAACACCGGTCGCTATCCAGGCTACAAAAGGACATTATTCGCCCCACTCGCCAGCCGTTGGGATGCCCACCGGAGCTGGTGCTAAGCCCACAGAAAATGTGTACAAACCCAGTAATAACATTTGTCCAGCAAACCAACGACTGTGGGGAAACGGCCTGGTCGCCTTGCTTGCAGATAAAATATGTAATGAAGGAGAAAAAAAGACAACATCGGTCGAAATGTCATTTGGCCATGAAATTTGCTGGTCTGAAATAAGATTAACCTAATTTCCAGGGGTGTTTTCTGGTGTTTTGTTTTCCAGGCATGGCTGGATGTTCCTCTCGATCCACTGCCCTTCCCCAGGCCCCACCTTACTCTCGTTACCCCTTTCTTCCCTTTAGCCCCACTCCTTTACTGGCACCCTGCCTTCAGGTCTCTCCTCCAGGCGTTCACTAGGAGTAGCATGTTGACCTTAAACTGTCGGAGAGGCTCTCGGGGAAACTTCAGTTGTTTTCCGAACGTCGCCGGCCACAATAGATTATTTAATTGGTGTGCCTGATTGTCGACATTCGGTAAGACGATAAACGCGTTGGGCAACAGCCGTGGGAGTGATGTGGCATGGGGAAGAGGGGTGGGTGTTGGGAGAAGGGGTGGACGGCGGCAGCGTGTCGGCACCCGGCCCTGCTCACACCAGGCGCCGGCCCGCCGTCAAGTGGAGGCGGTCGGGGATCGATGAGGGGACCCCAACAGTCGGAAAAGTCACCCGCTCAGACCTGGGCCCTGGGTGACGTGCGTGGGCCGCCAACTGGATCTGGCCGAAGCCAAAATCAACCAGTTTGTTTAGAGTGGAAACAGCCGCCGCCTTCCGCCCAGTCTGGCCAAAGGAGAAGTAGGGGTGAGGAAGGGGTGCGTGCTAAGAAGAAGAAGGACGGGGGGATGAGGAAGACTGGTCGAAAGTGGAAAGAGTGGTTGGCAGTATCAAAGATGAGAATTACATGGCTCTTATTTATTGTCTTGTGTCTACGGGTGGCTATGGATGTCAGACAAGGTGTGTTTATCATAAAAGTCTAAAAAAAGGAATGGGGCTATTTGATTGCTGCTATCATGCTGCTGTGTTTGGCACAGTGTGGTGATATGTAGTTCTTTGGAAATTGTACAATGCTTTCAGAAAGCTTCCATCTGGTACTATTTAACATGGTATTAAACAGTATCGATACATTGTACCACATTGCATTACACCACACATGAGAGTATAACCAGAGGCAATGTTCTGTAAGCAGCACAAGCTAAAGTAGATCCTGATAGGATAACATATCTGGTAAGGGCCTATCCTTAAAGAATGTACACAGGATTTCTAAAATTTTGGACCCCCACCCCTCCCAATCGTGTACGCAATAGAACAAAGAAGGAGCAAACGTAAATTTTCTAAATGTCCGTCCCCCCCCCCCCCCCCCCAGTGCGTACGTACTTTATGGATAATAAATAGAGCAGAGCCAGGTCAATGTGGAGTTGCTAGTTCGAAATCCTGTGAAGATATGTAGGGCTTGTAGGAGAGAGTCAAGGGCCCGGAGACGTACCGTCGTAAAAGAGGTGTGCATATCATGATCTACTCTCACTTCCACAGCCACCTTCCCCGCGTTCCCCAAAAATAGACGTTTCATAAAACTGACTCAGTGTGAGTTATGAGGTGTGACCTGCGGGTAATTTCCACACACTCCGCACTCCTACCTTCGTCCACCCTTTCCTAAACTGCTCTGGGGCACGTTTAATAATCTAGGATCGTACACATAGGCCCTTTTCTTTATACCAGAGACCAAAGGACGATGTGGGTAAACTATATTGAACACTTCAGGGACGGCCTCATGGATGGCTTATAATGACTTTGCGAACAAACTTAAATATTATTAAATGACAACCCTACATGTACGAGGTACAGAAAAGGGTCTGCATGTACGATCCTAGATTATGAAACGTGGACAGCAGGTATATTTTATACAATAGCTATGTGCATCCATGCACGTATTTTCTCTAAAGCAGACTCTTTATAGACCAATTGAATACTCGGTTCAAAGGCTTAACAATCCAGACATGTAGTAGTGCTATCGTAAAATCCAGATGAAATACCCATTCATGAACAACAAGTATGAATTCTAAACTAGTTAATCTTGATACTTCAGAGCTGGGCCGCACACTTGTGACCAACGGTCTACGTTAGAAACACCTGGGGTTTGATCGCATACTTACCTCCCGATGGAATAAATACGATCTATGATATAAAATCAAAGGGTCATTTTCTTGTTCTGTTTACCATCTTTTCCCAGGCAGGTGTGACCCCCTCCCCCCATAATGAATGCAACATTTAAAGAAAATATTTTCTCATGGGCTATGAAAACGTTTTTCTAATCTGTTCTTCTAAACTTAACTACAAAAGGGATTCGAAACTATCCATTACATGAGGTCTCTTGTGTTGTGCTCACTCAATACGGGCAACTCCGAACCATAGAGCTAATAATACTCTCCCTATAAAATCGCAATCAATTGTAACCTGAGCTATCTTATTGAAACAACTGTGTCAAAACAAATGTTATTGCTCTCCTTTAGTAGGAATCTATACTGTTTCAAGTCCCCAAACTGAGTGGCAGAGACTCGCTCAGCTTGTGATGGGAAGATGAAAATGAGGAATGGGACAAGAGCATGGAGTACATTAGGAAGGGGTATATGAGGGGATTGGCGAATGCTGCTGTCGGGCCCTTGAACCTGAGACTTCTAACGCCCATTAGGCATTATTCAGCTGAACCTTCATTGTATCAAAATCATATCCTTGATAATGCTACTACCACTTCACAATTGTATTGACTTTCCCTATCTTAATCAGAAGGTCCAAGACTGAAGAAAAAAGGTATATAGTTGTGTGGGGCAGCATTGTGGATGGAATAAAAGAAAGGTTGGTAGGATCTCTGTTAGAAAGGAGGGGGCTCTCCAGCCTCTTTTTTGTCGACACCAGTGCATACTCAAAGTCCGAAGCCGTACTCAATACCAGACGTATGCTACTACGCGCCTTCAGGAGTAAATGAACGCCGTGACAGTGCATAGGAGACGGCGGAATACATCCGCCACTGTCATTCCCAACTCTGAGATTGGAGCAGTTCTAAAAACACACTGAAGCGTCACATAGAGGACCCGGAGTTGCTCCTGGCATAATCCCGAACCATGAACCGTGGGTATCGCTTCTCTAGGTTGAAGGTCTTTCCTTTTAGGTGTTATTTTTTCCTCCTCCCTCGGAATTCTTTATCTATATTCCTTGTTACACACTCGAGTTGGAATCCACGCCTATCTAAAATCACTCATTCCTCAGTCACTGCTATCTCAACCACATGTTACTACAAGCTATAATATTCATAATATGAGTCGATGTAGGATTAATTTGTCAGTCATTCATGTATCTCAACGCCAATATAATCCTTCAAGAGGAGATTGTAAGCTAGCTTCATAAACATTAAGCTCTTCAGCTCGACCTTAAACCAGTAAACCTGGCACTCAAGTCAAGCTGAGCTGAGTTCAGGTCTTCAGGTATTGACAAAAGAGGCAATTCATCTACACACCTACACCCCAGTAACCGATGTTCCATTAGCACACTTCATTAAATCCCGTAATTCAAAACATCTGCAAACATTTGTATTCGACTGAAACCCTGCTCCACCTCTTTAATCACTCAAGTCACTGCACGCACGTTAATATGGTTCCTCCTTTACCACCCACTAACGTGTGGTTTCTCACACCTGTGCTTATTCAAATAGCACCTTATGCTATCCCCGAATCCAAATCCTTTACCATACATCAACACCTCCTTGTCCCAGCCACTACGCCAAATGCACCCCTCCCCCTCCCCCTCCCTTGACTCTCCTTCCCAGCCTTCACGCCAACATGTCTCCTGCCAACGAAAACGAGTCACACTCTGACGCCGTCACTGGCCGCAGAAAATGACGTGCTGTCATGACGACGTCTACAATGGCGCCTCTTGCGGCAGAGGTTGTTGAGAGGGTAGGCGGGAGAAGAGGGCAGATCGATGGCGGGTCCATCTGGTGGCGTATATCTTGTTAGTCATGCATATTTACAAACCGACGGGCGTCAGGCGTTGGGACACGGCATATGCGTCCACAATGGGCTCTGGCTGGAAAGGGGGTGCGATAGCTACGTCACTGCTGATGACATGACGCGGTGATGACGTCAAGGTGGCCAGGAAGTCTTGAGGGCGTCCCGCAGCGTCCTTAAACTGGCCGTCGCGCTGGGGCACAACTACCATGTGCCATTACGCTCCTCAATAAGGGGGAGGGGTGGTTTCCTTGGTGCCCTCTCCATCACCCTCCGAGCCCAGCAGGGCCTCCCTCCGCTTCGTCTTTGGGTATCATGCACGACGTATAGCTCATGCCATATCTACTCGCGCCAGCTGTCGCTGTTCTCACCACCCCGGCGCCCCATTTCCCGCCCGTCGACACACAAAACAGGTGTGCCGCCAGTGTCGGAAGGTAATTTGTCAGACCCAACCTCTTGGCATTCGCCATGGAACCATTTAGCGTACCTTATTACCAATAAAGCAGGCTGCACCGGCAGGTGCTTGCACGACAGCTAACAGCAGGGCTTGGTGCTAATTGGCGCAGAAATTAGCCCCAATGACTACATTGAGATCCGTATGTGAACCCTGAGCACAGCAGTACTGTTTACATAGTGTTAAATGGTTTTATCGAGTTACCTTGAGTGCCCAAGGCTTCTGGTGTTCATCCAACCTTCCAGGAATTGTAAACATTACCTTCATCGTGGAGGCCTTTATTCAACGTGGAAGGTGTTTTCTCAATGAGATGAACAGCCACATTATACTACATAGTGTCTATGGTATCCTATGACGACAGTTAAAATACCCTATACTTCCACCTGTAATACTTCAAGTGAGGATGCCACTCATGTGTTAAATCATGTTTATGTTATATAAACTAGGGCGTGGGCATAGGGCGTTGCCGCCACAGCTGATGCACAATTGTGGCCGACGTTCTCAACTAGGTCTATTCAAGACATATATAAATATAGACACAGTAGAAATAATGTCCCGTTCTGTGATTTGCAATGTCAAAATTGCCCTTCCATTTAAGAAAATACAACGATTCATTTTGAAATTAACCAACCTCAGATAAAATCTATATTCGTTTTTTAATTGAACCATGATTGGAATCATAAAATGTCAAAGTAGATCGGAGTGTACATGGATGTTACATACCATATGGTGAATAAAAAAATGTATACAGAATGATTTGCCTATTCATTTGCAATAGATCCTATACAAACGTGAATTACCGGGAAAATATAGAGAAAACGTATACCATCTGGAAGGAAAGAATGGTAGGAACGATACTTAACTCTGGTTTTCAGACCTTGGTACGCCATGGCAGTCATGTAGATGTACACGTATATCCAATTTGTACCGTTCAGCACTCTCTCTACTAGGCTGCGGACTCAAGAGAAGCCTACCTGAGCTAAATTGTAAGTGATACATTGCCAGTTTACTGGCAAGGAACCTTATATTTGAAAGCCTGAATATTTTCTTCTTAGAAACAAAGCTGACCAGATTCAAAATCGTATGAGAAAAACTTGACGGCAATTTACCATTCCCTTTTAAAGTTCTCTGTCACCTTGCAAAATACCGCGGGTGGAATACAATGCAAGTAGTTCTTGACCTACCATCAATATTCTGAATAGCCATACATCCTTAATTAAGAAAACGAGCTTATAACAACATGCGTTGGACTTTTATATTGTCAAGATTATCCTACGTTATAAAAAAAGCCCTTAAAACACATCATGGTGCTTGTTTTGAATATAGTATTTTTGAAAGACTGACAGGTAGTTGCTTATCATGGGTTACAAACAAGCAAACAAATAAAGCAGGCAAGCAAAGAATAAATCTTTAAAATACATCACAGGCCGCTTTAGAGTATACAAAAGCTAGAAACATATTTAAGAAAAATCCAATGTCAAGTCTACACTAAAAATATCCCCTTCAAAGTAATAATCAATAATTTATTGCAGACCAAAGAGGTCCTTGTTCTTATGCTTTAGCCACATTCTATGGGTCTTCAAACGCAACACAGTGCCTATGAAACCCTTGGCATTTAACTTTTATCCACACCAGTGTCAACAGTGTATCTTTTTTTCTGAAGCTGGGAGGTGGGCTTAATATACCGCGGGGTACACTAAGCGCTAAACGCATTAACGGTAGACGGGTGAGCAACCATTGTTCTCACCCCGCGCCCAGAAGGCCGGCGAGAGGAAGCTAAGCCGGCAGCATTATAAAGTTTGGAAATATCCTTTAGGGTACCCGCGCCAATTAGGCCCGACCGGAGGGCCCCCCTTTTGGAGTCGTGTGTCGCTCAAGCGAGGTTAATTAAAGATCCGCGGAAGTGAGCCACGTAGGCAGCACCCTGGTCCCCTAGAGAAACATGCCGGCACGGGCGCCGTCCATTGGACGTACTCCCGCGGTGATTGATCATTACTTCCGGCTGCGAGCTGTGCGCCCTTTCACGTTTTATCGCCCGGTAACAATATGGCGGGCGCGCTCTGTAGAGGGGTCGGGCCCCTCTGGGCAGATGTAAGATTTCTAAGGAGATATCCTGCATGATTTGTAAAAGATATCCTTCCGCATGTTTCGGCGCTCGGCGGTGTTCAGGAAGTGAATGGAGAGAGGGAAGGGGCCGTGGCGGTAAGGCGTGTTTATGTGAGGTCGGGGCTCCGGGCAAGCGCCGCATAGAGGGCGCCACCGGTAAGCAGCGTTCTGCCTTGACCGCCCGTATCCCCCCACCCCTAGCGGCCTGTCGGCGTATTATCGGCCAAGGACGGGCTCTCGCGGGCGATCTGCCCGGCTGGAAGTCATCCTTCACTGGTAACTGATTCAGTGTCAATTTCTCGGGGGTTCGGAGCGCATTGAGGCCGAAATTGAAAGAGCGCCTTTTGTAAACCGTCTGCTTTGTAGACCGAGGGCTACCTATAGCTGGGCACCGCCCGTGAACACACCTACTCCAGGGCAGGCTGTGACCGGCTGTCTGCGCCCAAACACGCGCAGCTAAGCTGGCGTTATAAGGTTGTGTGGGGGAGGGGTGGCTTCAAGCCCTGCAAGGTCTAGCGACCTTCATGTGGGTCAAGTAAATGAAAATTACAGCGGCAGGGTTCCGGCAAACAATCGATGAATATTTCACAGAGGACGAGCACGAACAATAAACAGCGGCAGAACGCTTCCCAACTCCACCCACCAGTCCGCCCTTCCCTGCTGGTCCAGGGGTAGACTCTGAGAAGCTGCTAGTAGCCCGACCAACACCATGGTTTTTATTTCCTAGTTTTCCCCTGAACGGTCGCAGACAATGGTGTCCACAGTAAACAATGTGGGCAGGACGTACCCCGGGCCTCATAACGTAGCTAATGGCGGCGGTATTTCTCCACAAGTATCCAGCGGGCCAGTCAACGCGGGGCTCATGCAGAAAGTGGCTTTCAAACGGTGAGCATTCTATAAGTAGCTCACCTACCCCCACCAACCCAGGCTCCAGCTCGCTCTTGGGGTTCGGGTGTGGCATCCTTCTCTGTCTATAGCCTCACACGCATCCAAGCATACCATTCCTCCCTTCCTGCACCACTCTTGTGTTCTCAGCTCCAGCAAACTACAGCTCCAGCCAACTACAGCGGCTGGCGCCTGCATGGAGAGACCTGCGATACTACAACAAAGTCTCTCTGGTGAGACAGAACATAGGGCACTACTCCTGGAAGCCGGCTACATCCATTGCCTTATGAGTCAGATGTGGCTTCTTTTGAGCTGCTCAGGCTGTGGCAAGAGCTGCTCGGACGGTTCACACGTGAAATGACTGATCTGGGAGGAAGGAGTGGATGCAAGGGGCTGGTCCTTACATCTGTCCACATTTACACACTTCTGATAATGCCTCACCTCGCTGAACAAGGAGTCCTGGACGACACTCGAGGGAAAGATCCATGCCTAATACCCCCGCAGGCGGGTAGCACGCTCTCAATGTTGGACGCCCACCCCATCCTTGTCCGCCACTCCCAAAGTCAGCACACCCACCCCCCTGCGTTTTATCACCGGCTCAAAGTGAATCTATGCAATGTAAATATGCCCGCCGACTGATCCAAGGCCGAACCTGTGGAGGAAAGCTACTTTACGTGCCAGTTTGGACGGGTGATGGGGAGGGTACAGGAGTCGAGGCTTGTGATAGTAGGTGAGATGGAGATTCTAGGGATGGTGCGATTGAGAGCAGGTGAGGCATTAAAGATCTCTCTCGCTATAGGATTATGCATGGCAATAGTAAGGGAAGAATCAAATGAATAGTAGGGGGAAATATACAACATATCAGATGAAGTGATGATGGCCTATGGGTTGGGATGACATTGTTTCGTTTATTGAGGTGTCTCTGCCTTGTTCCAACCAAATTATTCCCAGATTAGGGAAAGCTAATGTAGTTCGGTCAGTAGTAAGGATAGGGTCTGATTACGGTGATTCTAATTTATATTTGCCAATTACAGTTTGGAAACGGTCAGCGAATAGCAGTTAAATAAATAATACGATTTCTGATAGTATGTTGAAATGACAGCTTTGTTATCAAATGCTCGCCATCATTGTGATAGAAAGTTGCTAAAACACAGCAAATAGAGACTCAACGGAAATATCAGCGTTTTTATATTAACTTAAAATGTTATCCATCTGGTTTCCTTTCAGAACTAATATCCTTTCTTTCCATCTCAAACATCAGCGTCATTCCTTAAATCGAACACTCATATACAGACAATAAAGAGAGGTTTTCTATCTAACGTGATTGTTCTTTTAAGATGCTATTATAAGCTACTACTATACAAGTGCCTCATAGATCCATTTCATTTCAGGTTTTTAAAGAATACTAGATATTAATGTCCATATGGGGTAATAACTTGAACTTTACGTTTTAAGTAATATATAATAAATATGTGACGCAGATCCTCTGCTGTACGAATTATATATGGGTCATGCATTTAATAAAATAACATAGTATGGTATCATATACATAACATCAAGTTATATATTCCATGTCTGTGACATGAGGGAATATTACTTGCTTTTGGTTTTTACCTTTGAAATAAAAGCTGGTCGAGGTTTATCGATTTGACCCCCGGTGGAAAACCAAGGGGGAGAGATTAGACTAACCGGGGGGTTGCTTTGATCGGAGGGAAACTGCGGCCGTCGTGGGAGAAATGAAGGCCAGCCAGGGATAAATCCTGCCCCCACGTCCCACGTGCGTGGCGGGCCGGCACGGGGCTCGCCCGGCTCCGGCACCGCTCGCGGTCTTTGTGGGGGCCTCTGCCGGTCTCCGTGTATGGAATATACATGTGACGGACTGACCCATGATGGATGACACGGTCGCGGAGCTTGGGCCCCTCCGGCGGTTGGCCCGGTGACCACTAGTCAACAGCCCACCCCCTGCCCGGCCAGCCGATGGCCCGACAGGGGCCGATTATCCGGTCGCGCGCCATCGCACTGAGTCGCGACCGCGGGTTGTAACTCGCAATGCTTCATAGTCACCGAGGCCCGCAGTGAACAGCCTGGCCCCACTACCAGGGAGATTCGCAGGGTGTGGGGGTCAGTGTAGGAGCTGTGAGATTTGGTTCTGGCAACAGGGAGGGTGGCGGTTAGGGTGGCATACAAGCAGTAGACAGGTTGTGGTTGTGGTGCCAGGGAGTTCAAAAGGTGGTGTCTAGGAGGGCAGGAGTAAAGGATTGTGGTGAGGGTTACGATGATGGGGTAGGATGGTAGTCACTCATGTGCCAGTAAGTAGGCACCATCCAGACAAGCGGAAGAATTTGTGGTTGAGGTTTACAATGAGTAAGGAGGGTCACCGACAGGAGGTTAGGTTTAAATTTAGTATGGTTCAAAGCGTGGCAATTATGGTAACTGGTGTTTAAGCCTATAGAGACTAAGCTGAGATGCTTGAGATGATGAGATGCTTGTAACTGAGGTACACTTCTGCTTAAAGGACATGAGTGAAGAAGGATATCAGGTATAATTAGTGATTACTGACTATTGTAGTTGTATTAGTCTAAGGTGATTTTTGTTTATCTATCTCTTTGAGAACATGATCACTCATCTGTGATGGAAAGTAACATTGCGGTAGTGAGCGCAATCCATACGCCTCATATAATCACACGAAGGTGATTTTTATGTTTGAGCCGTGAAGAAGATAGTGAACATGGTAAGAAACATGTAGGGAAATAATGGTTCTTTGGCATATGGATGCTGAGAAGACCTAGAGTCAACGCTAAGGACCAGCTGTTGTGTTTGAAGTCAGCTGACCGGTTGCATGCGAATGCGACACAAAAGGTATGTATAAAGGGAATGTGATAAGGGGCATACTGGAATATATATACCTCATGTAGAAAGGCTTTTGGAGGCTTTTGAGGTTAGCAAAGAGAAGCGATGATAGTGGTTAAAGGGGCACCGTCTTTGGACACTAGCTATAGTGACTTGGAGGCAACAGTTACCGGCGGGATGATTAGGCTTGCCGAAGGCCTATATACCCCCTTGCACGTCATACCCAGAGGAAGTCATGCGCGAGGGGCAAATGCCTAATACGACACACATTTGTGATTCGATAAAAATCCACAGATAGTGACGTGGTTTGGCTTTGACACTGGCCCTCAGACGGGTCAAACTTCGCGGGCATATCAACTTAGTGCCAGGGCCGCGGGCGCAGTCCTCCGCTGTTCATACACCCTGCCTAAGCCGGGCTCAGAAGCCGTGCCAACGGGCGGGCGTTAATCTCCTTTGGTTAGGCGCATGCGGCACCCGGGCCCCGACCCGGGCCTGGCACCTGGTCCATTTGCCGGCGGAATGGTTATATTTGGGCGAGGGGCGAGGTCACCAACCCGCCCTCATGTTTATGGTATAAGCATCACTGTATGCCCAAGGCCTGCCCTCATGCATGTTCACTTAGTCATTTCTCTGGTGGGGATGACCGACGGAAGGTGACCGTTTCCCGGGTACCATGCTTGTTCATAGCCGCCCTTCACTGTGCCCTCCCCGCCGCCTCCTCCCATGTCCCTCCTACCAGCGGCGTCCACCCTTACTCAAACTCGGTCGTAAACACTATGATTTGTTGGCACAGAGAAGCCATACATCAAAGAGGTGGCTTCCAAGGTGGCTTCTGCTGGGCGGGCCGGCCGTGAGACTGCTGTCACTGGCCGCACCCGCAACATTTCAATGGCATTTGGGAGGAGGCGAAAGGCTCCCCCCCCCCTTCTCAAGCAAAACCCACCAGTCTAATCTAAATCATCAGACAACTTACACAGCCGTTCTTTCTAAGGGTCGTTTCGAAATGTGAGTCTTGAATGTCAAAAGTGGCCAAGGATTGATCGTCAGCAGTAAGACGAGTGAACAGAAAAAAGAGAGAAAGACCACTGACGCAATTAGAAGATTGGATCGTCACAAACATATACAAACACAGCCCGTCGGGGGTTCGTATGATCCCGAATTCCTGTCCATGCAGCAAAAAACCCAATTAGGAGTGGTGACTGAAATGTCAGAATATTAATATTCGGGATGAAAAAGCCTTTTCCTTCTACATTAATTTTTTGGGACTCGATTGCTTTTTCTGGAAAGGCTTTGAATGACAGCCAACTACCGACAGCTGTATTGATTTCTACAATTTTGAGTCCGATAGGGTTGTAAAAAGAAGTTAATTATTTCACATTACGGGGTTTTATGCGTCATTCGGAGGGCGCCGAAGGGGGAACTTCAAACTGCTTTAAACATGATGATTACGTTTCTCTAAACACCTGACTATATCAGCAAAGATCTTTTTTCCTTTTAAAACTTCAAAGTCTCATTCGACTCCCTTCACAGTCATGGCTCGAGATCCAACAGTTGGGATGAAACTGAAAGCTTCACATCCGATTGCAGTTGCCATATTCTTTGCACTGCCTCATTGATAGAACCCGCCCCTCATAGCGTTTAACATTCATTACCGTACACTCTTAACACAATTGCAGGAGTGTTAAATGTTAGGTCCTGCTTTCCAGGTGGCATTATCCCAAATAAGCATTTAGCTAAATTAACAATTTGGAATAAGTGTTTGATGAATAGGTCAGTTGAATTTGAATGGGAAGCAGTTGGAAAATTGGATTTGATTTGAGTATATTCTAACCCCATATTTCGTTACCTTAACAATGGTGATTGTAACATATCTTCAGGAGATAATCACCTACGCATAAGAAACTAGAAACATATTTTTTAGGGGGATCAATTAATCTTCCTTACTATTTCATGGATAACAGAAAGGTATTATGCCACCCTGTTTTGAGATTGCATGTGCCGGTCATTGCCACATGATCCATCCCTCTAGCTTTCAATCTCTAGGATTGTAGGGCTGCTAGCTGGATGCCAACAGAAGCGCACTGGTCGTGACCTGAAAGCCTGCACCTTTAAGGAGAACGATATTTATCCCGGTTACTCATCGGCGACCAGAAACCCGCTGTCAGACAATCATATTGTGGGTCTAATCCCTGTCACTCGTTGATGGGCCAACATAGAAGAGCTTTCTGTGTCCTGTTACGATACATCTGCGTGTGTACACCGGTCACGGCCTGACAGGAGTGGGCGAGGCGGGGGCCAGCACACCGCCTCCCGGGCTGCCATGGAGGGCGGCGCAGCTGGAGAAGTTGGCAAAGACCGGGATCCATAGGAGGAAAGTCACCTGTCTCTCTGGCCTGCCACTAGGGGAAGGAGTGACATGCCATCAACGACCAGCAACCAGACCGGCCGCCTCTAACCCACCAGGACCCCTGGCCCATCCTCTACCCTCAGCTGCCCACCCCTCTTTGGTACCAACCCCCTCCCTACCCTCCCCGTCCATGCGCCGGGGAGCTCCCACACCGACCCACCCTCCAACACCCCCTTCCTCGGGCCCGCACAGCCCGTCAGTCCTGTCACAGGCCCCACCGATCCCGGGTCACAATATAGCCACGTCCATCAAGAACACCATCAAATGCAATTCTATACAACTCAAATAGTCATTAGTTGAAGGGGCGACGCTGTCGAAGAAGTGGCAATGGTAGCAGGGCGCGTGCGGCGTGATGTGGGTGGGAGGTGTTGTGTAAATGACTGTATGCTATGGGGTTGAGTATGGGGGTTCGGTTGGGCCTAGCATCAGTGACTGTGCACAGGAAGACTAGCTTGACTGAAGCCTGACCTATATGAGGTAGAGTATTCGAAACTGCATATTGTTGAGTGGTTTGATGTGAGCAGGTGATGGCCTATTTGGAGCATAATCACTTTAGGTTAAAGTACAAGTCCAGGGTGATGGTGAACTGGAGGGGTGACATGAACAGTTTTGTGTAGAGGCAGGGGCAGGAAAGCGTTGGTGGGGCATGGCGTATTCTTAATACTCTGTGTTGTAGAAATGCGGAGGGTTGCTTCCTAAGAACGTTATTTATAACTGAAAGAATATACAGCTATCAGTGCTAAATCTGTATTCACGGTCAGGCACATCTAGCCTGTAGAATGCCGTGAGAGGTAGTTTGTCTAAGAGTTGTGTGCCAATAGGTATACAATGAAATAAAACACTTAATTGACCTGAATCTTAAGGTCACCTTCAATGTATCACCTCTACTATGCGAGGTGAGCGCTTATGAGTGTGGAAACGTCCCCCCAACCTAGCCACTTAGTCCGATTAGGGGGATGATAAATTTGTAATACCACTCAGTGACAGTGTTTTGGGTTAATAGATACCATCTACCGTGAATGGTCCTCCAGCCTATTTTGTTCTATGCATATAGAAATAGCACTGCTGGAGATTATTGGATGACCTCTCAGATGTAGCAACAGTGGTAATTACTCAGGACAGTATTGACTACACTGACATCACCCCGCCCTCTTCCCCGACTAGCACGGCCTATAACCAAGAAGCAGAAAGATCACATAAACTTTTCTGGCCGCTCATATAGAAAATATAATTTAGAGATTTTTCAAAATAATTTGCTAGACTTAAATTGGGCGCCCTTTTATGAAGCAGCTGATCCAAATACATGCTGGGAAATTATGCAGGGCCATATTTGTGATACTTTGGATAAATTATACCCAATAAATGAATTCAAAATCAGGAGACCCAAGGAGGATTGGTTAACAAATGAAATTCTTGAATAAATTGTCGATAAAGACAAAGCTTTAAGAAAATTCAGGAAAACCAAATTAGATAGAGACTTTCATAGGGCCAGAAATTTAAGAAAAGAGGTGAAAAGAATAGTTTTCAAGGCAAAATCAACTTTTATTAAAGGTAAATTGAACACATACAGAAATGATGGTCGTAAATTCTGGAAAGAGATAGGCAAAATTATTCCATCAAAGGCATCGCATTCCCCTATTTCATTGGTTGATGATGATACTATCGCAAGAGTACCCCCAGAGGCCACAGCTGACTATATCAACTCTTTCTTTACAAAAGTCGGTCCGAAACTATCGTCGAAGCACACCAAACCCTGGATAAATTATATTGGAGATATAAATATGGACCAGAGGATTGATCATATTGTTTTCCAGAATGAGGAACTTGTAAAAGCCATAAAGGAGATTGATATTTGGAAAAGTTCTAATATTGAAGGGCTGTCCTCTACCTTTTTAAAGGGTGCCTTTTTGGTCCTAACTGTTCAATTGCTCTTTATGTTTAACTTATCGTTAACAACAGGCATATTTCCGGAAGCTTGGAAAACTGCCATGGTCACCCCACTTAAGAAAGCGGGAATCTCGACATCTGTAAGAAACTTACGCCCTATTTCATTGTTACCATTGACTGGGAAGTTAATTGAACGTTTAGTACACAACCATGTAATAAACTTTTGTGATGAGTATCAGATCATAGACCCTGTCCAAGGCGGCTTTAGAAAACATCATTCCACTTTACATACATGTACCCTGTTAACTGAAGATCTTCTCCAAGGGATTAATAAGAAAAATGTTTCAATGGTTTGTTTTTTAGATTTATCTAAAGCGTTTGATACGGTCAACCACTCGATCTTATTGGATAAACTTTATTTGCTGGGTATCAGAGGTGTTTTACACAAATGGATTTCTAGCTACCTTAATAACCGCTATCAATCGACTTATGCTAATGATGTAATTTCAAATCGTCAGAAAATAGTTTGTGGTGTCCCTCAGGGATCCATTATAGGCCCTTTATTTTTTCTTCTTTGTATAAATGACTTAGCTAAAATTGTTCATGCGGCCAAAGCTTTATTATATGCTGATGACACTGCTATATATTTAACGGGTAATAATGTTAACGATCTATACCCCAAAATGCAAACCGAATTAAACAGCATAGCGAATTGGTGTGAAGAAAACAAATTATTTATTAATGTTAAAATAACTAAGTACATGTTGTTTGGATCAACCCACAAGATAGCTAACACTAGATATGAACCGCTGTATATGAATGACCAATCTATAGATCATGTTTTCCATTTTAAATACCTTGGTTTCATGTTAGATCAATACTTGAATTTTAATAAGCATGTTGAATTTACCCTAGGAAAAGTTTCGGGTAAATTGTATATATTGAGAAAAATAAGGAAATACCTTGATGTCAAGACAGCTTTATTATTATACAAAACCATGATACTTCCCTACTATGATTATGGGGATATATTAACTCATGCTTGCCGTCAAGACTTGAAGGATCAACTTCAGGTGAAACAAAATAATGGTTTGAGAGTTTGTTTAAATCAAGACCGAACGTCAAATGTAATGGAACTTCATAGGGACGCCAAGACTCCATTCCTAAAGGACAGGGTGGAAATGCATCTTATGAATTTTATGTTTAAGCAAAAAGGAAACCGCAAAATTATCAAAATACCCTCAAGGGAAACTAGACAATCAGACAATGTAGTATTCACTCAAATTAGACCATACTGTGAACGTTATAAAACGGGTGTATTTTATAGGGGTGCGCAGTCTTAGAATTCCTACGATAGGCAAGCAAAAAAGACAACAGACTTCAAGAAATTCAAATGGTATCTTAAACATAAGACCTTGGACAGACTATGGCTAAATCAGTAATGTACTTTATCAGTTGCTACCAGTACTATGATTACCAATCTTGTACAATGTTCAGAGTAGGTGGTTCACCAAATGGCGAAATTGATTTGTACTGCTCTGGGGTTACCGTTTTCCCTCATAGGTCAGTCCCCCAAAATGCTCGAGTTCAGCAGTATTATCGAAACAATCATCTATTTTTTTCTATCTCCAAACTCCCTGGTATTTTTCTTTAAGATTCAATGAGTATAATGTCTTACTGCGTTCAGATTGTATTACGATATATGTTTGTCAAAGGTGGTTCATTCGATATGAAAGTCCGGACACAGTCCACACATTATCATCAAGTTTACTCTAATTATGGTGTTGTCATCGCTACGAAGTTATCTGTTTTCTATCCACAATATTATTTATTCATGACTGAGTAAGTATTAGATCTCAGTTTATACATCTTTTGTCACCTTGGATGATTTGTAATTACTGGCTGAGTTGAGCCAGATACTATTTTACAACATTGTGACTGCCTCTGCAAGCAGACCAGCTATGTATAGTTGTGCGGAACGGCAGTATAAAAATAGAATATAAAAAAAAACAAAAAAAAACAACCAGGACGCATACCTATTCAAGGATTATTCGAATAGGTTCGGACATTGATATTAAATGGAACTATGTTGGTATCGCCATGATAGAAGCAATTGAGACTGCATAGAATCCCAGGTTCTGTGACAATGGCACTTAAGGGTGTAGGCAGGCAGATCACTGCTAGTTTGTGGAGTTGTATTATGGAATAGTGCATTGTGGAGCGCCATGTTGTTACCGTGCTGTATGCTGTACGGCGGGGTATCACGTTGTGGCTTAAAATAACAGGTCTTACAGTGATGTAGTGTTAGGGTGTGGGCAGACAACACTTTGTGAGTCAGTGTTGTGTTTGGGCATTTTGTAATATGGGAAGATTTGTACAATATTGTATATCGGAAAATATACCCAAAAAAGACCACAAAGAGTGGCTGCTGCAGTCGCACCTATGAGGAAACAAGGTGCCGCACACTGACAACAGACACACACAACATCACAGGGATATACTACAGAACCAAAGCCTTACGTCCAATATTACCACCTTTGTTTTCGGGGACAACCAGCCGGGGCTAGGCATTGGCATCGGCAGAATGCCGCATCTGTTGCTACTTTTAATTTCACACGGCCGCCGAACCCCGAGCCCCGGTAAAGGGAGTGGCACGGGCTGGGGCGCGCCAGCCGCCGCCAGCAGGGCCAGGGGTTAGGCCGAGCTTCATAAACCCCAGCCCCCCTCTGCCCCATTCCCTTTGGCACTCTATCATAACAGCCATTCCAGAAGAGGGAAAATATAAATAAACGGCTGCCTTCAGGAAGGTTAGCCCATGTATCACGAGGTCAGTATAAACCCACATGGCGTTTCGGCAGGGTTTACCACGATCGTTGTGCCATGTACGCGAGTCATCGATTTGTTACATGTAGTGGAGCTGAGACACTAGAATAAACAGAGCTGGGTGGGAAGGAGGGTAACCAACCCACCCCTTCACTGCAACGCAGGCGTGGTAAAGATAACACGCAATAGCTTCCATGTTTGACTGATCAAACGGTGGTAAACCAACAAGGGGGTGATCAGCATACATAGGTACACACCACAAGCTGATTGACTGGTTACTGCAGTCTGGGCTGGTTCATGATGGCACATGGTTTAGCCAACACCACAGTTGGTGGTGGTCAATACACAACATGTACTCGACCAAACACAAGGTATGACATATAGACCTATTGCGGGGCCACTATTGAGCTATACGTACACACCTATGTATACATATATATCCCATATACTTTATGATTTATCCTATGATATATGTGTTATGCCAGTTTATCCTATATATTCCACATGAAGGAATATTCTTCGCAGAGGTATACTTTTATATCAGTAATGATTTATGGCCTTTCACATTTTATGATGGAAAACGTGGAGAGGACACCCTAAATAAACATGAAAGCCAGCTATAGATAATATCCAGTACCTATATATTCCATGATACAATGAACCTAAGAACATATCATCATTATCCTTAGAAATGGTGTGGCGGCCAAAGAGGTGTCTACATCGTCATTGATTTGGTATGGATACTACACTTTTCGTTTTTCTTAGAGTATTAACCGCAGTCTAGTCGCTGTAAAGAAACCCATCCGGGTTAGTGGAAACAAACTTGTGTTTGCCATGATTGCCAGACGCTTGTGTAACAAGAGATACTGATGTTCGTTTTACCATACAAAGAAAGGCTGGGCGTGGCAGAACATGTTCCGGCTGACAAGCTTTGTCTCGCCATCTGTTTATTTCCTATAAACTTGTCTCTTCTGGTGTTTGGCCCTATCTATCAATGTACATATATACATATTTACCCTATACTGGAAATCCCTCTGTATGGCCAAAGTAGTGTGCAATATTAATGGAAATTATTTCATTTCTACTTCTATAGTAGGAAAACATTTTGAAACAGTAAGGTGAACTATCTATAGCTAAACATATTAGTTCTTTTGAATTCATCAGGATGATAATATGATGTGAATTTAACAAAATTTGATAGCTTCGAGAGATGTATTACATTCAGTTCCATATATAAAGGATGAAGCACTGCTGGTACGGGGGAGAGTATAGCTTAGGTAACGGCTAGAGCTACCTTGGATCACTATGTTGAGGAGGTGCTTAGGGCACTGCAGGGGGGGGGGGGGATCGGTGCTATATACTAAAGGGCCTCGAGGTTATGAATCGCGCGGGTGTTTCATCTTCTTGCTTCCTGAAATACCTTGAAGCACTATAGAAATACCTGATGGATTGTGGTGATAATTTTCTGTGAGATGATAGATGACTGAAATACCTGGAGATATTTTAAGAGGTCAACATGGACTGCGGCTTTCTGGGAATGACTAGGTTGAGTGCATTGGGGGAGAGAGAGAGAGAGAGAGAGAGAGAGAGAGAGAGAGAGAGAGAGAGAGAGAGAGAGAGAGAGAGAGAGAGAGAGAGAGAGAGAGAGAGAGAGAGAGAATGGCAGACAAACAAACAGACAGACAGAAGAGTAACAGACAGACATTTGTTAAGACATCTTGCTGAAAATAATTTAGTCAATATGGGGCATGTAAAAGGGTCTGTATTGTAAAAAGGGAATAACATATTATACCACTCGTAGGATTTCGGATTGTGGGCATGGACATCGAAACGAGATAAGGAGGTCACTTTTAAGACTATCAGACTAGGTAAGTAACACGCAATTTACATATCATTTTACACATGTGCTACACCAATAGATCATTCCTAGAAACGAGCCTCAAGTTTCGAGATTTACCTGTATGTTTATATCGACTTTTCATGTTCAGAGGTATATCGATCACAAAAACGAAATGTGAGTTAAATCTATAAAAGAGAGCAATCATGTTTGCTAAAACACTACATTTATTTCCCAGAATAACTGATCCTCAGATTTCCGTTGGTGTATAGGTTACTAGATCAGAGAGCACTTACAGGCAGTGAAATCCCATCTGGCTCTGTGACTTTTTATTCGGCTAATGTATTCCACCGCTTCGCTCACGTCAGGTAAAAGCAATCATCCACAGAATCTAGACCACCCTCGAGAGGTAATCAATAAAATTAGATTACTCAAAGTTGCTGAAAATAATCGGAGAAGATAGAATCACATTATGTAAATGGGGCTAAATCAAATGGCCGGAAAACGTCCAAAGAAATATCAAATTGAATGACTCCGGACTATAGTTTCTAATTTCACGAGTCAAGTATCTCACGGGTCGTCGCCAAGAAATCAAGGCTGGGACGATTGTGTCGCTGGTTGCACGAACATTACACTGCACCCTGTGAGCCTTGATAAAACCCCAATTCCTAGCCTTTTCATCATCTGCAGATGTCGTCTAATTGCCCGGCCGTCAAATCAGATCATGGCCAAAGCGAATCATGCTTCCCCCAAGGCCACCATCTTTTGGTAATGCGAATGAAATCTAACTTCTCGTACACGGCATAAACTGCGCTGGAAGACGAGGATCTCAGGGGAATGGCAGATCAGATAAGTAATTGATATAGTTAGGTAGACACCAAAAGAGGCTCTCACCGGATTGCCCCGCTGAGCAAGTGCAAAATGGAGATATATGATATTCAATGAGAGAACAACCCTTGCGAAGTGGCATGCAATAACCACAGACAGAAGTGATGACTTGCGAAATAAACCCATGGAATAGTATATATATATGCCCAACTAGTACTCTCTAAATACGTGACAATGGAAATTCATTAACCAGTCGCCGAAGGCTGTTATTGCCGTGTGTCCTGGCACTAACGAAATCATAGTGTGTGATAACATCGTCTACAGCATACGTCTAAGGAGAGCGAAAGATAAAAACAACTCTCTGTCTTTATGGGCTTACACAATGCTCACTTTAGTCTTTGTAGTGTGGAGCTTTAGTTTTCCATCGCATGCAGGTGGTAGAACAATCATCAAAGAAAACACCCTATTATGTCGATACTTTATCAAGTGGGTGTTTTCCACTCAAAGCATAAAAAAATCCTTAATCCGAGAGAAACTGCGCACTCACAAGCTTTGTTGTACACAAATTGTTTTTATCGTTTGACATATAGGTTGGGTTCACTGACACTAACGCCCCATGTCCCTGCATTGTGGTACCATTGGGTGGGGTGATTTGTTGACTGGTACTATTGGTTAATTAAAAACGGTAGACTGGCAGGTGTTGTCATTAAGGGAGCTTTATGACATTGGCCGCCTTCCTTAAGGATTGACCTGCTCGGGCCGGCCCCGGGGTAGGGCCAATACTACAGTGATACATCATCCTGCGCCAGCATAATCGGTGTATAAAAGGTTGCACATCCATAAGATATCCATAATTCATCATGTCCGGGTAATCTAATTACACACAGATTTATGTATATGTCATTGAGTATGAGGGTTTGGCGAGGACAGGGTCCGTATCATTATCATTTGCCACTCTATGGACATGCTGCCCCATAGCAAGTGAGCAATAAGTGTGGAAATTGTGACGCTATATGAGTCTTATTCATCAAATTGTCCTATCGTTATGAGACGCATATCCTTTATGGTACCTAAACGAAATATCTAATTGAGGTATCAGTCTTTGACAATCAAATCTGTCAACCGATTCGCTTGATATGCTCCTCTTGAATAATGATAAACGGAATTGTTATTGTCAGTATCGTTAATGTTCTCTGTTAAGGTTGATGCGAAATTTAATTTCTTAATTGCATTCTATACTTTTATGGTGTATGTAGAGATTGGTGCCGTGAATTTGATGTAATGAATTGTTCTTGTATGGCTATGTTAATTTTAGTTATAATATTACATAAGTAATTCAACGGTTTAGTAGCGCTGACAACATAGTGATAATGCTATCTGAATCTAAAACTGTTCCTTTAGAAATATATATATATGAAACATTTAATGATATTAGTTTTATTATACAAATTAGAGTGAAACTGTGTGAGAAGCGTATCACTGAGGTTTCTGAAAAAATATGGCCGGTGAGTAGTACAGTGAAATTGGGAACGTACGACGGTCTCTTTTCGAGTAGGGCATCAAGTTTCTCCGAAGCGGCTAATAAGTAGTATATTAAAATCGGGAATTAGAGAAGGCACCCCTAATATCATTTAGTTATAGTTGTCATGTGGCTTTATACATATCATGTCATAATCGACCCACTCCTGAGGCCGAAAATAATATCACACAGAGGCAAAAGGCGTAAAGCTAGTAAATTCCATTTAGAAATACTCCCCTTCCTTAATTCAGCTCCTTAAATACCACAAACGAATGAAATAAATGTATGGTAAAGAAAAAGAAGACAATGTCACAAAATCACGGAAGTTACTGATATTGTAAAAGGGAAAATGAAATAAAGGAATTCCGAGAAAAAAAACCCCAAAACTCTGGGAATCAGTTGCTGATAGGCGATATTGACTTGAAGGTCCATAGTAATATTGGAAATTGAAGAAAGCCTTAATGTGACATTAAACTGAAGCCCAGTGTTGCTAATAATGCTGATATCAAATATGTTACCGTTTTATGATTTTCTTTGTAGTAATGATATTTGAAGAAGATCATAGTTCGTTGGTATTTTACGACATAGATATCCATTATGGATGTTTCCTGGTAGGGTTTGTTGTCGTTATAGTTTCCGATAGATGTTAATGCTGGCATTAATGCAGAGAAATGTTAACATTCCATTAAGGGTTACCTTAGATCATGTCTTTATCGCCAACAAATGGGCATCAGAATGTCTCCGAAGGATCAATCTTAAGGGTCTCGGGGTCGCCTTATCAAAGTGCGAGTGTCAATAAAATCGGTATTCCTTCATTAAATGTGTAAAATGAACCATATTTAAAGCAATATTGGTAACGACTATGGCCTTTTAGCACATGGGTTATAATAATACAAAGTGTAATAACAATGCAAGAGGATATACACAATTGTATACTGAACCCTATGCAGTACACTATTATACTGAACACCTTGAAACATCAGCAGTGTCTGAGCTTTCACGTAGACATGTCATCCATGCCAATATATGGTGAGTTTTTTTAAAATTGTGGGTATACATGTATAATGAATATAGAACGACCTACCATGCTTGTACATGCTACACAACTCGATGGGAATTGATGTTATTTCGTTTTGTAGCATTACAGCATGGTCAGGTCATTCTATGTAAGTATATGTAGATTTTATAAAAACCTTTCTCATTCTCTCTCTGTGTGGAGAAGTAGAGAAATAAAAATTCGCCCTATACTTGGGGCATTGGGCCTCTTTTTTGTATATATGTACTTATAATTCATCCCATATATACTAGTTACAAAACAAAACTACTTGAACAGAATGACCAATGAACTTAGTCGATCAGGACTGTTTAAACCAGCCAGAACTATAGCGACACAGACCGAACTGAATGTTTATTGAATTCTAGTAAACTAGTTGAAAATATGGTACTGACTATCAAAGAATTGTTACCAACATCCAAAGCTCTCGAGATCCAACATCTTTGTATTTACCATCTGACACTTTACTCTATGTTGATGTTCTCTAATATTTGCTGGAGGAACAAAAGTGACTAAAAGTCGATGACGCTACCTTGAAGTTAAAGAGTCATCAATTTCTACCGCCTCACTCAGAGGTGATAAAGAAAACCAATTTTTGTGGGATATTTACAGAAGCTTCTTCATTACTCCCTTTAGGATATTTGTCATTCACCTGTAATACAACACCCTGAGATTTAAATAGCGGCGCCCAGTTTTCATGGTTCTCGAAAATCAGATGAGGTCCCTGGAACAATAAATAGTCTCGATGTAATTAATACTCATAATGGGATTTCTGATTAAACATCTGGTAAATCCTCATAGGGGATATGACAAGTGATGACACATTTCTAGGAGGGAGCTTACGCCTGACAACCTTGCACTTGGTAATATGTAATATGTATTAACCATTTATGAATGTTTTACTTTTCATTTTTCTCTATTATTCCTACAATAGCACTACTGAAGCAAGCCCGAGACATCTCAGCCTTTTACAACATTTCCCTGAATTTGATTCAATTTCTTATTGTCTCCTTCCCGTTTTCTTTAGGGTATTTTAGTAATGACTAACACAGAAGCACGGGTATGGACATAAAATTTATTAAGTACAAGTTAAAGTACGAGGACATCTCAGCCTTTCACAACATTTCCCTGAATTTGATTCAATTTCTTATTGGTCCCCTTCCCGTTTGCTTTAGGGTATTTTGTTTTAGTAATGTTTAGGCCCTGCAGTGTTCATGTCTGTGCACGCACTGGGGTCCATCTATCCAACTCCAATGGAGCGCGTATTCATACACAATAGGCCTAAAGCCAAATGCACCCGGTATAATGAGTGTGCCTGCGCGTAGCCAAGTATTCCGTGTAGTGATCCTCCTCTGATGTCGATAAACAGCCTTTTACTCAGCTCTACTGAAACAATAGCATCTGTCCCCAAGCATGATGGGCCGATCCCTAGCGTAACCAAGCATCATCACCTACGGAACCCTCCAGGCTGGATGGCTATGCAAATACAGCCAGAAGCTGTAGTTGCTATATTGCCACAGCATCTGTCACACTCAAATGATTATGGGAAAATTCAGTCACATGTCAGACATTTTCCGCACATACATGCTCTCTTACTCCATGAAACCTATACAACGTGAAAACATAAATGAATAATTATACCAGTTATCATAGTATTACACTCATCATGATGTTGAATATCATAAAATGGTGAGGAGAAAATCCCAATAATCATGTCAAAACTTGTCGAGAGACGCAACATTTAAAGCTCGAGTAAAGGAATGGTGTTAATCTCTCTCACCTTCTCCACCTTTACGACTAGAGGTTGAAAGAATAGTGCGTACGTATATAAATGCCGCTACGCTTATGCATACCTTAGTCATCGTTTGTATCCAATCACTGCGACGAAAAACAATAAATCCTAGACAAGCGAACAAGTACACCAGAACATAGTTGTAGGTTGCTGTATCCTGAACAAAAGCATCAAGCCCAAGGTGCTATTATACTTTCAGTATGGTTCTGACAGATTGGCTTCGTATACACAGCTCCCATGAGTCAGCGATGTTGCTATCGTTGCTAAGATTAGCGAACTCCTGTCGTGCGACACGAGATGGTGCAATCATCTATTCATTTAGTCGACGGCCATTTTGAGAACGTAGAACATTAATCGGGAATTATTCATGGTTCCAGCCTCATCCTCCCCATCCTCAAAGTCGACGACAGGCGCAAAGGATTTCTTATAGGGTGGAGCAGGGTATGGGAAAATCAAGTCTCATTTTAAAGTACTGTAAATGAATGTGGATCCTTCAGTCTAATTGCTGTGTTGCTGAAAGGAATCGCAATGTAATGAATTAGATAAGACGATGGCTCCAAGCCAGCTGTTTGGATGTAACTGCATTAAGTATTGCCTACGCCTTTTGAGACATTATAATCGCTTTGCATGGATTGTGATAGTGAGGCAGCTGTTCTTACAAAGGGGTATCTTCACTTTCATTAGTGGGGAAAGTAGAAGGCACTATAAGTCATCCAACACCCCCACATTCACTATTCTACCACTCCGTATAACACTTTATGTGAAATCGCGTATCAAACTCTCGAGCAATCACCAAATGGGCCAGGCATATATGGCGATTGGTTTTAATCAATTAAGGTAGATGTACTTAAGACTTGGCGGCACAAGTCGGTAATTATTCTGGCATTTCATCGGGAACGCCTGTAGAGGGTGTTAGGACGGTGGAATGTACGCCATGCATTGAATCGATTTCCTTTAAAATACAAAGGCACGGTGTAGGACATCGGGTCGGGCTATGTGGTAAGTAGAAGTACTCTACGGTCCACTATGTCGATATGATGAAAATAATATTTCATGCAGCGGCGTGCCTTAATATGGCTTGGCATGGTATGACATGGTGTAGTGTGGCGTGGTATGGTATGGTATCACATCATGTGGCCTGGTGCAGGGTGGTGTGGCGCTTGTGTCGCTTACACCATGTGTGCATGGGGGTTTGGGATAGGGGTTGTAAGAATGAGAGGGTGGGGGAGATGAGGAGGCAGGGCCTGCTGGTCGTATGGTGTAATAAACAAACCAGCTTCGTTTACTTAATTCACAAAGATGATGCAGGGCCCACCAGCTACTCCCACTCGCCCAGTCGCTGGTACCTGGTGATAAATAGGCCAACCGCATGGAGTATGGATCATACACACCGGGCACCAGCATTGTGCCCACAAGGGGGCGCTGGTCGGCTGGTGGTTGTGGTGGTTGTGGTGGTGGCAGCACGGTGGTGGGGGGTGGACCTCTCAGACGCGGGTCAAGAGGCGGCAGGGCGGACGGCGAGCGTTTTTAATTAGGGCGGCGACCACACGCCCGGAAGTGGTCCAGTCCTAATACTCCCCGGCCGCGGGGCCTCGTGGTGCTGCCTCGGCGTCCGGTGGCTCGCCGCCGGCCGTTTATGACAAGGACGAATTGGCCACGGCCTGTGGACCCCCTCCCTCCCGGCCGTCCACCCTGCCCCCCCCCGTACCCTTGCCGCCACCACGGCCGCCTTCCTCCTGCTGCTAGGCGGGTCTGCGGGCGGGCCGCTGCCGGAGCCCAGCCTTAGCGTTTGTTAACAGCCACATCGATCCCGCGACCATTGTCATGTGCCGGATGGACGGAAGCCGTGAATAAAATATGACCCCGACTCTCCGCCTGACAGAAGAGATGATCGAGGAAACGCTCTCCCCTCTCGTCCCGCCTCCCGTCTTAACCCCCCTCTCTCCCAAACTTGCTACCCCCACCACCACCCCCTTGAAGCAGCTCGTAATTTTTCTGGCCAGGCTGTTATAAACGCTTATATTAGCGGCGCCGCTAAAAGTGAAATCTCATACGGTTATAAGGAAATGGACTGATAAATCGCGTGTTAAGTGGGGGCCAGCGGCGCGCGCTTGATTTACTTATGCGGCTCGCGCTGACGGCAGGAAGTATTCCCTATTGACAGTCGCCGATAAAGGGGGAGATGTATTCGGCGTGAGATGAAGCTTAAACGTCGTGTTGGCCCCCAGGGCTCGGTGATATCTCCACATTATTGGCTCTCCCCCGCACTCTCTATAGCAAGTACAGGAGAGCCCGCCCATCGCGGGGATTGGAATTAGTACACTTCACGGTGAGAGGGCTTTTGGTTCTTAAAGGTAGCCTTGACTGGTGAATGTCGGCTCGGCACATCCGGACTTGTATCTAATGAGTGAGTCAATTACCGTGGCACCGACTACAAATGACGTTCTTCTATCTCCTACCTGGGCTTTGAATACTGTAGTCGGTGCGGTTAGATCCCCCACTTCACCGCCCAAGCTTCTCGTTCTCTCTGCCTGCATTCCTGCTACTACCCCCCCCCTCCCACTCCCAATTGAGTCGCGTCGTGGAGAGGATGCTCTATTGGCGCAGGGCAAGTGGGGAGAGGCAAAAGAAAGCAATCTGCTTAGTCAACATCATTGGCCGCGAGTTTCGCCGCAATGACAAATTCGTGTTAGCCACCGCGTCCCCTACCAAGCTGCAGATTGTGGGGGATTAGTCAAAGAAAGGACAAACACTCGATCCAAGAGGGGCTTTCATTGTTGGGGTGGGTAGGGGCTGCCGAGTGGGTGGTTTGGGCAATAGAGGTGTGCGAGAGGAGGAGAGGGTGGGGTGAGTGAGGGAATAGGGGACTAGGAGCCACCATCACGGGGACTTGGAATGGAAAACAGCGGGTGATTTGGAGATCCTCGGTATTGGTGACAGGATCTGGGATTATCCCTGTCTCTTAATGGCCGGAGGAGGTTGGAGAAGGAATGAGGAGGGGGCCATTGTTTTGTGTGGGTTCTTGTTGGGGAGAGCGGATGTAGGTGAATGTAGGCACAGGGATGATGGGGGGCGGATGTGCATGGCCAATATGGGAGAATTGATTTGGGAATTGAATATGGACATTGTATATACTTTACATTCATACTGGTACATCCATGGGACAATTGGTTTCCGTTCAATTTTACTTTTAACCATCAAACCACATTCTACTATCCGATCGTCCGATTCTACCCTCCCTCTTGGTCTAAGATAATCCTACTCTAGCTGTCTGAATTGCCATTTCTTCTATAAACCAAATATGGCAAATATCTATTCACCAACAGGCGAACCTATAAACCAATCCTGAATCTCAAGCTGCCACCCAGATTGCTCGACCTACACCCTCCTTCCCACCCATCTACCAATTAATCACCCACCCACCCACCCAACCACAGATCCACGTGCTCATCCTCCCACCCACGACGACAAGATCAGTCAGGCGTCATTGGTGACGTGCTGTTAAATCCGCTCGGGGCAAGAGCCACGCTTCCACCATTATAGCCGCTGCCACCACCAATGCCACCTGAATAGGATCAATTGCCCGAAAGATCGTCAAATGCCTCCCTCCCTCCTGAAAGCCTGGCCACCACAACCTTAATGGGCAATCAGAAGAAATCATAATCGTCGGCCTCACTTGGCTCCTCAGGCTCGATAGATCAATGGGCTTGTGTCTTCTTTCCCAGGCCCAAGTGCTAATTAGATATTATCTCCCTCCTGAGCAGATTCTCTTTTTCAGAATTGCCGTGGTCATGCCGTCCGAGAATGAGAAGGAACAAGAAAGAGAGAATGGGCATTAGAGAAGCCGACATGAGGAAATGTGGGAAAGGTGAAGGATGGAAGTGAAAAGATAAAGGAATTGGGAGCTGTGATGAGGGAAGGGAAAATGTAGCTAGATAGCGAAAATAGTTAGGGAGGGTGTGATTGCTAGGATGAAATCGTGAGAAAATGAGTAAAAAGGAGAACATTGATTACCTTCTTGACAAGACTGCAAGAGGACAAACAGGCTACATCAGGAGGGAGAGACAGAGAAATTGAATAAAGAATAGAGGAAGGAGGACAGGAAAATTAGGAAATTCCAGGTTGATACTAACTTATTAAACGAGAAATATAGATGAATGGTGGAACTCGAGGAGATGGATGGGACAGCTAGAGTAGCAAAGGTAGATGGTAGAAAGAATCTGGAGAACGAGGCCAAGAGGAATGAGGAGGGAGTAAATAGAAAATGGAAGGGAAAAGAATGTGAAAGTGTGTCTCAGCTCATGTCGGGATACTACTGCGGGAGGGGTTGACGGTTTTGCTGGGTGGGGGAGTATGGAGAAGCAGGGGAGGGGAAAGGGGTCTGATCTAGACACCCAGAATTAGCATCTTCGCTATCATCGTCAGAGGAGGAGAAGAAAACGAGAGATCAGTAGGCAAACAACACTCACAGTGAGATGTTATTCTGCCTTCCCTCTGCTATTTAAACCATGTTGACATTTTCGAAGGGATTCGATCTCCCTACAAAGGTTACGAGTCCTTGTTGTGACGTGAGACCCCGCCCTCCCGCCCTCCCACCCAATTCCCTTTCCCTACCTCTTCCCTCCTGCCGCCTCTCGTCCCGTCTTTCCATAGTCACGAATCACCTCTATGGAAACCTTAAAGATCCCCCCGACGCTACCACGGCGCCTCTGTCTCGCCACCAACATTTTTTATTTGAAAGTTTGAGCACGGGCTTAGATGCCTGGGTGATATTCCAGTGGCGGTTACGCACGGTGACACAGTTATCCGTGGCATCGAAATGGCATTTCTATCGGTAATATGAGGCGCCGCCTTTCCAAGCTGCAGTCAATGGTAAGAAGTAGGTGTTTTCTATTCGACTTGCCGCGGACAATATCGGCCCATTGCCGAAGCCTAAGCGCCACAGTTAGGTCGTGGCGGCAGCCTTCTCTTTGGCGTTAGCTTTTCGCAAGCGGGAATTTGAAAGGGAGAAAAAAAGAGTTAAATGATATTCAATCGCTGGAGCATCCCATTTTCAATTACAGGCCGCCGATGGTAGGAGATGGCGGAAGGGGTGTGGAGGGTACAATGGTACATTATCGGGCGTGACGCGGTAATATCCGGGGCGACAGCAGCTTATGACATCTCCCTGCAAAGCCAACCTGGAAACGGGCCATTGTGGCTGTTCCTGTTTCTAATTATCCTCCACTGAGCTGCTACTCTAGTTGCGCTACGAAGAGTTTCCCTCTGCTATGGTAAGCTATCGCGAGCAGGTTTCCTACGCTATGGCTGCTCGCGAGCTGTTCACACGCTATATTAATAGGGTACTCCTGACGCTATACGAGGATACACACTTGCCTTGATGGAGAGGCTGCTACTATGGTCAGCTGCTGTCCTGAGTCGGTTTTGATTCGTACAATTCAGTTTTAAAAGCCTCACCTATTTTAAACAGTGTTACTAGGTTGGCAGAATATTAGATTATTTTGACTCTGTCGTTGGCAAAGGAGATGTAAATTGTTTTAAGAAGGTATTGATAAGTTTTAGGCATCGGCTTCATATTTTACAAGCATCCTCAGCTAGGCAACATCTTATAACGCTGCATAAGTCTGACTTTGCTAGAATATTATAACCCAGATATCAATTCTTTTCTGAAATTCAAGTATTTCCCAAACAATTTTGGAGTCTGTAGTGTAACATTCAACCAATATGGCAAAAAGACACGAAGTCGACCTAATTTGATATTGTCAGTAGGTCATCCAAGCTGAGTAGCTCTCCAAAATGCCGAACCACTCGGCCGAGGCCACACGGGTATTTGGTGCACTCGACAGGCTTCATCTGCAACATCGCAACTACTTGTAGCTTGCTTGCAAGGCGGATATTTCCTTCTACTCGCCCCGTCGGCTTCGTTTTCATAAGCCATTAAGTACGGGAACGAGCCGATGAAAGTTTCACAAGATTATCCTGACAGCGGTAGGCGGGAGCAGTGGGTGTGGCGTGCGTGTGTTGGGGTAGGGGATTATGTTGCAGCGGGAGTAGGACGGGGGCAATAGAGAAACCTGCAACAAATGTAATGCAGTCGGTAGGAGCGCGCGTGTGATTGACCGTGATGCCAGGGGCGTACTTTCCACTTCCAGCCTCCCCGCGGCGTTTCTACGTCTGACAAAATGGTCCTCGCCAATAACAAGAGCTGCTTCCAGCCCAGCCAGGACCCTTCGCTCCCGGTGAGCTGCTCACAAGCCCGGGGACGGCCGAGCTGCTCATCGGCGCAGAGCTACTCCTGTCCCGGCCGGCATATACAGGCTTGTCGGCGTCCATCACAACCATGCCCGTCGTAGCCGCCTCGTCAGGCCCGCCTGTTTATTGACTAAATTGATCAAGCGCCATGGTCGCTGTTCCCGCCGGTCTGCGTCAGACCCCATTGTCCGATTACCTTTGTAGGCCATGGTAATCACATGTATCAGACAAGGCATGACACGCGCTGTCGATGATCTAAGATGGCATCGGTAGCGGGGGACCCTACCCCCACATCTACCCCTTCTTTCTCCTGCTCAGTTCATTTCTCCCGCCTCCTCCGGGCGAGGGGGAGGAGGCAAGGAGCGGTATCCCGGAGCGCGGTAAACTAGCCCTTGGGCTTGTTCTTCCTGGCCTCCTGCCCACACCAATCACCGACTCTCATGCGCAGTTGGTATTTCTCCATCATCAATCATAGCAGCGAATGCCAGCGTGGACACATGGTGTGTTTAAGTTTCCCAAGTAAGTCCAGGGAAAGGAGGAAGAGATACAAGAGACATAAGCAGGGAAAGAAAAAGGGGTACTAAGGGGAAGGGCATGAACGGGTGAGAAAAAGAAAGAAAACAGTGGGTGGTGGATGAGAATAGAGATAATATGGAATGAAAAGAGTTATCGGGGCTTCGAGTGAGGGACATGTAAAGTTAGGGCGCATGGAACATCATGGGGTTGGGTAAAACCTGAGAACTTGTCGGGGAGATGGTTTAGGTGAAGGAGGAAAAGCTAGCATAAGAGGTTAGAGGAGAAGCAAAGAAAGTAAGAGGCAGGTATAGAACTGGTATACTGGTAGACGTGACGGATGGAAATGGAACAAAGGAAAAGAGAGGGTTTGGGGAAGGACGGGACCAGGGGTACATACAGAAGGGTTGTACAAAACCATTCACACATGGATGTGGTGGGCGAAGGGTGATAACATATGCTCAGCTCCAAACCACCCTCACACCCCAACCTCTCCCCTTTTGCCACCGACCGCCGCGGCCCTATCGGTTTGACTTAAGCGTAACGAATGCGCGCCTGGTCCCCATGGTGGCCGCCAGGGGGCGACCATTGTTATAGCCCGATGAGATGCCGGGGCCAGGCTTTATGTATCCCAGGGGCCGCATGCGCACCCGTCCACGCGCGATTTATGTGACTGGGGTAGGGGAGGGCGTTAAGCTCTGGTGCCTATCGTCAGCGGCCGCGTGAAATTCAAAGGGTATGTGTGTGTCTGGCGGGGGTGATCAGAGCTGTTGTAATATAGTGACCTCCTCCACCCTCCTGCCGGCCACACCATCTATCCACATCCTGTTTGTTCACTTTATCCCTCGGTGTACGCCATTCCTTTTCCTTATTGCCGTTCCATGCACCTCTCTGCATTTCTCGCAGTCCCTGTCCCTCCATCTCGATCCCTGCCCCCCTACCCTGCGCTATTTTCTTATTTAAGGCTCTGTCATTTCATTACATTATCTCTAAACCCCATATCATTCGATTTGACTCTACTTATCTTCTCTATCAACTATTAACCTGTTGGGTATTCCGCTTCCCCTTTCTCTCCAAGTTTCCTTTTTCCTTCGTAATTGCGTTTCCCTCTAGTGCATTCTTTTACCCTTTAACTACAAACATTTTGTATGTCGCCTCTCTCTTTCTCCCCTTCACCTCCTTTCTCCTCCTTGATCACCACATGTAGGCACCTCTTTCTGTTTTCCTTCACAATATCGGTCACTCTTATAAATCTACTATTATATTCTTCATAAATCCATCTTCCATACGTATGCCCATCGTCACTGTATTCTCTCCTTTTCCATCTCTCTCTGCTTCTCTGTCACCGTCGTACTTTCTCGTTCTCTCTAAGAATCGGTCGCATCACCGAAGCCATTCCCCTGCTGTGCCGCTAAATGGCTGCCGTCTGCCTTAACTAGTCCTGTCTGTGCCAGAAACGACAATAACTGGCCGGCCTTGACGACCCGACCGAGAAAAAATAAATAATAAAACCCACGTGCCCACCCGCCGCCTTCTTTCTCTACTCCAGCATCTTCTCGTGCCACTCCTTCCTGCCCACTCCCAGTAACTCCCCTATTTGGCCCAGGTCCCGCCCTGCTCATTACAAGGAGGCTTGGAGCGAGGAAGAGCCGCATCTGATTTAAAGACAGTCAGAGTTTTCTGCACCGCTGCCAGCTCCCATGTCGTGTGGAGCTTTTGTTTAAGAAAGCACCAGGCGTGTAAACGGGATGCCCTTGCCTGCCTCTCCCCAGAGCTCTCCTACTGGCACAGAGAGACACGTGGAGGAGTGTCGAGAGAGAAAGAGAGAGAGAGAGAGAGCCATGGAGGAAAGACGGATGGCGGCCGGTGCGGACGGCAGGCACGGGCCAGGCGGCAGGGCAACCGTCCCCGACCAACGGATTCAATAGCTTTATTCAATTATATTTTCCCGAATTTGATCTCCGGGGAAGCTGCGGTGCCTAACGTCCGTGCGAACGGAGCAGCAAATAATCATTCCGGATCATTTTACCCCAGCACCGTGCACATTGATTTATCGTTATCGCCCCCCACCCACCTCCCCCCTCTTGTGGAGCAGGGGGTCCTGCGAGAGGGTTTGCCAACGAGCATCACCATCCGGCCAGCCCACTATAGCCTGACGCACCCCTGCACTCCCAATTTCTATCTTTTTCTTCTGTATTCTTTTCTGTCTATTTTTAAGGAGGCAAAAGTGCCCATATCAGAGGAAATACCGGCATTTCACATGGCGGGCATGCCTCGCCCTCCGGCAATAATGACCCGCTTCGTTCAAGGCTGACCGGAGCCCTCAGACCGGAAACACCAACAGATAATGATGAGCCGCTCTGAGAGGACCTGAGCTACTCACCAATAGCAGGTAGGTGCTGCACGTATGGAAGTACCCCCGATTTCAAGGTGCCCGTGGGACACGAAAAACATGAAGAACCCAAAGGTCCATTGTAATGTTGTTTGATATGTGAAATTATCCAAGAGTCCATGTTTGAAGGGCCCGAATGGAAGAACGGCTCAATAGCCGAATTCGGTGATTGTACACACAATATTCCCTAATCAAAATTTAAAAAAAAATCCCATGTAATGTATTTCTGCGATTAAAATTATTTATAACCCATGCTAAACCTATGGAGCTAAAAGCACGGCGCTTATGTCGAATTTCTAATAATTTACAAGAATTATTTCTAATAATTAGTAGAATGGTGAGTAATGAATACATCATAAGCATTATTCTTATCTGTGTGGCCGTATTCTCCTTGTTGTTGACACTAAGCAATAGTCCTAGCAATCGATCAGAGTTTTACTACGCATCAACTACGCAGAGAATACGGCCACTCAGATCGAAGTCAATATCTTTTTTTTAAAACATTTATTTCGACTCGGTTTCACTCAGTCCGGGGACTGGTTTCAATGTGTGCCGAGCTAATATTAAGCATTACAATTGTTTTTCTTTGCATCGTTGCGACATGTATATAAGAATAAACGTATTTACAATGAAAAATACAGTGTAGTCATTGTGTATGTACATGCTTGGTTGTCCAATCAATATAACAGATTAAAGATTGAAGTTGATCCCGTATTTTTGCTACAGAAACCTATTTGCAGACATGGAGTTCAGTGTGTATTGTATTACAGTGCATTGTCTAAGTGATATTTCCTTATAGGTAGATACTGACATATGCTGTCAACGATATTTTGTAAATCTTCCCTCGAATAATGACGTATTTAAACAAAGTAACATGGTTATGCTAGCAAATTACAAAATGATCTACACGGAATTTAAACATTCAATTTCATCTTAGAATTCGGTAATTTCACTTGTATTTCTTATTGTATGATGGACCTTTCTATGTATGTCAAACAACATAAATGTTTAGAAAGGATCTCGCGGATTTCTCCAAGTCAAGAAGAAATTCGACTATGACTGGACATCTATTTCTTCATTAATATATGCTAATTCATCATATAACAATGTCTCATTTTTCCTGAAGAGAATATCTTTTGTATTGAGACAACAATATCGGGTAGTTGTCAGATTTCCAATTGCTCATCTACGTCAAAATGTGGAAGAAATAGGCAACAGGAAAGACCAGTAATAAAAGCACAGGTAATGGCGATGCCTAGGTAACACCCAAGCTTACATTACTTACATTACCGAGGTTTCACTCGCCAGTAAGGATTCATGTCGGGAGAAAGGAGATATGAGAGGATACAGTTTAATTTAAAACCAACCCAGACCACATCACATGAAGCCTATCATGAGGGCTCACTAATGGACTCCATATCATAAGCTAGATACGATCTTAAAAACGGAATGCTTTTATGCTGTAGTCTGAAAACAGCTCGTTAAGCATACATCCAATTACCAGGAAAAGACATCAAGCATACATTAAATCATCATTAATATAGAGAACATCAATGAAGTGGCTCGGTTCAGAAGATTATCTCTGATATGATGAAATAGCATATAACATACGTATATTGGCTTGAACATGGAATTGGACTGAATTCAGATTATATAATGAGTTTAATGGTGAATCAGTACTGTATTGGTTTCCGACGCTTCAAACTTGCTTACGCTGTTAGGCGGGACGTAGATCTAGTATATAAAGAAACAAGCCTAATACCAGATGCACAGCTGCATTTTATATGGTCTTGGATGTTGTTATTTGTCAATTATAACTGCATTCCTAACATGCACGGCTCACTCTAATATCGCCCAGACCGATTGTATAACCATATTTAGAAACCGACAACCGGTCCACCGGTCCGCTCATCACCGAAGCTCCAGCTCCGGTGACCCCGACCTCCCTCTCTCGGTCCATTTCCGCACCTCTCATTTTAGGAAATTTTAGATAAATGTATGTTTATGGCGGGTATCCCTGTTTTAATGATTATTCTAAAATGGACGATGGTGTTGGAATGAGGGACAGCTTATCATATTGAATTATGGTAAATAAAAGGTGGACGGAGAGACAAGAGGTTGAGCCTGCTTGCCAATATATAGGGGACTTTTTGTATTTGGGACCAGAGATAATCCTTAAACTGGAGTCTTGACGTGACTGTTAAGTCGGGATGATTAAGAATTAAGGTTCAGCCTGGAGGTAAAGTGATAAGGGTCTGGTATGACGACTTTAGTAGATAGAGCAGGCTGTGTAGCCGGGTCACGTTTGCTGTATTCACAAGATTGGCAAAATAGGATAAAGAATCGCCTACATTTTTAGTTTTAAGTTGAGGGAGACTATAGCTTTGTTTATGGGTTCTTTTATTGTGACTGACTGCCCGACGGCTCTGTGAATATATTCAGGTCGGACACACTGACTTGGATCATCACAAACATCCGGGTGGAATAGATGCTGGAAATGCTCATTCAAGTCAGTCGGTGGAGCACTGTCAGCTCGACTGGGTATTTTGACTGCCTGGACAAGACGGCCGATCAGGCAGCTGGGCAGGGTCTGGACACCGGTTTGGACTAATCCAGCTAGACCACCGGCTAGAAGTGCAGGGTGGTTGAATCGGCTGCTTTGTGACCTCGATATCAAATAGCCTGCATGAACTAGGTTGTTGGGCTTGGTGACAGACTAGCTGAACATTCTAATAACCATATTCTATTTATATTGGTCACCAATTTGCTAAATATATGTATGCGTCTACTTCTGCATCTACTGGTAAGTGCAGTTGATGAATGTTCAATCATTTGGCTGACTATATCGGGATGATTACTACGCTCTTGACTAGTACAATAGCAAAACCAGTGATTACATTCATCCAACAAAAACTTTTCATCATACCATCATTTCATCACCTAAGTTAAATGCATCTTGTTTTGCTTGTTTTCTAGACGTGTATCTATGTTTCATGGAAGAACTGTTTTCAACAGAATGAAATAGATACTTCAATAAAAAAAATTGTTCGGTTTTTATGAATCTTTCAGCAATAAATGAATGGAATCCTTCATATACGAACAGAATGAACGAAACGGGACATAAGAAAGAATAGTTCACTTGACAATAGTAGTACATAACGATGAGTGCCAAGGAATAACCGATGAACATGTATATACTAAAAGGGGCGGCTTTAATAACTATGTGGTCTTGCAGGGCAGGTCGGCTGGCCATGTTAGCTACAGTGTATAGAAAGGTTAAACAGACTGATTATATGGCTGGCTATGCAGACCGGCTATTCGGATGGGCCGACTTCACCGTTGGTCAGTATGTTAAGCTAGAATGACAAAGAGCCTCCGTAATCGAGCAAGAGTACCGGGCAGAAATTCTATCCGTAGGACCCTCATGGGCTGGGGACACCACGCCCACACCTCAGCACACCGGCCCAGGGTCCAGCAGCCACACCAGTAGCGCCTCTCTCTCGGCACCAATTGGGCAATTATCGTCATTTCGCCTGGACATAATTTGTGGGCACGTCTGGTATAATGAGGATCATTGTGAGGATATCCATAGAAGCCATAGCAGCCATCTCCATCTGTGCCCGCAGTTACTTCCACGGCCCCCGATGTCCAAAGCGGTCAGCCCCGAGGGCCGCACCCCCGTCCCCGCCCTGCATTCCCGCACGCCCTAGCTGGCAGGCGATCAGTGAGGCGGGTGCAGAGTTCAGGGGCGAAGGAGGGGAGGTGACTTTGAAACCAAGGCACCCATTGACTGCTGGTCCGGAAAAGACCGTCATTGACTATGTTCATCCTTACCTCTTGCGCCCTGGCTTTTGTCGCCTGAACTAGCGTCGATTTACAATAGGGCAGAGATACCAACTTTATGCAACGAGGTCCAGGCCTCCGGGCCCTCCTCCTCCTACCAGCCTCCATGAACTCTCCCGGTCGGAAAGAGGGGATACGTGAAAGTGGAATAATCGCCGTTGAATTCTTTTTCTTGGTGCGAACAAATACCCTGCAGAGTTACGACCTCTCACCACCCCTTGCTACCTCTTCATCCTTCAGTTAATTCCTTTAGATTTTACCCACCCCGCTATTCTAACCACCTCCCCAGGCACACTTCATCGCACATGCTCTTTGCCTCCCTCCTTTCAATGTCCACTCATCACCTCCTACACCCTTATACACTTCCCTACCCTCTGTACAAGAAGTTACCCTATCCCTCGCCTACGTCCCAATACTGTCACTTCCATTGCTATTTCCTCATCCCTATATGTCCCTGCCTCATTACCGCGATTTGCTCCCTCCATCCATCACTTCTCCGGCCTCCTTCGCGACCTTTAGCCCGGTCTACTATCACCTGCCTTTTCCATATGCTCCTCCGCCCTATCTATAGAGATACAAGGCTAATATCCCCCGTCCTCCTCTCATCTTTCCTGCGCTCCCCTTACTGTTACCTATACTAGCTTTTGTTGCCATACTAAGCATATGTTATTTATATATATCCAGTGTGAAACTCATGTAAAGGAGCACATTTAACGAGAAATTACACCTCTGTAATATCTGATGGAACAAGCAAAATAAATAGGGAGAAGTTCGTTTTTAGATAAAAGAAAACAACAACTAATCCTCCTGCAGTAATGTCCCTTGTCTTCCACATCACCTACTTATATGGTTACCGAAACATCCAGTCACTATCTAAGCTGACCATCATGATCTATGGTGTCCATCTAAATGCTTAGGTATTGCATGCATTCCCCCCACACTCCTCAGATCTAAACAAAACCTGCCTTAATTATTGCCCTCTCAAATCATGCCCTGCTCTTACGGACCACACCCAAAATGTCCTTACCCTGCAGCAAAGAATCCCAACCCTTAGACCCAAAATATTAGATGTCACCAAAATCCACAAGTAATGGTTACTTAGTCCTCAATATTGCCCATCTTAGCCTACATATTATCGTAAAACTGGCCAAGATTAAAACGAATCAGGTTTTGATTTTATCCTACCCTATCTCCTCGATTTTGGAATATTACGTGATAACAATGCTGTATGCAACTAGTGGCATATAAAACTCCGTATGCCAGTCAGCGTGGCATACGGAAACCCAATGTTAAGCCTATGGGATTTTATATTAGGGGTAGGATAATATCTCTTATACCATGTCTCCCTATAATAGACCCCCGTTCTCTCAAGCACAGCCAGGCCCTACCCGGTCCGCCTCTGTACCTGCCGTATGTTTCCGGCTTAGAAGCTGTCTTATGATTGGCTTCCCCGCCTCTTTGTCTATGCCGGTGGCTCCACCTGGTGACACCGGTGTGGCTTATTACGCCGGCATTGATACGGGACACGGCCCCCTCTCCCTCTACACCATTATCAGTATTGTCTTTACACCCACATGTGCGCATGTCTCCATCATACACCCCACCCTTCTGCATTGCACCCGACCCATCCCCGACCCCCGTCTCTTTCTTCTTCACCCCGCCGAGGGAGGAGCCAAAGTCCTCCAGGGCTGCTTGTATCAAAGCGACACCGCTGACTAAGGCCACTCCATCAATCCAGTCTTAGCATCCAGTCAGCAGTGCTCAGTGTCATCAGGCTTTCTGTGGCCCTTGAAACTCCTGTTGTCTATAGTATCAAGGTCCATGGCTCGATTTCAGTCTTCGCATCAATGACCTTCCTACGTGGATGTATCAGCATAAAGCTTTAGTACAGTGGGATAATAAATAGGGTGCAGCCAATCGAGTGGTTATTATGGTATTGGTGACCCGATGGGCGTCTTTTTATTGGATATCTCTGGTTTCCTTTGCGAGAGTCAGCCTGTCGTATGGCAATAGGCGCCACTGTCACGTACTTCCGCTGACCTTATGAATAAAGTACAAGGTCGGGGCCGCATTTATTCAGCACCCTACCCCCGCGCTAGCTTTCCAGCCTTGTATATATATATATAATATGTGCTAACGTGTCCAGGAGACTTTGGCAGTATCACCTGTTCGTTTCTTCTACAAGCTCTGTATATCTCTCACCCCAAATATGCTCATGACACAAGTACTCTTCAGTCTATAAAAGTATAGAAATTTGTACATATCATGCATGTATGTAAATAATTCAACCACTTCACCTGTATTGATTTGTACCCCTAATGATACTTCTTTATTCTAATTCCCCAAAGTGTATCAAGAAATGAATAATGTATTGGCCCTATTTCATATGGGAGGGATTGGGAAAATAACCAATTTCCCTTATAGTGTACATGCCAAAAGCAATATCTGTATGAGCGAAGGTAAGGACAATATAGTTAGCGAAATCCATTGGGTTTAACTAAGGGGTAGGCATTTGTCCGTTTAAACTTAGGCTCTAACATAGGATGCAATCTACTTAATGGACAAATCCATCCAAGTAGCAATGGATTTTGGGCCGGCACAGATATGATTTCACTCCTGCAGCCATTTGTTCGTCGCTCGGTCTCTGCAGCCTCGTTGGTTCGTCATACATGATTTCTCGTTTCATTGTATAAGTATCTCATAATACAGTCACCGTCGCCAATGGACTGGAGAATTTCACATACAGGTCGTCCCAGAGGCCCCACTATCCCAAGTGCAATATGAAGACAAATATGGAACCAGGAAGCCAGGTATTGCCCGCGGCAAAGTGGAATGCTTCTGCATCTTTCTGTTCCATTGAAGGCCATCTCACAAGACGATTAATTAATTCCAAAGCTTCGTCGCCACTTTAATGTCCGATGGTGGAAGCAGAACGAGAGTAGAGGAGATAAGTGCATGGAAGGCCGTAAAGTCAGATGTTTTTGTCCGCTCTGAGCACATTGAGTCCTGCAGAAAATGACGAAGGCCGCACCCCTGCCCTCGGAAGAAATATGAATTCCATCGTTGAATGATTCATAGTGAAAGAGCGACCAGGGAGCACACAGCAATAAGGCCGCCTCCTGAACGCTTCACAATCATGCATCTAACATTTGCAGGGCAAATATTGCACTCCTCTGAGTGTATGAGTAAGGGGGAGAAGGCATCGTTGATTCCACAGCTACATCACCCCTCGAGATAACTTCAGAGCTGCTCGGAGGTGGAAACAATCGCAATAAAAATCAAGGGCCGACCTAATTATGTCTCGGTCCATCTGAGCTCTAATCATTTGCGCATTCCAGAGCGACGGTACTGTATGGCGCTACCAGGGGGGATCGCGTGAGCAAGGCGAGGACAAGGATCGGCCATATGATAAGTATGACGAGGGCCATGGAGGTCGGGACCACCTCACCCGTAAGAACGACATATGTCACTTCTTCCGCATGATCACATCGCCCTAAATCCACACGCAAGCAATCTCTAGGCTCCACCCGGCAAAATAATTGAATGGTTTCCATTCAGATCAGGTCGCTTTTGTCACCCAGACCACCAGTCACGCCAGCCAGCAGATATGGGTGCGCTGAACTGCTATAGAAATATCCTTGCTTTCATTTAGGGTGATTTTGTAGGGATGGCTGTTTCCACTATGTTTGGGATCAAGTAACTATTGGAAGGGCTAACACCGTTGGCGGGAACCTAGTAAAATTTCAATATATTCATTTACTATAACACTGTTAAATACTCCTTAGATTCTCATGTGACATGATGTCTCCCGCTTCATAGCAAGGCGACATTAATGAACCCTTGACGTTTCTAATATTCCAGACGAGAGAAATGGTTTTCAACACATATAATAGCTTTTCAGACTGTTATCGTTTGCCAAACAATATCGAATACACAATAAATTCAGTTGCCACCCAATTTATCTCTTGATTTGACATGGATTCGCGTGCAAAATATAAATGGTATTACCTTTTTCGCCAATCGACAAAATTGTCATATGCCTAGATATCAGTATAAAGAATTTTGCCTGATTATGATGTCCATAATCAGCTCCTTTTTCTGAGAACAATTTGAGGCTGTCTGTTAATTTGTGAACAGTGTTTTCTAGAGGAAAATATGGTGACCTACAATCTTAATGTCCTTTCCGAGTATCATCTAAAACAATATCAACATGTGTTTCTAAACCAAATGCATGGCTTAGTTACCAAGCTTGTATAATTCATTCAAGAATACCTTCATTCCTTTCATTCCTTGACTTAAAGATATAGAACTGATTGCTCTTCTTTCAAAGTTCTTGTCATCAGTATTCCATGGAGAGCCTATACCTTATACAATGTCATTAGTAATATATGCTTATGTAATGTCTTTAATATGATACATTTCTTATATAATATCCTCCTAATAATTCATACTACTCTCTCGATTCGCTGATAGCTCTCCCTTGGGTCGAGAATATAATCCTCTAAATGCTGTAAACTTTCACATAGGTAGGCCATCCAGCACCTTGCCTTAAGGGACTTTATATCATATTTCCGAAACCGTCCAACTGCTGTTTTACTCTACCAGAAGAATCCCTTGACCTATTTTGTGCACTTGTATAACTTAACCGTAGCACTAGGAGTCTGGCAAGATAAGAGGTACAAGCAAATCTGCACGAGCAAAGCGAGACACTCATCGTAATTATGGCTTTGTTTTGAGATCAGTTATGTGAAGATTGCATTGGACTACATGTATGCTCCTGTGGGAATGCACTCTAGAATCTTGTAGTGGCACGGAATATCACTACAAAGTCATTGCCATCCGCTAAAACATGCGGATTTCTAAATATCATAATTACAAAGGATTCAAATATATCTCAACCCGCTGCAGAACACGCCACCAACAGCATAACGTTTGAAATCTATAAGCAATACAGGATTGTACGGGCAGATAATGCCACATTATTTTAGTCTCTAGCATCTCATTGGGCGTTTCATGAAACAGGAAGCGTAAGAAAATGGAAACTCCTATCAGAATGAAACAAGACGAAACTTCCCTATTTCGTACCAGGTGTAATTACATCTCTATATCTAGAGTTCACCAATGCGATATTATTCCATTAACTTCATCACTGATATCCATCCACGCGCTCAACTCATAAGTGTAACGAGATTCATTATATGAAAATATCTTATAAATAATTTTCTGTAGTTGAGCCGTTCCATATGAAAAAGGGAAATTCATTCTGGCCATTCCGATGAATTTAATCATTTTGCTCACCTTGGATTCCATCCCCCTTGTCTCTCTGGAATCCCGTTAATTTCCCGCCAGCAGTACTTCGGCAACAGTCCTTTCGCCGATAATGAATCTTTTTGCACAGGAAGAAAAAAGAGTCAGATGAACTAGCCCCCTCCCCCATGAGCAGATCCGGCCTATAAAATGTCACGTCCGTCACCGGTCACTCATCATGAGTTATTATCCGAAAAGGCCAGACATCTTTTACCGTGACACTAGTCAGATTCGGGGAGGGGGCGGTATTGGGAAGCTGACCGTGCAGTACAAGGATGACAATACTCTAGCCAGGAGAGTAGTATGCCCCACAAAACCCCATCCCCTTCAGGCCTCAGTCTTCCCTGAGACAAAGCACTGTAATCTCTCACACTGCTGGGTCGCCTCCAGCATCCACGACCCCTTCTTCACTCTTTGGCCGGGGACCCTATCAATAAGGCAATGGTCAGTAGTTGGACCGAGCCCATTAATGACCATCAATTACACGGGGGGCCGATCGCCTCGAAGGCGGGTGGGTGTCTAGGTAAGCACCCGGGGCGGCAAGCTATGTACCCCGGGAAAGAGGAGAGGAGTAAGTTGGTTGAGCTCCAAAAAGGACTGATGAGCAGGGCGGGTGGGGGAACGAAAGAAGGATTAGTTGGTGTGTTAGTCGATGGTCTCGGAAAATAGGATAGATGGAGAGAAAGGGGCGGAGAGAGAGAGAGAATAAGGTGGGGAAGGTGGATGGACATTGGTTGATCTGCCGGTAAGGAGAACCTTGGCTGATACAGAGTAATGTGATAGAGACAGAATTTATGATGGAGAAGGTGTGAAGCAGGATTGATATGAAATGATAGGGCATGATCATGTGAGATGGGAAGGAAGGATTCGAGCGGTCAGGTTTGGAGATTGGGTATACATTTGAGAAATAGATGGGTCGGCTAGTTATTCAGAATAAATCGATAGGTGATAGAGCTATAGGAATGAAGGCGTTGAGAGGAATGATACCGATTGGCGAATTTCCAATCAGGAGATTTGTTTAAGAGTAACGAGAACAGTACTGGGATGTGTTTCTTAAGCGCCGATTCCACCGAGCCACCGATCTAACGAGAAAGTCTCTGAAATTTATTTCTGAATGTTTCGTAATGTTTCTGTCATAATCGTAGAAGCGGACATAAGCGGTGAAAGAGCCACCTACAATTCCCGACGATTTTCGGGCGCTCGGGCGATTTTCCTGGAGGTCCGTTCACGTTGCCTATACATTTTGGGAAATATCGGGAAGTTTCGGGAGATTTTGTATCACGAAACTTAACGAAACAACGAGAAATATATCGTGAAATATATTGATAAATCGTGCGTGATATTGATGGCTTCCGATATACTTCTTTTGGGGGGCAAAGTTCAAATTTTAAACTTTTCCGCCAAAATATAACGTTGTTCTGATAGCTCGAATTCAACCCTCCAAGGGGAATATAAAATCTGAATATCTAAAAGATTTGTGTCACTTGGTAGAATAATTCGAAACTGGAGACAGCGAATATGGTATTCATCTTCTCTTTTAATCAATGATTAACCCGTAATTTGCTTCGTTAGATAAGGTGTTTTCGGGAACCCATGAATGACGTCAAACTTATCGTCACTCATCCAGCCTCACTTTGAATGTGGACTCTAGACCCATTTTGAATTAATCGGAAGATACCATACGATTTATTTCGCGGAGTTTTGGCTCAGATTGCTGGACCAGGTCGGCAGAAACGTGAACGCATGCCTGATTTATCGGAAATATTGGGAACGAAATTGTACGATATTTTTCGGAATAAGAAACTCTCCGAATTCCCACACACTATCCAATACTTGTCTTTTGCGGTGGAATCCGTAATCCGGAATAACGATAGATCTCATGGTCAATCTTTATGTAAGACAGCCTTAAGGGCCTGTTCCATCAGGCCTTGTTCTGGAGGCATCGGCAATAATCTTTTGCTGATTATTGTTAAATATTCTTTTTGAGTGGGCCTTTTGTGTTTCAGAGCTTAGTTCTCAGGTGTTGATTCCCGGGTGATAGCCAGGATTCCGCTTGAACCCATTTGTTCTAGAGAGACATTCCCGAAATTTCGCACGATCATCACTTCTAGGCCTTCCTGTTTCACAGTCAATATTCACAGGTTTCTTTGATAACTTTTAAAAGAGACTCATAAGTTGTATACCTCTTAAATTTGGATTTTGCACTCTACATCGTACAGACGATTGACCCCCATATCCTGAATGCTAGAGCCTCATACTATGCGGAGGCCTCGGTTTTACAACCTTTGTAGCTTATTAATTGTATTGACCCTTCAATATGGAAGCACGAGTACTCCATTACGGGTCGTTTCATACTCTTATATATTATTCAGGCAATATATGTTGCGAGCTGATTTTTAATTTTACAAGTTCATTTAGTTTCGCATTTACTGATTTCATGTGTTCGCTAAGGATTAGCTTGAGGTCTATATGCAATCCCAGATACCTATAACTGTTACAATGCGAGAATCTTTTGACATTACAAAGCAGTCACACATCATCTAGTCGGTTGATTCTCTGTCTAGTCCCATACCAGGAGGTTGCAGTTAATTAAAGGCGAATTGTACTATTCAGCTTGAAATTTAACGCCCATGTCATTTAAAAAAAACCTGAATATGATGATCTTCAAGTGTTATAAGACACATGTCCAACATCAGGGGTCACAGTGCTAGTTTTTGATTTAGAGATTAATTGATAATTCTATAAGAGAATATATAAACCTTATAAAAAGATGTTTTTCACATAATGAAATCCGTGTCATTTTCCTCGAACTTCCACAGAATATAATAGCTGTAGAGTACTACACATTCATAAGTGTTCAAACTCATCCACTATAATGAGCATGGTTTGTCGTAGCGCATTGCGCTCGGGAGGTATTAAACATATTAGTGCGAGGAACAGAAACCCAAAAGGTCAGGAGAGTTAGGGTACGGTCAACGGTAGGTATACGATAAGCTCTACTGGAGAGAATATATTAGAGTATGTGTTTAGTGCAAAGAGAGCCCAAATACCTTTCTGCTAGTGCCTAGAACGCAACACGTTTCTTTGTAGGAGTGTGTAGGGCGGCACTCGGAGGCTGAGCCGAACCGAACGGAAAGGGGACAAAGGGGGATCAGTGCCTAAATGGATGCTTTGTTTTTACCCGGGGTCGGGGGGCAGCAATCAAGACGCTTTGTCCATTGGCACACCTGGTCATCGCCCGCCGCCGTGGGTGCCTCTGGGGGTTGTGTGGGGTGCCATTAGCCCATTGCGCGCTGTGAACCGCTTATGTAAATTCCCGTCCGGAGTATGGTGATCAGCGGCCGCCGTGCACCGTCTCCTGCCGATGATGGACGCTCATCCTGACCTGACACCACCGCCCCTTTCTCGTTGGTCGCCGACCGGTTTGATGGATCGGTCCCTGTGACCGGCCCTGTCCCGCCCCTGCTCCGCCCCACTCACTGCTGCGCTTCCCTCTCCGACTTCGCCCAACTCACTGCTCCGGCCACCGTCCTCTACCCGCCGGTTCTCCGCACAAGCCACTCTCCGTTCCCTGCCCGCTACACGTCTCAAGCCTTGCCTTGCCAGACCTTGTCTTTGGCCCACGCTGTGGCCCGAGGTAAGGACCCATGTCCTGCTCCCCAGCTCACTCAAGTGTCCATGCTCCTGTCCCCCTGATTGCTCTTCCACCTTCCAATGTCATTGTGCTGTTCCCCGCTCCCCTCCCTCCTAAGCACAGTCCTTTCTTTCCCACTGCTAGATATGAATATATATATACCTGCTCCTGCTACAGGAACTACTTTCTACCTCATCTTGTTACAGGAGACCAGTTTCGTCCCAAAGCGTCGCGAGAAATCAGTCCGTTTTTTATGGGCTTAAAAGAAACGTGTTCAGTCCACAGGTTGCCTATACCCGGGCAATCCTGCCTCTAACGCCTCCACTTTAGCCCACTCGGCCTTATACCACCCGTTCCTCATCAATACCTCAGTATCCCCGAACCCATCCTAACCAATGCCCCATCCAGCTCTAAAGTAGTAGCCCCGTCCCGCCACGCCCAATCCACGTGCCCCATCCAGCCCCTACTGTTTGCACCAAGCCAGTATGGCTTCCCTGTCAGTGGGCCACCATCGGCGAATAGGATGGATTGTGTGGGCGATGGGTATGCGTGTAGGGTAATGGTGCGGGGTATGGGGGGAGAGGAGGTGGCAGCTAAGATGTGGAGTAGGCGGCGACGGCAGGGGGAGGGGGAAGTGAGGCGGGATGGGCTAGTCAGGGGATTCCCTTTAACTCCTTGCCTGTAGATAAGGGGAGGGGGCAGCCTCGGCGGTTGTCACCCCGGCCATGTTGCCCCTCGCCAAACAAATCCGTTTTCTTTGCGCCTCGTATTGATGGTTCGGGTGTTACACGTATGAATGACCTGTTCTCCAGGCCATTGATCACACCAAGTCTAGCCTGCAGGGCATGGTGGGTAAGGGCTATAGAACTCGGCCACCGACGTCTAAATGTGGCAGTGGGCGTCAGCAAAAACCGACGCTACGCGATACACATGTAGGCTACTTAAATCTCCTCGACCTACCAATGTCAGAGATAACTTTAAAGCAACCTTGCGTAATCGGCATAATATTGCAGTGGGCGTGGGAAGACACACGTAGACAGCATGTAAAGTAACAGGTGAGGTACTATGCTCATGTCTTAATCTGAGTTTGCTCGAACATTTGATAAAATGGGACACTCTACCAGGGGATATTAGAATCGTATGGGGTTTTAATCATCCAATTTCCGGTAATGAATTACCTAATTGAATCACAGTTCGATCTACCCTGAGGGTTTGGATTGACAGTGTTGTAGTGTAGCTGCGACGTCGCCAGTACGGATTGGTAATTGATTTCTCATCTACATGGTAGTATCGTACAAAGTGTTCATCCGATATCGAACACACTGTGCATATCTTGAGATGGCACTATCCATCGATCAGCGAATCACCATCCTACTTTCTACTACGAGTCCCTTCTCTATGTTGGGAGAAGAATAGACACCGCGACACACGAGTAAAGTCTACTTATACAGGGCAAAAAATACATCCGGTGGCGCAGGCGCAGTTGCGTCGCTATCGACTGCACCATAAATGTTTTGGCTTACACTGATTGACATATTTCTGATAGAAAAAGAGATTATGGACTAAGAGTAGAGAGTGGGAGGCTGCGTATATCAATACTGAAGCCGCTCGTGTTTTGTCTCGCTTGCTGAGAATAGCAGACGCTTTCTGTGTCCACACAAGGAAATGTCAGTCCTATTTGTATTACCTATTGGTGTATTTTAGAGACAGCTTCCCTTTGATGAGTTTTGTTCTTCAGTGCTTTGATGGATATCCTTTAGAGCGATAGAGCTGCTAGCTTTTGTTAAATCTCCGATTGCGTAATAGGCCATCAATAGAAGCGACATTCAAAGTGCACAATTAGCCTCCACGCCGAGAAATTATCTTCATATGACGAGTTCAAATAGCGCCCTATTTGGTACACCTCTAATGAACGGTAAAAGGAAAATGGATTCAGATACAGCTGTGGTTAGACCAGGGATAGGGGTCTCCCCCTTGTTGAGGCGCTTTAAGACAGCAAAGATTAGGATGTCAGTCTAGCAAGCCAATAAAGCCAAACATAAGGCCTGTGACGAGATGTGCTGCTTACTTCAACTTTGGCTAAAAACCCAAAGGTTCGTGATGGTAACACTACAAAAGGAGCCGGTGTCAAGCATTGCTGTTACAAACAAGCATGCATATTCTATCAATGTTTTATATGTTGTTAGACATTGCCTAAGTTTTCTCCAGTATTGGTTAGCCTCTGCTTGAGTTATCAATTGATCTAAAATATGATGTTAACTAACTTAACCATTTCGGTTATACGGTAACCCTCATATAAAAATTCATGACACACGGAGGATGCATTCTACCAATAATAGAGTGTTCCATAGAATGGTAATAGAGTGAACAATGAGGTGAATTTATAGGTTTTCTGTTCTCTTCCAAATAAAACAGGGTGTGTTTTTCAGTAACGACAAGCGTTAATACCGACCCTTTCGAGATGTCAGTGTCTTATAGACCCACAGAAGTAGAGGATCAGCCAACGATCGCTGGATGCAACACGAAGGGCTGTTTGAGGTGTGCTATAGTAGTGATAATCGTAGGGTACCATAGGTGGAAAAACCATCATATTTTAGTTGACAACTATGGGCACTGCACCACTCGGCTGCATTTGCAAAACCTACTGCATTGCCCTCCCCCCCCCCCACATTGTAAGCATAGCACTATGCCAACTTCTAGGCTTTTTCTAAGATAATCGTTAAGAACAACTGTTCTCCCGTGGCGCGCTACGACTGGGTCTGTAGGACACCTGCCATCCTTTGTCGTCCGAACTGTCATAGATTCGTTGGGCGATATTAGACAAGCGTTACCTACGATTTTCGTCACTGAAAAACATGACTGGTATGTAATGTGATGCTAGGAGGACATGCAGGTATCGACAGACAATGCGGATATAATTAGAACCTTATTGGCGCTAAAGCATGAATGCCGTCCCTGATCAATAACCTTTCGTCAGTAATCTTGGCATCTCTCTACATCTATCTAAATCTTCAAGGTTAGTTGACGCACCACCAAATCGAAGCTGTAGGCGACAAGCAGTATACACGGTAGAGCCCCCTCAGAATACCCGCGGGTTCTCCTTTAAGAATGACAGGCAGACGACATTTGGATTCTTCTACCAGGCGCCCCTTGTTAGTGGTAATGGAGCATCTGACGATGAGCTCATTCAAGGTAATGTCCTTACAACGATCCACTGACGTTATTCTAAAGCGGTGTACAGATAAGTAAACACTGTCAAGGCCGTGTTCCTGGCGGCTTGGTCCACTCTGTGGGGGTCCATACACGATTAACAAGCAATTTGATGACATGATCGATCCGCTGGCACATACATATACTACGTTTAAACACTGTGTTCAGCGTAAGCCGTTGTGCCTACAGAATACATTACGCCACAGTGGACATATTGATCTTTTTGCTAGCTTAAAACCGGACTGAAAACATGTAAAGGGGTTTGTGGCTTCTATGTCACAGTCACCAAGGAAAACAAATTGTCCCCAGGCTCAGTTCATGACACAGGTCTGCGTTGCGCGGTGGCAAATGTCAGACACATGTTTTTGAAGAACGACTCGGAGTTCAAACTACCAGGACAACAATTTCTCCGGTGCCCTAAACTACAGAGCGAAAAGCAACAAACTCCAGTAAAGGCAAATGAACTGAAGGCCTCTAACAGTGTGTGTATTGCCAGAAGCATATAGGTGACGTCCTTTTAGCTATATAGTAGTGTAGCCCTCTGTTGCGTTAGCTAGTCTGGTGTCATGCAACCACACCACCCTCGAATATCAACTCCTTTCTGTATAGACCGGCTCGAATTCCAAGGTCTTAGTCACGCAATGGGATCGTGTTTCGCGCTGGGTAAAGAGTCCGTTTTGTATCATATGTGACTCGGTAATGAACAAACACTGGACCGGCATGCCTCCAACCAGCGACCACGAACCCCTGACAAACACCCCCACCCCGTCTCCATACTCCGGGTCACGTGTCGGGATAAGCCATGTAGACGGCTCCAATTCTCAATACTCATTCTCTAAAGATGTTCTTAAAGAATATAATGGAAATATAGGGTGACAAACGGTAGGGATGATCCTCTGGGCTTTTCAGTGTTATTTGAGCCTTGTTTTCGAATGGCGATATTTGGACTGTATTGGATTTTTTCGATGTCCTTTAAAAAATTGAAAGAAAATCTCACACTGAATCGACGACTTACGTGCTCTACCCCCAGGTTGTTTGTTATGACTGTATTAGCTGGGAGCTGCTCTATGAGCTCGGAGCCGTTGACCACCCACACAAACTGGCCTCTCGCCTTAGTAAAAACCAAGGCGGGGGCGCGACAGGCAGACATGCCGCGAGGCCTGCAGGATAAGGAGGGAAGCAACGATCACATCAAGTATTCATCATGGTGGGTATAGTGAGCAGCTCTCAGACAAGTCATGCGGGGCTGTCAGTCATAAAAATGCTCTGTATGACGAGACTCCGCGGGGTCCTTACAGAGAGTGCAGGAGAGATGAGTAGGGGTGGTGCAGAAAGGAAAGAGAGATTAGAAAATATGGGGTAGCAAAAGCCATTGATAAGAAAGGGGGTACGAGGGGTAAAGAGGGAAGGGGGTTTGTGGGATGACGAAAGATTTACGAGAAAAGGGAGGCAATGGCAAGATATAGGCGGATGAAGAAAGAGGAGAGAGAGAAAGAGAGAGAGAGAGAGAGAGAGAGAGAGAGAGAGAGAGAGAGAGGGATCGCACAGCATGATAGAAGGACAGATTGGGTGAAGTGAGATGATAGAGGAGATGGTGATAAATATGCACAGAAGATGATACTATAGGGACAGACATATACGGCAAGACAAAAAGAGCAGTAATACAAGAAAAGAACAGCTCTACTGGCGAGTTACCATTGGCTGTAGAGCTGCTCAAACTGTCTTAAGTGAAACAAGCTTAGCACATGGGCGCTGGTTTCTACGAGCTGCTCCGTCGGAATGACCACGTAGGGAGATTGACTTAGGGGGAGCCAGTCAACAGGAGACAGAGAGAATCCAGAGCGTCAGGTCTTTTAGGAGATTAATGGAACAGGCAAGTGATGTCAGGTCAGGAAGGGGATGGGATGCTGGGGGGTGCGCTAGCGTTAGAGCGGGTATCCTACCCTACCCCTCCCTCCTCACTTTCTCCAGGGAGTACTTAACAGCGATAGCCTATTTTGATATTAAAGTAGTAGCGACTCTGCCCGTCCTTTCAGCTCCGCTGCGTTTTGGTAAACGCAATCATTTGGCGATGGCACGTTTTATGGTGCTTGAGGGAGGGGCGGACTATGGTGCGCCCGGTTTTAAGCGCGCGTTCTGGGAGAGGCGGCATTTACCCACACTGTACGTGGAATGAATAGTCACCTTCGTCCTCCGTACGCGTCCCGCTGGGAGGCGCCACTGTCGCTGGACACGGCCGCGGCGCCGCGGCGCTGAGACTCCCGGGTCCAGCATTCGTTCTGAGGCCGGGTGTCATGCCACGCATTCTGTCCCCCTGTTAAGAGCCGCCAAGCGCCTTTATCGGGCCCAGCCTGAGACACATGTGACCCTCTCTGCGTGTGGGGCATTGAAACAGGTCCAGCTTAGGTATAAGGGCCCTCATTCTGATGACGTCACGGCTACGTGTAAGGTGACCTGCGTGAGTCTAGCTGCTACTACCTAATAGCTCCAAGACTCGCATTACTTTCTTCCGTAGCTCTTCACGCAATTTATTGAGTCTAAGGTTTATCATTTTACTCATTGCATGTACAAGATATATACATGTATACCAAAGGCAAAATAATGAATATTTCTTTTAACATATCCGAGAAGCGAGAACACACGGAAAGTGTTTCAGGCAAATTTAGATTTATTTCTATTGATATGCACATATAACAGAACTCTGTTTGTATCTTATGTCATATTGCGTACGATGTACTCTGATTATTCATGGACGACCTGTGTTACTTCAAATTGAATAAAAAGGTTTTCAAAAAGAAAAAAAACCCTCTGCTTATACCCTAGTCAGCTAAATTGTAGTATATTACTCTTCGGTTGTCCTGCTATTATACCACAGGTGTCGTAATTTCTGAATTTGGTTAAAAGGTGAATACATAGGCTCCAGTATTGCAATTACAATCCCTCTTTCTGAGTGCATGACATGACTCTAATCACCAGTTACGCCACAATATGGGAATTAAATAAGCCCGGAAAGTCGAAACATTGACATAAGATAGAGAGGATCCTTTCCAAAGCAGGAGAATAAAGCAAAATCAGTTAAAGACCATCGATGAACTGCAAACAGTCAAAAGAATGTTCATGAGGACGGAACACGAAATCTTGTGTTTTTGTATTCTGTTTGGTATAGGTATCAATATTCGTAGCATAGCTATGGAAGTCAGTTATCTAGGAAGAGTACTGGTAGGCCCATACACGCAAAGCGGTGGGTGTAGGATTGTTTGAAAGTTCGCTAAGCCCCGTAAACCTACATTACCATACACACAATGTCCTTTGGTCTAACCTTTCGAAAGACAATATCATGTTCCCTCTGTGTAAGCGAAGTAACGTGTGCTGTCTGATAATAATTAATCGGAAATTCTCTGAAATTTAATCCTCGTGAAGGGCAATTGACAATATGTTTGTATAGATGAGTTGCATATAGCTTAAATTTACGATAGTATGCTTACTGAAAGAAGCTCATTTGATTCTTATCAAGGACGTAGTGACTCAGTATTCATTTATTGTTTGACTGTACAAACAATGGGTCAGTTTAGAGGCGTATCTCCCATTTGTGTGTTTAATATCGCAGAAACATAATTTTATAATGATATCTACACTGACTCAATTGATCACTCACACGATTACTGAAGCACACATTTATGTTATTCTATATAACATATGTTCCATATTATTTCATATATTTGATCAGCTTTAACACCTGATCTCTTCGTTTAGTTCCTGCCTTCACTAAAACAGAATTTGTTTATTGTCACATAACTATGTGAAAATTATGCACGCAGAGGAAAACATTGAATACCAGTAATATTCAAAAAGTATAACCATAAATAGATTCAGAGTTTTCTATCATTCCGTTAGAAGGTTGAGGCTATCTTCGAGTAGAGCTGATGCACAACCAAACAATGTCGTCTACAACACACCTAAACAGGAGCATCTTATTCAGGAGCCTCCAAACAAGGACGCCAGTTGAGCTAAGGCCAAACGGTGAGTTGTTTTTGTCGACTCAGACAGCCTGGAACCGCAGCCTCCTTTCTCCACCCAAACACAGTTCCATTCCCCAGCCCACACCAAGCCTTATCTCCTCCCAAAACAGTCAGGCAAACCTTATAAGTGTATCCCTGGTACAAGATTCATCAAGGTGACCTCTAGGGCCCCAGTTCTCAAAAACCACGACCCCATTCTTTAACATGAGCCCATGCGCTGTCTTTATCAAGGTAGACTCCACACCCCTGCGTCCCGACTCCACACTCCATCCCTCCGACCTTCAGGACACAGAAAATCAGGTACTATTTGTACCCTGTCGCTCTGCGCGTTCCGCCTTATCTCAACTTTCCCAGATTGGGAGTAAATAATTTTTTCTTTCCCTCTCTCCACTCGCTGTAATCTTGAGTGAGAGTAGTGCCAGTGTGATCTTTTGATCAGGGAGGAACCGGCCGTCTTGGAGGAACTTAATTACGACCACGGCGGGAGATCATTAGATCTGTCGACGGTGTTAACGAACTTTTCAAAACGAATCAGCTCGGCAGTGAAGAGTCAAGCACGTGTTGTCTCCATGACAATTTACAGCTCGCACCCTTCCCCGAGGGCCTGTATTTTACCAATAGAGCTGTAATCTCCAAGGGGGTCTGGCTTTCATAAAAATACCCTCCAGTGATCTTGGGCATATTTGCCAAGGCCTACTAGGAGTTCCAAAATAAACTAGGATGGCAATTTTCTGGTTGGTTCTTCCGGTGTCCCCATTGCCTGTTTATTTTCAGAGAATGTTAATCTACTGTGCCTGGAACGCAGCTGAGAGACTTAATTACATGGTGTCCTAACTGGTCACACCTCAAGTTAATGAATATCATTAGTATATCTTTCCGGGGTCCCAGGTGGATGTAATTGGCTTTTTTATTAAAATCTCATGGACCTTCTTGTTGGTGATCGTGTGTAGTTTGCCTTTTAAAGGGGGGGGGGGGGGAGGGGATTTCTGTTGTGATGGACCGCTGTCTCCTGATCCGGATCAGGCTTATGGCTCTAAAATTGATCCTCAATTAAACACGGCCAGGGCCACATTAACACACAAACACAACTAGCAGCTCCGGCCTTTTCCCACCCACCAACCCACCTTTCCCCTCCTTCCCTCCCTCCCTCCTCCTTACACTCCCCCCACCGTCCCTCCCTCCCAACCAACCACCATCAGGCTTCCTGTTGACGACAAAATAAGGACGGCATTCCAAACCCAAACATCTGCGATAATCACCCCGAACCACTCATCCGTCCAACCATCCATTCTCTGATCCCTCCGTATTAATCCGCTATTCATCTGTCATCCATTAAAATCCACCAATGGCCTACCAATCCACCATTAGTTTTATCACATCTAACCCACAAATCATCCATCCACCAGCCATTGCCTCCATTTACCTGTAAGACTCCATTCACCTATTCCTCATACACAGCTATGGAGGGAGGCTAAAACAGCTCCCACCATGGTACTGATCCTTCAGGGCCTTTTCCACCTTCCACCAACTCCTACGTTATCCAGCCTATGCACACTAATTCTGGCAGAACACACATATTCATCATCCATATCCTTTACATTAACCTAAGAACTATTTGTCCATCCATCTCAAATGAATATTTGTAATAGGTCGCATTTTTCCGCGTAGTCATCTATAACTCTCCATTACCCAGCCAACCGTACCCCCATATATTACCAATTCCTGGTCATTAACCCGGAAATCTCCCAGCCATCAAACATCCACCTGTTAAATCACCAACCCCGTCATCCTAACCTATCTACTAGTCACCCAACCCCACTAGACTATAACCTACCAATCACCCAACCTACTAGCACCTCCCCACTAGCACCTCCCCGAACCCCCAATCCCACCCGATCCTCTAAAACACCGCAACATCCAAACTATTAATCACCAACAGCCCCTTCCACTACCACTTCCCACGCCGCTTCCCCAAGCCTTTCCGCAGACCAATCAGAGCATAGGTATAAATGAAAGGAGGGTGGGGATTAAATTTTAAAAATCACCCAAACACGTGTAAGTGTGATCAGCTTTGGCTTTCGGTTTCTCACGGAGCGGAGTTTTATCTCTGGGGCGTGGCTCATGTGCGACTGACGAGCTGCTCATGAGGGGCTCACGAACGGCTCCCGGCGCCCGGAACGGGAAAGGCGCGGTGGCCGGCAGGACTAAATCCTGGCTTCGATTAAAATTCATCTTCTTAATGAGCCTGGCTGTGCACACAAGCGCGGCCGTCCTGTAAACAGGCGTTGGTGAGGCTGATCACAGACTCATTACTCACCTAGCGGTGACTCGGCCTCGCCCATCGAGCTGCTCGCTGGCTGAGCGTGTCTGCGTAGGGATAGAACGTGCTATATAGGCGACAGGGAAGCCGGGTGTGCAGAGGTGGACGGGTAGGGGAGAGAGCAGAAAGAGCATCATGAAGTAATGAAAAGAGCCCACTGACGACTTACTGAATGGAAGTAGGTGGTGTTCTGCAGTTGGGTGGATTGTTTGAGGAGGATGGACGGTGAAAGATAAAGGGGAAACCAGGAAAATGGAATGTGAAGGAAGGGTGATAGTTATAAGAGGGAGGCAATGGGCAGTAGGAATAGAATGTATAGCAGAAATGGGTGAGAAGGGAGTGACATCTGGGTGATGGAAGAGGAAATAGAAATACATTTGTAATCTAGGTGAGATAATCAACAAGACATGGTTAATGGACGAAAATAAATGAAGCTGAACAAAGGGGTGAATCTGAATAAGATGATAAGGAAGAAGGGAAAGGTTTGATTGAGAAATGAAGGATAGATCATCAGGAGAAAGGCAATGAAGATAACTGAAATGATAGGAATCCGAGAAAAAATTGTAATGAATATTAGATGAATAATGAAGAGAATCAAGATGAATGAAGAGAAGGGCTGAAAGGACATGACTTTTTATTTTTTATAAACTTTGTTCATCCTCTCCTCGTAAACCCTATAGTGTCGGACCCAATTTTATTAGCTTTACCTATAATAGGATAGAATAAGCCTTGGATAATGATGAGAAATGTATCAATATTAGCAAAACAAGAAGGACCAGTGTGTTATCATTATCATAGATCTTAATCATCGCCATTGCCATCACCATTATGACCACCATAATCATAGCCCCCGAGACCTGTAGAATGATAGCCATATCCTTCTCTACACAGAGAGCCGATAAAGTGGAAATGTGGGCGGGGAGCGGATGTAACAAGTAGTATAGAAATTGGACGTCGCTCCCAGGCACTTTACACCAAAGACAACATCCCCTGTGTCTGCTTAGAATGGAGGAGATTTCAGTATGTGTTGTATTGGGGAAGGGGTTTATGATGCATGTGACATAGAAACTTCTTGAGGCATATTACGAAGAGTTAAAACATTTAGAATAACGAGAAAATAATAATGAAACTGAGTGATTAGAGTTCGAACCTTTAACCCCCATAAACAAGCAATGGAGGGCTTCTCCGATATAGCTACTGCCCCAACGAGTACTAAAAGAAGCAGTAGTAGTAAGACTGTAGGAGCTAAGCAGCAGTTGAAGTAGTCTTTACTTCACGTCCCACTAGGGGGTGAAACTGGTGTTTGTCTCTCTGTGCTCCACAGCTCTCCCCACCCTCTGAACGAATGTGTGTGGAAACAGTTCCTGCCGGTCCAACGCCGGCGCCGATTCGATTAGGCATGCGCGGCCACGACCAAAAGTAGTCAGACTTCATAGCAGGATCCCCGAGACTGAAGCTGAGGTAGCTTCTTCATCTCCGAGTTCAAAGATGGGTAATTCTTATCAGTAAAGGAATAGGCGTCAACCACCGTACGCCATGTATGGCTTCTATATATCCGCAAACTTCTTTTGATCTGGATCACTACCCCACGACACGGTACGGGGTATGAAAGGCAGGGGGTTCCAGCGTGTCGATTTCCTCGTGGTTTCCACCCTCTGTGACCTCCTCCGTTGGAGACGTAATAGGATGGGTTGTTGGGGGCCGATAACAAAGTGGCAGGTTGCCAACAGGAGAAGAAAAAGGGTAACTTAATACGGCTATACGTAGGTAGGGTGGAAATAACTTACCTGATTTATCGATGGTGGCTGAGGTAAAGGTAGCCAAGAAGTGTCCACAGGACCACAGTGCTGTCAGCAGGTAAAGCATGGTATCACCACCGCACAGGGTCCGCATCTCGGCCGGTCTCTCCCCTCGCCTCTCTCCGCCAACGCCGCAACTACCACCTCCTGGGTTCCTGGCAACGAATCATTTATGATATCATCCACTGGTCTGATCTAAACATACGAGACGCCGCGTCCCCTCCGTGATGTCCTTGTATTAGATTTCCTCTAATCCAATCAGGCCGTCGCCCGCCCGTTCACATCATTTGAACCATGTCGCCATCCGTCGACGGTCGCTGAGCGATGTGGCTCGTGGAGTGGGGGGACCACGGGCGCGGCGCGGGAACCTGAACCTGAGCCGGTGCCGGGGAACGGACGAGCTGCTCCCGGAGTGTGCGACGCGCGGAGAGCGGGCTCTGACTGGGCGCCGCGCCTGTAGCCGCCGTACGACTGCAGGAGAGCGAGTGGCTCCAGAGGAAGGCCAGAGCCAGACTGGTGTGTACCATTCGACTGGTTCCCGCACCACCAGCTCCTCCTCCTGCCGTGGCTCCTCCTGCTCGTACCCTGCGTGGAGGAGAAGTGGGGAGAGGCGCTGCAATGCAAGGCGCCGCCACTCGGCTGGTGGCCAGCGAGTGTTTGTGGGTGTGAGTGTGTGTGTGAGTGACTGAGCGTGTGTGTGGAGAGTGGAGGGGCGCCCTGGCTGGCTGCTGGTAGCCGGCTGGCGGAGGGCGTTGTGTCTACAACAAGCCGGGAACCAGGGCCAGTGCCATCTGACGACGCGCGCCCACATATACAAGGGGAGTGCGCGTGCGCGGGGTCAATACGAGAGTGGTGCGGCCTGTTGTTCGCAGACTACCGCGCCATGTGGCGCCGGTAGGGGGCGCATCATGAGCGACGGACGTGTGGAGGCATGACGTGACGAGGGGTCGTCTTCGGCATGATGTGACACGGAATGTTGTTGGCATGACGTGACTAAGGGACGTGTGGGGGTATGAGGAGGGGACATGTGGGGGCATGACATGAGGAGGGGACGTGTGGAGGCATGACATACCAAGGGGACATGGTAAGGTATGACTGGATAAGAGGACATAGGAGGGAAGAATGTGACTAGAGGATGAGAGGTAGCATGATGCTGGACCATCTTGGACATGACTAGGGGCTTTCTGGTGGCATTATGTAACCAGGGGGCGGTGCGGCATGATATGAGGGCACGTGGGAAAGACGTGACTAGGCTATGTGTAAAACACAATACGATAAGGAGAAATCTATGGATGTGGTGTGACAAGGAATTGAGGTATGGTGTAACGAGAATGCATGTAGGGCAAGACGAGGATAGTCGGACGATAGTTAGACAAGGACATAACAATGCGGCCATGGGATTTCATCACATATATTGGCCGTCAGTGATCTACAGTCAAGCACCACCGACAGACCTTTAGCACTGCTGACTCAAAATGGAAATGGGCTTTTATGAGAACTCAAAAGTTCGACACCGTTTGCGTCGGCCAATGGAAACGGGCTTTGTATAGCAGATACTGGTCTCAATGAGAGTCAGAATAAACTGGAAATGCAGAACAATACACACTTTCGAGTGAGAAATAGGCGAGTCAGGCAAACCTATATTTCAATTGCCCAGACCGAGAACTGAGATACTTAAATGATCACCGCTCTATAGGTAGAAGTTGTTGGAATAAACTGCCTGATAATATCAATAGAATTAAAGCTTCATTCAAATCTCGATATAGGCAGAACAAAAAACACCGTAATATGTATAAAGAAAGCATGAGCAACGTACTGCGAATAGTGATATAAGGACATCACCAATACGATTTACAAGAATAGCACAAAAAACATCTCACTATCATCATCACTTTACTTACTGCACTTATAAAATTATCCATGATACTCCTTGTACTATCCATCAACCTATCTATTCATTAACGAATTGGGTTGTGTAAAGCACTGTATAATTCTACTGTTCATTGTAATCATGATAATGAGCATGAGTAATTATTTGTTTACAGTAGGACCCCGCCTAACGGATACCACGCGTAAGCGGACACCCCGCGTTTACAAGCGCACGGTTTTGCTCGGAACGGAAATTGTCCCCTCTATTAGATGTTTAATTTAACCTTGCGTAAGCGGGCACTACGCGTAAGCGGACATCCCGCGTAAGCAGACAATTATTTCGGTACAAGAAAGGCCTAAACCCGGTGAAAGCATGTAGGGAGCTCGTTATTTGACTCAGTAGTTCTTTCTATCCTTCTAGTTGTAGCCTTTGATATATTTCAGGTGTTAATAGGAATATTCTAACTGCGTTCTTGAATCCTACCCGATTTTGTATTCTTTGTTTCTCAGACGGCAGGCATATTTATTATTTGGCAGAAATATTGAGGAGACGTTCAGAAACAAGGAAATATGTGGTGGATTGATGTAAAATGCCAAATGGGATAGGTCGAGTATGGCAATATGAGGTGTAATGTTCACATGATGCGACGAGGGGATATATCGGAAAACAGATCTACATTGCGTATCTGGGTTACTTTTGCAACTGCCTTTCTGTGAATAATTGAGCTAGTGTACCGTTCTACAAAAGTGCATATCCACTATCATGTACATATGGCCGAATGTCTATGAAATACTAGCTACTGCTAGGGGTGGAGTATTATCGAAAGGTGGCTTTAGGTTGTGCATACTGATAACAGAACGAAATTCCTCATGGCTGTGAGTGTGTAACGAGCCCGATGGATGAGTTATCTACTCATGGCCGTCAAGAATTGAGTTCTGTTATCAGTATGAATAACCTCAAGCCATCTTGTCCTCATTATACACCATTGAATACAAATATTTTACCACAAATAAAAGCAACAGCTGTTGTAGAACTAATGTCTTCAGTCTAAAATGTGCAGTACACTGTCACACGCTCACCATCTGTTGACATCTATTTCTGCGCAAGCCATGCAGTACACTATAATCAGTACACACAGGTACAGTACAAGATCCATACTGCATGCCCCAGACCGTGAAGTAACTCGTAGTAGTATGTGTACGGGTGTCTAATAATTTGATAATGTTCGGGCGCACTGTGCCTATAGTGAATGTCCGGGCACACTGTAAACGTAGTGAATAATTCGGCTCAACAGGCTGTGAATCGACGACTTCAGAAGTACTTAAAATGGCGTTTTCTCATGATTTTAAAATATACAATAATGAGAAACGTAGTGACTGAGCCCGTAGGGGCACCATTCTTGGTCGATTGTTCCATAAGATGCTGTGATAGGGAGAAACACCCTAAATCTCCCACAGGTTCCAGCATGTACTTGTCAGTCCGCGAGTTTTCATAACAGCTTCTTAAGTTATGTCCGTCCCTTCTATTGTAAGAAATTCAACCAAGTAGATTGTGTATGTTGCATCAAAGTACATGCAATATACACTGTTCATTGATTATGTTTCAGTAAAGAGTCATTCTGCCTGTGAACTATTGAATCGACGTGCTTGCTACTATTTGTATTGGCAGACTTTCACTTCCGGTCCTTCCCGGCTTGTCAAAAATATTGCAAATAAACTAGCCAATTAGAGTGCGCCATTCAAACAGGGCCTACCCACGTTCTAAAGGGGGCCAACCAAACCTAAACAGGACGTTCATGATGTTTATCATGAATACAATATAGCGAGCAGCATTCATTAATAAAATTACACTGATGTATAACATAGCAAACCACATGTAGAAGTATGATGTTACGACGACTGTGAGAAGATAATAACAGGAAACTATTTCTATGTAATATGATGAACAGACGAGAAGATGGAGTGGCATCAGGTAGGGTTCAGAAGATGCGATGCTGTGGTAAAGCAAAGTGCTTAGGGGCTTGCATAGGTCAATCAAAAGAGGAAGATTGTGTGGGAGTGACGTTATGAAGAACACTAACTTGTGGATATGTGCAGTGAAGCAGGAAGGGATGGGTCTGATAATATGATGTTCTGAGGTAAATATGACATAAGTATACAAGAGGGCCACCGGGTCGGTGTGTATGTATTGGAGAACCCGTACAATAAGAGAGAATAGTTTGAGGGAGTACCCTGAGGAATGGAGAATGGAAACCCCGGAAGAGAGGAAAAGAATTACTGCCCTCGGCCAAGGCCTCGGACAGTAATTTTTTCAAGCCTTACCTCTTAACTTTGACTTTCTCTCATCGGAAACTTGGTTTCCCTTTTCCTATTCCTATACCTTAAAATGTGGTTTAATAACGATAATTAGCGTTATTTGCTCACCCACCATCAAACCCGAAGCCAGATCCAACCTTATCGAGTAACTAACACTCAATGTTTTCTCCCCACTGCGCTTTTCATACGAATTTTGTAAGAGACGATCTGATTGGAAAGGAAAGGAAAGTCCATAGTTTTCGATGGATCAGTTGAAATAAAGATTAAAACAGGAAGCGGGATATCTTTTTGTGACAATAGAGAGGGCGTAATAGGGGTGTGTTGATAATGAAATACCTTTGTGAGATGAAAAGAAAAGCGGGAGGAAGAGAGGTGGAAGAGGAGGGGCAGGAAGAAGGATCCGCTTAACTGGAATGGGCTGCAGGAGGGGTCATTAAGGGGGAGTGGGAAGTCATGGAGGGGCGAACTAATCACAATTGGTGCTCAGTAAGGGCTAGTACTGAGTAAAGGGGATTGGAACAGGGAGAGGGGCAGTGGAAAGCCGGAGAGTGGTGGGAGGGAGGGCGTGGGAAGAGGGGCGTCGGAAGCGGGTGCTGGTAAACGGAGGAACGCCCTGAGCTGGGCCACAGTGAGGCGACAAAACCCTCTCAGATGACCGACGGCTGAAACAGGAGCACGGGCAAGGCCGGCAGGGGCGGCGCTGATTAAACCCCAGGCCGGTTAACTCGGCCTTCACGGGAAAACAAACACCACTCACGTCGCCCGCGTCAAACAAAAAATCAACAGCGCTCCCTTCCCGCCCTCTCACCCTCTCTCCCCGGGACAAAACCCGCTTTAATGAGCGCCCGAGGAACAATGCTCCGAGCTGCTCAGCCAGTGGTGAATTCAAAGGACCGAGCAGGTGAGAGATGCTCACGTACACACAGAGACACGTCTTGGTTTACGGGCGGGGCTGCGGGAGCTGCAGAGGGAGGGGCTTGTCTCGGCAGAGGCTACAGCCTTTCAGAGCTGGACAGAGGTCGGACGGGGGCACGGCAGAGGCAGACCGGCTGGCAGGCAGGGATTGGGGGACCGGATTGAGGGTACGGATTGAGTGGGTGGCCGACGGGAGTGGGAACCAACGAGCAAGCAGCGGGGGGAGAGAATGGGAAGCCAATCGATGGTTGACACGCGGACACGCAGCCTGTGCAGGTCAGGCCAAGTGGTGCCTGACTTGTGGACCGGCGGCGGGCGCCGGCCGAGCGCCGGATTGGTGCTAATGGAGAGTGTACTCGGCATAAATGGAGCAGCGGGCGCAGTGTCGGAGCCAGCTGGCCCACGCTATTAGACCCCGTCTGCCGTGCCCGGCCCGGTCCGCCGCCGCCACCCCCGACCCCGCGGCCCGGAGGTGACGCCCCGGGCACCGCCTTCGGCAGGAAAGAGTGTGAGAGGAAGGCGAGGTGGTGGTGGTGGAATGTGGGGGGGGGGGGGGGGGGAGCAAGGCATGAAGGTGTGAAGTAGTTTAAGGTGGAGCGAAATGAAAGATGGAGGAAGGTGTATTGGTAGGTGGAGTGAGGTGAGTTGGAAGGTAGTACGAGGTGCGGAAGGGGGGTGTTGCCATGGGTAGAAAGAGCGAGGGGAATGTCAGGCAATGGAGCAGGGTTTGATAGAGTGAAACATTGGGACTGGTCGGAAGTAGTAGGAGTTGTTGACATGTCAATTAAGGTTACTGTGAAGCATGGAAAGAATAATAGGTATTCTGATAAGTATTGTGTTTCGAGAAGGATTGTGTCTGTGTGATCTACACTAAGCTGTATCGACAATGCTTCTATTTTGAATGATTGGAAAACTAGTATGATAATGAACATATAGATTTATAACATTATAACACAAGGCGATATTTCTACTGGTTTGTTTACTTATATCAGAAAGGAACATGACCGTGTTTCAATGTAATGGGGGATACAAAGGGATGGGGTTGGTTAAAAGATATATATATTTATTTGCCTACAGCTGGTACATCAATTGTGGTATAATACAGGTAGTTTCGGTGAAGGACCATGATTGGAGTTGGAGAGGCTACAAAATTCCATGCTAGTGAGAAATGGAAGCATCTTAGCTCGGGAGTTCTACGATTGGCGTTTTTAATCGCTGCCTATCAGTAAGCAAACGTGTGGTATTGTAAGGTCGATCGCAGAAACCTGATGATAGAATCGGTTTCATGTCGGGAAGTCAATCGTAAGGCCTATCAGGACCAGAATCGGTGTTGGTGGGGGTAGGCTTTAATCATGATTGAATGTCGGTGGCTGATTGGGAGCATTGCAGAGCATTCTGCCAGGGAAACCGCTCTCACGTGTAAGGTACTGATAAAAAAATCATGGAATTTTAGAATTAGATAGAAGATACATAGGTTCGTATGCACTGCAAATTTGGTGATTTTCGTTAAGGCTTAACCCTATGGCGCCGGGTGCCCACGGCAATAGCACAGGCATGAGGCCGGGTACTATTGCCAGTGAATACCGCTAGAGGCCGGGTATAAAGGCCTATTTGTGATAATTTTATCTTTGTATCACGTGGCATGACATGTGATCCTTAAAATTATTCTTTATCTTGCATAGAAATATCAAATATGATATTACACCTACATGCTGTGGAAATTTCATGTTTATTGACCAAATATTTCCAATTTTATTCACAAAAACGAATATTTTGTAAATGATGCCTCAAGGTATCATCCGGCCAGCCCTGGATGATGCCTTGAGGCATCACCCGGCAAGCCCTGGATGATGCCTCATCTGTCTGTCGGTCTATCTATCTATCTATCTATCTATCTATCTATCTATCTATATATGACCAGTTCTGACGTTCAGGTTCACCATCTTGTAACTCATTCAATTTTGGAGTTAGCTACCCAATTATTTTTTCATCATGTAGATCTCACTGAGAGCTAAAATGCCATATATAGTTTTACATTGGTCAATACATTAGAAGAGACAATACATATGGTTGAAAAACCACCTATTTTTCACTGTGTTTTTTTTGCCGTAAACATACATGTACACACAAAAATTATAAATACAAAACATATTTTCCACTCTAAAATTGATCTCAACTATACTGCCTCATGGCAAACTATATGTTTCCAGTGGAAATCTAGAGAAAATTCCCTGTGAGGAATTATTTGTATGCACTTTTATCTTGGCTAAAATGTTTCTCATCTTCATGTCGCCTTATGCTCTATCACATTGAATAATGAAGATAGTCAACCACTGGTTATTTGGCATGGATTGTAACCCTTATGGTGTATGTTATGGGGGAAAAAATCATAAGAAAAGAGCTACAGACTCCAGAAATGCCAATATCCTGTAAAGTCCTTGTGGCTAAAATGTGCTCATCTTTACGTCGCCGCCTTCAGCAATGTCAGAAGCAAAGAAAAATATTATTGATATTAAAAAAACAACCTTCAGAAAATTAGAAAATATGTCCACCTTCAATGTCAAATTTTTCCTACATGTACACATTTTTCTACTAAATTTGATGTGAAAACTGTGGCAACGTAAAGATGAGGTTTATTGTCTCTTTACGTCGCCAGTTGTTATACGTTAGCCTTCAAACAACATCGCCGGGAGACATGGCCGGAGTTCACGGCCGTGGGGCCCGCCAGGCACGCGGAGATATACCGGACCGTGCGTGACACGGGAATCCCCAACGCACTCGGCGCCAGGGTCGAGGTGCCTTCGGATCTTAACCTACCTGCGTGGGACCATTTCCTAGGGCACGTGGAGGAGGCGCAGGAGCTCCTAGGCTTCCTGCGATACGGTTTCCCCCTGGGATACCTGGGACCGGAGAGTGATACCAGGGGGGTGGCCAACCACCCCAGCGCAACCTCTCACCCCGTGCAGGTAGAGAAGTTTCTCGGAAAGGAGGCGGGCTTTACCAATATGATGGGCCCGTTCGCCGAACCGCCTTTTAGCCCGTGGTGTCACGTGTCGCCACTCATGACACGGGAGAAGCGCGGGACGGACGACCGGCGCATCATTACCGATATGACTTTCCCGAGGGAGTGCAGCGTGAACTCGTTCATCATTAAGAACTCGGTCTACGGACTGGAGCGAGAACACGGCCTCCCTACGGTGGACGAGTTTGTGGCCAAACTCGTCAAGGCAGGCACGTCGGCCTACATGTCGTCCATCGACGTGTCGCGTGCCTACAAGAACTTTAGGTGCGATCCCCTCGATTGGCCTCTGTTATGTTTCACGTGGGAGGGCGGGCACTACTGCGATACGGCCATGCCGTTCGGCGCCCGTGCCTCCTCCTACCACATGCAGTGTGTGGCGGAGGCCATCGTGGGGATACTATCATCAAAGGGAGTCACGGCCGCGATGTACCTCGACGACCTCATCATCCTCTCCGAGGACCGAGGTAAGGCGGCCGAGGACTTCAGGATCGCGCGAGACCTTTTCTCGGAATTGGGCCTACCCGAGGCACGCGACAAAGCGCAGGAGCCGAGCCAGACCGTGACGTGGTTGGGGATAGAGATCGACGCCCGTGCCATGACTCTATCGATCCCCACGGCCAAGCTGGAGGACATCCGTGGTCACGTGTCGGCCGTAGCCAAGCGCCGGACGTTGACGAAACGACAGCTTCAGTCGGTGCTCGGCCGGATATTACACGTGGCGAGGTGTATACGTCCGGCGCGGGCATTCGTCTCAAAGCTACTCGAGGCCCTCCGGGGGATGAGAGGCTTCTACATGAACATCAATTCCGAGATGCGCCAGGACCTCGACTGGTTCGTTAAGTTTGCCCGGGGCTGGAACGGCCGCGCCCTCATCCCTCGAGGTCCCCCGACACGGAGGATCACGGTGGATGCGTGCCTGTCGGGCGTCGGAGGAACCGACGGCTGCTTCTCGTACTCCGGCCAGGTGTGCCCCGTCTTCGATCCCGTGGAGTGCATCTCAGAGCTCGAGGCTCTGAATACCATCTACGCACTCCACACATTTATCACAGACAGGGATCGGGGATCACGGATTGAGGTGTTCTGTGATAACCTCGGAACTGTACAGACCCTCAATAGCGGGCGTGCCCGTAACCCTGTCCTGGCGGAGTGTGCCCGCCAGGCATGGATGGTGCAGGCACGTCTGCAGGTGGAACTGGTCTTCAGCCATATCCCCGGGGTGCAAAACGTCATCGCAGATGCCCTGAGCAGAGCCCATCTGTCGAGGACGGAATACGATAAGGCCACTTCCCTCATTCACATTCATGAGTTGTACCCTATCGTACCGTGTACCCATGCCTCTTTTATACCCGTACTCCGTCTCTTCTGCAGATCGGGCGCTTCTCTTACTCCAGGCGAAGGCATCTGCGAGGCAGTCAGAGGCGCGTGCCCCAGGTACGCTCGCAAACCAGCGATCCGCAGTCACCACCTACCTGGCGTTCTGCAACCGGATGAGAGCGGACCCCCGGGCACCGACCGTGAGCCTGATCACGTCGTATCTGGAATACGTGGCCGACCACGCCCCCTCGCCGGCCACGGTCGCCAACCAGTTATCGCACGTCCGGGCACACCTCCGACTGACGGGGGGGGACGTGCGGCCAACAGAGGATCACCGGGTGAAGCGTGCCCTCGAGGGCATGAGGAGAAACAAGCTGTACGTGCCAAACGTGAAGGCCCCCATACCAATGGATGTGTTCAGGGCGGTCCTCGATGCCCTGACGGGATCGCCCCTCCATACGGCAATGAGGGCGGGCATGCTGCTCATTTTCTACGCGGCCCTACGGCAGGGGGAGGTGGCGCCGCAGTCGGCTCGGGCATTCGACCCGGCTCGGAACCTCACTCGCGGGGACGTGGTCCTCGGCCGCCGGCATCTCACCATCACCATCAAGGCGGCCAAAAATCTTCAATACGTAGGGCAACAGAAAGTGATGCGCCTCGAGGCCGCGGACGATATCCGGGTGTGCCCGGTAGACGCGGTTCGAGGCCTACTACGGGCGGCCCCTACGGTTTAACTGCGGGACCCGTTTCTGACACTGCCCGATGGGACGACCATCACATCACGGGTTATGACCAACGAATGGGACCGCCTCCTACAGGCCACAGGCCAAACGGTGAAGACATACACCCTCCACAGCCTCAGGAAGGCCGCTGCCACTCAGGCCTTTGAGGCAGGAATACCTGAACTTAACATCCAGAGGTATGGAGGGTGGAGGTCCCAGGCTCATAGAGACTACATCAAAGTATCAGACCAAGAGACTGTCAACAAGTCTCTCATTGAGTCTCTCTCCTTCAAAAAGTGACTATAAAAACTTTCCCACCCTCCTCTTCCCTTAACTATTGGCTTCTTGGCTATTTCTATTATTTTATTATTACATGTTATGTTTAACTATGTAATATCACATAATCTTCATTTATCTTATATCAAATATTATCACAATTGACAAACACATATCTATGTCAATTTCAATATTTGTCATATTAACAAATCTTATCACAATTGACAAACACATATCTATGTCAATTTCTATATTTGTCTTATCATTGATACTCATGTATTTCTCTTATTCATATCAATAAGACTCATAAAATTAAATAAAATTTTATAAGCCCACTACGGCCTTCACTCTGTTTCATTGGGGATCTGGGGTAATGACTATATATCTTTACGTCGTCCATTTATATATGTCTCTGGGAACAAAGATTTAAATTGAAATTAGTTTTTTTCAGTCTCAAAACTAATGCAAACCTATGTCTCACCCTCACTGAGAGTCACACACTGGTCTCATTATTCAAATATGAGATATTAGCCTTTAAAAAACAGTGACATACAGTCGCCAAATAATATATGTCTCTGGAAACTAAGATTTAAACTGAAATTTGATTGTTTTAACATCAAACCCACCATCAGCCTATGTCTCACCCTCACTGAGAGTCCAACCCTGGTCTCTATTTAAATCTGATATATTAGCCTTCAAAAACGGCGACGTAAAGATGAAAAATTAGTCTTTACGTCGCCCATTTATCTTTCATCTCTGACTACTTTCAAATTATGTGATTAGGGTAGAACTATCAGTGAGGGTAAGATACAGGGTGAGGTTGAGTTTGGGCCTGAAACTGTGAATCTTCAACTTATTTCTTTGCTGCCAGAGAAATATATAGGTGGACGATGTAAAGATGAATAGGGCAACGTAAAGATAAATAGTCATCTTTATGTCGCCACCTTAAAGCCCAATATCTCATTTTTAAATCATGTGACCAGGGTGGGACTATCAGTGAGGGTGGGACATAGGTAGAGGGTGAATTTGAAGCTGAGACATTCAAATTTCAATTTAATTCTTTGTTGCTAGAGACTTATTTAAATGGGCGATGTAAAGATTGATTTTGCATCTTTACACCGTCCATTTTGTAATGAAAATTTAAGAAATATTATATCCAATTGATATCATTCAAAGATATGATATAGAAAGGGATGATATCCAACTAGGCCTTGTAGCAGTTTTTTTTATAAGATATCTTTATTGTCCTTAATATGGTAAAAGTTGACAGAAACCCTCATGAAAAAATATGCTAAATTAGCTGCTTAGCCAATATATACATTCTCCACTTTCTCAGCTAAAAATCATAGAAATTGATCAATTTTTTTGCCTCATACAGGAAAGTGACTATATATGAAATATAAGTTATGCTGAGGGTAATATGAATTAATAGAAATATCATTTCACCTATTCTAAATGATATGATGACGTAAAGATAAAATCAAGGGGTGTTAAAATCAAATGACTCTCATGAGCTAACCAAATGAGATATCTTGTAGCAAATTCTTCATAATATGGGGAAATATGTACACTATACGATAGTCCCCAATAAAAGTGTATGAAAGGTATTTGAAAAAAGGGTGTGAAAAACAGGGGTTCCTCCCGTTTCGTGAGGATACAGGTCAAAAGACAAGTTACAGGACATGTCAAAAGACAATATACATGACAGAATTTTAGGAATTAAGGTGTGCGACGGGCGATCGGCTTTAGTGAGTGTATGTAGGTGTGCGACGGGCGATCGGCTTTAGGAGTGTATGTAGGTGTGCGACGGGCGATCGGCTTTAGGAATTACCCACAACCTTTACAGATTTTAAAGTTCTTCATCATAGGTAATGAAAGGGAAAGTGATTTCCTTGACTTTCATTTTGAAGTTATCCATTTTATCTATACATTGTACAGTAGGTGGTATTTTCCCCAGTATGTATTACCAAAATGAACAGGGTACATCGTGAAGTGGATCAGGAAAGTGATCACCTTTTTTATCGGAGAATCCATTATGTACGATGCGTGGCAAAGTGGCTTGCCTAGACGTTTGTCTATGATATGTACCTTCCCGATTAGTCTACGGATTTTACTTTTTATATCAGAGCCATATCGGTAGGTCTAAATTTCTATCGTAGTAGTTGGACGCCGGGCCTTTACATTCATTTGAAAATACATTAAATCCTTATATGATTTTGATTGGTCCACCATTTGAGACTACTAAATTATATTACATACTTAGTGTGTTATCTAAAGGCTCTATTCCATTGCGCCGATTACACTCCCGATGTGGTCCAGATGTACTCCAATTAACTTGCTGGGCTTTGATGTTCACACCTGTTTTAAACAATGACATTTAATTCTAAAATTGAACTTATCGTGTCCTTTTTAGAGTGTGCTCGCTCGTATGATGAACATACCATTTGCTCCTAATTAAGTCTATCTGGACTCCCAATGTGAAGTGTTCATCTGAAAAAGAAATATAATAATAAAAACCTGCTTAACACATAATATTTGATATATCTCTATATAGCACAGCGTTTACTTGTGTTGATGCACGGTGGTGTGCAGAAATAAAATAAATAAATCGTTATTATCAGCACTAGAATGGTAATACAGGGACCTTAGAGATGTTATATGTATTGTACCAGAAAGGAGGATCTTGGGCCCGCTCTTATTCAACATTTCTATAAATGATATGAACGATTTACCTCCTCAATGCAGGCCACATTATGTGCGGATGATTCAGTTATGGCAACGGCTCGTGTATAGCAACTAATAGACTGAAACAACATTTAGTTTGGCTAGACAAATGGTGTCATAACAACGACATGGTCATAAATGGTATAAAGACCAAACTCTGTATATTTGGGTCAGATAGTAAGTTACATAATTAAATAGGAATAGTGAAGATGATGTGCCTGGAGTTTAGTGGTAGCAGGGATATGTATCTTAAAAGTGTGAGGTGGCTAGTAACTCATAATGAGCACAGGTGGCGTGAGATGGAATAACACACAGGTAAATAGCCAGCGTTGCTAGTCGCATGAATGCCTGTTGGCAGAGGGCACCTCAAACTGGGAATGGTAAGGTGTGTTTGTGTGGCGGGGGGTGCACATCTCCCCCTCACCGCCCACCTCCCACCTCCCCAATCCCTTCCCTGATCCACGATCGCCAATACATTCTGCCACCTCGGACCAACACGTACTCAGTACCCGATCCCCTGTCCCCGGATCCCACCCCTACCCCCAAACTCCCATCTCCTGCCCCCAGGCCACAAGCTGGGAGAGCTATCCCCCTGAACAGCCGCCATGGCCACCCCCTCCCCACGCTTCGAAATCCTTGCTCATCCATCGGGCGTGAATTCCTGCACGGCGGGCGGTGGCGGGAGCCCGTCTTAATCCAGCCGGGGACACCGCGCGGTCATTACTTTCTCAATCAGTCTCCAGGTGTCGCACTTTCATTAGTTGGGGGAGCGGGTGGGGGTACTCCGCAAGCACCTGCCATGTCCTCCCTCCCTCCTCGTGATTTCTTCCCACTCCTCCCTTTCTCCATCCCCCACTTGCCATTCCGCGGCTTCCATTCCGTGCGTTTCCACTGGACGACAACCATTATTACTACCTACAGTTCGCCATCTCTCATTTCCCTAAGACCAGCTGTACTCACGACCTGCTGTCTTATACCTCTGTCTCCAAGACCCAGGCAAGGACCTTAGGCGAAGCCCCATCCCTGACCCAAGCCTCGAGTTCAGGCACAAATCCAGCACCAGCCAGCATCCCAGCAGTAGCAACAACGCCTGGCCTAACCTCCACCTTGAGCCTTGTAGTTCTTCCACCCTACGGACAACCCTGATTGTCCTCCCGGTCCAAAACCCGATCCCAAGCCCCAACCTCATGCTTGATCACAACAAAAAACTGAGTCGTGGCCCCAAGCTCAGTTAAAACCTGAACCCTATCTCCACCTTGATCCTGACCGCATCTGTGTTCTTAGAAATCTTTTGCTTTGTCCTCTGCCCATGTCTTGAATATAACCTTCACATGCATGGCAATGGTCCTCAGCCCATGACCCAATAGATACCTCTCCATACTAAAACATCAGCATTGGCCTCAAACCCAATATAGCAGCCGCTTCTTAGATCTTGCCGATGCCTAGGCCCTACCGAAGAGCCCAATGAATCCCCAATCCTAGCTTTATTGTCATTCCCAAATTTCAAATTGACCCAAAATCAAGACTTTATTTAAAACAAGTTTTCCCATCCCAACGGATGTCAACGTGGTTTCATAGCTGTGCATTAATCCCCAGGCTCTATTCAAACCCTACTATGTAGCCTTTAACAACTGATATTTCAACCTGTGTTCCACGCATATTCCTATACCTCCTATAACTCATATTTAAGTTTCTTAGCTGTGCATTAATCCCCAGGCTCTATTCAAACCCTACTCTGTAGCCTTTAACAACTGATATTTCAACCTGTATTCCACGCATATTCCTACACCTCCTATAACTCATATTTAATTCAATCCTGCATTAACCTCCTATACAAGTCCCCATCCTATCACATATTATTTTCTATTATTAAACCCTATCCGAATTACACCTAACAGATCATGTAAACTACATATTCCATTACACCATTATGCCTTGTTTCGCTTAGGAATTAATTGGTCCTCCATGGCTTCGGTGAGGTCTCATGTCAGCTGCTGTTAAGTTTCACTTGTCACCCAATAACTTCTACTAACCAGCCGCGGCCCAATCCCAGACTCAAACCCATCCCCAACAACCCCAACTGCACGTCCAGCCTCCTTCATTGAATTTTCTACCTCACCTTTTATTATTTTCTTCGCCCAATTTCTCACGGTACTGAATATATAATAAGGCGGACAGTCCTCGTTGCCACCCAGCGAAATACCAATTGCCGGCGCTTAATAACAGTTCCGGTGTCTGTTGGCGCCGTTGGTAAGCGCGCTCCATCCATCACGGGCGTTTCTGGCACGCGCCTACATTGTCCAGCCGGGGGCCGGGCAAAATTGGAGTGCGCCGCCGGGCACCTCCTGCCGCCCGCCCGGCCAGCGCCCGCAGCCCGCCCGAGCCCGCTGCGTGCCCCAGCCAGGTGATGAATGCCCAGGTTGACAGCAATCATCATGAGCTGCCGGTTGACATAATTGCTTCCCCCAAACGGGCATGTCAAGATATTGCAGATGCGGGCGGCGGTGCTTGTGAGATTGGCTGTCAGAAGGCAGGCTGGAGAGGTGCATCGTGTATGGCCACCCTGTCTACTTACATGCGGCCCTCCTCAACCTCTTCCAGCTCGCTATGGCCTCTTCCCTCCATGTAGCCACCCGTCTAGTCCTATCCTCCGGCCTCTTCCTGGGTTTCCCCAGGGCATCTTGGGGTTAGGAACCTTCCGCTGGTGCCTTCCACATCAAGCCTTTCCTTGACTCACTTCTGATTCTGTCTCCTGACAGTGTGCCACTGATGTTCAAGCATCTTCCCCCCACCTCAGCATACCTCCTTGATTTGACTAAAGTGACACCCTAATGAACTATTTAGGCCCCATCCGTACTACTAATGTCTAATTTCTATATCTATATTTCACTGTTCTTCCTCATGTGTTCTGGTTTCGCTCTGGTGTCCATATGGTTTTTCAATGGCTTCTGAATTGTTTCTTTTTGGCATCCTCCTGCATTCACTATTATCCCAATTAATGTTCCAACACTCTTGGACTATTTCCAGTACTAGTGTTTCGCCTCTACTAACAACCTCGCCCTCCAGAAACCACTACTCTCAATTAGTCTCTGGAGAGTCTGATAGGCACAGTCCACTAAGGTTCGGTTTATATAGCCAGACACCACAGACCAAAAACGTGGTCGATTGGCGTAGGATTAACAGAACCATGACATGTGGCCAAAACACATCCAATCGAGTTCCGCCAGCCAAGCTATGTTTCCTCCCCTACAGCCTTGCCACCAAATATAGCATCCTCAGCATGGGCCATAATGTCTACTTCAGACTCCGCATAACCTCTAACAATAATTACTCCAGGGCATAAACAATGCCTTTCCTGGTGCTTGCTGGTGTACACCTGCGCAAAAGGTAAACTTGGGTCTAACCAATGTTCCTCCAAACTCCAGCCAGGTGTCTCACAACTAAGTTTGCTTATTATTACGGTGCCAAGATCAATTGCATAGCCTAACTAGACTTCCATTCTAAAATCATCCCCTAACTACGGCACTATTATATGAGTATTCTGTTTTATGATTGTTCTTTTTCCATACCATTAGCTTCTAAAGAAGTGTTTGCCTCATTTAGGTTCTAATTATTAAAATTGTACTGGATTTCATTTTTCTTTGATGTACTAAGTTACCGCCACATGAAAATATTTAGTGTATAAATTCTAAACAACTCATTTGTGGCCTCATACATTGCGAGGATCATTGACGTCATGATGGGTATCCTTTCATGAAATTAGTCAAAGAGACTCCCCGTCTCTATTTCAACCATCGTTACTGTTCTACGAGTTCAATCCAAGGACTCATTCAATGGTGAAGACGCAGTAAGGTTGACAATGACTTTTATGATTGCTCTTGACACTCATCTAATTAACGAATTGTTCATAATCACATAAAGGCACCAAGAGATGTGTTTCTTCTTGCTAATTGCCCTATTATTAGTTCCACGGCCAGTAGTCCAGTACTCTACAATTAGACAATTAGATACGATATAGTACGGTTCTAAAATAGACAGATAATGCTTGCGCATGCTAACCCATCTATATTCTCACCTTTGACCAGACCAAACATCCTTCGTGAAGTAAGACAGCTAGATAACGCTAGAGCATAATTCCCATACCAGTATCTCCCAAGATCGTACCTCCAAGTAAATATCCACGAAGCTGCCGATTCAATTTGTCTCTACTGGCTCAGTCTCGTCAGAGCAGAGCCTGTACATCTGGTAAGACGAGTTGTATATTGTGGACTTCAGAGTATATGGAATTAGGTTAGATGTGCATTATTGACCTTAATCAGTGTCGTAAGTGCATCTAACTTTTACAGCTTAAACGCCCGTGTAGGCCGTATATATTAATGTTTCCATTTGAATACGTCCAAAATTTACACCCGCGTATGGAGCGTAAACTATTCCCGGGTTTAACATATGTAATTAATCAAATGATACGCAATCGGGTTTAGAAATGATTTATGATAAAAATTGGTAATATAACATTTGATTTTCCATGTACCCTATGGATTTATGAACTACCACTATTAACTGAAACTATACGTGCCATTTAACTGTGGGGTTTCCTTCAATTTTGTGACGTTTTAGAGAATTGTTGCTATCTGTCGGATTGACTTGTGTCTAGTCTAATTGTTATAGAGATTTCAACAGGTTTCAGATTGTATTCCCCTTTGAGGTGGATCAACTCTGTACGACAGTGACAAAGAAGACAAATGATTTCAGCATGGGAATATAGAAAAGAAATTGTAGCATAATGATCATCAATTGGTCGAAGCATTTGCGGGACTGAAACAATGAATGTATCATCACTGAAAGCGGGAAAATATTAAACATTATACGTACTCCAATATGACAATAATTCCGGTGAGGTTAGAACTCTAACATCACCTCTGACCAACCCAGTTTGAGAAACCTGCATTAGGTCAGTGGTCTTTGACAATTATGCATTAGCCAATCAGATACCACAATTAGAGCCATCTGCAGTTACGCGTTACCCTATTGGCTAATCGAATTAGGGATTCCTGTCGCAAGCGTAATTCTAGAAAACCTAGATTAAAGGCTCACTTTTAAAAGAATTACACACAACAAACACGCATGACTGGTAGCAAAACGCTACTCTGAAGCATGTTGAACATAAAAAAACGTTTATTTAGAAATGGCTTATAAAAAGGGATGGGAGGGTGATGCCACAAGCGAAACAGCAGAGTTTCTTGGCAAGTTGAGTTGGCAGGTGCACACACAGTAAAACTGCTCCGGGTCAATCAGAATGTACTTCACAGTGCGTTATCCTTCTCCAGAACACAATGCAGGGCCCTGTGAAGTCCATGGATGTATGAATATCGAGTTTATTGCACTTATCTTATTGTTCTAAAATGAACATTTTCGTTTCATTTATCAGCTATTTTAAAGTTCAAAAATGGTCTGCCCTTGCTAACCAGCCGCCGTGTAAAAGCATATTCAAAATTCCTGCATGAGACTAAGGCACGTTTTGACAATTGGTTTACAAACCATGAGTCAAATTCTATGTGCCTAAAAGCGGGCTCCCACTATCACGATTTGCGCCTCTGACACACTACGATAGCCTTACGACAAGCGTTCCGATGAAAAAATGCATTTTTTGTCGGAAGGAACGGCTCTAAGTGGGTTTACTCTTACAATGAGTACTCTGACACACTCCGATAGTGCTACGATAGAAATGGCGTGTCGTAGGCCTTCCGACAAAATCGAACATGTTCGATTTGTCAGAGTGTGTCAGAAGCATTCTCTATTAGTGTAGACTATGCACCCCCCCCCTGTCGTTTTTTCGGCCCGCAAAATAGCGTCCCTAGACAATTGCTCAATCACTGCATTTTGGTCAATTTCGCATGTGGCTGATGTATATGTTAAAATATTATAGATATATATAGATTTATTGGATAGGGGTGTATATACAACATAATTAGGCGTATATTTAAGGCGTTGATTTCAACTTGAGGGAAACACCGGGAATAAACCGACCCCCCCACACACAAACACATACTTTGGATTCCTGGCCCCCTCCCTCCCCCTAGAATTTTCGGTATGGAATGTGAATGTTTTAATGAACTTGATCAATATATGTTCCTAGCTATTTACGTTGGCGCATCTCTTGAATCGTGGCCGGTGTCGTAACCGTGGTCTTCTTTTCAACCCGTTCTGACACACTACGACACACTCCGACAAAGCCCTTCCGATAGGTCTACGATTGGAAAATTTCTCATTGTAGCCCAATCGCAGCACTTTTCGCAGTGTGTCGAGACAGTGGGAGCCCGCTATTAGGCCTGGCGTCCACCTACTACGATAGAAATTTAGACCTACCGATATGGCACCGATACTAAAAGGCAAATATCGGAGACATATCGGAAACGTGCAATATCGTAGACATATGTCTAGACATGCCAATCCACCATGCATCTCAATGGAGTTTTTTCGCAGCCTAATCGCAGAAGTGTGGTCAACTGCACCGATATTAGGTGACCTTCCGACGCGATTTTGATTCTGTATCGGGAGGTGCATCGTAGACCATATCGGAGCCATATCGTAGTAGGTGGACGCCGGGCCTTACTTTCCCCTGTCCATCCAACTACTCAGCACATGCCTTCCTCAATTCCTTCCTCAATTGGTTCGAAAACTTCAGTCTTTCTAGCGGTGCCTTAATTTTGGTTTTAAACGCATTGTAGTTTTGGCCTCAGGCCTAATGAACCTAACGACATAATCAAGCGAAGATTAGACATGGGAGCTAATTATCATTTTATCCCTAGGCATACGAGTGTGAGTGCATGGATGGAACTGAGTATTGAAGATCAGATCACTAGTGATTGGGTACCACTTGTAGTTGATTCCACGAAGTCATGTTAGACTTGAGACGTTTGAAGGTCACTCGTGCCCTCTTGAATATAAAAGTTGTCTTTGGGTACTACTAACGCCATTGATATAAAAAGAACTTGTGACGTTTGCTCATCATGAGTCAATTATTATCAAAGTTCTATTTTCAGCCAGCCACCAGCCAATTACAGTTCAAGTTAAAACTGGCGCCTTGGATTGGTAGGGTGGCTGGCTAGCTTGATATCTAATTCCAGGCGAAAAGGAAACTAGGTTAACTATAAAATCTCGCCCTTACCTATTTTGAGCATCTTGATATCGTAATTATGTGTTATAATTTGATCTCACCCGACATTCATTGCTAGAGCCAGACTCAATATTTCAACGATTTCAAGGTTTGAAGTCGATGACTTGATGTCTATCAATCACAAATACACACATTCTAAAGCTCTATCCTTAAGTTCCATTTTAACCCCGGTGTCCGCTGAACTCCCGATGGTCTACAATAAGCCAACCGACGTAAAATAAAAATCGCGTAGGAAGGGAAGCTGAAATCGCGGCAGTTGATCACATGTCTACGATTACCCTACGATTAACACCGCCTGGCTACGATTCGTTCTCGACGAAAAATCTGAATCTTAAGGCTTACCCCCACAAACACCGATGGTCTACGATAGACCTCCTGATGGGCTATGATAGAAAATGGCCTAATCGTAGCCTACGACCGGGTCCCCGATAATTCCAATCGTGGACATGGGCGTAAATCGTAGAATGCCGAAACAGTTTTGAAGGACCAAAGACGTAAACCATGGTCACGATTGGCTCACGATTCAATTGGTGATTGAATGTAGATCTCAAGCCTAATTTTAATACTGAAATATACTATAACTTTGGAAATATTGAATGAAACTGAATAATTTTCCAGAGGTATGTACAACATATTATATTATTATTTCAAACACTAAACAATCAAAGTGAAAAAAATATAACTTCGGTAGAATGATAATTCCAATATGAATCTATTATTTTCAGACACTTAGACTTTAACAATTTTTTTTAATTTTTTTTTATTTGTTTATTTATCCTGTAAGGACGTCGGGTGTGAACCGGTATTAGTGCCCTTACAGTCTTTTGGTACACCATACCTTACAAATCACATGTTTTCTTAAACATAAAGACAAAAGTTTGTCATCAAACTATAATACAGCCAGAGGAATTGACTAGTTAACGTCAGTGTTCATAAAAGTATACAAAATTTCTGTTCTCATAAGGGAGATAGATTTGCTCTACCTCAGTCCAAAGTCCAAAGTCCTTCGAAACTATGGTGTTGATTCACCTTCCATGTTCCGATCTTATCACAAGATGGTTTGATTCGCAAGACACCCTATCGTGTCCTACAGATTACAAAAAATTGTATCAATTTAACAGAGATCCTTTAGTAGATGTTACAAGTAAAACCAGTCCAGCTTAATATCCATTGATTTGTGTTTCTTTGGACCATAGACAACAGGTATGAAGATTTGTTTACCACATCAGTAGTGACAAAGACCAGTGATAGAATCTAGTGCCAATAAATATTAAACAAATCAGTTGCTTATGAATTATTTAGGGCATACCATTTCTGCCTCTTCTTAAATACTTCATAAGATTCTACATTTCTTACATCGGGCTCAAGAGTATTCCAATAGCGAGCTCCTCTATATAAGACGCTTGCTTTAAAACATTCAATCTTCGGTCTGGTCACCTTGAAACAAACACCATCCCCTTGCCTAGTATTTCTTCTGGGTTCCTTCAACAACTCAGCTTCTCCTTTGAGCTTAAACATGTAGTTAGCCAGGTGAGCCTTTCTTCGTTCAGTTAAAAAAGGAACATTAGCTTTTTTATGAAGTTGTCTGATATTCACATTTTTATCAGCTTTGTAAATCGTTTTCAAGGCCCTGGTTTGAAGTCCCTGTAGTTGAGTTAGTTTTTGGTTAGTAGTTTTGCCATAAAAGATGTCACCATAATCAAGATATGGGGTGACCATGGCCTTAAAAACATTTAGGGAGGCCTGTATAGTTAAATATCTCCTAATCTTAGAAAGTAGAAATATTTTATGTGAGGCCAATTTTATGCTATTTGTAATATGTTTATTAAAACTCAGAGTAGGGTCCATGGTCACCCCCAGATACTTGAATGAATATACTCTTTCCAGATTCTTGGTATTTAAGGTAAGTTGTATGTCGCCTATTTCCTTGATTTTTTGGTGGGTGCCACAAATCATGTATTTCGTTTTATTCTCATTTATTGTTAACTTATTGGTTTTGCACCAATTTGCGACTTTAGCTAATTTCTCATTCATCTTGTTTACTAAGTCTAATTTATGGCTACCTTGCACAAAAATTACCGCGTCATCTGCATAAAGTCTTATCCCCGTAGAATCAACACAGTTAACTAAATCATTAATATAAGTTAGGAAAAAAAACGGCCCCAGGATTGACCCCTGTGGTACCCCATATGTAATAAAGCTGATCCCCGAAAATTTATTCCCAACCCGTGTTCTTTGAGCTCTGTTACTTAAATAGTTCCCGATCCAATCTATGAGTTTACCTTTAATACCCAATAATTTCAACTTATTTATAAGAATCCCATGATCTACCGTATCGAACGCCTTAGCTTGGTCGATAAAAGTCAAAACGGTAGCTAAGCTATTGTTAAAACCCTTGAAAATGTCTTCTGTTAGTCTAACTGTGGTATCAATCGTAGAATGCCCTGCTCTAAATCCCCCTTGTAGTTCAGTTAGTAATTTGTTAGTATCGCAATAGTTGGTAAGTCTTTGGTGAACAATTTTTTCCATTAATTTCCCCATTATGGGTAATAACGAAACTGGTCTGAGATTCGAAGTTGAGTTCAGCCCTTTTTGCTTCACTAATGGCACAACTGTCGCAGTTTTCCACTCATTTGGAATTTTACTTGTCAGAAAAGAGAGATTGAAAAGGTGAGTTACAGCTCTAGGTACAGCTTTGAGCGCCAATTTCATAAATCTAGAAGCAATCGTATCAATGCCAGATGATTTCCATATATCAATATCCTCTATAAGCTTCCGCACTTCCCCTTCGTCCGTTATGATGTCCCTAATCTCACATTCAACAGCTTGACCAATATATTTCCAGGGTTCTGAGTGTTTACTCGCCAGCTTTGGACCAATGCCAGTAAAAAATTCGTTTATTACTGTGGGTGTTTCCTCCTCGCTGAATAACTCCCCCGTCACTTCATTGTATACTTCTATTTTCTCTTGCTTTTTATTGGAGGGTAATAGGGAGTTTATGTTACGCCAAAATTTTCGCCCATCCCCTTTAGCATTTTCCAAGTTATTTTTAATATATTCCGCTTTCAGTCTCACTAGTTGTTTTTTGCAATTGTTTCTTTTTTTCCTGGCATTAACCCAATCCTGGTCCCTGTTACTTTTCCTAGCTCTACTTAGTGCTTTGTCCTTATCTCGTATAAACTCAACGGCCTCATTTGTTAGCCAGGGCTGTTTGGTGTTTTTGATTACAAATTCTTTTATGGGGCATTGTTTGTCAAGGTTAGTTTTTATGATTCCATACATCAAATTCCAGGCCACGTTCACATCATCTGTAATGTAGAATGGACGCCAGTCAGCATTTGAGATGTCATTCTCAAAAGTTTTCTTACAAAAATTTCGATGTGATCTACCCTTAAATTTCGTTTTATCTAGTTTGACTGTTGATTTGCCTGAAACAATATGGATAGGGATATGATCACTAACACTCATGTCGACTGTCCCTCCACTCTTCACATCAAAGTTGTTTGTAATTATCCAGTCTATACAACTACTAGATATCTCATTGACACGTGTGTTGGTCTTTATAATTTGTGATAGACCTCTTGACTTCAACCATGATTTTAAGTTTCTCACCAGTTCACTTCCTCTTTCCAACCAATAAATATTGACATCACCTAAAATATACAACTCTTTCCTGTTCAGGTTCGTATTATCAATCATATACTGTAGTTTATTTATCATACCTTTCATTTGACCGTCATGTGGTCGATAGATAGCTCCAATCAAAGCATCTTTTTGGTTATTGCGCTTAATTCTGACCCACAGACTCTCAATATCAATACTTGACATAGACAGGTGTTCCTCGTCAACTACTCTATATTCCAACCCATTTCTTAAATAAAAAGCAACCCCTCCACCCTTCTTTATCCTGTTAGTTATTGGGTCTACCCAAGTTCTATCCTTTCGTATTATTTGATACCCATCTAGATTCACCAATTCATCAGGCATGTTTTCGGTCAACCATGTTTCCGAGATGCAAATTGCATCAAACAAATCACTTAGCTGTGCTCTTAGTATTTCAATTTTGCTGAACAGGCTCCATGTGTTTAGATGGCAGATCTTAAAACCCTTCATACCTTGTATGGCTTCTAAGTCAACCATTTCATCCCTGCTATTGATTTAAGCTCTCTATTGGACATTAGTGTCATGTGCATCATCAAATTCATCTGTTTACCTTCACTAACAAACCTTGGTTTGGGAGCAATGGCAGTATATGCCTCTCCCCTCATTCCTGCCCTCCTTCGGGCTTCGGTGAATTCACCTTTCTCCGTAGAGACAATCATCACAGCAGCTACAGTAGCTGCTAATTATAGTATCAGGATAATAAAGAAAATCCACTATGTAACCAGTTTATAACATTCAACAAAATAAAAACCAGTATCTCAAACCGATAGAAAATCAATACTCAAGATCAACATTCAGTGAAACTTGTTAAGGATATATAGGATTTCACTTACCCATAGTATGCTTATATAGACCATCATGTCTCACCATTTGCCCCCCTCCCTTCTCCCCTCCCTTATAGATTTTAGGCATCTCATTAATAAAAATTAGTAGGTAGGGCTAGCCAACATTTTAATACTTCAACGAAGCAGAAAAACACAGCTCTGCCGCCTCTAATAGGTTAACAACCCAAAAGTAACAAGCAGTTGCCATTTCCAACTGATTCTTATTTAAAATTAAAAATGTTCACGTTATAAACAAGTCCCTTATGTAACCTTATCCCACTTTGAAACTTTATATCTCTGTGTCTAGTTTTGTTAAGTCCTAAACACATCATGGGACTCAGCTAGCGTGTTTCTGGAGAAACATTTCACCAGTTCGTCAATCCATAGATCAATTAGCGATTCGTCAGGGTGTAGCCCATCATGTAGTTTGGAGTAGTCATGGTAGTACTTGTCGTGACATCTTATGTGACACTCCTTTGACAGCCATGGCGTAAGAAGACCCCTGTCAGTGTTGGCTTGAACGACAGCTTGGTTAAATTCCACAATACTGTTGTCAACCATATCTTGCCTCTCTGTAGTCGCATTTATAGCCCACTTGTGGAGTACCAGACCAACGATTGGGCAAACAATTACTTTCGATGACTCATGAAGAAAGTCTAACCAGTTGAGGCCCACTTCCAAAAAGATCTGTAAATGTCTTGCCAGTTCTTCCTGGTTTTTCCATTCGAATACAAAAGACTTGCCTTGTCGTTGGGTTATGTTGTTTATCCCCGCCATCACATATACGTTGTCACCTGGGAATTGTTTCAAGTGGTTTTGTACTCTTGACAGGACTGTTTGCAACTTGGCTCCCCGCAAAAAGTAAACAGACACTCTTGCTTCCTGGCCTATCGACGACTGTTGAAGTTTTACCAGTCCTTTTTCCCGACTGTCACTAAATATCACGTTTCTCGGTTTAGGTTTCCATTCACGCCATTCGACTTTACTGTAATCGGTGTTTTTCCAGAAGTTTGAAGCCATGCTTCTGCCGCGTTCACGAGTAGCTATCCCGGATGTTTACTAGCAGCTCTCCCATCACGTTCCCCGTAACGGACTGGGCGTTGATCTTGGAATACTCGGACAGCGTAAAACCGCAGCCCCAGTAACGTTCGGTTGTAGCCTCATACAGCTTGCCTTCTGTGGCGGTCAGTTTTTGACGTAGCAAGTTGTTTTGATCAAACTTGAGCGCGAGTATTTCCAGCATAATATCACGCTTTGAGTTGTTCCATTCCGCATCTGTCTCGACTTGTTTTGCCAGCCTTTTGGCTTCATACGGGCTGTCGGCATATTTTATTTTCCTGGCAACTCGCTGACTGTTGTTTTCGATAGCCAGTCGATATGAGTAGAGTTGTTCACTTGACGTCCAAGTGAACTTGTCGTGGTTGATCTTACAGGCGAACATATTCGATAAATACGAATGATGGCCCTGGAATGCAATCCCATCCCCTACCGGGATTGTTTTGGCTGCTTCAAGTGTAATACCATCTGGCAATTTCTTGATGTCTCGATACAGGTATTCCCTGTCCTCTAGGATAAGTTTCGAACCTTTTACTTGGGCACTCTTTCCTTTTTGTTTCGCAAAAGCAGCGATGCAGCGAAGATCTTTTCTTTCCTGTTGTTTATCTGCCGATAGGTCATCGCTTACGAAAACGTTTCGCCATTTCTGATTATTTTTCAGTTTGGAAATGTTTCTGTAGATTTGGCCCTTAGCAGACGGATTTACAAATTTAACGATCACATTTCTGGGTTTTGTTTGGGTGTTGCGTTTGGGTCCCATCCTAAAGACAGTAGCTATTTGGATCTGGGCAGCGTCAGTAGCCGCTCCGATGTCATTTAGTAGGTCCAACACAACTGTTTTCAGGTTCTCGCCATCGTTTTCTCGTAATCCTTCGATTACTAGATTTGATTTTCTTCTATCGTCTTCGAGAAAACAAATCCGGCTCTCCTGTTTTTCCAGTTTGAAACGTAGTTGTTCTATTTCGTTTTCGAACTCGTCTCTCTCGTCCGTTACGTCATTTAGTGCTTCTTCAAGTGTTTTGATTTTGGTTTCCAGCTTAGTAATCCTATCATCTAGGATGATCAGTTTCTCTTCATTCTTTTCTGTTTTCTTTTCCAGCTTATCATTCCATGTATCAAGTTTGTCGTTGATCTCTTTCATATCATTCGCCCTCATGACTATCAGTTTATCGATCGACGACTGAATGGACTCCAGGCTAGTCGGGCCTCCATTATCGCCCTTACCGGCGGCTCCCGTAGAATCAAGGGATACCGACGATCTTGTGTCAGGCATCGTTTCCCGATCTTATCGCCTCACTAACCTACGTATATTCACGAGTCTGTTCAGCGAGTTAGGATCCCCAAAGGTTCGTGGAAACTCTAATTTATGTGTTCAGTAAGCGCAGCTCTGGTACCACTGTGTGTGCTCTACGCAGTCATCGTCATCCGCATATCATATTCGCAAATATTATACATCCATGTGAGGCCTACCTATCTCCAAAACAACATAGTTTTTCGTCAATCATTTCATGTTGGATTTTATCGAGAGCTCTTCAATTGGCTATAGGTATGCAATCGTGAGGTTTCATAGAGGGAATCACAGAAACCTGCTCCACTGCCACACTCTTTTCTGACCTCATGATAGAATCCGGTTCGTGTCGGGAAGTCAATCGTAAGGCCTATAGGGACCAGAATCAACATTGATGGGGTAAGCCTTTAGTGTTGTAGACACCCTATGATACGTTTATTTCACCGGGGCAAATTGTAGACGGGTGGTGTGAATCGTACTATAATTGTAGGCACATGACACACAAAGCGAGAACCGGAGTGATGACCGGAATCGCCAAAAGAAAATGGTGGGTATGTGGGCTATTATGACATATTTTACCTGATTATTACTTCTTATACGCTAAATCATCAAGTTATTACTCTGAGATAAGGGCTCACATACTCGCGATATTATGTTGGCTATCCCAGAGACCACTGCTTTTCTTGCTTTATGTGTCGCCAGCATAAAGCCAGGGACACACAAAGCAAGAAACCCGGGGCCTTGGAAAGTTTGGTCCCTGAAGATGACCAAGATAGAAACTTCATTATGGAGGACCTGACCAACGGCTTCAGGATAGCCAACACAGATACTGCGGTGGCAGGGGTGGAGCAGGACAAGCACAGGTCGGCCCTATCCCCAGACAATAGGAATCTGGTTCAGGAGCAAATCCAGGAGGAGTTAAAAAATGGCAGGTATGTGATCACCGTGGAAAAGCCGAAGATCATATCAGCGCTTGTAGCCATTCCCAAGTCCCTGGATAAAATTAGGCTAATCCATGACGGGAATAGGCCTGAAGGGGTGTCCATGAACTCATACGCAGTCCATGATTCATTTAGGTACCAGAGCCTGGAGGACACCGCCTCCTTCATTGAAAAAGGGGACTACTTAGCAAAAGTTGACCTAGTCTAGTGCCTATAGGAGTGTGAAGGTGCACCCCGATGATTTCCCCCTTGCAGGGCTAAAATGGGATTTTACCCCAGGCGTGCAGAACTATATGATAGACACCCGCCTCATGTTTGGAGCGAAGCTTAGCGCATCAATCTTCAACCGCTTAACCCAGTGTGTCAGACGAATTAGGGCCACCCTATGCGAAGTATGCGCTTATGTGGGTGATTTTCTTGTCAGAGGCAGCACCAAGGAAGACTATATGCAGGCACTGAACACGTTAATGAGGGTGATCAGGGTCCTGCGCTTTGGTATCAATTACAAGGTGGTGATGCCCACCACCTCCCTGATCTTCCTGGGTGTTGTAGTTGACACTATGGACCATGTGCTTTGGCTGCCTGACGATAAGGTATCCCAGTTGCAGGGGTGCCGGGCGGATGTTAAAAACCGCAAATTGGTGTCAAAGCGATGTCTGGAGTTGTTAATGGGAAGCCTCAGCTGGGCCTCCTGTATCATCTATGGGGGCAGGACATTTACCAGGAGGTTAATGGACTGGATGACGACGTTAGTGGCCCCCTCCCACAGGACGAGGGTCACAGCATCCATGTCCGGTGATTTACAATGGTGGTCTTATTTCTTAACAGTCTTTAATGGCCTTGTCCCACTGCTGGAAACATGCGCATACATCCCGGTCTCGATAGACGCTTGTCTCTCCGGTGCAGGAGGCGTCTATGGCGAGAAGTGGTTTTACTTCAACTGGAATGACTCCCCAGAGGTGAAGGACCTCCCCATCAATTATATATAAGCTCTAACCCTCGAACCAGCTGCCAGGCTTTACTGCGAAGACTGGCGGAATAAGAAAGTGACTGTGTTCTCGGATAATCAGGCTGCTGTTGCCCTGATTAACAAAGGAGTAGCCAAGAATCAAATTGTAATGGCCAGCCTTAGACAGGTTTTCTGGCTGTCTGCAATATATAACTTTAGAGTGAGGGCAGTGTATTACCCTGGAAAGCGCAACACTATCGCAGACACAGCCAGCAGAATTAGTGAAGTTGGGATACAACCCCTCCTCAGAGAATTGGGCAGGTGTGCCTACCGGCGGTATGGACACGGCCCAGCTTGATAGGACAGTGGAGGAGCTACAGTGCAGCTCTTTTGCTAAGAACACAAGGAAGGCGTACAGTTCTCACAGGCATTCCTACATCTCCTTTTGCAACATCTACAACTCAACCCCAGTCCCCGTGGAAACTCGAATGTTGCTGAGGTATATAGCCTTCCTTTCCACAAGGCTAAAGTACTCCTCCTCATGGCAATATTTAGGAGTCGTCTCACATATGTATAAGGAAGTGGGCCTATTGGACCCTATTAAGGACAATTATCATCTCCTCCTGGTCGTTTGGGGGGCATGATGCACCCTGGGGGCTGCGGTCTGCAGGAAGGAACCAATGACACCCGACATGCTGCTGGTCCTATTCTCCCTCCTGGATATTACGACTCCCAGATGGGCGGCAGTCTGGGCCGAAGCTTTGTTTTTGTTTTATGGCCTTTGAAGGAGGTCCAATATCTTCCCCTCCTCCTTAGCAGAGTTTGACCCAGATAGAAACTTGAGGAGAAGGGACATCAAGGTAGCCGCGTCTGGATTACTCATCACAGTCAGATGGTCGAAGACGGACCAGTTCTGCTCCAGGACCTGTCTTCTCCCCCTCCCCAGGGTCAAAGGTCACAGACTATGCCCCATGCAGGCCTGGATGAATACCCTTCGGATGACCCCTAAAGCCCCGCAGGACGGCCCAGCGTTTGTGATATCGGATACGGGGGCGCACGTCCCCCTGACGGCGGGTGCCTTCACAGCAGCGGTAGTGGTGGCTCTAGCGGCGGCCAGGGTGGACACTGCCCCCATGGCTCCCACAGCTTCAGGAGAGGGGGGGGGGAAAGCTACCTGTGGTGGAACAGGGTACCAGAACCCCATATAGGGGAGCTGGGGCACTGGGCCTACACTTCCACACTCTACACCATATCCGCCCCCGCGACGCGCGGGGCCCTCGCTACAAAAATGGCAACAGCCCTGCCACGCACCCCTTCCTACCTGCTCTTACTGCACTACCCCCCTGGTTTTTGGAGGACTCAGAGACTTGGGCCTCAGCGCTTACATGCACTGTCTTACCTTTACCATATCTTATTATCAATGCTTGTTTATCCTAGCTACCTCCCACTAGGTGTTTATCCCTCGCACCTAGTGTTCTTTATCGATAACTGTATGACTTATTATTATCCTTGTCCTAATTAGGTTACGTAAACTTGCACAACTTGTATGACCTCATATTAGGGCTGCGTGCGCCCTCCTTGTAATAAACTTTTACCTCCACTCTAATCTCCTTATTTAATTGGCAAAAAAAACGGCATGCATGTGAGACTTGTGAGATTGAGTTTTTCTTAGCAATATGTCCCACCGATAATTTAGTGTCTCAGAAGCAATAATTAGGTGAAATATAAAATTTTGTGTTGGCGATTCCGGAAATCGATGAGTTTTTTTTACTTGGTGTGTCTCCAGGATTAAGAAGGGGACACACCAAGCAAGTCAAGGTAACGATCTCTGGAATTACCAACATAAAATGGCAGATATGTGAAATATTATTTCATAGTAAAGTCAACCGATGATTTATTGTCTCGGAAGCAAAATCCAGGTAAATATGAAATAAATCTCACTGAGATTCTGTACTGGAACACAAACTCTTCGCCAATATCAGGCCGGCAAGCGGGGTCACACCATTCACCTCAAGGGCACTTGAGTCCAAAGTTGAGTGTTCACCGTGACTATGTCTGAGACTATGTTCCAGGTGTGTCCTTCCATGCAAATCAAATTCTCCATTTTTCCTTGGGACTGGTAAAAGCACCTTGCCATGAAAATTCAGTATAAAAGGAGAATTGTCTGAGACTAGGGGAAAAGTGTGAAGTACACCTGTCTCAGGTACATTAGTCTATATGTGTGAATCCCTCTTAAGTGAGGTTCCCCTAGAGGCACGTGAGTAAGTCTAAATTCTACTAACCACCACATTGATCTCTGAGATGACTCATATGATGATTTATAAACCTTACATAACCACACAGTTGCGTAAATATACGCACACAAACATGATTCCGCTTTCACTATCATTAACTAATCATTATGTCACAATAGCTAATGTTATACCATACACTTGCGTCCTTTGGCGCAAACTATCAATTGCTGTCATTGTAGGCAACCATAGTTCTTACATAATAGTTGGTATTGTGTGAGCCAGATCACATCCTTGAAGTAGATACACATAACTAATGAGTACTAATTGCTGTTTTTCTTTGGCTACACAGGTTTCATCTTCTTGAGTAATCTTGCTGATCAGTAGGAATCACCCCGATAATACAAATTAGAAACAACGAAGGAGTAGGTTACAATCATCCGATAGCATTTAAAGGTAGGGTTAGCTGCTAATTACTCAGCATAGGTTATTCTAAGAAGAACGGAAAAGGATCATTTTCCCTTCTTAATGTTAGATATTAGATAATAGCCCAGGGGCAATATCAGGTGATTTTATTGCTGTCTAGCATATGTATTACGACATACATAATTGTACTAAAGAAAGAACCATGTATTTCATCTGTTGTGACATTTGATTTTTTGGGGGGTTTAAAGACTTTTATTTCACTTCTGTTGTAGTAACAGTTCTTCCAGTGAAGATAAGGCGTTGTACATCAATAATACATTCTCATAGAGGTTGAGTAATAAACAGATGAAGTTGATGAGGGGGGTTAGTAATGATGGCAGTCATTCTGCCAGTGACTATTTGTAGAGTCTCAACTCTCGCTTAAAGCTGATATCAAGCAATAACTCCTTGAGAATCTTATAAAAAAATATAAGGCCCGCCCCTCACACACTGAGAGCCGGGTTGTGTGTACCTGACACAGGTCACTGCTGAACGTCCCCACACCGCACCGCGATCAGGCACAAACATATACCCAACTCACGGGGTGGCTTGCAGGTCATAAGTGTGAGGGGTACTAAGGCATGCACACCACAGGTGGGGCATTGAAAAAGTCACACTAAAACATGGGATTCACAGTGAGTTCAGTTATTATATTTTGTATGAGGAACAAGTTCACACAGAAACACACATATATACATAGATACACAGAGAAACAGAAAGATATACATACATAAACAGACATGTATACTCATACAGAAAAAGCAGTTTCACAGGCTCACACAAACACACACAGACACAGACACAGATACATACACAGACAGAATAAGATATAGAGACAGGCAAAGACAGATACAAATACAGATATAACTGTATAACTCCCAGATTATACATGTATAATTATTAGACTAAGCTACTACCGTCGCCACCTAGCGAGTTGCTATGGCGTCACTATGGTATAGCGGTTATTGTTTTGTTGCGTCAATAATTCTATTGACGGTTGCTGTGATGCGCATTCGTCACTCTACCTTTGCATGTCTTCAGGATCAGACCTATAAATTTTAAATTCTGAGACATCTTCGTCAATTGTCGATTTATTGGAGATAAATCGCAGTGGTTATTTGATTTTGACGATGGGGAAAAAGTCGAAAAAACAAAAATCACCTACAAAGGTAGAATTGAGGAAATCGAATAGGATTAGATCTGATACTGAGGGGGAGGCACCTTTCAGGTCGCAATCGCCAGCGACGGGTCCATTATCAGACAATGATCCTATTGACCAGACGTGGGCATCAGCATCCGAGGGCATCAGATCCAGATACGAGAAGGATGCAAGACAGAAAGAAGACTACCTATCTACAAGAATGGACAATTTAGAAGATTACATGCGCAGCATCCTGGGAAAGATGGAAAAATTCTTCGAGAAGTCGTCAGTGGAGGAAGAAACTAACGAAAAAGAAAGAAAATCCAGTCATCAGAGTGAGAGAAAATCGCGTAAATCATCAAAAAGTACCACAAGTCGTTCATCAAGTGAAAGTTCCAGATCATCAAGTAGAGAATCAGCTTGTAGAAAGTCTAAAGGTAGGCCTAAAAATAATGTTTTCTCTTCTAAGAAATATTTGAAAAAGGATGAGAAAATTGTTTCGATTGAAAAACTGAGCGGATTTATTGACCATTCAATCTTGTTCAGAGAAAAAGCAGAAACGAGGATGTTTACTGCTGAAGCGTTGATAAACTACGACGAAAGTGTCAAGACTGAAACTATTGAAAAAGGTATCAAATCGTTATCAGTGGTAAATCCAGCAGCAATAGTCAGATTTTTATCTTTTGATGGTACGATTTCAGCAGCTTCGATGAAGAAAAGTGTAAAAACAAAAGGCAAATCACAGGGCGATAACAATGTATGTTTTGCATTTAACAAACCAGAAGGTTGCAAATACACAAGTTGCAAGTACAAACATAGTTGCAATAACTGCCATAGCTATGGTCACGGTTCATACGATTGCAAAACACAAAGCAAAGATCAGAAACACAGTAAATGAAATGACATATCGAGCGGGAAAATTCAAAGCGATAAAATAGGGGGCGTGGCCGTAACTATGGACGCTTATGGTCGTCAGGGATCCCCGCTCGATGATGACGTAATCGCAGGGAATTCCCCTAGCTATAAAGTAGCAACGGTAAACATTCCTATCAATCTTGCTTCGGAGGAAGAAATCGATTGGGAAACAAAGAAAAAGGTTTGTCAAGATGATATTGTTATCACGGAAAAATGTATTAACGGTAAATGTGACTGTAAATACTATGTCAACGAAATCGAGGTGGATTTAAAACCATGTAGATCGGCGGTATATTTAACTGGAGAAAATGCTCTCGATTCTATAGACTCAAAAGACTTATTATGGTCGGGCCTTCGCAATGGTTTTAAAATAGTCGATTCCGATTGTTCGGCGGAATATGAATGTGAAAATTATAAATCACTTACAGAGGGAATTTGTTGTGAAAAATTTGATGAAGTGGTTAAATCCGAATTAGAAAATGGGAGAATTTCAAAAGTAAAGAAAAAGCCTAAATGCGTACATGCTTTAGGGGGGGTCCTAAAAGAAAATGGGAAATTTAGGCCCATCACGGATTGCTCTAGGCCTTTTGGCGAATCAATTAACGATCACATGAAAGAAACTTTTGAATCTTTTTCTTACAATTCAGTGGAAACCGCAGTAGATTATCTCAATCGTGACGATTACATGTGCTTGGTTGACATAAAATCGGCCTATCATTCAGTAAATATTGATCCTAAAAATGCTGAATCTCTAGGTTTCAAATGGAAAGACGATTACTACAGAGATAACAGGTTAGCATTCGGCCTAAAATGCGCTCCTAATATTTTTAGCTCAATTTCGAACTGTATAGTCAAAATCGCTAAATCTAAAGGTGTAAAGAAATTGGTAAATTATCTCGATGATTTTAAAATTATTGGTACCACATATGATGAGTGTCTCAGAGACAGGGGAATCGTCATAGATACGATTGAAAAAATGGGTTTTAAAATATCCTTTAACAAGGTAACAGATCCATGTAGAAATACGGTATTTCTAGGTATAACAATCGATTCTTCACTGATGGAATTGAGTCTTCCTCAAGAAAAAGTCGATAAACTATCCAAAACTATAGAAGAAACTATAGCAAAAGGGTTTGTAAATAAAAAGGACCTCGAGAGGCTGGGCGGATTAATGTCGTTTTGCGCTCAAATCGTCAAGGGCGGTAAAACTTTTAGTAGACCCCTATTCGACATGATAAAGGATTTGAATTATAAATCTAAGAGGAATATTGATGACGATTTATCGGCAGACCTAGAATGGTGGTTAAATTTCTGTCATATTTTTAACTGTAAATCGTTAATACGCACAACATGTCACAATGTGCCAATCGTCACCGATTCATCTTTAAAGGTTTCGGCGGTTGGGCCGGTTGCGATTATTTTTTCGGTAGTTGGGAAAAAATCCCCTTGGATTTAAACAAATGCGGTCATCAAGAAGAACCACCCATTAGCGATATTTATGGCATGAATATCAATGTATTAGAACTTTGGCCTGTACTTATCGGCCTAAAAAGATGGGGCGGTAATTATCGTAACAAGAGAGTAGAGGTGGTGACTGATAACATGCAAGTCTTATACATGTTAAATTCCGGTAAAAGCAAAAATAAAATATTTATGTCGTGGTTACGAGAAATATTTTGGACATGTTTCATTTTCAATATCGATATTTGGGCAACGTATATTAAAAGTACCGATAATACGTTAGCAGATCAATTATCAAGGTTGGAATACAACGGCGTATTCGAAAAATGTGTTTTTACCCTTAAAACTCATAACATGTGTTGTTCTGAATTACAGACCTAATCCGGGAGGTACAGGATAAAACGGATAAATTCCTATCCGTGGCAATGTCAATCGCCACTAACAAATCCAGGGTAAATCAATTAAATTGTTATTCACGTTTTTGTGATAAATTTAATCTCAAACCATTTCCATGCAATCCTACTCAGGCTTGCTGGTATGCTTCATATATGTCGGATTTTTTATCGCCAGTATCGATAAAGAATTATCTTTCAGCCATTTGGTGGAAGCAAAAAATGTTGGGTTATCTGGATCATTCCAATGATTTCAGATTAAAGATGGTTATCAAAGGTATTCATAGATCTTTTATCGTAAAGGATAATTCTCGTTACCCTTTAAAAGTTCAAGACTTACAAAATATTTACCGTATTTTAGACTTGGGAAATTCGGATGCCCTGAATTTCTGGTTAGCTGTGGTCCTATGTTTTCGTGGATTACTGAGAAAATCACATGTAACGATATCACCCCATAATCTACTTATTGGGGACTTAACTATTGATTCGTCGGTCATCAAAATCCACATTCGTACTAGTAAGACTGACCAATTCGGTCTTGACCCTTTTAACATTTTTATTCACTCAATTCCAGGGTCTTTTTTGTGTGTTTACAAAATCGTAGTACAACTAATTTATCGTAAAAGTTTATCCTTACCGTTAATAAGTTTGGGTAAGAAACCTATGTCTTATGGTTACTCCAACTCAAGGTTAAAGAGTTTATCAAAACAATGTGGAATCACGGGTAATGTCTCTACTCATTCCCTACGCCATGGTGGGGCCACATTTTTAAAGACTTGGGTATGCCGATTGAGGTAATTAAATCTAAAGGAAATTGGAAATCGGCCTCAGTCTACAGATATCTACATAATACGGAATCCCTCACTGAGGTCTCAACAATAAAATCGTTCTTGTCTAATTACTCAAAAAATTCGTAATTGTGTTTGGCGGTTCTTGGCCTGGTGTTTGTTATACTCACCAAACTACAATTACTCGTTGTCTTATACTTGTCACTTATACTTCATCTCCATAACTTATATAACTGTATAACTCCCAGATTATACATGTATAATTATTAGACTAAGCTACTACCGTCACCACCTAGCGAGTTGCTATGGCGTCACTATGGTATAGCGGTTATTGTTTTGTTGTGTCAATAATTCTATTGACGGTTGCTGTGATGCGCATTCGTCACTCTACCTTTGCATGTCTTCAGGATCAGACCTATAAATTTTAAATTTTAAATTTTAAATTTTAGGTCTAAGTTACTCAGTTCTGTACTTTGTAATACTGAGGTTCCAAGGATTGTACTTCCAGTAATAAAGGTTAGGGCCTGGTGTTTGTTATACTCACCAAACTACAATTACTCGTTGTCTTATACTTGTCACTTATACTTCGTCTCCATAACTTATACAGAGATACACACATGATACTCATACATACACATACCTCCCCCCCTCTCCACACACAAACAATGTTTACAAATAACCTATACAGAACCAATACAACCCTGACCCTAAATGTCATGGCTCACTGCCCACTGTTCATACCTTCCCCCAAACCTGGCCTTGTAAATTCATTACAAAACAGGCAATATACAGAGAGATTATCCTATGTAAATAGAGATACACAGATACAGGTACACAGATACACATAGATATTGAGCATATATTGTTTTAGTTACCATATTTTCTTGTTGTGGTCATTGTTCTGCCTATAGTGCTTGTCATGGTTTGTAATCACGGCTGTGTGTGTACACTGCTGAGTGTCAGGCGTGACTGACTGCCCTCAGCTGTCTAGGTGTCGGTTTTATAGCTCCAGTCTGACTGTCGGCGCAGGTAACGAGGCCCTAACACCACTCCTATGCTTTAGCATTGGAGCAGCGCTCCTATTGACAACCATTGCCTCAAAGTTGTCCAGGGTACATGTACACAAGGCCTGACAGTGTGCCACGGTACTCCCAGTGAATAAATGCCCTTAGCAGCTCCGTTTCATGCATGCTCAATAGTGTGTGGGGCGGGGCTTAATCTTTTGAATTAATTAACAGAGCTTAATTGCTTTATATAAGCTTTAAATAAGTCCTTACTCTCTGCCCTTTGCACATGTACAGGTAATTTGTCCCACAATACTAGCCCTCTCTGCAAAGGACTTTTTTCTTAAGAACTACTTTTAAAGGCACATTCCTTGAACCTTATCTTAGAGTCAGATCTGGTCCGCCATTCCCTTTCGTCCAACAACTCTTGACCTTTTTACCTTTTATGAATGATTACCAAAAGCTGCTCCTGTCGGCGGTCAATGAGCATAGGCATTTCATATCTTTCGAGTAGCCAGTCTTTCATTCCAGGAACTAAGTATAACCCTCAAAGCTCGGTTTTGTAAGCGCTGAAGTTTCACTACTTCTTTTTGACTTGAGGAATCAAACAGATAGGCACAATATTCCGTCTTTGGCCTTATAACAGACTGATAGATTCTACTTGCTACCTTCTTCGTGATCATGCCTCTTATTTTGCTGAGTCTGTATACACATAAACTAACATTTTTTGTCACTTCCTTCAAGTGCTTGCCTAGGTCGATACTGCTGCTTAAAGTTACCCCCAAGTACTTGTAACTATTTACGGTTGGTATGAGTGTATCCTGGTATTTGATCCTTATTGGTTCCAGATATTTTAAACATGGAGGACTTGAGAACCAGATCGTCTTTGTCTTCTTGACATTAACAGTCAAAGCGTTTTTGCACACCATGCAGAAACCTCGTTTACCCCATTCGTGCTATACACCACCAAATCATCGGCGTACTGTATCGTTCGACAAATTGTCACATTGTCTGTTAAATCATTGACATAGTAGTTGAATAAAATGGGTCCCAACACCGACCCCTGCGGTACCCAAAGGGTAATTCAACCATGTTGGACTCAATACCATTGAAAGTAACTAACTGTTTCCTATCTGTTCAATACCCTTTTAACCATAGATATAACTTATCCAATAATCCATATAAATGCTTTAGTTTAGCCAACAAAATTTCACGAGGGAGGCAATCAAATGCCTTTCTCGTGTCATAAAAACAACCTGCTGTTACTCTACCCTCATCCTTAGCCTCACAGATCTCCTGATACAACTTAAAAATAGTATCACCAGTGCCGTAGCCTTTCCTGTAACCAAACTGATTGGGATTTACTTTGTCACCTATCTCGTCTAATAAAAAATCTTGTACAACCTTTTCTAGCACCTTTGATGTGATAGGCAGCAAACTGATTAGTCGCCAGTTTTCGACATTCTACTTTATCTCTTCCTTAGGGATCGGTACGACCCTACCACACTTCCATTTTGCAGTTACAATGCCTGTGTCTAGACTTAGTTGAAGTAGATGAGTAAATTCTTCATACAACAAGCAAATGGCATCATGGACAACTTTGGCAGACATGTCTTTTATCCCAGATGATTTATGTACACTGAGCTCCCTTATGAGCCTCGATACCCTATCAACTTCATTTCTTCTATCACAACCATAGTATACTTGTGACTTTATGTTCTCAACATTCTCATTAATTTCATTTTCATTGCATTCATTATAAAGATCAGCTCCGATGTTACCAAAAAAGTTATTAATATACTCTGCACATTTCTCTTTCTCAATGTATCCTTGTTTTTCATCTATTAACTATGTCACATTCTCATTTCATCCTTCTCCATATAGTTCTTTTATCCGCCTCCAAAATCATGTGGCTTATTATCAGTCATGTTTAGCTGATCTATACGAAAATCACTCTTATATTGCCTTATTTGTTTTCTTATTTCTCTATTTAGTTGTCGCAAGCGCTTCAAGTACAGAGGATTATCAGTCCACTTTAATTTTGCTATAACGTGTCTTCTTTCACTAATAAGAGACAGTACTTCATCTGAAATCCAAGGTTCTCTCTCACGTTTAAAACTCATTTTTCTCAACGGGCAGACATTGTCCAAATAAGAGTTAATATTTTCTGTCATTATGTCCAACAGTCTATCAACATCATTACACTCCCAAAATTTATTCCAATTACAATTTAGTAACCAATCATACAAATTGTCTTTCGATTAATGTTTATATCTCCTGCCATAGAAATTTATAGGCTTATGAATTTCCCGTTCCTTCTTCCTCCTTGCGTTTACTGATAAATGATCACTAACTTTATTCTCTCCAGTTCCACAATCGTGTAAATAATTTGTATTTGTATATATATGGTCCAGGAGGGACCCCCCTTGCTCATTGTATCTTGTGGTGCTGCTAATTATCTGTCTTAAATTACGGTCCTTCATAAAGGCTAAGATTTCATCAGCCTGCAAACATTTTCGTTCATCTAAATTCATATTGAAGTCTCCCAACACCCATTTCTCTGCGCGTTCACATCTCGGGTCCTTTAAAATCAAGTTAAAAAAAGAGATAGCATCATGTGATGTAGTATTAGGTTTCTTGTAGTAATAATTATGACTTTTCCTTTAGTCATAATAGATTTCTCGATCTTAACAGTTAGGTATTCAAACGTGGCAGTGATACCACTCAGGTCATCCAATTTGGTTGCATATTTACCTAGGCTCTCCTTCAAGATACAGGCTACCCCTCCAGCCTCATCATGCAGCCTATCCTCATGGAATATTGTTTTTCCAGTCCATTTCAACATACACCTGTCAATTTGAGCCTTGAGCCATGTTTCTGACAATGTGAGTATATCTTCTTCATCATACAATATTCTTAACTCCTCAAGTTGGTTATACATACTCCAAGTATCCACATGTCGCAAGGTGATATATCTAATATATTAGTAAGAAATATAGATAGATCGTGTCTGCCTTCTGGACCTGTTGGTGATAAGTGAAATATACAAAGTCAGTGAATGATCTGGCATAGCGGCTTCCATGAGCCTAGAATTAGCGATTGGGATTGAGGATGACGCAATTGGGTAGCTCGGGAGCCCCTATCTGACAACCAGTAAGTAGTCCTCTAGATATTCTTACAATCATTATACATTATCGTCATTTAAAAAAGAAAAAATGGGGATAAAGTAATAGTCTCATAAGACTACTTAGCTGCACAGGATTATCAGCTGAGTTATCATCCATCAGTCTTCTTGGACTCACAAAAAGGGTCTTCGTTCACCATTATCATCATCATCATCATCACCGGAGCATCCCTTGACATCCGTCCCTTGTCTTCCTCTCAGCATTTCCTTGGTTGACTTCGTATCATCTTCCTAAGTTTTGCTTCTCAAAGTGACCCAGGGGGGTGTTGCATAGACCGGGAACGATAAACCATGTAAATTTTGGTGAAGAACGATAGTACAACGAAAATATAACGTAACTTTTTTCATCGTGTTGCACAAAACACATCGTTGTGTTATCGTTCGTCTGTTGATACAACGAAAGTAACAACGAACGATAAAAGGAAAAGTAGGCAAGGTACCCGGAGGACCCCGGGATACCCCGGGATACCCCGGGAAAACCCCGCGTGACGTCATACACGTGTACCATATATGGATATATCAGGTACTCGATTCCCTCTGTCGATCCTCATGGGAACTAATATCGCCATGCACCCTTACGCTGGTTCCTGGGGTATCCGCTAGGAGCCTCGGCGGGATTGGCATAACCCAGGATCGTACATGTAGACCCTTTTCTTTACGCTATAGAGACCCAGGGACAATGCGGGTCAATTTCATTCAACATTTATGGACGACCTCATGGACGGCCAATATTGTCTTAGCCTACAGACTTAAATATCATTAGACGATGACCCTTGTACGAGGTACAGAAAAGGTTCTTCATGTACGATCCTAGATTATGAAACAATGGGTGGGCAGCTGGCAGTTTGATCCCGGGCCCGGTTTGATCCCAGGCCCGGTTTGATCCCGGGCCCGGTTTGATCCCGGGCCCGGTTTGTTCCCGGGCCCGGTTTGATCCTGGGCCCGGTTTGATCCCGGGCCCGGTTTGGTCACGGGCCCGGCCGCACCCAGTTTGATTTGGGCTGGTTCATATAAGTTTTGGGCGGTTCTTTGAAATTTCAAACTACGACAACTCCTGACTTGTCCGGGGTTATCGTTCTTTGTTGCCGCTTTGGTTCACTTTGGGAAGGGTAAAATTGTTTAAATGCAACACGAATTGTGTCACGAATTTCCGAATTAACGAACGATAAATATTTGCGGGTTGATTTGTCCTTATGCAACACGACATACGAAAGTTAACTAACGAAACCACAACTTACGATAAAACAACGAAAGGTTTTTATGCACCTCAATTTTTGGCGTTTTGAAGATTAACGTTCGTTGTTGGTATATGACATTACAATTCGTTCTTTATGCATCACTAACGTTCGTTATACATTTTCGTTATGGTTTTAGCATTCGTTCCCGCTTTATGCAACACCCCCTGGCGCCGGTACGACCTCCAGGGCGATACTAAGCAATATCAGGATGTGTTAGCAATGCCGGTACGGCCTTTGCAAAATCCAGTTCTAGTTTCAAATTGGACTGCCGATACGACCTGTCCATCAATACCAGTATTGTTCAGTAGTAATTTCATAACAGTATCGGTACGACCTCTGTATACATAATTACACTGAAGTATTCACTCACTAGAACTGCCGTTACGACCTGTTCATAAAGTGCGTATATGTATGTAACAGGTGAGTGCCAGTATGACCTCTCACATGCAATATAAACTCAGTACCTTACATAGTATCTTTTGCGATTGACTGCCAGTATGACCTGTCTACTAACTCACAAAATTAAACATCTTCCTTTCAGCCAGCTATATTCTCAACAAACATATACAAGTACGTTTGTAGGACCAAGTGAGTCTAATTAGGACCTTTGCAATGTGCCTTAGTTTTTTCACTTTGTGGAGCGTTTCTCGCTTGAAACGTGCACTTTCAACGAGTTTCCTGCATGCGATTTGTTTAGCAGGTTAATGTCAATTACTCGCAGCAATTTCTTAGCTAATGGTATGAACAGTACGGCCTGCACAAAGCACTGTTTTGGCTTTCTATCATAAATCGGGGTGTCGGATGTTACACAGGGTGTCAGACGTAACAAATATATTTCTGTGTCCTCACAAGTGCATATTGAAGGATTAAAAAATATCAAGTGTGCTTTAAAATCCACAAATAAAAGCACCATCTTTAAACTTTAGCAAAGGTTATAATACAAAAAATGTGACCTTGATATTATGTCATATGACCTTAAAAAATAAAGCAAGACTTCATCATCAACAACATTAGATAATTAGAAAAATAGAGGAAACAATTTTTCCTTATGTTCACTAACAAAACTCAGGCTTACTTAACAAAAAACTTCCTGCGGCACATCTATTCCAGGCTTACTTAACAAAAAACTTCCTGCGGCACATCTATTGGTATGAGAATTACAACGGTAAACCGAATAGCAAGAGTGATATCCCTGAAATAAGTACATGTATTTTCATAAAAAGGAAATTCAGGTTTTGAAATAGAAATCGACCCAGAAATGACGTTTCAGGCAAAGAATCCGGCAAAATACGAGACGAGATTTCATTCCGATGAGTATCGATTGCCAAGAAATAATTAGGGCAGGTCAATAAATAGAACTAGTAATTATTCACCTAAAAGTTATATATCATATCATCAAACCATCATTATCTGAAAAATCCAAATTGTTATTGCTATGAAAAACAATGATATTTGTATAAATCAATTAGAATTCAAGGATAGATGCGTAAATTGACGTGTATATGCTTGATTCCAGTACTTGAGAGAATGTCAAATACTTTAGAGAATGTCATGTGTCAATAACTTTGGATACTTGCATGCAGTAATCCTTCACAGATTATTTGTGAATACAGTGCCTCGAGCTAAAGTTTATTTTGATTCACTCTTGCTTGTGGACAAAGGGGCAATAAGCATACCATACGGCGACTTTCAACCAGAACCTTCAAGACTAAACATAACTAGCAGCACTAACTACAATCGCAACAGGAGTTAGCAGGAATTCTGGGTGCCAATTAAGGCCTAGTTGGCCCGGCGCCTCACTTCATCAACATAACGACAGCTAATCTAACTCCCAGCTCAAATCTTTCACATACAAGGATCCGGATGTTTGGCCTGGCTTCTCTTAATCAGGCGATGATTCTGCCACGTTTTAATTAGAACTAGTGAACCCATGATTTATTTATAAAGACGTCTTTGGCATTCTGTAACGTTAGGAACCTTCCATGAGAAGGAAAAATACCGAAATAGAGAGTGCAAACACCAAATAATCGCCGCTCTGTTAGAAAGTGGACCGTTCGTACGTGGGAAGAGGACAGGCCTGTTTGTAGTAATAAGGAGCTTCGGAACGTTTGTATTTGCTGCAATTACTAGGCGCCAGGCCATCGACGTTCCCCGCTTCCTCCTACCCCTCCCAGCTCTGTCTGCCTTCCTCGCAGCCCAATCTTGGGGACCTTCTCCACATTGGCGGCAGACAGGCAGGAGTCCCTCTTGGTCCATGCCACAGGTGGTGGTGCCAAATCGCAGTGCCTCTATTCTCGGCGCGGCCTGGTGCCAGTAGTGGGACTTGCGGCTCTACGTGAAAGCAAGGGAACGATCGAGTAGATAAGAGCACTACCACTCTAGCCATCCCAGTCATCAACATCCTCACCATTGCTAAATATACAACGAAATAAGCAGGTTGTCTAATATAGAACAATGATAAGTGTGTATAGTATACTGGTATTATGAAACAATAACACAGACAATATCTTGAAGATGTTGCAGTGAACCGTCATTATTTAATTGCTATTCTATTTTTTTCTTTTTTTACATTTGAGCTTAGGTCTCTTTATTTTCATTATTATTGTCCGCAGAGTGCGTTATACATGTGACCTTCCCTTATAGTTCACATGTGACTATCCCTCATAGTTTACATGTATCAATCCCACACAGTTCAAATTTGAACTCATTCAGTAGATTTCTATATTTCATTTCAAATAGAAAGTCTAGAGTTTTCAATATGATGATAACATAAGAATACATATTATCATTATAATGGCTATCAATCCTTTGACCGCTATTTAATATGGATTAATTACATGATTACCTTGCTATTGTTGTATGAGCTTGCTCGATTCTAATTTTGTTTTGTTTTGATAACAACATCACAACCACATTTATATAGCATGATGATTGACAGGACAGGGTAAAAACAGGTTGAAGAACTATTAAGATAATATAGTTTATTTAACAACAGCCTCTTGAAACACGATGTACATCACCAACCCAACCCGTTCTACATCCATCAGATATACCAACGCATCACTACCAAGAGTAAACAAACCCTTCCCGACTAGATCCCTGGATAAATCAATGAGCAACAAAATAGAAAGCATGGGTGATTGCACCGTGACCATGGCCAGCGGTAGAAACGCCTCCCTGTTTGCCAACTCCGCGGCCATGCGCCGGGTATCACATTTCAAAAGGCGCTGGTCCCCACCCCTACGGACCTTGAAAAAAAAACTGAATTACAAAAGAGAATGAACTGAGGGTCTTTGTCCTGAGGCAGGTGAAGCTCGGCACAGCTGCTTTCCTTTTAAAGCTTGATGCTTTGGCACTGATGATGGACTAGCCAGTACAGGGTTCGCCTTATAAAAGTGGAAGCCATTGTATACGGAAAGAAATAGTCTTTAAGCAGATATCTACTCTATTTGTTAGAGCGTGCTTGCATGCGCTATATACATAACCTAGAGGTTAGAGTGGCCCAATGTTTTACTTCCAGTGTACTGTATGCAAACTATCCCTTCACTATCTGTGTGCTATCCACTGTGATATTGAAAACAGTGCAGTGATCCAGTGCCACAGTATTTAAGAGGCGTGCCTTGCTGACCATGACCAATCTCTCAAGACCCACTGGTATCTCAAGACCCACTGGTGCTTGATGTTTTTGGATCCTAGATAGGCAGTTACCTAAATGGCAAGTTGACTGGATGCAAGTGGGTTACAGAAAACATAGGTTTCTGCAGGTGAAAATGTCGGCCAAAGCGTTGCAGCCCAAGACACATGCGGACATTTCGTACCAAATGCAGAATTACACCATGAAACTTTATCATCACTTAGATAAACATATAAGTTGTAATCCCTTCAAATATGAAGAAGATTGGCCTCCCCAATCTGCTGATATTCACGTTTGAAATTTGACCAGTTTGAAAGCCTGAGCACCTTGGCCCTGGCAACAACAGGACGTAGGACACCCCTCTGGTAATTTATGCAGCGACCCTGACCTTGACTGCACTTGTTCCTAGTTCATGAGACTATAGCACATCCATTGACAGGGCAAGGGTGCACAAAAAGTATGAATTGGTCAACAGAATGCAGAATTTCAGTCACTTTCCATAGGAATTAAGCCATGAAACATTATAACGAGTTTGGGGAACATATAATCTGTAATCCTACCAAATATGAAGAAGATCTACTGCTCCAATCTGCCGATATTCACGTTTGGATTTTGAAGCATACAGTTCAAAGTTTACAAACCGATGTTGCTCCTGTAATCTATGTGGCGACCTTGACATTGACTACGCTTGTGCCCGGTTCATTAGACAGTAGTACGTCCTGTGGTATGAGGGCCAGGTTGCACAACAATGCTGTCACAAGGCTGCAATCGATAACATGTGAAATTCCACTCATTTCCTGAAGCAGTTAAGCTATGAGACTTTAAAACAAGTTTGGGAAACATATAATCTATAATCGCACTAAATATGAAGAAGAGCGGCCGCTCCAATCTGCCGATATTACCAAAACAGGTCCCTGTTTCTTTGATAGAACCTAAGACAATTCTATACTTGTCGTAACCGCCTACACTTTTGGCACTGATCTCCAGTTCCACACTACGACACTGTCTATAGGACAGTGGCCATTTTTTGTCATCCAAAATGTTGTGCATTCGCTGGACGATCTATGTCTTTGAACTGGTGTCCAAATCAGCTGGAAGTTGGTCCTAGGCTTGAATTCCAGGGCCCTGTTTTTTATCACGACAATTGTTATGAACAACATCTTTTTGCTGTCAGCGTCCTATAGACGTAAGATCTTAGTGGATCTGCCAATAGTCGTCGGTGTATGACACTTAGAGGTGTGCTATAGTTGCTACAATTGCAGGGTATCGTAGGTGAAAATGTCGCCCAAAGAGTTGTAACCCAAGACAATTGTGGACATGTTGTACAGGTACAATGAGTAGATGTAACTCTTTTTTTAGATGTGAATAACCTACTGTACTGCTGCACAATTTTTATTCATCACTTATAACAATTGTCATGACTATAAAACACCGTGCCTACTACTATGGATTTCTAAGACAATCATTCAGAATGACAATTTTGGCGCCGATCTCCCATGCCATGCTACGACAATGTTTATAGAACAGCGACCACTTTCTGTCTTCCCAACTGTCGTACATTCGCTGGCCAATCTTCGAGTATCGATACTAAAGGGGGGCGTCCACCAACCAAGACAAGGCTACGACAAGCGGCGACAAGAAATTTCCAATCGCCGCTTCTCGTGGCCTTGTCGTAAGAAGGGGGGGGGGGGGGATTTAAGTCAGCATTGTCGGAGGCTGTCAGGAAGTGCACACTCCACCAAAATTTACTATTGTAATTTCCGTAATTAAAATAAGGCAATATTGATGTTCTATATAGCCTACATTTCACACACTCTTAATGTTTAAGTACGTCCTCATTTTTGCTAACTGATACATGCGATATATATGCTACCTTTTTTATAATGCCATAAACTAGACGTTATCTTTAATTTGTTAAGCTATGGATTTGTCTTAGTAATTAGATCTGCATTCAGAACGCACATAGAGCTAAATAGGTCTGAGGTACATGCCCACGGACTGACACATATTGAACTTAACCAGTGGAGTGGAGACATAGGTGGCACCCAATCTAAGCGAACGGGTATTATGAGTGTAGTTACACTCAGCGGCAGGTACACTGGCTTGCTTGAAGGACAACGCCGTGGAGTGGGTGTGGTGGCCGGACTCGGACAACTGCCTCTCCAGCAGTATGGGTCTGAAAGGGGCATAATACTCGTAGTGGCTTGCCACACCCTTCTGAACAAGCTTCAGGCTGGTCGCGCTGTCATTGTCTTGGCTTCTCACGCCAGCATTCTGCCTTCTCCACCGGGGTAATACGCAAAGAGTCTATTCCCATGTGTGCATGCCAGATGTGTTTTCTTGTCGACTCGACGATCAATGCGGCTTTTTCAGATATATTTTGTTTACTTGTTATCCATCTTCACATTTCATTGTACTATAAGGTCCGGCGTCCACCTACTACGATTTGGCTCCGATATGGTCTACGATGCACCTCCCGATACAAAATCAAAATCGCGTCGGAAGGTCACCTAATATCGGGGCAGTTGACCACATTTCCGTGATTAGACACCGATAAAAACCCAATTCAATGCATTGTGGATTGGCTTGTCTAGACATATGTCTACGATTTTGCACCTTCCCCATATGGCACCGATTCTGACATTTTGTATCGGTGCCATATCGGGAGGTCTACGATTCTATCGTAGTAGGTGGACGCCGGGCCTAAGGATTATTATCAATTTATTACAGATGGATTTATATATCGAAGCAGTTGTCAATGATAGTCTACATTACATTACATAAGACACTATGTAAATGGGTATCCAGAGGTAATAGACTGCAGAAGGGATACTAATTGACTTCTGACACAGATGGACCCTTAAGCGCCATTCACATTTCCTTTGGATGATCATTTACATGTCAATTTTCACTCAGGAATACATGCTATAAAAACAAAGCATACGAAAAACCTTATTCGACAAGCAGTTTATTTCTTTCTATTGTACATAAAAATATTCTTCTATTTTCTTTTTTAAATACCACCACTTATATTAGATTTGCTTCTACCCTATATTTACCGGTAGTATGCTGTTTTTTGTGTAATACATCTAATACATTTCTTTAACTCTCCAAAGCGGAGGCGTTAACCATAACCCGTGACATGATTCAAAGCAAACATTTATAGTGGATATTCTGACTTGATATTCAAACATTTAAGTAATTAAAAGGATTAGTGAATATGATCGCAATGTCTTACTTATTATAACGATATCAAAATTACTGAGCTTGAATGTGAGGTTATTCACTTTGTTGAGAGACATTGTATATAGACCTCGACCGAGTGAAAAATGGGCATAACTTTTTCAGCGGCCGCTAGCAGTTATCGTAGATAATGAGTATTATGGATGGAGGGGGAAAGCGAGCCAGAGTTGTGAGACTGTGTGGGAGAGAAATGGTGGGTGTAGAGGAAGTGGCGGAGCAGGTGAGTCCGGGGATTAATGGTAGTGAGGGGCAGACACTGGAAAGGGGGGGGGGGGGGGGCGTGATTGTACGGGAAAATGGTGGCCTCCACCCGGCACGAGCGACACCTGGTAAAAGGGACTGTTAAAAAAGAACTGCAAAAAGGTGCCTCCATGCCTTTCTTCCTTTTTTACATTACATCTCCAAAGGTGCAAAAAAGCAGGACACAAACATGAAAAACAACACCACTGAATTCTGATATGATTCTAGTCTCTATAGAAAGGTCAATACTCTAGCTTTGGGATCTGAAGGCACTGAGTCAGTATCCTATTCCATATAGAATTACAGCAATAAATATAGAAAATATGTAGTTGTCCTACGTTGCAGTTCAAAGTATGACAACAACAAACAATTGAGCTGAGGTCTTTTATCCCCAGCATATATGAGCAGCCTAGTCCATAAATAGGGAACATGAAGTGATTCTGTTTTGTCTTGCGTCGCTACATACTAGGTATCGTATAAAGACCTAAGAAGTATAATGTTGACTTACACAGGTCTTTGTATTTTGCTTTTTTTTTATCAAGATATACATGCAAAACCTAAATGTCTTTAAGGAATTTGATGCTGTTTACCTTCATGGATGGCCTGACCTAGTGGTGATATCTTGAGGCACATGTACGGTTTTTAATTTTGCAGGAATAAACTCGAGGGAGTTTCCCATTGAGACATGGTCAAGTAATGTCTTCTGACGCCATATGCACAACATTTGCCAGCCTGCAATGGCAAGAATTCACACCCAGGAGATGGTAGGCTTCATTGAATGTATTAGTGTCTGAACAGAATTCTACTTGCAACTCTTGTCGAAATGATGAATGAGAGATGTAATATGCTTGACTGGTTTTATTTATTCATATTCCTCCCCTCATCCACAGGATCTTTTTAATCCCTCTTATTTTCAGTACGGATTTTCTTTTTATGAAGGGCCGTGTCATTACGGAAGAGGCAGCGACTCCTAGCGGCAGAAAAAAGCAGATCCCGGCTGATCATCCAAAAAGGTAAGAAATCAATAGAAAGAAATGATAAGAGATGCATGAAGCAAAAGAGCAGTGGATGCAGTTTTCATGGTTCGCCGTTTGCACTCATAAGGACAAGCTGTAAATAGTATTTCAGATGTCTGGAATCTTGTATGAAATATTTGATTTTCCGCCACACATCTAGGCAACCTGAGCTAATATGTATAAATCTAAAATGCTATATAATGCATATTGCCCACGCTTCCTTTTCAATCTGAATGCTAATTTATAATTGGTAGCGCCACTAGCACTTATGGTCCACTGACACAAATAATTCAGTTTGGTTTTTACTTCCAACGAATATACTTTACAAAGCAGGCATATTAAACGATTTCCAAAATCTAGGCGTCGAAATAATTTATTTAGACAACAGATAAGATATACTGCATTCAATCTGGGATACATTGAATACTTCTCCAATTTCATCTTATGATGATAATATTCTATGAAAATATAATTACATCTTGTCCACCTCATATGCCAATTTAGATCTGAGAATTAGGTTTGTTTCATTATCTTTATAACAGCTTTACATATATATCCTCGTGTCAATGTGATATACTACACTAATGACACAAATAAGAACAGCACAAGCACGTTGTAGTGTCACACAGATTGGAAATTTGAAATCGCATCGTCATAGCTGTTCGCTTGTAATGAATTAGGTAGAGAAGGACACATTCCTTCAGTTATCTTTAATCACAACTTTCGTCCCAGTATGCAAACTTGGGGAAGGGTACTGCTAACTGAACATCCCCCTCTAGTATGGAAACGACAGTGAATCTGAGGGGGCATTTGGTCTTGAGCGAAACCGGAAATGACTTCAACGATTTGTGGATAGAAACGTAGGAACTCCCTGCCAGATATCATTCTATGGTTTTGCATTTCACATTATTCCAATCACCGTGTGGCTCTGCAAAAGGACAGATATTTATCAGTGTGTGGCTAGTTTCTCCATAATAAGTAATAACCATAATCCTGTTGACTTAAGCACAGTCAATCCTCCACTGCAGGGAACGTTATGGTATGGCGGAGCTATGCTCATGCCTGTTCTATTAGATGGTGATTACTACGACTCAGGCGAATACCAGACAGTGAGCGCAATCCATCACAGGAACTGCAACTGTCTGCTACTGCCGACTCATCAGCTTCAGCCGGCTGTAAAAGGGGCCTGTGCCCTGTGGTCAATGCCTAACACTCCATAGTGATAAGCGCAAAGGGCATATATATAAATATATATATATATATATATATATATATATATATATATATATATATATATGTATGTATGTATGTATGTATGTATATATATATATATATATATATATATATATATATATATATATATATATATATCTTTATATATATAGATAGATATAGCGTCTTTATATTGGAATATCAAGGCATACAGCTAAAAGATCAGGAGATTTTAGTATCTAACTAAATAATGGCACATCTCATTATGCAGGTATATCTTCGCATTTGGTTGACTGAAAGGAATTGCATTTAAAGATAATGTTATCTTTTTAAAAGGTAGTATTACCCATTTCAAATAAAGTTGCTGAATTATGCATTCAGTAAATTCACCATACTGTTACCTGTTAGCTTGATAATACGAGGGGTTTTGGTCATCAATGGCTTTGCACTCTATGAGAGAGCTATATCACAAATGAAGGTTAACACTTACTAAAATAAACTGTTGTCTACTCTCCCTTGACAATTGAAAACCAAATTTAATGCTGTTTGTTGATATATTCATATCCCAGAGAGGAGGGAGTCACCTAAGGACAAGGATATCAGATAGGGTCTGAAGAAATGTGGGCAATTTGTTCACGTAGAATTTACTGCCTCAGAGTAACCATGGAAACATTGACAACACAAAGGTTTCTGCCACAAAATGGAGCTGAGCGTCTGTGGGCAGGTCCAAACCACTGTTTTATTAACATGAATTAGGCTCAGTTAATATTTGATTTTACAAAAGGAATATTTTTTCCGTAAAGTTTTATTTTAAAACTTGAGCTTAGCTCTCTTCATTTCCGTCATTTTCCTCCAGAGTGTGTTATACATGTGACTTTCCCTCGTAGTTTACATGTGAATATCCCTCTTAGTTTACATGTGTCAGTTCACCGTATTCAAATTTGAGATTGTCCATTAAAGATTTCTATATTTCTTAGTATTCCAATAGAATAGAAAGTCTAGCTGAGTTTTAAATATGATTGTAACCTCTGATTGCATATTATCATTTTAATGGTTATTAATCTTTTGACTGGTATTTTATATGGACTACATTATTTCCTTCCTCTTATTGTATGAGCTTGATCTATTTTTGTATTTTTGGGTTTTGATAAAAACACCACAATCGCACTGATATGTTGACAGGACAGGGTACAAACACCACAATACAGGGTACCTTATAAAATAGAAGTGACATTACAAAACAGTGTACAGATTACATCTACAAAAATCTACAAAAACAAAAAAAAAACAAAAGAAACTAACGAACAAGAAAACATAAGAAACCAGAGATCCAGCCATGGGTAAAAGTTCCTTGGCCTGGAAAATAGTAAGTGGATGTTACCTCAACATGGACATGCCAGCCACAATTGCTAGATTCCTAGCAATGGAATATAAAAGGTATTAGTACAGAGCAGTCCAAGATAACTTTCATTTCTCCACACCATATTCCACTCCCAAACGTGGGGAGATAGAAGAGACGAAGCGGACCCCAGGTTACTTTCAACATTCAATGAAAATACACTCAGACACAAGACAAGTGGTCCAGACTGTGGGACGAGGACAGAATTAGCACTATGCTTATTTTAGACAATCATTAAAGTTAAAAAAGTATATTTCAATGTAAGATCGATAACCACCATCTCTGAAAAGATATCGTACTGGCGGTCAGTAGTATGCTGCATCTCAGCAATCCTGTACGGCAACAGACGTGTGCGGTGTTCACGTAGTTCAGATTTCAGGCCATGTCCTTGGGGTGCCTGGAGGTTGATGATAGGGTAGTGACCACGTATAGCGGTCCTACGCGTCATGTTGTCACCAACAGTTTGTCCTCCAGGGATGGAACTCTCAGTTAGCTCCATGCGCGGCTTTTGAAACCTATGAGACAAGGACACTTTAACGGCGGCTCACAATGACGCAACTAGTTCCTACTAGCCTTATCTTATCGTCTCTTCTAGTCTCAATGCTGAAGACGATTGTCACGCGACTTGTCCATTTATGATGGGGGGGGGGGGGGGGAGGGCAGTCTGGATAAAAGTTCTCTCTTTAAATGGCAATGTCAGTTATCTAGTTTAGTCCTGATTGGCTGGTATTATCGATATTTTTGTGGACATGATGTGATGTGATGGGAAGAATACACGTGGGACTAGTTCTGTCATGTAGCTTCATCGAGGAACGTGACTGCGTATATTTACCTTTATGGTGCCAGATACTACAAGAATTTTTGAAAAACCTGTATGTCAATATTCAATAATACATTTTTATTCCTTAACTTTGTTTACAATTTAGAGTTGATTTGACATAGGCATATTCTAAGACACATCCCAGAAGAATAACACTGCTATGTATCTTCATGTGTCCTGTGCCTAAGTCATGGACGTAGTAAGGCCCGGCGTCCACTGAGCTCCCGATACTCTACGATTATACCTTATCATGTATCTCCAGATACAAAATTGATGTCCTTTCTCGTGGTAGAGATTTTAAAAAATCTTGAATACAATGACCCGCGTTGGCCTCAAGTGAGAAAGACTCTAGATAATTTTTCCCATCTTGCATGGAACATCAGGAGAATGTAACCCACTGGAAATCAGTGCCCATACCCAAAACCCTGGAGTAGTCTCGAAGAGAGACCACCCTTTACAGATCACCCCATTATGAGAGTTTTTCACCACCCACTCTTTCACCACCCACCCTCAACTATCAATAACAAACTTATGTGTGAGGTGACGAATTTGGGGTTCAGCGTCTCACAAAAGAGAAATTATCACATAAATTGATTTTCCTACATTCTTTCCAGAAATATCACTGACCCATTTCCACGCTACAGTATTTCGATTTTGAAGCCTAGTATTTTATAGGGATATCACTCATTTTTTTATTTTCCATATGGACAGCTATTGTCTTGACTATTCACAATTCACCAAGGTCATTCGTAAACGCTTTTTCTCCTTTTTTTCCCTCCAAGTCGCTTCCCTATTTATACTAGACGAATCGTGTTACCCGGAGTGACCCAGAAGCCGGTTTCTGACTAAACGAATGTGACAACAAAAATACTTTGTAAGACAATAGAAATCATATGGACCCTGCCTCGACATTGCCAGCCAAAAAATCAATGTCTTATTCCAATGGGACTGCGTCGGCCGACGTGGTCCGCGTGATAGGCGGCCGGGTACCGGCCAGCATCGATGTTTGTACTTTAACCCAGTCTGTATAGAATTATATTCTACTCCTGATACATACCATCGAGATATATCACCTAGGCAACTATCCTACCATATAACATTGAGTTCATCATATTGTAACTTTCTTTACTTACCACTTAACTTTACCCTCATGGATATAGCTAATAAAGGCGGTTATCAAAACAACCGTATTAGCAAACCATATGAACATCAATATCGACTTGAGATTCCCATATTTAGTGTTAGTATTATATGTTTAAGTAAATGAAATAGAAACTAACATTATTTAGACAGATTTTCTGCTCTTTATTAAGCCAAAATTTTGTCTAAAGCTGATACATGCTTTGCCCATTGATGGTAGGTACATAATGAAATTTAGATGCCCTCTCATGGGAAGCTGGTTCAAACCTGCATTTCACACCAGATACGGAGACTGGTTAAACATGGACCAGAATTATTGGCTCGTTGAATTGCCTCTGTTCTATACTTTTAAGGGTCCCAGTGACTGTTCTATGTGTATTGTGCAATGCTAATATTCTGCACATATGATACAGCAAATAATGGCTGTAAAGAGTTAAAGCCTAGAGGCCTAGACTAGCTCGGTGTGGACCTTTAGAGAAGAAATCAAGAACTCAAACTCAGATGTACCAGGTACTGCTTTGAGTCAAAACGTTTGCAGGTGGCATCTTGCTATAGGGTAAGCTTGTAAGCTCTGTGCTAGGATTGGCTGTTGAAGCAATAGCCAATGAGGATTGGCCAGTCTCAGTCCGGTCTGAGTCATAGCTGAGTATAATCCATGGTTATACTTTTAGGCTAATTATACTCACTTCCCTCCTTCATAGAGAAATCCCAAAATAAACATCCCCTTCCTATGTAGATAAAGCTACCAGGGATATATATTCATATATTATGTAAATTTCCGTTTTTAGAATACATAAAATAACCTATCATTTACATAAAATTATGTATTTCTCTGTTGGTATTTTTACATAAATTCAATTAGTTTAGAAACGCAAATTTAAAATGTTCACGTTGGTACTACGTAAAAAAATACGTAATTCCTACCCAAAAATGATGTTAATTTACGTAGCTAGCACGTATTTGTGTTTACTTGGATATAACAGATAGGTCAGCAGGGTAGACGTGGTAGTGGACGATCGGACCATGGTAAGAAACAAAGAAGGGTGAAATGAAATTAATAGGTGGTACTGGAGAAACAGTTAGTCAGACCCCCGAGGAAGAGGAACTGACATCAGGGAGAAAGTGGAGAGCCCAGCAAATGTCCTGTAGTAACATATTGACAGGAGAGAGACTCTTAAACTATGCTGTCCATGCTGCAGGATAGTGGTGACTACAATCGGCTCTGTGACTTCACAACTCTTAGACCTCTACCGTCCTGTAAGTACCAACCTCATTTCACCCTGAGTACACCACGTGCACACCTAGCTACTGTTTGTATTTTTGGGACACCACAGGATGGTTTCATTCTTTTATTGTTTAAAAGGTTGTCAGCTGATCATTTGTGTTTGATTGTATCCATTCTACATTTGTATTCTTTGAAGTTCTCAGGCTGTTATATACCACTCAAGACCTGAGGGTTAGGCCATATTAAAATCCCATGATAAATCTCACGTGCATCACAGCTCCCAAACTTTGTCAAAAGGTGCGTTATTTCTATAAGTGTGTAATTGGATAAGCTTAGAAGGAACAAAAATATTGGAAGAGCTCTTGAAAATGTTTTGAAATATTCTTTCTGATAAGTGAGAGCAGTCTTTCATCATTTCAAGTAAATATTTGTAGAATCATCTAAATCCATCAACAAATAACACTTGCGCTATACTACTTAACATAATGAATATAAAGTTAAGTGGGATTCAAAGATGGAATTCACGTACCTCACAGTGTGTTTGTCTCAGACAAATTCAGAGTTTCTGTACTCGGACACAATTACGTTGTCTAATCTATAGGGTTCCATTTCCATGACACATATTTTTCCCCTTCAATTTACCCACATCTAGCCACATTTACCCCTAAAAAATCTCATGAGTCTTGAGCCCTCTTTTCTTTTATTTATTCGTTTATTATCCATTTCTGTATGGTACAGGTCTTCCATTGGTATAAGGACAACTTGACGAGTTCACTGGTAAATTGAAGTATTTATATACGAGAAATATAACACATTGAAAGTACACGGTATCAAATCTGTTGTGGCGTGTATTTGAAAAAACCCAATTGGTAAATGTTTGAACGTGATAACGTTGAAAATATTGAAGTTAACATTTCACTATATGCCCAAGCCATATATACTGTAAGGCGTCCACCTACTATGATAGAAAGACCTACCAAATGGCACCGATACAAAAAGCGAATATCGGAGACATATCGGGAAGGTGGAAAATCGTAGACATATGTCTAGACGTGCCAATCCACCACGCATTGTATGGGTGTTTTATCGGTGTCTAATCGCAGAAATGTGGTCAACTGCCCCGATATTAGGTGACCTCCCGACGCGATTTTGATTTTGCATCGGTAGGTGCATCGTAGGGCATATCGGTGCCATATCGTAGTAGGTGGATGCCGGGCCTAAATATGCACCGTTTCGCTATATAACGTAAAAATACCGTACGGAACACTGTTCCGTACGGGAAATTACGGAACAATTGATCCGTATGCGTAGACTAAAATATTAGTTTTTAAGCCAAATGAAATTAATGAGTTTTTCTTAATTTCGGGCATATAGTAAATATATAACGTCAAATCATGCTTGTACAAGCCACAAAACCCGATATTAATTTACGGTTTGTACGGAACTCGGCGTAAACGCCTCGTTCAGTATGAACCGTAAATTATCATCTCGTTTTGTAGCTTGTACAGCATGGTCATGACGTTCTGTATAAATACTATCATGTTGTTGTACACAAAGTCTGTTGTGAAGTGTAGTATAAAGAAATACCCAAATGATATTTTTGTTTGAACCTGTTTAAGTTGATCAAACTTTCAATGTTAAGATTTCAATATCATGATGGTATAACAATGTTAGAGAACAATAAACTATTCAATACTACTGCACGAAAACCACCATTTTACATATATATATATATATATATATATATATATACGCCCGGCGTGTATAGGTATCAATTTGCGTATACAAGGTTGACCTTTTTCCGTCGTGCATACGCCTTATCTATTGGCGTACGTGCGTGTCCATGTTACAGTCATATATACATCATATATATACTCAATAATTCCGATCTCTGCAACTAGGGGGCACCACTGTTTTTTTAAATTTCATTTGCCATTAGTTATTAAAGTTTATCTCACCCCAGATATTTTTTCTCAATAGACTTAACATTGGGAACTCGTATCTAACGCCCATTAGATATTTAGGAAAAATATCCAATGGGGGTTAATGTCACAAATGTTATCTCATTAGTCAATGTTAAGGGTGAGATAAATTCAGAAACCCATTCAAGTTTTTGGTCAGAGCTCGATCCCATCTCATTTGAATCACATAGTAATTCATACGGCTTCGCCTTGTGAATTACTACGTGATTCAAACTCGATGGGATACGGGCTCAGACCCTAAACTTTCATGGGTTTCCTCTATATTATGATATATAAAAGAAACAATGTTATATTATCAATTTTGTTTGTAAAATCTTTCTAAAACCCTAATAAGTATCATTTCATTATTTACATATAATAAACCCAGCATTCTCTAGTCTTTTTTACAATTCTTTATGATTATACTTTCAAAACACCTTTCTTCTGAAGTCATACTTTGGGTACTGTATATATAACACAAGGTCTGATCAGATATCAACATTGAAGTCCTCGCTCCCGACTCCGACTCCGACTCCGACTCCGACCCCGACCCCGACCCGAGCACCCGATGCAGTGGTGACCCACCTATCCCCCACCTCCACTGACCAGTTGGAAGAGACCTCCTCCCCTCCCCCAGGCTCCCCACTGCCTCCCCACAGTGTGTGTGGACGGATTAGGCCCGGCGTCCACCTACTACGATAGAATCGTAGACCTCCCGATATGGCACCGATACAAAATGTCAAAATCGGTGCCCTATCGGGAAGGTGCAAAATCATAGACATATGTCTAGACAAGCCAATCCACCATGCGTTGTATAGGGTTTTTATCAGTGTCTAATCGCAGAAACGTGGTCAACTGCCCCGATATTAGGTGACCTTCCGACGCGATTTTGATTTTTTATCGGGAGGTGCATCGTAGACCATATCGGTGCCATATCGTAGTAGGTGGACGCCAGGCCTTACACAAAGTTCTCTGCCTACACACATTATCTGAGTGGAGGGAAATACCTTAATACGGTAAATGACAATTTGAAATACAGACATGAAATACCAATGAAAAGACCCATAGAACTACGAAGAGAGAGTCTTTTTTTCTTTTCTTCAAATTTGTAGGGAGAATGGGTGGTACAATTTTAACCGACTTCAATGTGAGTTCTCTAGCCTGCGACCACACAGCGTGGTTGTGACATCATGTGAATATGTGTAGTTCTACGTTCCGCTAGGAGGGATGTATGATGATAGTTGCGATGAAAGGTTGCGTGGCTGCACGTAGGCGTTGCCGAGATTGAAATCACCTATATCATTACACCTCACATGTTCACCGCAATGTCTTCCGCTTTACATCGAAATCATCATCATAATATCATAATTACACATCAAAGACAGGTTTAGTAAATAACAAACAATTGTAAGGTGTATGGATCATTGGTATCCAATCCTCACTATTCCTGGTTTTCTGGAGGTTTTTTTTAATGTTTTTTTTTTAAAAACATTTTATACATCTATACGTTTTAGCAATTGTAGTCCCCCCCTGCTACTCTACTGTGAGGTACATGAATCCCACTGTGTGAATTCCACTTAACCTAGATCTAAAACGACAATCTTGTATACCACTTGCACTCTATCTAGGCATTATGCGAACCAGATAGTCTACCTGACAACACCAACGAACCAAGGAATTGTACCAGCTTATTTCTTGCGCTACGATTGGATGGTAATACTAGAGTGGTGCTACCTATTGAGAGATGTATGAATTAATCACCTGCGTAGAAGTAGCACATGATCAACTAGACATCCGCTCAAAGTACGGCGCTACATTTACAGTCGGTAGATAAATTTGAGACCGAAAACATCTATCATTTCGGTATTTGTCACATAGAATACTTCGTATCCTTCGATTAGAAGTAGCTAAATTCATGCTTCTCGATGACATGTTCCTTTCTTATTGGCCGGTCTCTGCTATTTATAAAACTTAAGTGCGACATAGATTGCCTTATTATGCGGCATTGGGTAGCCATCACATATTTTAGACATGTGGTCTGCACAGACATTTAAAAATTGAAATCACCAATTGATTTTCAGAGCGCCACAAATGCTACAGGAGCCATCCCTAGAGTATGTATGCAAAAGTTCCGACAAATATTGCCCCCCCTCCTCTATGGATAGCCCCTCATGATTTGTTCACTGACATAGGTGCCAAAGAAACCCAAACCTCTACATACTTGCTGGCTTAACACTGTGACATTGCCACCTTCTCTAGTGTGACATATAAATGCTTCCATCATGAAAAATTAAATAATCAGCTCCAAGTAAAGCATGCACATTTTAAGATCGCGACCTTGTGAATGATTTATCTGATAACTAGGACCTTCTCTCTGTTGTGTTTTCCTAGATCCAGAATCACTTCTCTCAAGGTGGACCACACAATGTTTGGCATCGGAGTTACATAGATTACAAACAACATAGTTGAATTTCCTGGAATAATCTCAGTTCAAACAAACCACATTCAGGATATTTCATCCTAAGATACAGGGCTGTTTACTAGCGGTAAAGCCTCTCATTGCTCTGCCCTGCTCATATTGTGTACCTAATGTATATCCATTTTAAGAAGGGGTTATTATAGGGTCACACAATGATCAATTGAGCTATGTCCGTATCATCTCTATTGACATTGTCATTTCTACAAACACTGTCTCAAAAGATGTGGCGAACATGTTTCTTGCTTCATTTATATTCTTCCAATTTATAGTGAATGACAGGATAAGTGTCACCTGGTGGTACAGGATTGTCGATTGCGCCCAGGCTAAGTTAAACTAAGACATGTAGTACTTCAAGCAAAACCTATGAAAATGTATCTTCCTAATTCTAAAGGCTCAAGATAACCCTGCTAACAATGGAAAATACCAACTTAAGGAAAGCAGGCAATCCAACTACCTTATTTGTTGAGGCAATAATTTAATCAATTTATTCAGTGACTTACAAATACGTTAAAAAACAGAAATATGGTTTGTGCTTTGTGGTCAAGGTTCATGGAGAAACCATAGGAATACAAGACTACAGTCTTTGAAGTCCCAAGGGATCCCACTGATGTTGGGATATCGGAGAAGCTCTGTCATGTGCTGAAAGCAGCCATCGACCAGGCACACACACATGGGCCTAGTTATCGTTGCTCCACAATATATTACGTCCGTTTGCAATTCATCTTATTTGTATACAGGAGGAAGACTACCATTTAAAGGTTAACCCATCGATTATGTTATCGAAGTAGTTAAGATTCACTTCCCTGGCAAAACCACTCTTATAGTACATCCCACACGTACCAATAAACAGTACCAGTCTAGCTTTTCAATGCTATCCCAGGAAGAATGAGTCAGAAATGTTGAAAGCGTCACTATTTATCAATGAATAGGAGAGTGGTGGGCTTTAAGTATCAGCTTTTATCCTAGTATTTCCCTTAGCTTGCCATGGGTTTCAAATTGAGATTTCTCTAGCGATGTTAGATGATGGCATTGGGTAAATGATAACAATTCTGCAAAACGCATAACCAAACCAATTAAAACTGGGTAACAAGAGCTACGCGAGATTTGCAATTATTTCACCACGAATTCAAATGGCCTTGCACGTCAGTGTACTTATATCATAGGACATATATCAAAATCAAATGGATGTCGAATATATGTTTCCTGGATAATTTTATACCATACAATTTTCCAAAGATTAAGCAATAAACCAATCAGAGACCGATTAAAAGACAGAGACAGAAAAAAACTCTTTGATCTCATCAATGAGACTCTCGGTTTTAGTACAGCCAGTGGCCACCACCAACAGGTTTTTACAGCCATTTTCCAATGGCCGATTATTTGGCACTGATCTACATTCCGGACCCACCAAGCGACCAATGCATGAGAAACAAGGCAGACGCTACATTCTCACAGGGAAGTGAAGTAAACAGTGCCCTTTTCGTTGACAAATAAAAATCGTCGTTAAGGGTAACTTTAACTGTCGCTTCCATTTCCGACGGCCAATAGAAAATGGATTGATGATTATTGGTCACTAAACTTAAATGTATGTACTTAGGGATGAGTCTTTTTCCCTTCTTCATAAAACGATGGTTGTTTCCTGTTTGATTCCAATGGGCTACGTATTAATGAATATATAATAGACTGTCTTCTCTATCTATTCACGTGTTGGCGTAGTTAATTGGACAAGTTTGTTTTTGATATGCGATCTTATCATCTATGATAAGATTTCTCGTCACAACGCTATCTATAATAGCGGTATTCTTCATGCTCCCCCTTGCAGGGTATGAAGACACATAATCAAGCATCTATGAATAACTCAATGAAGCTGGCAAGATCAGATGTTCATTCAGAGCGGCTTTTGATAAGTGACACATTCATTATATTCCCAATTTACAGTAACTTAAGATTTGTAAACACGAATATGGCCTAAATGTGATTGTATACATCAATTTTTCAAAGGATTCGGAAAAGGCTGAGATTCCTAACTACGCTCCTATTGTGGGCATATTTAGCATAAAGTTCTCGCATGTGAATTACAGAGCGTGCGATTGCTAACTGTGATTGAGAATGCATAATTGATAAAGGCTAATCAGATCAAATAGGCTAATTGGCATCCCTCCTCTTTGGAGTAAGACTCTCATATGTGGTCGGCAGACTTCAAATCATGGGGTACCTTAACCTTTCTTGATGCACACCTAATGGTGTGTGTAACCAGAACACCTTGCAAAGTAACACTGCCATTGTGCGTACTGATATCATTAATAAAGGGGTACAAAATCTTGGTCAACAATCAAATCAGGGCCTCATTGTTGAAGAAAATGCACGATCATCGTAATTGATTAAATTAAAATTCCAGACGAAACTCATGCAATTTTATCCCCCTTAATTGCGATCAACGAGTTAGCGTGGACACGCTTTTTGCATGAGCTGTTTGTATGCTGAGCAGTTTCAATGCATAATGAATTTCTTCCGAGCATTCAGGCTCACGTTAAGCCCACCGGCTTCGGCGTGTCTGCGCAATTGCTTGGCGACATGACGTTAATTCGGCCAGGCCCCAGTACTGACGGATTAACAATTCTAATTGGTTGATCTTAACGAGGGCCATTGTAAAATGTACATTGGTTCTTATCAACAAAAGCAGGAAAAATGATGATGACTACTTCTTCTACTGAAGGGCACTTCCTTTAATTTAGTCTTCTTCAAACAGTGGCGCGTCAAGTGCTTTCTGGTGGTGATTGAATCAATGTGACCCCTGCCTCACTGCCATGTTGTTTTTAGGGCACAGATATTCATGAACACGAGCGGACAGATATATTATTAGCGCTGAGCCACGGAGAACATAATTGCTACCTGGGCGCCTTCAGCGAGCAATGTCACAGAAGTCAATGGATTCGGCAAGGTGGCTACTTTTAATGTTCCTTTCACTATAGCTATACTAGGGCTTATACGATACAATGCTATCAAAATCAGGACGAAATAGGGTGAATTTCGAAATGAGGCTGGCAATCTTGAATTGGCGATTGTAGGCGTGGGTACATACATAGGCATCAAACAGACAACGTCTATACATGATTGCATATAAATGACGTATAGATAAATGATAAAGACATGTCTATTCCGTTTGTATTTACCAAATCATTTGACCAAATTTCAATTATTCTCAGATGAGATTGAATACATTAGAGAAGTGAAGGTGACAATTAAGGAATAGGGCAACACATGATAGTTAGTACTTATAGAATATTCTGATAATTTGATTATTAGATATCTATCGAAGAAGATAGTGTATATGAGGAATCTTTCACCTATGTGGATAGCTGTCTTAACATTATGAATTCTTACTTAATCGAATTGGGCATGCAACATTTCTTCGGTGGCCAAATGCCAAATGCAGGAATGCCAGAGCATCATACCCAAATACCAATTCAACAAATATAGAATACGGTCATGTGACTCATAGGTTTGATTTAAAAGGGATTTGGGCTTAACTGCAATCTTGTCATACTTTGTGGTTTTCTGAACTTAAAATGGTAAGGCATAACTGCTTTCTAGTTCCACTTGCTATCTCTTTTATATTTATGGGATCCCATTCTCCCCCTGTGGATTATTGCTGGAAGCTTCTTGCACCTCTTTACTAATACTTCCGCACCTGCAACACCAAGCACTCTGCTTCAGATGTTATTGAGTCATATCTGCTACTGATCATGTAACCTATTGGTTTTACAATGGTGTATTCTGTCAGCGTATTCTATTTTGGAAGAATTATTTGCAATCTTTGAAACACGATTTGCTCTAACTTCAATATATATTTTTTTGTTTTCCAAAAAATCCATCCTAAAAAATCAGTGGTGTATGGGGATTTAATTTCATATCCCTGTGATTTCTGAGGAAAAATTTTACAGGGACTCAGACACACGCCTCGTTTCACATTCCTAACTTCAATATATGTCACAAAAGTGACTACTTCAATGTATCATCGATGGAAAGAGAAACTATATACAATGTCAAATATCACAATTCTCAGAACTGTTTATAGTAAGACGTGACATTAGAAAATAGATATGTCGGAGAGATTTTACCACAACTACTCCTGTAAACAATGTCTGTCAGATTCCTTTCAATTTTCAATGATTTGATATCTATGATATGTGGTAATTACGCTAAGTATACTAATATTATATTATATAGGCTACATTTGTTTATTGCAGTCTATGACAAAAGATTTGGAGTTGATGTTGTTGTGATGAACGTCATATTAAAGGGTCACGAACTTAAATGCCTTACAATTGGATGATTAATACACTTTTAAATAGATAATCTATTCTTTTACTAGCCTCCCCTGCAATAATCCTAGGCACTAAAGAAAGGACTGCTACAGCTAAATATGTACTGTCAGAGTTAGATAGAATATGAATGTCTTATCTAAAGATGACTATTTCATTTTTTCACAGTTAAAGATGAATATGCCACTGATTTGTATGTGGTCCTTCGGGTCCCCGACTTAACCCACTCCCCTTTAAGAGCTCCTATTTACGTATCGCTAATATCTACCCTCCCAGTGCCCCATTTGTAGCAGATAATACTGCCCAGGGGTTTCAATGCAACTCAAATCTCATCGATAATAGACCCAGCACAAGGCACCCATAGTATGAAGGATAAATGTGTGCAGTCAGATACTGAAGGAAAAAAGAAGGGAGACGAAGGCGTTAAGAGGATATGAATGGATTTCACCACCGGGGTACAGTTCATTCATCCATGGCTACATCTCTATGCCTGCCCAACCCCTCCGATTACCTCATCCCCACACACCAAGGTTTTTAACGGTGGATTCCCTGAGCATAGCCCGCTGCATTTCAATGATCAATGCGTCCTTTGCATTAAGTCCTGGGATGATGGAGAGTAAATCTCATTTGGACTAATCCCCGGAAGGCTCTCCCAATACGCAAAGTAGTCTCTACCCAGTATTAATTCACCAATGTCAAATATTGATGGTAGTAATGAATGTTTTAGGCATCCAATCAGAACGCCCTAATTAAATGAATTAAATTGTATTGATACCTGAAATTATGCATGAATAGGACTACAGACTAGTGTCATAAGTAGGAGATATTTTGTTAATAGTTTACTAATACAATTAAGCTCCAGAATCGATCATACCATTTCAAGCCAGGACATGCTAAGAATAACACTGAGCTCATCAAAGCAACAACCGTTCGATTGTTCTTTTATCAGGCATAAACAATGCGATAATGACAAATGATAAACAATAATATGAATTTCATCGTGGGACATTGTGAAATAAAGGCCAATTCAATTTAATTGCTGTCTAGGTTTCTTGATGTTGTCCTATTTAATTGATTGCAGATCTCTCCACGTACACGGAGCAAGGGTGGGAGGGCTCGGGGAACACACTCTAATAAATCAAGTCCTTAATTTGAGTGTTTGATGACAGTTCATCACCAACTATCTGATGAGGTCTTTTTCGCCGAAATTCAATTTGCCCGAATCGGACGATCAAAATGAAACAGGGAGGCGGCTTGGTGAAAAAGAAAGTCTCCCCCCCGAAGGCAGCCTATCAAAGCGACGTGAAAACCGGTACTTGTCAGAATTATCATTCAGCGGATCCTACGGGGAAGGGGGAAAAATGTCGGCAGTGTTGGTTGTGTGGTAGGACAGAGCCTGGGCGTGGTTGAGGCTGGGGTCTCGGCGGCGGCCCGCTACCCAGCACGACAAGGCGGCCACAGAAGGCCGCATCACTCTTATCTCTCCGGCTCACAAAACAATCGCTGAAATAAACGCCGCCTCTCCGGGGACTGGAGCCTGTCGCTCTCCTGATGGACGGTCCCTCCCCAGCACGGCCGCCGCTCGATGGCACATGCGAAATCCAATTATGTTCTCTACCGCAGGCTAGCAATAAAAGCTGACCCTGAATTTCTCTGTCTCTCTGTTACCCTGTTTATGTGCTTATGTCTCTTTGTCTCTGTCTGCCTCTCTCTTTCTGTCTATCTTTGCTTAGACTGCATGTGACTCTCACTCTTCCCGTCCCTCCGTCTCCCTCCCTCGCACCCCCATTAATTCCATCTCTCTGTACTTACTTCATTCTGTGGAATATGAAATCTTTTACTTCCTCTATCCATGTTCCTACCTCCATTCAAACCTTATTCTGTTCCATTTATTCCCTCGTCATCTTGTCATCTCTCTGGGTCGTCTCTCTCACCTCCGAAAAGCTTCATCTATACATTCAACTCTTCCTATACCCATCCTACCACACTCCCTCTCTTTCTTGCTTCACTCTACCGTCATTCCTTACAGTTTTCTTATAGTTTCTCCTTACCTATATTACTCTCCAGTCTCCAGTTCTTTTTGTGCCAGCTAAGGCCGTCAATAACTCATCCCACCTGCCTCCCTTTACACAGATATGTCAGGTGCAGAACACAGGTCCGCTGCGAGATAATTTGGCATCAGAACCAGGCATCTATGTTACCCAGATTGTGTAATGTGGAGTAATCGGAAGGGACGATGAGGACTGCTCCTTGGGCACAGACGTCTCCCGATTAATTGCCTTGAGATGAAAAAAATAAAAGGTACAGGTTGGAGAAAATCAATATATAGAAGGTTGTAGTTCCTGGGTTTGATGAAAAAATTGATCATGGCGATCTCTGGCTCAGGCAAAAGTGAAAATTTCAGAAGTTCTTGTTTTCATAGGAATATAAAAAACCACATGCCCTCCACATTTTGCCATTCTTTTTCTGTTTGTTGTGATTTTGGGTCATTACTGAAGGTGTTCCACAAATTGGTTGCCTTTTTAATCTAACAGAGCCGGTGTTTAAGCCACTTGAAGGGAATTATCTTCGATTTTTTTTCACTGACACGATTTTGTCTTCTTGATACTGAAATTTAACTAGGGACTGCGATCGGAATACCAGACACCCACTAGATTTTCCCAGGGCCGATGAAACGATAATACGAACCCATCCTATAAATAACCCAACCCTGATAATCACTGCTTGCCCCCCACGGGGACCTCCTTCAAATATTTCATTTAGTTTCCAGCGTTGCTTTCTTAGCAGGTCTGTCAATTCATCACAGACAGAGATAGTCTCCTTTTCTGGGAAAAAAATTCGGTATCTTTTTTTAGAAGATGTAGGGGGGTGGTTCTTGGTTGGAAGAGGGGGAGGACAGCGCCGCCATCGGGGAATGCCAGAAGGAGTAATTCACGTGCAGGACGGTTGGAGCCGCTGGCAGTTCCAATGCCCCTAGCGGCCCTCCGAAGGAAAGTCATTCATCACACTGGGTACAAGCGGAATATAGACACGTCGTCCATCAGGATTCAGTCGGGAACAGTCGTCATCTCGTGGGTCCACTTCACGGCAGACATGAATATCCAAAGGCTCTGGCGGGGGACTGAGCCGGGTGACCCTTTCGTCATACATCCACTCACCCCAGCTGAACGACACTGGAGTCGCTCGCTTATCGCTGTCAGCTGCTCAATACCTTAAACAATGCTTTCGTCGCCGGAGCTCAAAAATAACAGGTTATCATTTGGCGCACACTTGACTTGTGCGGTAACCTTTGATATTTCCCACAGCTAGCTAAATAAATAGCGGTTAATTTCAAGCTTGGCGTCCCTAGTAGGTGACCTTTTTGTGTCGGCCGCAACGACAACGTTAGGTATGTATATAAGCCAGTGGTGTTTGTTTTTTCATGGGCTTCACCACTAGCAATCAGCTTCACAATTACTGTGAAGTACCACCACCAATTTCATTACAATATGGGAAAAGGGTAAATTCTACCAGATATCAATACGTAGCATAACGGAAGACCTAGAATAAGATGTGAAACTTAGTAAACAAAATTACATTACCTAATAAAGATCCTACAAAGAAGCGGTGGGCTTCAGATCTCTCGTCGTTACGCCTCGTCCAACAACACATTATGTATATATATATATATATATATACATATATATATATATATATATATATATATATATATATATATATATATATATATATACATATTTACATATACAACTCGATATTGCCGTCTGAGGCGCCCATAAGCAAACCGTTTCAAATTCCTTATTATCAGCAAAGGTGCGAACAAAAATATAATAATAGCAACACTAAAGGATCAGAAATAAACGCGTGCCTGTGTGGCCTAAATAAGATGCTAATTAACTATTTCATAGTCTCGTGTACTTGTGATTAATTTGATCAGCTGTGTATTTTATAGCTGACGGCGGCGTGGGAACGTGCTCGATGGTGAGCGGGTAATTGGCTTAATTTACCAGTATTTATGTCTGTTGGGTAGTCTGAGGTCGTGTGGTGGCGACGCCTTTTTCAGTCTTATCTTCAGACGCTTATCGTCACGAAGGCTGTGCTTGCCTCGACCAATCGCTGTTTCTTTTTAACACTGTCACCTCCATCTGGAGTTAAGTTAAGAAGAATACCATCGTCCATGTAGCGATGTACGCGGAGGATTAAAGCATAGTTAATTTAGACATCATTAAGCAGTGATCGCATGTCTGTCTGTCTGCCTCGCTCTTCCCCTCGCTTTCCCCTCTTCTCAAATAAAGAAGTCGTCAATGATAATCTAAGAACACTTAGCTCTCTCTGTCTCTGTCTCTCTCTGTCTCTCAGTCTGCCTCTCCCTCCCCCTGTTGTCAGGATTGAAAAGTCTATAAAATATCGTTCCTCTTAATTTATTTCATTGCTATGCTTTTGTCACATATATCCAAAGCTGTCAATAAATACGACCACAATGTATCATTCAGCTGGGCACCTACTGCTTGCGATGTGGCTACGATATGGCTACGACATAGCTATTACTGCATAAACTGCATCATAGCCTTTTCAGAATGTCGTAAAACCCAGTTTTATAGAATGTCAGAGAACGAACTGAATTACTGCATCGTCGCTGTGTTGGAATGTTGTAAAGTTCTGTGTCGTAGTGTGTTGAACAGCTTGTCGTAGTATATCAGGGACTCAGTCGGTCACTGGCCTTAGTCAATGGAACTGTTAAACATTAGGGTCCATGACGTGAAATCCACACGGGGGGATTCATGTACCTTACAGGACTAAAAACCCCATGCGATTCTGTTACTTTTAAGGGGTAAATGTCGCCAACAACTGTAGGGGAAAAACATGTCTCAGGGAAATGGAAACCTGCAATTTGGAAGACAATATTGTGTTCGAGTACAGAATCTCAACAGATACATGAATCCCGACGTGTGAGTCCCACTTAAGACACTCCCACTCTTAACCGACTGAAATAAGTTACATCATAGAGTTCTACCTTGCGTACTAATAAAACAAGTCTGCAAGGTTTCAAAAGCTAGCATGCCACTAAAGCGGCAATAAAACAACACGATTCTTCATTGTATTTAAAGGTGAATTGAAATAATAAGAAGAACAACATCTTTGTTTAAAGTTATAACTGGAACATCACCTCACAAATGTATAGATCATTAGAGCATCAGGACATGATATTCAACAATACATCATCAAATAGCGCACGTTACTGGCAAATATAATCCGAGACGGCAGACTTGAAATAGACATACAAAGCCTCGCATGTCCAATTGCGTCAATAACTGTGAAATAACTTGCTAGAGATTCTGTTTAGACGACTAAAGGGCTGGTTCCACCAACACAATGGATTTGCCGTGGTATATCTTGGTATATCGTGTTATATCTTACAGTATCGCGATATGTCGTACCTCCGTTGTGCTCCACCACCGCGATACCTCAAGACACATCACGGCAAATATGCACACGATTATTCAAGACCTAGCAAGATTGAGCAAAATCGTGACTAATCTCACTATATCTTGTGTTTTGGTGGAATCACCACTTAATTCAAGCTGGATTTAACAAGTCTCCGGCGTCAGAGCCTGTCATATAGTCGCCAGGTGGTGCCAATGTGTGTAATCTGACGTAATCAGATGATCTATGGTCGCCACACGCTCGACGTTTAGACTAGCTGATATCTAGCCTTTTACTGCTGAAAGTCGTCAGTGGTGAAAGATTCAAGAATCGCCGCCCATAATCGTCTAGTGTGAACACTGGGTTACGATGTGCTTAAAATCTGATTACCATGCACGCTGATGTTCCTCGTCTAGATGTTTGTATAAAGTGGGATTCACATGGTGGGATTCCTGTACCTCACAGGGTGTTTGTCTCAGACAAATCCTGCTGAGATTTTTACTAAAACACAATCTCCTCGTCTTACTTTTAAGTGGGATTCACACGATGGGATTCATGTACCTTACAAAATGCTTTTCCGAGACAAATCCTGCTGAGATTCTGTACTCGAACACAATTTCTTCGTCTAAATCATAGGGTTCCATTTCCCTGGTACATGTTTTCCCCCTGTAATTGTTAAAGACATTTTAACCTAAAACGGAACAGAATCGCATGAGATTTATAACACTGTGAGGTACATGAATCCCACCGTGTGAATCCCACTTGAGGGCTCCATTTCCCTGAGAGAAGTTATATTCCATGCAATTAGAGGTGACAATTACCTCTAAAGTGGGATTCACACGATGGGACAAATGGACCTGAGACTGGTGTACTTCACACCTTTGCACCAGTCGGCTACTATTTCTAGCTGGGTACAAAGTTTCACAGATTGGGGTGTCCCACAGTCTCAGGGTAACATGGCGGATTCAATTCACATGGTAAGACTTAACAGGTACATAGTCTCACCCCTACACCCCTACACAGGGTTCACAGGGTACACAGGGTACACAGTCGCCGACTCAGGGTACTTCCCCGTGTGAATAGATGTTATTTGAGACCACTGAGACTCACAGATTGGGGGAGAATCTGTGAAATACATTTGTCTCACCAAAATGCCCCTCTAGATTTTAAACCTGTTTAAAGTCAAAATCTCATGAGATTGTGTTCCTTGTTAAGGGTGATTGTCGCCTACAATTCCAAGAGAAAAAGGTTGTCTCAGCAAAAAGGAACCCTGTCATTCACACGAGGAGATTGTGTTCCAGTACCGAATCTTAGCAGGATTTATCTCAGACAAACACTGTGTAAAGCACATGAATCCCATCGTGTGAATCCCACTTAACGAAGTACCGGGTACAGAACCTCATGAGATTTTGACTTTAAACACGTTTAAGCCTATAGCAAACAGGGTCGCATGTTCTTCACACTATTCACCTCAAGTGTACAAGTGCTGGACAGGGTGAGTGTTCTCTGTGACTATATGTACCATGTGTCCTTTAATGTGAATCAAATTCACCATTTTTTCTTGAGACTTGTAAAGCAGCTTACCATGAGAATTTTGAACCAATAGTGGAGCAGCTTAGGCAAACCATCATGCTTTTTGTGATAAAGCCGCCAGATGCGCCTTAGTTATATAATTTTGCTCAGAAACCGTGGTGCAAATTGTGATATAATCATGAAATTTGGCATGAGTGTTCCTTGCAAGTCACGTTTTCAGGTAAAAGAAGAAAAATTCAATATGGTAGCCATTTTCAAGATGGCCACCAAATGGGTCTCTGTTATATGGATTTGCTCTCATATCACTGAACAAGTTAAATTATGTTAAGTACTTAAGATTTATTGCCTTGATATTACTGAATTTGAGGCAGAAATACAACAATATTACACTGTTGACTAATTAACTATGATATAGGGCCCATTCCCTGCTTTGGGTATTATAGAAAAACATGGTTAGTGTGGCCGAATGGAATCTGTTCAGAGATATTTTGATCAAAAATACTCACCGAAGTCGAAGACTGAGGTGAGTATTTTTGATCAAAATATCGAGGAACAGATGGAATTCGGCCACACTCACTATGTCTTTTTATTATTATAAACCGATATTCGATATAAATGCCATTTTGTTACTTACATTATCCACCTAATTCAACCTCCGAAACAACACCGCACTCAGCGAAAGTTAAAGTCATACGTTCGCTGACGTTCATGTGCACGACGTGTAACGGAAGAATACGCAATCTTATTGGTCCGTTTTTGTTCAACCAATGAATGCCTTACTTTCATATTGATCACTCTCCAAGCATAACCTTTGCAGTAATAATCCTATTTAGCGCCACTGTCTAGAATTAACATGTACTGTTGCTATATATAATAAACTAAGAATACGTTGGAGAGTGTCACGCACTTTTGAACCGGCAACTCTACACAGTTGACCGAGGACGACAAGGCGGCTAGGAATACGTCAATTATATAGCAACTTTCATCAAAGTTTAAGTTAAGTATTTCTTCTCTATTTGATCCTATATATCGATAATCTGATAGATCGTTACATGTAGATTATACGGGAATGGTATTGTAATACACAAAACACAAAAGCAACTCATATTTCTCAAATTTTAATAGTTCAAATTCAATCTTTCGCAAATCTAGGCCATCGGGTGGATGGGGGCACCATAACCGTCAGTCTCAATTTTTAACCGTAGTACGAAGCATTTATTTAACTGTAGTAATACCTTACATACTGAAATGAACTTTTTACATCAAGTTAATATACTGTCATTTACATATTAAAGTTAATGTTTATTGTGCTTCCTGTTATGTTTGCTCCGAATAGTACGCCTTTGATCATTTCTTGTTTAGATAACGAGTTCTTTGTCGAGATATTCTGCAACTGTCGCAGGGGGGTTTTGGTGACAGGAATCAACATATCGTCTCCCGCTAGATCCAGCACGAATTCATCAGTAACAGAAACGGCCTGAAAATATATAAGTACAGGGGAATCTATTAAAATAACACTTTTAAATTGTAATGTTACACATTCCTATATTTAAAGTGTGATTGCAATTTTTTAACCACAGTTTAACTTACAAAACTCCGGCAAACTCGCTTCTCGTGGATCAACCGCTACACGTTTTGCTGCTGGAGTGGGGGCACCAAGGGAGGCTGACACTGCACGTTTACTGGCTCGCTCCTGTGGATCCATATTTGGTCTCGCTTCAATCTGAAAGAACAAGTTCAAGGCACAACTGAATTCCGGTTCTCAATATTTATCGGAAAAAAAACTACAAGACAAGCACATAGGATGGATTTTACATCACTTCGTTGGAAGCACTGTGTTAAATATTTATCTATAGAAATTTATTCTATAGCAACCACTCAGGATGGATTATACCTCACTACGCTGGAAAAATTATTATAAATATATGGTTCATGAGAACCTACAAGCAATTATCACGGATTATACTTCAGAATATTGTGTTTTTTTAAATTTTTTATTATGAAAATCATTACCTGCTGAAATTCGTCAGAACCTCGGATCAACGGCGCACGTTTGGATGTAGGTAGGTGATACATTTCTTCTCCACTGTTCAGTATGCTAAACATGGCCTTCTGTTGTGCATTACTTGCCGTCGCATAAGACTGTAGAGATTGCACATTCTTGTGCCCTTACAACTGGGCAACGAGATTCGGCATGTATCAAACTTGTACAAGTAGTTTTGCGTACACTATGATTCGAAAATTTTTTTCCGGAGATACCAGCTTTAGCCGCACATTCCTTCATGATCTTTCCCAACTCATTTTTCCCTGTAGCCATTCTACTGTACCAAATTGGACAGAGTGCCGTCCGCTTGTGGTTTATAGCAAGGTAAAATGGCGATTCAGGAAAATTCATCTCTACTGGCCTATGCTTCCGGAATTCTTCTAACAGAAACATTGGGCAACGCTCTTTCTGGTTTTTGTTTTCCCACATTTTGGGTAGGAAAGCGCGACTTGATGAAGTATCCCCCTGTCGCGTTTTCGTGGCCATTTTCACACCATTGCTATCAGTTGTTATTTTCACATCTCCCCAACAGAGCTGTCTGGACTCCTGTTGGCCGCGTAAACCAAAGCATTTTGTGGTTGTATACCATATAGCATTACGCAGGCCTTTGGGGTTATTATAATCAAAGCAGCCACTATCCCAGAGGAGTTCCTCCTCTTCCGGAGTCAAAGCGTCGCACTGGAAATATAAAAGATGTGTGGTTGTAGTTGGAATTGAACCCAATTATGTATTTAGCTATTATATTATTCTATGTAATTTAATTTTACAGAAACAAATGTATTTTAAATTATATATAAATTTTTTTAATTTTCAACCTACCTTGTTTGGTTTGTTCCCCATGCCATCCGCTTTCAGTTCACGTTTGTGGCTGGCTAATACCTGGCGGGCAGATCTGAATTGTTCCGAGGTAGTGATATTAACTTGGTAACCCTTCGAATCCAGATATCTTTTTAAACTTGCGTATATACCGGACAAACTCTCCGGTTCGTAATTGGATCCATCGTTTCTTCTTACTTTGATTAAATACGCTCCCAGCATCACATTCAATTTAGCTGCGTCTAGATCCTCCATGTTACATTTTTCGCCATTGTTTTTGCACCAAGATTGAAATGCATCGACGTCCCGTTTAGTTTTTTTTTTGGTCTCTGCGGATTTTTTGCTTTCAATATAAGATCGGAGAAATTCATCACTTGGTACATCAACATTATGGATATTTTCTTCTTTTCTGGAATTTGTTATCGTTTCCACCTCTAATGTATCGTTATCTATCACCAAGACACGCTCCGCGTCCTCGTCTGACATCTTGATGTTTGTTAGTGACGTAATCAGTTCGATTGCACATACTCACCTTAGTAACGAGTAATCCCTTTTTATCAATATATTAGAATTAACTACAAATACAGTTGTTATATACGATAATTTCATTTTATAATAACTATTTACAAGTTGTTGGTTATTAATTTGCTGTTTATGTGCATTATGCTAATTCGATATCGCTTGTTTACATTTTCGCAGGGTCACTTCCAGTTGACCTCCGAAGTTCGCCGTAGCGCAGTAAGTAGATCAAATACACATTTACATTTGTTTTTTACACATATGTCATATGTCGTACAAATCGTTATTGTCATCGTCATCGGTATCCATATATTTCTTTACTGTTGCGTATACACATGCTGTTATTCGAACCGTTATCTGATCGAAGCGAGAGAAATGTCCGCCATTTTTTTTGTTTATCGCTAGCGCCTCTTGTGCCAACCTAGTCACATGGTACAGTGGGTAGTATTGATATTTTTACGCCACACTGTGATAGGATGAAATCTTTTCTCCCATCGCGTAAAAGTGAGACATTCGTGCACCGGTATATAAAAATAACGTAAATCATTTGTTTTTATGCTTTTTTGAGGAATTTTGCAGATATTGTCTTGTAATGATGAAGCGACTGCTTTAGCTAACAGGGCTATTCATTGCTGATTAATTCAGTCACAAAGGAAGTCATTTAATTGAATAGCTCTAGCTTTACTCCTTACAGGTATGGAGCCGGGTGCTAGTGCCAGTGAATACCGCTAAAGGCCGGGTATAAAGGCCTATTTTTGATCATTTTATCTTTGCATCACGTGACATGACACGTGATCCCTAATGCAATGCTATGCTTCATTTTGCATAGAAATATCAAATATGATCTTATAACCAGATGCTGTGAAAATTTCAATTTTATTTACAAAAACAAACATCTTGTAAATCAAGGCATCACCCAAGCAGGCCTGGATGATGCCTCAAGGCATCACCCAGCATGAATGGGTTAAATTGGTTACATAATTACCCACAGTACTTATAAGCCTGATGCAAAAAAAAGATAGAAAACAAAATTTACAATTTGAGTTGAATGTCCAATTGAAGGTCCAAATTATTTTCTGTGCTGATATCCAACCTGAAAAATTGTACATATCTCTGCCAAAAATATCCACAGCTCAGATCTATTCCTGCAGTTTAATAAACCATTTGAATTTTGATTACTTTGCCTTGGCTGTTCATTAAAGTTCCTTCATTGTTCCTTACTAAATCTCACAAGGGCAACTGCAGAGCTGAGAACAGCCAGTTCCAACCTTAGTGCATTTGCATCGTCCTCCACCACATTTTATCTTACATCCACACTTTGTCGATTCACAACAGCTTTTAGAAATAGGTTCCAAAGTAGTCCAGGCAATTTTCCATTTGTTACAATCTTTCAACCATCCCCAATGGGAAGGACATTGAAGTTCTGGCTGACAAACTATGGACTGCCCCCAGATATGTCCTGCTTGGAATGCAGCATGTTTGGCATGTTCCTTTAGTGCATCTCCTGTTGGTGGGGTTGTCTCATATGCCCTCTGCTTTCTTGCAAACAGATATAACCTTGCTTCATCTACTGAAGTAGTAGCACTTGACCAGTAATATATCAGAACAACAAATCTCTCTAGAACTTGTAAATCAGACTATTTCAGATGGACACTGACTGAGTTTCGCAAATGTAGTTGACGCTTCATTGCAAACATTCCATATCTGCCATGCTAGGTTTTTCCCTTTGCCATTCAACCCCTGATACCACATCACATCCAGAAAATGCATGGAAGAATAGTATTACATGTGTTTTTTTGGTCCCAAAGAAGATGCTAGGTCATGAATTGGGATCCATTGAGTGTGCACCCCCTTGTCAAAGATGACCCACATTTTCTCCATGCCCATTGCAGAAAAGGAAGGCATGAGTCTCAAGGCTATAACTACAATGTCTGTGTCATTTGCTTCAATCATGAGCGATTTGTATTCATATCTAGCTGCATGCCAGGCATGTACATGATACTTAACATCCAGAGAAATAACATTTCTAGCAGTTAACTTTGCAAGGAGCTTTCCATCATTGAGGGTTCTTGCACATTGATTGAGGTGTTCATTTAGTTTCTCAGTCATCCCTTCATGCAGATTGGAAATGTCATCTACTTCTTCACAGAAGAAGCATATCACTTTTGGAATGTCCACTGATTTTCTTCTCTTGCTTCGAGGCTAATCCATTGCTCTGGAAGTGGTTGGCATAGACCTCCTTGTTTGTGCTCTTTTTAACTTGATGTTATTGAACAGCAATCGGCAACTCTGGTGATATTTAACTCCTTTTAATATCAGAGTGGCTTCTATACCTTCATCTTCATCTAGCCTTGATAGATTAGATACTAATGGCATATCCTTGATTCTATGAAACAGTGGTACATTTCTTGCAATATTACTGTACCCAGCATAATCTTGCTTCCTCTCGAATGAACTCAGAGGTGATATGAGGGTTTCATTGCTCTTTTCATGCTGACAGAAGCAGCATTTACTCCAGTCAGCTTTTGTTATGGAAACTTCATCCATCATTCGAAGTTAAGGCTGAGGATTTATCCTTTTACTGCCTTTTGGGACACAACTAGGTTCATGCAACTGCCCTACACCTAGGCCGATCATTCATCCAATGTCATTTGAAACCTATGCGATCTATACACCATCCAGATAACTTCAAAAGCTCCTGTCTCCCGCTCTCCTGTCAATTCAGGTAGGACTATCTAATATCTTAGGGGCTTATTAGATAGCATTTGGGATACCAAACTTGATGTTTAGCTGATATTCAACCCCATGCTATGTTCCACAGCAGTGTCTGTCACCAGTGTGTCCTGGTAGTGAGCGACATACACTCTCTTCATAATTCCCCATCGCCTTTCAATTTTAAATGTTGTCCCCTTGATGAACTGCCACTACTCAGCTAATGAGCTTTATCCACACAGAGCAACTGGTTTTGGGGTGCCAGAAACCCACCTGTTGCACCACCTCTATCTGCAAAATCACCCCTGCCCCAGGAAAGCTAGGGTCGACACTTAACTGCCAGAAGCTATGAGGTTCACAAGCCATTGGGGTATTTTGTAGGCAATGCAAGCTCATCTTCATGCTGTCACCCCAGCATTAGCAGTCCATTCTAGGGGCAGAACCTTTCAATACTGGTATCGGCTAAACCATAACCAATAATGGAAAAATACTGACCAATTACTAGAGGCATTTTTATTATTTTCGAGGAGCATTGGCAGCCATCTTGAAAAAATGGCCACCATATTGATTTTTGTTTTGTTGTTAACACTCATTTCTGAAACACTCCTGCCAATTTTTTTTTTATGATATCACAATTAGTACCATGGATGTTGAGAGGCCTGTTTGGTGGCCATCTTGAAAAATGGCAGCCATATTAAATCTTTTTCAATACTAGCATTTTTATCAAAGAAAGCGACCTACAAGGAACATTCTTACCAAATTTCTTGTTTAAATCATAATTTGTACTATGGTTTTGGGGCAAAACCATATAACTGAGGTCTGATTGGTGGCCATTTTGAAAAAATGGTGGCCATATTGAATTTCTTTTCTTGGCTAGCACTTTTTTCTGAAAAGGTGACCTATAGGAACACCCATGCCAAATTTCATGCTTTTATCACAAAAGGCGCGATTCGACCCAAAATCCCTATTAACCCTTTAAGGGCGGGTACATGTGGCAATAGTATGTGGTAAAGGGCGGGTACTAGGGTAATGTATACCGCCAGGGGGCGGGAAGTATCAGGCCTATTGTGAGAGTTCAATGGTTTAGGACATGATAAAATATGCAATCATTAACCTTGTTGTCCAGTTCAGCCAGAATCATTACCTGGGTGTTGCATCTATATTCTGTGAAAATCTCATGACTATATATCCAATATTTCCTATTTTATTCCACAAAAACGAAATTATACAAATTTAGGAAAATGATGCCTTTTGGCATCACCTGCCCCAGCACAGATGATGCCATATGGCATCATCCCGCCCTAGTAAGCTCCTCTACTACAACAATTGTCTGAGACTAGGGAAACGGTGTGAAGTACACCCGTCTCAGGTACATTAGTCTCTACTTGTGAATCCGACTTTAGATAAAGAGGTATTAGCACTTTGCTTTGTAGTGCATCGGAAGGTCGTAAAGTTCTATCACAGTAGGTAACGTAGGACCTAAAAGTATCTACAGTATCTAGCTAGAACGTTTGTATCCATCAGGGCTGTGTAATTTCATCTTATTCTTGTGTTTTAATGCTTTCCTTACCAATGATGCTTAGATGAATTCCCTGATGTACTATAGCGCAAATTATGCCTGGAGGCATTCCTGAGCGTAGTGAAAACATAATGCCTCGTGTTCCTATTTTTGTTAGAATGTCATTTATCTAAGCAGATTTGACATAGGATTTTATGATTTGGTCAGAGATTATGTAAATCAATATTATGGCAGTAATTGATTGAAAATTCCCTATTTATCACCACTGAAATATTAACAAATGGGTTCAAATATGACGGAAAACAATATATTTTCTCAATATTTAGAACATCAGCCTGACCTACAGAGGCGTCAAGCTCGCAGCAGTTAGCCAGGCATGCCAGTTACCAGGACCAGTAAGGCAATCTATTCAATCATTCAATCTTTCTAAAATTATAACTGTACAGATCTACGCTACCATGTGTGAATGTATACCACCAGCCATGAATCGTTATCTGCCTGTACCTGTATACAAGAGAATCATCGTACTATGCTTTTTAGTCCATTCATAGCATCACATTGTTTTCGTATGGATCTGATATCATCAAAATGAATCTACATATTGTCAAATGTTGTATCAAAGTTTGTAAATGAAAATTGAAAATTGAAGTACATAAGTATTGATCATGACAATCAATCTATTTATCAAAGATTGATGCTTTTTATCTTTTTTTTTCGTAACAGACAAACATTACTTAAGATAAGAATGAACATAATATCATGTAAACGAATAGACTACATTGTCAATAATCTGAAAATGAATCATTTACAAAATAAAAGATACTTATATGCCAAAGTCCGCGTTATTCTGATCACAAGTTTGCTGAGTCTGGTTGTTCAATCATCGAGGTGATATGTAATGAATATTCTTTGAGGACAATATTCTGAACATTGAAGTGAATGATGTCTAGATAAATTCAGCCACATATCAATGGAAAAGTATCACACGGACTATAAAAGGAATTTTTTCATGCAGAGACAGGCGCTTCTAATTGTAGTAAATTGTTATTTATTCCCAGAATTGTTTCTAGAATAAGGCGAAATCGTTAGCCTTTCTGTGGGCCACATGCCAACGCCACTGGAGCACATTCTCATCCTACGTCCGCCATGTAAAAGAGTCCCTTGTGGGACGTGCACACCCCAGTGACATATTCCTACGCGGCGCGCGGCGACTTCCCCCGCGGCGTGGCGCTGGCGTTCCCGAGCACGTGACTCCGTTATCAGAAAACCAGGCGCGGTAGGAATGTTCCTTGGGGAACGCTGAACAGTAATGAATGATTCTCACCAAGATACCGGCCGAACCGCAGTTTTAAGACGGTGCAAAAAGATAAATTATTACCGCGATAGCCGCCGATAAGCTAAACCGTAGAAATTATTGCCTAATGTCAGTTATCAATGGCATTTAGAGCACTGATTTAGGCGTCGTCACGGGGATTTTCTTCAATACGAGTCTTTGTTTTATTAGGGGCAGCCCAAACACAAAGCCTTCCCCTCCCCTTGTAATTACTATTTGGAGATGAAGATTATTTCAGGGACGAGGTAGTAGAATCATCATTAAAACCAAAAGCGCTCTAATTAGAAACCGAGGCGGGAGCCAGTCGTTGTGTAAGGGCAGGTGAAGGTCATGCTTTCCCGAGAGCCAGGCTTGAAACCTAGTGGGAGGCTGTGCGAGGCGGGGCCATCCAATCAGACGTCACTCCATCTGAACAATTATTTTCTTCTGTTAGGTGAGTGGCGGGCGATGATAGGGATGGCGAGCCTGGTCCATGAAACCTATCGTGTTTCTCACGCCATATCCCTGTTTGCTCGTGAGGCATACATTGCATACACTTTTAAGCCATCAGTTAATAACACCATAATCTATATAACACTCCTAAATGTGTTTTGATACTATTTACGCTGTCTGATATAATATGTTAGTATGCCACTCTGGTCAGGTCTGTTCCTCACTACGCTCAGCTAACGCTTCGCGTAGTAATACACGACCTTCCCGTCATGGCATAAACACTGACAAGTCTAACCCTCGTTCAGTTTCTACTAAATACTGCAGGGCTTTTGAACACTTTATTAGATATCTCAATTATGTCAAATTGTATCCAACTTTGCATTATCTTTCATTACAAATCCATACGTGCTAGGTAGAACCTGCTCGAGCATGACATTGTCAGCATACACTCTCCCCTATATCAGTTTATTGCAGACTCTTTTGCCTGCAAAAAACCTGCCGATTCTGCCCTTGGGCCGACTATGAATTTTCTGTACCACTCGCCGAATACTTGCTAGTTTTAGGGCTCATAATCATAAGGTGAAAACGGGGATAGAAAATATCAGGTTGACCAGTCTTTTGGGGGTCGGTATTGTTCCTTTTACTGTATACTGTCCATGTAACGTCTTTGTACTTCTTTATGTCACGTTCGTACGTCAATGAACCTTCTAAAAGAATTAAAGCAGGGGAAAGCCGGGGCTCAATCTCATTTAAAAGCTGTACTTTAACTACAAAAATCAAGTATCATTGATACAGGACGAATTGGCTAACTAATACACCTAACCAGGGGCTTTTTTAATAATCTAGGATCGTACAAGGAGAACCTTTTCTCTATACCATAGAGACGCAGGGATTATGTGGGTCAACTTTATTCAACATTTATAGACGGCTTTATGGACTGCTAATACTGTCTTAGCCAATGGACTTAAATATTATTAAACGATAACCCTTGTACAAGCTACAGAAAATGGTCTTCATGCCCGAACCTAAATTATTAAACGGACCCCTCGGTTAGCAGGCTGCCACAACCACTGAGACAATTCGCCCGTACAACAGACCATACAACAAGGATCCAAACTAATTTATCTCCAAAAAGGGGTTTGAAGCAATCGCCTGCTCACCTGCTGAGGAACATGCCTATGTGCAAGGCAGCTATGTAATATAGCACAAACCTATGTACAATTTCAACCAAATATACACAACAGCGGGGAAGGGGGAGGGATTGCCGCATCCATTGGTGAAGAACAATTACACCTCCACTCGACACCTGTGCCACTGCATGTGCATGGAAACTGGCAAATAGTCGGCCAGTGGTGCCATGAGCCAGAATCAGTGGACAAAGTCCTCCAGTTGAAGTGCAACATTACTCCGATGTTACGTGTTATTCGTCGCTTGCAGAGCATTGACAAATTCATGTATTAACATGTTCATATATAGGCACCATATTTTAACATAAAACTGCGTTATGATTTTAAAAAATAGTTTTTTTTTCTAAACTGAAGGGCCTACTTGGATCTACAAGCCCCATTCCCAGTAGACTCCAGTGGCACTTGTAAACCGATTGTTACTCTTTCCGATTTATACAAATGACTGAATGAAATAGATATAGGTAAAAGTAGCGGGGTTAAAAACATTAACTCACAGGACCTGAGGGACGCCTTTATAATTATTATCGACCAGCTTAAACATTTATATCAAACCTCTATCGACAGGGCATCTTTTCCTTCGGAATGGGCAAAAGCGGACACTGTCCCAATTCTATAAAACGGCTTGTCTGAATCTGTGAATGACTGGAGATCTCATTATTACCCCAAACCAGTAAAATTATTGAAAAGGTTATTCATAAATCTATTATAGACCATCTGGACACCTATGCTATGTTAAATGTAAATCAGTTTGGTTTTAGGAAGGGGCGGGGTACTATTGATGGCATCACAAAATTTGTTCGAGATTTATATAAATATAAGGATGGCATGGCCGGTATGGCGGGACCACTCACTGCTGATGACTGGTGGACAGATCTCAAACCAATCTCATTTCACACCTCACCTAGCGCACCTAAAACTCACCTGCGCCCCACTTCTTCACCATCGTTTTTCATTTTCTCCGACAAGTTTTTGGCAGCACATTTACTTGCACACATCATACTTTGGTCAACATACCCAAGAACAAAGTACAGAAAAAGGCCGTCATCATGTCCCCCCAGACGAGAGAGAAGACTAGGAAAGAAAGACTGGTGAAGAGTGGTATTTCAGAGGAAGACATGGCGCGCCATGATGACGCCATTGAGTCCGAGAGCGAAGCCGATCAGGAAATCACCTTCAGAGGGGATTGATCCGAATATGAGACTGTGGATGAGACAAGCACCTGTATAGCTCTCGGTCCAGCGCTCATTTGGATCTCCTGGAGGCCGATGTCCGGGGCCTACTCAAGGCCACGATGGACCGCCGGCACCTGTCTCCTCCACGAAGACGCCATGACACCCGCTCCGAGAGGGACACCCCGCGCCACACTACACGCCGGGACCATCAGCCTTACTCGGACCGGCTACACTATGAAGACAGTTGCATGCCTACACCCCGCGAACTCCGACGGCCAAACAAGATTACGACGGTGAACTGGAGGAGGAGTTCCTGAGGGAGTACATGCACCTCCTCCAGTCCGGTGCTGGGAGGGTTGCCACAGTAATATTCGTCGATATGAGCAAAGCGTTCGACAGGGTCAATCACTCAATACTTGTCAAAAAACTCTGTATGATGGGAATTAACACATATATCGTAGACTGGATTAGAAACTATCTAACAAACCGGGTGCAAAGGGTAAGGGTTGGGGAGTCAATGTCGAACTTTTTTGGAGTACCGCAAGGGAGTATATTAAGCCCGCTATTATTCATTGTTATATAAATGATGTGATTACCGCTTCTCATAATTGTTCACACATTGCATATGCAGACGACCTGGTCTTATACACGATATAATTGTTTATATAATATATGTTTACATAGCCAAACATATCTATAGGCAATGGAATTAATTACGAAGTAATTGTTGACTTTTGTGTAATAAATGCAAGTTATGAAATGTACTCTATAGAAATTATGATAGGAGAAACGAAATACATTATAGTGAATACCTACAAACCTCCTACGATGAATCCAACGCCACTATATGATAAACTATCTGATCTAATCAATACCCTCCCTACTAGCAGACATATAGTTATTATGGGAGACTTTAATGTCGATTTACATGATAAAAATACAAAACGGGAATATATAGACCGCGTTTGTAATATGCACTCTCTAAAGCAAGTAATCACAATGCCAACTAGAATAACGGACAAATCATGCACGATAATTGACCATATCTACACGAATGTTAAACATATAGCAAGCACAGGGGTCTCAAGTTACATTATAAGGGACCATCTCCCGATCTACTTAATAATAAAAGCTGAACGTAATAAAATACCTAAGAAGAAAATTAGAGCTAGAAGCTACAAAAACTTTGATCGGCAGCAATTTGTGGAAAGTTATTTAAATGCAGACTGGACAAGCCACACTGTAGAAAAACACCCGGACGTACTATGGGACCGTATGTTAAATCATATTACATCTGCTCTAACTACCTCTGCTCCTCTTATCTCCTTTTATGTAAGTAAGTTCAAACCGAACTGGTTAAACAAAAATATTCTGACTTCAATGAAAAATAGGGACTACTATTACAAAAAAGCACACCGTACGAACAGTTTAGACAGCTGGCGTATAGCAAAATACCATCAAAACAGAACCCAGGCCATGATTCGCAATAGCAAACAACACGAAATAGATAAACTACTTATCAATAATGACGGCGACAACAAGAAATTTTGGAGAGGCATAAGACAATTACTACCAAAGGAAACCCCCCCCCCCATAGGTGATATAATAGATGATGATACTCAAACCACACTAGACAAACACCAACGTGCAGACTATATAAATAAATGTTTCACCACAATTGGAGAGAAACTTGCCTCTAACAAGGCCCCGCAACCGATATCATCATTACCTTTTGAAGTTTCTCCGGAAGACACAGATTTGCTAAATGAAGACATTAGCATAGAAGAGATAGTCGACGCAATAAAGAACACAAACTTTAACAAATCCTCATCCATCCCCGATATCAAATCTTTTGTACTAAAAATAGCTTTTCTTGCTGCTCCAGACAAATTACAAACAATCTTTAATTCATCGATAAAACAGAAAATTTTCCCTACTAAATGAAAAATGACTATTCTCGACCCTATACCTAAAAAAGGCAATCTAAAACTAGTTAGTAACTTTAGGCCCATTAGTCTATTACCCCTGCCTAGTAAATTACTGGAGAAAGTAATCAATAAAAGACTTAAAACTTATCTAGAAACTAACAACCTCCTATCACATTCACAACATGGATTCCGAGCTAAGCGATCCACTAACTCAGCCATTAACTCATTCCTAACACAGATCTACGATAACATAAACGCTAATAAACACCCAATAACAGCCTTCCTGGACTTTAAAAAGGCGTTCGACACTGTCTCCCATCCTTTATTAATTAGTAAGCTACATGATATAGGCATAGCCAATAATACCTGCTACTGGTTCCAAAACTACCTAAATAACAGAGTACAGAGAACAATCCTAGATAATGAACTATCAAAACCACTAACTATCACATACGGAATCCCCCAAGGATCTGTTCTTGGCCCTACATTATTTCTTATCTATATAAATAGCCTAACAACCTACCTTCAAAACCTACCTTGTCAAGTAACCCTCTATGCCGACGATACAACAATAACAACCAATAGCTTAAAAGATATGCAAGATGTACTCCCAATAGCACAACGCTGGTGTAACAACAATATACTTACTATAAATGAAAATAAAACTAAACTGATGATATTTAAACCACACAGACGTATACAAAATCAACCATTGGAGGAGGAAATTACTTTAAATAATGTCCCACTTGGAATAGTGAATACCTACAACTACTTGGGCCTACTGATCGACACAAAACTGAACTTCCACGAACATAGACGGGCGATCTGCAAACGAGTATTAGATAAGTTATACCTCCTTAGCAAAATAAGAAATCTTATAACCACAGATACAGCTACAAAAATCTACAAAACAAAGATCCTCCCGTACCTAGATTATTGCGACCATATTTACGCCCCAACTACCCAACAAGGAGCTAACGAAATTCAACTACTACAAAACAAAGCCTTAAGACTTATACATAGAGTAAAACTTGGACCAAACCAACCGTATACAACAGCGGAACTACATCATAAAACTAAGCTACAGTATCTAACAAACCGTAGAGAACTCCATCTCATACACTTCTCCTATTCACTAGCAGTAATGCCAGACCGTATAGATAGAAGGAAACTCCCTACTAGAAGAAATGAATGCCTTAGACTAACTCAACCGACTGCTGAGAACCTTGTCTATGAAAAATCATTTGTAATGAAAGGTATACAAATCTGGAACAGACTAAATCCAGAATTTGCACAGGCTATAGACATAAAAGCATTCAAACTTACCACAAAGCTAAACTACCCTAACTGCCTATATCACCTGGAATATAACTAACCTATACTATACTAAGATTGTGTCTACGACTTAGTAAAACCACTTATATGTACTTAGATAGATTAAAAGAAAAGATTAAAAAATGCTGTCTGGTCCCTAGATTGTGAATACGACTGAGACCTATTCATACACTAAGATTGTGATTACGACTTAGTATAAACTACTGACATACACTGTAAACAAATAAAAGAAGAGAGTAAATGGTTCCCAGATTGTGACTACGACTGTGAACTGACAAACTGTCTTAGATACATATATACTCCATGTCTCCATACCATGTAACGGTTATAACCACCTATAAACACCTGTCTTACAAAACTCAAGGTACAAAAAAACGGATTATAGTAACTCTCTCTTTCACAAATGGATTTGAAATAATAACAATCAATTGTAGTTGAATGTTGATTATATGATGTTGACCAGGTAATTTTTTTAAGTACCAAAGGTATCCCTACCTAACTGCAATTGATGTAGTAACTAATGTGACCATTATCATCTCATTTCATCATTACCTATCACACACGCCCTGATTTGGAAGTACCAATATATCTGAAACCTACCTGGAAATTGTTCAACTACATTCAGCCTATGTCCTACTACTAAGTCCCATATGCTACAGGGCCCGGGTGGAAGAACGGCACTGTTGCCGAATCCGGTATTGTTTGTAACAATTATCCCTAATAAAAATTGTTAAAAAAAAAAATGCTCGCTTGAACACATAAGTATAATAACTTGTTCAAGATGTTAGATTCTAGGTGGGTCGGGTGTATCCAGTTATGTATTTATGTATTATTGTAGATAATTCATTTATCAATTTAGGAATTGCATGCATTTACAACTGCAAAAAAAACGAGATGTCCACCCCGACCATCATTTTGGATTTTATTATTATTCATCTATTGCTTCTTCTAATCCCCAATGTTTTTCTTATGATTTCCATTAACTATATAACACTTCTAAAATCAACAATGACGCTGAGTGGGAATATGTAATCCAACCAAAGGGTTCAATATTTCTTTCCCATTCCACCTTCATGTACATTATGCTAGGTATGGAATAATGTGTACTGTCTCAATTCAAATTATCTTAGAATTCGAAATTTAATATGAACAACCAAATCTATCTGCCAATTGGGTCTCAATGTACTTTGTTGAGGTGTCAAGGAAATAAGTGAAATCGCATATTTTAATGCCCAGTATTTTGACGTTGAGAAGGCATGCAGTGGGGTACTTTTTTTCTGTATTAGTACTTCGGATCTCACGTGGGACCAGACGTCTACTGACGTGTACTTGTAAACGGCACGCTACTTTCACCTACAGCGGGATTCACACGATGAGATTCATCTACCTCACAGGGTGTTCGTCTGAGACAAATCCTCTTGAGATTTAGTACAATTTACTTGAACACAATCTATTCGTCTAGGTTATAGGGTTCCATTTACATAAGACATGATTTCCCTGTGCTATTGTTGGCGACATTTACTCCTAAAAAGGAACAAAATCTCATGGGATTTTGAACCTTGTGAGGTACATGAAATCCACCGTTTGAATCCCACTTTATTAGGGGTCTTAACTATTCCAATTACTTGATTACGATACTGGGCCCCGTTTAATAATCTAGGATCATAAATGTAAAATTTACTCCTAAAAAGGAACAAAATCTCATGGGATTTTGAACCTTGTGAGGTACATGAAATCCACCGTTTGAATCCCACTTTATTAGGGGTCTTAACTATTTCAATTACTTGGTTACGATACTGGGCCCCGTTTAATAATCTAGGATCATATATGTAAACCCTTATCTGAATGCCATAGACACCCCGGGACGATGTGGATCCCCTTTCTTCAACACTTATGGACTACCTTATTGACGACTTATACTATCTTCGCCAACAGACTTAAATATCATCAAACGATAACCATTGAACGAGTAAGATCCTATATTATTAAACGGGCCCTGGCAGTTTACTACTTTCATCAATCTCTTCTCTTTGTATACAAAGATGCCGAGGAGCGTAGGAGGTGTATGCAGTTGTATAAAACTTACATACATGTACATCTTTTACACCAGCTAATACAGAATTGAAGCAGGAATCACTAGTTTAGTCCGAATCATGACTAGCAAATTAGGAAATTATAATGGAAGTCGACAATCGTTATCGAATACAGATTTTACGTACAGTATCAAGGTGCAAAGTTTCGTCTGTATGAAAGTAATGCGCGAGTGTAGCACACACCTAGCGGAACTAGGATCATAGATTAAATCTTAAGGAGGATATTTAATAATCAGAACGAGCTCTCGAGTGATATCGATAGCCTGGTTTTGACCGTTAGTGGCGGCCATTTTGTTTTTGCAGTTAATTTCGGAATAGGAGATATAGTAACAAAGAGAAATATATATTTATATTTAATAAATCATTTTAGGAGTGTTCTTCTTGGGTAGAGAGATCCACCGAATTAAATGAAGATGACCTCAGATCTCCACAAAGGGTTGTAATTTCCCTGTACTTCCCTGTATTTATCTAATACTATTGGGAAACAGTAAGTAATCAACAAACAATGATTTTATAAAACTTTATTAGTATCGATAAATGTATATATATATCTTTTATGTATTTATATATTTACACACGAGTACAAAAGACCAATTGTAACAATGGCGATTTGATCTAATATCCCTATCGGTATTTGCAACATGAGAGGAGATCTCCATTTCCTCCGGATATGTAAGTTTGGACGCGTTATAGCTCAGTTGAGAAGTCTCTTCGGTCCAGACATATGCGAATAATGTAAAACAGGAAGGCGTAGACCTTGAGAGATGACAGGCTCTGCTTGAATATATATTGCTACTCGAGACTGGAATCTCGAGTAAAACTGACATGTTCCCACCAGAGTATACAGTACCCATGTTATTGGCCTGAGTTGAACTGAGCCGCTCGGGCGACGACTCGATGGCCCGTGCTTAGCATTCAGCATGCAACGCCCGCAGTGGACCCTTCGTCAAGTTCACGAGGTGAAAATGACGTTTCCCGTCGATAACATTGATCCTCATCTACGTTCGTAGAGATGAATGCAACAAACGTGGCGCAAACCGTGTGTAACGCCATAACCCACGGGATCGGCCTGTTTGTTTATTTGTTTTCGTCCAGAATTCCTCCCCGGAATACCTCCCGGCTGCTCTTCATATAGCACCAGGGTTTCGGGTAGCGTTCATACCCATATCGGCTGGAGACCCAGAGCGGGATGGTAGTGAATGGTGGTGGCGATCGCAATGCGTAGTTGGGTTGTTGCCAAACGGAAGTTATCAGCTTTGGGGTTATTAGGGTTATCCCGGGGCCGGCCCATTGTCGACTGGTCCCGTCTGGTAAACGCTATCTACCCGGGGCATATCGGCCAGACCACCCGCGGCACCAGCCCGGCCAAGCAGACGTCGCCACTTGGTATTCAGAAGGGGGCCGACATCAGCCCTGACATCCCGAGGCGACCGTGCCGGTGGCCGCCCCCATCTTACCCCCCACGCCCAGCCCACCACCCCTCCTCACCAGGCATTGGTATTCCCCCGTCGACCCTCCATCATCCTGCTCTACAATAAATTTCTCCCGCGCAAAATTCATATGCGCATCGGTGTTTTTTCACCATGGGATTGTGGATGGATGTGAGGAATGGGTGGTGGGTGGTGGGTAGGCACTAAAGGGGTTGGTCTTAGGCATGTGGGTTTCTTTAAGGGTGTGGGTATGAGGATTGCCGGGCAATATTCCAAGGCATGGCCATGATGAGGGTGGGGTGTGGAGCAAAGGAATAGGAAGGAGGAAGACGGAGATGGGGAAACGTATATATATGGGATATGGATGGGCGTTAAACGAAAAGATGGAGGTTGGAAATGGGTATAGAGCGAGGTAGGGATACCTCCATCCCCACGATGTCCTCCTCCAAATTTCTGCATATGGAATGAGCAATGTGCATGCGTGGCCGCAGATCTATGTCGATTGTCGAAATGGGCATCAGTGCATATAGAATCAACTGTATTGTTGAACAACCTCTCACCCACTCTCATCAACCCCGCCCTCCTGCTGCTGCTCACATCCGACCCTGCTCCCTGCCCTTATCCCTCGCCATCTCATTCCTTCACCCTTCAATACCCTGCAGCCTGTCACTTCCTCCTCTTTCACCTCCCAACCCCCTCACTCCCCACACCACCCCCTGACCCCTTCCCAAACAATCCCGCCCTACAGGCCGCGGAATTAAACTCCAGGTCCGTCTTCGCACATGGCGGGGACTGGGCTGGGGGCAGGAGGTCAGGCAAGGCCAATAACCCCTAGTGCACAGTGCAGGAGGTGGGGATGGGGGACTGAGAAGCTCCCCCCTTCCAGGGTAGGAGGGCGCTGGGCGTCGGGCCGGCGTTGAGTACCAGGGGGTAGGGGGTACTGCCCATGATAATGGCCAGGCTTGCCAGGGCGTCCATGTCCGGCACGCGGACAAAGGCTGCTTCAGTGGGGAGCTCCTCGTCAAAGAAGCGGGCAATAATTATTGGTGTGTGAGCATCATACTGGTAAGGCCGTTGCGATCTGTGCTTGGAGAGTGAAGTACGAGCTGTCCGTGTATGTGCACGGTACTCTCCCAGCACAGTCGCACGTAAGGTATGAGCTCTATGTAAAAGTCCGTGCTGGGGCTGGAGATTGGGGAGTGGTCAGCAGAAGATGAACGGGTCCACTATCAATAAGGGGCACTAGTGGCCGGGAGAAGTCCACACTTACGACAATAGCCTATTTTTCGTCCGTTATTAGTATATTCATTAATTAATAAATGATCATATTATTATTTTTTCTGCATTGCTACGACTCAGCTGAATGCTCATATAGTAAGTAATTAAACCCAACAAAAGCATAACAGTAAATAACAACTCGGTAATAATACTTCTTCCACTTAGTTGGTTAATTAATGTGAATAAATATTTAGTTAATAATCAATCATAACAATCACTGGAGTATTTGCGTGAGTGTATCCTGGCTTCTTTTTCTCTTCCTGCCAACTACAAGGTCTGCTCTTTCAACCTATTGACCTCATTCTCGCTCTCACTCTCCGACTCTTTCATGTGGCACATGGTGACGGTAACAACATCCGGGCCCGGGAGAGGGCCACCTCCGTGTTGGTGCAGGTTCTTTGGGTCGAGTTCATAATAAAAGGGAACTCCTTTGGAAATCATCTGACATCGCTTGCCCCTCTGGGCCTGCTGAGCTTGCTGCTGATTCGGCGGAGTCACCACCATTGGATTCTTGTCATAAATGGGGTCTTTGGGTTTGAAAGTTGAGCAGGTGCGCGCGTACGTGGACATACACTCACACTGTCCCATACGCTGCGGGTCTTCGAGCAGCTCCTGGTTGAGCTGCTCAAGCAGGGAGATCTCCTGTGGCGGTGGCGCCGTCTGCCTGCCCACGTTGCGCAGCGTCCGCACGTCGGTGTACTCGCCGAGGCTGACGCCGCCGATGCCGCCCGTCTTCAGTTGAAGGCCCGGCTTGGCCAGCATGGGAACACGCTCCTCCAGTACCTCACTGCTGGCGCATGGCTTCATTAGTTGTAGGTCCGCAGCACAGGTGTCGCTGTGACATTTGTCTTCCAAGGCCTGCTGGGCTCGTCTCCGCCGCCTGTGGAGAAAGGAAGAGAAACAAAGGGGAGTGGTGAGGCACAATTACCAAATGGATGATGAACCTGTTCAGAAAGATGGCACTGCAGTTTATCGTACTACCACCAATATCAGAGTAAATCTAAAGAACTGCCGATTTTAGACAAATATCGTGCTAAATGAAGATATACATATTCCTACACCTCCTATATATTTGTACAAACAGACACTCTATTCAATTTCGCCTTCACCTACATCATTTTACACTTTGACTAACCACATCTACATCATTTTATACTTTTTTGTATTCACCCTTATATTTCAAGTAATGGCTACATTATGTGTTTTACACCTCTATTTCACTACTCTGGTAGACGGTCGTCCAGGGAGGTTACTCTTTATCACTGATCACATCAGCTATCTTACAATTAGCTATAAGAGAATGCGAGAAGAATGCTCACTGGTATTATGAACATTTAATGATTACTTTATCTGAGACTGTCCTCTGGAGATTGCATTTTTCAAAAGGATTTATATTAAATTACCTTACGAATTCTTTTAAAACGAGGAGAAAGATTAATCTACTGGTGTTTCACCATCATCTCATATTATCGTGTTTAATACCAATGATGCGTTGGTATTCCGTTTTTCAGAACTATCCAAAATTATCTTGGAACTTCGGCTATCATTTAAAAAGTAATTCAGGCATTAAATTCCATTAACAGATTTTCAAATTTTTGCTCCCTGATTTACCAAATGGTTGTCATCTCCATCGCCAGCTTTACAACTACTACTTAAGGTTATCTATTTTATTTCTGTATTGCCATACTCTTTCGGGATCATCGTTACTCGTTACTCGTTAGAAAGTGCCATTTTAGCGACACATTCAAGTATTCATTTAATAGAGTTATATGATACTAGCTTGACAATCAGAAAAATATTGTGTTACTTTTGCCTCTGAACATAAGCAATATAATTTTCCTGTAACTGAACAAAGCTCTCCTCTATTTCTATTCATTTTTAAATTTGAGCATCCAAAAGGTTAAATGCTCTTCTATATTCATCTGATATACATCTTGACTAAAAAACACGGCCCCGATCTGTGCTATATGTAAAGTAATGCTAATCAGGTATTGTGTAATAGCTCTATTGTTCCACAACAGTTGGTAAAACTTAAACTACACTCACTTTCAGAAATAGTTGTGTACAAGATTAGGGTTCTTATGTGCGTATCTTATTATCCAGCCCTCGTTCTGTATGTATTTGAGAATGTTTGTAAAATCATCATAAGACTAGGTAAATATTTCCTTGAAATTAATCAAAAGAACTTGCTCTTTTGGGCCGTAATACCTTTTATATTATTAACAAATTAATTGATATAAATGTACTGAGTGAATCTTACATGAATGGTTAGCCTGAATGATTATATCGACTGAGTCGTTATCGTTGTATATGTTTATTAAGTATGTATAACATTGTAATACTTCATAGATTCTCATAAAGGAGGAAGAGAAACCATGCTGGTAGTCTAAAATGCCTTGCACCATTCATGCTTGGTTTCCATATACTGGTATTTCTTATGATGTATTTTCTACATTTTCTACACTGGCTACCAACTACAGCAGAAGGAATGAGAGCATTCCTAACCTCAGCTGAGATAGGAATATTTGTCTAATAGTGAGGATTAGAGTACACCAGCATGTGAGTAAAGTGAAAAGTCAGTATGGACCCTTTCACAAGATATCATGCAGGCGTACATAAGATTAGAGATCTATCAATCACAGGTGACATATTCTCAGTAACAGCATTTGGGGTTATTTCAGAAATCTCACATCAGAAAATGTGATTCCTGTTTTTTTCTTGTCAAGTATCAATTGTCGTAACATACACTTCAACCACTGAATGAACACAAAGGAACATCCACTAGTATAACAACTATCTTACTTTGATGGATCACTGTTTACAAAAAGATGGCATAAAAATTGAAATATTTTGCATGATATACAGAAACATTTACAAACTTCCTGAAATAAATGGTTGTAGAAACTCTCGCTACGTAAGCGATCAGATATCCGAGCTGAAATTCAAAATCAAATATGTTGAACCCTAAAACAAGTGTAAAGTACCATTTTGCATGATTTTCAGAATAAAATAGATTAAGTCTGAAATTGATATATATTGTTACCATGGGAAAGAGTTCAGTGTATTGCAAATGAAGGGGTTTCTGAACCAAGAATAAGGATTTGCCTTGGGCGGGCGGACATTCCTTATTTAATATAAATTTTCTCATACTGGGATGTCCAGGAACACTAAGAATTGTAGAAGTTTGGATCAGGAAAGGTTTGATCCTTTGTCTTCCTTTCCAAATTCTAGTTCCTGTCCTGTTTAGAGGACAAAGCTGACGTCCATAAAGAATCCCTTGCCGTCAGAAAATTGGAAAATGAGAAGACGCTATTGACATATGGACCTAGGCAGTCGTAATGCATCACTAGTGGTTCCATCAATTTTAAATAGACAGTTATGGCTTAAATTGAATTCCTTCCATGCCGTTAGGAAGCGCCGCCGGTTTCTAACATCAGATGGAGACACTGGAGTTAGGAATAGAGATGGACCCATCCGAAGTCCATCCAGAACCGTAGACCCAGACCGATAGCGTGGCAGGACTCCTAGTGTCAAAACTCTGAACCATTCATCTGGTGGCAAAATGTGGCGCGACCCTGTGGCCGCAACGGGAACTACACACTCTTGTTAAATGCTACAGAACATGCCATGCCAACTCTCCTCCACCTACCCGCTCACGTATTAGGTTGCATTCGAACACCTTTCATTGCTAGATTTTCCAGACAAGGTGCCTCTCGACTTATATATACTTGGTCAATAGTAGCCAGTGAGCTGCTCACATGAATCTATTCTCGTGTTTGATCCGCTCCTTGACTGCCCAGTTGCGATAATTGATATTCATATGACAGCACAAGATTACCACTATTCACAGGCAAATGTCCCCATTTGATGAACATGGACGAACAAACACTCATTCATGCTGGGCAGAGAATAGTGCGTTGTCACGGTGACGCGGGAGGCGGACTTTTCCTACACTGGCAACCAGAGCTACACAAAATTAGCTCTGGTCGGGTTAGATATGTGGCCACCTTGACCCAGTAGCGGGACCTGTTTGTTACTCTCCTACCAGATCTTTCGCACTGCTTGGAGAGTGTGGTATATCATAACCTGGAAGCCAATTATTCATTTTCTTATTTCCTTTCCTGTGTATTATTTCATGATATATTGAACGTAAATATTGGTATCTTTATCGATTTCTTAGCAACGGATATTTCATATTAGGTATATCTGGTTTTATAGTATACATAGAATAAAACTCGGTTGGAGGCGAACACAAAAGGGATACCCAGGGGATACCGTGTGTGATTTAACCCGACCAACCCCTATGTCGTAGAGGGGGTTGGTTGCCAATCTAGACTTTTCCATGACTACAGATGAGTGTCGCAACTAGGCCCTAGATGGCGATACCGAATCACTACTTCCGTAGCGTGTAACCTTGATATTTACCGGTTACAGGATCGTTTTTCTCGAATTTCTATACCATGTCAGTGGGTACTTCAAGGACGCTTTGTGAAGGGATCTTTAACATAGGGCACATCTCTCGTAGGTGGTGGTGGAGAGCAGAAGTTTCGTGATTGAAATTATTCCACGGAGGCCGTTGTACGGTCTATGGAAATACATGAATGTGGTAACAAGCTGAAACTGACTTGCTATAATTTCAGTTGCCTGCATGACCAGTCACGTCTAAATAAGCAGGTTACTCTACACAGGAACTTTTCAAGTAGATTGCGATGGACACTAAAGTAGGTAGTTACTATGTAAATCCAGCCAACTTACTCAGCAATATCCGCATTGCTATTCAAGTCAAGTAGTTATGTCAACCGCCTTAATGCCAGAAAAGATGCAATTCATGTTATATGGATTAAACTTTCTGTACGTACTCTACTAGTTTTTCTATGACCATCCATTGTACCGATACCGTACAGCTAATATTGACTGTGACTGTTATACCGATGCCTGGCATAAAATGTTTTCCCTGTAAAGTAAACGCAACGCATTTCGTGTGCCTAGTAATTTGGCCCAACGTTGAGTATTAGGAAAGAAATTGGTGAGTGTTTGGTCTGTCTCCTCGTTCGATGGTTAGCGTGTGCAGTAATATGAACGAGGCGATAGCCGAGTGAATATTCTGAAGCACTCCAAACGATATAGTGAACCGGGACTCAGACCAAGCACGAATATGTTTCTGATTTTATCTTAGCCTTGAAATATTTATCTCTTTATCACCTGTTGAGAACGAGTTACCGTTCTCGCAAGCCTGTTGAGATTCTAATATTAAGCCTATGGACGTTTATACCAGGCTAAGATAATAAATAAGATATTGATGAGTGTTTGGCATGTGTCCCAATTCGCAATCGAGTTTGGAGAATGCAGTAATATGAGCAAGGCGATAGCCGAGTGAATATTACGAAGCCCTCTTTTAGAGACGGTGCATGGGGACTCATACCAAACCTGAATATGCTTCTGATTTATCTTGGCTTGCAAACATTTATCTATTTATCGCCCATTGAGATTGAGTTACCCTACTCGCAAGCCTGTTGAGTACGAGTCCCTAATGTTAAGCCTATAGACGTTTATACCAGGCTAAGATAACCTATGGACTTGCCTTGCCAAGCCCTGGGCTCCACTAGAATAGCCTCTTATCGATTCGAAGAAATATATACTGAATTGGCAACATTACAAGTGGTTATGAAACTGCCTGTATGTCACATTGCCTATGTTTGAGAACTTTCCAAAAAGTCTATTCACTGTCTCCACCAGACCATTTCTATTAGTCTACAGCATGAAGGACAATTCGTGAGCACATTTTACATATCATTTAACAAGTGACTATCCGCAATCCGCATTAGGGGCTTTTACAGGAGGCACGTGTATTCATAGATCAGCAAGAGTAATCACTCCACTTCGAACCAAATGAAACCACCAAATATCCAGTGCACCATGTCTATTGAATGTCGGTCAAAGGGCAGACATTTCTAAAAGCGGGGGGACAAAGCATCTGAATGAAGTGCGCTCTTGCATCCATTTTGACTCATTTTTATTTTGAAAAGATGTTTTGAAAAGATATATGGTCTTCTCATGTAATTTACATTATGAAGTATTGCTATTCCTTCCTAATCTGGTTGATTTTCGATGCTGTAATATCTAAAATCTGACAGAGAATAATGATATCCAAGAAACATCCATATCGTTAGATAAACAAATACTTGAAAATAGAGTCCACGTGTTATGCGCAGACGTACAAATACGTATGTATGTATACATGAAACACAAAAATAAATATGTAACAGTAATTGGAAATCTGTTTGAAGACATGTCTGTATCAATTATTACCCTATAGATAGTTACTTCTCTCCAGCTAGCATACTAACACTCTACATGATAGGTGAAATTAGAGGGCAAGCAACTCACAAAACACATGCATACATATGCAAAAGCTTGCACGTACGCATATTAACGTTCTTTACCACGTTTACGCCTGTTAACGATCATACCAGTAGAGTAGATGTTTTCCAATAGTTCAGCCAATCATTAAGCTTAACACGAAGCTGCTCCATTAGGGAAGAGCACGAAAACATTTAAATGATATATTTTGCGGAGGTCAATGCACTGTAGAATCCTGCCTAAATATATAAATCACGGAAAGAAAAAGCCTGGTTTTACCGAGGTCGGACACATACACGTTTCTAAAGTCAGCCTCATTGCAAATGTTCGTGATCCAATTGTGGTTTACTTTGATGAATGATCCCTGCCCACACTGACTCATTTGGCAGCACTACAGTCTATAGCCTCGACACACGTAGTCTAGCCTCACAATCGAGTGGCGTTCGCGCATGCGCACACCCAGTGCATAATGGATCCATGATCAAACAGAGAATGCAGAGGACCCGCTTCCAGAATGATCCATCAAAAATCCAAAACTAATCTAATTCCTCCTCGTCACGAAAATGCAGCCAGTGTGGCTTCTTCTAATCTGTGTAGAGGACGGCAGGCTTGCTCCTCGTTATGCAATTATTTGAGAGTAAAGACCATATTCAGGGAGACTTAGTACTTATTTCTGCATCGTCATGGCTTTGGTGCAGGCTATTATGATGTTTGTGTATAAAAGGAGATAGTCCCTCTGTCAACTAATCCACAACTGCTGGTCTGGTTCATCGATGCATGGGATCTCTTCACAAAGAACAGCAACGCTATGATGATTGCGTACCTCTCATTACTTTGTCGGTCGTTGCTGAAGCATTCTCGTGGGACCAAAGAACAATACAAAACGATAGGCCCATATACGAACAAGGACACTCATTTTCCTTGCGTATTCCGTATTTCTGGTCTGTTTTCGTGTTCTTTCTTTTCCTGCCTGACGTCTAACAATGGTGATCATAATCATTTCTGAATGCTTTAATTCAGTTTTAGAAAATGAACTGGAATTTGTCACGAAATACCCCCATTGAAATGATATGTGAGGCGAAAGTGTCATCTAAAAGCACTGCTGGGATAGTCGTCCTCTCAAAACTTCTCTATACTGTTTAAGAACATCAGATTATGATGAAACTATCCACTAATGTTGATCTATGTTTTTGAGTATCTGTATAAATTCAATAGTAATAAATAAGCTATTGTCATGCGACCCTGTTAAGTGAAGGCACCAATGATTACACAAGTGTTGTCACGATATATGGTGGTTGATTTGCTCACATGGCATGCCATTTAATATGAAGCAAATCTATTATGGGGCAATTCTAAAACTATTGCATAAACGTGCGCATAGACTTCTATTGCATTGTATGCACAATGCATGCACATACAATTTGCCATGGGTGCGTATAGAAAGGCATGATTGGTTGGACATACGCCTCACTCCATAATTCAGATTATTTATTTATGTGTGTGTATATATATATATATATATATATATATATATATATATATATATATATATATATATATAACTACATTACTTCACTATTGAGCATCTTGAGTGTATGGGCCAAATACACACCGTCTCAATATATTGCATATGTTTTTATATATATATGGCATGAGTCCGAGTAAATCTTAAATGATATAACGCAACATTTGTCCGTTGTCGTCAGAAAACAGCTAAAAATATGGTAAAATAACTTAACCCTCAAAGACCACAGCAATCGTATGATAGAATTTTGATCCTCCAAGGCATTCCTCGATTTTCCTTTCGTGACTTGAATGCATTAACACTATTTCCACGCGTCAAAAACGCCACCCCTACCACACCAATACAGATACGCTTAGTTAAAATTGTGGCGCACATGTCATAAAAATCGACCGATAACGAAGAAGCCGGAGCCGCGCAACGTTGGTGATGTAAGAGGCATTGGACGAGCAACATAAATTCATAGAACATGTCAGTGGAGAGCGAACGACTGCCAGCTGCTAAATGAAGCTATGGCCAGAGCGGTGTTTAATATGCAAATAAAATGAGTCGGCGCTCGAGTCTCAACGGGTTTCTCCTGTCGAGTACAGTATTGTGTGCCTCACATAAAAAGTATACTCGCCTGACACCATACAGAATGCAGCAATTCCTCTATGAGGCAATGGACACTCGACGAGCTCATGTACCGAGAAGTGTCGCTGTGCGCACTATTGGTGAATGGTAACACAGGCTATACTGTAGATGGCGCCACCACTCACCGTGCAGGCCGAAGGGCCATTTGTCCACTGCAAGCTGTCCTGTGCCACAGAGGTATGTTACGTAACTATGGTTTCGGACTTAAAGAAAAATTCATTCATGATTACCAGTGGCCAGCTCTGCTAGCCAGGACGTTTTATCATAAACCTTTCTTGTTCACACGGATTAGATCACACAGCTACTAAACGATAACAAACCTATAGTGTATTGGTTGTCAGTGATTCTAATCTCTTTATCCGAAATCTGAGATGTAAATGTTATAAGTGCATATAATCTTGCACGAAGGGACATAGCATCAATGTCGTATGGTGCAGGACACCTGGGTTGAATGATTCAAGCCCAGAAAGAATATCATTCATCTCTCAGAGTGAAACGATAGAGATATGTGCACGGAAAGGTATGAAATATTGTCTGCACAGGGAGTGGGATGTCGTGGTATTGTAATAAGAATTATTCTTGGTGCATTGGTCAACCATGCCTGTAGCACCTATCACTTATCTCAGGTACATGAACGATGGAGCAGGACAAAATTCATAAGAGAATTATTTACATATGTGCTGTCCTAAAATTGGTTATAGTAACTCATCTTAGTTGCAGCTCCTGATAGAACACTATCTACCGCAATTTTCATCTTGACTTGATATATTTGTAGGATACTGCTCTATAGAATATATGTATACCAACCCTTTTTTACTTCATTTAGGCATTCGTAATTCATCGTATTCTACATGCTTATTACAGCCATCACTTTAAGTAGTGAGGCTATGCGCATGGTTGACTTATATTACATTCTCCCATTAGTGAGACCGATCGAGGGAGCGCGGTATACATTTTACTCTCGTTGAATATTTAAACGTCACCCGAACTGCAATCTCATTAAGCTAAATCAGATTACTTGTACACAAGTGTGGGCACGACATCCATTATATATTCTCAAGTACTTTCAAATATATGACGAAATGTTTCCTCCAGGGAATCGAGATAGAATTGGTCTCCGCAAGATGTATGATGCTATACTGTATAATAGAACTGCAATGTAGAGAATGGACACAGTGGTGACAAGCCGGGGCGTGTCTTGGTAGACAGCTTCATCTGACCTCTAGAAAAGACATACTTCTGCATGGACCAATTCTCTCACGGCCGTGTTCCCAACTGAACGTCTGTACTATTGATGTAATGCTGCTTAGAAATGTTGTGCTTGGAATAGTTTCCAGGCACATCAGCCATACCTAACGTTCCTTCCGCACCGATATATTTCTTGCTTGTGTTATTCTTCTAAAGCAATAACATAAGAATAACGATCTCTATGAATAAATGAATGCATGGATGGCAACAATAACATAAATCTATCTGTGAAAATGTTTTTCTAGAATCTATTTATTATGCGTATCTATTCACTTGCACAAAACACATTGATAAAAGGGAGATGGATCGGATATAATTATAGATTTAAAGTTGCTTACCGTTGAAGATACATGACACAGACGATCATGATAGCCACGTAGACGACCACGACCAGGGCCACGCCCACAATGATAATGATTGACACGCCTGGAGAGATGAACAAGCCACCTTCAAATGGACCGGATTGATTATGTAAACACAGTATCATATCGGACGTGGAATATCACCCGACAAATAAACCTGCTCCCTGTCTCCACGCATATCTACTCCTACTATCTACAGATGAGAAGTAAGGGGCGTTTGAGAAGGTTTGATCTGACAACCGTTGATAAGGTAAAAAGAGACAAACCCCAAAGGAGTCCGACCGTAAATTTACATATTAATCAGTTCCTGTATTGATAGTCTTCAATGGGTAAAAAGTAAGATAAAATATCCTGGCAGAGCTAATCCTTAGACTGCTATCTTAATGCCTTCAATTCTCTACTAGCGAAGGCTCGGTATGCAAATGACGTGGAGGAAAGGAACAGGTTCGCATATTAAGTGGTATTAAGTCATCTATTGTGTGAAGCATGAGCAAAATGTGCTGGTAACTCATATATTCATGCACATGAATGCAAACCGTTTACCGGTGAATCTATGATCCCCTGCCAATGCCAGTTCTTCTTGGCACTTGAAAGTTTCGGCTGAATACCACCGACAAAAATGCCTCCAAAGTGATGAAAGCTGTTGATAGTTACGTGAATAACACGCTCCGGGGTAAAACCACAACAAAGCCCGGGAGCAGCAATAATCCGATTTCTTCACTTGGAAAGCCTTAATTGCATAGAATCCATTATAATAACGCAATCATCACATTGGAATAGGATCCTCTATTATTATTGCACTCCCCAGGGGATGATCGGCAGCATCCAACCCCTTCCAAAGAAGCTGCCGATCCTAGAAAGAATCTTGTTTTGAAAGCTACGAAGAGTGGGTTTGAGAAACTAAAGCTCTTTGTGAAGCGCCACTATTGAGATGCATTTTATCGCCTCAGTCGGCAATCACTCTTAATTACAAATGTTATTACCAATGGGTGGCAGTCCCACGCCCTCTCCATCGTCGTCAATGTGGGCTGGTGTCACTGAAACGAAAAGGCATAGGCTGTAAGCAGGATTCACCGATGAGGAAACAGTTCTGACAACATCTCCCTTATAGGTGCGATATTCGATAGCCCTGTATTCAAAGGAATAAAGAAGGCATTTCGTATAAACGTCTATGACATGACTTTAGTAGCGGGGATGGCGGCTTGCAGACAGCGTGCTTGCTCAAGCGCAGCCTCGGAAGTTCACAAACTTTTGACGCGTGGAAGAGAAGAGGAGGTGAGTCCAAATCAAATTAGGAAATCTAGAGCGGACTGGACTTGATTTATTAAACGAGAAAGCCAACCCCGTCTGCCTTGCTAGAGGTAAATGACATCGGAGCCGTCTATAAATAGATGCACTGCACTGACGGGGTTGTAAATTTCACAGGCAGTCGCCGATTCATTACAAACCTACGAAAGCCATACTAACAAGAGCTATCAGCTTTGACTTTGAGCCATTTTGTGTAAATCTTTCTCAGAATGTGATTTCAAAAGGCTGAGTTCGCGTGGCTGGAGATTAGTCGGCGTGATGTTGGAGGTCGCTTTAATGTGGCGGTTTGCATGAGGTTTATTACTAATTCAAAATTTTCTGAATACATTAATGTTCGATCTAAGTTTATATCAAACTATTGGTTGCATTGCGTGGAACAAGAGCAAAGGTTCTAGTTCAGGGAGAGAGTAGTCAATATTGTATTGCAATGGGAGATTCTCTTCTCTCTTCAACTTTTTTTCTCATTAACCTCCTGTAACAATTATCTATGAATAACTGGGTTATCAAATAGAATTTACCCTATTAGATTAATGTCCATATTATGAAAGGGAATAGATGGTGATGCAGTATAATGGTTCAAACAGTGGCTATTACATGCTCTATTTGCAGTACTTTGTCATAGTAAGTGCACGTGGGACAGTGCGGTGAATCCCAAATTATTTATTCACAGCTCTAATGAACTGTTCAACGTATCGCATTTATAAGCTGTGGTCCCTAGCCAACATGCATAGACTTTTCGTGTGCCGTATTCGCTATATTTTGTCTTTAACCCAACACACAATATATATAAATTGATTCCCTGCGGGTGGTGGTGCATCTGAACTCAAAAGAAAAAAAACCAACTCTAAGTAAAGTGTCAATAGTAAGCCGTAAAGGATGAACATCCATGCGGGATACCCAAGTATATATATATATATATATATATATATATATATATATATATATATATATATATATATATTTATATATATATATAAGCCTCTTTGGACCAGTGACATATCAAGGATTAAGCTATTACTATGACCGACCATCATTAACACCCTTATCTCACATAGTCAATTTGTAATACCATAATTGTCTGTTATTATGTTATGTTGTTATTCTAGTTACTTTACCAAATATATACAAGGATTGACATAGACTGTGATATATTGATCTAAAATTATAGAAGAGGTACTGTCACAGGGTAAAGATGGCAGATCGAAGTCATGTATTATAGAATCGAACCCAATGAAATAAAAATATATATAATCTAGGTACATAATGATTTCATATAGTTGTATACTTATATGTACCTCAGTGTATCTCTCGATTCTTCCCTTGGGTGGTACATACCAACAAGCAGTTTGTGTACATAACATATGCAGAAACTCGAGTACCTGATCGATTGCCTTGTCAAAAATCGCAGAAACTCATACATTATGTCTCGGCCACTCCTATTGGTCCGCCTGGGGCGGTGCGCCCTCTGCCTGGAGACGAGGACACTGCCCCTTTCAGTCGGACTTCCGAAGGAAAATGGAAAACAGCCCTGGAGGAATTCCCAACCGGGGAGGGGGTGTAGATTTATGGCGAGGGTCGCACCTGGCATATACAACCTCTTGGCGTCTTGGTCCTTCTTTCTGCTGCTCAAGTGCACTATATTGTAAAGGACTAACTATGTGCCTGAAAGCAGCGCAGCGGGGACCAGAAGAGTCAGTGTTATCCCTACGGAGCTAGAAGCCATTTTTACCCACTGCGGCGCCTGCCTATTCCAACTGGAGACTCACTCTTACTGAGTGAATGGGAACACTTCAATTTGACACCAAGCCATCAAAAGTCCGTTTTGAAAGATAAACAACGACCCATTTTTACGATGAAAGGTAAACATGGGCCTGGAGGTGTCCACCAGTAGGTATTAAGTATAGCTTCCTCTCAGAGGCAGGATCTCGTGGAGGACACCTCTGATGGAGGGCATGTTGTTAGAATTGGTGTCACTGGCAGTGGTTGTTATCATCGTCATTGCACGTCGTATCATTCTCTGATGGTATTTCAGTTATGAAATGGCGAATGTAAGGTGGTTGGAGAAGTCAGTTCTTGCCATTTTCGTAGAGCTTGGCTTTGAAAGATATATGTATTATTTTCTAACCAGTTCGCATAACTATACTAACCGACACCGATGGAAGCGACCATTGATCTTTTGAATGGATTAACATGATATTATACTCAACGAATGCTAACTTATCTGAAGTGTATGGTTTTGAGCAAATGATATAGGTGTTCTCAGAAGAACCTACCAATATATATATATATATTATTATGCTGTACAGATCGTGCATGGGAGGGTGGTTTTGACCCACTAAATTCAGGTCAACTATAGACTGTAGCACTGTCTTAAAGGCGCAATAATTGGCATGTAAGGAGGTAAGGGGGAAGGTCATGGTTTGCTGTGAATGCAGTCATTAGTTGCCGGGACTACTATATTCCTTTTATAGCAGTGAAGGCAGAGAGACAACTCCATGAACATGACGTTGAACGCGAATAACGCATCGATCCTGCACTATGTACTTGTCCAATCTGATCGATCTATCCTCAAAACGCAGTTAAGGTAGAGGTCCCATAAGCTACATAAATGTGAATATTGAGGGAAGACTGAGTAGCATGGGGCAGTCGTCCAAAGCTTCGTCTCCACATCAAAGCAATGAGCTACTCGCACACCGTAGTGAGCTGCTCGTAGGGGTTAACGCGCCGGGCCATTTACGTGCCAAATTGGTTGTCGGCCATACTACGCTGATTTGGAGCAAAGTAAGCGTAAGCCACGTGCCTGCTTTCTCTAGGATGAAGGAGGAGGGGAGGGGGCCTGGACCCATTCATGGCGGGCGCCAGATTAATGCCGCCTATCGCGTTCCTGGGCCGCGCCAGGAGAATGGAGCAGTGGAAGGGGCGGCGGAAGTCACGTCTGTAGTTTTAGTGCACCCTGCCACACGACGGCGGCTAAATTGCACGTATCCAACAGGTATGTATACACGGCCCAGTGTATACAAAGGTCTCACTTCGCATCGCGATACGCCGCGCCGATAAACTACGCCCGAGTTAATGCGCCGCTAGAGGCATGGCGACACGCGACAGGCGCGGCCCCGGGAAACGCGACGCCATTGTGAGAGGCGGACGCCATGCGGCAATCCCCGCGTGCACACAACATCTCGCGAGAATACGCCGCCACCTCCTCCCACTCCGTCCACCCTGCCTGTCCGCCCACACTCAAACCCCTCCGAATAGCAGTCATACTTCCGATGTTCGTGCTGTATGAATATTTGAAACTCGACATTCCGCAGAATCTGATTGGCTGCAGTGATTGCGCTGCAAATAAGAAAATATCACAAAAAAACTAGTCATATGTATCATATCTTTTTATATCACGGTCAGATAGGCATTTCATATCACTTAATTCTAAGTCAGAAAATTGCGGTCACTTCAGCATATGAAATATGTGAGGTTTATGAACTTAAGGTTTACTTCAGTTTTTCACTTGGATCATTACCCTACCCCCGGATGAAAGAGACAAGCAGTGGCTTGGGAGAATAAAATTTTATTTAATTTTATGGAATAATATGGAATAATAGTAAGTAAAATTATGTCGACCTTACTGGACGAGCATATTAATGATAAGATAATATGAAGGTAAGTAAATGATAATTGACAGGTAGAATATGAGTCAATTATGATAAGTAAAATATGAAATACAATACACATGATAATTGTATGAAATACAATACAGGTAATTGTATAAATAATAAAAAGGTCTACGTGAGTAGGGAGAGAAGAGAGAAGGTTGTGGGTGGGTGGGACGAAAAAGTACTGTAGTACGTGTGTACTGCAGGGAGGTTGAAGGAGAAGTGAGGCCGGGGTCCGGACCGGGCTGTACCACGTGACCTCGTGGTGGGTGAGAGAGCCGCGAGGGGGCAGGAGGGGCGCCCGGGAGGCGCGGTAGAGGGGGACACCGGAGGTGGCAATGACTCCCCCTGAGCATAGCTCATGAGAATACCATTACCCTACCCCCGGATGAAAGAGACAAGCAGTGGCTTGGGAGAATAAAATTTTATTTAATTTTATGGAATAATATGGAATAATAGTAAGTAAAATTATGTCGACCTTACTGGACGAGCATATTAATGATAAGATAATATGAAGGTAAGTAAATGATAATTGACAGGTAGAATATGAGTCAATTATGATAAGTAAAATATGAAATACAATACACATGATAATTGTATGAAATACAATACAGGTAATTGTATAAATAATAAAAAGCCAAAAAAGGCAAGATAAGGAGAGGGGGGGTGGGAAATGTTTTCAGTCTTTGTGTAGTGACTGGATCAAGGCTCGATTGACGGCCTTTGCATCGTTGGCCTTGATGTATGCCCGGTGGGCATTGGATTTCCAGCCCCCGTAGCGCTGGATGGACAACTCAGGCAGGCCCGCCTGGTATGCCTGAGTTGCGGCGGCCTTACGTAGGCTGTGGAGGGTGTACGTGGAAGGCTGTCCTGCTGCCTTCAGCAGGGCCTTCCATTCTCGGGTGAGGAGTCTCGTGGTGACCACGTCCCCGGCCGCGAGGGTGAGGAACGGGGCCTCGGGGCTGGTCGTAGGGACGGCCGCGATCATATCGGTGATAGCGCGTACCGGACACGCTGCGACCTCGGGGGACGCCTGGATTACCACAGTTTTCTCCTCCCCCACCAGTTGTAGGTTCTTGGCCGCTTTGATACGGACGGTCACTTCCGTCGGCGTGACCACCACGTCGCGGCGCGACAGGTGTCGCGCAGGGTCGAACTTGGCGGCCGACGGTGGGGCGACCTCGCTCTGCCGCAGGGCCGCGTAGTATATGATGAGTATCCCAGCCCGCAACACCAGGTGGGTCGGCGAGTGTGTGAGGGCCGCGAGGGCCGCCCTGAGGACCTCCATGGGGACCGGAGGCTTGATATTTGGGACGTACGATTTGTTGCGCCTCATTGCCTCGAGGGCGCGCTTCACTCGGTAGTCCTCTGTCGGCGCGACGTCCCCTCCCGTCAGTCGCAGATGCGACCGCACATGGGATAGTTGATTCGCGACCGTCGCCGGGGAGGGGGCGTGGTCCGAGACGTATTCGAGGTACGCCGTGATGAAGCTGGTAGTGGGTTTCTGGGCGTCGGCACCCATCCGCCGGCAGAATGCGAGGTATGTCGCGACGGCACTCCGCTGGTTCGCGACCGTTCCGGGGGCACGCGCCTCGCATTGCCGCGCAGATGCCCTCGTCTGGAGTAAGAGCAGCTCCGGATCTGCAGACGAGACGGAAGACAGGGTTAAAACACACGTGGGTGCAGGGAAAGACCTCGAGGAGGGAATGGAAATTTCTGAACATCGAAGCCGTATCGAAGTCCCTCGAGGTCAGGTGTGCCCGACTGAGAGCATCCGCGACGGTGTTAAGTTTTCCCGGGACGTGCGTGTAGATGAAGTCTACCTGCATTTTGGCCTGAACCATCCAGGCCTGGCGGGCACACTCGGCCAGAACGGGGTTCCTGGCACGCCCCGATGTGAGTGCCTGGACGGTTCCCATATTGTCGCAGTAGACTTCCACGCGAGATCCCCTGTCCCGGTCTGTGATGAACGTGCACATCGCGAACACCGTGTTTAGGGCCTCCAACTCAGCGATGCAGCCGACCGGGTCGTTGACCGGACAGACCTGTCCGGAGTAGCAGTACGTGCCGTCCGTACCTCCGATGCCCGAGAGACACGCGTCGACGATGAGGCACTTGGTCGGGGGTCCTCGCGGGATAATGGCGTGGCCATTCCATCCCTCGGCAAAGCGAAGGAACCAACCGAGGTCCTGTCTCATATCGGAGTTAATGTTCAGGTAATACCCACTCATGCCTCGGAGGGCCTCGAGGAGTTTACTGACGAATGGGCGTGCCGCCCTGATGCACTTTGACACGTGTAGTACCCGCCCGAGGACGGATTGAAGCTGGCGTTTCGTCAGGGACCGCTTCATGGACACGGCCCTCACGTGTTCTCGGACCTCGTGAAGCTTGTCCTCGGGCACGGTAAGTGACATCTCGGCGGCGTTGATCACTATGCCCAGCCACGTCACGACCTGGCTCGGGGGCTGGGCTTTACTACGGGCCTCGGGGAGCCCGAGTTCCGTCAGCAGTTCTCGGGCCGTCCGGAAGTCGGCCTCGGATTTCTCTCTGTTGGGTGAGAGGATTATGACGTCGTCGAGGTACATGCAGGCCTCGACCCCCTTCTGTGCGAGTATCGCGACGACTGCCTCCGCCACACACTGCATATGGTACGAGGAGGCACGGGCACCAAAGGGCATCGCCGTATCACAGAAGTACCCGTCCCTCCACGCGAAACACAGAAGGGGCCAGTCCAGGGGGTCGCACCGGAAGTTTTTATACGCCCTCGCGATGTCGATCGAGCACATATAACTTCCGGTCCCCGAGGCCACCAGGCGGCCGACGAAGCTGTCGACGGTCGGGAGGCCATGCTCTCTCTCCTCGCCGTACACCGAATTCTTCACCACAAAGCTGTTGACGCTGTCGTTTTTAGGGTACGTCATGTCGGTAATGACACGACGGTCGTCGGCCCCCCTTTTCTCGCGTGTCATCAACGGCGACACGTGACACCAGGGTTCAAAGGGGGGAGCCTCGTACGGCCCTAGGAGGTTGCTGAACCCTCGCTCCTTGTTGATGAAACTGTCCAGCTGATCAGGGTATCCCGTGGCACTGGGGTGATTGGGCACGCCCCTCGTATCGCTAACGGGGCCGGTGTATCCCAGGGGGAAACCGTATCTGATGAAGCCCAGGAGCTCCTCCCTCCCGGGGAGACCCGTGAGGTACCGCTCCCACGCCGGGATACACAAGTCTGTGGGGAGGTCGATGCGCGCCGCGAGCGCGTTGGGTAAGCCCGTACGCCGCACCTCCTCGTAGATGTAGGCGTGGCCCGGGGGCCCGGGGGCCGAGAAGGAGGGCCAGTGAGTCCGCCGATGTCCGGCGAACCTCTCGGGGTCCGTCCGGACTCCGGGCGAGGGAACCCCGGTCTCGCATACCTCCCTCACAGCGGCGAAGTCAATATCCATTCCAGTGTCCACCTCCTCCCGGGGCAATTGCCGAGCCAATTGCTCTTGCTCCCCGCCAACACGCATAACCACGGGAGTGGAGTCGTTGGTGGGCGGGGTCCTGTGTTTGCTACGATCCCCCACGTGGGCGGCACGTGTTGTTGTTGTCACGTGGGGTGTTGCGTCATCCTGCGTGCACTCGCTCCCTGGTACCCCCTCCCCGAGTGCAGGCGTCCTGAGGGTAGGGGGTGTACGACGCGCCACGCTCACTCGCGGGACGCGTCCGGGCCGTTTTTTGACCCCTGTTGTTTCAGCGGTTGAGGATCACTGGTGCGGAGCGAGTGTCCGGCGTGCGGCATCCGGTGTGTCGGGGGTGCGGATGTTTGGGCAGCACTCTCATACCCGCCACCGTACATCAGCTTCCTGTTGCACGCGTGTATGGAGTGCGTGCACATCCGGCCAACGGAATCACAGAAGGAGCATATGTGAACCCACTTGATGTTTCCGTCCTGATGCCCGTTCCGTTGCCGACACCCCCGCTCTGAGTTGTAGGCTCGGCAGGGGAGCTCCCGCCCCCCGGTCTTGCCGCCGTCGTGGCCGTTGGTCGTGGTGGTCGTAGCCGTCATAGCCAGGCGTACACGTTCATCCTGGATCCGCACGTGATCCGACCAGTAAATCCGCCCAGCCTCGACTTGGTCGAATACAAAGTCGGACCAACGGCGGACCCCGGCCCACGGTCGAGACTGCGCATCCACCGATACTTGTGAGAGATGCCTGTACATATCCCTCCTATGTTCCTCGGGGACCGCTCTGTGGTCCTCCATCATCACGAGGAAGGCACTGACGTATTCCATAGGTCCGAGGGTGCCCCTGACCTCGAGTTTCTGCGCGAGGGTGTACAGACCCTCGCGCTCAACATACATATACGGCTTCGAAATACTCTTAGAATGAAAGTCAGTAGTACTCTTACCGGCCGTACGGTCGTGGGGCATGGCCTCTCGGTCTATCTCTCGCTGCAGGTGGTGTTCCGGTAGGTAACGGTCACGGAGGGCCCGTGGGGCGGGGAGGCGCGAGGCCTGGTCCTCTGCCCATTCCCGCGTCCGATCCTCAGCCGGGGTGCGTGCCTCGCGCACGGTCGGCGGGTGATGGGAGACCCGGCTGGGCGACCGTTGTCTGGACATCGCTGCTAGGGTGGCCATCATGGTGTCCATCTTCGCTTCCAGTGCGGTCATACGAGACGTCTTGACCGTTGATCCTCGTTCCGAGACGGATTCGATCTGATCGTTTGCCGCCTGCGTTCCATCCGACTGTACCTGATCAGAAACCTCCGGTGCCCTCGAGGTGCTGGCCACGGGAGTATTCCTTGTCGTGGGACCCATTCTCCTATAGTCGTAGAAGTACTTTCACGTGTGTATGGTGTGCTGGCCTATACTCGTGGAGTATGAGGCTGCGAGCACGTGGCCAAGAATAACGAAAAAGTACTGTAGTACGTGTGTACTGCAGGGAGGTTGAAGGAGAAGTGAGGCCGGGGTCCGGACCGGGCTGTACCACGTGACCTCGTGGTGGGTGAGAGAGCCGCGAGGGGGCAGGAGGGGCGCCCGGGAGGCGCGGTAGAGGGGGACACCGGAGGTGGCAATGACTCCCCCTGAGCATAGCTCATGAGAATACAATCATGCTAGCGCAATAAATCAGAAAACCCTCCTCTTGTCGATAGTGGAGTCTCGATTGCACGCATTAAATAGCGCTGCATCATTTTATGGTTGTTAAGGCGTCACTAAGATTACACGCTCACGATCAAGATTTCAAAATAGAAACTAGACTGACGGACACGTATACATGCAGATTAATAAGTATCTTACGAATGTGCATGAGATAGAAATATGGCTGATTCACAGATTAATGCGTGTACCTGAGAGAGAGAGAGAGAGAGAGAGAGAGAGAGAGAGAGAGAGACAGACAGACAGACAGACAGACAGACAGACGGACAGACAGACAGACATTAGATTAGATAATCATTGACCTCTTCTATATTTGAATGGCAACAGAGATTCAATGGCCTTGGACTATCATGAGGGCTACAGAAAGTAATGTAGCATGGTGAATTGAATTTAATGTGAACTCTAGCTTGTCAACAGTGTCCTCTAGCATACTGCATAGTCATCAATGAATGAACAATATTGAGTATGTTTTGGTGCTAACTGCTACCTATCCGCACCCTGTACACGGACACCCAACCACTGACTGTGTAAGCCCGTGGCCTGGGCAGAGTGCCAGTGTACCCCCTTTTAAGGCCCGCGCGCACACAAGCGGGTCGTATCGCTATGCATTGTGCCCAGTCGTGCCCGCCACTTACCGGACGGTTATTCGGGCGGCTACAAGCAACGAGCAGCTCGGCAGTCTGTTCAGGGGCTCTGCGAGCGACTCTAATATAAGGCAATTACATTGCGGAAGGCCGCCAGGGGGCAATCAAATTGGACCCGGGTGTTGGCGGCGGTGTGGCGGGCGCGGTGCCGGTAATACACTCAGTTAATTCGGCCCGTCCCCCCCGGCCTGGCGGCTTATTGACACCGGCGACAAAGCCAGGCTGAACCTGGCTCCTCTGTCCGCCCCGTCAGCCGTAAAACACGCGGCCGACGCGCCGCCATACCAAGTGGGGGCCTAATGCGGCGCCGATCTAGATAAATGCCCGACGAATCAAGATAACGCCCTAAATGGCTTAGTGCCCGACACCGCTGAAGCCACAGCCGAAGCCATTGCCGAAGCCACCGCCGCCTCCTCCGTTGCGTGTACGATAGGGTGCTAGGTAGGGGGGAGGGCCTAGGTTGGGAGTGTATATGTAAAAGAGGCAGGATAGGAGTGATGGGGTGGCTAGGGGTCGAGAGCGCTTAGAGGTTGGGGGGAGGGGTCATTCCGAGTGGGAAGGGGGGATTTGCGGGTTAGGATCGTGGAGATATAGAAACTGGGATAAGAGGCAGAATAGCTAGGGAATATGTAAAGGAATGTAGTACTGCAGCTCTGGTACTTCACAGGCGTATTGGGTGAGAGGTTGTCGTGGAGGGGTGATAGAAGTAATACTTGGAGAAGGTTGTAAATGGAGTTGGGAAGAAAGAAAAACAGAAGGTATTCATGGTGGACGTGGTGTGGACGTTTGTATTAGGGAACTAAACTTTAAATTGCAGGATTGATCGTCACAGAGAGTGTCAAGGATCACATGAGAGGGTCATAGATAGGAAGTTGTTTGGGAGGATATAGAGATATTCGTAAAACTAGGGAACCAGGGAACTAGCGATCAAGTGCATTGGCGTGAGTGCTACTTGAGGGAAAATTGGAATCAAAAGTTGTGAAATACAAAGGAGTGAAAAACACTTAAAATGGGGCAGACATAAAGGGATGTGTAGAGGTCGGGGTCAGGCTATGGCTCGGAGAAATTTGCCTGAAGGAGACATTTAAGTGACAAAGGATAATAATTGTAGGGAACGCGGCGCGTGGGAGTATAGAAGTTGAATTATTGGCAAATGTTTTATTTTTAGCGTATGGACACTTTGGTTGGAGAAGAAAGCGACTACAAAATCACCGGTTGTGAGCCTGGGAGCGGACAATTGAAGAGCCGGAGGTGCACAAGAAAGAAAGTAAAAATGAGGTAAAGAAGCAAAAAGATAGTACACAAGACAAAGGAAAGGTGGATAAAGACGTGAGAGATACTTTTGCAAATCGGTGGCTGCGGAAATGTTTGAGGAGGGTGCTATGCTTGGTGGGTTGATGGCGAGGGGGAGTAGGCTGCAGGTAGGTCGGTGGGGGACATTGGAAAGGGAGCAACGGGAGGAGGCTTGCCCAATGGATGAGTCCGTTGGACCGGCGCTGACCCCTACCTCCTTAGGTGAAGGCCTTCTTCTGCCTCTCCTCGGGCCTCCCCGATGTATCCACGCCTGTAAACGGTGGGCGGTTTACCTCCGCCTGCCCGAGCCGGGACAGACACAGATGAATCCCGGGGATTAACTATCGGTGGGGCCGGGCACACTCTCTTTTTCTTCCTGTCCGTCGCCTGTGTGAGCGGGCAGGGTTAGGGCAATTCAGACATCACCTTCGCTTCAAGATGGAAAGAAAGGCAATTCGGGGCTTTTCCCACCCGGCGCCTCTTATTCTCTTTCTTGCCTGGCTGGGCGGACACTAAGTAGCACCCCTATCGGGGATACTTTCTTTTCGCTCGTGTATTCAGGACTCGGTCGGGTGGGTCTCGAACATACGATTGATCAACTCCAGTCTTTTCTTCTGGGGCTGTGTGTTTGTGTGCGGGAAGGGGGATAAAGCGGAGACGAACGGTTCTGCTCACACCTTTCCCTGGAAGAGTGAAGTGTCAGCAAGCCGGGCGAGGTCGTATCCAAAGCAACACTGTAACGTTAGAACACCCATGGCCTCGGGACAACTAACTGACGGGCGAATTTCCACTCCGTAAAACGGCGAGAGAAAGTCAACTTCTGTGTACGTGTAGTGAGGGAGGGGATGGGAAGGCGGCCGATATTGGCGTACACTTACAGTAATAAAGCAGGCGGTATTTGTGACGACAGAGGGAGATGGGGTAAAAAGCAGTGCATGTCGATATAAAACTCGTGGGAAAAGGCAAGGATAGGGCCCTGTTCATTCCCATCCACTCCCGATGACTGAGTCGCTCGCTTCTACTCAGGAGCTGCTCGATGAACCTACTTAAGTACTGCTAATAGTACTGCACGCATTACGGGCCTATATATTCTCCCACGCAGCAGGCTGCATGATTTACCGTCTTACTCCCCCATGCTTCGCGGTAGACGCTCATCACACCCTTTCGTGCTTTGCTGGGCACGTCAGCTGAACCTACTTCTGATACACACTTGAGCTAAACCAGTCTGTCTCCTCTGTAGTGAAGCAGGCTGTTGTTATTCTCTCTCACTCTGCACCTCTCTCCTTCTCCGTCCCTCTCCTCACTACTCGACTGCGTGATGTGCTTATTCCCCTCCAGTGGACCTAGTGCTTCTTATTGTCCCATATCTACGGCTTCTCACACCGACATCTACATACATTCACGTTAACACACTAATGCCCCATGGCACGGCATTCAATGGACGCCCACAGGTATCTCGTCCACTTCCCATCACCAGATTGACAAACGTGAACAATTAGGCGTCATCTGCATTAACGTCATGCAACGTAAATATGTCTCTCTCCCCTGTCATATGGGAATGCCTATGTTACTGATGATCTCCAATGCTGCTTATAAATTTTTGTCAATTGTGTAATACCTCTACCCATATTTCTTTTTCAAAAAATGTATTTTATTTTTTGCTGTTGTGGATATGCGGTATATGGCTTGCAATATCCAATTCAGCAGCGTAAGACTGAATATGTGTCATCTCCCGACAGTATACATATCTATAGACCCGCAATCCTATTTTGTACATGCCCATTTACATTCCATTAACATGTTAAAATCAGAAATAGCCAAAACACTAGCACGTGTACATGTACTCGACATATGTTTCTCATATTCCTCTGAAAATCTACACACCCTACTCGATCCCCACCATCCAACAAATATACACAATTCTCATCACTGACGGATGTTTGTATTATCTCCCTTGCTCCCATTTAAAAAGAAAAAAAATTCTTTTAGCAGAAAATATCATCCGGTGTTTTCGACTTTGGCAATACCTAACAGATTTGTCAACCATGTCTTCCTCTTTCTGGAAAGCATAAAGGATTTATATACATGCATATCATTTCAAATTATCATTTATACCAACATATTATACACTCCCTTGCCCCGCACTATAAAGTATCAATGCTTGCATATATTCACAACCCCTGAAAGATTTCCCATCCCCCACACAAATGTCTCCTTGATCTGACCTTGAATGCTTACTCATAGAGCCATATACCGTCACCCACTGACCTACTCCCTTAATTTGAACCACTTAACAAATCAATTTAATCAATCAATCAATCACTTACTCAATCAATGATTTACCGATCCACTGATGCGCTCACTCACTGTCACTTAGGTTCCCATCCCAATAGCACACACCCTGCTTCTTTTTCGTTACTCCTTTTTCAGAACCCTTTAGTATGCAAATTACGGAACAGCCATGCTCATTTCGCCTCAGTATGCGCCACAGCGTGTGTTCCCTTGTACCTGATCTTCTCAGATTAAATTGCCTTATGTGATTAATCCTCTAACTTAAGACTTTATTTCCAATCATCCACCCCCGTTTTCTTCTTGTCAAGCCTCATGATTAAAACGCTCTTGGTTTAATTCACACATGAAGCAATAGTCCTCCCATATTGTGACCTTTTTCGGACCTTCTTCGACCTTCTTTTATTTTTTCCCTCTGAGGCCTTCCCTCTCTTGAATTCCATCCCTGTCTCTCAGCACCACGCACTTCTATTATCTGCGTAGTTTCCCCAGCGATACATTTACCGCCCGTGCATTCCTTCCCTCTATTCCTGCACCATTCCTCCACCCACTCCACTCCTGTTCCCCATGTTATGCATTTCTTTCTCTCTTCTTCCAATTCCTTCCCCAACCCATTTCCCCCACATCCTACCCCTGTCTACACTATACATCCCTCTGCCACTATAACATCCCCATCCATGCGCTCCCTCCACGTTGATGCACTTCCCCTTCCCTGCTCAACCCTTAAATTCATACCATCTATCTCACCGAGTATCATCTCCAATTTCATTGTTCCATCTATCCAACACCTCTCATCCAGTTACACAATATCTGTCCCCAAACTGCCACCTGCCCAGGCTACCTTCCTCCACACCCTCCCACCCTCCCACTCTCCCCCCTGACTCCCTGTACCGGCGAGTTGCTCGGCTGGTGCTCACCTGGCGTGCAGTTCCTGACGTCGCCGTGCCACGTGGTACCACGACAGGAGAGTGTGGTCGTCTCGCCTGTGTGGTTACAGATGATGACTACCCTGTTGCCGTCGCGCCTCATGGCCGTATCCGGGGGCGCGCGCACGTTGGGACACCCTACCACTGCCAAAGACAAGACCAGACATCGTCAGCAAAAAGCATCTTCCTGCTCTCCTTCACTCTCGCTCTTTTCTATGTCCTTTTTATCATCATCCATCTTTTAAAGCGTAAAATAAAAGTGAAGACAGAGTAAAGGGAAGCGTCGTGTTCAACGACCAAGGAGGTGTTAGTGGAGGTGTTGAGGAGTGAGGGATTGACATTGTTTACAGATAAAAGGGGATGCTGCATAGGATCCTGAATACTCTTCTTATGTTGGCAGCTCTATACGAGTGAAAGTGGGATAAAAGACAGTGCATGGGTATGGACTCCAGCTCGGCCTGGGTAGAAGCTTTGAGCTGTTGTGAGCAGATAGTAGCGGTGCCGCCCTCCATTGTTCTCTAATTGTTCGTGCCTGTTTCCTTTCACAGGCAGAGAGGCATGTCAGATCGTTCAGTATGAGTTGCTCAGTGCACGTGAATCGTTCGCCGACACAGAGGCCTCATGGCTCTCCCTGACGCTTATTGCCATAAAGAATTTAATTCACCCGTCTGCACTGCTGCTTGCCATGTCGGCTGCTAACACTAATAGAATCGTCGGGCCACGCTGGGCGGCCAAGGCAGAGTTGACGGCAATTGCTCCACTTAATCAATTCCGAGGACGACGAGGCACATATTACTGTCGACGTAAACATTTACTGGGCGCCATTTTGCGGCCATGAAGCCTGCCGTTGGAGTCGTACACACACCATAGGCAGAGCGAACTAAGCTGCTCACCGGGCTATGTGGCCAGACGACATGGGCGCGCGGCACAGTTACAGTGTGCCTACCATGACTGCCTGAGGCGAGGACCACCCAGCCGGGTCTAACAAGCCTGAAATACTTTCCGTTCGCTCAGTTATAGAACGCACGGCTTTAACCTCTGCGGAGGTTAGCAAGCGATTCTGTCCATCGTCTCTATTTTCGGGCTTTTTTTCCCGTCTAGCTACTTAACCCTTTAAGGGCGGGTATCTGTGGCATTAGTATGTGGTAAAGGGCGGGTACTAGTGATAATGTATACCGCCAGAGGGCGGGAGGTCTCAGGCCTATTGTAATAGTTCTCTAGTTTAGGATATGATGAAATATGCGATCATTAATCTTATTACCTATTCCACCCAGAATCATTAGCTGTGTATTGCATCTATATTCTGTGAAAATTTCATGATTATAAATCCAATATTTCTGATTTTATTCCACAAAAACGTAATTTAGCAAATTTAAGAAAAATGATGCCATATGGCATCGGCCGCCCCAGCACGGTTGTTGCCATATGGCATCACCCGCCCCAGCACGGTTGATGCCATATGGCATCACCCGCCGTGAATGGGTCAATGAACCCCTATTTTGAATTCTGAAAAAGTCGCCCTCATATGTAATCTAGAGTGAGTGGATTTTGTGCTGACCCAATTTCGAAATACTCACTAGGGGCAGAGGTATCTTCAAAAGAAAGTGAATATGATATTTGAAAATGAGTAAAGATCAATGAAATCAACTTGAAAAAGCGATGTTTAATGTATCATATATACATAAACTTCTATTAAACATGTATAAAAATAACCAATTATGATATTGATAATTCAGGACAGGTACTACCTTGTAATGTCTACCGCATTAGAGATTGTTAAGCCCATTGAAATGTGCCTCATCTATCCATATTGCGTTGAACCATAAACCATTGAATAGGCGACTCGTTCATTCTGATGTCTTCCTTTAATATGCTCAATGTTGACGGTTTAAATAAAATGAACAAGAATTAATGGAGATATATAGTACACACATAGATTTAAATAGGATAGAAAATAAGAAAATTACCGAGTCAGTAAACGTATACCTTCATTCGAGTGATCAGCGATATATAGTTCTGATGTTCAATCCCTTTATCACGTCAATCTGCCACTTTATTATCGACACGATTCGATACTGTTATTCATCTGAAGAATTACACAGCACTGAACAAGATCTATTACAGGCTTATTAATTTTTGCATATCTATAATATCAGGAGAAAAACACCTACTATCTTCCCCCACATAAAATCCCTGTTTAGGTTTTAAGCCTTGATGAAGATTAATTCGCCGCTTATGGCTAATCGGTAGACCTTGCGGTCTGATTTATGCGGGCTACACGGGGGTCCGTCCAATGGGGTTAAGACGGTCCTGAACCCCGCTGGCCCCACACGACTAATAGGCCCCGGATCTGAGGAGTCTCGTTTGTCATGCATGTGCACTGGCTCATAGACCGCAGATCTCAGGGCGGCGTATTAGAGGGTGCACCCTGGCGGCTAGTGGCTGGAATTCATAGTCCTGTGTTTCATCCATCCTCCAGGCTTCCTTCCCTGGAGGGTGGGAGACCTGACGAGGTCTCCGGGGCTGCTGGGGGTCGAGGCAGGGTGCAGTCATGCTCTGCATGCCTGAGCGCGTGTGGTACATGTGGGTGGTAGATGTTACAGTTGATATAGATTTCTAGGGGATAATAATTATAAACAGGCTGTAAGGTTTACTTGCGTGTACAAGGCAATTCCTATGGACCATGTCCATCATAGATGTAGCCATATCTTCACAAAAACCTTCATTGCCATGTGTAATTTCATGTAAAACAGGGAATGATTTAACGGTAGCTGCAACACTCCATATGGTACCCTGCCTGTAAAAGTCGTACCTTTCAAGTTTTATTTCGCTGCCTACACATCAAATGATTCACCACCGAACAGTGCTTGGCATGCTCAAAAAGAGATTTCTGATGGGGAAACACCTTTATTGAATTTTTTCCCTTTGCAAGGTTTTGTAAAAATAGAACCGAGTACAAGATTAGCGGGCACTTCCCTGGTATTATGTTCTATTCATATAATGTGTGTCCAAAACTATATTCATCCGGGGGTGTATTTAGTATGAGAAAGATTGTACCAAATCCTGTATACCTTGTGTCATATCACTGCATGAGCTGTCAGCCTAGACACGAATTACATATTCACGATGGGTTGTTAATTTACTAATGGAGCACTCTTATGACCCCTATAGCTGATAATGCATATATTTCCATCAACTTCTAAGCTTATTTAACATTATTTTCAACCTAACCAAGACATCCACATCTCCAACCACGAGAAATAGATTTTGGTGAAGTCCCTTGACAAACGTGGATTTCATAAGACTCGATGAAGCCAACGAAACATAGAAGCACATGTAATAAACTGATATGAAATAAAGTAATTTCATTTCCAGTAGCCTTTCCCATTACTATCATTAAAACTACTGATCATGTGGTATATCTTATTTCTCATCAGCTTGATGCATCTCTAAATGGGCCGTCCAGATGATATGGCCTCTAATCTATATGCTTTTTATCTTATAATTACAGAACGTTAACAACTATATCTTTCATTAGCTGATTAAAAAAGGCAGTCTTTTCTGTATTACGTTAGAAAGGCAAATATTAGTATATCCGTACATGCCACCAAAGGCAGTACTAAGTATAGATCTGTGCAAAACCCCCGTATATTGACAATTACAGGTTTCTCTCAAGGGAATTACAGAGGCACCTAATTCTGCATGAGAAGTAGGTGATTGTCGAGCATCAAGCATTATCACAAAGCTCTAGAGCGATTCCTTGTCTATTTGTATTATCATCATTTTGATTATATTCTTTCTGTTGTTGGGTGTGGCTCTGTAGATTAATAAGAGGCAAATCCTGTCATTTCAATTAGGTATTTTGAACTTATACACCTGTAGTTCATTGGTCAAAAGCGATCTATATATCTATATATATGTAGAAGAAACATAGGTATATAGTATGATAGTCACTACACTCCTAAGGTAATCTTGAAACCTTTATTTTCATAAACATTCCTCCTTATGAAATGTTTATTCTGATATAGATATTTAACTTGAAATAGTTGATAAACGATGCAGTCTTTGATTGATTTGATACATTTATCATTAAAGAAACCTTATAATAAAAGGTATGAATGAAATGGGCGAAGAAAAAATATTTCCTGTAGGACCCTCATAGCTAAAAAATAAATACAACTAAAATAATTCATAAGCAAAATGCCACCCTGTGTCTGTTTGCCATTCTGAAGAAACACATTTGTCTTCATTCCCAGGTGGATTGTGATTAATAGGCGTGAGCGTGCCTGAAACTGACTGGTCAATGATCGCCATTGGAAGTGCAGCTTCTGGGACAAGCCCGACTGGAATAAAGGTAGGCAGCCCGCAGCTTAAGGGACGACGACCGCATAAATAGTCATCTTTCTTCTGAACCGGGCCTGTGATAGATGGGGATGCAAGTAAAGGCGAATGTAATCACTCATCAATAGGGGATAAAAGCCCCCCGCCCCCTGTTTCCCGACCACCTCCAGTTCTTACAAGAAACGCATGCAGCCAACCCGTATTTCTCAACCTTCTGTCTTACTACTCCCCTGCGATCTCAACCTGTCCTGTCACGCCTTTAAGGCCCCGCCCTTACCCGCCACACCCCCACCTGACACGCCCCCATGGTGCCAACCTCCTGCTTCTTCGAATCCTTGACTATTTCCCTCTTCACTTCTTGACACTCTTTAGTCCCTCTGACTTTGCACTTCTTGGCCTTACCTGTGATCCTGTATTTTTGGTCTTAACTTTGAAGACAATTTTTGGCGTAATGACAGATTTATGGCATACTTAGGATCATGATTGAAGTCCCCATCTATTCGCCAAGGTCTTAACTTTTTTTTATTTATTTATCAAACACACATCTCTCATATTATCCGAGTTTTTCAGATGCCTTTAATTGTTTAATTCCCCCATGTTTTATTTTATGAACATTTCTACCTTTAGATAATCCCCTGATGGTCTCAATTCATTGTCCTTTGTTTACTTATCCTGGTCTTTTCTGGTCTCAACTTAGACATCCTTTTCTACTCATATTCTCCTTTATAACGTTATCGACCTTATCTAGTTAATCCAACTCTTAATGGATGCACTTAGCCCGCTATCACAGTGCCTCACTCTCTATACACATTCATTTATAACCCTGTCTACTATGTTCTAGATCTCATGACTTCGATTTTTATATCCTTTCGCATCTTATCCCCCAATCTATTGCTCTGGCATTCAAGGTTTCCTGTCTGGTTCAATCCGCTTTGCGATGTCCTTCTCGTCCTATCCTCCTGCCCCATCTCTCGTGGTGGTCCCTCTACATCCCATCTCGCCATTGCAGTCTCTCTTTATCACATCGATACCTTCAATGAACTCATTATTCTTTCCACTGATCCCTTTCCTAACATTTAATACATTTTATAGCCAACCAGCATGGGCTGCCTTTCCAGTCCCTTTCCTGAAAATTCCTCTCTCTAGTCCATAGTACTGTCATATGCTCACCTTTCATGACTTTGACTTCCTGGTCACACCCTACATGGCCCTACCTTTCATGGCGTTGCCTTTACAGTCCCCCTAATGGCTCTGCCTTTCATTGTCTCAGTACCGGTCCTCCTGCCCCCACCCTTCACAGACCCGGCCTTGACGCGGCACTCCCGCTGGACGCCTTCTCCATGGTGAGGACAGCCATCCCGCATGTTGTAAGGTGCGGAAGACACGGTGTTAACGCCTGGCCCGTCTCCCGGTGCCCGTGCACTGGGTCTTAAAGGCCTAGCGCCGGCGGACAGGTACAGATGTGCACGTGGCCCTCCTTGTAATGAACAGTGCCCGAGGGTCGCGCCCGGCCGCGCGCCAACCCGCCGACCCCGTCTGCCCGCCCCAGACCAGTGACGGACAGGGGTGGGTAGTGGTGGGTGGGACCTGCGGGCCGACTAAGGAGGGGGTCGTGGGGTTGGGGGGATGGGTTCTTGGCAGCAGGCGGGTGTATGGAAAGAAGGATATGGGAAGGGGATTGACTTGGAAGAGGAAGGGGAAGAAGAGGTTAGACATATGGTAGGTGGGTAGCATGTAGATAGACGGTGGGTGGACAAAAGAGGATGAGAAGATATAGGGGAGCGCAATGGATGAGAAGGGAATGGAATGAGAATAAAACTGGAGCGGATAGAGTTTAGGTAAAGAATGATTAAAATAGGAGTGGAGAATGATTGGCAAGGGGAAGGCAGAAGAGGTAGGATGTCGGCGTAATGGAATACAGCGGTCAATATGAATAAGAGGTGAATGTGCATGTGAGGTGAATGTGCACCAGCAGAAACTTCAAAGGACATGCTACTGAAGAAAAGACAGTAAGCAAAGAACATGCTGGGAAGTGGCAGAGGATGGATGGTATACACAAACATGGGATAAAAAGGAGGCTAACAAAAAGTGCGCCCATGGCTTGCTCACGGTGGATAGAGGGCAGGCAGAGGTCGGGGAATGGCCAAATAAATGGCATGCTGTAGGGATGGGTAGAGGGCAGGCTGACGGCGGGTGAACAGGGCAAGGTACCAGCAGAACATGGCGTGCAGTGCCGGGATGGGTACAGAGCTCCGGCACCAGGGGCAGACACCTAAAACCATCCCGAGAACCTAGTCTTAGACTGGCTTCTCCACTAATGGCAATAGCCTGACCCGAACTGCAGTATGAGAAATTTACTGATAGTACGTGGGCGGGAAATGACCTATTTATGACTTAACTTCATTCATGGTAGTATAAAATCGAGTTAAGGAATATCTAAGATCAGTACTTTGCTGGAGAACTTTCCGAAACTGGCTTTAGGACCAAGCCCCAGTTTTTGTTAGTATGCACTGACCGCAACACTGATCAAGCCTGACAAGGCAGGATGGACAGGTGACCCGGCGATTTCGCTCAACCCACCGCGGCTGTCCCCAGCACCCCCTAACCCCTCCCTGATAACCCCCAGTCCCTCTACAGTCTACAGTACATCCGCTTCCCCGACCACAACTCAGCCCTTATCCCCACTCCCCTGCCCCCTACCTCCCAGCTCCCAACATCAGTTCCGGGCTAATGGCCGACACCGGGCAACAATATAGGCAATACGTTAGTCACATCAAAGACGTGTCGGGCTAATCCGGGAATCCACAGGGGGGAAGGCGGGATCAAGACGTTGGTCAGGCCCGGGGTCGGGGTACTCTCCGGAGATACCTCCCGGGGGCGCGTAATGAGAAAGCGTGGCCGTCGCCCACCTGTTTGGGGACTAGCAGACAACCAACTAAGGGGTTTATAATGCCGGGTTGGGGCCCGACCACCCCACCCTGCGGTCCACTCCATCACCGCCGGATTCAGAGAGGGAGGCACGGTACAGCTGCCCTTTTATTCACCACCACCAGACCCTGTAATCCCCCGCGCAATCTCCATTGGATGCACAATGGGATGCATAGAAAAAAAAAATTCTCTGTAGGTGTGCCCCAACGTTCCTACTCCAACCTCGCCTCACGTAGTCCTCTAGTCTGCCGTCCTCCAGCCCCTGGTGAACAAGACGGGCCAAGGGGAAGCAGCACTCTGGAGGTCATATGGCTGCCTAAGTGGGTTCAGACTACGGATTGACCCGGTTCGCTTCCTAAGCTGTTCTGTATACACCAGTATGATCCTCAGGTCGCCTGCTAATGATATCAATATGGCCCAACGTTGCGGTTTGTGGATAAGAACCAAGATTAAACCGAGAAAGAAGGTGGTGATGAAAGAAACGGGCACAATATTGATTAGGAGCCAACCCAAAATGTCATGCGGTTATCTTTTTAGCAGGGTTTTCAGAAGGATAATGATCGTTGATTTGTTGGAGCTTTCGAATGGGAGACGGTATGAATTACCCAATGAAAGACCTCATTATATTACAGTAAATAGTGCTATCTGTTATCAGCATAGCTAATAAAGTATATAGTGGGAAAGGCATAAAATATTATAGTTCGAATAGGAACAGATTAGTTTTGGCTGTGTGAGTTACTCAATCTTCCTTTGGTACAACAGCATAAGAGCATCGACAGAATCGACATCAGTCTGGAGACATATCTTTAGAACATAACAGGATTTCAGTTAGCTGCCTTATTACCTAGCCCATGCATGTAAAATGAGATGTAAATGAATATTAGGAAGTTCTTATCAGAAGTCTTTAACTTGGGAGAACTTAAGACTCATTCTGCATGGAGTAAAGGCTACAGACTCAGTTACTTAAAATTTTAAAGGACAAGTAGTATCCTGAAGTACCTTGCTTATATAGTAGGCCATAAACATATTGCTTGAAATATCTCAAAAGAACTGGAAAATATCCTGTTGCGATAAGCGTTTTACCCAGGAGATATACATAATGGGCACTTAAGACCATCTGCACGGTATCTATGAAACATATAAGTAAGGAATCATATGAATAAGTTCCCCGTCAGTTCATGTTAACCTCTTGTATGAAAATGCGCACATGACATGATAATCTAACAAACAGAGTTCCTAGTTATATCCGTTAGTCTCATTGGAATCTACATGCCGTGTGCATATGAACATCTGTGTTACTTGTACATGTGTCGTATGTCTATATACAAACAATGGATCTCAGCAATAGCACTAATAAACAGGAATCTGGTGAAGCCTTACTCCAGGCGGCGCATTGACAGGGCACATTTCATTTCCGGTCCTGGGAATGAACAAAGCTGGGAAAAACACCGACCTGATACAGCCTCTCCAAACCAGCGAGGGAATGCGAGATGGACGGTTATGGTGGAGGCAGGCGGAGTTGGTCGAGGACTGGGACGTCTGCCTGTACAGGTTCAGCTATAAGCTGTCTCTATAGACACCCATGGTTGGGCTGTCTCATGATGGAGGGTGTCTCATGGAAGGATTGCATGCCTTACCCGGGTTGGTGTATACAGGGGGCGGGGGTATCTGTGGATCACGCACGGCCAACACAGTCGCCGACACTCCCAACTGGTGACCGCTGGATTAATCATAGGTCATTACGACAATCTGACGCCGCCCCAGTGTGCGTTATCACGCGAGAAATCAATATGCCAATGATTTCTGCCCTAGGTAGGCGCAGACAAAAATTAACAAAAGTAAAAAAAAACCCATCCCTATTTGCATCGCGATCTGGAGTTAGAAACCATATATCAGCTAACACCACTCAGCCACCACATGTGATGTTTTATGTGATTATTTTTTATAGGGAGAGAGATGGGATGGGAAACCAGAGCTGATACGCTAACGAGTTACACGTATAGGCATCGATATGGCACAGATATAACAGCCGCCCTTTCGGTTGTAACCACTACACGCAACATTTCTGACAGTGTGGATGAGCAATAGTACCATGAGGGAGAATAATGGATAATTCAATTACTGCCACTTGTGTTTTATAAGGAGGCCATCGTGACAACCCTCAGGGTGTGTTCTTTGATTTGCACCGGGCTATAGATGGAGGGGGGACTATGATGGACTAAAACGGCGACGCTAATGATATTATTAACTGAATGATTTATCGTGCCCGCCTGGTGATCGGACGCGTAGACGTCGGGTCCTCGCGCCCCCATGCATCCCGCCCTCTTTCATTAGAATTTAATGGATCACTGCCGCAACGAAATCAAACAAAAGGGAATAATGATTTCATGTTCACGGCGACGCAAAAAGCCTCCACTTTCCAGACAAATTGGTGGTGAGAGGGTTTACCAAAGGTATTAAGATATTTATTGGGTTTGTGAGCGGGCTCGGGGCGTGGAAAGACGAGCGGGACGGATGGAGGACGGAGAGGGACCGTGTCCCCAGGCGTAGGTGAGCTGCTATAGCGTCGGGGGGTGGACGGGTGCGCGGCAGGTGATGCCCTTAGAGCAGCATCAAAGGCCAGCTGCAGCAGGCAAAGGTCAACGATGGGAGGCCATGGACGACGGGCGGAGGACGAGATCGGAGGAGGAGCGCTCACGGGATTTGGGCAGCAAGTGGCTGTTGGGCAGTGAATGGTGGAGGGCGGAGGGCGATCAACGGAGCGAAGTGATGGGCTGTTACATTGGCGGCAAGCAACGAGCGGCAACTTCAGCAGGCGGTGGTGAAGTGCCATAGCAATATTGGCGGCAGGCATCAAATGGGCCGGGTGATTGGTAGCATATATAACGGTTGTCAACGCGGTCGACATTGGCTGTCGCATGGAAGAGCAGTTCATTATGGATTATACAATCACTGACAATAGTTTAGAGCTGAGGAAATGTTGTAGTCTAACCAACAAAATGCCCAACCACCATGCAATTCATCATTTTGAATTACACTTAAAACCGCGCCCGTTGTCTGATCTCTATACACTTCATACATGTGCCCGCGGCCCATATGCTGGGCCTCTACCTCAAGTGTCCTTTCTTTTTAATACCTTCTCCGCTAGTTCATCAATAGTCCTCTCATTGCTTCCCCCCTTCTTATCCACCTGTTCTCGTCCCTTCTATTTCCAAGCTTCCCCGTTGCTCTCCACTTTCTACACACCAGTTCGCTTTACCCTCCTGCTATATGTGGTCCTCGGGGATATTGCCGACCTACGCGCTATCCTGTTACATGCCGGTTTTCCGCCCAGGCACTATATGCCAACCACCTGCCCGTTCATCAGCCACCTCTCTCCCTCCAGCCGCCTAGCCGCCCGCCCGCCCGCCAGCCCGCCACTCCCTCCCCTTCCTCCCACCCCACGCCCAATGGCAGCGCTATCACTGCCCCTATCAGAGCACGCCAGAACAAAAAGTTAATTGTCATATAAGTAATTCATGCGTGTTTGTTTGGGGCGCACAGGCCCAATATTGTTCCCCAATTACCTCTATGACCTCCGCCAAATCACCTTCGTTCTTACAGACAATCAATTGCATGGAAAATGAACAAAGGGAGACGGAGAAGGAGATGTATCTTCCTCTGTTTGCCGGTCTGCCGGTATAATCCAGCTACCATTACCCTTTAATCCACCCCTCCCTCGCTCCTTCACCTTTCGTCGGCCATTGCTGGTTGTCATTAAGATTGCAGGCTAGGCTGGGCCGGGTATTCTGTAATGAATCTCCATGCATGGCCCCTCTCCTTTCAAAAGGGCGCGGTAGGGTTAGTTAGGTTATTGTAGACGGTAGGCCTATAAAACATGTTTAGCCGCGGAAAGGCCCGCCAACCATAGGCCATTAGCATGGTGTCAATCAACACTGGTCTCAGGGCGCTCGTAGGTCTCGCCAACGGCCGCTGAGGGGGTTTATAATGACACAGCTCGCCGTCTTGAAATGCGCGCGCCCCAGCCGCTGCCGGGATTACAGGTGAGGTAGGCGCCTCAGGGAGGGACACGTTAACTGATTTGTGTCCGTGTGCCGTCTGTAATGAAAGCCGAACTCCCCCTCCACTCTCACTAAAGCTGCCCACGCCGCCTACTGCTCATGCATGTGCACATCTCACCCGAACCCTCCTGCCACCCACTTACTTCTGCCTGTTGTTTGGCTCCTGCCACCCATTTTATTCAGATTGGTCTCCACCGCTCTTATGGCTAATATATGCGTATTACCTGCCACCCATTATGTCTTATTCATATTGAAAAGCGCCCACTTGCCACCTTGTATGCCACCTGCTACGTACCATTTAACCCCTACCCAGATTTGTATACAGCCCCTGAGTAGATTCCCCCAGCCCTGTACCCCACCTATCAATTTCACTCGTCCCCCGCATTTCATCACCCACTATCTACCATATGTCTCCAACTACAATACACCTATCACCCTTTAGTTGCTACTGCCACCCTATATGATTGACATATAGGTCCACGGTGCAGGATGTATAACGCATATTTTATAACGTCCATGAACTAACGTGCAATTCTCAACTAATACTCCAAATTCTGCACCAGCCGTCTGCCATGTACTCTACCTGCCACCGTTCTGCCTCCTACTGGGTACTTTTCCATCTCGCATCCAGTACTCACCACCTCCCCCCCCCCCCCTTCACCATTCAATCCCCACCAGATCTGTCCGATAGGCCGCATTCTTGACCACGTTCCTCCACCCCATCTGTCAGTCAAAGTGCCAGATCCCGTCATATCCCGAATTCTGAAATGTAGATGAACGAATAGGGAGGTGTTGGTATGTCGAAACCACTGGCTTCGGGGCAGCTGGGAAGATGGTGATGATAGTGTTGTGCTGATGGTAATGTGGCCCATAATACTAGGGCCCCTTGGCAGATGACAGTGATGCATTGCAGGATAATGAGCAAGATAATCATAACGGTGATAATTGTGGCCAGGTGGGATAATCTCCGTAATAACAGAAATGGTGATAATGACTATGATTAAGACGGAGTCACTAGAATAACATACTATTTCTGGTCATGAGGATAAATGAGGTGGATATAAACGGTCTTCAGACATCATTGACTCCGAGAGAATTTCAACATACATCAACATTTTTTGTCTGCAGTAGCTATAGACAAAGGGGAATGTAGGCTAAAAACCAAACTGTCTAATCCAGTGAACACACCTCTTCATTTGTAGTTCAAAGATGCTATTGATGTGGCTCTCGTTCATATCAAAATTGTATAATCGTAGAAGAGTAGCACACACGAAGACAACAGGCTTCTCGTTAACAACGTTATTATGGTGGTTATAATAGATAGGGTGTTTTATCATATTCATAGAGCGTCCTTAATCAACACATTGTACTTCTTAACCGCCAATACCATAACCAGCTATTCATCTTCTAAAAACATGGCCATTTATCTATTCTTTCATCTTATCAGTATTACTCCTGCCCCTCTCTAATCTACACTATCAATTTTCAAGCAATACCCAGGATGATGATAATGGCCATACCGATGATGATAATGGCTATACTGATGCTGATGGTCGTACCAATGGTGCTGCTGGGTTAAACAAGACAGGGAATTGGAGAGGCGCGAGGTCGGCATCCACCAGAACACAGTCCACCACTCATCCGCCCACTGACGCGTGGAGGCGGCGCAGGGCGGCACGGGGCATTCACGCGGGAACCCGCCAATATAGCCCGTTATCCCCGCCACACCAGCCTTCACCGCCCGCTCCGCCCTGCCCCCACACGCCCGCCATGTTCGCGCCACCCAGGTCCGGCAATGGTTCAATTCCCAAACACGCTCCAGTGGGAGGTTGGCACCGTCGCCTGGCGCCGTCTAACGCCCCCTAGTGGCCGATGGGGGCAGATGGCCTCGGTTGAGGCGGGGCCCGTGACCGCGCTGTGTTTGTTGCTTTCAGCATCCACGTAAACACCAGACGCCAGGGTTGGATGTGGCGCTGCAGGCAGTGGTGGTGGCGCCTGGTCCCAACGCAAACGCCGAATTATTTTAACGCTACGATGGTGTTGTTGTTGGCAGTGGTGATGGTCATGGTCATGGCGGTGATAAGGGAAGTTCAGGGTGGTAGTGGTGGTATTCTTAGTGTTACTAGTGAAGTTGTTGGTGGTAAAGCTGGCGGCGGGTCTAGAGATGGTTATATTCATTTTGGAGGTCGGGGTAATAGTGATGGTAGTAGGGGTTCCATTAGCAGTATCGGTTTGGATAATGTGGCTGGGTGTGAAATGAGTGAAAGTGTTGGTGATATGGGTGATAAGAATAAACGTTCTTGTGGTAATGGCCATTTTGATAAAGACGCTAATATTAATGTCTTTAGTCATGGCCGTTTTCCTAGCATTCAAATCAACAGTAATAATGACAGTGGTGATAGTATAATCTTGATACTGGTGGTGCGGATGTCAATATGAGCGTAGATATCAACGTGGGTAATTACTCTATCAATAGGTGTTAATGTTGATGTTGGTAGGGTGAATGTTGGAGTTTGTAATGTCAGTCCTGGCGATGCTGATGGTAATGGTAGTAGCACTGGAAATGGGGTCAGCGCTGGAGCGAGTAAATGAAGTAATGAAATCTACGCAAGGAAAAAGAAAAGGAGCAGTGTCGGCAGCGGACAATTGTAGGGCAGGTCGGAACGGCCGGGCACTGGCCCCGGAGGTGTCGTTGTTCTCCACGCAGGCGGCAAGCGCGATACATGGTAGCCCAGGGACCGATGGACACCGCGGGGCGTGAGGCAGGCCGCCTCCCCTTCACTCTTTCCCCCCATAAACATGGCCTCCCTGCCGCCTGAACAGAGGCCCAGGCCAACCTCCCATAGTCACACACCTAACCTACCATACAGACATTTCCTGATGGGCTGACTCACTTAACCACACATAAGTCAGCCAATCAACCTACTGGACCCCAAATAAAGAGGCTTCTTCGATAATCATGTCACACGATCCAGTGGACCGGGTCATCTCATACGAACAATAACTCAGATGATATATACCACTTCCTCGCTCATAAAACGAGCCAATAAACATACCCACAGCAACCTTTACAGGCTTGTTTTGTAATTCATCTCACAAAGACTAGTATCACAGCATTGATTCCTTCATCTTCCATTTCCTAAATATACTTGGCGATCTTATTAAGACTTATTTACTATATACCCATGCCGTATTTACTGTAGATACGTACCGTATAACGTAAAAATTCTTTACGAACCTCTAGTCCGTACACTAAAATACAGACCACCTTGCCAAACACGTTTATTAACATATCGGTTGTTAAAAATTAAATTAATGATTTTTTGGGGGTATATAGTAAATATATAACGTCCAACCATGCTTGTACAAGTCACAGAACTCGATGATAATTTACGGTTTGTACGGAACTCGGCATAAATGCCTCGTTCCATACAAACCGTAAATTACCATCTCATTCTGTGACTTGTACAGCATGGTCAGGACGTTTTATATAAGTACTTCACTAGAAATGCTCCACCCCAATTACCCAATTGGAAATTAATCCAAACTACCATGTATCAACAATATATCAAGTGTTTTCCGTACTCTGAAATACCGAGCTATTCTAGGAGCACCACCTAAGCTTATGTTGTGTGCCTCAAGTTTGAAGCATCAACGCTAACCCATGTTTTAAATGCTATGATCTTAAATACTGCCAGTGTTCAAATTGCCCCCTGCTATAACAATTTTTTCAGTTAGACTGATCTTCCAGCCCTAGAATCACCACAGAAATCATCAGTGACCATGTATCTACAATAGTCAGTTCTCAATTTCCAGCTTTGAGAGGTTGCCATCACCCCTGAAACCAAAACAGAGACCTCTTCCATGACCTCAGATCCTCCTCCCACAGACACCCTCCCCCAAGCAGCAACATCCTCGACCATTGCAAAGCCAACCCCAAACACAGACACCAATACTCAAAACAGTTCATCATGCTGGATTACCAACACCCCCGGATATTTAAAACCTGCTGCAAATACGATTACGCCATTCACTGCGGCAATTCAAAACTGTGCCTCTGAGCTTGAACGATTGAAAAAAGGGGGCAAGAAAAAAAACAGGCCCCACAACTGACTCCTCGGCTGAGCAAAAAGGCAGTGCCAGGCAAAACAGTGATTTACGATGCCTTCTTCTGTATCGTTATTATTTCTTTTTCACGCGCGTTAATATGCTCTCTTTTTCAGGTCGCACGCCCGCCGGGCCTGAGCGAGAAACAAAAGCGGCCCTGAAAAGGGCGGCACGTTGACGCGGCAAGTCGTTAGCCCGGCTGATTCACCACACTACAGATCTCCAAATATTGGAAACCGACGGCAATGAGTCAACACCAACAGTCACTTAGAGTGGCCCCTCCCACCGTTCCTCCCTCCGACCCCCCATTCTCACCCTGACTGAGAGCAACTTCTAATTATTTTCAGCCTATTTTCTCGGTGCCGCCAACGACATAGCACCCTTTTTTTTCATTCGAACTCTGCCAGCACCAGTCCAATCAAATCGATCGCCGAGCATTGTAGTCGGCCATTTTGTAGCCAATATGATGATGTCATATTGTTCAGCGGAGCGAACAGATAGGCCGGGCAAAGGCGACGGCGGTCGAGTGGTTCGTGTGCGTCCCGCTCTGCACGCATTTTCAACTGACTGCCCTGTCAGAAGCGATCAGATCAAGCAGGTCGAGTCAAAGGCTGTAGCCCTTGGCTACCTGGTAAATAAACGAGCTGCTCGGTTCAAACCCTCCCCTTTACAGGAGCACATCACCAATGCTGATTGAACTTTGTGCCATTTCGCACATTGCCATTCGCCAGTCGCCACACCAGCGGCAAAAGGTACTTCGCACCTGTGCCACCAAGGGGCCGGATAGCCCTGACCCCTCGAGCGAGAGTAAACCTGGTCGGTACGACAACATCCTCTTTACCTCTGTCGAAAGCCACTCATTATCGCCCACCTGCCTTTGAAGATGTAGTAGAACACCTATTGGCGTACCCCTCATTTACCCTTCTAGGTGCCACCGAGCTAGAACTACTGGAAACCCTGGAGTTTTACCTGTCCTGTCTGGAGAATTTCCGCGTGGTGCGCCTTGAGACATCTGAAGATGTACCCTAAGCACTCATGGGCCCACTCTCCTATGATAGGTATCCAGATATTCAACCTAAGAAACTTCTTAATTCACATGTCCACTGCTCTGAATGTTCTCTGGCATTATTATCCATCGTATACATAGACATGATTTCGAGGCCGTATACCATGGTTTTGAGGCCGTATACCACAGGTTTGAATCCGTATACCACAGTTATGGTATCTGACAGGTTGTATACAGTGGGTCGTGGTTTACTGAGTCCCCATACATTGTCAATGGGGGCTTTGTATTAGATGGATAATAGTCCCTTTTGCCATAGAGCAAAAAAATAGTCCCTATTGTTATACTCCTCAATATGGCAATTACTGGGTTTAATTTATTCGAAAAGATGGATGATAAATGCAACAAACGATGATTTTGTGGACAGGCGGTTCTATAAACCACTTGAGGTTGAAGTGGCAATACACTCACCAGCGCTCGCGTATTACTACGCGTCAACCTCTCGTGGTTTACGGCCGCCTGTCCAGAAAACCATCGATTATTTTCTATGTATTCAATTTTTTTTTTTTTTATTCCGCCAGTTCTGCCACGATGGGCGGTTCTTCCATTGTATTGTACCTGGCATATTTCTATTCATATACCACTTACACCATAAGAACACAATTCAATATGAGATTAAGGAACCGACTATCGGTGACGAGGCGTATGGAGTCCGATGCAAAAAAAAGGAAAAAAATAGAATACCAAGCACCCACTTTCAGACACAAGATTTGAAATGTTTTGGTTCTAAAAATTTCTAAATGAAATTAAGAAACCGGCCTAAGATGTTTTGACCTCAAATATGGTTCTCAAACGAGCGAACAATGAGACATATAATGAAGATTTGTAATGATTGGAATGTCTCCATGAATGATAATGCTTGGAGGTATATTATGGTAAAATAGATAGGAAAGAAGAGTCTTTCAATTTTCTATTTGAAGTCTAGATATAAACGCTGCTTTCATTAATCAAAATGCTTGTACGCCTTTTATAGAATAGTTCAGGGGATACAAATCGTCGCCACCCAAAAGAGCAGACGTAAATGCATTCACTAAGATATAAGTTTAACAACTTTAAACTAAAATAATCACATAAGGATTAAAAACTGTAAGAAACCGTAGAATTGGTATTGGTCTTTTTTAAGCTTCAAGGTAGTATTTTTGTGAACAACATGCCTTATTCCTTTTTGAAGCGGCCAAAAGTAGAGACGTCTTGCCATGTCCTTCCTCGTAACAGTAGGTTTAACAGAGATTAAAGCAGTGCTCTTTCATATGTATTACTAACAGAAGATGTGACAACCGCTTTCTATCTTTGCTCCATCATCAGGAAATTAAAATAACATGTCAAAGCCACTATCTTAGTATCAAGATATCATTCCATATTGATATTTTCTTTAAATACATCTCTTCCGCTTTGTATGAATCTTTACATTGTTACATGGCGCGCCGTTAAACCAATCTCATATATTGTGATTAGGTATTAAGATAATACCGCAATGATTTGTATTCATTATCGATTCTACATTTGAAGGGATATTCTTAACTATCATCAGTAAAGATATATATCAAAATCCCCTACTCGTTCCTATCGTTGTCCCCTTAGCATCTCCTGGCCCAGATTTAGTTTATCTGTTGCTACCAAGAGAAGACTTCATCATAATCCATAGATCACCATCAATCATACTATTATCAAAGCTTACGTCAGGCATGGTAACTAATAGGACCTAGTGGGATGGGTCTGGGCGTACCAATTAGGAGAGTAAGTAGACAGGGAAGGTAAACTAATACAAGACCTTGCTTGGGTGTTTCCAAAACCAATCATTCTAATGAAACTATAGACCTAGCCATTACGCAGAAAACATAAGGGTTCCTTATCTACGGTATCGTCATTGAAATGTCTCGCGTCAGTAGATAAAACATTTCACTTTCGAGTAATCTATTCCAAGGAAAGTACATATATAGGCAGTGCTACATCAGATAAAAACAAAGATGTTTTACTCGAAAGGATGTGCAAACTACGAGGGGGGAATGTCACAGCGATCTCAATTTTATGAGATGAGATCCACTTACAAGCACACTGACAACTTAGCTGGCCTGCTGCCTTATATATGCAGCTCAGACTAAAGAAGCAACCAACAAGTTTGAATGCTACCTGATAATCACTCGGCTATCGCCTCGTTCATATCACATCAAACTCGTGGAGAACGACAACTTTGACCAAAACGAGTTGCTTTCTTTATTTATCTCACACCTTTTCACCTACAATAATGGACAACACAGGATATAGACCATGGAGAGCGGACTGCAATACTCGTAGGGGCATGGAGAACGAGTTCCCAATGTTAAGCCCATGGGACAAAAATACCAGGGGTGAGATAAAGTGTGTTTAAATATAGATATGCATGTAGAGTAGATAGCTAGGTAGACTGCCCACGTTAACAGACACTGTTGATTGGAACAGAAATTGTCCCCTCTATTCATTATAATCCTGTGTACGCGGCCAGTGTGACATATGTATCGAGAATTACACACGGTGCTTCCTAACAGGTCATCTTCCCAGAAAGTGGTTAAGGTCCAACCTTGAGACTGCCACACCCAGCGTTTGAACCGTGTGTCCGTTTACTTGCAAACTCTTGCAGTATTACCACCAAGGCCCTAGATGCTTCAACCCGCAGACAGAAAAACTTTGAGGTTTAGCGCCAGTAAAAGTCTCAAGCTTGTCCTTTTGTCCAACATTTTCAATCTTTCTACAGCTTTTCACCGCTTTACAAAAAAAGTGTGTACTAGTCTAAAGGCCCACGGTAGATTGAGTGGACAACTCAGGTGAACGAATGAAGTGCTGCCAGCAACTTAGAGCCATAGCACTTACTGCGTTGGCGTCCCCTAACATTAATATGATCACCTAATTAGTTCAAAACCATTAATATGTATCCTTCTATGTATCTGTCTTCATTATCAAGAAAAGAAGATATTCCGAATTATTTCCTGTCCCTGTGTTGGCTAGACTATTAGATTAGATTAGGCTACGAAGCACATGCACGGAACACGCGGTCATTTTACAAGCCACTCAATCCTTTGTAAACGGACACTTCAGAGAGACCCCTTATCAAGTATAGCTGTGCGGTGTGGGGACAAAACTGCTGATAAGCATGATTCTTTTTGTTTATAAAACTCCCTTATCTTGATTTATTGTTTATGGTGTGTATGTTAGGCAGGTAGACTAGGGTCTTGAAAATCAGACACCTGTAGGCGTCAGGAAGGCGTCTGTGCGTCTGTGTGGTTAAAACAGTGTCTCTATGCCAGAGTATCACCTGTATATAGGTGTTACATATAAGCCTAACCGTCGCCAGATTAGAAACCCTACTTGACTGGACCCTTTGTTCCAAAACGTAGGGTGTCTTGCTACGTAGGGTTTAACTGTACCTCTAAACATCATTTTCTCTCTATTACATGACATGGTGATATCTCTCATGCACAAGAGCCGTTGCAGGATTCCAATATAAATTAAAGACTCAATAACGAAGACAAAATGGTGTTAGAGACACTAAATTCACCGGTGCTTCTGCAATAATGTATTCATGCACTACTTACAGAAAGGGGCCTATTGCCTGATATAATATCGCATTTCAATATACTACTTTACAATACCTGCTACAAAAGCTCATTTCCATATACTACTCGCACAAAGCTGCCTTTCTGGGCTCTTTCTGATAAAAGGTTCTATTTCCATAGAAATTTACAAAAAATTAAGGTGGCCTAAGTAAAGTAATGGTATAGTACTAACAGAAAACTTCTTACGTAGGTCTGATAGTATGTATTAGTTGAACATACTATTTAATGAAGTATGGTTTCAAGTGACAACCGGCGGAAGCTAGGCTGGTCGCTGTGTAATTGATAGAAAGCCACATTTTCTACATACCAAAGGCTTCCGATGCTTCTCCATTTACTAATTATGGCATGATGTACTCACATTGAATACTGATTTTACATCTATCCTGAAAAGGGGGCGATTCTATTATACTTCATGGCGTAACAGAACCTATGATTTCAGTTCTGTAGATTCTTAGTAGAGCGTCCACACAATAATAATAACCTCTGCTACAGGAATATCGAATGGGGAAGAGGGATATATTGAGCCTCGATTGTTTATGTTGTATCTCTTCTGTATTGTACTGTTAAATATGATGTTGTTATTACGGTAATAATCTAACTCTTATGTAACGACAATCAGATTTGATCCTTAAATTTTAGAACGGCAGGGAATTTCTAGGGCGATGAACCCTTGTATATCAGTGATATTCTATTTCTGCAAACATCCACTGTTCATATGATATTCAAGTTACAGCGATCGTCATAGTTCACGGGAACGGGCATTTGAACACTACAGTTGCACCGTGGCATCTATCCATGGCCATGTTCACTAAAACAACCCTTTGAATAATAGGAGTATGCTTTGAGATGGATATTATAAGAATTACCTTCTTGGAGTATGTTTTCTGGGATCATGTTGTACAATAATTTCTTATATAGCTCCGGGCATTTTAAGAAGGAATGCATAATTCAACAAACATCGAGCATATGCAAACAGGGGTAGATCTGTGATGTTGCTTTTGTATTAATTATTGATAAAACAACATTTGTACAGAGTCTCCCATTTTGAACTGCAGGAAATCATACCCCAGGCAGCACACTTTCCAAGAGAATGACGGGAAATCATACAGTTTTAGGAAGGCTGGCAGGTTCCAGAGACTACATGTCAAGGTATGGTGGATGTGTTGACATAGTGCTCTGCTCCCAGCAGGATCTCGCCTTGATACTGCTTGTAGAAGTTAGTCTGTTAGTTAGTGAGTTTGCAGTGCGCCAAATCAATCCGGTCATCATCCTATCTAGAGATTTACTGATAAACATAAAATTACATAGAATCTGCTGTAATGATCCCTTATTCAATGTCTCATATTCGTGGTACCCATATTATGTGTTTTTGAACATATAACATGTTTTCATACAGAACGTGACGTTTTAACTAGACCATATTAAGTTTGACGTTATTATAACATTCATAGCAAATAAATGCGAATAATCTACAAATACATCTTCTACACTCTCAACGTACGTTATGACTCCGCCCATAAACCAATGAGCCAACCCAAGCATGAGTAGTGGAACTAGTGTTCTGGAAGTCCTGGGGGCCACAGAAACCAGCTGTCTCTAAAAAAGGTTGTGAATAATTAAACCATAGGTGTAGCACCTATAGCCGAGGCTCATATTTCAATATGAGCTTTGTCAAGTCTCCTGTCTGGATGATTATTGTATCATTTTTCGGACTTTTCAGAGATGTTTTTCGAAATTATTTGATCCATTTACAAAGGTTGTTTGTTAGTCGAACTCGCGGACCAACCCCGCCGGCAGTTTCCTGGGCCTATAGGTCAATACATGGTCGATGATGTTATAGTGCCCTGTTTCTAACGTGACTTGGCCTTGATACTACTTTTATAAAATTGCCGTCAACAGTGAATACTACACCTTCAGGTTCAATTTATTTTCCAGAGCCTGTTATTGTTATAATCTCATACATTGCCATCACTGTTGTCAAACCGAATACATATAAGTGCACTTTCTTTCTAAGGCTTCTCAGCCGACATTTCCTTCCACCTCGCGACCAATGAACACGCACGCACACACCCGTCACCCCCTTAACCCGCCTATTCTCCGCCCGGTGGGTGAGCTCTTACTGTAAGTCCTCGACACATCAGAATCTTGGGAGACGTCGCCGGGCGACACCCGCCATTTTTAACCGCCGTGGTGGCGTGGCGAAGTATACAAATAACAATACGTGAAGTCCCTCTTGTGCCAAGCGCCAGGAAAGGGTCTTTCAGTAATGGCAGTTGACGGTGTAAAAAGGGATTGGAATTAGTGTTAGATGTGCTGGCTGCCCGCCTGCCCGCCTGCCCGCCTGCCCGCCTGCCCGCCTGCCCGCCTGCCCGCCTGCCCGCCTGCCCGCCTGCCCGCCCACCTGCCTGCCTGCCCGCCCGCCCACCTGCCCGTCAGCCTGCCACCTTGTTGCCTTACCTTACCTTTCTCTTTTCTTCACATTCCTCCTACTCCTTAAACATACGTCTCTCGTCTTCCCTCCCCTCCACATGCAGTTCTTCTTCCTTCTACTTCTAGGAGGCAGAGTCTTCGGTCATCAAGCTCATGATTTCAGGGCTCTCCATGTATTAGATTCATATCATCCCCTACCATCCCTGACGCATTAATTATGCCTTATTACTTCTTATCGACTACAAATCTTTCCCAAACCGTGAGTTTGGGCTTGCCCTTCACTGAACCCCGATTCTCTGTATTCTTTGGCCTTCGCCTCCCCGCCATGCCTTTTCCTGCCCTTTTCTCTCTTTCACGGCGTTCTTATTATTGTCCTCTACCCTGTTCACTTCTCAAAGCTTGCTATCCTCTCAGTACCCATGGATCCATTGCCCCCTTCAGAACAGACACATCATTATAAGCCCATGTGGCATGTCACCCCTCCGGCTGAGAGGATTTAAAACCACCGGGTAGAGGTGGTTGTATAAGAGTTCACCTAGACGTGACCATTACATGACCGCATTGTCCACACACAGCCCCCTCTCATATTCATAATGGAGACCGAGCCATCGGGAGGCTGGAGTGTCAGCGCCGGCGGCGGGGGCGCCTGCCCTGCCCGGCAGCAGGGTGTGCTGCCACTCCCTTAATGCGCACCTCAGCACACAGAAACACATTTTAGCGGGCGGCATGAAGAGCGTCGGATCCAGCAAGTGCGTTGGGAGTCGTCAAGGACCGGGCCCTATTGGGTGTTTGGGTGGTGGGGTGCCGGGTCAGACAAGTGTGTAGAGTGACTGGGTGATTCGTGGAATAATAGCACGCTACCAATGCCATCAAAATGCCCTCCCACCCCCAATTTTCTACACCTCTACGAATGCCGTCATACTGAATATGCCCTTCTTTCCTTGCCTTCCTCGTTCTTGTCCCTCCATTTCCCATCACTCCATCTCCATCTTCGCGGCAGGTCTGAAGTGTGACGCCTCTTCTTGCATAAATAAGATCGATCATATAGGTTAAATATCATCCATCAGTGTCGCCATATCTAAAAGGAGAGGGGAGCGAGACTCAAGCAAGGGATCAAGAGAGAGAAAACGGGAAAAGGGGAATGCACGAGAAAGGAGAGAGAGAAGGCGGGAGGGATAAACACGTTGTTTGAGCGCTTTAAGAAATGGTGGGTAAGCAACACGGAGAAAAAGAAACAGAGATAAAGAGAAAGTGGGAAAGTGAGGCGCAAATAGCGATAAACAGGTAGAAATCTGTAGTTGTCGACGAAGAGAAAGTAAGTTAGAGATTGAGTAATATGTCGATAGAGAGAAAGGCAGAGAGAAAGGAAGAGAACTGGAAGCGGGGACAACAGAGTCAAAGAATAGAGATAGATTTAGAGATAGGAAGAGCGATAGAGTGAGCAAAGGAAACAGGGTGACAGAAAGAGGGAGTAGTAGGAGAGTAGTACGGTACCAGAGATTGCCACTTGTCATGGCCAATCAGTACTCTCATTGAGCTTAGACAGGTGAACAAGCGCCTTCGTAATTAAAACTCTCCGCTGACCTGATGCACCGCGCACTGGAAAGGAATCCCTCCTTCTTTTTGAACTGAATATTTGGAGCAGAGTGCCTCGTAAAATGTTGGATAATGAACATCAGGAATAAATGAGTCTGCTGACAATATTCAAACAAGACGATGAATTCCTTTGTCTGCAGAAAACTTCTCTGAAATACTGTTCTAGTCATACATTATAGGTATATATCATTATGGACATGTTCATCTTTACATGTTATATGTCGGTATGTAGGTAAGTGGGTCTCTTGCACTCACTGACTTGGAGGTGGCATACATTGGCCTTTTGAGCGTGGGATACGCTCAGACATAGTGCACAGTTAGGGAGAGGTTATAGAGACTTTCAGCGTGCTACACCCACTAACCCTTCAATATCTGCGTGTCCTCACTATCTGTGGCATTGGCATTTAGAGGCCCAGTGTCTTAGTATCATAGAGAAGTGCCTAACTGATCATGAGCAATGGCTTCAGATCTAAGTACCTCATTGACCCACTGGTGTCTGACATATATTGAATTTGGTCACAAAATAGACACGCATAAAACTGATTGTTTGACTGGGCATCAATCGCGGTACAGTAAATGACCCACTGACTGTATAAAACCCCAACCATTCCGTTTTTCACTTTGTGAATTCTTTGGTCACTCGTCTAAGATTAATATGATATTTGATGCAAATTCAGTTTAAAGACATTTTCCTCATCCAGTCTCGTGACACAATTTGTCCCAAGCCTACAGAAATGTGAATTCAGGAATTCGTTATTAGTATTTTCAATCTTGGAATCACATGTCATGCAATTAGATTAACATGAATATGATCCAAAGTGACTATTTTGACACGAAACGGAGCGCACTAGGAGGTCGGCAATATTAGCCCCAAAGCATCTCTATCAGACTCTAGTATATAGACCTATTGAAGAGGGTGTTAAATTCAAGTTTCCAAATTCACATATTCATTGTGGGTCTGGTTCATTTAGCCCATGAATGGGAACTAGAACATCTAATAACCTTGCAATCCATCACAATTCGGCAAACTGCCTTACACTCTGTTGTCAGGAGCATGCAGTCTTTCATTGTTGAAGAAAGACTCTCTCAAAACTCCTTAAAGAGCAGCGGTCAGGAAATATCTGAATAGTTTCCTCACAACATTGAATATTGGAATGCTGTTAAAAAGGATCTTTCAAGGATTTCTATTTCATATGGCCTCTCGTAAGCGTGCCTAACAACGAGTCATCTGGTCACATGGTCTTTCTCTCCCTGGCAGTAACAGCAATGATACTATATGATTCCAAACCCAAGTATACACTACTGGAATCTATGCATGGAACAAAAAATAACATTTGTATCAGCCCAAACATACACTGTGTACTCTCCATATCTCCGTCAGGACTAAATATAGTCAGTAATGTATGCATCTATGCGTGTGGGTATTGTGTGAGGGAGAATGTTTTAGTGTACTTTTTGGGATACATATTTGTGTATGCTCAGAAAAACATTGCATGACTTTGTCAGACACAAGGGACTGTCGATTAGGCTACTCCCGTCCGAGGCCACCAGCACGAATGGTAAAGCAAGAAAAGACACCGCTCTCTGTGTATAGAAAAGAGGAAGAGATCATGTTGCAAGGGTGACCTGGTTATTTAGCCTATTGACTATCCGACTGCCTTCTGGAAATACCTCTAATATTTTTTTTTCTTTTATTAAAAGAGAGATTTATTGAGGTGGAAATTGTGTTTACATCTAGATATATGTCAGACTATTCATTGAAGCATGAAGTATTTCTATATAAAAGTAGTCGTTTAGACATCGTCGATTTAACAATTAACCATGAGAACTCATGTTACATCTTTATAAATCTATCATATTGGCTATTTTACTAAGTAAATATCCAGGAATATTATGCAGCTTTAGTGAACTTATGTCCAGGAAAATCAAGCATTCTTATCAACCAAATGGTTACATCCTTTTCACGACCAAATTGACTCGTTTATCATCTTTGACTCTGCCTCTCACTTTTTATTAACACAGGTAAGGAGGGGGAATGCAACCACAAAAAGAAATATTTTACTTCTGATAAACAGGAAAAGCAGATATCTAAAACCAACTGTCCTTATCGAAACATGAACCTGATATATTATTTCTCTTTTATTTTGATGTATTATCAGCATCCGTCTGATAAAAGTAGATAGCAGGGATGTATGTATACCACTGAGTATAAAAACGTCTACTAAAATGGGTCAGTTCAATACATCCATGCACAACACGATAAATCGCAGCACGTGACATATTTCTTGTGCCATGTAACCGGAGCCCTTATATATCCATTTCCAGAATCCTAAATAATAAAAATCAATGCGTCGATATCCTTGACGCCTCCGTATACATATAATAGGCGGGGATTGGCCCAGATAAACGCGCTAGTCCGGGTCAGGGCCTGGCGATGCCCGGTCCCTGTGTAGCAGAGGGTCTAGGGTAGTTGCCTCGGGTTGTCGGTCTGACACCAGGGTTGTTTACCTCTCACGCTGAAGGATTTATCTCTCAACGGGGAACACCGCCATGAATCGTAAATGGTCCAAGATGGAAACTGGCCGCTGTGTGAGAGCCCCTCCTCTTTCAGCTAAAATTGTTTTGCACAGGGCATGGTTCGAAGATGCCCTTCATAACGCAAGGGCTGTAGATTTTTTAATATTAACTCTGGACAAAATTTGAAGCAAGGAGCTCCTACCCCCCCCCTACCTCCCCCCCCCCCCCCAAAAAAAAAAAAGATAACGCGAGAGAAGGAAACATAAATTTCTAACTTGGCAATAGGGTTTGTATCAAAGTGAAAACTAGCTACATATTGTCGGATATATATTCTTCACTACAACATAATCAAGCTGGTAGTGGTACATTTATGCGAAACACAGCCATATGTCTAAAACTTAATATTCGCCGATTACAGAGTCTCCATATCATATCTTAAAGGACTGTGTAAATCACTTGGCGGATATATTCGTAATCTCCGCCGTACAAAGAACGTAGATTACAGAAACAGGTCCCTTGTTGATAAAATAGTGCGTGAGTAGATCGGCGGTCATCTTATCTTTTCTTTTGAATTTGCAATGATAAATGATAAAAGGAATATAAACTGTTTTCAGATAAAGACAGTCATAATCTCCTCAGACTAGGTTCTGCGTAATACTCTCGAATTCGATCGAATATCACCACATGTCCAATTCATGAAAATTATGCCGCTTGTATCTGAAACCAGTTAATATTGTGTATGTATCTGCATGCCTTCATTTGTTAAATATGACACTTCATCGTCAATACATTATTGGCTTCACGGCTTATCTTGTCACAAGAGTGATATAGCTATGCAGTCGCCCATAACTGCGATTGACCATGTCATGGAAGAATGACAATGCATTTTCGATGTGTATGGACACGGTGTAATCACATGATCCGATACCGTCACGTGGCTCCATCGCATGTTTGGTTGAGACGATTTGTGGGGCGACCAAGTTATCCTTGACCCTACTGACATACCTTATAAATCATGAGTCTTGGAAAATGATTAATTTGTTTGACATTTCAGCAGAATGTATTGGTGATGGTGCTTTACGGAAGGGAGAAATTGGTGACAGGCTAACTACAGCGATATAGCAAGGCAATATCACTGAGTAGGTGGAAGGCTCAGACACACTGTTAGGCGTCTGGCACTGTCATCAATGTATCTATTTTCCAGGCCTATTACCCACCTGTCTATTTCGTGCACCTGATGCTGCACAGTAATGGACGAAGTAAACGCCTAGTGTGGCGAATGGTCCATAGGTGATAAATCATAGATTAGGTAGTTAGCGTATGGGTTTACGATACAGGTAGAGGGTCATCCTTTGGCCGAACAGATATACACACTATCTTCGTAATATCTAGAGGTGGTACAGGTCCATCCCTAAAATAGCATGTGTCCATCTGCTAAAAACATGTCATGAGTGCAGATCAACCGATAACGATAGTTATTATTTACCAGTTAGTTTATTATGACGAACATGTGTAGTATAATGAAGAAGAGGAGGATATCCCAGTGACCGGCATCGGCCACGCCCACTTCTGCTACGCCACCTGGTGGTTTGGCCCTCAACGACATGTCACGTGACCGACTCCTGCCACCAATCTAGACACTCCTTCGATCAGGAACAGTTGTTAATGTATAGACTTCTAAAGTTATTCGCTATCATACATTTACGTGTGTACGTATTTCACAGCATTGAAATTTCCTGTTTAAAATTTCCCTAAATCACTGTTGCCCTTACGATGTCCAAAGTCATAGACAGACCGGAAAGGTATTTTGTATACTCGTATAAAGATATTGATAATGAAATGACGGATATTACTGTTTGTGTTGCATTGGTTCATTGCATTTGTCGAGTTTAGCATTATACTTAATTATTTTAGTTTACAAAACTTTCTACTGAATGTAGACAGAGATTACAGTATCCACTGATGTTCTGAGTCACATGGTTTCTGTTATGTAAATTAGTTTACCAATAGCAATTTTTACAGTTTAAACAATTTCGTATATTCTTACTTCAGTTCTCTGTCTTCTGTGACCCTCAGGTACCAACGCTTCGAAAAAATAAAGCGATAGCCTACCTCTACACTTTAAATTCATATGTATCAGGCTCTTTAGTTTTGGCACAGTGCCGAACCAACATGTCATCAATTTCTCAATCATTGATATGGACCCAATTTACTGGCACTATTTTAGGGCGCGGTCAAAACTAAGTTGTAATACCGACTCGGTGATATACATGGGTGTAGGTGGAAAGGATCTATGTGGGTTTATATTCAATAATGTATGAATGATTGAAATCATTAGTGCTTCTGCTCTGGAATAAAGTCTGCATGAAAATAACAGACATGTAGAAAGCAAATATATATATATATATATATATATATATATATATATATATATATATATATATATATATATATATATATATATAGATTGCTACTGCTTTCTGACGTCGGGTAATAGCTAATTGGATAAATCTAAGCCTCCCACATTTCCTATTTCAAAGCATAGAATCAATCCCATTAAAGTGCCCTGCCCATGATGCACTTATAAATGAAGGGTGAGGCTCTTAGTCGAATGTAAAAAGCATAAGAATGAACTCAGATAGATCGAAACCATTCCTTGTTCAGTCGTACATCCTTTCTTACATATTGTGTTATGGATTTATTCTAATGTCAAATTACCGAAATCTCCCAATGAATATAGGACTAATGCCTTGGAATTACCTTTATTTGTTTGTATCATTATAACGTTCAATATTGAGCACCTTTGATTGCATAATTAACGTTCAATATCGCACAAATCTTTGGGTTCATACCGATTTTCTAAGGGGATTCCTATGTCTAAGTGTTGCCATTGCTGAATAAATGGGTCAATAGGGAAAAATTCATATAGTGTAATTTTCTCGGAACTGTAATCTCAGAGACTGAATAATTCACCTTGTCAAGAACAAACAGGGGAAATGCAGTAGACGCAGGATGAGGGTATTTCATTTCATATCTACATATAAGATTATGACATCTTTCAGGTCCACATAAATCATACAGTCTGTATGTTGTGAAAGAGGTATTTTTCATGATAAAGTAGTAGTCATACTACTTTAGGACATATAGAGGACGGGCCAGTCCCCTTTAATATGTTATTATTGGCTAGCACACCTGCAATTGAGTCAATATATGGGAATAGAAGAGACAGAGAGAGAAAAGGAGTTCAGCTAGCCTCGCGGAAAATCTGAGGCCTAAAATAAAATATACCTTGGACGTGGAAGTAAGGTTTGTACAAGCTCCACATATGTAAAGGGCCTAATCACACTGACTGGCAAAGGCCAAGCATAAATAGCTAAAATCAATTGAGAAATCAAGTATTATGTTTCTTGCTTTAGAAAGCTTTATCTCGATACGCTCTACACTTTATAAAAAACTAACATATTTTCTATTTAGAATAAACTAGTTATCCACGAGCGGCATTTTAGCATATTATAGTAATATCAGCGGGGACTCAATTTTTTTTCCGTGTACATTTAAATGTTTGTTAAATGGAAAAAATATGTTCTGCATAAAATGTGAAGAATAGAGACAAAGCTGCCATGTCCCTTAGAGAAGGGGTTATTCATAGTTATTCATAGTACGTTATCCAATGAAACCGAGACAGGAATCACTAGGAACTCTAAATAGTACATAGATTTAATAATCAAAAACATACACTCACCTTGATACTTAATGAGGAAATGCTGGGACTTGCCGTGTACCCTGCGACTCATCACATGCACCTCCACGGTGTGCGTGACGGAGAGGTACACATTGCGCACCCTCTGCTCGCCTCCGCAGATGATGGTGCTCCGGGCGGCATCGCTCTCCTCCACGCGCGCGTACTGCTGGCAGTACATGGGGTAAGAGGTCCTCCTGGGCAGCGTGGCACTGTCGTTCTGTGTGGCCATGGAGAAGTCATACAGAGTGAGGTTAATCTTCTGTCCAGGCAGGGCCGTTATAATCCAGGGGTTTTGCAGGGCACAGCCCGTGTCCTCCGTGGCGATGCTACTTATGTAGCCCTCAGGGTCCTTCAGTACGAGGTCGTGATTACCACGGCAGTAGTCGGAAGGGATGGTTGCCACTGCAAGAAAAAAATATCAACAATGTTATTTAGATTTTACACTTATTCAGACTACAACCTGATATCAAAATATCCTGGTATGGTCAATAGGACAAAGTGCAGATTACTGAAAACAGTGCGGTGATAGAGGCAGCCTCTTGGGCCTGTAGGTACCCCTTTGTATCAGAGTGTGCTTAATATCTATTTGACTCCAATACTCCAATGAGGCATTTAAATGGACGTGTCCAATGCAACTGATAGCTGTTTATCTTAGCCTTACAATAGTCATGTATATCAAGAGAGTTTGCTAAATGTGATACTCTAAATTCATAATCAATGTAATAAAGTGGATACTTATAATACATTCTTGCATCGGGTATAATTTCTATCTATATTGAAAGATGTATGTAGTTGCAGTTCATGATAAGCAATGCATGTTCTTTTTGGGGGGTTCAGAAGCAAAAAAGGAACCAAGGGACCAAATATGATATACATGTATTTAGACACACATGTATTTCCGTTGTAACTTTGCAACGTCAGGAGAATATTGTCCTCCAGGCAACAGCTGTAGAATCATCTGCTACAATTTTAATCATATTCTGGATTAAATATTGACAGCCAAAAAGTACCTCTAGTAACATTTTTGAATGGACTTGATAGAGATAAAACAAACCATTCAAATAATATGCATAAACAAAAGAATTCTTTCGTAAAGAGGACAAGAGAGAGGGTTTCCAGTTTTGAATACGGTTGTCTAGGGAGTTGGCTGGGAAATGGGAACAGATAAAACATGTGAAACGATCGTAGTGGGGACTGGGGATCGACCATAATAGGAAGTTAGGACTTGGCTGGGGACACAGGGCTGTTGTTTGTAAAATACATTGAGACAGGTCGAGCCAGGGCAAGCATACCGCCCGACAGCATACCGCCTCAGCAGCGTAGCCGAGGTAAGGACCATGTGGAATAGATAAAAGCTTATACAAGTCTCTATGGCTAAAAATACCAATCCTTGATACGTGTTCTTTATCGCCAACGTGAAATAAGAAATTACAACCTACCGGATATACAAAATATTTGCCACATTGCTCTTACAAACCAATGGTAGACAGCAGTAGTTACGTATCACATGGAGGGCGAAATAGTATCTAAACGTGCTTTTCTTTTGCTATTATACAAAGTTATAGGATGCGGACAATCATTAACATATTGTAACCACCGAAAATGTCATTCGATTTAGGTTGACATAATCAAACCAGATAAGTGTCTAAATTGGCAGATGTAACAGATTCTCAGCAGGGCTATTTTTGCAGGATACAACGAATCTCCTGCAGGGTGTGTGGTGATGTTCTTAGTGGCACAAGTATGAGACCGGCTTCAGATAAGACTACCATGTTGTTATTTCAGTGAAGCCTCACATATGGGTGGGTATACTCCACCTCTCTGTCTTCTCAAAACATATTGATCTCATCCCTCCTCTTCCCACCCCACCGTGCGGAGGCATGCCCATCAATTCTGTTGTATTCTAAGCTAGTGGGCGACACAGGGTCGGCCTACCTAGCCATCCGCCAGATGAAAACGGCAGGTGATCTCAACGCAGAGACAACGCAGATTCCTTTGGCCGTGCAAGAAAGCCTCCCCCTCCCCAGAGCTCTTTAAAAAATCCAATAGTCTGCACCAGAAGCAAACCCACCTGTTTGGCTATGACGCTGCCCTCACTTACCCCGACCCAAGGCTCTAACCGCCGGCCTGCGCCCGCTTCCCATGTATCAAGAGTCTGTCTGACGGTGGGCAGGCCCTACTCGTTTATGCCGTCTCCCCTCCTTTCCCCTCCTGCAAATACTTTGCCGCTGCCAGAGCCGGGGTACCCTTGTCGGTCATGTAATTTTTTATAATGACCCCGGGAAAGTGGCGCTGATGGCGGCGAAATGGCATCGGCATACAGATCATACAGCAGCGGACACCGCGCCGGCAGCCCTGGGGTTACACGTGTGAGGATTAGAGGAGGGTGCTGGGGCCGGCTCCTAAAATTTGGCTGCAAGAAATTATTGAGCAAAATAGCTTCAGCGCTATCTAGGTTCACGCTTCCACTACTCAAATTGTAGGATAGTAACATTGGATTACATTTAATCCATTATTTTTCTGTAGCAGGAATAATTTCAAGACGAATGTTTGCTATGAGCTTACGATGTCCAGTCCATACATTATTGGCATACCCAAATTCCGAGCCGATCTAAGCGCAAAAATAGAAAGAGAGCTAGTCGGTGCTAGAGAGAGAAGCATGGAGTAAGCAGAGTGAAGTAGGGAATCTTGGAAGGCTGTGCATTTGGTGATTGGGTTTCTAGAGGGAAAGAAAGACAAGCACGTGCAAGGATGAAGCACACAGCAAAATGGAAGATAGGGAGGAAACGTAAGAGGAAGTCGAGAAATAAATAGGTTGGCGTAGGGAAAGAAGGAAGAGGGGGGGGGGGGGAAAGCTTAGATCTAATTCAAGCGACTGGGACTTAAAATAACGTGAGACAGACGTATATGTTGCGAAAAGTGGTACTTTGACAGGTATGAGAAATGGTTGGAAAGGAAAATCGTAGATATAGTTTTTTTTGCTTCTATCATTTTATTATTACAAATGAAGTCGGTAAGGTATCAAGTAGCATATGGAAAATTGGCTTTGTCGTGATACACATAGCAGTATACGCATAAATGGCTTTTGATGCGGACATCAAGGTAGCTGTGTTTATACCACAAGACACAAGTATATAACTGACCTAAAAACTGTGATCATGAGAGAACAAAAAGAGACAAGCACATTGATTTTCCCCCTTTTAGCAAGATGTACCGAAGAAAAATAATATACGATCACGGTATATGAAGACTACCACGGATCTGCATTGTCAGAGCTGGTAGCTTGCTGTTGATCCTTGTTAAAACAGTTGAAACAGACATTATGGACTAATCAAGAACTAATCAAGTGTTAATCAGATCTGCTAGACCTACTTTAAAACTAAGTGACATGGTGGGAATAGCCTCTAGCGTGCTATATTCAGCTGTCTTCGGTGTATCAAAAACTTTCAAAGGAGTCCAGCTACTTCTACATACATGTAAATTTGCATGAGTCATTCTGTCAGTTTACGATAGAACTACAACATGAATAAATGGGCTGGATGGACGGTCCGCATGTTTCTCCGGACCCTATTAATTAGCATGCAGGTCTTTACAGCTGGAGATGGAATAGGCCCGTTGCAGTCAGATACAGACAAGTATGCGTTAAGAGGTGAACATGTCATGTCAAGCGCCCATCCCGTTGTGCATCTCGCGCGTCTCGAGACTTGACCAGTTCTCACGGGTTCTCCCGCGATAGCCACCTCGGGATCTCGGATCTGACCGGAGGTCACGTGACCGAGCCCTCCAAACTGGTCTCCGGCGACCCGCTGTCACGTCCTGTTCGGCAGCCGGTGCATCCGCTGGTTCTGCGCTTAGCCAGGGACCGCCTTAATGCGGCTATACGGATCCGCCGGGACCCAGGGAAACCAGCAGGGGGCCACGTAGGAAAGAAGAGTTCGGGTGGAGTGTAGGGGCCGGAAAGGGGTAGGAGGGATGGTGAAGGGGCTGTACGTGGCAGTATAACTGGGATGCAGGATGAGTATTCAGTCCAGATAGACTATGAGTGGTCAATAGACTTGAAAGGTATTTACCCACCAACACACTTGAACGTCTCGTCGCTGCCAGCAGTAGTTGTCTGGGTGCAATCCGACAGACCTCGGCCATTTTTTCCTTAGTGAGTGGTTATTTTTTGTGTTTTTATTCACACCCGTCAGTGAATTCAAATACATCGATCTGAGGAGAAGAGCAGGGTAGGTCTGTGCTGATATGTGACTCCAGAGGGCGTCCCTTGCGCCACCCAGTTCGCATCCAGGGATGGAGGTGGAGAGGGGGGAAGAAACATGGTAGGGAGGGGATATAGGGCGGGTTTAAGGGGCGGAGGACTAAGGCAGGGTATGGATGGGGTGTGATTCCTGATCTATCGACCACACGAAAGTGTCATGATATCATAAGAACCACAGGAGTCCCTGGATTGATTTTGCCAAGATGGAACACATGGCAAAGTTAATTACGCACCATCGACCACGCTGTGCACCTGGCTCCGGGTTTTTCGACGCCTGAGCCCCGTAGATAAAGACCAGCGCCGGTGAAAAACCCCCAACAGCAACATTAATTATAATCAATACTCGCAGATCACAGAGCCGGGCGACATTTCACAAACGCGGTCGGCAATTGCAAGCCCACACCCACATTTCTTTATGTTTTTTTCCTTTTCTACCGGGGGCCGGGGACGCTTGCATGACTGAAACACATGAAAGCGTCGCGACGACATTAAATTGGTCGGTAATGTTATCCGGCAGAGGGTATTAGTTCAGATTGCCTTGACTGACACGGGGCCCGGGCGATGATCCCTTCATTATCCCGGCCCGCGTTCCTCGGCGGATTATAGGTTTATGTTGCGATACCCGCTCGCTTGTTTAAGGATCACTGGCGTCTGCCCATCCCAATATGTTATCCGTCCAATGAGGCGAGACTACTCCTGAGCGGGATTGCCTGTGAGTTACAACTCCCTGGGATCTCCGAGGGCCGTGTTTTCCGCCACCGTCGAGGCCCTTGTAAACACCACAGCCAGAAAGTAGGCGCCAGGGCCGTGAGGGCTGGAGGAGATGGGGCTGGGGTGGTGTAAGGGGTGGGTGAGTTGGTGGTGTGGGCGGGGTGGGGGAGGGCTGAAGGGTCGAACGTTTGATCACACCAGCTCCTCCGACGCCTCATCGCCACCCCGCTTAGTGCGGAACAAAACGGAAACAGACTCTGTATTATGGCTGCGAGGCGTTTTTCTCCTCTTACTCTCTGTGTGTTCTGATAAGAGGTCGACAAATTGGGCGCCACCCCCCGCGTCGGCAGCTTTGTTGTTTCTCCATCGGCGTAACAATATTACGGCCTCGACCCGGATGGGGTGCCTGGGGTCAGGGCAGGCACGGGATGCCGAGTGTACTATTATCATCATCACAGAGCCCCACTCCACACCTCCCCCCGAACTACCACTCTGTTTGGACTGCTAGGGTTACGCAGGTTTCTCTGAGTGGCTCTAGGTGGAGAAGGGACTGGCAATGATACGGAAATAGGTGTCAAGGCTGGTTGTAGGTTCGTTGAAGGGTGGCTGTCAAAAGAATTCAGTTGAGGTGTTAGTGGTATTTATCTCACCCCTGATACAAGTTTACCAATAAGAATAATATCAGAAACAAATACTCAACGATCATCCCTGTAAAGTGGAAATACTACGCCATGGTCGTGGCGGAGTGAATACGAGATGACGTTATCTGCGATTGATGAATTGGCGGCCAGGCGTTCAGAGAAGAGACAAGATATCAATATTTATAGGAACATCTAGACCTAGAAATAAGCAGCATAGGAAGGATGTGGTTCTCTAGAAAATTAAGGGTTGGCTAGATCTATAAATAGAGTGATTGTTGATAGCAGCAGTGCTAAAGAATGAAGTGCAGTATGATGATAATATGTATTTAAGTGTCTTTGGGAAGTGGGGAACCTGCCAGTGGGGACAATGCTGGGTATAATTATATCACAGAAGTAGGTTGCACTATTGCAGTTAGCTTGACTGACCAAGGATGTGTGTATCTCGTCTAAAAAGGGATACTGATACCATCCAAGCAAAAAGGCGGGTGGCAATCGTCTGGATGGCTCAGCTAAGATATCATCGGCAATAGAGCCAGTGACAATAACCGAAGTGGTAATTAAGAAGTGATCTGATGGAATTAATTGAACCACATTTGTTGTTTAGTCCACTTCGTTTGCTGAAAGAGTCCCTTCTGTATGAAAGAATCCAACATTACCAATACGTTTTTCAAATATTGAAAAAAGATCTGATTTATTGGCGATCAGGATTTTGTAATGGAGCTAAAAGACCACCAGGTGAACATAACAGTTTGAAATACATAACAACATACTATTTCCGAACCAATTCCTTAACGTTCCGTGCAGAATGCATATAATCTAGGCAAAGTTTAACGTGCCAGAGATCCATATCTACAGGGGCTGAATGCCAAGAATGAATTCACTTTGGACTTTGTTCGCTTTCCTCAAAGACCAACCAAGGTCCTTTGTCAGCCCCCACAAACCGTACGATGTGGAGAGATAAGGTTGATATAAAACAGGGAGAGCCAAGATATCTTCTTATTATTTAGTGTGGGGAAAAAAGAAAAGATCTGGTATACAGTGCACATTCCTAGTGCACTGGTAAGAGAAAATGAGCAGGACAATAACCGCCGTTAGGTGAAATATCATTGACTTGAAGTTTTGCTGTGTTTATAGACATTCTGCCTTCAATGCTTATTATATTCAGCAATGTCCGTTTACATGAAGGAGGCTTGGGGCCGCTAGAGGTATGGGAAGATGGGCCCTTGAATAGGGAAAAATGGTAAGTGATGGTGAAGTAGGTGTAAGTGTAGGGTGTAAGGGACGAAAAGGCAAGAAAGGGCTAAACACGCTTTCATGGTTCTTAGTATCTACGCAATTTAGAAAAAAGGAGAGAAAACGATGACCATAGGATTTTACTGAATATTCGACCATCAAAAGCAATTTAGACTAATCATGGGTAGTGTAATATACCAAAGTAAGGAAATTCCTGCACGCACTGGTGGCAGGTCAGTGTGGAAGACCACTATTGTTATATTTACAAACCAACTTGTCAGTGGTGATGCATAGGGATTGGAGGCAGGAGATGATGGATCACACATAAGGAACGGAGATAGCAAGAGGAATGGGAGTAGTATTATTAGAGTTACGGGAGAGACCGTAAGGGTGCAAAACTCCTGCATGAAGGCTACAATGTAGAGAAGGGGCAGAAACGGTAATGAAGTCAGAGGATGTAGAACAGGAAGATGGCCAGGAGGTTAGCCTTGGCACTAAGGACAGCCTACAAGAAAGATAAAAAGAGTAAGTGATAATTGATGCGAAACAGGGTCAAGGGATGGATGCTCATAAATGAAGGTGACAAGGCCATAGAGAAAGGGAAAAACATAACCAGGGAGAGAGGACAGGAATATGTGTACATGAAGCAGAAGGATAGATCATGAGGACGGTCTATGGGGAAGGATAGAACTGGCGATCGTAGGGTCAAAAGGTTACGTAGTCCTTTATCCAGCCACCCCTCTGTCCCACAAGCCTCACAGTTCGGCAGTTATATCCACGACACCCACGATCGATTTGATCCAATATGTCCCCCTCTAACGGCGCGTATGGGCACGGCTGGTTTGGGCGGTGGGGGCTAGGCTGAAGGTTGGCGGTGTGGGCGGGGGCCTCGGGCATAGCCCCCTGCATCCAGACCCGATCGATGCGGGTAAAAGGGCACAATGCTTGCCGTGTATCACAATGTGAAGGACGCTCGCTTACAGCCCACTAACAACTGGCGAATGGTGGCGTGCCCGTCGTCGCCCCGCGAGACCGGCGAATAAACGCACGTGATTTCAAGGTGAGGCGACAGAGATATCGACGCGTTCTGCTAGAATGCGGCTGACCTCAGCGACCTGAAAACCACGTCCTCTACACCCCTACACACCCGCTGTCCCCACACACACTCTAACCACCCCTCAGTACACTCACCCCTTACTAGTCGTAGTGTCTTCCCTCCTCAACCCCTCCTCCGGCAGTGACTGGAGCGAGTAGCATATGAAAAGAGGGCTTGCTATAGTGGTGGGTCGTTGGTTCCGGCTGCGGCGTTCAGTTCAGCGGGAGGGGGCAGTAAGGACGAAGAGGGGTAAGTGCTATGTACTGTGGGTAGGGTACAAGGGGGGCACTCAATGGGAGATCTGGTATATGTACCAAAAATAGGTCAAAGGAGGTTTGGGTCTGAAGGGATTATATGAAGGGATTATATAAATGCGCAAGGATTCAGGGCAGTGAAGTATACAGAAAATATAGGCAAGTTGTAGGACACGGATACTCTGTCACCGATCGGAGGGCAGGGCAAGATAGTTGAAGGTCGAAACATGATGGTTGAAGGGCGGAGCAGGTTGATTGGGAACTGATCGGTCCTAGCATGATAATTTGAGGGCGGAGCAATGATGGTTGAAGAGCAGATCATGATGGTAAAATGGTGGAACATGAATGTCAGAGGGTGAAGCATGATTCCTTGCCGAACGCATGGGGACAAAAGGCGGACGATTTGGGACGCGTACTCTGTGCAGAAAAAACAATTTAGAAAAACATGAACGCACATTATACAGTGATGGGTTATAAGAAACCCTCTGGGGGAGGCGGGTAACGGTGAGTACTGGCTTGGGAGGGCATTAGTGTTGGGGTCTGCTTGTAGTGCCCCTTCAGTTTCAGCCCTGGTGGTCGTCACTGGTGTCTGCGGAGCAGGCGTGGGCGAAGGCTGAAGGAAGACCACAACATCAACAATACACCCGGGCTATACAGAGCGGATAAACCCATGTCCCTTAAAAGCTGGTCGCATTAGGGCCCAGCGCCACAGCCGGCATGATGCATTGAGATGGATCTGCTCTTAAAGGTCTGTGATATGGTAGTGGTGGTGGTGGCCGGACAGGCCAACTGCTTCTACAGAGGTTGATTCTGTTTCTATGGGATGGGAGGGGCCTGTGGGCAGGGGTCGGTCCACGAGGCCCCCTCCCTCCTGCATGCCAACCTACCACCTTCCATCACCGCCCGTTATCTGTCGTTTGTTCTACTCACCCCACCCTCATCCCCACCCACCCTCTATACAGCAAATGGCTATCGGCGCACCTTCTAACCGCTCACCATACATTGGCCAACATCCGCCCCTCAGGGCCACTCATACACCACCCACTGGCCGCTACCAATGGCATCACCCGCCACCAACTACCACACAATGCCCACCAGCCATCTCCCATTTTGTTCGCCCTATAACTCCTGCTTGCAGCCTGCTGCTCACCACCCACCACTAGCTCCCCAGCACGTGCTACCCACTCTACCTACTGCCCACAGATCATTACCAATTGACCAACGGCCACCACAAACTAACCACCAATCACCAACCACAGCTACCTGCCCGCCACCTGCGCCTCATGGAGCCCCCAACAGGAAAATCGATAGCGCCTAGATAGTGGTAACGCGAGGGGGTATGAAGGTGTGGGAGAGGAGTCAACACGGTTTTGTGAAGCCACGTGGAGCCACCCCCAACTGCGGATCCCTCTGTGTGCCTCCAGCACCCCTCAATACACACATAAATCCCCTGTCCACACACAGGCACATCATGGTAAAAGATGAGGGCCCCGCCGGGTCTGTCGTCCATACCCATCGTCTTAATCATCCAAGCAGAATTAAACATGCACCTTGATCTGATAATGGCCAATTTCGTGCCGGTAACCCCGTGTGTGTGCCTGAGCCTGAACGCGGATCAGCAGGGCTGAACGGGAATGATTGGGACTGTCTGGGGGTGAGCAGGGTTGGGTGGGGGTGAATAGGGCTGGTAGGAATGCAAGGTGCTAGGTAGGACAGGATAGGGTGATCTGACATTGAATCAGGCTGACTGGGTAAGGTTGCAGGGGTTCAGCAAGATAGGGTTGGGATGCAGGTAGTTGAATTAGGACTGTATCTCACCCCTGGTATTTTTGTCTCATAGGCATAACATTGGGAACCCGTATTCCATGCCCTTATGAGTATTGCATTGCATTCTCCATGGTCTATGATGCCATATATATATATATATATATATTCTTTTAGTGAATACAGGGGTGAGATAAATACATAAGGTGACTCGTTTTGGTCAAAGTCGTCGTTCTCCACGAGTTTGATGCGATGTGATATGAACGAGGCGACAGCCGTGTGAATATCACTTCGCATCAAATTTGTGGAGAACGACGACTTTGACGAAAACTTGTTGGTTTCTTCTTTAGTATAGGAGTGAGTGAAGCCGTTGGGGTAGAGTGGTGATGCAGGGGGCTAGGCAGGGCTGGGTGAGACTTAGTAGAAACCAAACGAGAGTTAGACTTGTCACTGTTATCCCACGACGGGAAGGTCCTGTATTACTACGCGAAGCGTGAACTGAGCGCAGTGAGGAACAGACCTGACCAGAGTGGCATAGACACTGACAAGTCTAACTCGAGTTTGGTTTCGTATTTATCCTACCCCATCTCCACGATTTTATGATATTAAGAAAGTCTGACTTGATTCTGTCCATGTTTGTCAGCTGTCAGAATTTCTGCTAAGCAGCCGGAACTATTTACACAGGTGAATAATTCCTGATCGCTGATTGGTCAATTTTTTTTATTTCTCTAGGTACATAAATTTTACTTTATGTCATGGCACACCACATAAAATTTGCCTATGTTAAATCAATGACAGTTTTTTATTAGGGGTAGGATAATACAGGGGTTAATCAAGGCACGGTGGGGATACAGGGAGTTGAAGAGGGACTGTTGGGAGCTGTATGGAGCTGGGAGGAGTTAGGGAGCTGAGCAAGGATGAACGGAATGGGTACAGCTGCTGGGGATCGGTAGAGCTGGGTGGACAAGGAAAGACAGGAAAGAGTTGACTATAGCGGTGAGAGACGGTAGCGGTATACGGGGGGCGGTGTTGTTTAATCTAGCCGGGCCACCAAGGGGCGGGGGCCGGGATGCAAGGGAGACGGGATTGAAGGTCGAGAAGGGTATATGTGGACAGCAGGGGACACAGGGGGCGGCAAATAGCGGAGGTAGCCAAGCAGAGGTGAACCCACAGTGGGGCGTTTCATCACGCCTCCCGGCAGGCCTACGGTCGGCGCCCACCCACCTGTCCACAACCACTGAACTGGGTTAATTGGCACAACGGATCCTCCAAATATGCACCTTACGAAAATAATCACCTCTTCCACCCCAGCGAAACTCATCAGTGCAATTACACGCTGCAGGACTGGGTGGAATCGATTAGGAGGCGTCTCATCAGGAAGCAAGGCCTGCTTTTTTGTATGGCTCTGTTGCCGCTGAGCGAACCTCACCCCGCGCTTTCCGATTGAAAGCTTGCAGATCTTGTTAGAGCAGTCCACGTGTGCCTATACCGCAAGTCAATTGTAAGTAGCTCGGGTAGGCTTTTACATCGAGTGAGCAACTCATACCATGTAATGAACATTTCTAACCGCAATGTATCCTAAGGAACACCATCAAAACCATATGAATAACCAATATCTTCCGAATGTGTCATTCAAAGGAGTAGCAATCTAAATTGACAATTTGTCTGATATTTTAGAACCCATGAGCACTTCAAATATGGTGCAATATATGAATTCATGAATCTATGAATGCTTTATTGAACCATATTTATTCGATATGCAATGAGCACTGCCATAAGCATGACCCCTGATCTGTAAATAGAGAGGATTGGCTTATTGTCGTCCATGAAATCCAGACTGAAGGTAGATAGAGTTGGTCGACTGGACAAGGATCATACAAATACATAATTCCCCAGTATCATGAACTCCCCATGCCAATAGGAAAGGAGACCAGAAAGGCAGTAGACATCCATAGACCACCCGCAAGATACACACCTCATCTATTATGAACGAGCAGGGGTGATAGGTCTGAGGAAATAAGTCACTCGGCCTTGGTTTACGGCATTCGGCGATGATTGAGAAATGCGCAGGGGCTGTTGATCATGGCTGGCATGGCAAGGACGGGGGGCTCATAGATCGCGCCCGTCAATAGGCGGAGACGGGGGAAGGCAGGTAGATTGACGGCTCTCTGTTGTATACACCCTCCATAATGCCGCCTCAGGGCCTCGTCTCTGACATCGCCGGTCATGGGATATCTAATAGTGGGCAGGCCGTATATATGGTACATGCCAACTCCAGTCAGATATCATTAACCGCAGACATAGAACTACCTATACAGGCGTTGCTAATGCCCTTATCTTCGTGGTATGTGCTGCCTGTACCTTGTTCATATTATCATTAGCTAATGAAGGCTCAGATGGTATTCCTTTTGCACAGGTAGCTGAAACATGTGATTTTAATTGAAGACAATTTTGCCCGAGTTAGAAAAACTCTCAGCCTCTCAAGTTCTACAAACACACATACCTGAGAAGCTATAAGGGTGGTGTGAATGTTTAACTCACCAAATCAAAGATAGGAGTCAGTACATATGATCATATGCAAGACGCTGTGTGCATGTAAGTAGTGTGGTAGTAACTAAGGGAACCAGCCTCACTTCGGGCCATCCGGCACATATGTACCCATCATATGTACGTTTAGAGTACATCAATATGTTCTACCAGTGTGCATCATATAGCGAATAGAGGTACACTGCAATGTGTATTTCCCTAGTTCTGGTACTCTAATCTGTGTAAAACGTAAGATAATCCACGTTTTATAGTTTCGAGGTATGACGATAAATTCAATCATAGATCGTGTATTTAAAGGTTGAGGAGGAAATTCTATATCTATATGAGAAGTAGATTAACCGTCGGAAGTCTTTTGTGACTCAATCTTTTTACAATGGTATCAAAGAATGTTTCTTTATGTTGATTTATATCACGTTCTTACGTTCTTAGCTGTTGTCCTAAAATAGTCTTTGAAGATATCTTCAAAAATAAATATCATATCATTCTGACAACGCTAAATCATGTACAGTATCTTACAGTCGAGCTGTAGCAGACATGCTGACCAGGTAGATTGGGGTTAAACTCTCTGGCGAGCTGCCACCACAAGCCTACTTCTCACACTAACTACATGTCAGTACCGCCTACTGACTCAGAAATTAGATATTCAGGGCCCAGACAATAGCAGCCGTGGTACACCACCCTACAAGTGACCCTCAATCTTCTCATTTCCTCTGTGAGCACCTCCACTAAGTATAGCTTGCTCGTGCAGTCACCCCGGGCTTCTCCCTCTCCAACCTCCATCTACTCATCTAACCGAACATACGCTTGGGGCGACAGCAATTAATGATAGATGAAGCAGAGGCATATACCTTCCCCGACGGAGGGCTGGTGTGCATATTCTTGGTCTAACTATAATTTACGTCGCTATCATACAATGCCATTAGGTCCTCCCAGAGAATCGTTTGAGTAACAAATATGCCAATTAGAAACCAGCACACCGTTTCCTATTATATAACACTCCTTGTTGATAGAATGCATATACTCGTAAACCAAAGGTGCTTCAAAGTGGAAAAATGTATTTGTTGCCGACGGTTTATTGCTCAACAAGCAGACCGAACGCAAGATCTGAGGTGATTGGCTGCCTATGTCAAACAAGTTAGTTTCAAGACCAAAGTCAAGGGCCAGAACTTGGGCGTGGATAGTGAACGTTATTTCTACGGGGATTTAAACAAGGATCCAACCCCACTTACTGTAAAGCCCCCAAAACAATCAAGGCTGCGCATGGATGGGCCTCTCAATCCCACCACTCGGTGTTATAAAACCCAATGCACATCTACCGATTTCGGAACATCAAGGTACCTTTGTCTGCGACAAGGGAACGGCATTTTGTCTCAGGCGAGGCATCCTAACGGTAGTCGATACATGTGGGGCCGCTGGGCAAGGGTCTTAGTACCGTTCAAGAAACAAAGCACCCTTCCTTTGTCGCCGACAAAAGTACATCGATGTTCCGAAATCGGTAGATGTGCATTGGACTTTATTGGTCCCCAGTAGAGCAGTCAAATGCTTACCAGAAGGTGATCCAAAACTGGATAAAGGTTTCTGAAGAGGACTAAAGCTATGAAAGTATCCAATGAATGGGATATGGAGATCATAGAAGGGCTGGTCAAAAAAATGTTTGACCATCATGGTGATTCACGAAATGTTTCGAACAATCTCAATGGTCACCTTTATGGGGCCACTGATGACCAGTTCTGGGGATGCGCGTTTGCAATGAACGAGGTTAAAACGGTCGACTGTACTTCAGTTGCAGGGAACAAGTGTGGTGACTTGTTGGCCAAATGAAAATCGGCACCGCGGAATGTGATAATAACCGACAGCCGAGGTAGACGAGTTGAGAATCTCCAGAGTTCAACCACAGGTAGAGAAGCAAGGGTATCATAAGGTCCGGCGTCCACCTACTACAATATGGCTCCGATATGGTCTACGATGCACCTCCCGATAGAAAATCAAAATCGCATCGGAAGGTTACCTAATATCGGGGCAGTTGACCGCGTTTCTGCAATTAGACACTGATAAAAAACCCATACAATGCGTGGTTGATTGGCTTGTCTAGACATATGTCCCGATATATCTCTGATATTGACTTTTTGTATCGGTGCCATATCGGGAGGTCTACGATTCTATCGTAGTAGGTGGATGCCCGGCCTTATACTATCATTAGAGCCGGCCCCCACCTACCACGATGGTCTACGACATACTTCCCGATAGCTACGATTTGAAATGCCCAAATCGCGACCACGGATCGGGAGGTCTCCGATAGTTTCAAATCGTGGACATGGTTTGAAATCGTAGAGCGTAGAAATGCCTTGGGAGGACCAAAAACATAAACCATGGTCACGATTGGCTCACGATTCAATCGGTGATTCACTTTAGATCTCATGCATGATTTTAATATTGATATATACTATAATTTTGGAAATATTGAATGAATCTGAATAATTTTCTACAGATATCGTAGACCTCCCGATATGGCACCGATACAAAAAGTCAATATCAGAGATATATCGGGACATATGTCTAGACAAGCCAATCCACCGCACATTTTATGGGTTTTCTATCAGTGTCTAATCGCAGAAACGTGGTCAACTGCCCCGGTATTAGGTGACCTTCCGGCGCGATTTAATGTTTTTATCGGGAGGTGCATCGTAGACCATATCGGAGCCATATCGTAGTAGGTGGACGCCGGGCCTTAAAGTCGACAGGACTCCTCACCGCTATGTAATGCATTCCATTCAAGCTATCAACAAGTGAGCGACATCCAACTAAGCCTTTACATTGACAGCGAGGTTATATATACCCTGGTCTATTACCTAGCTATGCTTTGTGCCATCAATTGTACTCTTAAAATGTAGCTATATATCTGATGTGCCTCTTGGAAAGTGGACAGAGCAGGTGGTAGGTCTCACCATCACACAATCACACGATACATTACAGGTGTGAGGCAGGTAAATGTTAGATGCGCATTTAAGGACAGCTGCAAAGGATCAAGGGCAGGTGTGAGGCATTCATATTGAAAATGCTCTCCACTTACTTTCGGAAAAGGCACACTGATATCAGCTTACTATTCGTAGACGATTATTCAATCAATATGAATAGCGATGAACACTGGCATTATCATTATAGTTGGGGTCACCATTCAAGAATTCCTTGAGTCTGGTTCAGGAACAGTTCCCAGGAATTAAACGCCAGGTGTAAAGAAAGAAGGCGTGATGGTGAAGAGTAGGAGTACATCTGGACATGTGAGCTAACGGAGATGTCCGCCATTGTTTTGCATGCAGACATTACCCATCAGTCTTTGCGCGCGTCTCCTCACACCCGCAAGGTTTTGACCGCACAACGCTGGGGCTGCCTGGCGGTTGGTGCCCGCAACACGCCGCCTACAGATTTCCACCATTAGGCCCCTGTGATTTGTGTTGTGCGCCTAACGATCCAAACTTCCGCCAATTTCCCCGCTGCTTTTTGGGCCTAGCACGGCCCGGCGGTTCCCGCGCCCACCCCGACCGCTATTGTCGCCGACCTGAATACAGAATTCCCAGTAGGAGCACGTGATCAGGGGATGCCACCAGAAGCCACCTCCCCCATCGACCCCCCCGGGTGGATGACAAACTGTCAAAATAGATACGTTACATTCAGGAGGCGTTCGTTTGGTTCGTGCTCAGTAATACCGTCCTTTTTGTTGTTGTTTATTTTTCTCCTATTTCCTTCTTGAAGAACTGGTCTTCTTGATTACTTGCACCACTATCGCCGCGTTGAGAAATGTGCTTAGCCATCGATCAATTCCTTGTGTAGTGTTAATAAGTGCGGGTACGTGTAGCGGCTGTCGACCACTCCCTCCTCCAGATACCCATGACTAGTTTTTTTCAATGGGTTTGTTATCTTCAACAGTTCATAAAACCAACATATAGCTTCATTAACAAACAGCTCCCTATCGATCTAACACAAACAACTTGCTGACTTATTTTCGGACCCTTTCTTTCTTTTCCTTTTTTTCGTTTAGCCAGAAGCTAATCATCCGCAAGCCAGGAAACTACTAATTGCTAATTAGGCATTCTCTCAGGAGGCCGTGAATTTCTAATTTGCAACTTTTTAAAAGCAAGGAAGAGAGTAGAGTGGAATTGTCGTTCATGGAAAGAAGGAAGACACCAAGTACTCATCGAATTATATGATCAACAGGGACATTGAATAAAGACACACGTGGACAGATTGAAGTACCTAAAATGTCTTCCTCCCAATAGTAATTTTCTATAGTTCAGAACACATTTCCAGACGATCTGGATCGAGGCAATGATTTCCCCGTGGAGGTTTCACACGAATTCCTGTGGACGTATCTTCTTTGGTGAAGTTCTCTTAAACGGGTATTCTTTATACCACTTATACAACTGGATGGATATACTAGAACAAGAGGCATACAAACTGTAGAGATTGCCTTCAAATGTTTCCTCATCAATAGTATAGGAAGCAACAACTATTCAGAAATTGAAACTGCACAGTACCGCTACCAATAGTTTCAAAGGAGGTGCATTTACCCTCTGATCTCTAAGTATTTCTATTTGGATGGACTGATCTCAAGATATGGCATTACTAACACAAAGGCACTTGATGTCTGTATCACTGATCAAATTAAATGCATCTGCGTTGGTCAATGTTCTATCCGTGTATGTATTACAATTCCAAGCTTCATAATTAAACTCGCTTATCACCAATATGTTAGATCTGACAAAGCAAAGCATCGTTGCTTGACTCAGCAAGGATTGCTTGACTCAGCAAGGAGGAATAGCTGGTTTTATACTTAAGACTTTAGACTTAAATCTGAAGTGATAGAGAAATCGGTATTGTGGTGCACTTGTCGGACACATGCTATTTTGGTGCAAGACAGACACATGACTCCTTGGTTTCTGGGGGGAGCGACTCGTCCCAGGTGTATGAGGGGCTCACCTTTGGCACAATGGTGTGACGCCTCCAGGTAGGAGGCAAAGTCTTGCGGGCACGGCTTGGTGCGGACCAGGTCGGCATCCGATACGCTGAATGAGCAGGTGTGGCGTCCAGAACACTTGGCGTCCACCTTCAAGAATAAAAGACAGGTATCGAATTACATTGGAAAGGTAGATGCTTTTTTGTTGTAATTTCCGGATGATCTGACGTTCATAATCCCTACCTCCCACAGCACGAGTAGTGATGGATGAATACAATATGATCTCCAATAGCATAGCGGTGGGATTGGACTTACTTCGGATACGCCGCGTCTTACCAAACCATGATCTCCAATAAGGTTACTATTATGCTCAATAACAATATTTCTTTAAGTCACAAAACGTATGCGACAGTCTCTATTACCTGCAAGATATCATCCTACATCGAATAAATCTTATTATTTTCTAGTTGCATGGGACTCTGCAAGCAGCAAATACCTAAGTACCACAAGAGCAACATTAGTGTTTCAGACCATCGTAGACACATTTCCTGAAAAATAGGAATTGGTTATCTCCCTGTGCCGTTGTTCTCTTTTCCGACCTAAACCCACACAATAGTGAATTGCACTTATCTATATCATTTTAATACGATGCCTTATGATTGCGCCCTGAAATGGACGTCTTTTTATAAGAAATATGTGGTGATTTTCATTGCAAATATCTTCCAGGAAATAATGGTTGATCTATGGATGAGGAATAAAACGATAACAGTGTATACATGATCCATAGATATTGAGCGTTTTGATGCCTTCGACGTTACCTTTGTGAATGATCATACTAAATTGTATTGAAAACTATTAAGGTTAATCTAATATATAGAGAATGTATGACTAAGTAATTATGTTAATAGCAATGCAAACGTTTCAATTATGAGAAAGGCACTTTACGTTTTAGCGCATATCCTGCAAGTTAATAAAACAATATGAATATAAAGAAGACCAATTATCCAGATGGGAAACGATAAAATGGTCCTGGAAATACATGCATCTGTCACGGATTGATAGATCTGAAACATCGCTTTCTTCATTAAGCTAGATGTTATATGCCAAACATCCATACAGCTGAACCTCCTGTGACTTTCCGAACCACCCCAGTGCATTGATTAAATTTCCGGGCTGCATTGTCAGGACTGAACTGAGAAAGTTATCCCCTGTACAACGGTTAAATGTTAGAGGGTCTTATTCAACGGATTACACGTATTACACTTCTGTGAGAACCAGAGAGACGATATGCCTCTTCTGTCAGTTCGGCGGATTCGGTGAAATTAAGCTGCACTATCAGAGTACGAAGGAAGAAGCTCAAACCCAGATACCGCTATCTCTCCTTTGTTTTCCTGACCCTATTTTCTCCTATGGATCGTTTGATGATTAATCTAGAGTACGAAAAGAAAATGCGTGAGGTCAACGGCCGATGAAATAGGAAAGTTATGTACAAGACGGGTGCTATTTGATGTCAGAGAACTTTCTGAATTAATGTTTCAAGATTTCCCGCGATTAAACGTATTATTGCATGTCATAGAGAATAAAAATGACGTAATTAAAAAGTCGTATTCGAAGAGCAGCAGGCTTGTTTGAGGAAAGGTTTATACTCTATTCGGGTTACGAAACAACAAGAGAATTATAGCCCTTCATAACCGGTTTATAATCTGATTAATTAACGTAGACGTCATCGTCAATGCACTAGATAAAAAATTACAAAATAAACAAAGTAGCTTGGCTGCAATTTCAGTTTCTTTTTTTCTTCGTTTCCATCTTGGGGTATCATAATATCATCCAGTATTACATCTATATTTGTACAATAACGCCTTAAAAGTGTATTCAAGTATATAATTATATGTTCAACCTGAGTAGACCTTTTCATTAACATAACATCGGGGAAGAAGCGCATATATTTTATGGACAGAGGTAATTAAGTCACCGAATAGCGTGTAAAGCCTCATTGGTCCAGCAAATACGTCTTCAAAATCAGCGAAGCCAGCACAGGTGAACCGGAAATAGCAACCTTTATCTTTGTCTACGCTGTGAAATCTTCGGCTTTCATTTCCTGCCATATATGGAGGAGAATTTTATTTAAGAGCCGTATGACCCCTTTACACACATAGAAACCTTGTGTGTAACATTGTTGATACCATGGCGGCAGCCGTGCACTGTCACTATTCGTTCCGGTCGCGGCCAGCTTGTTACTCCCAATTTTCTAATCCCTCGGCCAGAAATAGAAGGAAATAATTCCTGAATTCATGGGGTTTCATCTATAAGCAAATACAACATGTTTTCTACACTTTCAAAGTTTACTCTGCAATAGTAAAAGCCAGTGTCAGTAAAGTGATAAAATGAAAAAAAATTGTATCTCAATGACACGTACGACAGTGCCAGAGAGATATTATATTTTTTATATAAAATGAAATAAGATATCTATGAAAAGGTTTTCTTTCAGAGTGGAAAGCACGTAGTCCTGCTGTCACAAGCGTTTAGTTATAGTGATTCTCTCCGGGAAACGGTTGATCAAGCAGGCCAAACGTCGGCAAGTGAATATAAACTGCCAGACTTACAAATACCAATACTAGCCATGGGCAAAGGGCGGCCTACGCTCTTTGAAATGCGTGACCTTACGACATGTTCAGCCTCTAATAGCGCCGCCAGTCTTCACTGTCTAGGCCCCCTACCTCCTGGTAGAAGGACATCAATGTACACCCTGGAGGAAACCACCCTCGTGCCCGCCAAACGTCTTTGAAGCGTCACACCTGGCTAGGCTATGTCATTGGATAGTGGGCACCAGGATCAATAGGGCAGATTCAGGTTAGAAAAGAGGCACACCCTGGGTGCCGAAGCCCAAATAGAACTAGATGAAAATCGACCTGGTTTTCCTGGTTATACGGCTAACCTTTAAACATTTCTTTTGTCGCTTATAAACGTTGGCATCATGGACGTTCGGAGAATATTAGGTAAACTAAAATAGTTGACAGAAAGTTAAACTAGATTGCTCGTTGCATAGCAATGTGGAGAAACGGGAAAATGTACATGTCTAAAAAGAGAAAGGAGAATTGATAGACAAAATGAATGCTCGGTGAGGAAAATTGGAGCTGTCAAGCAAAGGATATAGTCCGGAGGATGGAGGGAAGGCGAGAGAGAGAGAGAGAGAGAGAGAGAGAGAGAGAGAGAGAGAGAGAGAGAGAGAGAAATAGGCGATATGATCTTAGGCTAGCGACTTTCCTTTCTGTACTTTTACGTCAAAATACATTTTTAATATCGCGTTTTACAGTCTTTTACTACAATTCATTTTCGTGCTTTTTCTATGAGTTTCAGACACAATAAAGGGACTTTTATGAAAAGGCAATTTCTTCACCCTTAGACCTAGCCTTAAAACGTTGTACGTGATTTATAGTTCATACCCATGCTACCATCAGGTTACAGAGGTTCACTTACGGAAATAAGGAGAGGCACGAGCGAAGGAAGACAAAAGTAAAATAAAATGGCAAACAAGGGGGAGTAGGACGGGCAATCGACTGACCAGAATGGCTGTAGTCAGACCATTTACACGCACGCCGATTTGGACAAAAAATGTTCTATTGTCGCAAAACAACTCAAAGATAATCCCATCCGGCATGACAGGCACATCAATAACATTAATATCTATACAAACCATTTGCGACAAAGGAACAGCAAAAAAAAAGAAGATTGCCAAAGAGGAGGAGTTTCAAGGCCGGGATATTTTTTGGGGGGCGGGGCGGAGCATGGTACTGATGTCAAGACGAATCACGCATCTGGATTTCCTCCTAGCAATAACGGCATCATGTGCCCGATAGAGACTCGATAGTTGAGCGCGTGATAGACAGAATGCGGCGTCAAACATCATAGCTTCACGTTTTTGTTATGCTGCGTGATCTATCGGCTGATACAGCTACTACCACTAATCATGGCGCGGCGAGAGATGCCGATGGTAAAAAGGTGGCCTGACACAGCACAAATGGTACGGTCCATGCGTTTCGGGCCGGCTGATATCATAGGTGCGCGACATGCGAACGATAATGACTGTTTTCGGCGTTTGGACGTGTGTGGGGTGATAGGGTTGGGCGGGGTTGCACAGGGCACTCTGCACCGGGCGGTATGACATGCTAAACTCGTAGAGGCAGCGCGGAGGAATTTCTGTACAGGTGAAATGTGTGATCTAGTCCGCAGAGGTATAGTAACCTTTTATTGCACATCGCCACCCTCATATAAAACGTCCCATACACTTCAAACAGGTTATCAACGCCTAACAATGTTCAAATCTATCCTACTTCTCATATATACCTCCATGGAATTAACATGGGGTGACTTTATGCCCCGGTCATGCCATAAAATGCTTATATGCCAGGGATGACGTATCAAGTTAAAAATACGTGACGAGGTAGGACAAAATGCAAGTGTCACTCAATTTCATATACTTATTTATATGGCGTTCATTGTCTTCCACCACACATAGCACTAAGCTAAGTTTCATGAAATCATTCCATGAAGGCAACTAACGCCATATAAACAGTCATATGAAATTTCAGAACGTTTATTAATAGTATCACGGAGTCAACCTTTCATATGTATCAATCATACTCTGGCCACAGCCAAGCCAATTTAAAGTTCAAATATGTATTGTCTTCAGCAATGTACCATAATTTGCTATAGAGCAAGATTATGTTGTAACTAATAAGCAATATCAAATACTAATGTAGATTCCAGGGTGTTAGACCGCAATTCTTCACGTCGTGAGAAGTCCATGTTGGTCTTGTGGATCAAATAAGTTATGTAGTTACCTTGGTTTCCCGCGTTCTTGTTTGTACGGTAATGTGCACGTTTGTGCCAAAATTGTACGTGTGTATATGGACCTACATTTTCCTTTTGATCACAAGCTTGAAGGGTGACTATGTGCAACATTTAAGGTTGCGGTCACTTGTTAAATCCAACAGATCCAACCATGCATCAAGAGTCATACCGGCAGGATGACATGTTTCCATTACGGTTTTCAGCCACCCATGAAATACATACGCAGTAACAGTCGGGATTTAAAAAATAATTTTTTAATGAATTTTTGGGGTGGCTGGGTAAGACATTTTTGATATCATAGGTGCATCCATCCTTTTATCTCTTGTGTACAATACATGTTGCTATCGGACAACGTCACAGCCACGGTCGAAGTATAAGCTACAATTCACGTGGCCCCTTCAATGCCAAAATAGGACTATAGCTCCTATGTCTTAAATAAGGTAAATATATGAATGATTACGAGCTATATAGTAGAAATTAAAAGTTGTACCTGTAAACGTAATAATCCGGATGTCCACATGTCCCTGTGTAAACACTTCGCTGTAAACGTCCGGGGTCACATGTCCGGATCCGGATTATTACGTTTACAGAAACATCGTTTTATTATACTACATACTTTATGAACAGTCTCTTTCAGAAATGCACATAATGCATAAACCGTTACATGTACTTACTCGGCATACTTACTTCATAAAGACCCCCCCACCCCAATATCCTATGTTGTCGTACATGTTGTACGAATGCACCCGCCATTGATCTGCCCCGTACAAAGAAAGACCTCTATGTAAACACTCACTCCATTAAGTATTTCATGACTATATTATTGCATGTAAGTAGTACATAGAAACATATATCATACCATATATTCTAGTTGACTATCGATTGAAACTCCCATGGTGAAACATAAAGGTAAACCTGACATGTATGCAGAAAATGTGCGTTGTGATACGACCTTCTTTGATACAAATATTTCCTTTCATATAGAGATGTTTAGGTTCACGCGCACATTTTCAACGTTTTCTTTGTGGTAGTGATAATAGCCATAGGCAATTCCGCGTATAGTGACACCTTTTGATTATACATTTATGCTCTATTATAAGCATATACAGTATTGACTGGTTTCAGATATGTTGTATGCTCCGAGTAGTTGACGCGTAGTAATATCCGAGCATACGCGAGGATATGAGTCAGCTTTGAGGAGCATGCAACCCAGTTCATCTGAAACCAGTTTATATTGTATCTATTATCCACCTTTCCCTGACAAGTGGCGTACCTATATCAGTTCATTTAGTACGCACTATTTTTCCGGAACCCGGAGCATAAAAGATGTATGCTCCGGGATATACACACTTCTTGTGTGTTCTCTTTGGACACTAGTATTAGGTGGATAATGAACGCAGAAACAATGTACAGCATGGCAGCATTCATTAATTGTCTTCAGATTTTGGACACAATCCAATCCATATAACTGTCACACAACACACCTTCATTCCATTGTTCCTGCTGATATTCAGCTTCCTTTTTAAATTCCTCAATAAATATTTCATGCAATTTGTTTTACATTTGGTATGGCAAGTCTGAAGTATGAGTGAACGCTACCCTCAGGCCACCTCTTTGCAACTTCAATTGGCCTCCAATTCGTATTAAAAACTCCTCCAGATACACTCATATCGCACATTGTTTTTTCTCCTGAGAGAGCGAAGAGCCCCAACTGGCGCTTTGGGAGATCAATACATCAGCCTCTAACACTGGCAGTGGGCACCCTCCCATGTCCCTTCTAAGTTATATTTATAACCGCACTGGTGGCGGGTATAGTTTTATAGCAGCTAACAATAGGACGCGACGGGTGGTCCTTCTGTGTGAGGACCATGTTTTTTAAATGACGGATTGCCCAGTAGTCCCACAGAGTAAGGACCACATTGTTCAAAGTTGAATAAAATAAGGACCATGTTCTTTGATAACTTATAACTCTGTAACAGTATGTGGACCATATTACTCAATGGCGTTTTTTTTGTACTGATCAACTGTTTTATGTTGGAAATATGTTCCTTTATTTACTATTCGTATACTACTGTACGGGCGTGATAAACATTACATTCTGGCGTTTTACGTCTAGGATTCGCAAGACGTATTCCGTTATGATATTCCTCTTCAACTTTAACCGAAATAAATACGACATTACGTACGACAGATATTGTGGCCTAATTTGGTATGCTATTTAAATGTTAACGGCATCGAAATTTCATGTTATCCTGTGCATTAGATCTCATTGGAAAAAAATCATAACCGCGTTACCTTTGAGGTGTCGGATACACCGACATTTGAATAAAGCCATTTCAGCTAACCATAAAACCACTAACGTTTAGAATTCTGTATCTCTGATTTCAAATTATGACAAGAAAGTTATTTCATTTGTATTGTAAAAGGGAGAGGTGCGAATTCATCCTATATTAATACAAGTCCCGCCACAGTTGTATCAGAAATGTTGCCAGGTCCATCCCATCTGTACAGCAGGTCAATATTTAGTCTCCCCAACCCCGTATGTAGAAATAATTATTGCGTTGAATACAAATGCCACCGTTTCCCCTGAGATTCATTACAATATTCAGAAGAGTAAACATTTCAGCTATTGCGTTTGCCCGTAGAAGACTGGAGGAGGGTCTATATGCAAATTTGGTACATTTAGCCAAATACCGCACACGCATAAATGGTTCATAGCAAAAATCTAGATATTGAAGTATCTACATAGCTTTACAAATACAGCTACATGGCACATTGTGTGGGTCAGGAATCCTTTCTAGAAGGGGAACAGATGCATGTTCATCTAGAGATGATGTCCTCAATTACAGTATGAAGCAGCACAAAGTAAAATCGATATTACAAATAGAGGGCGGGCACTATAGAATGAACACACATGTTAATCAGGTACTAGTAAATTCATCTCCTAAAATCATATGCAATTTGATATGAGAATAGCTAGTTTGAATATAACATTAACATGTGCTACTATTGAGATAAAAAAAGCAATATTGAATAACTGATATTAAGACGTTTCACTCTTCCAATTAATGTTACTAGTTCATTCCTAGTGGGAATCCAGTTGTTTAGATAATTCTTTCCTTGTGTGTTGCTCCTGGTTTGGGGAAGATGCGACACCTATGCAAGCATCAAGTCACTCAGTGCCTCTGGGTAAGAGCTATACCCATCTCCACCTGAGCGTGGCTTTAATGGATGGTGTCATGTATCGACTGTGGTCTTTTATTGTTTTATGTATTACATCGGAGGTTAGTCGGGTTTTCCATGTCCCCAAGGCCCAGTTACAATTCTTTTCACTATGCTGACTTCCTGTCCTATCTTGCCTGATTATTTGTTTCCTGGTCTAAATTGACTGCAGGGAGGCGAGGTATCATTAAGGGCCGAACAAAAAGGGGGTTTATTTCATGATAAAACATTCCAGTAGCGTCGCTCTTCGACACTGGCGGGCATACAATGGGGGCACTCTCACTGCTGACTTATTTATTCAACCATAAATCTGAAGCCTCATACACCAAATCCACCTCCCGTGGGTAAAAAACACAAACCTCTCCTCGCGGCGGGAGTGGGAGAAGGCAGAACAAGAGCTGACTTGCCAAGGTTAGAGACCGACATAATGTGATTATTGCGTGTTAAAAAGCTTCCCCACCTTCCCCTGTAGGCACAGCTCCCAGAAACTGCTACCACAGGAGAGTTCCCACCCTTCTGCCTGTGCCCAAACACACACTCTCTGATGCCCGGTCTGTACACTCGGCGACTGACAGTCTTTGTTGGGATTGATTAAGGGCCTGATGAGATTACTTCAGCTTATTTGCCTCTTGCAGGAGGAGGGCGAGGACGTCCTGGAGGCCCTCTGGCAACGACTGGTTCCTCCAGGTGTGGCTCCTTCACTTCCTGCAGGCGTCTCCAGGCTGAGAACAGCGCTTCCTGGCCTAGAATCCCACACCCCAACCTAACACACACGCCAGGACTGCTTGTGGAGGGATCATGGGTTACAAGGCACACAGTGTGGCTCGGGCATGACCTGTGTAGGTACAGGATACTTCCTCAACGAGCTATGGTGACGGTAGTGAGGGAACCATAACTGCAGATGAAAGGACTTGATGGTAGCAGATAGACAGAAATCTGTACCAGCACGTAAATTGAGTAGTTCCTGGAGAATACACCTATTAGGGCCTCGTCTTGATGTTATATCTAGGTGTTACCATCCTTCTTTGATATCGGATATCATACTGTCATCTGGATATGGTCAGTTATACGAAAGCCTGTTCGGTATTGATAAACTAACTATTCCTTATTCACAATCTTCAACTATACAAATGCATCTTATGAGCTACATGTTTGTTTTTCAGATCCTTTTTAAAATAGGAATCCAATAAAAGACATTCAGGACTTTTTTTTTTTTTGATTAAGTAGTGTTTATTGACTAAATAGATTCATCTGCTACAGCGACGATCTTCCATCCATTTGTCCCATCATATCAGCTACTGCTGTACCTGCGCTGCTTTTCATGTGGTGTCTTACAATCAGAAATATACAGCGCTGCTTAGTATAGACTTATTTGCAAGATGTCCAGGAAGCTGTAACAACAGGGCGCTGAATAACCATTTCCATGATTTACAGACAGTTATACAATTCGATTGATGGCCATTATCTGTGGATCGCTTCCTTCAATACCTCTTTCGAAACGATCTTAAATTCTTTATATACAGGTGTCTGGCGAACTATGGGAGATTCCAGTGGGTACCTCCACTGTACTTGACATTCTTGATATAAGCTTGGATATTTGGTTGAAAATCTCGGAGTACGGGCGCAGTAAATAAAACATGTACATTTCTAGCATACTAAGCTCCTATGTGTACAGAAAATAAGCACATACCGTTTGAAGAGAAAAGGCAAAGGATGACATCTTTGATACTGTGAAATATAGTTTCGGTGGAATATTGTCTGTGTATGTGTGTGTGTGTGTGTTATTGAGTCTTAGCTGGAATTTCAAGAATGTGAGTCGAACCTTCCAGTAAATACTTATCCATGCACTGTTTCCTTAAAACCCTAATCCTCGTCTTTTCAACACAGAACGTTCAGGTTTTGTAATCGCATTGAAAACAGCGATTCATCCAATTATCCAATCAAATACTTTGACATGTCCTTAGAGATCTGCCTTAGTCTTCTTAGGAGATCGCCCTAGAAGACCACTCTGTTTCGTTTTCCACAAATGCGTAAATCAGATATATCGATCTTAGTAAGCGCCCAGAGGGATGCATGCAAATCCATCATCGTTTGTATGATGGGATATTCCAGAGGGAAGAAAAAATGTTGAAGTGAATTTAATATGTTCTTTGATTCGCTTTACACAACACAATACGGATGGAAGGATGGTTTCAATGTGTTTTTTTATGAAATGCATTTACCAGAACTGAATATAGTCACGCTTCTGTGTGCTGATACATCAATTAGTCGATTCCATGTCCGATGCCTAAAACTTTAGGCTATACTACTGCTTGAATGTTATCATAAAAGGACGGGAACGGAATGCTATGGACAATCTTGCGCAATTTAAAAACCTTAATTACAAGTCTCATCGTCCGAATTTATATTTCAGTTCTAGCACTAGTATTGCACCAAAACGTTTCCTACTCTCTGTATAAAACTACTCTTCTTTCTTCTTTTTTTCTTCTTTTTTTCTTCCTTTTAATTCATGTTTCATTCTGCTTATGTTACCTCCAATATAATCATATAAAAAGATGGAGCAGATTACCTCAAATGTAGTCATATTGTTCGACGTTGGCTTGACCACATGTCGCCTAAGGATCTCCAATTATTCGACGAGGGAGTGAATGCATATAATTATAAAAATAACTGCTTCTTTTGGTATCATTAGGCCATAGTCCTATTCATGAATGGTCCAAATCGAAATGGTTTTCGGTTCTACATCTGCACCTGTACCCACACCTGTATTAGCCAGTATGTATCACTCATAGGCATTCGAGTCAATCGCTCTCATTTCTAATAAACGTTTATGCATGTGAATATGATGAATGGACGAAGTTCTATTCTCTTTATAACGAGAATATAAAAGAAAACTTTGTATGGAGACTTTTACAAAAATAGTACAAATTCCTGGTATCGCCAGGACGCGTTTTCCTCCGCAGGTTACTTTTGAGGTGTACTTGAAAGTTTTCGAAGAAGCAGATTGCGGCCTAAAACTAGAAAGAGCATAATACAAAATATAAAGACTGATTCTATAATTCTCCCTCCTGTCATAAACCTTTTCAACGGAGCGCAGACATCTCACAACAAACAAATAAAAAATCGCCCAAGTTGAAGGAGGCCTGATAATAGGAGGCAAAACTTGCTTTGGATCCTTTTGTTGCCACTTTGGCGTCTAATCATTACAAGCTCGAAAAGTAAAGGCGTCTCTGTAAAACTTAATAGAGAGCACGCCAACCAAAAAAATTTAAGCTGTAGAGTGCATATTCCAAAATGAGAAGAAAGACCCTCGGTTCTAAGGAACACGTAAGGAGGGGCGTGCCTAAAAATACCGTATCCTTTACACATCTGAAACAAAGACTTCCGCCTAGTTTGCTTGTTAAGGACAGCTCAGGGGCAGTGATCCGACCGCAAGCAGCTCCTGATCAAGATCCGAGATGAGGATCAAAACCTCTTGAGCAAAGACGAAAAAAGCGAAGGTTTTCCTACGCACTGGGATGAGTCTGGTTTTGGATATTAGTCAATTTGCCATGCGTTTTCTTAGATCCCTGAAGTATCATGTTGCGGTGGATCATAGATGTTGATGGTGGCTTCATAATGCCTTCAGCTCTCACAGCCATCCACCTCCTCACATTTTAGTTGCTTTTACAGTATAAATTACCCCTCCTTGTGCCCCATCCTCTGTGAGGCTCTCTATTTTGATGGCCCTGGCTTCTTCCTTAAAGGTAATAAGTAGCAGGGAGGGTGTACTCGAGGAGCGAGCCAATGAGGATATCAACTGATGACTGGCCTCATCCGTGCTGAAGCCTTGCCGGCAACTCCATTTGGCAGCAAATTGAAAAAGAAACCGCCAACTGGTCGTATTCTCCTCGGGTAATGGAGACAGAGCGCGAGATAGGTAAAGCTGATTAAGTGCGAAGGCGCCGGAGCCATTATGGGGGAGCAATATGGCCCATTGCCGACCCCGATGGTCAGTGCAGGGATGTAACAGGACCAGCTGCCTCCCACCCTCCATCCCCCTTCAACCCTCACACACCAAGGCACGCGGGAACCAATGCACCTCCCGTAATTACTGTCTTTGCCAACCAACATATTCTCCCACCACGTCTTCCTGGCCCTGGAATAATGCCACCCCCACCTTCTCTTGTTGCCTCTGCCCTTCCTCCAAGCACCCCTCATTCCCACTCCTGCCCATCGCTTCACCATTAGAGAATCCTTACCGCACTTCGGCATGACAAAGGCAAGCTCTTTCGAGATGGCCTAGTCGTTAGCTAACCGCCCAACAGCCTCCCTCCCTCCTTCCCTCACTCCCTCCCACTGCCTCCTCTCCTCGTACACAATCTTCCACCGAGTTTCATCCTCATCAGTTTTTCTGGCTACTTAGCTGCAAAGCTTTTTTTAAACGCAACAGTTGCTTCATAATTCTACGCCGGAGTGCTGTGTGTGAGTTTAGTGTGCGGTAGGCCTAATCAGGCTCGGCTTCGTGGAGATTTTCTTTAAAGTACATTCTTGGATTTCTGTTTTCTAATATTTCTTTTCCACCCACAGGTCCACCATTGCAAAGTTGTAATTGCGCGTAAATGAAGAAGCTAAAAATGGCACCAGGCGCATCTGTGGATACAGGAGGGCAATTAACATTTTCAATTAGACGATTATCTTGATCATAAATTTCTTTAAGGCTCCGATGAGACTCATTGGATTGAGTGACTGCAAAGCGTGAGCAGCAGCATCTAACGTTAAAAATGAAACAAAGTGCAGTATCTAATATTATTTTTGAGAACGGACCCATCTAGGTTGTGGGCCACATGTGACAATCGCATCTTTTACATGTCGTTTTATCCTTTATTCCCTTGTCAAACTAATTCTTGCACTCCTATATTAGGCAATTATGTAGCAGAGATTTCATTTCTCCTTCGCTGCGATTGGTCACAGAATTAATACAATTTCCTGTGATCACAAACGGAAGACAATATGAAATATGAGTAGAGGTTGATAGAGAATGATACTGATGGCTTTTTCTTACTAATTAGATATATCACCTTAAAAGACTATGAGATAAATCTCTCGGAACATGACCTTATTCATGGTATTTGTTCTGTGTAAGCAGGCTACTTAAGGATGAAAAAGTATCAATGGGCAACGTCATCCTGACTAAATGACCTTTACAATAACCATTTAGCTCATTTAACTATCAATTTAGACTAAGAGTTGCCAAGTAAATGCTAGAGTGCATCCTTAGCTATCACATATAGCCAATTGTTACAGCATCAAAAATGGCCTAATTCACCAATGGTACTCAGGAATCGTGATTGAAGTAACTGAGGACTGAAATGATTTTTTTTTTCAACATTCTCTTTATTGAATCTATAGCAGTTATTACAAGTTTGCTCATTTTCCAGTTTTTATCGACAATAAAGATGGTCTCCGTCAGCCAAGTATGTATGGCTGGTTTCAATCGGGGGCCAAAACCAATAACATCCGCAACAGAATAATGGTAGGGGGTACTAGGGCGTACCATCTGTCCCCATGGTATCGCTATTTATATTTCACATCCCGGTATGAGTTATTTAACACTAATAAGCATAGTGAAGTAATCTTGAGTCAGTAATCAGATAAAAGACGGAACAATTTGACATTGGAGCTCAGGTGGGATAGGAGTACATTTCGAATATAATAATTACGGGATAGTATTCAACATTGTCTGTTTCGTTAGTTTTTTAAATTCTTGCAAAGTTTCCGTATTTCGTACAATAGCTGGGAGAGCGTTCCAATTTGTTCCACAAATATACTCTGGGCTGCGCATGTATGCTTGTGTATTTGGTCTGATCATCCTCAGGGTTGAGGCCGCATTTTGTCTCATTCCGATATCTAGACTATAGGTATAGTTAGGGTTTCTGGATCTGCGGTAGGCCAGATTTAGTACATGGGCATGACTGCGGTTTTCCAGGTAAGGCATTTGTGTTAAGGTGTGAGTCAGTTTGTTTGCAGTCCTGAAATGTATTTTCAATGATATCTTTAGGCATCGATTTTGGAGTATCTGAATTTTGTTTAACATATATGCAGAAGCATTGGAGTATAATATATCTCCGTAATCCATGTATGGAAGAATGGTTGCTTTGTAGAGTTTCAGTGCGACATTTTTTTATATATAGGGTTGCATTTGCTGTAGTTGGTACAGCTTGCTTGTTCATGTCCTTCTATCCTTCACGTAACGCCTATCTACGAACAATCATTTACAATTAATAAACGTTACTGTCATTACACAGGAGAGCGCCATAAGATATACTCATGTATGTATTTATGTGCATAAACTATTTCGTCTGTTAAGCATCAATGGTTTAGCATATGAAACACATTCTTGCAGTCGTTCCCCCAATATACTCAATGATAATATTGATATATATGGTCCACGTTTCGTTACATTTAAGCTGGAGAAACAATACAAAATGAGATGTATGACGTCCGGCTTGAGGAGATTGCATGCATGTATGAATAAAATGCCTATCGTAAGAACCTTACTTCTACAGCTATATCACCGGAGAGACATCACAACCTATTAAATACAGATCTTGAAGAGTTTCATGATCGTCTTTCACCCTGGGTATCCTGCACTATAGATCTCTGCACTCACATGGGAACGGTCATAGTGAGTGTCTTTTAGCTCGTACAAGACGACTCCATCTTCCATCCAGGAGAGGACTACCGGGAGGGGAGCAGAGGCCATAGTCCTCTAGGTACAAGCTGGATGGATGGCTCTGTCGTTGGAGCCTGCCTGCCGTTGTGTCACAGCTTGGTTTATGGCCTTTCCCTATCACCCCAGGGTCACTGGCACAATGTTGATACCAACACTAACATGAAGACAATTTTTTTTATCCCTGATGCTGCAGTATGGATGGACATGGGTGCCGAGGGCGAGAGGCGTCGCGTTTATAAAGAATGCCATCGTAAAGGAAAGACATGTTGGACGCTAGTGGGAGGATAATGCAGACTACATGAGGCCATAAAAATTCATGAGGCTTTCTCTGGCTAGCCAACCTCTCTCAGTGAATAGAACACAAACTGAACGCTGCTAGGTGTAAGTTGATGCAGATGCAATTGCATTGTTTATTGGGTGATGATTATATGGCTATCTCGCAAAATGGCATAATCGTTATAAGGAAATGTGAGAGCTTTCTTTTCAACCCTCGGCAGCAGCCGAATAATAGAACATTGAAGACAATGTTTTGCAGAGACTGCGGGTGAATATTTGTGTCAATCCCGTGGTCCCTTTTACTTTTCCTACTGGTGATGATTCTAATCTTCATGATACAAAGACCATTCCATTTGAGATGCTGAAAGTAATTATCCATAAACCAATTTGATAAACGTACCTTTATTATTTCATTTGATACTATTCTTTACTATTCATCATTTTTAAGGAAATATTGTAGATGTCATGTCGTGCACATTTTAGACTGAAGGATCGTGTTTCTTTTTGCAATAATAATAGCTTATACAAATCGTCCTACTCAGACTCAAATAAGGCCAAATGAAATAAAGAAGTCTAGATATTATCCATAAGAGACAATTATACAATATCAGCCTCGATCAATACAGCTGTTGAAGAAAACGTAGCAGAAGCACCCCCTAATTGAAATTATGACGTGGAAAAAAGGCTGATAGGAACATTATATTAAAATCCATAGAACCATTCGGGGAGTTCCCTTGCCTATTGTAAGAGTCAATACATATATACCATTTCTAAGTTAGATATTCGCAACAATGAACATGTTTTTCCCTACAGAATGTGAGATGCTAGGTTACTTCTTGGCTTACCTGGAAGAGGACGTCCGTGTAGCACCCTACATTGCCATAGTTACGCGTGACGCAGCGGCCTAGTCGCATCCGGCCGAAGCGCGCTACGTCCATGACGACAACGTGGTTTACGTCACAGGCCGCAGCGAACGTATCCGTCAGGCAGAATTCCGTCACCTCTGAAAACACCAAAGGCAAGCATGAAGGCAGTGTGATTAATGCCCCACACGTCAGGCAAGCCCAGCGAGACAATGATAAATGGCTCTGTCATTTCGCAGGGAGTGCGTGAACCATACTCCGAGAGAGAGGGGGAGCCTATAGGCGCTCGGAATACGCAAAAAGGGCCATACTGTTAATGCACACGCCTCCCTGTGGTGTCGACTGAAATGTAATCAGTGGACTGTGAATACAGGCCCAACCAGCCAACTCTAGGGGTGGAATTTACAAACATTATTAAGAGAAGGCGGACATGTGTGGCATAGTCACACTGGCAGAGAGATTAGGGAAACGGAGGACGAGAGGGGGGTGTTGGGAGTATAGATGGTGGTAGGGGTTTTGTTTTCGCTCACTTACAGCTCCATTTAGAGAGGTGGTGCTGTGAACATGCGGCCTGACGTGGGCTGGATTGAGCGTGATGTGGGTTAATGACGGGCTGTTTTACCTATGATTGGTGTGGTGATGGGGTTAGTTTGACGCAATGCCGCCGTGAATGTTTTATGCGGGACACGTGGAAGCGACTGATAGATCTGTCCTGTTGCCTGCCAAATGCACATTTATGCCTTCACTCAATAACAGATGCATTTGGATGCATTTGATGATCAGACTACATAAATGGCAGGTCAATTTCTATCCTAATTTCCGCCCTCAGGAGGTCTGCAAGGATCGCAAAAGGATTAATTTGATAGACGGATATGACGCCGTACGTCTACAGTTAGATGAAGTGTAACTATGATCAGAGACAAAGAGATTTCTTTATGACAAAGCCATAGCTCTAACCAACCAACCAGCTCTATTCCACTTCACCACCCCCTACCCCGCAATCCCACGTCGCCACGGGCCAACGGGCGCAAGTATGCAGTCCAGGTAACTGGCAAATTGCCTGCATGTACAAGCAAAGTGCAGTCACAATGCGTCATATTGGCGACTAACAATTGTCACTGCCAGCGTGGATGGTCGGAGTATGGAAGCCATCCGCATCGAGCCCGATCATACATTCTCAAAGAGCTGGAAGAGGGGAAAGAGGCCCATGGGTGAGGGAGGGGGTACAGTTGGGGGTATATAGATGGGTTAGAGTTGTGGGAGAGCATATGGTTGCTCTTTGAGAAAAAAAAATGGGAAAGAGAAATGCAGGGGAATTCTGTAACAGAAAGGAATATATCTGATGGAACCAGGGCTTTGATAAAGGAAGACATGCCAACCCAGTGACCAGAATCCAACCGTATGGGTAAAGATAGATTGGAGGGTAAACTTTTGCGGTAAGAAGACTTAATGAAGGATTGTGAAATAGTCAGCAGGTAGGTAATGCCGCATGAGATCCGATACAGAGCAACATGGGAATAGAAGGCTGGTGTAAATGTGTGAAATATAGATAGAGGCAGTAGAGACGAGAGAGAGGAAGTGGAAAAGCAAGGGAAAAGGCAGGAAAAGGCACGATAAGAGCAAAACAGAGGAGGGGGAGAAGTGGGAGGAATGGACACAATACCAAGAATACAATGGGAAGAAAAATTCGAATGGGTCAGGTGGCGGAATATAGAACCAGTTGCTCTTGGAAATGAGCAGAGAAGATGTGTGAAGCAAGCGGCATGTAGAGGGAGGAAGAGCGACGGTGACGGGGCTGGGGGCTGGGCTGGGGGCGGAGGGCGCGAGGAGGGCGTGAGCAAGGGAGGGAGGGAGGGAGGGAGGGAGGGGGGAGCAGGAGGAGGAGGACACCATACCCGGACAGGGCCCCGGACAAAAGGATGCTAATCAGTACACGCACTTCTTTGTACATCAGAGATTAGGCAGGCACGAGCCGGTCTGAAAGCCCACTGTATATCTGCTCTATATACACATACCCGAGTCCATTGTCTTTGCACCCGGCGCCCACAAAGGCCGGGACTCGCCTGCTGCAGGGCCCGATGGCCAGACGTAGGCGGGGCCGGCAAGATGTCAGGCAAACGCCCGGCACGGACCGGCCGTTGCTAAATTTGGCCGCCGAGGGACGGCCGGAGGGGAGGGGAGCTGACGCTGTTGGCATGTTTGAAGAGGAGGTAGGTAGGGAACGCTTGCTGTCGGCGGCTAGGTAATAGTAGGAGTATTCTTGGAGGGGGTGACGGTCGACTGTGAGGGAGGGGGACGTGGAGAGGGTGGGTGGGTGGTTCTGGCACTCTGGGTGGTAGAGATTGTGGAAGGCAGTGAGTGTGGGTGTGCTTTAAGGAGATGACTGTTTCAAGATGGCCTAGGTTTTGAAGGTAGCATAAATTAAGATCGCAGTTCCTTTGGGTATAGTTTTTGAGGGTGGTGGAACATGAGGGTCATCGGCGGGTAGATTAATAGGCTAGCACCTATTAAAAATTGCTGAGGGAAGGCAGTTCTGGAACACAATTATTGCGGGCTTTGCAAGTGGCCGACCCTCAGGGTGGTCGAGGATAGATAGCGGTGTGTGGGTGGTGGAGCTTAGGAGTGGCTGTGAGTTGCCTGTAAGTATAAAGGTCGTGTGGATTGTGAGGTAAACACTATAGGTACGCGTTGAGGCTTGCAAGGGATAAGCAGTAGTCATATGTAAACTGTACTAACTGTGGGGATTACGCCCTGCATGGGTCAGTCATTCCACTAGAAGCTGGGTGTGTCGTGGCTATAGCTATGGCATAGGAAAGGTTGGAGGTTGGGTATTCATTATATGTGGTGTCTGGTAAGCTTTGGAAATGATACAGTGATCGGTGATTATCGGCAGGTTATTTGGATAATGAAAGGTATCAGATGTAGTCTAGTTACAGTCCTACGGTGATACACTGATCCCAAGGGTTGAGGATCCCATAAATTGATATAAAGGGGATGAGGAATCCGGTGTTTCGCTGGGAATACGAACAGTGAGAATACGAGAAGTGTGCAAAGTGACCAGGCTTTGACAGCGACAGGCATTTAGAGGAGCACAGTCGGAATGTCGTGAAAAATGTGTAAACATGGGGACAGAAATATGGCATACCTCATATTATCTATGTGTGCGGAACTGTATGGTTATATGGAAAACAATCAGGTTGACAATGTTTCTGTAAACATTATCATTGTATCCAGAAATAATGCAGATAATACAATTTAAAAAATAAGTAGAAGTAAGTAGTAGTAGTAGTAGTAAAAAGTAGAAGCTCACATATAGTATCCCTACTTTGAGCAGGAATGTATACGTCCCCAGAACAATTTTCTTTTAGCCCTTACTATAAAATGAAGGTCGTCAATAAGAAAAATGATTAGGGGAAAGATTATGAATTGTAGTGTCGCTATACTGCACTTGTCGGTGGGGCTTATGGCGTACAGAATTGGTAGGCTCTGAGAGCAGGAGGGTTAGGGGGTTGGCAGCAAGACCAACATTAGGGCCTCTAACATCTAGCGGAGGGATAAAGATGAGAAAAAGAGGGGTTGTGGCCAGGAACTGGGATAGGGGTTCGGCGAGACCGTGCGGTGAGGGCCATGGGTTGGAGTGGTGTAAGTATCGATCTTCACATCCCACAAACAAACACCCCTCGTGGCTGTGGTCAACCCATACATGTTCAGCTCACTCCCGCGTGGGCGGCCTGCGTGCTACGCCGACCAGCCGCCCCATCACCCGGCCGCTCGGCCTCTCGGTTCCGGCCAGCTGTACGCATACAGGCGGTACGTGGGAGCCCATGTGTCATGGGTAAACCAACGACCACTCTCCCCAACTGACTCCAATTTAACAACACCCCACCACCACCTTTCATATCAGATTCTACCCACTCATCCCAGTGCCCCGTACACCACGCCCTTTGTATTGGTTTCTTCATTATATTTTCATTATAATCGGCATTTGATAGTAGAGCCTGCGAGAGGAGGGTGGATCACTAGATATGTTGTATATCATCTCAATTTTCAGTGGCACACAGGCAGGGAACACAAACAACGGGCGCCTGTCAAGCCTGGGGCCGAGGCGGTAAAACTTATACATTGCCTGAATATTGCATATAAGGCTGAAACAGCAGTTTGTCAGCTCCCATCGATGAAGATGTGTCTCGTCGAAGTTATTGAATTAGCATACTGAGCGGCTATAATTCGCAGCTCCCTCACCACTGCCCAACGATATGAAGCTTGATCTGCGTCCGGACATATTCCACGTGGCTGCTGATTGCATGCTTCCGTAGGGCGAAGCAGTTTCATATTTATGAGCAAGTGGTAAATGGTTTCTACTCGCCCTCAAACCAGCGGAAAATGGAACCTTCCCCCTCAAGGACTTGCCATAAAAAGCTAATGAGCTTACATTGTGTAGAGGCGCAAAACGCCATTTAGAATATATTAAAAAAGTATTTACTCTATTAACAAGCGTTTATAACGAGTCTATCACCGACATATTCATATTCATAATAATTATGACGATTTTACTATATACACATGTACATAATAAAGTACCCTACTAATTTGATATCACAATTTTTCTTGGCCGATGAGACCTTATGTACCTTTTCCTCTTTCTTTTGATCGAATTTCCTCTATTTTGAAATCTATATGGAATGATTGATATATAGAGAGGGAACATCAAAGTCAATAAAAACGCATTGGGATCGTGGCCTTTTCAGAAATGTATCCCCTTGAATACGTTTCTCAATAATGTGAATATATAGCCTTTATATGTAAGTTATGTATACCTAAAAGTAGATGTATATATATATATATATATATATATATATATATATATATATATATATATATATATATATATATATATATATATATATATATATGCGCCCGACAGTAAAGATCTTCTGAGCGGTGGGGTGCTAGACAGTGTCGCTTTCATCCACGCTTACCACACGTTGAAAGACACTCTTACTACCCGTGCTAGTGGATCGAAACGCAATATGGCATGTAGGCAAACAAAACGCCGCGACTTTGTCTCTTCCTGATACTATCAGTGCAGGGTGTACGATTTCTCGCTGGGACTTTACTGTAAGCCTCCACCTGCCTCTGTCAGAAGGCGTCATACAATGGCTGCATTGAGCTAGTGATGTCACACATTGGCTGCCTTGAGGCGTGATACTAGAAAATTAAGCTTGGGACACTTGCGTACGACTGATGTATGGATTACAGCTTCCTTATGTTTGTGAAATAAATATAATATCAAAGTAGAGGAACGTCTGGGACATCTCTTCAGGAGTACACAGATATACGACTTGTGACGTACACTAAATGCCATAAATGTCTTTTTGAAATCATCATTATTATCAAACTAGGTGGTAAAGAAGTTCAGGAGTTTCATTGCTCTATTTTGTTTCGTGTTTAACGTCATTTGACATAGAACATCTCTGATTTAGTCTTGACTCTACATATAATTTCTTATTTGGTTTTTCCTGTTCCCCCACCTTCCCAAACGTATTGCCCTCATTTTATGAACGATAATCAAAACAAATATCTATGCGGAATAGTTTATAACTTAGTGTAGATACGCTTATATCAGATGTATAGAAAATAGTATTTGTATAAAAGAATAAAGTTTCCTTTAGTGAATTACCTCCATTTTGGTTACTATGGTTTAAGTGATCGTAAACATTGAGTAGATGACTGGCTCGGTGTTACGTAATTGGTCAGTTTGCGCTGCCAATCAACATCCACATCCATAATAATAAAACCAATACTGCCACGCGTATGGTTCGATAGAAGGTTAGAAGGAAAATAAGTAGTGTTATTTGCTATATCGCGTTATGTGTTTCATGTCATATTATACGTTGGATCAATAAACCCTTAGATCTATTAAACAATTCATAAAATAATAACCGCTGATTCCCCTCGATGTTATGAAATGCAGTATTTCGGTAAAACATAACATTTCCATTCATAATAGATCGTGCATAAAACAAGCATGCAAAGGTCGGGATCACATATTGTTAGAATGTTTTTCTATCATCTTTCTATTGAAAACAGAGAACTATTTATTCAAATACAGATATAAGGTTCATTTGATGCAATAAATAATCGCTCAGAGCTGATACGAAGTCGAGTTGCAAGAGCAATTGTTCTCCAATTGTTCTTCTTTTTAGAGAGGCCTGTCCATCTAGTAGAAAGAAATTCTAACTTCGTTCAAATAGTATTGACAGCTTTTACCACTTTGCACTGACAGGAGGTGAAACCTTGGAGTCGTGCGTGTTATTAGAAAATGATCAAATGTCCTTTATATGAAAATGTGCAGTTACACTTAAAATTAATCATGATACATATATACATAGAGGCTACTCAGATAATGTACTAAGTTCCCTTTTGATTATCATTATGCAATGAGGGAGATACCATGCACCATGGCTTCCTCTTTAGTCACCTTCACTGTTAAATGTCAAGAGCCCATGCCCTACTAAAGAGTCCCGATATAAGTAAGCCGAAGCGTCTGAAGCGGCGGTCCCTCTTCGCCTATGTATGTAGTCTTATCGCAGAAATGTCGCCCTTTCGATCGCTGTCGGCACAAAGTGAGTGGCATATCCTAACCAGACCTCTGCACTTCAACAGATTGTCTGGGACATTTCGCATATATCAACATCATCAGATTTTTCTCCCCCTCTTGCACTTCCAACTGAGTTATGACTTGGCGTTAAAGTTGTTTCCCTACCACTGGACGTACTTACTCGAGCGGCTAGACGCACTCAGTTGAAGCTCGCCCAGCATCTCACACGTCATCCCTGTATTCTTTGTTCCCATTTTATTTACGTCCCTCAGCCCCTGTTACCTTTCTAAATTTCTTCATCTGAACCTCCGTCCACTAAAGGCCACCTACCTCTACGTCTCTCTTCTACAAAATTTCCATTCCAATTACTGTTGACTTAATTTTCTCCCATTCTGACTAGTTTTTATACCTGTCATATCTTCCCTTTTCTCTGCCATCTATATTCTACGTCCTCCAGTGTTCCATCCCTCTTACCTCCATTTCTTACTCCCTATATTCTCACCCTGTTGGACTACCGGCTTTCTTTCCCTGACTGCCTTCTCTCTTGCCCTGTCGCTCCTCTCGCCTAGTATCTAGCCCTGACAACCTCCTATTTCCAATTCTGACTAGTTTGTATACCTGCCATATCTTCCCTTTTCTGCCATCTATATTCTACGTCCTCCTGTGTTCCATCCTTCTTACCTCCATTTCTTACTCTCTATATTCTCACCCTGTTGGACTACCGGCTTTCTTTCCCTGACTGCCTTCTCTCTTGCCCTGTCGCTCCTCTCGCCAAGTATCTAGCCCTGACAACCTCCTATCTCGGCCCCACCTCTTCCTCAATTTACTTGACCGTCATCTCACCTCGTCCGTCTCTTCTGTTGTCCTGGTCTCCTCCACTCTCACCATGACAGCCTTGCCTCTTGGCCTAGCGCCACCGACTCACCCCCCCCCCCCTCCCATACGTCACCACCACGCCCCAAGCCAACGCGTAAAACAAGGGTGCGTGTTTATGGAACACATCCCGCGGCCCCAAGAGCGATGAATATGCGAACGAAAATAGTGCAAGGCGGTCGGGCGAGCAGACCGGGCAGTCGGAGCGCGCTTGGCCTTATTGGGAGTCCCCCTTACCCACCCCCCTTACCCCCACTCCATTGTTAGCACGGAAGGAAAGCCATCAGTGTGCTACCGCGGGGCCCAGGCAATATCCGCCAGCCGCGTCCAACCCAGCCAGCCGTGTCGGCGCCACCATTAAGCACTGACATATTCGGTGTCGCCAGCGTATTTGCGCACCGAATTTCGCCCCCAAAATAAATGTTTTGTTTCAGGAGAAATATTATGTGTCGACACGTGAAGGTGTGTGGGCCATAAGTAGGGCTTGGTGCCGGGCAAAGCATGCCTGACGCCGTCTCTAGTGCGGGGCCGGCCGCAGGGAAGACCAGCAGTGGAGAGGGCACCCGGAGCAAGTGAAGGATGGAGGAAACATGTGACCAGAGGAGAGGGGGTGAGGGGGAGGAGGAGGGTGTGAATTTAGTAGCAGGATGACGCATGGCGCCCCTGGCATGCAGTCAGTCACCTATCGGTTCAGTGGTTGATATGACCGACAGCAGTGAGACTAACTTAGATCATTCCATGAACAGACCGGACAGTTATAAAATTGATATGTTATTTATAGAGAGTGGACCCATTAACGAGTCTGTGTAAGATACTGACGGCCCTTTTTTCTGTGTTGGGAATATAATTGAAATGGTTCTTTCCTCTTGCAACATCATGACTATATTGAGCGCAAATGAATATTGTATAAGAACATCATGATGGTAAATTAATAGGAATGGAAGATGTGACTGTACCAGTAACGGCTTTTGTAGGCAAGCTATACAGCAAATAACAAAAAATGTCTCTGAATTTTGATAGTGCACTTGAATTAAAATTGAGTTTTCACCCGGCTCTTCCAAGTCAAAAGCCCACTGGACGACCTGTTGTGACAGGTTCGCTCTTAATTGGGTGCGCTTTATATTTCCTGCACCACGTGGCCCCCATCCGGACCTAAATGAATATCATTGCCCAAACCTAGAGACTATATCATATACGCCACTATAGCCAACGCCCTGGATAATTTTGCCCTTAAAGGTAAGCTCGGTGAGTCCATTAACTGCACAGAGCCGTTCAACAGATGATATCCCCGTCTCACCCCCTCCCTCCCTCTCTCCTCCACGGTGGAGCTGGTGGGTGGAAGTCGAACCGGGCTGGACTTGGTATTAGAGCGTTAAGGCAACGATTTTTAACGCGGCGCGCCATGATTATAGTAAAGTATTATCCGGATTAGATAGTAATAAGGACAATCGGATTTTCCCTGGTCCTCCACGGTGAATAGCGTGAGCAGACAGGTTTTTCCCTTCATCATCCACATCAGGCGACGGTAGAGCCCCCTGCAGGAGCACTACCGGGCCCAGCCTAGACTTCCGGGTGCTTCACTTTCCCTCCAACGTCGATGATTCCAGCATAACCACCCCCACCCCATCCCTTACGCTCACCCCCTACGGGTAACAACGTGAGTTTAATGTCGTCGACGCTTTGTCGTCATCAATGCCTTTTTCATTTAATGCTCAGCGTGACGAATCCAAAGCAGCGGGGTTGAAATGCGATTTGAATATAATATCTTTAACACTCGGCTGCCGCTATAGTGCGGCCGTAAAAATGGGGGCCAGAGAAAAGGGGTGGAGTTTGGGTGTGTGTGCGGGGAGGGAGGGTGGTGGAGTCAATTAGGAGAATGGGAAGTTTCTAGCATGGCGTTGTATGCCTTGAGAGCGAATGTCCTGTACACTCGTAACAAAGGCCTAAAAGCATTGAGCGGTGGGCACTTTGTTCAGCTACCGGAGGGACTTTTAAATGCACGCGAGCCACGGAGAAGACAATAGCGCGTGTGCTGCGAGCGACAAATTAACGACCAAGTCCATGTAGGCACTACAATGCTAGTACCGTTGCATATAATCGGGTAAAAGAAGACGCCAGAATAAGAAACAAAGACGTCCGTTTTTAGCACCCAGCAAAGCATAAACATTAATAGGGCTAATCACGGAGAGAAGCCCGCCTCGCCCTCCGCCATCAATTACGTTCAAATAAGCCGTCGCCACGAAGACAAGATCGATGTTGGTATTAGGATCATCATGCTATCAAAGCCGCATTATCTATTGATGTTGAGAAGTCCCCGGTCGCTAGTCGTGACTGATTAACAACTTGAAGTTCATTAGAGCAGGTAGCGTCGCAAAATATACGAGTGTCACCCTTTCATCTTACAAGGTACTGACGGGTCGTCGGAGTCTGTCGGTGGGCGCCGGAGAGAAGTGGGAGAGCGAGAGGGAAAGAAGGAGGGTGGGTGGGTGGGTGGGCGGGTGGTCGGGTGAGGAAGGGGAGGGGTGCGTGCGGAAGAAGGCGGGGAGGTACTGGAGGACTGGCACATCCGGGAAACACTTGAGCAGACACCTTGGCTTACCCGCGCTGCCCACGTCGCTTCGATTTAGAGCCGACCCAAGACCTTAACCATATTTTAGTGTTTGCACACGGGAAGCCACGCCGGCGAAGCCACGCCGCCCAAGCTCCCCTGGGCAATGGCTTCATGCTTGCAATCGCCCGCTGGCGGTGACACTGCGGCGCGTGGTACGCTCCAAAAATGAATTGCTCCACTGCTGACTAGTTATTGTTTCCCCTCGCGTAGCCCCGCATGTAGACAATCGAGGCGGCGGGCAACTGTCGCGGCGACAGCAATGGATATTTGTTGGTCAGTCTATTGGGGGCGACAGTCACGAAGCAACCTGCAAATGCCTTTTGAAGGTTTCCTGATGAGGAGGTTTCCTAGGTTCAAGGGCAGAACAAGAGAGAGGGAGAGCGAGTCGTGGCCGGGGGCATGGACTCTGAGGCAATTATCATCCTTACGTGAGGATTCTGCGGCGGCTTGCCATTTTTCTCGCAAATTCTCCACCTTTCTCGAGGGATAATTTAGCATTCGCAGTGAGCTTTAACAATTAAAGCCCGCAGGACTGATTATAACGCCGAGAGCTTTTTACAATACCTTCTGTGGTTATCAAGACAAAGGCGAATTATTGCAAATTCTATAGGAACATCGTAGAAAACCATCAATGGAGACTGCTGGTATTGGAAGCGAGTCAACAAGGGTGGAAATGAATTGCCGACTTTACAGTCTTGCTAATCTCGAAGGATAATATGTGTTAATAACGAGACAAAGGCCTACAGTAGTTACAAGACATTGGCGTTATCTTTCTTTGCAATTATAATTGTCATTTTCTCGGCTGTATTAATGACGATATTGTGTCTTGCAAAGGTCCCTAGAACATGTTGACTCTAAAATAGATCAGAAGGTACCACGTGCAAAAATTCAGACCTATTATTAAAGCTGGGCTTGAGATAAAACCAACACCTATCTAGGACTGAATGCCTCGGCACTCTGAGGGCCCAGTTGGTTCGATTAAGCAAACTAATCGATGATAAATCTAGTCAGACTGCTGATAGAATGAAGCAAACAACGACACAAATTAATGGCATCTGTCATTTCATGTTACCATCAGTATGGATGTCAAAAGTTTCAAGTCAAGCATGGAGAGTTAGCCATGGTCACACATCAAAAGCCATGCGTGCACGCGTAATGACACGTATGGACCTACACAAATAGTTGGGCTGGGCGCTTAAATATTCGGCTCGTTACTCATTCATCTATTTAATGCAACCAAAAATGAGCACACGACATTGCGTTTCACCATTGCCGCACATGCACGACTGGAAAACTAGCGAATAGTATTTCCTAAACAACATCTGAAGTGCTAAATACACGGAGAATGCAGAATTAAAATGTCGCCAATCACCAGCCTTAGGTAAGAACCGAGGGAAAATAAATCTGATTCATCCCTGAATTATTTTTATGCTAGTCATTACAGGTGCTTATAATTTGAGATAACATATTTTTATTATCTATAAATTAGAGTGTAATCAGTCCGCAAACAGTGAGATGACTTAGACGCTACGATAATTCAACCTTCTCATGTCAACGAGTTGGAATTCCTTTTTACAGCATTGCGAGCGTTATATAATTTGTCCTCAGTGTAAAAACGAATACTGTTCTACTAGATTATGGGACAGGAAGCTGAGAATGGGTGTAGCACACTCCCAATCCTACCAAACACCTCCTTCAAAGTCGTAGTCACTAAAATACTCATGATAACGAGAATCATGCTTGCATATTTAATTATCTGCCTCATAAACATCATCTGCCCTAGATAATCAATAACATAACTGAGAGTCTAATGGAAATAATCTTCCCTATTACCTTCTATTGGTATTGAAAAGCTTACTTCGTTTTATCATGCTGTTGCTGGGAGGTATTATTGGCTGTCAGCGCTTCCACGCTGGTTTGAAACAGATTTCAAACTGTGGTTTGCAAAAAGAGCTTAACACTGAGGGCCTGGTTTGCTGCACGCTGAGTGGTTGAGGAAAAAGTTGTTCCGGCAGGGCGTAGCCCGGTAACGAGAGGACGACCTCTCACCACCTAACGTGAGAGTGAGATAGCGTTTAGAAAGTGCCTTAAAGGGGAATCCCTGCACAGAATTTCAGCTTCCTAATTCAGAACGATTCTTCCGTTTGGATATATATATATATATATATATATATATATATATATATATATATATATATATATATATGTTGAAGGCCGTGACTTGTTTTCAGCATCGCAAAAGTGATGAACACATAGACATTGTGTAGACCAAAATCCCTGAAGAGGACATTCACCTGGAGTAGTAGCGACAGAAGTATCACATACTGTGTATCGCAATATGCACAATATCAGTCATTCATGACTCGGTTGAACATGGCTTCAGTTTACATAAAGACGGCAACAGATTTGCACCAATAGAGCACTCAAGTAATGAATGCGTACTGATAGATGCAGATGACAAATATTCCAGGATATATGAAAGCGCCGTTACAGGTAGCACAGGTGTCACACCATGACAGCAAGTGGAAAACGGCGAGGAGGGGAGGGAGAGAGAGAGAGAGAGGTTGGCTGGACAGCAGGACGACGACACCGGAGACTAGGAATGTGGAGCAGCTCCGAGTAAAGGTGCAACGTAACTCGATCGCTGAAAGCTGCGCGACAGCCCTCCTTGGCGTCTCTGTCAGCGGGTGGACAAACGTACAGAGTTACTACCCCCTCCCCCAGCTACCTCCCCCTCCCCCCCCTCCCCCTCCCCCCCTCCCCCCTCCCAGCCTTCCTGTGAGGGCGCGTTCTCTTGATACGTCCTCTCAAGTTCCCCACCCCCGGGTACTGTCAGACTAACTGCACGCGGCCTCCTGGGCTTCCGACGAACTTTCCTGTGCAAGTTTTGACGCAGAATTCACCATGGAGAAAACTACATCGGGAAGAAAACACAGCAGGCAGGGGAGGACTGAGAGGGGAGGAATGAGAGAAGGGAGTGAGGGAGCAAAGACTCTTGGACGGCATTGCTCGATACTTTGTGAGCTGTTGCAGGCAATCAAGCCGCATCACCGGTTATTTAGCTTTTGACCTTTCGACTTCAAACACCACAGCTAGAGCCAAGTGGCTGCTTCAGCCGCTTGTCGTGTCAGGACCAGGGCACCCGCAGAGCAGTATAATTATCCACGCGGGTTACAAATCCGGCTCCTCCAGTGTAAACTGCCCGGTCCCGGGACCAGAGGTCTCTAAATATAGATGACCAACCTGTGAAAACCGCATTTTGACGTGTGCTGGGAATAGGGACCTCGGTGCACCGCCTCACATATCTGGACTTCAAGAATGCTGTATCGCATGTATGGGAGCTCTGCTTCTAGCAACCACTTCTTACCCGATCTAAGCGATGCCCTACACCTTATCTATGACTCCGGACATCATTTACTGTATAATCGCATAAGATTTCATTTATTAATCGTGAAGACTACGTATCACCATTTTCTGCTACATGATACAATGGATGATCCTCTGGTAAATAACTAATACACTTGTCAATATTGCTGATGCAACGACGTTTTGTAATGCTTATCTTATAATATCTGCTTCCCTGTTTTTTAGAACCTTCTAGAGCGTGAAAGGTACCAGCTTGCTGTTTGCTATTAATGGAACAAGTATATAGATCAGCTTTATTGATTAGTCTGACATAAAGCACTAGTGTTCTCATCCAACATGATCCGTGCTATCAGAACTGATTAGGAAACAAATCATTATCAGTCAAAAGCATCGAAATATGAGTGAGGAAATTCCTGTTACACATGATACATCGCGTTGTCGTAGTGATCTGGTCAGGTGACTATCGGTAAAGGTGTAACATTGTATCGAATATTTCGATTACACTTCCTTAGAAACCTGAACGAAACCCAAGCATCCTATTGCTGCACATTTGAGCTCAAAGAGTCCCAAAATAGAGACTTAGACTGCAGAGACTTGAAGAAATAGTTACAATTGATTCTGCATGTCTGTTTTAAATTCAATACTCATCAATAATTGGTCCAGTCATAATTCTCGTGTAAGAACCGATTACATGCCATTTTTTTATTAGCTGTCCACCTTTCTACAGCTAGTTCCTTGAAGGCGAAATTCCCTAATTTGTCATACAAGATGATGCTCAGTATAGCGTCTGCCATGAAAGACGTAACGTTGCTGTTTTGATGAACATGTATTATTGTGAGGGAGTCAAGATGCGGTGTTTCTGAACGCGATGGAACGAGATGAAAAGCAATGGTTAATTAGCACCTTTAAAAGGCAATAACCTAGAGTGAAGAATAACTGGATGAAATGATAGGGATTAAAGAAAGTAGAACAAGAACGAAGGATATTGGTGGGAAAGGTGGAAGGGCGTGGCAAAGGTAGACGCTTCAACATATGGGAAAATATACGAGACTACAAAGTTTTCAATTTGATTTTAAGTTGGTGCTAACTCAATATTCCCAGTCACCTGAGCGGATCAATCAGGCGTCAGTATGGCGCCTGTGAAAGCCCCTCCTCTCGCTCCCCTCCCGCTCATAGCGCCTGAATCAGGGATCATGTGTAGGTGAGGAACTTCCGGCGGCTCCCGTGATTTGCTGCCGGTTATCTTCAAGCTGTGGAGTTGATGTCCGTCGCTCACGCTCCTCTTAAGAGCCATTCGTTTGGGGGTGTGAGGGTGGTGGGGATTGGAGATGAGCACGGCGGTACTCCACCCCCCTCGCCCACTTTGTGACCATGCCAACCAAGGAAACGCCCCGTACTCGGCACGTGCCACGTCAATACCACGTGCAGGACGTGCTCGCGGACACGTTATCTTATTCCGCACGGCGGTTCCGGCTCTAGGACGGTCTGAGAACGGTCGTGCTTCACTCTCCAACACTGTCCTACACTCTCCTTCACTCTCCTATGAATAGCCGTAAAGGCAGTACCAATCATACACTTCGATAGGAGGTTTATTGATGTAGCCATCACGGCTCATGATGTCTATCAGTGATATGCTTTCAACTGGTTTGGCGTATCAGACGGCAGGGGTAACTTCTCCCCAAGTCCCATGCTTTCCACCCATATATTCCTAGTTTACACGAATTCCCCTTTTTTTTTCCCTCAGTGACTTTTGTGTATATTTGTCCACACTCCTTATTTCCAACCCAGGTTCTAGTGGATCATACACTTTCCAGCAGTGTTGGAGTATGATATGTGATATCATAATAGCAAGCCCGTCATTCCCCCACATGACGATCAATATTCTGATATGTCTTTTTATCAAAATACATTCAATTAAAAGATAGTCATATCATCTAGTCTCTGGTAGATAATACCTATATATAGACGTAACTAGTCCGGAACTGGCCCGTATTCCTATTACAGGACCAAGCACAGAACATGTAATTTTATTTTGAAACCTATCCTCTGCGGCGTTTTTTTCAGGAGAGGGAAGGTTTCAATTCTATGAATAACATATTGACAAATGGGCAGAGCCCTGTCTCACGAAGATAATAAAGGAACCTGTATTATGATTCTCTGGGAGGAACTGATGCTTGTGTTTCATGCAAACGAGAGAAAATAATAAAATGCAAATTTCGTTTAGCCAGTTATATGCATGGAGTGAACTTTTTGTCCATTCAAAACAGTCGCTTTAGTGTCGAGCCTTTCAACCCGACGACCTAGCAGTTCGTCCAGCTACCAGCTCTGACAGGTATATTAACATACCTCCAGAGGACGATGCTATCATGGCAATGCTGCCGGACATTTTTTGGACATAAACGTTCAATTCACATTACCATAGTTACATACACAAAAGGGTTGCACTGGATAATGCTGCTTATAGTGGGGTTTCTTATTAATTGTGAAAGAGTTGTGAACATCCATGAATTATTTCATATGAAAATAACGTTTATGATGATGTAGGCAAAAATGCCTGGAGGCATTCCTCGTTCCTTGGGTGGGAGTGTTTGTCCATTAAGTGGGAACGCCTCCAAGCATTACTCGGACTGATGGGTTAACAATGAAACAGGGATCCCTAGATAGAAGAATAATTAAGTGTGGAGCTATAGCAAATAATAATAGAACAGGTTATATCACGCTTAAAAGAGATAAACGTGATGCTGTAATAGTAACGATCTTGGACTACCATGCATCCCCTTCTATCATCAAATACATTAACCAGAGAGTACACATTGCTAATGGAGGGCATATGTTGGTGGTCCTCTTGCAGAAAGTGACGTGTTGCAGCCTACATACACAATGCTCTAATATGAATATCAATAATACTTAATAAAATTGCACCAGAGATTCTCAGAGGCATTAAGTTTTGATTATATATATATATATATACATGTATATACATATGTATGCAGAGAGAGAGAGAGAGAGAGAGAGAGAGAGAGAGAGAGAGAGAGAGAGAGAGAGAGAGAGAGAGAGAGAGAGAGAGAGAGAGAGAGAGAGAGAGAGAGAGAGAGAGAGAGAGAGTAGGTATAAATCAGGTGCGTCCTGGTTGATCTGGCACTGGGGGCGCCGTGATATAAGACATACAAATACAAATATAAACCTATGAACTGATCTACCTGTTACATAGCTTTTTTACCTGAGCGATGTAAAATACCTGCCTCTGAAGACTCATATTCAAAGGCACGAATTGCATTGCAGAGGGACTTCTATGGAGTTCCCCGACTCAGAACGCATCCTCTGAGATTGAAGTAACCGGCAATAAAAGAGACCCATTACAGTATACCTGGATGATGAGTTCTATTTCCACGTTATCACGCGATGGCCTAGACACTAAGCGTCGGGCATACTTCTGATACGAACGTTCAGGAGAAACATTATGTTGTGGATATTAGAATAGCCACGTTTAACGGTTGTTGTAACACACATGCTGCTATGGCCTTCTCTTACTGGTGGAATTCCATATGTTGGAACTATAGTTATGAGTAAAGATTTAGGCCACCTGAAGGTTCTCTTTTTTTGTTTGCTGAGCTGAGCTCTCTTTATTTTCATTATTTATTTCTGCAGAGTGTGTTATACATGTGACTTTCCAAAGTAGTATACATGTGACTGTTCCCTGCAGTTTACATCAGTTAATCCCACACAGTTCGAATTAGAGATCATCTTCCTAGGATAACACGATATAGCTTGGGATGGTTGATCACGTATGCTTTCATTTTATCAGAGTTATCTAAGCTCTGTGTGTGTGTGTGTGTGTGTGTGTGTGTGTAGGTGTGTGTGTGTGTGTGTGTGTGTGTGTGTGTGTGTGTGTGTGTGTGTGTGTGTGTGTGTGTGTGGATGTGGTATTCCTATACTGGGTGTGTCTAGAAATGGTAAAAGGTCGGGGACCAAATGTGTTTTAATCTCAGTATGTGCGTATTTTTTTCTTCGGCGGTCTTGGTAGATATGTCCTGTGTTGGTCCCCATGTGTAAAAACCGAAAACCGCTGACCACTGGTCCCCATTACAGAACATCCACAGACCTCTCCTGCTTTTCACCCTCTGCTGTTCCATTAATAATGTAGTTATGGGTTTTTTTTCGTCCATTTTTTTGGGTCACAGTTAATAAAAAAAATCTTTTCTCGGTATCTGGTCCGGTTATATATGTACGCATTAGGCAGTCAGACTGTCGGTGGCTGTCCATCCATCAGCCGATGATCGCCCATCCGAGTGTCTCGCACGCAGGAGACCGGGGGTAGGGCCAGCGCTGCCGATGATCCGTGCTCATCAAAAAAGGCCGAGCGGATCCCGCGGCGCGCAGAACGCTCTCTGACAGCCCGTAATGCGGGCGATAATAAAGTACGTCAGGCCGCCGCTCCCCACGTTAAGGCCCCGCGGCCCCGGGAGACAAACCTGGTGTCACACCGAGTACTCTATAGAATTTACTATAGCCTGGCGGGCGGGGGGGGGGGGGGGAGGGGAGCCAGCAGGAGGAGGGCTATATAGGAGGGCGGACGGGGCCCGGGCGCGTACTGCCTCCAGAAGCGGGGACAGGAGGAGGAGGGGCGGGACGCGGAGTGAGGCGGAGGAGGCGGCATGTCGGCCATGATTCAGTCACCGACAATAGGTCCAGACGAGTCACTCATGTCCTCATCCAGATCAACCACTCTGCTCAGTAGAACCGACACGATACCCTCTCCGGACCTCACCCGTGTACGCTTGCACCATCACGCATACTTCAGTGACCCCCGTCCCCTACATCTCTCCCCATACAAAACGTTCAAAGATCTTCGTTTCCACTTCTTCGGAAAACAGGAAAATGATTTTTATCTTTTGGTTACAAATTACGTGTTATTCAATCTAGGTATATTAAATATGTGTTACTTTGGATTGGTGCATGTGATTCCCCTGATTATATTCGGCTTTGTCCTCTGGGACTACGGATATTTCTGTTCAAATAATATCTGTTCTGCTTTAGAGTGTTCACTGTACTCAACTTCTCTATACCTGGATGGTGTACATTCCCATACTTCATCTCCTGTAGACTACAGAATATCACACCATCCCTCTGTTCCCCTTTTCTCCTATCTGAAAGAACGGCATATTCTACTTCCAGTGCTAGCATTCATTTGGCCTCAGTATACTGTCCGTGCAGGAATGGCTTTTTGCCTCCGAGCGATTATTCATCCCTTTAAGTACAGCAATAACACGATTTGAAAATAAAACAACAGATCCGACTATATTTGGCTCATCAATAACTTTGATCTTTGACCTACCTTTACTAAGTTTTCTCATTTAACTTATTGAATCATATCCATATGCTACGTAATTCTATATCGAAGATTTATCTCCAAGTTGATGACATCTTGACCGAAGTGCTGCGAAATTGAACCAAACCTATATTCAGAATGTATCAATGCATACCAACCCTAATTTTTTTTATATATAATTACCTCACCGATGTCATACACCCCGCCTTTAACTTCCACCCCACCTTTGTATCCTGTATACCTTACTTACCACAATGACCTTATATATGACAGTTACCATTACACCCTCGTCCCACTCCTCCCCCACCTCTCACAATCATTGACTTATACCGTAGCACCAATCACCTCCTCCAGCCCTCACACTTCTTGCACCTGAAATATTCTCATCAAGAAGCTACCACATCACCCTCCTCCCCCAGCTTACAGTCTTTCTACCATTTACCCACCTCCCACCGCTCACTTTCCTCCCATATGACTCACCATCTCTCACGGACTATTCGCCTCCTATCAATCAGCACCCTACTACAGCTCATCTACCTTACCAAGCAGACCACCTCGCACGTAGCCTCCCAGTACCCCACCCACAGTTCACAGCTGGTCTGTTTGAGCTGTCCACTAGTGATCCCCCTCCTCCTCCATTCCTCCAAACACACACAGAGCTCTTCGCCCCGTTGGCCTGGCGTCGCGTTCTTCAGGCGGCAAATGATGCATCGATTTGAAGGTTTTTCATGTCGAAGTGGATCGAAGAGTCAAGCATTAGCAGCGTGCAGGTATGTTTGCGACGCGCTCTGCCGACTGTTGCCTTCCGACGTCGGGTCGATATAACGGACAAATGCGGCAATTACTGAAGGAGACGCCAGGCTGGTTGTCGGCCCAAGGTGGGCATGAGGAGGATAGAGTTAGTGTGGCTGGGGTGGGGCATGTGGGCGTGTATAGGTAGCTGGGAGTTTATGGATGTGTAAATTCACACCACGTCTACCCTTTCCAAGGCCTTCGCTAATGTGTGTATATATATATGTATGTATCAGTGTGTGTGTCTAGATCGGTAATTTGACAAGGTGAATGGGGAATAGACTGCCCTCTGTCTCCCAGTCTCTGTCTGTCTGTCTGTCTGCATGTTTGTCTCTCTCTCTCTCCCTCTCCCTCTCGCTCTCTCTGTGACTGTGGAAGGCTGGCTAACCGGGATGTGGGGTTGAGAAGGGGTAGTATAAGGGATGCAGCGCCAGGCTTGCTAATGCACGACAGGCGGGAAATGGAGATTACCCAACGTGCTACCCATGAGAAGTCGCACTCTCTCTGCTCAGGCGTGCAGTGAAGAACACGGCTTTATTATGCCATTCATGACCGTGGCAGGCTCATTTAAGCCACACACCGCGTAAGGGGGCGTTGAAGAGGCGCGGATGCGGGTAGCTGTACACCCTATCAGGACGCAAGGGAGGATGGGGGGTATGACTCCGGGGCCAGGGTGGGGTGGAGGGAGGGGCCGGTGGCGGGCAAGAAGGGCGTTTCCTTCAGGTACTCTCTCTGATGAATCCACGGTAATTGCTGCGACGTTGGAAGCCGCTCTTGAGCTGCTCGCAAATTCCTCATCGTCCCCTCCCACCCCTACCCGTCCTTCCCCTTCCTCTTCCACCACCTCCCTCGCCTGGTTTGCTTGCGAGCCGGCAGGTCGTGCACCTCATTACTTTTCCCGGTGGTGGTTGGATTAGCCAAGCCCGCCCGGGCGTGGGGCCCTATTCAGTCGATGAGCCGGATTAACCTGTGCACGCTGCCTTCTGCCGATTAAGCGTTGATGTCAATCCGAGCGTGGTCCTCAGAGCGGCTCCGAGCGGTTCCTATCGATGAGAACTCTGTATGAGTAGCTCAGGACAGGTAGAAACACCACACCATGCTTCCGACAAGACGTGTGGTATTCTAAGCAAATCCTTGTGGTTTGGAGAGATTGGAAGCGAGTCATATTACCATGAAATAATCTTTGATAATTCTGAATAGTCAGGAGGTATTTGAATAGCACAGGGTTATTCAACTTGGCGTAGACGGAACAGCTTCGGGCGGTACCGCTGATGACTAATTTTGAATAGTTTAAGGGAACTCGAAATCACAGACTGGATTCGCACCATGCATCAAGTGGCTCAAAACATCTTTGAGTGGGAACCACTGAATATTCCGAGCGCTCTTAGCAGTTTTCGGTTATGTCCTGGTCGCCTCGGGTATAACGAATAGCTCAAAAGTAGCAAGAGCAACTCCTACTTGATTTAAAGTCCTACCTCGCGTGGGTCTGAAGAATATCAACCATGTTCGAAAGATTACGATGAGCTCTGAGCAGTTACAAGTAGCTGTGAGCGGTTACGAGTAGCTCTTAGTGGTTACAACTAGTTCCTAGCAGTGATTTCATGTAGTATCAAATAGCCTCTGGCAGTTTCAAATAGGGCAAATTGCTTACGAAATAGCCACAATGAATTATATCCACGAATTGAAAAGTTTCTTGTATTTTTGTGCGATTACGAGAACTGCTATTCGATTACGAGAAATGCTAAGCGATTAATGAATAACCTCAGGCACATCCTCAGACCTTCGAGTGAGAGTGAGCAGCTCCAAAACGATCAGCCCCAGTGTGCGGCTTACATAGCTCCAGTTCTAGTAGGGAAGAATGAGCCAGGAAGCGTGTATTGGGTGACCCAGGCTTTTAGACACCCAGCCCATTGTCTGCCGTCACAGGTTTCTACCCCTACCACCCAACAACCCCAACCCACCCGCCGGATACCCATGCAGCCCTCCCGGCCACAACCTACTATCGAGGACGTCGGCGATGCCATGAGCGTCGCCCCAAACTTGACAAATTAAAGGCACTACAATGCTGAGAGCATCGGTAATGGCTGCTCCGTGCTGGTACCGGGGGTGGCAAAGAGGGAGGACCCTGCGCCCGCCACAGCCAACAGCCAGAAGCCGTGCTGAATCCGCTACCGAGATTACCTCTAAATTAAAACCCTTTCAGTAGATTGCAGGCTGCTCATTTGCATTCACCACCCTCCCAGCCAGCTTGGGGGCTGACAAGGGAAGAAGAGGGGTTATTTTTTCATCTTCTCTTTTTTTCTGGGAGGGCGTTGTGCAATGTAGATAACACATGAGATCCGCGGTACTGGTATCTATAAGTTGCATCGTAGACGGTATCAACATCTGGCAACGATCTCAGATCGACCTGATTGAAAATAAAAAGCCATGAAAAAAGACACTAGTAGATGGAAACATCACGTATGAAAACGGGGTAGAAGCATAATGGCAAGAAAGCGAGGGGGTTTCATATGCGAAGGTGTGGTCCCGAGTTTGTTTTCATGAAAGCACCGGTGCTTATCTATAAATCACATTGTTATAGGTCCATTAATTCACATCTTTCGTTCTCTTCTCCTTTAATTTTTACACCCTCCAAATATACAATTTCCCACCACGACAAAAAAACAAGGCAAAACAACAAATTACACACCCAAAGGCCCCATCTCCCTCCGAAATAGGAAACATGTATTGGCATATCAAATATTAATCCTCGAGAATTCAAACCCATTGTCAACGAATCGTGTCTTCACGCAAAATAAACTCATGGAGGGAGGGATGTAGGGAAGTGGGGAGGGGGTGGGGGCGAGAGCCTCAATAGGGAAGAAGGGAAGGGGGAGTGGGTTAGTTGCGAGGAGGGTGTTTGACCGCTTTGATGGAGATGCAACGCTGAGATAGGAGAACGCCTCTTGTTTTGTAAATGATTAAAGCGAACGGCGCCGACAAGCAATCATTTAGCACACCCGTCACTGCGATAAGGCAGGACCGACTGGTTAGTTTTTACCCCAGCCCCTTTCCCATACCCCCTCCTCCTGCCGGCGGGGATCGTACTCGCCGGAATCTGAAGGAGAGGGTGTCACCAGCAGGCCTCGTAATTATGAAACGATGCCCCACTTATCCAGCGGAAGATGACAGGGACCATCGAGGTGTCCTCCAGTAGCGACCACCCTATATGGAGCGACAGGGTGCAGCTAATGCTGACTGCCACTCCTTGTAGCACCCCTCTATATTCCCCACCTTATCTGAGCCTCACTTTTAAAGCTATCCTTCTCTAGTTTCGTCTTCAACGCACGCCTGCATATTGTCTTTGTGTGTCTAGTAATTTGAAGGTACACCCTGCCTCCACTCTACCTTATACCTATTTCCCATCCGCTAGCTTAACGGATATATATCTGAGGCACGGCTTCCTTTGTTTACCTATCCCACGTTGTGCTTCTGAACCCTCCATGTATCAGTAACTAGCTAGATGCTCATCCACTCCGTTCCTGCTCTCTCTCCCTCTCTTTCTCTTTCTCTCTCTAACTCTCTTTCTCTCTCTCTTTCCCTCTATCTGTCACATACACATGCATTTGTTATTCTGATTCTGATACAAAGCTTGTACCTGGGGGTCCTGCATATCCTGCTTTCTGCGACTTTCCTAAGGAAAGCCTTACCTCAGACTCCATTATATTGAATCGCTTTTTGTATCAGATAATTGTATTTTCCCTTCAAAATGATTTCATGTACTCCCAATTTTGTCCTTTCAAATCTCCCCTGTTCACTAGCTACCCCATTCCGATCTTCATACTCCCTACGCCTTTCCTCCTATCCACACCATCTCTGATATGTATCAATCATACATTTCCTGTCTCTCTATCCATCCTGTTTGTCTTTGACACGTAAAAGGTACCCGTCATTTTGGGTATAATCTCTGTTAGGCCTGCTTATCATCTTTCAGAAATGTTTTATTGCCTTGTTGGAATTCAGGACCTGCACTGATCACCAATTAGATACGAGTAATAAGCAGAAATATAAGGAAACAGACATGAAATATATCTGGGAGAAAACCGAAACAGAATTGTTTGTCAACACCTACAATGTCCTTTCCGAAGCATCCATCGAGCAAACATTCACTTGAGCTATCAAATCTCACTTAATGGTCATTTATTTCCATTTCAATTTACCTCTGTCTTTCCCACTTCCCTCCAATCTGTCACCATCATTCTGTATCTCATACATAGTCCTATTCTGCTACCGCCATTCCAACCCTTCCCCCCACATGCCAAACGTCTTTAAAGAAGCGATCTGCATTCCCATCAGATGTCAAAGCAAATATCATATATGCTATTGAGATGCCGACAGAGTGGCTTCTCCCGCTCTCCTATTGCATTGCCGCTTGGCTGTCTCCCATCGGCCTTAAGGCCTAGGCAGCAGGTATATATATATGAAAACTGTCAAGGAGATATTGGACTGCGGTATTGGGTTTAGAAGCACGTCTATATTTATGAAAGCGGTAAGCCAATCACCCGTGCGTATGCCGGTAATAGCAGTCTCGATAGATTGAGTCGGGAAGAGTCTGTAAAACATTTACAGCCTCATTGAAATCTGATAAAAGACCGATATTAAAACGTGTAGGGGGCGGGGCGCCATGTTCATGGCAACTGAGTGAGAGGAGTAACTCGCAGCGACACTCCTACCCGATGAGCAATTTACGCTGTACAGATAAATATGCGGTGCACAATTATCATCCTGCTTTCATCATTCGCGCCTTGCTTGCACGACTGCATACCGCCTGCTCAATGCTTGACAGTGGAAGTCATTGTACATATATCAGGGTATAGTCTGTGATGTGGGCGTGCTGTGTGGTTGCCCTGTCTATTCTGTCATTATAGTTATTACGTAAGCCGCTGAGAATTGCATACAATTTCTGTCTGTTGTTGCAGAGAGTCTCTGTTCGGCAGACGTTGTAAGCCTGTCTAAAATCACAAAGTCTAAGGCCTGGCTCCCATTACTGCAATTTGGCTACGATCGCCCTTCCGACAAGCGTTCCAACACAGAATAAACTTTTCCGTCAGAATGAACGGGTTTCTCATAGCAGTGGACCCTGCGTTCAGTTGCGGTTTTCGAAACACTTCGACAGGGATCCAATAGAATGGCCGTGTCGCTGGCGTTCCAACAAAACCGATCTTGATCAATCAATCGTAGAGACCGAACCATATTGTAGTATGTCGGGAGAATTCTCTGTTGTGTGCAACCTATTCACACACACCCTCCCCATTCCACACCAACACCTTTTTATATGTTGGTTTTATGTTGTTGTTGGTTTTATATTTTCGATTTTTAGACTGCCATCTGCTCAACCCTGAAGGCTGGTTTAACGCAATATATCATGATACATAGAGCTGTTTGACTTTACTTCCTCAGTCATCATTTAGTGTATATGATAAAGTTTACATTATCCCATATAGTTCTGTTGCTAATATTATTATATACCTATGCACAAACTCAGTACAAATACTAACTGCTCCTGTGGGTATAGTTATTGTACACAGAATGCACTGTACGCCATGAATCTATGTACTGGTCACCTTGGAGAGTGACAGACTGCACGCTTTGGGTGACAGATTGCATCCTTTGGGCCTCACCTGCACGCTTTGGGTGACAGATTGCATGCTTTGATGAAATGACGCAATCTGATTGGTTGAGAGGCCGACAACAGAATTCTAGTTGCAAGATTCAAAAATGGCGGATCCCTTCACTTCGCGAGTACTGTGGCGTAGTACAGTATCCACGGAGCGAGTTAGTGTGAAAATATATCAAACTCTGAGGTAGAAAACGAGTATGATTCGTGTGATACACTTTAGATAGCTTAGATATGCGAGATGGATACGAACACAGACACTCGACGAGCGGGCAACTTGTAGATGTCAACACTGTCAAGTTGGTGAAACTAGAAGGCGTGTGACGTCATTGACACTGCCTTGCTTGAGTACAGCTGTCTGACGGCACGATCGAGCGTAGCAGGGTGACCTTGCGGTTGTCAACTTCCGGCATGTCTGCGAACGTACACATCATCTTTGCGAGTTGTAAAAAGTGACTTTGATGTCGAACTACTGTCAGTTTTAGCGAATTAATACCAAATTAAGGTATATGATAATATGAAACCATAGTGATGGTGCTAATATGAGGTAGATTTACTTGTTATTTCGGAGAAATTCGTTTTGAACTCGCCGTACCGGCTCGTTCAGAACGAATTTCTCTGAAACAACTAAAAAATCTACCCAGTAGTGTCACCATAACTATGGTTTCACATAGTACATATGATTAACAGTTTAATGATACAAAAATGTTGTGAAGGAAGATAACGTCCGTGTTAAAGACATCATAAAAATCAAATTAGATCATTGGTCGAATAGACGCAGCAGTTCTGCACTCTACCACTCACCACGATCATACCATTGGTCCTCTCCAACTATTGATCTTTGATTATATCCTATGTCTATGTATGGTTGAAATTCAATCGTATTGTTAAGGAGAATGTATATGAACATGGTCATGTATAATTAACAATATCATAATATGAAAAAGGACGATCATGTATTGGGTCAATATTAATAATAATAAATGTGTTTCCAATAAAAATCATGACTTCATGTTTAGATCTCATTGTCCAGGAAACCAGACAAAAATTTCAAGCAAAACATTGGACCCAACAAATTAGATTTTACTAAAAAAGAAAAAAAGGTGATAATATTTCCCTGAGGTTTGTGTTGGTACACTTCTTAGGTCTTGGCGTGTGTCGGTACACTGGTCACCTTATTATTCCCGCAAAACCCATTCCGACACACTACAACATACTCCGACAGAGCCCTTCCGATGAGCCTACGATTTGAAAATTTCTATCGTAGCAAAATCGTAGCACTTTCGAAGTGTGTCGGAGTAGTGGTAGCCCGGCTTGATATTAGACAGACATTAGACATTGTGGCCGCACTGTTGTAATGCGGGCGGGAGAGGGCACACTCTCCAATCTCCATCTCAGATGCCACCAGACTCACATGCCAGACACCACGTGACCATCACTCTCCACCACTTCCAACGGACTCCCGTATGGGATAAATCCCTTTCCAACCACCCACCCTACAAGAACATTTACTCGCTCTCTCCTTACACTCATTCGTAGGGCCACTGACTCAGTAATCCACATACAATAGACTAGTCCTTTAACCTATATCAGCCGTAATCTATTTCTACTGTATTCCCAATAATCCTCAAATATGTTTCCACCCTCTCTCCGCGTTAGTCGTTGCAAGTATAATCAAGCATATTGGGAATGTATGGGGACTCAGTAAACCACTAACTATTATTTAAAGACTGTCAGATACCATAACCATGGTATACGGATCATATCCGTGGTATACAGCTTCAAAGTCATTGTACTTGGGAAACTAGCCCGTTTGTGCTATTGAGCAAAAACGTAACTATTACATATATGCCGATTATTGTCTATATATCATATGACTGGGATGAGTGGGGAGTTACATCTAAAGTCACAGCCTAAATCTATAAGGTCTCTCAAGACTCCAAATTGCACGCGAGTTGTTTAGGCAGAGATATAATCCACATATAGTAGTAAATTGTGTTATCGTGGTGTGTTAAGCATAAATTGCAGGTACAGTTATAATCATTTAGGATGTAATTCAGAGAAACAATGAATCATTTACACTACGAATGCCTTCTCAAGTTACTGCCTACACTGCCCCGCAACTGGAATGATTGTTATAGAAAAGAATAATCCAAAAGATGGTTACGGGAAATACATAACCAATCTATAGTTTATTTCGTTTCTTACAAGGAAAACCTCTTCTTCTCGGGAATAGGGATTACTTCACCCATTGTCCTAACCGTATGATGGGCGGCAACAAAAACTTAGCTTCGTTTGCTGTCCCAACTCACGACATTTCTGTTTGCCAAAGCGTCACCGTGATTTCCCATTAGACCATAGACCCCCGACCACAGTCACCACCCCAATACATAAAAGAAAAGGAAAGCTCCCCAGTAAATCCCAACAAACATGTACCATTGTGTCGACGGCCCCTGTCAGACATACACCCATCCCTGTGCTAATGGTGTGACTCCGGCGGCTTATTTCCCTGGCCTCATACATCATCCCACCGTGTATTATCCTACCTTTTCGTGCATTATTTCCGGATTATTGCCCGCTTCTGCCTTCATGATGCTTGCTGCACTGTATAGACGAAAGCATCTGATGTTGGGAGAGAACAGGTAGTATTGGGCACCCCTCCCATCTCCATCCCTGCTCTCATCCCGCCTAATGGAAAAGCCTGTCCGTGAAGGCTTACCACTTAAGGGTGTGCCCGGTTGTAGGTACTCTGGTCATCAAATGCCTTTGTTTCTGCTAATAACTTCCTCGACTAACAGCACTTCCGCGTCGTACCGCGCGCTATATCAGCGGATGATACCTATACTATTGTTGGGCGATGCTTTTGGAAGGGGCCATAGAACTCATGTATATGTGGACGTGTGGAACTGCGCGGAATGAACGAAGAGTAATCCATTACCGAGTCTGTTAATTACGATTCACTAGCAGCTAGAAAGGTAGCCCACAATTGGTGGCTGATGAAATGAACACTTTCAAAAAGCTTTAGGATTATTGAAGAAACCGTTGCTGAATATCTATATTTTTGTACCCATATAAATATATATATATATATATATATATATATATATATATATATATATATATATATATATATATATATATATATAAACACATGCTATATATGTATATAATTACTTATATATGAATGCACATATGCATATTTGGCAACACTGTGTTATACGGCATATTTTGTGTACCTACTGACTCCAAGTCGCGTTGAAGATATGGTAGTCTATATAATCTGCAGTTACGTTGATGATCAGGCGACTAATATCCCCATCTTTATATTCAATAGCGGAGGACAGGCAATAACAATGAGGGAGAAGGAAAATGAAAGAGTGGGTACCGAGCTGACTGTCAACTCCTACAATGATCACAATGCTCGTTGTCATTTTGTTCTCCTCAATTAAAGCGAATTGCTAATTAGTCTAACACAATTAGGACCCATTAGCGAGCGACTTGTCTTGCCACTGCTTCCTACTACATATCAATTTGCAGCAGACATAGTGACGTTTGGAGATGTTTTCCACAAGGCATTTTCTTAGCAGAGAAGACTCTTTGACACTATCTTATCACCTTTTAATATGTACTTTTAAATGAAGCCCATTTCAATTTTTGCATTATGTTCATGTTCTCCGGGTCTACGCATTGCTAATGGAAATTGCTTCAAAAGATTTTTAAAAAACCAGTTATTGTTTTGAAGGTTATGAGACACTACACTACTCTACTTGTCTCATATTTACTCTTACCTCTTGTGATTATCATAGTTCCCAAAGTGGATCTCAAACATTTTGATTCTATAACATTCATAAACTACTAGGTCACTCTGGTTTTTATTTTTTAGTTTATCAGTGTTCTTATATCTATATTATATTTTGCAATTCCTTTGCGTGAATTCAGATTTGATATACTCATATCTTTATAGATTATTAGCTACTGATATCCCGGCATAAATTCAGGCTTTTAGACATCTATTGGTATAGTTCGTTTTCATAACCGTTTAAATTGTAACAAAACTAGCAGTTAACCGTTATTCTGCCCCTGTTTGTCTTACTGAACTGATGACTTTTAGTCCTACCCTTTATTTACATGTTCTAGATATGATGAGTTTCACCTCTCACCCGCCATATATGTGCATAGGCAATCGTTCAGATATGACAAGTCAAGGGGCTTGAAATACTTTGCCCAAAACAAAACAAGTCTTTTACTGCTCAGTATGCTTTGGAATACTTGTTGAGAGCTGCCACCTATACCTAAACTCTTAGAAGCGCCTCCGGTAATAATAAAAGCATCTAAGAGACGACTGGTGATTTATGAGATTCATAAAACAGCCACCATTGGCTCTATGCATTCTTAAGCTGACTTCCCTCTTGCTAATAATCCTGCCAACCAATTCCACCTAGCTGGCTCAATTTACGAGACAAATCCATATGATATGAGCTGACATTATGTCTTTCACAGGCTATTACCATTATTCAAGGTGTTCTATTTCTTGCACATCTCCATTATCTTCTTACCAAAAGTGAGGATTTGACGAGAACCTGTAATGTATGGAAAACCGTTTCGCCGCTTATTCTAATGCTGCTAAACCCATAGATATAACTTAGGCTTTGAATATCAAAGTAGGACGGCGGGTTTGGTGAAAACGATAACAGCACGGGTCACGAATGACTTCTATTCTTGATAACAAATTAAGATAAATGTCAACTGGTGTGAATGAGTGAGCAGATATGAGCATGTTTCGGCAAGGAAAGCTCGGGGAAATCTGAGCTGCTCCGGGTAGATCTACAAAGGAACGAGCACTCGATACTCGACCCAATGATCTATATATTTTATCATCGAACGGCATTTAAGAATTGGCACCTTGACTCCTGAGTATTTCAAGTATTGTTAGTGACCTTTCATTTCTCTGCCTAAAATGGGATTCACACGGTGGGACAAATGGACCTGAGACTGGTGTACTTCAAACCTTTGCACCAGTCGGCTACTATTTCCAACTGGGAACAAAGTTTCACAGATTGGGGTGTTCCACAGTCTCAGGGGAACATGGCGGATTCAATTCACATGAGAAGATTTAACAGGTACATAGTCTCACCCCTACACCCCTACACAGAGTACACAGGGTACCCAGGGTACACAGTCGCCGACTCAGGGTACTTCCCCGTGTGAATAGGTGTTATTTGAGACCGCTGAGACTCACAGATTGGGGGAGAACGTGTGAAATACATTTGTCTCACCAAAATGTCCCTCTAAATTTTAAACCTGTTTAAAGTCAAAATCTCATGAGATTCTGTTCCTTGTTAGGGGCGATTGTCGCCGACAATTGCAAGAGAAAAAAGTTGTCTCAGCAAAATGAAAGCCTGTCATTCACACGAGGAGATTGTGTTCCAGTACCGAATCTCAACAGGATTTGTCTCAGACAAACGGCCTGTGAGGTACATGAATCCCACCGTGTGAATCCCGTTTAAAGTGGGATTCACACGATGGCATTCATGTACCTCGCAAAGTGTTTGTCTGAGACAAATCCTGTTGAGATTCAGTACTGGAACACAATCTCCTCGTCTGAATTGTATGGTTCCATTTGGCTGAGACAAGTTTTTTCCCTTGGAATTGTCGGCTACAATCACCCCTAACAAGGAGCAGAATCTCATGAGATTTTGACTTTGAACAGGTTTAAAATCTACAGGGGCATTTTGGTGAGACAAATGTATTTCACATGTTCTCCCCCAATCTGTGAGTGTCAGTGGTCTCAGATAACACGTTGTTAAAAAAACATATCAGTGACCTACTCGAGGCCTAAATTCACTGTATATCAATACACCCTAATCTCATTATACATATCATTTCATGAACAACTCTCCATGCACAGTACCATATTGTTGTTTTTGCACCATTATTATATCACATTAGGACTTTTGTCCTCCCGTACTAACTGTACCTAGCGAAATATTGTAAAATGTAACATTGTCACATTGGATCGCGACAAGCACATGTATATAGAACAATCATTGCCTGAGTACGGTGTTACTGTAAAATGGATCTAGTGGTAGACCGCGATACATGCCTGTATGCGAACCTTGTCCAATAGAAAAATCTGATCTCTCAGTAATGAATGTAATAGGATAACAAGATTCAGATAAATATTTTCATATCTGTACCTTTTTATGTACAAGAATAGAAGTCATTAAAGTTTTTACGGCTATTTGTAAAATGACACTCTCACCTGTGGCAAGGGAAATCGATACCACAGCATCAGTTGACACTACTGAAGCCCTGAAGCCAGATACTACAGCAGTGCCCTTTTAATTTGTGGAGTACAGAACATGGTAGTTACGGTCCATTCTTATGGTAGGCATACAATTCAATAGTGCGGTGAGCCGTACATGTATATCCACTTAACTCCTAAGTAACCACCCAACAGTTCTATATGGCTGGACACAGGTAGAGATCATTGCCATGATATGCGATAGACAGATCTTTTAATATTACCAGTTGGTGCACAGTAGTAACAAACATGAGACATTCAAATGCTCAAGGCATGTGTTCATATTCGCTGGTTTTATAGCGATATGCAGACTAGCGCCGCAACATCGCCCCCTCCTGCACCTCTCCCTGTTTGGCACTGGAGCTCTTGAGGGGGGAAAACAGCAATAAAGGCGAGAGGAAATTGTGCATGTAGGCGTATGTTACCGCAAGCTACATAACTGCCGGGAAATATTTACAATATCGATGCGTGACTGTTTGGGGGTAAACATTCCCATCTCGGAACGTGCATAAGAACTAGGCTTAGTTGTTCTATCCATAGTCCACATACTGAGCCAGTCCTCGGGGGCGTTTTAATTAATTATGTGAGCCTGACCGCTCGGCCAGTGTGTTGAAATACGAACCGGGATACTTGATAGAAGTGGCGGTGAGGGATAAGACCGGACATTCAAGCCCGCCTGAAGAGTAGATTTATTATCAAACAGGGCGCTTTAAGATGACGATATAAAGCAACGCGATATCTCGCTGACAAACGGCAGCACTCTAGGGGAAGAACTGCTTCATACGTGTCACCTATAACTTGCTCTGTAGTTATCTGGGAAATCCGACGTCCAAGGTTACCCAGATCTATATACGAACACCTGATCATATGATCTGTGATTCTATGAAAAACATCACGAAATTTCATATGATGTTTTGTATGAGTTGTTTTCGCAGAATGATTTCACGGAGCATAGCTGAGTGATATTTGTAGCAGAGGACAACGAATGCCATGTAAATGATTATATGAAATTGACTGACGTTTAGACTTTAACCTATCCCATCACATGTTTTAGCTTCATATGCCACCTGGCTTATAAATATTTGAAAGCGTAACCGCGGCATACAGTCCCACCATGTTAAGTCAATGGTGAATTGTATGATGGGCAGGATAAATAGTATTCCGCTTATGATTTTCAGGTGATATGGCAGAGGCCGATGTGAAATATACCGGTGTTCCTCAAGTATTGAGAGACATAGAGCAGAGAGTTTGCCAAGCTAGGATGTCACGTGCTTGGGCACCTGAACAGCACCCATGACCTATAGCCTGACGGTGAACCATATTATCAAAAGGAAATTAATATATGCACAGCAAATTAGGTATATTGATAGATTTAGTATTCAACTCCGAATGACTCGATTCGGACTGTGTGCACCCATGAGTAGAATGCGCTTTCTATTGGCTGTCATCTATCATAGAATATGATCATTACCTTTGTGCTTTCTTGGGGGTAATATAATGGGGCCCTACCACACTAGGGCTGTACAGGTTGCAATACGAGGACATTTTCTTTGAATGCGCACTAGGTATCAAGAAAAGGCATTTAATGCACACTAAGCTATTAACTACCAAATACGCTAAATAAGTGATTATTCATTTATAATCACATTTATTGCCACCTGTCGGTAAACATCTGCTCGGTTAACCTCCCGGTAATAATATAAGTAATTAAAACGTTTTCGGCGATTAAATTCATTTTAACCTATTGACAAAACGTCTGAAGAGGACTTGGGTGCGCACCCATTGAACTGTGACTAACCGTTGGAATTAAGCCACGGCCGCAGTTCTCTTTCGGCAAGGTGGATAAAAAAGATCAAAGCTGCCGACTCTGTCCATCTGACTCTGTATGTTTTGTTAAAACAGAGAATCCTACATTTGGCCTTGCTTTACTGGCAACTACTACTTGGAGGTTTGACAGGTGCATGAGGGGCTCTTCATCAATGAAACACCAAGAAACCTTCGAAGTAAATGTAGTAGACATCATTTGTAGAAAAAATGGGAGTGTTCCAGATTCAGAGTACTGTCATTGGAGGCAGGCCACATATTTCGTTTTATCTTCGCTATATCGCAAGTATTTGAAGCCCGTTGAAGTGACCATCTGCAAAACTCACGGCTTGTTTAATATGTCTTTAATAGGAACCTCGCCAAAAGCTTTACAAATATTTTAGGCAGGCGATTTTAAAACAGTAATTAAATTGTAAGAATCACTAATTGCTGGTTGTCCAAGTATATATATATATATATATATATATATATATATATATATATATATATATATATATATATATCCTCTAGAAAGTCACTCACAAGATAAAAAAAAACAACCTAGGAGATGATTTGATTTTAACTGTAACCTTACACAAGATTTTACCAAGGAGAGTATGACTGGAACTGACATTTTCAGAAGGAGATAGATCATACAAAGGGATACATGAAAGATTATGATCCTCTTTTGTTTTGGAGAGTGTATTCTTGTGATGAGATAGCGTCTGGGACACTACCGTGGTTTCTTTAATTATAGTTAGTGTCTCGAACTAGGAATCCTTGAAGAATATTGATAAATCTATTCGAAGTGAAAGCTTTCGTCTTATTATAGTTTATACCGTTTGAAAAGATAAAAGCTTACAATGTGTAAAAGGTGCCGGGTATTGACTCCGATAGGCTAATTTCCCTACCACTCCATTGGTACATGTAGACATTATCATACTATTTTCTAAATAAGCAAGGCCTACTAATGATGATGGCAAAGTTGTTCACATTAAACAATAAGTAGGAGTATAAGATATGAGGAAAGAGAGCAATGTTGGAATACAGAACTGCAGGCGATGTGATACGATATGGACTTTATCCGATAACACAGAAACTTTAGAGAAACAAACTCACAGTTTCAAATAATTCCGGACCAGTGTTGAAAATTTCCCAATTAACGGAGCAAGCCTGAAAAGAATAGCTCAGTGTTCAGTAAAACGGTATCGATGTGACTTTCTCGTGTGCTCTCGGGAGCAGGCCGTCTCTGGATCACGGTTAACCGCGCGGGCGACGCTCAGAGTATTAATTTTATTAGACCTTAGCTCACACGTTAAAAAGCAGTTGGCAACCGTGGTAGGATGACGACGCCTGTAATTAGCTGATTGCCGGTCAGGACAGTTTGAGTGAAGCAGGGCAGAGGGTTGACTAGCGCTTCTCCCACCACCCGACCCCCTCCAGTACCCACCAACTCCCCATCACGCTTTCCATCCATACCTGACTCCTTTACAGTTACGCCTGGGGGCCCCAATGGTGCAGGCGATGGGTGGGGCACTGGGTGGCTGGTGGGGGTGAGAGGGGGTGGGGAGATATGGTGGGAACCGTCGGGCGCCCCACCACTTGATTTATAGGCTAAGGACGCCCAGCCATAAGTCCACTGAATGTCAATATCACCTCGGTGAGTCCAGACATGGGCCAGGCTCCCCGCATTATGCACAATTTAGCCTCATTAAGCGCGTATGCCCCGCATAACAATGCGCCATGATTGCTGGCCACAGCGGGGCGCTGGCGACAGGTCAGGTAAGGCAAAGGGCACTCATGGTCAGTGCTGCAATTTCCACTGCGTCGCCCCTCAGAGGGCACAGCAGTCGGATCGGTGTGACTTCAGGGGATCCGGTGGAGGGTTGGGGAATGGGGGGAATATGGGGTGGAATGGGTGGAGGAGGGATTGTGGGGTATCAGATTATGCAGGATGCAGAGTATACTCAACCAATTGAAAACATAAGGGCGGTGGCGGGAAATGACTTGGCGCGAGACGGCTAGTGAGGAATCACCCGCGGGAAAGGCAGAGCGCGCACGCCAGATAGCCCTTGCAGCAGCAATCGCCACATCCCCGGGGCCTCCTCGCTATCTATTCATCAATTTCGATTACCATCGGAGCAGTTACTGATAGTAGGCGCCCCACTTAAAACTCCATTTATATGGACAGAGGGCGTGGGTCGGAAATCTTGGGAGGCCCCTCATCTGCATGTAGAGGCGCCGCCTGCCGGTGGCGGCTGGTAATTGGACTGCCTACTACAGGCAGCCCCTACTAGGGCCCCCTAATATCGCTCGGCAGATGGTGAGGTATCGTCGCTACCTCCACCGTCACATCCACTATACTACCACCGCCAATACCCGGTGCATGAACTTCCCCATCTCGCCGTGGCCCTTCTCGTTCTGTCTCTTCTCTGTGAGGCGGGAGGCAGCACAGTGCACGTGGTAACATGCATAACTCTACTACACGCAGATTAGGTTCAAGTCCCGCCAGTCCCCTTGCGCTACAGAGCTTGTATAAATACACTTATATCACAAATACGATTTCCCCGTGATAATACACAATGTTAACAGTCGCTTCTCTTTTCCCAATACTTCCCACCTGGAGGCTAAAGCGGGTACCGGACAGACCTTTCCTCTCCTTGTCCCTTTGTTTCTGTCCCATCAGCGTCTCTGTGTATGGAACTACCTTGTTCTCTACCGTTCTCCATCTTCCTCTGTCTCTATCACTTTAGTTCTCCCTCTCTTATACTTTCTCCCTCTCCCACACCCTACACCCTTCCCGATTTTCCCTCTCACGTTCTGTCTATCTCCTTCATGCTCCCTCTGCTTGTGTTTCTTTTCCCCCCTCCCACCTCCTAATTCCTCCTTCTCTTCCATTTCTCTCTTCTTTCTCTTGTCTATTTTTCTTTCTCTCCCTTCCCTCCTATCTTCATCCTCCTCCTAGCTTTGCTGCTACTCGGTCCACAAGTGTCGAAATCGAATCGACTCTGATGTTGGGTGCAGTGCCCAGGGCCAGATGATGACAATTGAATCTGGATCTGATTCCTCTCCGCTCGACTACGCCGCATCCGGACAAGTCCGTGTCCCGTCTCAGGTCCGCCCGCCCCTGACTACTCCCTCCCACCCCCTAATACCCCCTCCACCCCTTCCTCACCTCCCGGCCCCGTCTCGGCCCCAAGACTCCCAGTTAAACGTTCGATCTGCGCTCCATCCACAGACCGCCCCGGGAGACCTCCTTGATCGGAATGTAATTTTGCTTTAATAGTTAAGCCACATTTTCTTAGGAGGGTGCGCTATCAAATTTACTGGGGCGATTGTGTTATCACTTCATCGGTCCGAGCAAATAGCTCCACGCTTTCTCCACCCCCCTTTGCAGCACCCAGTCGGCCCTCAGGGTTGGGGGTTTGATGGGGTGGGTGGCTTGCCGAGAGCGAGTGGGAAAAAAAGGAAGGACCCTGTCAAACAGTTGTTTTATTTTAATCGGCAAGCTGATTATGGGAATTCTGACACAGGCTCGGCATCCAACACAGCCCCCAGACACAGAGACCGGAAGCGCTGACCGACGCCCCAGGGGAAGGCCGCCGCCGACGCCGAGTGGAGGAGGAGAAGAAAATCAATTTGGAGGAAGAGAGAATGGTACTGGCTGATAGAGGAGGAAGAGGCGAGAGAGGATGGGATGAAAATAGTCACTGAAGGGTGGTGGAGATAGACAAAAAGTGGTGAGACAGTGTGAAAAGTAGGTTTAGTAAGCATTGGAAGGAAAGCTGGTACTAGGGATAAAACAGAGAAAGAGATAAAGATTGGAGAGGGGAGGGAGGGAACCTTTGGAGAGAGCTAATCAGGGGAGATAAAAGGAAGATGAAAACCTAAATAAGAGAACGAAATACAGGAAAGGAACGCAGTGATTCCTGATCAAAAAAGGTTTGTGGAAGTATAAGGGAAAGCAGAATAGCAAAAATGGTGAATATTCTGATAGAACTGGAGAATGTGAAGAGGCTCGATCTGGAAGTCGAAGTAGATTTCCATTTTCTATTGGTCCGATAGTAGGAGCAAATATTCCCCCAACGGAGACAGGAACCTACAAACAGAGTTGACACGCGGTCTGAAAAGCAAGTCCAACACACATCACTTTGTCCACGGCGAGCCACCTGTGTGTGCTAGCGCGTGTGCATGCGCCAACCTGCGTGCCGGTCACGGCAAACACTTTAAATGAAACCACTTGGCCACAAAGCAGGCCAATGGAAACTTGGTTTTCTACACGGTTTGCCTCCAAGTGCTGCCAATATCGACCCGATAAAGTGATGTCGTTGGATTTTGCAAGTAGTAGCCGGCCGAGCGGGCAGGGGCTAATCAGGAGAAATCATACGGCGAGCAGCTGGGCGAGCAGCTCGGGCAAGGTAGGCCGCCCGGGGTCCATACACAAACGACTTGTGATGTCCGGTCCAAATTACACGGCCAGCGACGCTGTAGCCCCGTCTGCAAGGCCCTCTGTTCGGCATTCAGAATGACTCATTATCCAGCATTTCTCGTGTGTAGTGTTGGGTGAAATAAACCGGATTAATGTTTGCCGGGCCTTCGCTGCGACAAGATGAGAGTCGAGATGATTTTCCTGCGCGCGTTTGGAGCAGGCGTAAGAAAACACGGCCGCCTACAAGGCTCGTTATCGATGTGACTGAGAGCATCCGCCCGCCCTGACATGCCTGACTGCACTACTTGGTGTCCGGCATTGATCCAGGGACTCAACCGCCACCTTCGCCTCTCCACACCCTTCTCTGACCCCCACTCCCTGCAGACACTCCACCCCATTTCCCACCGGCACCCCCCCCCCTCCACCACCACCATCACCACTGCAACCTTCCTTCTCTGTTCACCCTTGTGTATAGGCACATGGCCCCTTTATCGCCCTTCTACCTCTTGCCCAGTTTGGTACCACCCACTCTTCCCTGTCACTTTCCTTCCCTCCTACTTTGAAGTATCCTCCCCTTTACTAGAAGCCACTAATGGAAGCCGACTATAGGCAAAGCTAATTGAAGCTTGAACTCAAGGATTCTTACAAAGTAAAACTACCAACAAGGTTAGCATGTCAGTAAACAGTCGATAGCCGAACAAATAAAAGGCATGTTAGAAAGCCGTTGTTTTCGAATTTTCTGGAAGGTCACAGACTCCTAAAAAGGTGTGCGAGTGTGTGTTCTGAAATATTCTCAGAAGCCACTGCAAATAAGATAACTGATTATGATGTCTCATGCAGTCCAGTTCTGGGATAGTTTCCATAGTGTTATGGATAAAGAACACTGCAATCGGAAGGTAATCGGCTACCGATTCTTAGATAACACTTTTGCAAAGGTATTTCCAGTCATAAAGGATAGAGAAAAGTGAATGAAGTCAAAACAGAATCTGCAGAATTTTCATAGACATGAAACACAATCAGAACAATTTCTTTGCAAATTCATGCTGCAGATAGATGACATACCCATACCTACTAAAGACACACCTATACAAAATGTGTTAGCTGATGAAGATCATAATGACTGATAGAAAGATATTGATGACGTGGAGATTATGAGACCATAACGATCATAAGATATATTACGAGGTACGAATTTCGTTTTTGAGTCCTGGTATTGTCTTGTGAATGTTTTGCTCCTTGTCATGCTTATGAATGTATTCTATATGACTCTAATATGAAAGATCACTTTACTAATAGCGAAATTTGTATGCTGTAAAATATTTGAATTTTAAATAACACAAAAAATACCACCGCTACTCTTACCATCTTTATCAATCATGAGTGGAGGTCACTATAACACTTCTCGTCGGTTAGGGTCCCGGAACCCACGGGGAGGGTCTAGTCAATCGCACCTTACAGCAAAGTCCCGACGGATGGCGTCGCCCGTTGGGGTGCGTGTTGGAGGGTGTTGGAGGAAGTGGAGGAGGAGTAGAGTCGTCGAAACCCATTCGTGACGGGCGATTGGGTCCTGCTTCGCTGGGGCACTGCTCCTGCAGGCACATGCCCTATTCTCGCTTATATCAATACCGCTAATAACGTCTCCAAAGGCAACAGTCCCATTGATAAGAGACGAGGAGGGGAAAGAAGCCGTGTTCTCTGCACGCCACTGCCGCACTCCCCTCCCTTGTCCCCTTCCACTGGCCCCAGGCTGTCGGCAGTGGTGGGCCGGGGGAGGGGAGCCAGAGGCCAGGCGGTCGGCACGCGATCGTGACCCTGAACAATCTGTGGGTGTCATTTGGCTTGTGGCGCAGCGACAAAAGCATTGCATCTCGGCAGATAAAGAGGATCGCGTCCCGATGATGAGGGGAAGTAATCGCCGTGTCTCTCTCTCTATGCCTGCATCCACTAGCCCACCGTGCCCGTACGCGGAGTGCTCCACCCCTCCTACACCCGCCCATCCTTTACCCCTCCCATCCTTTACCCTACCCCTTTTTCTCGCCGGCCATTCAAACCTTGTCACTGCCAACACTCTGACACCATCCTGACTGCGTGCCTTTAGAGTATGCACCGGTCATGTTGTCATTACACTTTTTGTCATTTATTTCCCCTCAGGGCTGACGCGCGAGAGCCACTAGGAAGCTGGAGAGTTCATAGAGCCGAGGTCTTATTTTTGTGTCATTCAGTGCAATCTCTTACACTCGCCATATGCCTTCTATACCGCCCCACTCAACCTCCAACTCCCCTATCCAACGCTGTAAAACAGCCTCTGGTGGACACTTCTGCAACCACTGGTGACCGTTAATGGGGAGCCGCTCCCTGGTTTCTACTGTCATCTGATACAGGATGCCAGCCAGGACTAGAGAGATTGAGTAGAGAGAGAGAGAGAGAGACAGACAGACAGACAGACAGACAGAGAGAAAGAGAGAGAGGATGCCTCTCCTCTAACCTCCCACCTGCTCGTTGCCACAAGGCCTTGCCCGCTACCGCAGCCGCTGACGTTTGTCGCCACATTTTCCCATGGCTTCTTGAACGCGTACTACAATAACCGCTGTGGTTGTTAGTAACCAGGCTCCGGATAGACCCATTGTTCTCCACTGCCAGCCTGAATCCTCGCTTTACTTATCGTTTAAAAACAAAAGAAGAGAAAAACAAACAAACGGCGAGCAAGATGAAGAAACTATTAGCGGGCTTCTAACAGAAGTAATTTCCACAAGGCTATTATTTCCTTATAGGTTTTATGGTATTGTAGGGGAAATGCCACCATCACAAAAACGCCCCACTTCTCAGGAGAAAGGTTACTCCTTCTTGTCTCTGCCCCTTTGCATTCTGCTTTCCGCAAGCAACGTGAACAAAAGAATAATTAGAGACAATAGAATGATTTTAATAAAGGAGCATTCTTTACAGTAAGCAGTATTCATATGGCTTTGTAGCAGATGTGTTATTTACTGGGCAAAGGAGGAGCTCTATTTTTAGTATTTCCAAATATCATCTCTTAATTTCTTCTTCAGATTAAGTCAACTACATCGTCTAATTCCGCACGCATATTGCGGGAGGTGGATGGCATTACAGTATCAAAACAAGTCTTAACATCAATATAAATCTATTCTAATAACAATTCTATGCATTTTGTACAGAGACTCAGAATCCGGAGAATGGTAATCTGGCGCAAATACCGGTAGGATTCTGTAGAAAATTCATATTCATCTAAATATTTTAGATATCAAAATTATAAACTGCTGGTTAGAAATTGAGAAAACTGAACAGAATTGACAAAGGGATACATAAGTTCAAATTTGAAATATTCTGTGTAACTATGTAATATTTTCTTATATATCTATCGAAAACCACAGCTCCAACGATACTGTCTTTATAAGAGGCTTACGGTTTAAAATGTTTACGTATTTTAGATACATTTATTTTCAGACTATGTTTATGTTTATCTGCTTATAGACCTATATTCGTGTACATATAAATGGTTATGATATATATTTACATATATATCATATTTATATATATATGTGTGTGTGTGTGTGTCTGTATGTGTGTGCTTACATCTAAGGGAAGGATGCACGAACGTATCTCTGCTAAAAGCTTGTACAGGTGTGTATACATGTACTAATGCATGGATATATGGACTGGGGGATGGCCATATCTGTAGATAGATAGACAAGATTGAGGGATAAAAGCAGACGGGAACGGAACAGTTGGCCATTTAGGCCATGGAATGGTTGGAAAGTGAAGAGATCCATTGTTGATAGGCAAGTAGATCAATAGGAGGATGTATAGATGGATAAAAATAAGGGATGCTATATTCATACATGGGTACTACGATCCATTAATACAGATATACTGGTATCTAATAACCCCATTTTTTACAATCAGTGCGATGACTTATATATGCCTGGAAATAGACCATCTATATTCCAAAAAGCAGTGTCTGAGTATGACTTACGTTATACCACCAAAACACCGACTCTCTGTGCAACCCGTAGTTACGTATGGAGAGCCACATTAACAACACACCGCCTTAGGCTACATGCACTTTCTACCCACATTACGACGGCCGCAAAAGGTCTACACAGTTGCCCGACCCTTCCCCCACGGGATAACGCAAGCTCGGACGCCCCAGTATGGCCCTGCATGTTTTAGGTGGGGCCAGAGGCTGACAGCATATCCCGTGCAGTGATGGGCCAACGCATGCGTACATGGACAAAAGGCAGGGCCCGTGAGAAGGCTGTCTGTGGTGCGCTGGGTTGAACATCTAAGGTCATGCACTGGGACCCTATGAGCATCCCCCGGGCGGAGCATATATACATACATGCAACTCCATATATACATATCAATTACATATACATATTATTATATCATATATAATAGTTGCATACGAGGAAGTAAATCTATAGCTATGTGTCCGCATTTATACACACACAAATATATATATATATAGATATATTTATATATATTTATACGTGTAGGTATATATGTACAGGAGGTTGCAATAGGTTTAGCTGTTCAGGATGGGTTGCACGGAAGTCGCCAGGTACAAGATGGTCACGTGCACAATTGCACTTACACTTCGCGGATCGTGAGCATATCTGAGTTTCTCCTGACCAGAACTGCGTTACCGCCCGTACCTTATACGTCCAGCGAGCTTCTGAAATACGGACGGTTCAGCTTGAGACGAGTTTAAGAGGAGGTGGTTTACGTATCGGAAGGAAGATGGTAGGAGTTCAGAGGGCACAATAGTATAACATCGTCCTGCATCTGACCTACTGCTCTGCCTCTACTCTGACCGCACCTCAAAGCGTCCAGTGAAGGGGCCAGCTGCGGACTTGGCAATATCAGCAGGCGCCTGTGACGATGACCAGACGCTATGTCCGTGCAAGGGGCCTGTGTAAACGATGCAAACCAGATGTACCCCATCCCGCCCTTCTTAAAGCCTCCACCCGAATGGGAAAAGACGCGCGCACCGGGGTGATTCGATAATACAAGGTATTAGACCCGACGCCGAGTGCACACCTTGTCTGAAACAATACAGTCCTGACCTTCTTCTTACATCCTCGACTGTGTGTAGAGAAGGCCTCAGGCCTTGGCCCACAGCCTGCACCGTTCCCATGTTTTCATACACGATAAAGCAAGCGAAACCATCGCTTTAAAACGTCCAAGTCCTTTGGTCCGGTTGGCCTTTTGATCATGCACCGTGTGGCTGCCCTGGGAGTGGACTATATCATATAAAAGCGGTGGTACAAAGGACTTACTGGGTTGTGTAGTTGTGCCCTATTAGATAGCTGGTCTCTCTCTTCTAGCAAAACGTTGTTAGCAGGAACTACTTTCGTAAACAGACCTATAACGGCATCGTAGACGATTGCCTTTAGGTACAACGACATACCCTCAACATTCACCCCCAGCCCCCTACCTAGCCTAGACAGTGCTCTAAATACATTCCCTCAGTTTATTGGCTTGCAGTTGATACTGTGGATGTAAGCTTGCAGCACTGTTAATCCTTTATCTAGAGGGAATCGTCCACCGCAGATTGAATTAACATGAATCGTGACATCAAACCATTCTCATGACTCGACATGGGTATAAACGGTATGGGTTATCTGTGTATTTATGCGCATCTATGTTTAGGTGATCTGATATTGGAATACTTGACTGTATGGGCTGTTGAAGTGCTAACAATGACTACTGAGAGCAATATGCTGTTGCGGGGTACTTGTGGGGAGCTTGTATTTGACTGACTGACACATAATCTTCAGACAGCAGAGTACAGTTTCAAGGACCCACTCAAGCGTTTCTATAGATGCAACACATGCCGCTGTGTCGTATGTCGTACAGCAATGATCAACATCTCAAAATACCAAAGCTTTTATCTCGTATGCATGAATTATTGATACGTCTATATCAAAAAGCTAAATGTGAGAAGCTTGTGTGAGTATCATTTAGATCAAAATGATCAAGAATGGTCGTATTTGGTGACGTAGAGGGGAGGTAGGTAGGAAAGAAATATAAGGTGATATTGGAAAATGAGGTCTTTTGTAAGTAAATGTACTTGTATTTAGAAAGGTAAGGAAGAAGGGAACATCTGGAAGAAGAGATGGAAGGAGTATACTGAGACAATACAGAGGTGTGACATACTTGCGAAACATTGGAAGACGGAGGGATGTCTAGGATGGGTGGGAAATGAAGAAGTATACAGGGATATTGATTAAAGGATACAAGATTGATATAAAGTGGAATTATATTTACAGGATAGCTAAGGATAAGCTGAGAAGATGAGGGATAATTAAAGTAAAGGAAATAGTTCAGATGGGGAGAACACGGGGAAGACAATAATTTGTAAACGAATGGTGGCGGTTGGAGAGCCAGTAAAGAGAGGGAATGAAGAGATTGTCATCATTGCTTCCCTCCGGGAATCCCATATATACACTTACTGACAGGTACATTCACAGTGTATCACTCATTCCCACCCCTTACCGACAAGTGATTCTTACATCAAAGAGCTCATAGGGACATACATACCTGACCCTGTGCCCGCCGTCCACAGCATTGCCAACAGCAGGAGGACCATGCCAGGCCGTGGCGGGGTCTGGCCGGTTGGCGCCACGGCCCTGAAGTCGGTGCAGGCGGCGTGGGAAGGGGTGTAGCCCGGTGCCAACGCAGCATCCATTCGGATTCGCTGCAGCAAGGCCGATCCGAGCCATGGGAGCCAGTGGTCCTTAAGACCAATACGAGCTTCTTTTCTGGCTTCCATAGTCGGAGAGTTCCTGGCGGTGAGTACTAGTGGCGCCTCCTGGTGGGCTTGCGGATTTAGTCGGTTGCCCCCTTCGTTGTATAGCCGCTTCAAGCCTGTCTGCTACACCTGGATCCTACTTTGGAAGGCCGGCCAATAGGCGATGCTGTCCATGGTAGTGGCACCAGGCGTCGACTGGATCCACTTTCATTAGGCTTATTACGCTACGTTAAAAGCCAAACCAGCTCCAACAAGGGCCCACCGGGACCTGACTGCCATTAGAAAGCCTACCTGATCTTCTGCCTTTGTGGCCACGTTCCGTCATCGATTTTCATTATCCGGAATTAACGCTACGAGCCGCGGCCGATGTCAGCAATAATAAACAGGCGGGCCAATCAATTCAGTTGACATCCTACAAGATTAGAATTTTAGCGTCCTCTCCGCGCCGGTCCATCAGACGATCAATATTGGTGGCAGGTTGGACGGCGTCGCCCCCGACACCTCACAATTACGCTATCTCGACCGGCGTCCAGGTCCTGCAGCCGCCAATCAGCCGGCCTTCTTCTTTTCATAAATAATAAGACGCGAAGGGCCGGTGGCTCAGGGAAGGCCTGACCACGCCCGTCCGGCCCGCATGACGCCCGAATCCCATGTTGTAGGTGACATTGCTTGTCCGGCCCGGTGGCGCCTTTTACTGGCGTGTTTTACCAACAGCGCCCATTAATAAGCACGTCCGTCAGTGCCACGCCGCGACCTCTCCGCTAGCCACCCTTCTCCGTCTGGTCGTTAGCCGCTTATTCAACGTTGCCCGCCGACTTCAAAGGCCCTTGCTGCCCGCCCCTTTTGCCTGGACGGCCGACGTCCGAGTTACCGCTACTCTCAAATCAGCGCCCACCCCGGCCAAATGGACATTCGATTTAAGAGATCTGGCGCGCCCTCACGAGGTCGACGCGCCGCCAGCGCCCGGCGAGCGGATCCAGGGATAAGTCTTAGCGGCGGGAACGAGCACGTGTGAGCAGTTTGAGTGCGAGCGAGGATCTGCTCAGAGGAGGTGCAGAATGAGCAGGGTGTAGAAGAGGGAGATGCGCGCGAGGAGGGGCTGCTGATATTGGGGGAGACGGGGTATGGGGTAGGTGAAGAACGAGGTTGCGTCGGCTGGAAAGACGAGAAGCCACACTGGAGTCGCCAATGACATCTGCCGCTCAAACAGAGGCCGGAAAACCGATACTTATCCAGAAGTAATTGATGGAAAATGTGGCGATAGCTGTCAGCAAATAAGAGGGATCGCGTGGCGTCGACGGGCGGGGTAGCGACGGCGGCCGGCAGTGAGTAGTCTGTATAGTTGGGCCTGTGTCGCGGGAAACATAGGAACGCTCCTAGTTCCCCCTCTCAAAGCCACGCCACTCAACGCGCGCCTGCCAAGTAATAAATGACAGCCGCGACGTGGCTTGATGCTTGGTGGATGTGAAATCCTTCTAGGGCCACAACCACCGCTATGCAATATAATCCTCCGAAGGGTGCAACGGTCTTCTCCCGTGGCTTCCGCCGGGCCCTGTGCCGCCACCGCCGACGCTCCCACCGTGATATGCCCGCGGCGATATCTTATTTTTAACACTCCAACTCGCATTCGGTCAATCACAGAAATGTTTCCAGGCAAGGTGGTTGTGGAAATCCAGCTGTAGACTCTCGCGGTTCAAATGCTGCCTGAAGCGTGACACAAACTTTCCGCCTTCTTTATTCTAGACGAAAGTCGGTGTGTTGTGAGGGCCTGACTGAGTGAATAAGCCAGTGAAGGAGCAATACTGGGGGCTAACAGGCCAGTCAGCGTTTCACTCAGTTGTTTACCAGAGGGTAGGGTAAGCAGGGGAGGAGTGTTCCTTGGTGTTTCACTGGTACAGTCCATAGGCCATAAAATCCCCTGTAAAGTCCGTGGTAAGTGCATTAGGCAGCATCCGCGTCGGGGAGAGTAGGCTCCAGTTAAGTGCTACCACCCTCTTCAGACGCCGACGGCTCCAGGTGAGGCAAGCGCCGTTGAGTGGTGATGGGTCGCGGGTGTGTGTCCGAGTGGCGGGTCAGGCACCGACACCTGACGCCCCTTCCGGTAAACGTCAGCGGCGCCCAACAAGGCTCAGCGGTGACGCTAGTAGACTAGCCGTGACACCCGAGCACACACAGGTATGTGGCAGCTCTCCAGTGTCTGCCCATCCAATGAGACTCCCACCGCTGACGCTGTTAGTCGCGTGGCGAGAGGTTTACTGGCGTCACCCGCCGCTAGCGCCGACAAGCGGCTGATGGGGGAAACGCGAGAGGAGCGACGGGACGGCAGAGCTTTGCCAGCTGCCCTGCCTGCCTGCCTGCCTGACTGACTGTGTGGATCCTGCCAACGGCCGGCGTCGGGTACCTCGCGGCGGCGTGTCGGCGTTCAAACTGCGTCGAACGCGCCACACTGCCGGCTGTACACACGCCCTGTTACCGCCCAGCTCCCCTCCGCCTTACTCTGCGGCCGCCTGGCTGTCGCGATCCTCCCACCCCCAGAACCCCCACCCCTAGGCAGCAATGCGCATGCACATCGGATTGTATGCAAATGCTATCGTGGTCCGCCAGGCGGCAGGGCGGGCCGCTGCTTTGGCGTGACCTCTCATACTATCGGGTGTTGATCGCGGTACCGTTAGCCACCTAGTCACCCTGCTTTTACTGATACCCGCTCCCCAACCGTTGCCCCCACCAATCCCCCCCGTCGTCCCCGGCCTCTCACCGGCGTCGGAGTGCGAGCGTTATTGATGTCATAGACCCCGAAGATACAGATGCCGTTATCAGGTTCGGAGGACTGGGTGTATGAGTGGGTGTTTTCATTATATATCTATATACATATAATATATATATATATATATATATATATATATATATATATAAAAACATGTATACATATATAATATCTATATGATATATGTGTATATATGCGTGTGCATGCCTCTAAGTAATTTTTAATCTTGCAGGGCCGGGGTTAATCCTCAATGGAGGGGAGATATGAAGCAAGGAACCCAACAATACTGTATCTACATTCTACAGTATCGGTATGACTCTTCTCTCGTACCCTCCACCCCAAGATCCCACACTAACACTCTACCACCCTCTCCACTCCCCCTGTTGCTCTCCTCGCAGCTCGACTACTCTTGCGTCTTAATCACAATATATTGACACCGGATGTGACGCTGTTCAACGCTCCTCCAGCCTTCGCCTTCCTCCAGGGCCAGTCCCTGGAGGCAGGTTCTCGGAGCTACCGTTCCTATCCGCCTCCCCTTCCAGTTCGGGCCGCTGCCTCCACCCTCCCCGCCCCTTGCACGCCCCCGCTCGTCCACCGGTCGACTGACCATAATCCGGTTTGCTAGGCGCCGTATCTGGGCGTTCGGCCTGCTTTCCGAGGTCCCAAAGTTAACAGCCGCGGGCTGCCTCCACTAGGTGGCAGTGGTGTAGACGAGGGGCTCGCCACACATTGGGGGACGAGGGACCTGGCAGCCGGCCGACACCAACTCTGACCACACCACCATGCCTGCACCCACTTACACCTTACTCCCCTTCCCCCGAGGGTCGCCTCCCGCGTTATACGTCTGATGCATAGCGAGCGGCCATGCGGCCATATGAGCAAGCGAAGCCGCCAACATTCACAACCCTCTCCGTCCCCTAAAGCACGCCTTGCAGCACTGCTGACCACCACACCACACCTCCGTCCTCATCCCCCACTCACAGACACACCAACCCCTGCCAACCTGCTTGGAATGCCAACCTTGCCCTCTCCAGATCGAACCTGGTATCGGCTACTTTGGCAAATGAGGTCAGACCCTGGCGCAAATGCTTGTGTATGGGCTATTAAACAATGGGCGGCGTTAGTGCCAAGCGCAGGGGAAGCCCTGGCCGGGGCCATATTCACTGGCCGGGACGGGATCGATGATGGTTTGCGGGAAGGGGTTCTTGTTTTAGCGCCGGTGTCGCGGGTAATGCAGGTCGCCTGCCGCCCTGTTTTATTGCAAGAGACGGGCCTGACACGTCACGAGAAAGAGACCGTGTCACCTGGACCGGCAGGGACGTCGCTAGAGTGACGTCAGAAAAGAGGAAAGTCACTGATCTCCTTATAACATCCCTATCCTCTGTCTATATTGCTATCCATCCGTTTCCTACATTTTATTCTTCCTGTTCTCATATATGCGCATTTTACGCAATCTAAAGTGGGATTCACACGACGGGATTCATGTACCTCACAGAGTACATGAGTACATAATCCTGCTGAGATTCTCTACTTGAAAAAAATTTCCTGGCCTGAAATGCAGGTTTCCATTTCCCTGAGACAAGTATCTTTCCATGTAATTGTCAGCGACAATTACACCTAGCAAAGTACAGAATCCCATGAGATTTCGATTTTAAACACGTTTAGAATTTACAAGGGAATTTTGGTGAGACAAATGGACTCACTGCTGAGTCGTCGACTAGGTACTCAATCTAGCCAATTGAAGGCTAGCTAGCATGATCACTTCAAGGGTACTGGAGACCCTGACTGAGTGTTCACTGAGACTATATTTGAGACTATGTACCAGGTGTGTCCTTCCTTGTGAATCAAATACGCCATTTATCCTTGAGATTGGTAAAAGCACTGTGCCATGAGAATTTTGTACCAAAGAAGAATTGTCTGAGACTCGGAAAAAGATGTGAAGTACACCCGCGTCAGGTACATTATTTTCTGATATTCCTATTTGCCCAATATGTTTTTTGATCATCAAAGATCATGTCTTTAACCTACCCTAGATCTATCTGTGCATCCCCAATAATGCTCACGTATAAGTTGCTATTATCATTGTAGTACAGGACTTTTTCTCCCATTCACCCTCTCTCACCCATTGCCCCTTTATATTTATATGAATCATGGAACAACCATATGATTCGTCAGAAATATATACAACACACATATATACATATGGTTTATTTTGATATCTGAACTTAATTTCTATGCCGTATCCTAATTCTCTTAGACTTTAATGTTTATAAGATATATTTATCTTATAGAAAGGACTTTTTTTTTTATCTGAACCTATTTTATGTATATTTTATGTTTATGACCTGTCTTCTCACATGATTTTCCTTGTCTCTTCTATTACTCAAGAATTTCTCCTCATGTTATCTGCCTGTGCTCCTATCTCTACCAAAACAACATAGTTGTCCCAACACATTGATTTTCATAAACTGGTCTTTTATAGACTTTCTATGATTCCTCTATTCTCGCACCAGACCCATATACTTATATGGCAGTACTCCTCCATGCCGTTTCTCTTCAACTTCTCTATTTCTTTTTCACATCCTTCACCCACCTAAGAAAACCCCACATCATTTTTCCTCTCACCTCTTCCTATCTCTCTCTCCTCCGCTACTCGATCTGACGCCACCCACCACGCCTCCTCCCGGACGCCGGCCGGGCCTAGCCACCACTTCCGGCGCGTGCGGCCGATCCGTTAAAGGCGTCATCTAATACGGCGTCCGTCTCGACAGTGCGTCCCCGGCTTATCCGTCCCTGTGCCCCCTCCCCCACAACACCCAAACCACCAGCCCCCATACCTTCACTCCCTCCGGTGGCTTGGCTGGGCGTCGTCCTTGAAGGGTGTATTAGCCACAGCACCTAAGTAATGCTCCTAATGCGATACCCAATACTCTCATCCTATAGAACACAGTGCCATTGACCCCTAGCGCCCGGCCTCCTGGCCCCCATACTGGCCGCTATATAACCTGCCACCCCCGCAACCCCAACGCACGCTCTCCCACGGGCTAACGTCACCCTGCGACGCCCAGGACAATCGAACACGGTTCCATCGGGCGCGCGGTAGCCCATCGGCGTTGGCCAAGATGCCCCTTGATGAATGGATTGATGTCCACCGCGTCCGCCGCTCCCGAGCCTAGAATGGAGACTCCCCCCGCCCACCGGAAGAAGCGTGGGCTTGGCGGGGTTGGAGGCGGGAATGGAAGGGGGTCGGAGGTGAACGCGACGGAGCACCGTGAGTGAACGGGTGGTTGACGCTAGAGGGGAGATGGAGGAAGGCGAGGTGGGCAGATACTCGAGTTGGGCAGCATGCACTGGTTTAACGGAAGAGAAAGGGTAAGAAGGCAGTAGGGTAAAGGAGGTGAGCAGGTCGACTACTATAGAGGAAACCTATGAAAGTTTAGGGTATGAGCCCGCATCCCATCGAGTTTGAATCGCGTAGTAATTCACAATGTGAAGCCGCGTGAATTACGTAGTGATTCAAATGAGATGGGATCGAACTCTGACTTTATCTCACCCTTAACATTAACTAATGAGATAATATTTATGACATTATCCCCCATTTTTCCTAAATATCTAATGGGTGTTAGGATACGAGTTCCCAATGTTAAGTCTAAGGAGAAAAAATACCAGGGGTGAGAAAAGTAGTAAAATGGGCAGGGAAGTGGATGTGCAGGTGGGTATAATGTGCAGAAGCGAATATAAGGTTAACGTTATGACCATCATGACATATAACAATATGGCACAGACATGGAGCAAACGCATTCACAGAGGTGGCATAAAAAGTTTCAGGTGTATATGTTTATTCGAGAATATTCTATTTCAATTGCGTATAGGACACGCGAAAGGTAGTTACCAACTTGCAGCATGGTAGGCATATAAGGGGCCTACTACACAGATTAGACTGGAGCCAGGGACTAGTTCCTAAAATAAAAATCGGAAACACCGATTGAAGCTAGCCCAATTTCTTGTCGTAACTAGAAGGGCACCCAATCACTCTCAGCTGTTCGCATTGTAGTCGTGATCAGGCTTTTAACATCGGAGGAGAGTCTATTCACAAATTCACAAGACTGACTTTAGGAAGTGGGCTCTGAAGCCATGCGCCAACAAATAATTTATGGAGAGGTGTATATTGACGACCTTAGTCCTGATTCAAGTTTAAACGGCTGTCAGTTGCTTTACTGCCGTCCGCCATCCACCCTACCTCAACCCTAATAAATCTCTCTACCACCTTGGATGCAAGCACGTCCTCCTCCACCGCACGTCACCTGGATGCTACCCCACCGTCCAAAAAACCATGTCCTCCCCACCCTCCCTCTCGTGGAAGAATCATTCCTGGTTATTTCTAACTTCTTACATTCAACGGGTTTACTTTGTTGTCCATCATTTGCAAAATATATCCCAGAGGTGAAACTTTTAGGGTTCTCGTAAATATCGTATTATTCCTTTATTCTTCGAGATATAAACTTATATTACGTTGAGGGAAATAGTGAAATGGTCAAGGTCAAATAAAGTATCCTTCGTCATTCACCGTATAATTGTAGCTTCTGCATCCGTTAGTCTCTGCTCATTGCAGATTTCCCTCAACACGTTTAGTCAATATCAGACCCTCTACAAACTGTCAGTACAAATCCCCCTCCATCAACGCATTCCAATCCACTCTCTGGCATTTCAACATCATTTCCCAATCATCTCAACATTCTTTCCCCTGAACTTTTCTTTTCTCGAACGTCTAATTCAAGTCCTCTGCTTTTATTTCATGTCTCTTTCCCTCTTTCCTCACTCTTCTCCTGAATATTAGACCTCTTTCCTCTACGTCTTGGCACCTCCATTCCCCTATTGGAATTGGGGTGATTTTCTCCCGTAACACTCCTATTGTCTCTCTTTATTCCTCCCCAGTTTCTTTCATATCTTCCATCCAAATTCCCAATTCAACAACCTTGCTTGTCTCGACTCTAGATAGATATAAAAACTAACCAAACATTCCTTCTTTACTTGAATCCCCTTATTGGCCAGCGCCTCACATTACCCTTCTTTGCACCATCGTATTTGTCAGCCTCAGTGTTAACATTGATCGCTCGTACGTCCACCCCCGTTTCACACGGAATCTGTGTCAGGCCCGAGTTCGAAAAAAATGGACACACTTTCCTGTGTGGAGGCCTCAGTTTGATATGACTTGATAGGTGAAGGGCAACTACTGTTTCGTGCCTTATCCGTGCATATGTTCAGAAAACAATGTTGATGATCTAATATTGATATCTTTATGTCAAAGTTGGATGGCTTATCGAAATTCAGAACTGGTCCGGGGCTAACTGTTAACACCACTGAGAACTAGGTATGGTCTAAATATGTTAATTACATCTGTAGTATATATATATATATATATATATATATATATATATATATATATATATATATATATATATATATACAGAAGAACCTCGCCTAACGGACACCCCGCGTAGGGGGACATCCCGCGTTAGCGGACACCTCTGTTCGGAATGGTTCCCTCTATTAGATGTTTATTTTAACCTCGCGTAAGCGGTACCCCGTGTAAGCCCGGAACGAAGGGTCTCCGCTTACGCAATGTAAACACACCATACTGCATACACACATTTCTATCACGGATTATACGATTCGTATCAATCGATAAGGGGCGCTCATACATATACACTTCAAAAACCAATAATCAAAACCATTACCCCTAATTTCTTGGTTCATCCCTTACCTTCCGTCAAAGAAATTGATCCAGAGCCTTAACCCACCCTACTTCTGCCTCCTACTTCTCCACCGCCCACGCACAAGATACAAGTAGACGGACACCAGCAACGGCCTGTCTCTCTCCTCCTTTTTTGAGCGCCCCGTTTGAAGGCGTCAGAGTGGAGAGGAAAAGGGGTGCCCACTCCAATCGATATCGACGAAGGTGTCGAGTTAAACAATTTACCAGATATTTGGAGACTTTGATCAATTCTATTTCGACGGCGGAGGGCGTGTCAATAAGGCAGTCATTAAGTGCAGCGTCCACTGAAATAAACGATCCCTGTCACAAGACAGGAGGCTGGATTTGGGAGGATGGTGGGTAGAACGGCAGGGGAGAACAGTCAGGCCGCATGAAAGACGCACGGGGGTTGGCTAGTGACAAAAGCCTAATACATTAGTAATAGCCCTCGACGCGCTCGCTGCTGAGAATGGCGGTCGTGGTTGTGTAAAACACGACCCTTTCAACTGTCAAAAGTAGTGAACGTCGTGGCGGGCTGGCGGCGCGGCCGTCATTGTCGGTGGGCATGACGCTGGAAACGTGGGGACGGGCGCCGTGGATGAGGAGGGGCGGGGAGAGGCGGGGAGACCGGGCCTCGGCCGTTCTTCACGGGTGCGTTGTGACTTGAGGGACTGATGCCAGTTACAGCGGCGCCATCCAGACACATGATTAAGCCATCGCGCTGATGAATGTCTAAAGGAGAGACAATGGTCACGGTGATTAAGTAGTTGATTTGAGGCGTGTAGGCGTGCGCATGGAGGTAAATGTGCATAAAGCGTGCACACCAACGTCCCCGGCCTCCATCTCCACTCGTTATATTTCCGATTCTTACAGCCCCTCTCTATCCCGCATCAAATTATTACTGTCGATTCTTTACTAATGTCTATCATACCATGTAATACATGCTAATAGCGACAGATCCATTATTGCACATCAGGCTTTCTCTGTCATAGGTTTCACCACCGCGTCTTTTTCTCTATATTACTAACAAAATTTATCATATGTGCTTTTTACAAAATTGTGTCTTATTTATCATTTTTCGCATACCTTACCCTCCACTATATATGTAACACGATCAGTTCAACTTGAATAGATGGCCTTTTACTCTTAGTGATTTTCCTTTTTGATTCCGTGATAGAATATTTTTAATCTGTATTAATTGTCGACATGTTTGTTGCATACAATTTAATTATTGATGGAAACACATCGTGTTGTGTTTTTCCATCTATCTCACATTCTTGTTTGAACTCACATGGACTAGATCTTCAGCGTATCTTAGGCACTTGCAGCGGCCGACTACAGATGACTGGTCATTGATACGTATGATGAAGAGAAGGAGGCCAAATACTAAGAGAAAACGTGGTTACTGAGTCCGAAGGGATGCCCGTTCGAGGTCTTTTGTCATAAATACTTTGATGCCATATCTTGATGCCATAAATACGTCCCTCTGCCTGCGGCATCAGGACGTATTTATGGCATCAAAAGGCCGAGAATGGCATCTGTTCGGGCTCAGTCACTACGTTTTCTTATTATTACATACCTAGATATTAAAAGAAACGCAATTTTATATACTTATTTTATGTACCAACTGACCCGATAGGTACAGTGCGCCCGAATATTTAATACGGGCGCCCGAACATTATTTATACTGCACCCGTAGCAGCGGGTAGTATTTCATAGACGTTCGGCTATAGGTATGTAATAATAATGCTTGTGGTATGCCACGTTCTAGCCTTTCACAAGCTGACTTTCTCTCACCATATTCGGTATTGATAAACATCTTGAATAGTAAGGTAGTTTTCAAACCACTTCAAGAGTCGGTTTGTCAAACCACTTTCTGACAATTTAAACAAACGAATGGAATGGTCCAAGCAGTCAAAGGCTTTTTTAATGTTTACTTAGGCTGCTTTTGCGATTTCGCGCCTATACCATGCGACAATTATTCGATTATTGAATCCGAGAACGAGCCTCATGTGCTTCTATTTATTCGAAAGAAGAATTGTGCTTTATCAAAAAATAGTCATCAGCTGAATCGGAATAGTGGAGCTAGGTAGAGTAACAACATAGGGACCAGAAAGGGAAAGGGGCAGCTTGCTCCAGTTGAAGGTTTAGACATTTCGGATCTTTCGTAAGCTTGTTTTTGTGGAAAAGACGAAAATCAAAGAGGCAACTTTTAGCTTCTGACCGACAGACTTCTTTGTCTGATGACGACCTTGCCTCACGTGGCCATTTTGCCAATCATAGAATTTGTTGCAAGGGTCAGTAAATTGAAACCTCATGTAATCCTGCCAGGCCCCTAAAGAAAATGCCGCTGAAGAAAGCGGGAACAAAGCATCTGATGAAACACTGCTTCCTGACATTTTATGCCTTCAGGGATAACGTTTTTGCTTGATATTCTCCTTAAAGAATGATATGGTTGTCACGTTTGGAAGAAAGGATTCGATCAGGAAAATGTCAGGGGGATGTATATGCTAAGGCGGGCAATGGAGAAAGGGGAAATAAGGGCAACTTGGAGAGGGTGTGAGGGTTAGTACACAAAGTGAGTAATCTAATACCAGGTAGCCCTGTGCTTTGAGTCGGGCTACACGAACTGGCATCAATAGCCACCGGTAACGAAGGTAACATGGTACCGTCAACTTTCACTGTGTCTCCATGCATCCATAAGAAAGTACCAGCTGTCACAAACAATGCGTCCCGGCTTAGTGTATTAATGGCCGGAGGCTAGCCGATTTCTTGTCATTCATTCACCGCGCAGCATCAGGCATGCAGATCTGCTCGCAGTATATATGACCTGCTCTTTCTCCCCGAGAGCTAATGTGAGTAGCTCCTTTAAAGCACCCCGCCACCTGGCAGGAAAATAAGGCATTAGCGCCCCACGTGAGAGACGCCTGCCGCATGATCTGCGCAGGCGCCGAACTCCCCCCCCCCCCCACCTTTTCCTCCTCCCTTTCCTCTACCCCAACTCCTCCATCCCCGACACTCCATTTCCCCAACCCCTTCTTCTTTTCCATTCACGCCACTACTTTTTCTTCGGAATCCGTTAGCATATTCCCGTTAACGCCGCCTGTCGTTTCCCCGTCTCCAAACCGGATTTCTAATTCAGGAAAACTCGATAACCCAGTGCTAAACAAATTGATAAATCACTGCCCATTAACCATGACAGGGCGGTGGTGGGTGTTGGCATGTAATCCAATACAAATTGCCAGACTCTACACCCAAATTCCATTCCTCACAGGTGCCCCCTACACGCGGTGTCGGCATGCATGCGGATTATCAATAACGGGATATCATTCTGTACCCATCACTCGGCCTTCCAGAATGGTACTAGGCTTTTTAGCAAAGGGTAAGGCCTGAAGTTAAGCCCCTAGACTGAGGCCTAAATACTCTTAGGCCGCTTTGAATTGGAACATAGTCTACACCTATAGTCCCTGCAAAGTTGGTCCGTGTCTGGTATTAGGCATTTGAAATGCGTCCTAGGCTCAAGGGGTTGTCTAAAGAGGCCGTCGTGTACAAGATTCTTTAAAGGTGACTGAGGCCTATCTCGAGACTGCTCTAGGATAGTTAATGTCTATCCTAAGGCTTAAACCTGCTAACGTTCTGACAGAGGCCACTATGACGTTTCATACAATAACACATATTAACTTCTAGATAGAACATTTCATTAAATGCCAAACTTTGGTAAACTAAACCCTTATATTAATGAACATACTCATTTGGGCCGGCAGATATGTACACAGGCGTTTATTAATAGACATTTACAAAGACCTAATTTTACGACTTCAAATGTCTTATCCAAAATCATTTTTTGCACAACGCTTGCTGCAAAAAATGCAGATCTGTTATCATTTTTATTTTTTTCGAAATGTCTTATCCAGCGAACAAGTCTCTGAAAAGTATAAAATAAGTTCCTTTTTCTAAAAAAAAAAGGATTTTGGAGTAATTATAAGGCTCGATTATCGAGCCTTTAGATGAGGATTGGACCTGATGATTGGTGTCCTACGCCAGATCTTGCCTCTTTATTCACATATACTATCGCATGCATCATATCGTCATATATAGCTATTATCTACAAAAAAGGTGGGAAAGAAAAAAAGGTGAATTGCCACACCCAGAAAGTGCGGTTGGTTTTGTAGACCTCCAACCTACTCAAAGGCTATCGCACTTAACTTTGATATTCCATCACGCCATCGTACTCACCACCAGTCTACATCCTCACCGAATCGACATTTCTTGTGAAAGTAAGTGGTCCATGAGTTTTAATTAGCTGGGGAAGTGCCAGCGGTGTGGTTGGAGTCGCTTCTGAAGTATAGTGTTATCTATATGAATACATGTTGGTGTACTTTAAGCACTGACGGGCTTGAAGCGAAGACTGGAGTCCCTTTTGGCATGATCTGTTTCTGCGCACGCCACTACCCACATCTCCTTCTATCTTCCACCAGGCACTCATCTGTCTCAGGCAATGCGGCCAGTACATTAACTCATTAAAATGCCATTGCCACGGCGCCAGGGCAAATTTGCATCGCGATTGCTGATAGGCTGCAAACTATTACGAGAATAGGCTCTATTCGGCACCTTGTTACAGCGTAGCCTAGTGGACAATGCGTCTTTTGTCTCGTCTCAGTAGTAAGGATTTCTACCCCTTGTGTCTATTCTAAAAATGAACAGTTAACCAATTAAGGGAAAGGAAAGGTCCAAGTTAGAAAATAAGTGTCCCAGGATATCATTCATTGTGGCCAATTCGCTGGCGGTAATGTGCGAGGGAAAGAGTGTCACCCTCCAAACGTCACTCCAGTCTCCACGTGACCGCTCATCACCACGTGACCTTCACTCTCTACCTTCTCCAGTGGACTTCTTCGAGAAAAAATAGTTCCACCTACCCACCACGGACATAAACATTTCACCCTCTCTCCGTGTTAATCATTATTTGGAACACACCTTTTCAATGTTATATTTTCCTACTATACGAAGATTTGTCCTCCAATTTACCGTAGCGTCTAAAAATTTATTAGGTTCTTATATAATGATAGTTGTTTGAACACTGATGTTTTGTGATGTAGATTCAGCAAAATAATCTATATACCCGGGTACATGTACACTCACACACAACGACTGGGCATGCAAATAATAGCGCAAGCATACCATGCTGCCTCAGTATTGTGTTTCTGATATGCTTACATAGCCCTTCCTCCGCAGCATAACGCCTACAGACGTTCCTGGGGATTACGCCGAGTGATGCCGCCAGGCATTATCTATAATTGCAAACATACTTCGATTGATATAGTATTCTTTTTTATTTGATGAAATAAAAAAATAAATTAAATGTCAATGGGGCTACAATGGCATTTACGGAGTTATCGCCATTGTCATTGTAGGATAGGATCTAGAAGATACTGCAGGCACTTCTTGTCGTTGGATGTTATTGCAAGTCATTGGAAGCTGCAGTGAGATACTTTGTATACATATAGGATCTTTACCATTAAAATGTTGCACAATTTCTTGCTAAATACCACATGTACATTACCATGATATACCGTTAAAAACCCCAGTAGTCGTAGCCTGTAATAGTTCGCGATATAAACAACTAAATGGCGCATGGAATGAAATAGATGACATAGGAACACATTCATATTTATCTACCTCCATGAAAAAATGTCTTATAATACTGTATACATGATATCATAGTCATTTGTGCTGATGTCTAGACCTAGAAAGGGACTGAGCGAAACTCTCTCAAGCCAGAAGTCAGCGGAGAGGTTTACATAAAAGACTCTGTTGAAGATTGATGGGGGAAAAGAAGAGGAACGGCATCATGACAAAAAGAGAATAGAAATATCCAGTTGATCTAAAGCACAACAAATCGTCCAAAAAGCGGTAACCCGAATATAGTTCTCTCTGGTTGCCTTTGTTTGTAAATGATTGTATCCCTTTATTGAATTGGATTCTTTTTGTCCTAGGAGTTTGCATTGTTCTTTCCCGTTGATAAGTCTAGCAGCTTGCGTGTTTGGGGAACAAGGCTTATATCTCTGTGTGCTCGCGTTGCGACGATGCTCATATGTACAAGGTCCTTTATGTGTGGCAGTGAACAGGCCGGGCGCTTGTGGTGGCATGTGGTGGTCGCGCGCCGGGCCCGATTTCCACCGGTGCTTTAATCAGGTGCAGCGTGATGCCGCATTGTGTTTTCTGTTTGATCCAACAGATAGCACAACGCCTCTAATCTGGCGCCCGTCCGTCTGATATGTATACAGTGGGCAAAGCGCACAGAGCCCGACGTGGGGAGAATTCCTACACTCCCCGCACTCCTCCTCCCAACAATGCCAAGTCTCAACCACAGCAGCACAACCAAAGTATAGAGTACGAGGAGAAGGGGAGAGTACTGAAGTTGTCTGAGAAGTAGCAGGCTATAGGGCAAGGGAGTGGTGTCGTAGCTAGGAGGACTTTGAAAGAAACAGAGATGAAGAAAGGGACAGACAGACAGACAGAGATAGAGAGGGACATACAGAGATAGAGACACAAGTGAAAAAGCACAGATAGGGAAACGACAGACGACAGTTAAAGATATATGCACAATAATGACTGGTTTTGTGTATGAGTGGCCATAATCTCCAATTAGTTGATGCATAGTAATATCCGAGCAATTACCGAAGATATTATGTCGTAAACTGCGAAGAGATAATGGTCACTCGTATACAAAACCAGTCGATATTGTATTTATGAGAAAGCTGAATATCAGGAGATACTGCTGAAGAGAGAGCGAAAGAGAGAGAGAGAGAGATAGAGAGAGAGAGAGAGGGAGAAGAGAGATAGAGAGGGAGGAAGAGAGCGAGAGAGGAGATATATATTGGAGGAATGTGGAAGTGAATAGACTAAAGTTGACGAAAAACGGTGAGCAATATGGACCTGATGCGAAAAGGAAACAGAAAGATACAACGAACATGACAAAATTGAATACAAATAAGATAAAATAATAGGAAAACAATTACATCAGGGGAGAAAAAAAACAACTGAAAAGCCTCAACCCAAACCTAATACCTGACAACATCTTAATCAAGTGTACATTATAGGTTTTGTTGTCAGGCGGTAATATTTAAGTACAGCAGAGGAGGTCTGTATAAGTAGAGGGGAAGAGAGTGGTGGCATTTGGGTGGGGGTGTAGGTAAGTGGGGGAAGGGTAAAGTAAAACCCGGCCAGTAATAAATTGTGCGAGTATGATTTACTGTGGCGGCTGTTGCTGGATTCAATCATGGCGGCTACCCGGTAGATTGCTTGTTTGGGCATCTGGCGACGCATCCTTTTCCAATCACTTTAGGCAGCGCGAGGGGAGCTGTTGAGGGTTATATACGACGTCGGCTCCACCAGCTACGTCCACAGATAGATGTAACAGGATTCAGGGCTAGCTATAATTACCCGGGCCAGCAGGGACCTGGGGTTTATCTGCCGCCCGCCCGCCCCCGCTCACCGCTCGCCCCCAGCATCTCCGTCAAGCCCGCCGATGGAGGAGCAGCTCCCCGGACGATCACAAGATGTGCTTTATCGACCCAGGAAACAATGATAGTTGAGCCATCCCGTCGCTCATTATTACACATGAACAGGTGATGGAAAGCCGGCAAGCCTCACGTCGCCGCCGTCGCCGCCTCTGTCCCTACCACGCCTTATGGGTGACGAAATCAGGGGCAGGCGAGACGGAGAAGATCGGTTACTCGTGAGGATTACATATACATATCCAACCATGCAAGGGATGTTGGTAAAAGCGGGAACAATAAAGCCCCACCCATCTCTCCAGCTACGGTCTCCTGAAGAAATACCACCCGCTATATGCATCCGTGCGAGCTATCATCATTACAATATGTGAATAGATATAGAGTAAAACAACAGATATACTTGAACCTGAGGGAATAAATATTTCTATCATTTATTAGTTTACATATATGTATAGAATTATTCATATGATATATTTTTATCTGCATGTGTTCATGCAAGGCATTGTCAGATGTGTTTATATATGTACACGTAAGATATTTGTACCAATAGAGTGTCGGTGACCCCACTCTAATAGAAACAAAACACGAACTATAGAGAGCAAGACTCACAAATATCATATAAGACACAAACACGGACACATAAATACAATAATTGTTATTCATAAATCTTTGATCCAACTTATAACTATATTTATTAAGGTAAACATGCTGACTTCGGAAGATAAAGCTGTAGATCAGGCTTTGTTTTTTATGTACCCGAATACGATGAGGTTTCGATATCTGGGTCAACATCCGAGCCACCCGCCTTCTCATGAATCGCTCCAACGCCAAACGAATTTAAGTTCTTCAGTCATTTTTCTCGGGCTCAGGATTGGTTGAGTAGGATGGCGAGTGGGTTAGTAAAGAGGCAAAGGGTGGCGGGGTAGAGTTAGTGCGTGAGATGGGGTTGCAGGAGGGAAAAGGGGTTGTGAAGGAGATGGCAGGGTGCGCGGTCGATATGTCACACTGACATCTGAACCCTTATAAAGTGGATCACACGTCTTGAGACTTTGCCCTCTACGCAATGGGAGCTGGGGGGAGTAGGAAGTGTGCGTACGTTGGTACGGCGGGTGGGCTGCATTAAAATCGGGAGTGGGAAAGTAGGGGTTGCAGAGATCGTATCGTTGTACGCAGTAGTATGTACTCCTTCCAGTACGAAACTGTATTCGAGATCGACGGAGGCGCCAACGGCCAACACCCCCGGCGCTAATGGAGACATATGGCAAGACAGGTCCTCCCCTCCTCTACCCCCCACCTTGTAATTGTACCCGCCCCATGCCGTATGCCGCCCCACCGCAGCGCCACCTAGCTGTCATGCCACGCTGAGCACGTGGGAGGGGAGCGGGCGAGTGGGCGGGGATCTGCTCGCTAGGGCATGATGAGCTGCTCGCTACGCTTTCTCCGGCTGTCATCTCAGGGCCATTACCTGCTCACAACTCCCTGTGGAGAGTGCGCACGATCGCCAATCTCTGGTCCCCGCAAAGAGGCAATGTTATCGACGCCACAGACCCGGAGCTCCGCCAAGCCCTACTCGCAAGGCTCAACACCCTTTGTGGACTCACGCAAGCCCCCGGCAAATATTAACCAAATTCATTTTTTTTATTTTCTACGTTATTTATTCATCACCATCTTTTTTGGATGTCTCGGGCTCTCTGCTTTAATGGAAAGCGATCATGATCCATTTGATTGTGGTCGCTCCCCATAGAAATTCCTGCGTCGAAACATCGGTGATCGAGGATGGTGGGGCGATGAAAGGGATTTTTACATAGGACTGCGTGCCAGGGACTGTGTGTTTGCAGAATAGATGGCAGTTAATACGGTGTCCGTGTGCCTCGAAGCACATCGCCACCGACAGTGTGTACCACGGATTTCTAGGTGAGGCACGCCTCCGCCGAATCTATATATCCGGCGCCTTTCGAGGGATCCGTGCAGAAATTAAGTTCATCAAATAAATGGAAAGGATAAGCGGGGAAATGTAAAGAAAATATTTTGCAATTCTGTCCTGATCTCATAATGACGTGGAGAAAGAAATTAAAAGATTTCTTTCTGAAGACGGCCACTAGAGGCTACTCCTAGGTTTGGGAATACTTCCCGGGCAGTTCTCGCACATTCATTTTAAAGAAAAAACATGCCGATAACAATGATACCTGTTCCCAGATGTACTGTACATTGAGAGGTGACTTCGAATTTCAAATTTAATTTCTTTTTGTATCTGGACTGCCGCATCAAATTCTTTATTTCCATCAGCTTGAAAATCATAGGTGTTATAACATGCATTAGGTGCATTACATAAATCAAATGGATCGCCTGTAAGCTATATCTCATTTATATCACGAGGAGAGTAGGTCCTGGGTGCACCGAAGTGCCGGTATTTATAATCGCTCGAATTGCCTAGTGCTGTTGCGACATAGGGCTCTATAGATATTGGAAGCATATATTCCTATGACGAAGTTTCAGTTTTACACATGTATGTCCAAGGTGATATCACCATTGCTCAATAAAGGACTATAGTGCATAATATTTTAATGGTTTCAACACTTGAAATCTTAGCAAAATCGGGTGATAAGGCGTGTTGAGAGACCGAGTATGACTGCACAACTCAAAAGAAAAAAGAATTATGGATACACTGCAAATGGATTTCTATCCAAAACCAGTTGCCAGAAAATTTTGAAATAACACTTGAAATCTTAATTAAAGAGGTACTCTACGCTGAAATATATAAATAGGCATCTGTTTATAGCAGCGGTTAGAAGCAGATATAGCAAGAGACGGGTCATCTTAATAATAGCCTGATATAGGTCATGACATAAAACATAAAGGACATCACAACAATAATGTAACGTGTTATCAAACCACTTTCCAACACATGATACAATAAGATTGACATGTTAATGAAGTAGCGAATTTCATTATAGTCACTGTAGATAAAATCTTTTACATTCCGTCTGAATATTATGGAAAACACTGACATGATACGATGTTGTGCATCGTATTGATCAATAGGCAGATTTAGCAGTAGTATTTAGAAATGGTGCATTTGCAAGGGTTATCGTGAGTAGTATTTACTCATTGTCAATGAATCAAAGACGAAAAACAAGTGATTTACTACTCGAGCAAAACTATGCCAATATCCTTATCGGGATCAAAATGTCTGTCGTCATGAATGAACAACTTGGTGTGAGCTACCTACGTTATCCTGAACTAGTGATGTTTAAGATTGTATTTTAAAAGTTAGGGGTAAACTGGTTAAGTTTGGTTAATTCAGACCATTTCCAGCATTTGAAGCACCCATATACATCTATATAGGAAGCCTACTACCTCATTTCGATTATTGGTCTTCCATAATTGAAAGTCTAAGGAACAGAGGTCAAAGTATAATAGGAAAGAAGCAGAAACGAGGTCTTAGAATCGTCATATGGATTTATGTTAGAAATTTGCCAGTTGCAAAAATGATGATCTCATATAACATTTTAACCCGTTATGGAAGCGACGAAAAGCAGCTGTACTTAAGTACAAAACCAGATACAAAATATTACGGATAGATCAAACTAACGTGATCCAGATATAAGATATAGCCAATACTAAATACACCTCCGAATAATCCCTACTATAAAGGAGCCAGACTGTGGGATAATCTACCTTGTCAAATATACTTTTTCAAAACTTTTATCATTTTTATTTTCCACACACTTATCATTCAACTCTGAATTGATATAAAGTAAACATTTATGGCTCTAGGTTTAGTACTGATTGTATGCTGATATTGAGAAGTAATTTTGAGAGCTGAGAAAGCTTTCTGAAAGACAATATAATTGACATCAACGGATATAGAAATATACGTTGCGATGGAATGATGCTGATCCAGTTTCTCCAACGATGTCTGCCTGTGGTTATTTCCGGGAAACTTCTCCTGTCCTGAACGTTTCATCGGATTATTTGTTTCAAAGTTTTCATGTAATGAGAAGGTTTATCTACTTACCAATGATAAATAGATTGAATGTCAACAAATCGAGTGATATGAACAGTATACATGCTAGATTCTTAAAGCATTCTTTTGGGTAATCGAGGTGCAGCAGATGTGTGATGAGACCTGTTGATGATTTACCTGTGTATAGATTTTATAGATCTAATCGTTAAAAAAGTATAATTCAAAATAGGAAAACCTATGGTACCTTAGTATAGCTATATCTGATAACAGAACACAAAGTACTAAAGTAAGGAGCACTCTGTCCTCTAGTATTGATATTATAGTACAACAAAGAAGTATTCTAGGTCCAATGCTTGTCAAGTGTTTCATTGATGATATGAAAAGCTTACCTTTTCTTAGTTTCCACATATTTTATGCTGCATAACGATCCCAGTACAATGGGAGCAACCAGTCGATTAAAACAGCACCTGATGCTGATTGAAAAATGGTTTTCTGAAAATGACATGACTATAAATAATGGAAAAAACTAAATTGTGTGTATTTGGATCTGAAAAGTAAATACTGCACTATGACCGGTATCGTGATCAATATCAACTGAAAACTAGCTAAGGGTAACTATGGACATTGAAATCTCGTTAGGGAAAACTATTAGATACAATGAAAAAAGATCAAGGGTCATTTCAGTTGTCAAAAATACGGAGATATATTGCTGAGAACACTAGTATTAAGATCTACAAAATACTGATAGCTCTACCTTTTGATATTACAGGTAGTTTATCAATTGAGGAAGACACCTACAGCTTAGCAAATTAAGGAATTACAGCTCAGGCTGTAGGAGTCTTTTTTTTTTATTCAATAAGACATACAGTAACGACATACAGTATTCGCCGGGTGGCGTTCTTCCATACAGTAGCCACGTTGACACATATAGGACAATACAGTCACGATTCACAATGCAAAACAAAGACAAAGACACACCCAATTGTTACTGTTCTTCCTTGATGTATTACCACATGAAATTCATATTATAAAACACTAAACAATGATCTTATGATCATTTTAAATATTATTCTCATATAGATCTTGTGATCAGATTAAGTGACGTGGAGATAATTCAAATTTTCAATCAATTTTAAAACTTGAACTATTTGATTAAGCTAGTAATATCTAATTTTAGTAATTCCTCCTTTACTCTACCCTTAGATGTATTTCCTCGTTGCAGGTCTTGTGTTCCTTTTTTAAACATATTCCAACCTTTTTCACCTATCAATAGTGGTGACCTCCTGCTGCTGTACACTATTTAGAAAACTATCTATATAGAATCTACACCTCAGATGTAGGGTAGAACAACTCTTTTGAAGGCGTCATATTCAGCATAGTTGTCGTTATTTAGGACCTCTGTAGTTGTCCTTTTCAGTCCAGCTGCCTTCACTCAAAGTCTGAAGTCACATTCAGATATTGATTCAAAGTCTCCATCTACTTTAGCTTGTTGGTGGCACGGGTGCGTGCAGGCAAGTGACTGCTCGAGAGGTGCGACACGGAGTGGCTGGCGTGGCACACATCGCCCCTTACCGTCTCCAATCTGAACTCATATCTCCTTAACTTTGTTTGAAGTGCTATATCAAATAGGGACCCAGATTCAATCCGAAACAAGCCAAAATAGGTGATTGAAGAGACCGTGAAAAATCGTATTAGGGTACAGGGGCATATTTTTCCGGTGGAGGAGCACATGAAATTGTGGTTGGTTTGATCGGTGCTGATCATGCTGAATGTTTGTGCTCTCAAAGGTTAACTGGCCATGTCATAATGTATCGGAACCCTAAATCTAATGCCCTAATGCTGGTATCCCGTTTATCTTCCGTCTCCATGGGCTGAAAGTAAGTGGCTATTTGATTTCGATGATAATATTTTCTAAAATAAGATGTTATTAAAATAAGCTTGTCTTTAAAAATGCCTTTTTAGTGATATCGATGTAGAATGAGAGCCAATTCATATGAGCGAAAATAAGTGCAAAATACCGAATCAAATCTAGTTATCATTATATATCATAGACGGCACCGCTCTTTGCTACTTGAATGGATAAAATCGGGATAGAATTGTTTGATGGAGGAATGCATCATTTGTGGTAGGGTATTTCGCAATATATTTAGCCCGGCAGTCCGGACATGTCCTGTCTCTGCTACTTAATGTGATTCTGGTGAATACTCGCTATCTTCTGTGACGATCAATGTGATTTAAAAGCTGTGCAATTGGTAGTTGAGCCGTAACAGTATACTGTGCCGGTATTGCGCCGTAAAACCATATTTTGAAGACTCAAAGTGATCGGTTTAATAAATCAACTTACCTATTTAGGATGTGATGCCACGTAAATGGTTGATGTACAATGTAAACACAGTCGATCTTAAGTAAATATTTCTATAAACATGATATTTGTGCAAATAGATATGAAAATAGCCACTAGTTATCAAATCACCCCTCTCATAAGATCTCACATTCTCTAAGTGGTTTTCTGTACTCTCACTATGCTCTATGGGATAAGTCTTAACGAACTAGGCTTAGAGCCTTGAGAATCCACTGGCCTGCCTCCCGTGCTAAAGACGTACATCAATGCAACCCAAAGATTCCTATAATCTCAATGATGCCACCTAGCGGGAATACTGTGTGCCTGTGGATTTTCAAGGCTCTAAGCCTAGTTCATTAAGAACTCTTCTCCCATAGAGCGTAATGAAAACCTTGTACAGAATACCACTTAGAGAGTGTGAGATCTAAGGCCTGGCGTCCACCTACTACGATAGAAATTTAGACCTACCGATATGGCACCGATACAAAAAAGCAAATATCGGAGACATATCGGGAAGGTGCAGAATCGTAGACAAATGTCTAGACATGCCAATCCACCACGCCATGTAAGGGGATTTGTGTCGGTGTCTAATCGCAGAAACGTGGTCAACTGCCCCGATAGATGACCTTCCGACGCGATTTTGATTTTTTATTGGGAGGTGCATCGTAGACCGTATCGGAGCCATATCGTAGTAGGTGGACGCCGGGCTTTATGAGAAGGGGGGTCAAATAAGATTGGAATAGTGATTTACAGCATTGTAACAACTAGCAAATGAAACGTATCTTCATTTGAAGACATGTAGCAACACAAAAACGTGTATTAGCGGAAATACCAAAATAAATTATAAATAATGAAGATCCGGAGAAAAAAATCAGACAGAAAATTGATGAATGATATCATGAGACTAATATTCAAAAAGAAAAGAATTTTCTAAGAGTTTGGATTTTATTTACGAAATAGCGGCTATGAACATTACGATAGTGACGATCGCGCATGCGCACAGTTTATAGCAGAAATTCACTTACAGAACAATCTGTTCGACATTGACATGTTTTGGCAAATATTTAATTATTTACGGACATTTAGAGGTGTATAGTACATGTAAGAATTGTCAACCTAATCGGGACGGCTTCTCGTCCCGCATTATTAGCGGTAAAATTATCGCATGAGCTCGCAGAGCGAATGCGATTATTTTACCGATAGTAACACGGGACGAGAAGCTGTCCAAATTAGGTTAACTAGTTCCCCTAATGAGTCTCAAAGTTGTCAACAACAATGGGAAACTGCAATATCAGATTGTCAATCCATACTTTCCTTACTTATGAAATTTTAAAAAGTGAGAAAAGGAAGAGGAAAATGAAGACAAGTTGTCAACTGCATCTTAGTATTTATTCTTATGAGCGTCGCTTGGTCCATCATGTTTGCATGGTGTAGTTCCATTGATATCTAACATGTGAACCATCCAAATAGTAAGCAGGCATATGTACATACATTGGCAAAGATTGAATGCATCTGCTCATCCATGCTTGTCTAAATAGAGTTAAATGATGAAATGTCATGCGGAGGATATATAGGTTTTATTACACTGATCCGGCATGCAGCGCATGTTGTTAGATTACCAGAAACAACGTTAACTATAATAGGATTTAGGTAGTCGATATGAAGCACAAGCTATCGTATTGTTAGCACTGTGTGAAGTCTCCCATCAGGAAAATGGTCAATTTGGTGGTAGGGAGGGTGGTCGGAAGTGTGTGCAGCGCGGGCCCTTGCAGGCGTGTGGCTGGTTTCCGTGGTCAGCGAGCAAGAGGTCGACCACTGCACCCTTCCCTGTTCCCCATTTAAACCTTGATATATTTTATATACCTCCGTAAACTAATTTGGGAGTATTTCTAATACTAACATTGTTTGTGATAGATCTGAGCGGTTCTTTCTCTTTTTCTTTAATAAGAATTATACTGAGAACAACATGTTTTAATTGAATCTAGATAGTTGTTGGGCTGTCGATACAACGTATTGCGACAGGCTACCATTATGAGTACATCTAGATGATAAGAAGGGAAACTCTACACCTAGCGTTTTATGTCCTTTTTATGGAATACAAGTCCATGTATAAGTGCAAGAATCCTAGGTGTGCTTTGCTTGTGTTATGACTTTGTTGTACCATCCATGTCTTACCTCATATGGAGTGGACACAAGTCTGCGACTTTAAAAGAAAATGCTTGTGTTTCCTTACATCTTTGGTCCCTCAAGCCGTTTTCCCTTCCTGTGCAGGCCATCAACCCCTCACGATTTTAGCCATAATTTGTCTAAATATTGGAATTATGTGGTATCTATGGTTCTAGAATCTGCCTTACAATGCCCTAGATGCATGGGAACCATTTAAACTATTCCCCCAAAAGAACTTTTAGAAATATTCAAAATATAGTGTATTTGCTGCCATTTCGTGATTTTCGGCCAGTCGTTGTTGCAACTTTCCTCGTTTGAATGGTAGGGTTCCATTTCCCTGAAGTGGGATTCACATGTAGAGACTAATGTACCTGCGACGGGTGTACATCATACCTTTACCCTAGTCTCAGACAATTCTTCTTTGGTACGAAATTCTCATGGAAAGGTGCTTTTACCAGTCTCAAGGGAAAATGGCAAATTCGATTCACGTAGAAGAACACGCCTGATACATAGGCTCAGACACAGTCACAGTGGACACTCATCCTGGGACTCAAATACCCTTGAGGTGAATGCTATGAAGAACATGTGATCCTGCTTGCTGGTTTCCAATTGGCTAGGTTGGGAAGTTAGTCTGCGACTAAGCAGTGGGTAGATTGTGGGTAGACAATTGCAGGGGGGAAATGAACCTTAAAGCCCAATGCCCATCTACCGATTTCTGAACATTCATGTACCTTTGTCGGCGACAAACGAACAGTAATTTTCTCAGCCAAGGCATCCTAACGGAGTTGGCCGTTGTTTTTTTTTAATTTTAATTTTTTTTTATTAGGTTAGATTCGTCAGTACAAAGACTTCGATCTTCCATCTACCTTGTGACAAGTTGATTTCTACATTATCTGTTTACTCTAGGCTGCTTTCGTCACATTTTATTTTAGGGTTACGAAATATATGGGTAACATAGCAACAGGTTACAACTTTGGAACAGTGCAAGGTGGTGTACAATATAATAATAATAATAATAATATTAAGTGGTTGTGCAGAGACACATATAACGCTTCAGTGGCACATTGTGATAACAGTAAGCGATGAGGATGACGAGAGGTAGTCGACACATGGGTGTTCGGGTTTTTTTTGGATCAGAGTCATGTTTTCACGCTCCTTTTGTTCACTCATGCCCAGAGTAGTAGTTCACTTTTATCCTGATAAACATAAGTTGGTATATTTGATTACAGTCGCGGTTTGTCCTTTTTGCATTTTGAGCATGTCATCATTCGTGACTACTCACTCATTGTTTCTTAGTGCTGTTCATCGATTTATTACATTGATAAGTCATTTACTAGCTCACCATGGAATCTATCTTGATTCCTTGGTCTGGATTGCTTATTGTTGTGTATTTTTAAACACAGAGTATCCTGTTAAACTACTTGTCAGGGCGGGGCATCAAGGAATAGGTTATTTAGTCCTTATGTTAATCTGTCTACAAGGGGTGGGGAGGGGGGGGGGGGGGGGTAGGACCTGGTACAGAATTCGCTTACAACATTCATTTAATTTAATTTGTGGTTAAGTATATTATTATATCTGATTTCATCTCAATGCTGTTGTTTTTCTGATATGATGCTTAAAGGTTTCCTTCTTGTCTAATATTCTTATCCATTCAGGTAATTTGTTCCAAAAAGACGAACCTCTAGTAGTCGGTAGATGTAGGACAGCTAGGCAAGGGTGAGCCACCGATTAGTAGACAGATTTGCTTAGGACTAATATCCACCAACCACTCTCCTCAATGTCCGCAGATCGAGCGAAGAGTTACGTAATTTGCCTGCGACAAGTTCACCGACTCCTATAAGATTTGCAAACTAATCGCTCAACCCTGAATCGGTAGATGGGCATCAGGCTTGAGCGGTATTCACACGATGGGATTCACGTACCTCACAGGGTGTTTTTCTTTCACAAATCCTGCTGAGATTCTGTACTCGATCATAATTTCTTTGTCTTAATTATAGGGTTTCATTTCCCTGAGACATGTTTCCCCCCTGTAATTGTTAAAGACATTTCCCCCTAAAAAGGAACAGAATTTTATGAGATTTTGAACCCTGTGAGGTCCATGAATCCCACCGTGTGAATCCCACTTCAAGTGGGATTTACACGATGGGATTCACGTACCTCACAGGCCGTTTGTCTGAGACTAATCCTGTTGAGTTTCGGTTCTGGAACACAATCTCCTCGTGTGAATGACAGGGTTCCATTTTGGTGGGACAACTTTTTCCCCCTTGATTTTGACATTAAACAAGTCTAAAATTTAGAGGGGCATTTTGGTGAGCCAAATGTATTTCACACGTTCTCCCCCAATCTGTGTGTCTCAGTGGTCCCAAGGAACACATATTCACATGGGGAAGTACCCTGTGTAGGGTGTAGGGGTGTAGGGGTGAGACTATATACCTGTTAAGTCTTCCCATGTGAATTAAATCCGTCATGTTAGCCTGAGACTGTAGAACATCCCAATCTGTGACACTTTGTACCCAGCTGGAAATAGTAGCCGACTGGTGCAAAGGTGTGAAGTACACCAGTCTCGGGTCCATTTGTCCCATCGTGTGAATCCCACTTTACAATCCAGACGAGGAGATTGTGTTCCAGCTCATGATATGAGGAGCAGTTGTGTTAAATATGCATCCTGTGAGGTACATGAATCCCACTGTGTGAATGCCACTTAATCTACATTTTCTTTAAGAAGGGTTTTCATCTTTCAAAATTCCATTCCTTATTTTTCAAGAGGCATACTCGTTTATTATCAGTAGAGAATCCTTTTTTTAATTCTCTACACCATTCGTACGGGTAAATGATTGTCATGAAAGAGCTTATGGTGTTCATGTAGGAATCAGTTGGCACTGATATTGTGTTATTGCATTTCAAGTATTCCTTGGTCAATTATATAGTCCCAATCTCCCCAAAAAACCAAACGCCTACACACCTATTAGGAAATGATAAGAAAAGATACAAAAATAAAGAAAGAGAGCTCGACGTTAATAAATGCATATTTTGGAACTAGCTATATTATGAGATTTAATGAGACTGTCCGAAAGCTATGAGTAATACGATTGCTCCAGCCCTCTATAGGGAGGAGAGTGGCCTTTATTCCATCTCATTGATGTTCCATGCCAAAGAATCCTTGAAGTGGAGACAACAATAATGATTCATGCCCGAAAAAAATAACCCTAGAATGTCAAAAGTCTGATATTTGTGAGGGAGGTGAAAACCATAACATTTCGCTGTTTTTCTCACGTGGTGACCTAATTTTAATGTAGTCAGGTTCCTAAAAATGAAATTCACTAATCGTGCGGTTTTCTCTAAATTTAACCAAGTGAGTCATATTTTCACGTCCGAGCGGGACATCTTTCCAACCAAAACCGAAGTTCAGTGGCCATTTACTTCGGCTTGCCTGGTCGGTGGTCTGGTATGTTGTGTGGTATGCAGGAAAGCCGCTGGAGTTCTTTTTACACGGATAACTTCTTTTAAAATAAGTTGAAAATGAAAGGCACCCTGGCCTAACGGGCTTCCCTTAAGAACCTCGGCGACCTGAGCACAGATCCTTGTGGTGATCGGGACTAATTATGTGCCCGGTTTTTGCGTTGACATTTGAGCAGACCCTGTTAAGACCCTGTTATTAGATGGAGGCCTAAGCCCAGGCCTTCACTGAGAAAGCCTAATGGTTCCGTGGAGCACACTCCGACCAAGATTTTCTTTCATTCGTGCTCCAATTTTTCTCTGTAAACGCGCCGGTTACTTTATCGTCGAGTTCCATGTTGGAGGTCCCAGACAGAATTCAATATGGGATTCAGTCTTTATCCTTTGGTGGGTGGCAGATGTGGCCATTATTAGATGTCATTAGTGACAAGGTTGTGCACAATTAGCAAATACTCTAATGATTAGGCCACTGCGAGGATGATACATACACTATTCCGGAAGCACACAGATGCAAATGCAAGTACTTTTTTAGTTGCCAAGTAAAATACTCTGGTTTGTGCTTAACCCATTTACAGGTTAGTTATGCATACAATATCCTCTCAGGTATCATCTTTTGTCCTTATGATTGGAAAACTTGCTTGTCAGCAGTTTCTCGCAGGTCTTAAGGCAATTTGTTCCAAATAAAACCAGCCCTTTGCACTGTTGACTTTACGCTCTTTCTCGTTACAGTTCGTTCTTATTGTGTCTCAATTAACTCTTTGCCTGGTTAGTCCTGCGACTACAGCATTTGACATTCTTTGCCAATTTATGATATACGGGTCATTCGTCAATTCCCACTGCTTGCCCGATCTGTTATCTCATTACACGTGTCGATAGAGTCTAGATCCTCTTGCAATATTTCTCATTATAGGGAATTGAGTAGACTTGCTCAAGTCTTTGATTATGAACATTCATTAAATGATTAAAGAAAATCGGAATACAATTCATTATAGCATGTGTCCTTCTCTGACTGGCCCATGAATCAAAGACTTGTCCACTCTGACCAGAATCTCCTGTTTATGACCCCAAGCCACTCCCTGTAACCCTATACCTCCCTCTACCCCTCCCCCTCCCCTCCTCCAGTTCCCTGCCTGCCTGTGTTGTCATAGCAATATATTTCGCCTACTCCTGACTATGTCTCGATTGAGATCAAAGTGAGAGGGTATCAATCTCCAAGCAGATATCCTGACCAGTAGCCAGACCTCTGCTTGGGGAGTGTGGTGCAAAATCGCGCCAGTCTACACAGCCGATTACGGATGAGACCAGTCCCTGTGTCACTCAGAAGGGTTGGAGGGGTAGGATACAGGGACTGAGGCCAGTCTAGGAATTGAGGTATGTACTGCTATCGGATGTTGGTGTTATATAATGCATTATTTGATCGAAAATCGTAAACGTTTGTCAACAGCATATTCCCTTTAATAAAGCCTGAATAGCCACTAGTGTGTGCCCTTTAATTATCGTTTGCCTGCCAATGGTAAGCACTGCACAGATGGAAATGGGACCAGTATGTGTGGTCATGATAAAATACAGAGATGCGTTGTTTTGACTTAGAAAGCCTTCGAAGAAAGCATTTCCATATAAACTAACCTTAAATCGAAACATTGGCGTGGCACTACTGATATATGCGAATGGTAGAACCGCATGCCAACGCTTTCTCAGTACAATTAAGAAAAAACTATCCTGATATCTGGTTAAATATCATCAAATGAGCCTCCAAGAACATTTTCCAGAGTTCCCGGAGATACCTCATCAAAGACATTTCTATAGAGAAGCGGTACTAAAAAGCTAAATACGGACATGCAGTTAGGCAGCGTAATCCCTTTAGTAGAACTCGAGAGAGCTTTAACTGGGCAGAATCTTTCGTGACGGTTGCGCTGATAAGTCTGATTTCTATCCCTATTTAAGAAAATCGTCATTATTCTAGGCCTTCTCGATCTAGGCCGTTCCTTGGGGCCCGCTAGAATTTAAAACTGATGCCTCCCAGTAGGACAAGCTATTTGCGTCTAATTACAATTTCAATGAAAGTGTATCCTGGTTTTAATTACTCGATTTGGATTGTCTACACATCAGTCAGTGTCGCACCTGATGAAGTTAATATTAAGGGGGCGTAGTGGGACTGCGGCTAGCCAAAGACGTGCACACGCGCGTTGTAACCTCGGATCTCTCTTATAAATAGAGCACTTTGATGGTGCCAACTGAGAACATGACGATCGGGGCCAGATGGGACAAGGGGCTTCTGTCGTGACGCCCTTTGATCCCACCCATGTTCCAGGGCGCAGCATGCAATATAAACAGGACACACACCCTAAACAAATGTAACACCATGGCCACACGTCACATCCTTCTTTGAAAAGCAATCGCGTCGCTGTTCTGAAATCTGATAGGATGTCAGGTATCGGTGAATATTTGGCCTTTTTCTGTAGATTTAAATCTATATCTCCTCCATATCTAAGGAAACATGGCAACCGTCTTCTAGAATTACTGAGAGTTTAAGCTTTCGGGCAAACTGCCAATCAGTACACAAAGTGTTGAAGAATGACCGGTTCATCAATTATTGGGATACGAAAATGGTTTTCCCTTTCACAGCATCTCATGTAAAGAGAAACGCCCTAAAGGAAACTTATAAGACATACACATACATATATATATATATATAGAATTTATCGTCAGCCGTCGATAGCAAATAATATGTAATCCAGCACACTAGATATAGATGGCGTAGAACTCCACTTTAGGTATGGTGACACTAAGAAAGACATAGTAAACCAAAATGACCAGCCTGAATCAATGACTGCAGGTCTAACCAGCAGTCTGTTTATCTATATACCTCCTCCAAATATCCGGAGGTAAGACTATCTGTACAGAAGAAGCTGTGAGGAGATCAAGCGGCTCTTACGGCTGCTGGCTTCTAGCGATACTGAACTAATCCAAGACATGCCCGCTCGTCTTTTAAGAGTATCCAGGGAGTAGCTGCTGCCCACGAGAGGTGGATAAGACAGGGTAATACTGGGTAATAACGTACCCCTTTCCGACACACGGCCGGGACAGCTTACAGCCACTGGCAGGCATCGGCCGCCAGCCGACTCAAAGCCCCATCGATTTTACTTTGTGCGCGACCCGGGTGACAACCGGTAGATCTTCGCTACCTGGTCGCGCCGTGTTCATCTATAAAACATTGACTTCCTTGCTACCTAAAAACCCATCCATTTCAATTATACATCCTCTCAGCTGAATCGATCCCATTCCAACGCCTCGCTCTTTAATTGGGCCCTCTGCGGATCGTTTTACCAAAACGTCTGAGATTTCCTTCTAGTATTTCTGTACAGTACTCTGCTATTGATGCTGATGTTCCAAATTTGGCTGGGCGGAACGGCTACTGTGCCTGTTTAACGTCTAAGGGACCAAGCTGTAGTGCCAAACAACAGATCTCCTTGTGTTGCTAGAATGATACTCCGGACTAAATAATATGGTTATTTTGGCTTGTTTATTTATATTTTATGGGATTATCAATTTCTTCGACATTGTTCAACTTTAATGTAGGTAAGACCACCCTAAGCTAGCTATGATAAGCTAACCATAGTTTGGCATTTTATATAGTATTAAAGCTAGGAGTATATTTGCAACCACCTCGATTAAAATAGGAAATAATGTAATATGATATATATACGCATAATTGTTGCATCACTACGAAATACAAACAGAACTGGGTTCCTAATCTATTTATTTCAAAGGAATGGGAAAAAAACAAGCACACGATCCCGTAAATAAGGTCTTTAAACTTCTTTGCAACCTTCCCTATGTGAGCCTACTAATAGGTTTTTATTGATCTTTCAATTTGTCACATAAAGTAGGGAGTACATTATTTAGATATCCATCAACTGCCTGTGTGGGGTAGCAGGTTGCTGACTGGTAGCAGAGATACTAGGTATCAGTCTGTATCCTGCATTTCCACTTTAATGGAGAACTCAGAATGTTGAGGCCAATTGTATACTACTTCTGATACTAATAAAAGAAGGATCACACGTATCCAACCAACTTCATCAATGATATCAATAACATGAACATTGAAAGATGGTAAGAGCAGTAACTCTTGTCATGAATATTTTCTCTTGATACCACGTTACTACTAGGAATAGCTATTTTTTTTACTAAGCTGATGAATGCTCGTCTGGAGCTAAAAATGTATTTCTTTATTGAAGGCAGACACCTACATCATGAACAAACAACTGTACTGAGCATTTTGGGGTTACCAGATTCAGCTCTGAGCTTAGGAACTTGCTGTGGTAGCCCTCTCTTGTAATATATAACCATCACTGCGCGAAATCCGCCATTTTATTCATAAATACGCCATCGGGGAAGTGCATGTATTGGCTGAATATTGACTTCTTTTCATATACAGTAAAACCCCGCGTAAGCGGCACCCTTCATTCCGGGCCAAAGTGACCGCTTACGCGGGGTTTTCAAGTTTCCGCTGGGCCAATATCCAAGTGTTATATACCGATCTGTAGGGGAGATAGAGGCGATGATAGATTTGAAATCCTTTTTGCAATATCTTAATTGGGTCCGAAGTTATTAAACATTGATTTACAAAATTTATTTTCTATGAATATACTCACGCACATTCATAACAAAACAAAAATTAATCTATTTTTGTTAGGGTGTCCGTCAGAGGTGTCCGTCAGAGGTCTCCGCTTACACAGGCCTTTTCGTACCAAAATAACTGTACGTATATGTGGGGTTGTCTGCTTCCGCGGGGTGTCTGCTTACGCGAGGTTAATTTAAACATCTAATATAGGGAACAATTTCCGTTCTGAGCAAAAGTGTCTGCTGACGCGGGGTGTCTGCTTATGCGGGGTGTCCGTTAGGCGGGGTTCTACGGTATATATATATATACGCCCTGGCCTTATATACGGACCTGTCTTGGCTGTATTTCACACCAGGCGTATATGAGAGGAAATACCCTCTGCCCCCTCCGCCTCCCACCACTTTGTGTTGGTAGAAGTATAGGTGTCATCAGTAGGAAACCCTCTCGGGCACATTCATTGACCCTCTTCACACTGGCGCCATCTTGTAATGGCCGCCTATGCACGTCAATCGAAAACGAGGCGAGCCCTCTCCACTGAGTCCTGAGCAATGATAAAAACACTAGTGTTTCTCTAACATGAAAAATGGAAATCGCTCTCACATCTACACTAATCGGCCGATTTGTATAAACAATACATTTTTACAAAGCTGAGACTTGGGCCTATCAGATATACATGATATACATGTATGGATAAAATTTACTGTCATAGAATAAAAATCGAAATTGTTTAAATGAATAACATTAAAATATGTTACCTTCCTGTTTTCACAGTGATTTAATTAAAAATCTACAGCTAGATTTTTTCTGACAAACTCCCAGATTTCCTGACAATTAACTGATGCAGTATTAGTCCATTACCTCAGGAAATATCTATCACAGCCTGGTATTATTGGTATCATTTTAATCGTCTTGAAATTCCCAAGAAGATATGATGTTTATTTCTATAGGTCATCGTGATAGAGTTTTCATTAAGTCGCTGTGAAAACAGGAAGGTAACATGTTTGTGGGTTTTTTACAAAAATAATCTGGATGTTCAATCTAGGACTGGAAATCTTAGGTATACAGGTATATGATATATACCAACAAATAGGCCCAAGTGTTAGCTTTCTAACAATATTTTATTTATAAAAATCGGCCTGTTATTCACGATATAACAGCGATTTACACTTCTACAGTTACTCTGTGCTTATGGGACTGAAGCCATGCTGCCGATACAGGTGAGGGCTCGCCTCGTTTTCGATTTGCCAGTGTGTGGCTGGTTTCTGGCAAGCGGTGGCTAGCCACATGCAACCAGCGCAGCACATTCTCTCTGCTACAGCAGCGCCACACTTATGTGCAAGAGGTGAATATGTAAAATGATGGTGTTTGTACAGTGTATGCACGAAACAGGACTGAACACAACACAAATGAGACTAACTATCATGCCTGACAAACAATCCCAGGTAAAGTATAATTCATTAAAAACAGGCGTACTTCTTTGTTTAAATTGACGGTTCTCGTTTTTACCTGTGATTATTGTGTCTAGGGTACTTTGTTTTTGATTTAGAAAGATGATGTGAGTGCGACATGGGAGTTCATGAAGGTCAAGTACGTGGATTTAACAGTTTTCCCATAAAGTGAGTTTCATATGACAACCAAACCCACCAAAAGTAAATGTATAAGCTGTTAATAAAAGATTTGCCATGTGAATTAATAGACCCCGGGATATGACGCCAGCAAACATACCAACCCTTAAATCACCTATAAAAGGTCTGAGTAGCTCACAAGTTTCATTTAATTACATGGAGTCCAGCCATATTTCCTCCCAGGTGATTGTAACAAGACAAGAACCTACAAGCAATTGCTAACTCGGACGATTGCCATTAGGGACAATTTAGCACAATACAATTGCTTCAACAGGTAAATCATATTAAAAGGAAAATTTAGAATGTTTTACTTTAGCCAAAAACATTGCAAGCGACTAATAATCCTTAACCTGTATATTCAATACAAAGAGAACTCGCTGAAGAAACAAGTGTTGGGGAGCCTACCAAAATATTGCCTCGTTTGTGTAAAAGTATTTGACATTGCCATTGATTCTCCATCTGAGGCGAGCTTTGTTCTGCACTTTGTTCAGTTTATTCGCAATAAACTATTTTCAGAAGACGATGTAGGACACAGACGTGGGACTTGTGAGGATAGGGTGAAATGGTCCTCTCCTCACCCCATCCTAAACGAAAAATTTATTTTTGGTAGGGTGTTAACCACACAAAACCAGACTCGTTCCGTTTCAATTAATTCAGTTTATTGATGATAAATGAGGAGTACAAACAAGCTGATGAGATGAGTGGTTGGTGAAGGTAATTTAGAAACTCAAAGTTTCGATTGATTAATTAATCTTTGTCAGGAGTTTTTTTCTTGTGACCAGTCTTAAAATGGTTCTCTAGACATTATTGGCTAATTTCCATATATCAAGAACTATAATTGCACTTCAAAAACAATAGCTGTCCAGACCAGAGATACAGACATCCTTGTTCTCTTACACTATCACCACATCGGATGTCAAGATCTTTGGGTGAAGGCAGGAAACAGCAAAAAACAGAAGTATATACCAGTGCATGAGATCTTCAACAACCTCCCTGAAGGATCTCAGACTTCACTCCCAGCTGTCCATGCTTTGACTGGTTCCGATACAATATCCTTCATTGCTTATCATTCGAAGCAAACATCATTTGAAGCTTTCCTCAAAAATCATCATCTACTGGACAGCATTGGAAAGACCTTTGAACCACCAGGACAGGATATTTTTCATCATGCAGAGAAGTTTGTGTGCCCTATATAGCAGGCTCCACATGCTCAATCAATAGACCATGCAAGAGTGCTACTTTTTGGACAATGCAAGAGGCCTGAAGCACTGCCTCCAACATCAGATACACTTCATTTACACTTGATGCAAGTTCACTTAGAGACCCTCATTTGGAATCTTGCACACATCCCCAAACCCATGATCCCTGATCCTACAACCATGGGATGGAAGCTGCAGGACAACAAGCTTGCACCATTATGGATGAAGAAAGACGCCATTCCTGATGCATGCCTATCTCTTATTGCATGCCAATGTAAGACAGGGCGCCGTAACTTCCAGTGTGGCTGTATAAAGGCTGGATATTGTTGTACTGTCAACTATCATTCTCTAACTCCCTCCCCACGTTGCAGTAATGTCAACCTCTGAATTATGCTCATGCCTAAACAAAACTGAACTGGAGCCAAGGATTTCCAAAGAACAACATGCATTTAAATTTGCCTAACCAGGAATGTAGATTTTGATATCAACTAAATGTAAGATACCATATTGTAGTCTACTCTTATTCTAAATCTCAACATAGGATTAGACCTGTATTTAGTAAATCTAGATATGATATTGATATAATAAGTATTTACATGATACTGCAACCAGAAGTGTTGTACAGGAAACTTTGATATCAAAGCAAATCATACCATATGTTCTGTAAACATATGTCCTCCAAGGCTACTATGGTACTATTATTGAAACACTAATAATAATATTAAGAGGAATTGTGCAGATGATAAGTTGGTCATAACAAAAGTTTACACGAACGCTCCTTTTCAAAGAATACTCCTATTCGAAGTATACTGTGCATTATGTGTAATATAGTTGCAGAAAATTAATGTATTTGTTGATTTAAGTCAAACATTTCCATTGTTACTATCGAACCATCTTGAAATCAGAATAGATCTATGATAACCATTTGTACTCTCATATGATATGGGTTGATTTGATATTAAAAAAGCCCTTTTTGAAGTTTGTTCTGGTAACTAAATTGCCATGACACTAGTGTAAGATGATATATCCCATTAAAACCATTGATTTCAGCTATAACATAAGCATATTTTTAAGAGATGTGGATTTTAGACGATATTTAGTGGTAAAATAGTTGATTTCTTCGTTGCCTTTGTAACCAAATTGTCATGACAACCATGAAACTAGTCTGAGGTGTTGTATCTCAGTGAGACCTTTAATTTGAGCTACTACATGAAATAATGAGGATTTTAGAAAAGATCATCTAATAGATATTGGTGGCCATTTTGTTTTTTGTCGATTAGAAGGCTAAAAATAGATTTTTCAGCTTGGTAAAATTATTTTCCGAAATCTACACCCAAAAAATGACCTAAAAATGTTTCTTACCAAAATTTACTCAAAAATTCCCCTAGAAAGGAAAATAGCTGGTTTTGATTCTAATCTAAACATATCAAATGTAACTTTAAGCGTGTTACTTTAATATTCACAAAACACTTTGTTATCATTGGAAACCGGACCTAAGCTACTTACTGTAATGACAAATGTTTTACGTGACAAACGTTTCTTGTGACAAAGGTTTGTAATATAAATTTTATACAACCACACATTCCCAGTTTCAGTACAATAAAGTCAGGCGATGTGAAGTTACAAGCCCCAAGCATGTTGGCATTAGCGAGGGTAGATTTATTCTTTCCCCTTTTGACGGCGCCTGATGACGGGTCAGAGCCGGCGGGCCGGGGGTCGAGGTGCGTATGGCATCCCGAGTTCTGGGATTATAACACTGGGCAGCGATTTACATGGCGACAATCGTCAGTGAACCATGCTCTGTGTGCGGCGCGCGGTTATTGTTCTCTGATCGTGCGGAGGTCAAATCAATCATGCGAGACTAATAGCCAGGCGCCGCGTGAAGGCCGGTGTGTTCTGAATACCCACACACAACACACCCCAACCCCGACCTCAGCACTCCACACACACATACATCCATACATTGTAGACCTCCGTAACGTCATTATACGGAGTCTAGACCCAAGCTGAGGTCCAGTTGTCAATCTGGCTATAGAAATGAATGGAACTATAGAACTGTAATAACATACCTCCATAGCGGATTGATCATTAAATCAGAAGGCATAATCTATGTTGAAGATAATTTATCACATTGTTTGGGATAAAAACGGGCATGTACATTAAATATAGTGATATTATGTGATAATAGTAAAACATGTGAGTAAAAGCCTGCCCCCACCTACCACGATTCTGGTCCCGATTGGCCTTACGACAGCCTTCCCGACACCATTCCGATTGTAGCGTGAGGTCTGGCAAAATCATAGTAGGTGGAACAGGTTTCTGTGATTCCGTCTACGACAGCTCACGATAGGCTGCGATGAAAACGCCAATCGTAGAGGTCCCAATAATTTCCAACATGTTGGAAATTTCGTAGCCTATCGTAGGGTATGGTAGCCTATCGGGAAGATATCGTGGTCAGCGTTTATGTTATTGGTCCTCCCAAGGCGTTGCCACGCTCTACGATTTCAAACTGTTGGACCTATCGGGGACCTCCCGATAGGTCACGATTTCCCCATTTCAAATCGTAGCGATCGGGAAGCATGTCGTGGCCTATCGTGGTAGGTGGGGGTCCCCTCTAAGTTGCTACGACACTGTAAAATAGATACAATACAGTGCATTACCATAGGACAATGATATCCTTTCAATGACAGTCCTTAGGGATAATATTGCATAATTCTGTATGAACCGAAGTGGTCTGTCAGTCAGATGTATGTATGTGTGCAGCTCCTGTGTCAGAAGTCCATGTCAAGTGGACCTTGATGTCTTGCAGTTTGGCACACTCTTGGTGATAGGGGGCTGAGGTGCTGGCTCACCTCAGGCTGTGAAGTGAATAGGTTTGGGGGGTCATATCCAGCCATGGTGAGAATGGGGGCCCACTGGGCAGTGATGTAGTCGATAGTCATAGTGTTGCCATCTCTAAAGTGGAAATGGGGCTTTAATGGTTGACAAGATGGAGATTTGAAAGTGAGGGCCTCCAAGGCCCTGAGTGGGCAAAGAAATGATCGGGAGATGACCTCCTGGCAGATAGAAATTGCTGCGGCTGATAAGAGAAGGGTCTTAGATCACTTGACTATGATAAGGATCTTAAAAATTAGCCTTTGACTGCAAGAACGGTCCTGGTGTAGTCAGAGCCTTTTACCAATAGTGAGAGGAGTAGTGTAGATTGGCAGAAGAATCTGCGGAACACGGACCTGGCTGAATAACGGCGAAAGGTCCACAGTGCAGCATGCTTAGAGTAGTCCCCAGGCTAGAGATGTTGTTGGTAATGGTGGCTCGAAACATTGTAAATTTTACCAAGAACTCAATATACCAGCACAGATGAATTAGGGATGGGGCCCTTAAGTCCATGCCTATATAAACATACACAAAATGATTTATACAACTTAATTGCTGATTTGGACAGCTGGAATCCACCAACTGATTGGCCTTATACATGTTAGCATCAGAGGGGAAGGCATGAGCTAAGATCTGGGACGATCAGGTTCTCCCCTGGAATGTGGTCATAGATGGACTCCACCTGGCCAGTGATGGCTAGATACCAGAGGATACTACCACATGTCACAAGTACTGGATCTCTGGCTTGCTGCCAGGGAGGCCCCTACCCGATTGAGGCAAACATCGGCCTCGATAATGTGTACTAGGTCTCCCCCTTGGGATGATACATCTCCCATTTTAAGTGTGTAGGAACCTCTTGAACCAGTTAAAGTCTGCTCGGATAGCGTCTGTCATGATGACTCTGGCTCCCTTTGCCAACTCAAAACCATGATTATCCTTGCGACAGATAGGCAGGCTGAGAGAAACCACCTTTTCTAAGTGTGCCACACATCCAATATTGGTTGTAGTGGCTTGAGTGTGAGCCTATGATGTGTGGAGGCGAGGACCAAACACATGTATATGGCCTCCAACTCCGTCATATGCATACTTATCTTATATTGGAGAATATCCAATTGAATGTCTAGCCATGTGATCACCGTACTTGGCCTTTGTCATTTGTCGTCAGGTATTTTGAGACCCGGCTTGATTAGGATAGATTGCACAAGGTCAAATTCTTCACATTCTTTTGTGTAGCCATCACTAAATAGGACCAAGCTGTCCAGATATAAGGCCTGTGAACTCTGCTGCCTGTTGCATGAATGACAAAGCTGCAGATCATGGCGTCAAATAAGGGAGACCTCTCCACGTAGTACTGAGTTGTAAGCAAAAATCACCAGTGACCAGTCTAGGAGGCAGATTGGGAAGCATCTACATGTGCGGCATGTACAGACATGTGTACGTCTGGCGTTGCTTCTTCAGCAATGATAGCGACTGCTTCCATCACTGTAGGGAAGTTTTTGATAGGCTGGTTGGCCGTTGGAAGTTGGACATATGTATTTGTTCATCCCACCTTCAGGGAAGGAGAGGTCTACTATAAGTCTGCACTTGTTAGTCTCCACTTTTTCTCTTATCATGAGAGGGCTGACAGCACTGAATGGATGGTGTGTGAGGGGGCCTGCTAGGGCACCATGCCCAGTCTCCAACTCCATATCCTCCTGGATGTGGGTGTGATCGTTGGTCGCCGATGGGTAAATATTATAGACAGGACCACCCATGTACTATAGATGTCTACAGGACCACCCATGTACTAGACTAGAAGCTTATGCTGTTGATAAAGATTGATCTGCTGGGTGTCCAGTGGCATATATTCTTCGCAACCCTCAACATTGCCCTTTTGGAGTTAGGGCAGCCTAGTTTTTCGTAAACTTCAGCCATTTTTGTAGGGAGGCCGATGTGTGGATAAGGCTAGTTCCCTTAATTGTGTTAGTGTCCTTGAGATAACGTTGATTATCATACCCCTAATGACAAAACGCCATAGGCTTAACATGGGATTTGTTTATGTCAAAGGTGTGACATAAAGTGTTGTTTATGTCAAAACTTTCTAATATTCAAAAGTCTTGGAAATGGGCAATAATAAAATCTAGACGCCACTCGTTTTCAAGAGTTTGACTTTATTTGTGTCGCTCATTGTGTTGGCTCCGTAATCTCACTCGTCATCGACTCGTGCGATTACAGAGCCAACCAAATCTGTGACATCTGGTCCGTTGGGGACGCCTGCACTTTATTGTGAGAGTTACCTTCAGTGAGTTCGATTTTGTGAGCATCATACTGATGGCCTGAGCTTTTACCTACTTTTCATATACTACTCACTAGTGGAGGGAGAGGTGTGTGTAGGGCACTGTCCAACCAGCTATAGGGCTGCCGTCAGGAGTAGCATTGCCTGCTGATGCCTGACTGTGTTGCATCCGTCCTCCAGTGCCTTGGATTTGTTACTGGCTTTTGAAAGACGAAGAAACTTGTGCCACATGTACTGATGCCATGCGTGTACCAATGCAATGTTTCTTTGTGTGCCTCATCGTGGGCGCAACTATAATATATGATGGGAATCTTTCTTTTGCCGTTTTTATGTGTCATCTGAGGCGGGTTCACTCTTGGTGTATGAAATTTCCATCCGCACAGTAAATAGTGCCCACAGCTACGTATGCAAAACAATGCTTGGACTATGACAGGGTCCTACAAATTGGCAATTGACCGAGTCCTCAATCAGCCGTGTCATATAGGTCAACATGTAGTTGATGACATGTCTAGAAAATGGTTTGACCTTGCTAGCAATAAACTTTGATAGGCCACACACATGCTAAGGTCGGGTGGACTCTCTTTTTTGATTCTTGACCTTTTATCCATTGTCAGGCGGCATAAAGATTTAGGGGATGTCACGTGCAACGTCCTTACCAAGTGATTTGTCCCGGTGTTCCTTCCTCATCGTCGCTAGATTCACATTGATTTGGCCAGTGACGGTAGTGAGTATCATATCCGCAGTAGTCCCTGTTGTGTGAAGAGCATCATCCCTTGCTCTAGGCGTCCAGGCTGTGGTGGTGTAGGTAGAGGGATACTATATATTCAATGGCCTGCAATCCATAATTCAATAGATTACAGCCTAATTGAGAAATACTATTTATGTAAATCTATGTCAATATTTACTTCTATTCTACGCTTTTTATTGTGCGCTTTGACAAAAGTCGACCTCAACAAGTTATATCAGACCGTGCAAAAATTATATTACATATCTTTTAAAGAATACATGAAAAGCAACCACAATAACGTTAGGCCCGGCGTCCACTGAGCACCAGGGCCCCGTTGCTCCACGTTTACGACACAGTTCCGGATCGCAGAATAGTGATCCGAGGGCCTAAACGTTGCCCCTGAACTTTTGCGGATCGCGTCGTAATCGCATAGGCGCATCGCCGCGTAAAATACTGCTTTTTGCGATACTTTTTACGCGGACCTTCACAGCACTGCGGATCGTATCGCTTATCTGATATTTCAAATAACGATCCATGGTGGCACCATCGACCCCCGCCACTTGTTCTTCTACCTATAGGAAATAGGGATCCACACCACCAGGTGTCAGATCAGTTTTAACTGTGATGCCATCTGTATCTAATTAAAGAAGTAATTAATTTTCTCCTGTCTCATTCAATATGAGCCCCTGAATTGTTGTATCGCTGTCACATCGTAAAAAATAGCGATACCGCGGGAATATAGGGATACGATCCGATATTACAGGAGCAACGCTTTTTCAGTCGGATCGTTAAAGTAATCATAAAAGTAAAATTGCGATCCGATTATAGCTAGCGACACCACAAAAACAGGAGCAACGGGGTCCTGATACCCCACGATAGACCTTACGATGCGTGCATCTGCATGCCTCCTCGTGTGTACCGGCTACGGATTAAAGATGACTGTGAAACAAGATATCTATATTGTGTCTGGAGATGCATCATCATGTCTATCGTAGTGTATCGGGAGCTCAGTGGACGCCGGGCCTCAAGATTAAATACAACATAGTGATGAGATGTAAGTAGTTTATAGCATGTAGCTCTGATTCAGGCGATGATGAAAACCACAAGTAGTATATGGGAAAGTCCGATTTCTGATGGCAGTGAAAGTGATTTTATGGAAATTTATTAAAGCTATTACTGTGAAATTTAATTGAATTTACTTGGCACATTTTGTTCCATTTTGGAAGTAGATTTTATATGTTGTGCTTAGAGAACACGCAGAAAAAGCTACTGATTCACTCTCCTGTCATGTGACTGATCGATACTGCGCTGTGAATGTAGCTTTCATGAGGGATTGAAACCACAGATGAATCCGATCACTTCAGCTTAATTTAATAGAAAAACACGAAAAGATGTTGAAATAAGCATTGAAGCGTAACACTGTGGCGGCGGTTTACACCAATTGTTGAGCCAAGCAGTGATCTGCACCCAGAGACAAGGCATCAGGCAGACCTAAAATAGGAGAATTGTTTAATTAGTGCGGTTCAATACCCTCCCAGCAAAGGTGCTTTATCAAATTCCAGAGCTCAGTAAGGCCGCATAGGAGCTGTCTGATTGAGACTCTCAACCAAGCAATTTAAGAGGGTCAGGCGGCCGAAAGGGGCACCACCTTCGACACAAATGTCGACCATGCTCTAACACCTAAGAGAATCGATAGAGGACAATACAAAACGTCAACAACCAAAATAAAACAACAAAATAGCAATCATAACAAAAGCAACAACAGCAACAATGGCAAGAATGAGCTTTAATAAGTGTCTCTCTATTCTGGAATGTCCCGGGGCCAGCAGACCTTGATTCCCGAAATATTCCACGCTGAATGTCAAAGAAGCATGGTTTGCGTTTCGGAAATAGATCTAAGGTTCTGGCGGCCGGCGCCTGTTGTGTGATTAACAAGTCGGCGCTGCGCTTGCGCGGCACATCAAACGTGGCGGTGATTACAGCGGGCGGGGCCGGGCGCCACCTAGCGGGGCGTCACACGAGGTGTCCCGGAGAGGAGGCGGCGTTTTGAGCAACGGGGCCCCGGCAAGCGCGTAACGAAGCGGTCCTGATTTGACAGGGATGACAACTCGTCACGTTAATCATGGCCGCCGAAGCCGCCGACCACGCTCGGAATCCATTACCTCCAGGGTGCCCCTCCTCTTCATGCACTCCGCTTACACCCGCACCCCATCACGCACACACAATAATCCTCAGACCCCCACCGTACCAACAGGATTTCTACTGCTTAATACCTCAGTCATAATGGACTAAACGGCCTATCCTGTTATTTTCTACCTCCATGACCGACCCCTACAGCGTTTTCTCGTCCATATACCCCCACCTTTCATTCTAACGCCACACCTCCAAATGTTCTCCAAATCAGCCCAACTTCCATGCCTCATCAGTACCTTCCCCGGCTTACACCTAGCCCCGTGCTTCTGGTAGCCCCCACCCTACTTTAAACTTTGCATCCTCGCCTGTCTCCTTCTTTATCACCTCATATGAACAGAATCTATTAGCTTCTCTTGCATTGTCCTCAATTGGCCCCATCAATTGACCCCTTTAAATAACTGCTTCCAACTCCTCAAAACATACCGTCCAGATGTCTTCATCCCCGACTCCCGTCACTAAAGTAAAGTCAAACCTGGTAGATAATTTATTGTCACCATCTTCATTTGTTCTTTTTTTTTGTATTCTTTCGAATTACATTTGCTTTCAAGGCAACTGCTAATAACTGCTCCTACCTCTTTTATGGTTAAGATTTCTTTTTCAAAACGTGTTTAGTAACACATAAGAGCATGAAGCCCTACTCGTCTTCCGTACTTCATACAACCAATAAACTCTTACAATATGCAGCATCGCATATCTCCCTCTCTCTCCTATTCCCATTTTTGTATCCCAATAAGTTTTTCTGCATATTGTTTTAACTCCGAACTGCACCCTTTATTCCCTACCCAGAGACCCCATTTCCATTGTCCCTCATGTCTCACTTTCCTGCTACTTGATTTTTGAAATCCCTAAGGTCCAACCCCAAACACCTCCTTTCTCTTTCGTCTCGAATACCTAAAACCAGTCCGGATAACCTCACGCCCAACCGACCTCTTGAGCTCTAAATCACACTTAACTCCCCAAGCTCCCATAGCTCTCCATCTCTCGTCCCAAGCTCTGAATGTTTACTCCAAACATACTACCTCAACTCCCTTCTCCCTGTCTCCATTTCACCACTCCTCCTCCCAATCCCCTCTCCATACCTCTAGGTCCCCTGTCTATTTCCACACACACCTTCCTTTAAGTCCCGGGCTGGTTACAGCTGACAGCTTAACTCCCTTGTCCGGGCTTGCGCGCGCAGCTCCGCTGTCGAGTCAATTACGTCACCGACGCATGCGCATGGGCGACCGCGCGGCCCAAATCGTATTGACTGGTGACTATAGGATCAGTGCACGGCTCCCTACACGGACGTCTGCTCGCTGGACGAGGCCTGGAAGCAGGGGGAGTGTAGTGGAGGGAAAGGGGGTGCCAGCCAGAGCTAAACATATTACGTCTACCGAGACACTTTCTTGATTGCCTCTAATGTCGTTAGCTTTTGTCTTTGACGGCAGCGGCGAGACGAGCTTTGACGCCTCATCTCTGGTCGGTCAGTACAAGGGCGTCGTGTTAGAACCTCTAGCCTGGGTCTACCTTCTCATTTCCAGGAATATGCCCTCGCCATCGCCTCTGCACTAATTGCCTATTGCTTCCGTGTGTTCCCCCTGGCTGTTGGACCTGTGGAGCGCCTACTATACACCTCATCACAGGCCAATCAGATTTCTCGTAAACTTGTTGCGAGTTCTTTACCTTCTTTACATCCTCATATAGTTAATTCCTCTCTTTCCCATTATTAGAACATTGTTCGTAAGTTTCTGTCCTCAAGAGGCTCCCTTTGTAGATATGAATAAGAAGGATTGTTTCGGGATACCACAATAGATGGAGTAATGAAATATAATCATCAACAGGCAAAATACGACATTCTAAATTTTCTTAATTACCAAAATCATGAACTGTATACTTTTTGCATCACATCTGCCTTTTTCATCTGTTTGCTTCATTTATATCCGCCTGCCTTCATGTCACATAACCCCCCTTTGTTCTGATGTTCCAGATAGATCGGTATATTTTCCCGTTCTTTCCCTCTATAGACTAGTGTCTGTCGCTGCCCGGAGTGGCTTCTTTCCGGATTCTCCTGCTAAATAATCTCGTTTATCTCGTTTCCGCACCAGCCTTATCCCGTGACGAATCACTAGCCTATAAAGCTCGGCAGGGGTTGCCTCAAATAAAGACATTTGCTGTACCGCCGACTTAATCCGCTCAGGAGAAGGGGTCTGCCAGAGGGACAGGCCGGAAGGAAATATCGATCAGGAAGCCACCAAAATACCATACGGTGTTCTACACTGAAAACAATGTCACATTCACAGCACAATATTAACAACACAGCCTACATTGAATCATTCCCTCCATTTCCGTTATAGGTTTCAAAGGTCAGGCAGCAGTGAATCAGCAAAGGGAGGTCCCATAAGCCGTCCTGAGTGTTTGCCTGGGGACACTATAGTCTCACTGGGCGAACGGGAAGCCTGGGCTCTAAGCAGCACTGGAGCTACCAGCAACAGTCTGGCGCAGACACGGTCACCGATACAATCACGAGCTTTGACGACCACGTGTTGCTCCAGCACAAAAGGATCATTTGCCAGCGCCGCAAGATGTGATGAAAACAGTGATGAGCCCAATGTGGGCTGTCTTGTCTCCTACGCTTAAATCGTCAGTGTGTCGAGCATCTCTTTTCTATCGCTTTTTTGTTTACTGTTATTCCTCGCAGCGCGATTCGAAGCTAAACATGTTATTTTATTTTAGTTTTTCCATGTGTTCATCTTTCTTTTCTTGTATCCTTCTCTCTGCCCGATTTAATGGGTTGTAACCAGGGGCTGGGATTCAGCCAGGCGGCTGTCCAGCCAATCCAAATTAATTTGCGCTTTTGTTTTTGTGCTCTGATTGCGAGACGAGAGGCTTGGCTGGCAGATTGTCCGTGGCATCATCTCCGCATCCATCAATGCTCTTAACCCATCCCCGATGAAGCCCGTTTCCCAGGGCCACTGACGCGTTTCTTATGTCAACTCATTAGCAAGGACTCCGACCATCGATCGCAGGCACCAGTGACATTCGGTAAAAATGATCATGATTAATTCCGTGAAACATTAGACGGCCCAGATTGCTTTCGTCGGACTGGTTTCGCGAACAATCGGTTATTTCACATCGGTGAGAATGAATTTTCAGACACGGAAGTGCGGTTAAGTTGTCCCGGCAGCGTGTGGCGGCAGGGCCGGGCCCCGAGCCCCGGGAAACTGTCGGCATGCTCCGATGACGACCTGCCCTACGTAATTAAGATGAACAATTTCAATGGGAAAATGACAATATCCTATCTGTCCTCCATCTACTCGATCCTGCTTCCCCGCCGTCCTCCGAGCCGTATGTAATTAGGTAAGTAGACAATGGTGGCAAGCATCCCTATCGGACGACACATCATATTCTCCTTTAAATACACACTCAGTAATGCCTTTAACGGTCATTATTGATGAATGGGAGTCGGGAAAGGTTTCCCATACACGTGCATGCAATAACTGTTCTTCAGTTTAAAAGAGACCGAAATATTAGCATGATGATAACCAAACAAAAGGAATAGTGTGTAGTCATTGTATTACGTGGTTTGAATCATCACTAAAGATCGCAGGTTACATCATCTTTAAAACATTTTCATGATCCTGTCCCAGCTTGGTATCCATTATTTCTTTTCCTATTAAAAACAGCCATGCTTGCCAGAAGAATTGTAAAGGAAAAGAGAAAAAGGTTCCCAATCCCCTTTCCAAATTGCCCATAAAAAGTGCCCTTTATACCGTCCTACCTTAAAAGCACCACTCCCTTTGTAATATGTCCCTAAAGAGACTCTCTTTTATGTGCTACTCCCAGTCCATGAATAATTACTGCACCCTGGATTTGTTTCAACATTTCCCCATCGATACTTATGGAACGTCTCCATTCGTCCCCCTCCGGTTCCCCGGCTGGGGCTACGATAAAGTCAACTGTTCTATTATAGACTGCTGGTCCTCAACCCCCGTCCTGCCCACTTTCCCCCATGGGTGACTGGGGCGGCGGTGGCCATTTCTGCGTTCTAACCGTAACATCTGAACACAGTGTTTAACACAATATAGCCAGGCCTTTCTGGACGCTGAAATATTCATTATGACAAACGATAGGCGCCGCTAGCGTGACATGGCGACCGGCCCTTGGTGTTATACACAACACGTCTGGCGGCGTGTTGGGGAGGGGGTGCGCGGGAGGGCCCTGCCAACGCACCTAGCCCACCCACCCGGCTCGCTCTCCCACCCTGCAGCCGGTCGGTCGGCCATCCACTCGCAGCCCCTTTCTAAATGATGATAATTGGAACTGACTTATTGGCTTAGCCCGGCTGAGGCGTAAGTGAACCATAAATTCTGCGACGCTTCTTTTCTTGGCGTAATCACGGGGAGATGACAGAAAATGCCTGCCTGGCTACCACCCGTCCCCTACCTACCCCCACACCGGTCCCTTAGTCCACTCTGCGCACGCGCAACAGCTTGCGGGGTGCAGCGTGTTAAGATTGACGTGGTGAGGATCGAGCGGCGTAACGCGTTTGCCACTGTGGGGGATAAAAGGCACTGAGGACGGTACAGTGATGACACCGGCAGAGGTGGTATTTAAGAGGTGGGTAGCTGGGACTGGGGGTTGGTAAAATGGGCGATTCTCAATCCCCAACGGGCCCCCACTCTCCTCCTTTCATCAAGGCAACCCTCCCACCTACCACACACAAACCAAACACCCGCCCCTCGCCTTGTGAAGTCAATACTAAAATGTGTAATGACACCGTGTTTAATTAGGACAACACGGGTGAAAGCTATCACGCAAATATGAAATGTGTTTATGTTGGGGCACTTTGCAACCGACGCGGTCGCCCCGGGCATAAATAGCTATAAAGGGCGGGACCGGTCCAACCCCACCACACACCCTGCCTCCACCCTTCTCCGGCCGCCAAGCTCCCCTTTGTACGCCGGGGTGCATTGCGTGTCGAGCCGGTACTACCTCCGTCAAGCATTAACAATGCATGCGTTGGGGGGATGCTTCGTCACCGATCTCCGCCCCATACATTCACTATTGATTGATTAAACTGATTGGAAGAGTGACACGGCCTGGCAGCGCGCGCAATTAAAGTTTGATTGAAAAACCACCAATCATCAATTTGCAGGCCTCGGGTCGACATGCCACACGGCGATTGGGTGAGGCCGGAATGGACAGTGGTACCTGGAGGGCAGCCGTGGCTGGTGCTTGGTAGTGGTGTGGTAGGTGGACGGGGTGGTGTGTGGGCATGCATGTGGCAACCCCTGGTGGTGCTACTTAAACCAGCACCGCCCGTAGTCTCACCTTTAGCTGGCAGCCCAGAGGCACCTGGGGGCTGGAGATAGGGTCCTAATTAAAGCCAGGCGGCCAATCAGGACAGGCCCCATAAGCGTTGACAGATGAAAGCCAAGAGGCCGGCTGACGTGTGGCGTTATAAATCTGGGGTCGACACGCGCCCCTTTATCTCCCCGGCGCGTGGCTGTCACGGGCGCCACAAAGCAACTCTAATGATTGCCTAATGGCCGCCTCCAAACCACCGACTTGCCCTATTTATCTCGATTTTTGTTCAGCTTTCTTGACTTTTTAACTGCGTTCGAAACGGGCGGACCCTCCACTTCTAAAGGCATCGCGTCTTTGTGTGTGTGTGTGTGTGTGTGTGTTTCTTTTGTTTTTTTTACCTCCTCCACCTTTCGCTTCTTGTCATTTTTTCTGCAATTCCAGCCTTCCCTGACGTCGGTTGGTCTCAACTCCCTTGCCTTGCCGAATCTTTTACACTACCTCGTGTTCTCTGTCCTTCACTGCTTACCATTATTTGCTTTACCGAACCCCATCTTGGTAAAGTTTTTCGTACACTATCTCCCTTCGTCTGGCATTTCTCCATGGTCGTCTCCAGGCCTGCTCACCCTATTCAATATCCTGTTCGAATTCATCTTCCTTCCCCAAAACAGAATCTATCCTCCGTTCTCGTAACCTCTGCATTTTTTGCACATCGACTTCGCCCTTCCTATCTTAATTTCCGTTATGGGGAACCTTCGGATATCCCAGCCGTTCCTCCCGAACCCATTCTTCGCTATGTATACCCGCTTCTTTAATTTTTCATCCTTTGTTCTTACAGTCGTCTCCGATTGTCCACTATACAGCAACTCCCATAACACTATGTGGCTCGCTTTTTTCCATTCCACTGCCTTCTATTGTTCTCATTTCCAATTCGTTATAATATCTTTTTCATTGGAATCCCCTACTTTGTTTCTGTTAGCTCGTACCCCTTTTCTTCTTTCTGTTCTATTTCCTTCTCCAGGCTTAATTCTCCATATAGACCTCCTCACTCGGGGCCTTAAAAGCCCCTGTGCTGGAGTTTTTTTTTTTGCTATACAACTCTTCATTGAATGGAAGTGTCAACTATTGACATCAACACCACTGTCATGGAGCCTTTCAGCTCTCTCCCTCCTTCTCTGCTGGCCACTTACTCTCCCATGCCTCCTGCCCTGCTTATATGAAGCCATCCACCCCTCTCTTCTTCGCTCGTGACATCCGATGACGCGATTGCCTTGAGCACCTAACAGGTTGACATCCAGTGGCATGCAAATCGTGCCAAGCCTCCTCTCCAAACCAAATACCCGCCGGCTCCTCTTGCTCTGTCCCCCAAAACACCCCTACCCCACCATAAGCCACGCCACTCGTATATATACCCAACCCAGTCCCACCCTGTCTAAACCCGCCCACTCCCCCTTTGCCCTGAATGCCCACTCTCCCACCCCTTGTCATTCACTTCCCTTTTTCACCCACATCCACCACGTGATCCAGTCCCTCCCTCCCAGGACACCTCCCCCACCCCATCGTCCCCTTTAGCCGCTTCGGGCGACAATATTGCCCCAACAGATTCACGGATATCTGCGCGGGCGTTGCGGTAGGAGGCTTAATCGCATAGAAAAACAATTGAGACACGGCCGACGTAAGGAGACCCAAATCCAATTTCCAGCCCCATCTCGGCGCCTGTGGACACAGGCCTGTGCAGGGCCCGCCACGCCGACAGACGCGCGCGCCCCGTCTAACTTTCGCCATTTCGCCGGCATTAGGACAAGGGCCGTCCGGTAAATGATATAGTTTCCCCCGTCTCGCCAAATCCTGGGGATTAGCCACCGGTGGCCGCCTGCCAGGAGCCTGAACAGGGGGGACAAGTAGGGCCGGCCAGCGTTGGCTGGGGGGTCGACAGGGACCGACAGGGACCGATTGGCACCGTCGGAAGCTGACTGGAATTGACGAGTCTTTTTTTCTCATGGTGTTCTCCATTATATATAACTTGCTGTTCTCTTACCTTTTCATTCTGGTTTGCTTTCTGCCTGCGCCTGCCTCTACTATTTACTAATCCAATTAACTTGTCTCACCTTACCTCCCCTCTCCAGCTAGCCTCCTTTATGTGCTCTTCCTCTTGGATCCTTGTTCACCTAGTCCCCTTACAATCGATGACTAATAATAATCACCCTTCCTCTTCAATAATCTTAAATGACACATCAGGCGGACAGACGGAGGGCGATGAAGGTCAGTGAGGATCAAGGTGGGCAACATGATTGGAAATCACCGATTGATGTCAAATATTCACTGCAATTTATGTATTATTTTGTTCATTGTGAAAAAAAAAGTAATTTTGTAAATGTATAAAAGACCTGCATAAAAACCACCATGGGATGGTTTTAAGGTACCAGTCCACACTACCTCTCACCTAGTCCTAAAGGCAATTGAAGAGAAGCAGAAGTTTATAACTATATATGCCTGCATTCTAAAAGTTATATGTACTAGAAGAGGCCTTTTTTATGATAATGAACTAAACCTATAATTAAATGGATTTGAGAGCAAAGACAAAGTTTGAAATGTTTTATCATGGAACAGTTGGAGAATGAATTGGATGTGTTTGAGTGATTTTGTAAGGGTTATCATAACATCTCACAGGTGCATAGCATGATGATTTGGTGGAGGTTTTTCCCACCTGTCTGTATTTTGCTCTGTATGTCCCTTTAACTCTTGTTTCAGCAACATACTGAACTACCAGGGCTGTATAAAATGTTTTCATATGAAAATATTAGCAGGATGTATTGTATTATATGAGCTCATGGCTCATCAGAGTAGTGGTAGGTTTTGTGACATAGCATGAACATTGTATGGTTGACATTAGAAACTTGATTTGGACAAAGTGTATATATCAATAGAGACATGGGTGTTATTAGAGTAACATGTAGTTTAAATTCTGTATGTACTTGAGCCTCAAAACTGAAGCTGAATTTAAGAAAAAATTTTAATTTTAGAATATCAATGCAATATCACACTAATACTTTACGGAGTTGTATATAATGTGTTGTAAATGTGTAACAGGATAGTTCAGATGGTTGTAGGTCTTTTAAATCGTTTATTTTCTCGTTTAATTTCAAGATATTCTCATGTTGTTTTTGTTCAAAATGTCACTTGTCACATTATGTGTGCATCATTTTGAAGTAGGCATCATAAGTTTCATTTAAGTGTGACCTTAATGTATAACCCCTTTTAAAGGAAAACGTTTTTCTTATTGTATGGGACTCCATACTGTTTCTTCATTAGCAACTCTGATCTTTTAAATGTTTTAATTGGTCCTAGAACACCTGTTAAAGGGACAACGAAGAAGCTCTGAAATTACAGTAAAAACTGCTCTTGTTCATTTTATTGTTGACTCAATATATTAATCCGTATTAGTGACGAATAATGCCTTGAGGAACTATGGATACTTTAGTGAAACAATATCACCTTCCTGGGATGTCCTCTCACACCGCTCCGGAATGATGTTCTACAGAATACGATTGATAAGGTGATGCATAATAGTATTTTAGGTAGTGGTCTGTAGGATGAAGGCCGGAAGGTTTGCCTTCTGTGGAAGGAGGGTTAGGACGGGCTGATTATATCGGGCAGGGGGGCAGTGTTTGCATAGAGGACTGCTAGACACTGGGCTAAATGAACCTGAATACTGCACCTTGTTTTACACGCCTTCAACGAATGATTGATCGGCGCAAATATTCTTTTCTTATCTTATTTTTAAAGGAACTCTAGAGTCGTATGTGCCGTTACCAGTCACCCCAAGTATCCCCCAACACACACCCCAACAACAACCACACCAGCGCCACCACGGTTAGCACTACCAGCCTCTGCAACACCCCGCCCTCTTCCTCTTACAAGTGTGTTCCTGCCTATCTGATCGATAGTCGCAAAATAATGAGACTTTGATATATCCGCATAAGTCCCGGGCCCGGGCGGGAGATTCATACGCCGTGGTATTGGTTTTGTGCGGGCGGCGTGAAGAGGCGCATGGCGTAGGGATACAAACGGCCAGACTGAGGAGGAGTAGGAGGAGGGACGGGGTTTAGAGTGGCGCCCGGGCCTGCTCCCTAACGGCACGTGTGAGTGAATGAACTACGTGATCGGTGTTTGGTGTTTATGTCATTCCTGAGTCAGTCTAGATTAACACGGCCAGTGTTAGATCAAACGTGAAATGACGTTATGTCCTCCTCCGCCCTATAGTCCCCCGGGTCGATGTCTCCATCCTCAGGCCGCACAGTTTATCTTCGTGTATATTACCGTAGTGGGATGAAAATGAAGCTGTAATGTACTCGGATGTATATTGCTATTCAATATGGAGGGTAGTATACGGCTTGCCTCTTCTCCGCTTCACTCCCTTATCTCTGTTCCCTATTACTTTGACATACATTAAGACACATGTCGCAAGAGACTAGGGTTTGTCCAATGATGAGGCATGTTGTATATGATCATTGCATTTTAAATGAGCTCGAGAAGCATTTGTTATGTTATTGATGAGGTGCTTTCGTTAACAAAAGATAAACAGCATGACAAATACACAATATGGACTGGTTTTGTTTACGAGTGGCCATAATCTCCGAGTAGTTGACGCTTAGCAATATCCGAGCGACAATGAGGAAATTACACTGTAAACTACTAGGAGACGATAGTAACTCTTACACAAACTCAGTCGTTATTTATTGCATTTATTATCCACCTACATGATTAGTAATAGGTACATTGCGATAGAAAGGTTTTTGCAGGACATATGTTGTTCCAAATTACGCCAGAACACATTTATGACAGTTAGTTCTGATGATAAATGGGATTATTATGACAGATTCTAATTAGTAATATAGAATGAATATTAAAGAAACTTATTTTGAAGTACATTATGGCTCGGATGATTTGATCCCTTTAGATGGATGGGGAATCTGTTTTTCTGGAATCTCCTGCCAGAAATTCTGACATGCCAGAATCTCCGGGTAGCTGATTCCACGTGTTCGGTACATATCCTTTGGAGACTTCATAATAGCTGGACAATAAAAATGTTTAGACACACTGATGACCCTCAATATTAAGCAAATGCCAAATAATTGATAAAGATAATAAGATATAATCTTAATCGGCGTAAAGGCCAGTTGTGCCGGAACCAAATTGAGCAAATCAGGGATGTGTGGCATGCTTGTTGGCGTAACATTTCGGCATTTGTACATGGAGAAATGATGTCAACTGACACTTGTATCTTAAGGGATGATGAACTGGGAGAAATTGGTCACGAATTTCAATAGATAGACCTATCATAGGTAAAATATCATATAGCACATATTCTTTACTAAAAGTGTTCAGAAAAAAATCCACATTACCCTACACGATCCCGAGTAATCTGAAATCTTTTAAAGTGATCCGAAAATCAATTAGTCGAAACTCCCCATGGCAATTTGGAAAATTCCGTGATCATAACACCATGCTTTTGGAGCTATTTCTCCAGATTTCTCTAGTGCGTTTCCTGTACCTATCTCATTGACCGCACAATTCTTGGGGTTAAAAGATCCATTGGCATTGCTCACAGTACCTTTCTCTCACAGCACGACCATCGTCGAATGCACAATGACACATTTCCATCGTAAGCGAGGAATAAGAGAACCTTCAGAGACCAGAAATTCGGTGATGACAACAACAATTATTCGCGTCTGAACAATAACCAGTCCCCTCTAGGCATGCATAGCATAGGAGAAATCGAACACGCCACGGGAAATTTGACAAATTTAAATACTCAATACACAAACTAAATTAGACTTTTGTGCCATTTCAGAATAAGGTTATCTTCAAGATAACGTTCACATACATGTGATGAATGGCCAACAATGTAAGAAAAATAGAAAATCTGATTTATCGCATAAAGCGGAGTTCGATTTGTGCAACAATGATGTCATACAAGTTGTACCCATCTATAAAATCGGTAAGATAACATAAATACAAAGACAAGAACAATTGACCAAAATGATTTATATAAGAGTTTCTTTTCTCGTGAGAATGCAAAACTTCCTAAAGCCATTCAATATCTTCATTCAGGAATTAATATTTATAGTATCCGGGAATGGAGCGTATCAATCTAATTGAATAGAGGTCTATAGGCACCATTTTGAGTCAATTTATCAAATAGGCTATTAATGATTGATACAGTATGCTTGTTGGAGGAAATTGTGTCACACCCGCGTGATACACTTCTCATCAATAATGGGTAATCTACTCCTCTCTGGATCTCTGACTTAATCTTATTATATGTCAGCTACAACTAACCTGCAAAATGAATATAAACTCATGTACTTGACATATTGATGTAACCGTTAGCACCGGGTAGCGCCGAAGATCCACAGCAAAGTTGTCACCTGGTAGGTTGAGGTGTTTCCGGTCCTGAGATAAAGACACATGTCCCACTCAGTCACTAGCTTCTAGACTGAAAATACTTGAAAAATGATAATTCTTTATCTAGAAATATTTATCTCAGAAATGAATAAAATAACAGTTTTCCGAAGGGGATGATCAGAGTAGGATGATTTTACACTTCCTGCCAGGGAACCTTAATGGAAGTAGCCTCAGACATCATCCCGAATGATAAATTGAGTCCAGGGAAATTTCGGTCACATTTTCAAGGAAAAAGTTTTATTTCTAAATATTCAAATCTATCTTGAAAGTTAGCTTTGATGAATATGTACTATCAGATCGGTATAAATCATTTTAAGAACATCCCTTTACCGCATACCATGGGGAAACATAGCGAGGTTATTAACTGATATTTGACTAATAATAACTGCAGAGCAGGTAGCAAAATCTAAAAACAAAATAAGAAATCAGCAACCCAAAAGAATAATCTAGAGAAAAGTAGCAATCTCGAGTTTTCAACTTTCATCAATATTGTCAAGAGTAGCTTGCAATTAGAGTAAATCATTGAGTAGGAAAGAGTCTTAGCAATGACCTTCAGGATCTAGTCCCGTAATAAGTAACATGGAAAATAAACTAATTGGTTATTATCATTGCTCAATGATGTTCCTCTCAATAACTTGATACTCACTCAGAGAAATATGACACTACAATTAACCTCCTCAAATTATACTTATCATTCCACACTTGAAATTACCTCCTGGCCAATTTCACCAAGACTGGGTATGGATTCGTTTTGAAGTGTATTATTCAAAGTCTTATCAAAATGCTAACTTCAGAATAGCTTCTTTCTGTGTTTTAACTTCTTCTGACAGTTCTTATTCTAACTATAACCGTAATTCACTGATGAACTCCCAATATGGAGTTAGATCCTCTCGAGGAGTCTGGGTCGTCTAACAAGCTAGGTAAGATTACGGTTGAGCTGGTTGTTGGTGAAGTGAGCTGATCACAATGAACCCCGGCGCTGTGATCTCCTCACAGGTGATATAGACCTGGTTCCACCTGTGTGTACAATCCACTCAGGCTGAAGATAGAGCACACAGTGGTGGGGTATATGGGAGCGGGGGTATGACGAGAGCGTGGTTCCTAGCGTCAGGGCTGGTAGGGGGAAAACTAGGGGATGATATGATTGATGCTATTTGAGTTTCCTGCTTACTTTTGGGCGGATGTCACCTGCTGCAAGGGTCACCCCGCCAAATGAGATACTATAGCGCATAACGGGTGATTATTCTCATATTAGGTAAAACTTCATACACAAACACATGCTGTCATATATATGTGTTTATATCACATATATGTATATATACATATATATGTATATAAAGATGATGCACTGCACGGCCTTTACTGTTAGCTGTCAGATGTCAGGTAGGGCCAGTTGTACAGGGGCTTATTCTATAGAGGTCGCACTGGTGCAGATTCTCAGGTTACGGCGGTGGGATAAAGAAAGAATACAGTAGCGATTGGCATAAAAGAACCACATCAAGTATCATAGATTTGCAACAATCATCCTGAGATCAAAAATGAATAATTCCTACTACATGAAGATGAAACCCACAGCAAAGGTTAATGATTAAATAAGAATATGGTTCGACAGATTGCTGTCATAGAGACAAGTAACATAGGATAATAGCCCGATAGAAGGTTCGGAAGACCACTTGTACAGTTTGCAGTCACATGCAATAGCAATTGTACCACACCCCAACCATGACATTCCAATAGTGACAAGAGGGTGGGATAGTGTTGGGATAGATGACAAGAGTACTCTCTTATCGAACCGGCTGAGGTTTAGACAGCACGAACACAGCGCTCCCCACATGTGGACTGGTTGATTATCTCCAATTATACAGATCATCACCTTTGACTCCGTAAACTGGGGCGGTGATCAATGGGCGGGCTTCCAGTGTAGAAGATACTCCTCTCCCTGTCACATCCCAGTAGCTCGTCTCCGGGCTCACCGCACTCTCAGGTTACAGGAGTGGCGCCCCTAGACGACCGACCCTGGAACTGATAAAGAGCTGCATATCGTGACACTGCCCTTTCTCCTTTCACTCTCCTCACCCTGATCTCCTCTGCCCAAGCCGTCCTCAGACCGCATCGTAGTTCATATAACTTGAGAGAATAAGGCGCAATTTTTTCCCCAGTCTTTTTAAGGTTTTTATTTAACCTGGAGTATGGGTTAGGCAACTTATTGCCTATCTACCATTGGTTTTAGATAATAGAATAACTGTGAAGTTTTGGAACTGATGGTTGTAATTGAATGAATAGAGAAATGGATGCTATATGGACGTTGGGTATTTTGATTCTGATAATTAAGACTGAAGGCAGTCTCGCCTGTATGCGGTCCTAGATCTTGTGAACCTCTTAGGTCATTTAGAAGCTAATTAATCGCGGTTTTGGGGTTATCATTAAAACCTTCTTGTACTCTAACTATTACTAGATCTGTTCTTCAACGGTCATTTTCAAGCGAATTGTCTTTGTTTTCAAGTGTTTCTCCTTTGCCTGTCGTCATAAATGATTTGAACTTTGAACCGCCCACCCTACAAGTACGATTTCTAGAGGCTGTACTCCATTTTTTTTAAATTCTCGTTTACTATATACTATTGTTTAAAATGACAACTACGAATGTCAAATGAATATTGCTATTTCCCTCGAGCCATGCGTCTGTTATAATGACGAACATGTGATAGTTAATGGCGTACAATTACAGTGACTCTAATCGTCGGTCATGTCCACTCCTTCGCTCACACCATCTAGCACATCGCAGAGGTATCACCAAGTCATGGCTCCACCCTTCATCACCAGTAGGGGTGTGTAGTCTGGCCACCAGAGCACACTGATGTCAGCTCGGGTTGAGTACGATCTGCGCAACCTTAACTGACAGTCTTTAAGCTGATCTTCTTACTACCAGAATCAGAATCCCAGCTAGAAGAGTGAATCATTCTTCCAGCAGATCTTTTATGGTGGTTGTAATCTTGCACTACAGGCCATTGTGATTGGAGATTGCAGTAGTCCCTTATTCATGTCATCAATTTGTTTGAGTATTTTGTAGATGAGTTCAGGAAGTTAGACTATGATTTCAATTATCTAAGCTAATAATGTCTTGTAATGAGTATTCGTAGTTTATACTTTACGATATCCAAAGCTATATTTGTCTAGAAAGCAATCGGACCTGATCAACCTATAAGTCGGAGACAGAGGTGGTGGCCAATCTATTGGGGCGTGCCACTCGTCAGAAACTGCTAGAATCTTTTACCGTCCCCCCTTCCCCACGGGTTGTAAAATTTCACATACGAATAGAGTAAGTCTGTCTCCGAATGGTATCTGGGCAACTTCCTTATGCAATCAGTTTATCTATAATGTCGCTGAACAAACTATACCTATACATTTCGTTAGGCAATTCGAAAAGATCAAGTTATCACCAAATACGTTATTTTAAATTATATCAGCAGCATATGCGTAGTGAAGCATTTGTTACCAATCGTCAGGTGAGCTGCCATTTTTCTGGGTTGCTTGAGAGCTGACCATAGTGTGATATGTAGTGCTTAGCATGCAGAATCGATCTTATTATCGACCTCAGTGGGCCTGTGACCCTAGGTTAGGTACAGCTAGGGCTAGAAAAGTTGCCGAATGGACCATCCCATGAACGTTTCCTGTCTATTTCATGACACAATAAAAGGAATCGGAAGCAGTGCCATTCTGTGTTACCGTGCGTGCTTCGGCAAGCACGTTAACTGTGGCGTCATAGTGGTAGTCGAGACGGAGCTAGTTCCCGAAGTTTACACCGGTTCTATAATAATATAACCTACCTCAGCGGAAGCGTAATGATACAAAGACAAGACAATCAAGGTAAATCTAATGATCCTATAAGTTTAGGAATATCTATCAAATGTTTCTTTCTGGTCAGCTGATGTTCTATTTATGACTAGATGTACGTCCTATTAACGGCGTGATCGATAACCTAAGGTGACACAAAAGCACCGTCTTGTACTGGGGAAATGATATTAAACTAGTTTAAGTGCACATCGGAATCCCGCGTCTTCACTACACACACAAACGAGATCACACCCTGATGCCTTTTTACCTGTCATTCTCAACTTGTCCTGTGATCTCAGTTCAAGAGGTATCCGACCAGCATTGAGAAGGTATCATCTTCATATAAAATACCTCATATACAAGATACATTTCATTCGGTATTTATATTCATATATTGATGATATATAACATTTTTTGGTCGTTCTCAGGAGAGAATATATTTTTCGATGGTTTCACTGCAGTTATTCAAAGCTTAATGTAAAAAAGTGAGTGAATAGCCTAATCAGTTTGATATTAACTAATTAAACTGATTATACTGATTTTGATGATGAATTCCGCTGTTAAGGATTTGTTACTATGCCATTAAATGTATCAACAAGCTTGTTTCTAAGCACTTGTAAATAGGTCATGAATCTGACTTCATCCCCGCCAACATGTTGACTTGGACAGACTCATTACATGGAGCCATACACATGCTGGATTACTCAATTTAAACCACCACGCAGATGATCTGAATCGGAGGAGACGAACACACCTTATAACGGATATTATGTTGCACTGCCAGAGGTACTGGCCTTGATACATCCTTGGAATAGACTGGAAATTACGACATCAAGTCCTAGGATCGGCACATGAACTGCCAGTGACTCTTGCCAAGAGCAAGCTCGTAGTGTGGCCCGGATTCTGACCATTCAAGTTCAACAAGAGTCTAATTTAGGCCACTCAAAAGAAACCTGGGGGCTGTTGAATAATCTAGGATCGTACATGAAGACCCTTTTCTGTAGCTCAAGGGTTATCGTTTGATAATATTTACTTTTGTTCGCTAAGACAGTATCAGCCATTCATAAGGTCGTCCATAATTGTTGAATAAAGTTGACCGGCATCGTCCCTGGGTCTTTATGACTTACAGAATAGGGTCTATATGTACGAGCCTAGATTATTCAACAGCTCCCTGTTTCTCATCACCACGCACACCAGCAACGTTTTCAGAAGATTCTTTTTAAATTAGATGAACGAACCTTGATGGAAATTATGAAAGGTATTTGTATTTGGTATCAAATTAAAGCCCCTGATGTTAGGGATGCATTTAAGGTGGTATTGTGTGTCTCGAGGTAGGGCCTGCTGGGGTGGACAGCAGTGATCACTCTGTTCACCCTCTTGGTCGCCTTGCCTTCGCGTGGTGACTTAAAGCGTGGCATAATTAAAGCGACTGGGGTGAGGAGTTAGCTGGAGCACTGGACTCTTTAACACTGAGCTAACTCCTCTCCCCAGTTGCTTTAGTTATTTAACGCTTTATGTCACCATGTGGAGGCAAGGCGACCAAGAGGGTCGGACTTTGTGGGTTCAAGACCCACTACAGCCACTTTTCTCCTTCACCCCCAGCAGATTTACTGCTATATCAAAGGCTAATCCTTCTCCTACCATGTCTATATGGTGTGGTAAGTAAAAGAACTTGAGATTCCTCTTATAGTAGAGGAGCAAATGGCCTAAAAATGGGTAAAATTGACCCCCGAAAGTCTACTGGCTGGAACTTGCCATATTAGTCAATTATGACCTAAGGAATCTGAATCTGATACTCGTTTGTTCCAAAAAGTGAGGCATCATACTCGTTTCCATGGTAACAGAAGGAAAACAAAATTTAATAAATACTGACACATAATACATACTTTCATTAAAAAAAATGTAATTAGTTCACTTCAGCTCAATATGGAATACCTAGTTTTGATCAAGTAAAGTTCACTTGAACAACTTTGAGGTCAGTCTTACTAAGCTAGTTGTGGCATTTTATGATATCAACCTTATTTCATAATATTGACCTGGAACATGGATGATATCTGAATACATGGTTTGCTATTAGTGCTAGATACATTTGAGGTCTCAAAAATCTTTTTTCAACAATGGAAAAAAAGTTGTTTCGTCAGGAAAAAAAATGTTTGGCTGTCATACATCTGATCCATCAGACAATTCTTTAAGAAAGATGCGTGTTGGTATAAAATGATTCTCCATCTAAGAAAGATACAAGTACTTTTCATAAAGCAGGATTATTTCATGTGATTGTCCTTGACCCAAGTTGGCCTGGTCAAATAGGATACTGTTATATGACTTCCTATTAGTGCTTTATACATTCCTGAGCCGTCAGGCCTTAGACCTTAGGATTTGACTAAATTGGTAACAGTCATCTTGGATTTATGCTAATGAATGTCATATATCAGTGTCATATTAGTACCTACTAAACACCATGTGTATTAAATCTGAGGATTTCTGCCAAACCCGAACATGACTGAAGCCCCCTTAAACAGTGGACTTTATTGTATCATCTTATCAATAGATGCCCACCTTAAAAAGTGTGATTTCTAAAATATTCAATTAAACTACCTTAACTAAGAATCAAACTACTCTACTAAAAATGTTTGGCTAGATAGGTACAATACCGAAAACAACATTTGCATGTGTTAGAATTTTCCCAAATAATTTTGGTTCCCATATTTATCATGACATGCTTTCTAACAATATGAGAATTGACTTGTCCCTAGACTTGCTAAAGTCTTTGATTCATTAAATGATTAAACACAATCAGAATAAAGTTCATAACAGTATCTATCCTTCTCTAACTGGTCTCCTAAAAACTACGTTCCACCAATTAGATTTTGGTAATTTTTTGAAAACGTCATTACTATGCTCCTAGAAAATTAGGAAAACAAAGTTTGAAAACTAATGGAATTCGTTTTGGGTCAATTCCAATTCGCCTGGATTATTTGGTCAATAACAGATACAGTAATTGTTTGATATGCAACCCTGAAAAGATGTGGCTTACTCTGTAAAGTTGGGCTATTCATCTTAGGATAGGTACCCGTATATATATTCCGGGTGCTAAGATATAGAACCTACATGGATAGAAATACAGAAGCAAGCCCTTAGATCTGAATGTAAAGCAACCTCGTAAAGGCTTGTAGTCGATCAATAATTCACATGTGTCCGGTATGGCTCTATCGTATTACTACTAAGTTCCCTGTTGTGTTTATTGCAAACACAACATGTTATGAATAAGAAATGAACAAATGGACACAGAGGACATCAATGCAGGTTGTTTTCGTCTAATCATATTCCCATCTTTTTTGGCTGTACTGCTACAGGTGGAAGTTCTGTACTTAGTATAATCCATCGACCTTCCTGAGGAGAAATACCTTTCTCAACTATTATCTCATCCCAGATATTTTTTCTCCATAGACTTAACATTGGAAACTCGTATCTAACACCCATTAGATATTTAGGAAAAATATCCAATGGGGGATAATGTCAAAAATGTTAGCCCATTAGTCAATATTAAGGGTGAGATGAATTCAGAAACCCATTCAAGTTTAGGGTCAGAGCTCGATCCCATCTCATTTGAATCACATAGCAATTCACGCGGCTTCGCCTTGTGAATTACTACGTGATTCAAACTCGATGGGATACGAGCTCAGACCCTTAACTTTCAGGGGTTTCCTCTATACTCCCAAATCCACACACGGGGAGAAAAGCTCTGGCCTCACAATCGTCGTACACATTTTATGGTCCTGGTCCTGGTCCTGCTGGCCTTCCATACATGATGGTATTTTAACGTACAAGCTATCAGGTAGTAATGAGAACATCGATCAAAGAGTTCGAAATACAAGAAGTGATTCGCGTATAAAATTTAAAACAGTTAGAGTAAATATGTTAAATCACCTTATTATAGAGGACAACTGTTGTGGAACATGTTGGGTGAAACGTTACAACGTAAAGAAACAGTTAAAGATTTCAGAAAGGAAATTAAAGTAATATACTCTGTATATGATTAGGTAACTTGATGTTCTACCTGTGTATGATACTCATTTTCTTGGATGCAGAAACGAGTCTCCGTTTTGTCATCTTTCCATCTGACCTTATGCTTTCTGTCTTGATCTCGCATTCCTTCTCTATCTGAGTTGCCCTAATTTCCCCCTGGTCTTAGGAGCCATGATGATGGCTGTTAGGTACCTGGGACACATGCCTGCTATGGGGCTTGATATGTATGAAGTGTGAGCGTAAATGATGTACCAAAAAGATGTGAGAAAATATGTACACCTAGTAGGTTTGGTGGGTTGGAATGTGGGATGACTGTCCATCAGACATCAACAGTCACACACCCGGCCTCATACAGGCTTGCCCAAACAACTATGAAAATGTAAGCATTGGTACTCATGAGTGAACTTATACTTTAAAATACATTTTTACCATCAGTCGTCGGTTGGCCAAAGAAATATTGCACGTTGCACAATATTTAACACCTGGTTTTTGTTAACTTTTATTGACTTGCGACCATTACATCGCAGCAATGGATCAGGGCTTTAACTGATACTCAAGTGACATCGTTCTCATTAGGTAGTAATTAGCATGGTACTCTGTTTTAATGTTCCGATCAAGATTTTACTATTATGGAAGAATCTAGTTCGAAACAGAACCAGCAGAATCATGAAGACTGATTACAAGGACCAGCCCCAGTTTCCTGTTGGCACTTCTTTTCTTGTAATTCAACAACCTGAATAAAAGAATAACCTGATATGAAATACATTTGCTAGATTGGTATCACACCCTTGGATATGAATCATGATTCCCAAAAGTGTGTGTAAATATCAGCACACTGGAAACAACAAGTTCTGTTTCTTCCAATAATTTTCGCCTATTCATCGGCACCTTGATACTGAATTATCTATAAATATCCATGGTGTATTTTTACAATGTGGTGTGATAAACTGGCATTGTATGAAGCATAGAGGATTATCAGACTTTGTGCACATGCAGTCATGTATGGTAGATTTACGCTCAATAGATCACCGTGATGATTTCGTAAAATTAAAGAGATCGATAAAGTACTGGTCTCTACTGTAAAAAACATCATATATTTACTGATCTACAAATAAAATCGAAAATACCAGATAATATAACTATATACTTGTCATACTTTGTCTGGTCCTTACATATCAAGTTGGTTCAAATTCCACAAAAAAACTAACAATCTGATTAAGGTATAAATATTTTATTATGGGATTCAATTAACATCGAGATTGTTGAGGGAAAATTTCAGTATCATTTTGCAACGTTTCGTCCCATCTATGGGACTTCTTCAGGCAATATTTGTTGTTCATTTGTTGATCCTTACAAATAAATGTACAAAAACAATGACATTTTGCTTAACAACAGTGGTCTTTAAAGCAGTAATACAGAACCTTTGTTTTAGTCTTTCAGAATGATAAATTATTATCAAATACCATAAGTTCAAACACAATCCAGGTTCATGCGCTAACCCCATGATGTAGAGGAGTGATGGAAGTAATGATGGTCTTTTTAAAGGTCGTGACCTAAGAACTGTATCAAATATCACTGAGAGATTAAAGCCTGGCATTATTCTTTTATCTATTTATAGCGATTTACTCTATATCTAGGACCAAAATCACCAAGATGAAGACAATGGCATAAAACTAAAAATATGCTGTGTTTAGCCCAGTCTTTTGCTGAGTCGATTTAGCAGGGCAGAAAATGCATAAATGTTAAAGCCAATAACATCTTGGAGCACCACGCACTTAAGCACAGAAGCGAACTAACATGATTGGCAAAATAAAACATGCTGAACACGAATGAAAGAAGTCATGAAAAACCTAATACCAGTCTTGGTTTTTTGGCCTTCCTCCTCTTTCAATTAAGTTTCCGAGGGTAGTCACATTTGAGTGTTTTTAAACAAAAAAAACCCAAAGGTTATGTTTTAAGAGTAACCTGCGGTGATACCTGTCTTCCAGTGAACACTATTGGATGTGTCTGTCATAAAATAGTTTAAAATTGATTGTTTAAAGAACCATGTACTTAACTTTCAAAAGCAGAAAGGTAAGAGAATAACAGGTGAAAGATCAAGTGAGGTACATATGGAAACCGTACACGGCACGGGTGAACATATTGTGACGTCAATACCTGAAACTTAAGCCGGAGACACACCAAGCGAGAAACGGCAGCGTTCTCCAAAATCGCCAACAAAATATACCAAGAATGTCAGATTTGCTTTACATTTAGACTATTGCCTCAGACACATTAAAATTATAAATGGGAGATATTATTATGAAATGATAGCTCATACATTCGCCATACAGCCATTATAGATATATCTAGTATCGAAATTTACCAGGGCCTAGGTCTCAAAGATAATAGAAGTCTCAGTTATTCCCATATCTATATTTCTACTTCCCAAAATGGAGATGTATGGTATCAACATCTATCATATATTAGTCATATATTGTGCATACTATTCTCTATGTACCTCCGTATCATACGCGATCCTAGTCTAAAAATGCATTTGAAGCAGCTTTTCCCTAATCAAAGTACTGGGTAATATTTTCACCACTGTATCATGGCGCAAAATATTCGTTGGGATATCACAATTCGGCATCGGGTGATAGGGAATCTGTATGCCATTCAATGGCTGGATCTCTTCATGACTTGCCGATATAGACATAAATTTTCTATAAGTCATCCATGAACACTGTACTGTAAGCCAAACTGAAAGCGGTGTAGCATTATGCCTCGCAGAAACGAAAGTCATCAGAAGTGTTCCCGCGTGAAACACATGAAGATATAGACACGGTTCAGTGTATTACGGTATGGAGGTTCATGAATACATATAGCTTTAACAGACGTGTAATTTATTCAAATGGCACTAAATTACGACACGATTAAAAAGTACAAAGTCTCGTCATGAAGTGAATAGAATTCCAATTACCTGACATCTGAAAAGGCTTGATAATTCATGAATGAACCTCGTAGAGCTTCTTTTAGGGATTGCATTAGGAGGAAACGCAAATAACCTGTAGGTTGGAACCGAATTCATGTATTCCTCCTGAAAATCATAACTCAATAAGACTGGCTTTTGATTTCCTTTTCGGTGAGACATGCAATACTTGCCCAGATCTTTTAGGGCCTGAGAATGAAGGTCATCAGAAAAAGAAATCTATGGTAATGGAATTTTCTAGGTGAATTAGAGAAAGGAAACGTTGCATAAAATCATCTCATACATCCTACTTATGAAAACGTTGGGCATCCGCTGCACCATTCATCCAATTGACATTTATGACCAGAACTTCATGTTTCCTTGACGTCTCAAAGACGTTTTATATGATGCCCATCATCAGTACGATCTTCATAACAATCAGGTTTTAGTTCCTTCTAGTTTTTATATTGTATTCGGGTATTACCATCTAAGCTGCTTTATTCATCCTGGGGGATACATAGACATGAGAGCCTTTTTGAGCATATCTCCCAGTCGGAGAGAGTTGAATAATTTCACCTTCGTTTTATGAACACAGAGATTAGTACTGACTTTAATCAAGCATGGTCACCTTTATAATTTGGTCAATTGTGGCGAACATGTGATCAATAATGGCTTGACGATAAAATGACAGTCATTCCCTCACTCACTCCACCTGCCGTCACAACGGGGAAACAACATAAACTCTAACGCTCACGCCACCTTCAGGGAAACAGAACTACACATATTCGTCTTATTTTCGTTCTGTATTTTATTACAACCTCAACATGCCGGGAACTCGTTCACGAAATGCACGTTTGACACCCTCGCCAAAGAAGACCAAAACCCAAAAGGTAAAACCAGCAGTTAACCCATTCAAGCCGGGTGATGCCTTGAGGCATCAACCAGGGCTGGCCGGGTGATGCCTCAAGGCATCAACCGGTGCTGGCCGGGTGATGCCTTGAGGCATCATTTGCTAAATATACGTTTTTTTGAATAAAATTGAAAATAATGGCTAAATAAATATCAATTTTTCGGAGAATGTAGATATAACACCATATTTGATTTTTCTAAGTGAAATGAAAAATAATGATAAGTACCACGTGTCATGTCACGTGATCCCAAAACAAAATTTTCACAATAGGCCTATGTACCCGGCCTCTAGCGGCATTCACTGGCACTAGTACCCTGCTCGATGACTGTAGCCCTGCCGTGGGTACCCGGCGCGATAGGGTTAAGAATAAGAAAATCAACGAACTGCTACAACAAGTCGCCGACATACAGGAAGTCATGGCAAATTTTCTTGCCACTCAATCTCAGTTACTTCATGCATCTAAAGACTCTGATGTCGTCCCAGTTCTCGAGGAGGATTTAGCTGCTGACGATCCCCAACCGACTGGCCAACAGCCGACTAGACAGAAATCTGTTTATGTCACCGTTCCCCATACATCATCTACCCGAAATCAGACAACAGCCGTCACTGACCCACTTATCGCCGCCATGTCCCAGTCGTCTAACGCGTGGGATTCAGCTCCTGCACGTCAGCACGGTCCATCGTTTGACAGTGAATCTTTGGATGAACGAGTACAACAGATTATCCAATCGTCAGCACATGTTCTTCGCCCAAATCTGGGTAAGTTCTCTCAACCACATGATTATGTCACCCAAGGTATTAAGAAGGAGAAAACCACGTTGGGAGTTCTCAACATACAAGAACATATTTGGGGAATATTGAGAATGTTCGATGACATACGCATAGACGCGGATAAACGCCCCTTCTTAATGCAACATCTCCGAGAAATTGTCTAAGATTCTCTAGAGTATGACTTTGAAGCGGTCAGACAGTGGAGTGAAGAAGTTTTCACTAGAATAGTCGAAGGGCGCTTCAAATTGGGCTGGAGAAGCAACACTCAAATTCAACATCTTCGCACCGCTATCTCTCGCTCTGAGCATTCACGCATTAAGAGTACAGATGGTGACACCATTTCGAAACGGGATAACAAGAAGAAACAACCCTTACCTCATCATCCTCCGTGTAAAAATTTCAATCTCGTACGAGGCTGTCCACTTCAGTCTCCTCACTCATCTGACAATGGCAACTTAGTGGCTCATGTGTGTGAGTATTGTCATAATACACTTGGCCTCTATCACCCACACAATGTCAACGAATGCAGGATTAAGGCAAAACATGAAAATCTACCAACTAGACCTGCTGCTGCTCCAGGTTTGGGACAGACCTTTCGACGACCCTCAAACTCCAATCCAGCTGACAACACTAAATGAGTTTAGTGTTTCGTATGGGCCACGCCTCCTGGAACCGGACGATCAATCTAACTTTGTGAGTGAATCTTTTCATCCGGTGATAGTACGAGTTCTGTAGGCTGTTCCCCATCCAGGCTCGGAACTATACTAATGTCGTAAGCCAGGGTGACTACAACTATAGAGCTGCTCGAATTCCAGTGCAGTAAGGATTATACTCAGAGGTCTGGAGAGATAAACTCTTGGATTATCATGATAACCAGGTGGTTGATTTCATCCAGTTTGGCTGGCCCATAGGTTATATGTCGGAATTTCCACCTACTCCTACTACTACAAATCATGCGAGTGCAGGCTATTATCTAGATGCACTTTTGAGGTTTGTTGAGATTGAACTTGCGCATGAAGCGTTACTGGGTCCATTTATGTCACCCCCTTTTGGACCAGGAACTCAAACCTCACCTTTGATGTCTCGAGCCAAGAAAGATTCACCCCAGAGATGAGTGATTATGGATTTATCTTTCGCTGAGGGATCTTCAGTCAATGACGGCATCCCCGAACATATCTACTTGGGGGAAAATGGTTCGTAGACTCTTCCAACCATGCAGGATTTACTCAACCTCGTTGTCTCAGCTGGACGGGGTTCTTACATGTGGAAAGTTGATTTAAGTCGCGCATATCGACAGTTACACCTGGATCCCGCTGACACATCTTTCATGTGTTTCAAAGTTGATGAATGATACTATGTGGATTTGTGTCCAGCGTTCGGCTGCAGGACATCTTCAGTGGCTTGCCAACGCATCTCAAATGCTACAGTCTACATATTTCGTAAACGGGGCTATCAATGTCTGGCTTACCTGGATGACTATGCTGGAGTTGCGTCAGACAAGACTACGGCAACGGCAGCTTACCGCGATTTCATCGAACTTGCTGCCCTACTGGGCTTACAGTTGGCTACTCATGAATGCGAGCCTCCAACCACGAGCATTATCTGGCTCGGTTTTGCTGTGGATTCTGTGTCAATGATGGTCACGATACCAGACGATAAACTGGCTGAAGTGGTGTCCATTTGTTCGTTGTGGATATGGCGGGCTCGAGCTTCGAGGCACGATTTTCAGTCCATTCTGGGGAAGCTAGTCCACATTGCTCACTGCGTGAGGCACGCTCGCAAATTCCTCGCTAACCTGTTTGCAAATCTCAGGGCTTCCAATTCAGCCCACCTCGTCAGGATCCCTGAGGCCAGCCCCCAGACTTGGTGTGGTTCGCTGCTTACGCATCTGTGACAAATGGGATACACTTACTAGGCCAGAAACGCAGACATTTTTCAGTCCACGTTCAGGCGGACAACGTTGCTGTATATGCCCACTCTCACAACGAAGCCTTATTGTGCGACTTGAAAACTGAATTGGCGACTTATGCCGTCTCACCGGATAGGGCAGGACTTTTTGCTCTAATCATAGCCTGTCATTTCCTGATCCCCGCCGGCTTGTCCGGTTTTGTACTTCACGTGTCAAGTGACTCGATTCACATCATGAATTTCTTACAAGCACGTTCCCACAAAGACATTGTTGTGTCCCAATGTGCGAGGCAATTCTGGCATGTAGCAGCTGTCAGGGATTGTAATGTAGAATTTCTTTACGATGATGTTACAACTCGTCACCTGTTATTCAAACATGTATGTGCTCCTCCTATCTGCGATTTGTTCACGGTGGATTACGAATTGTCTTCCAGGCACTGATACGACCATGCATTCAGAGATGATTCAGTCGTGGAAGGCAGCTCGGGCTACCTCTACTCTGAAGAACAAACAAGCGCAGGCGAAGAAATACATCCTTTTCGCAGCGGAGAACATCACGATCCCAACAAGGCCTACTATACTTGAGTTTTGTCTGTTCGTTCAGTTCCTGGCGTCGTCTTTCAACTCACCTGGTGCCGTGAAGAACTATCTGGTGGGCGCTCGGGAATGGATTACGGATCATGGAGGATCGGCATCGTCGCTTTCGTCACCTCAAGCTCTCGCAGTGGTGAAGGGCGCCGCTACACGTTCAGGACACATGACTCGCCCAGCTCGTCCCATCAACCTGGTTCTGCTCCATCAGCTATGCGAGGTTTCAGTGTGTTTCTCCAATGGTCTACTGTTCCGGGCTCTCCTCGCCTTTTACACCTTACTTCGCTCATCCAACTTGTTCTTGTCGACAGATCGATCCACACTGACGCAACACACTCTCACACGACAGGACGTTCATCAGGTTAACGGTTCACTACTCATACAGGCTCTACGAAGACACAAAGTCTTCTTGATCCACCGACAACTTTCGTTGTTTCACCTGTTCCGGGTCCCTGGTGCCTGGTGAAGGAGTGGGGATCTTATATATCAAGCTACCCTGGTCGCAAGCTAGACCCCATTTTCCTTATGCGTTCAGGCACCCCTGTGACGCCACACCAGTTGACATCAATTCTCCATGCCTTGCTGTCCCGTGTCTGCATTACGGACCCTGGGTCCTACTCCATCCACTCGTTCAGGAGCGGAGGGACTCATTCGGCTCTAGCAACTGGGAGCTCCGTCGACCATGTCCGACACCTGGGTACTTGGTCCTCCCTACAAGCTATGCGCCCTTACCTTCCTTTGCCATGAACCTACATTTCAAGGTTTGCCCTTTGGCCTTTTCAAGTTTCAATGTCATTCATGACTTTTACTCATATTTCATAATATGACTTATTATACCTTTCATGTACACTCATTTATACTGTTTGGTATATATTTTATTTCTCACATTTTAACTTCTCAAATACCACACAGGTATTTATTTAATTTTCTCACAAACTATTGTCTTCAAATATTATATCCATGTCTCATGTTCAATTACAACATTCAAACTAAAATATCAATATACCAACACAGGTATCTTTTATTTCAAACTTTACTCAACATAATTTCAAATGTGTATTTGAAATTTTAACATTTTTGGTCAAACGCAACCTATTCAAATATTTTAACTCATCAGAGTTTTTCATTTATACCTTTACCGGTATTTCATGTTACATTGCAATGTCATATTTCAACATTGGATACTTACCCTAATACACTTCCAACATTTTTCAGTGTATTCCTTGTCGTATTTTATTAAAATACTCCAACTCATTTTGTGGTCATGAGTCATTATACGCTTACCGGCGACTACAGTAGCCGTCCAGTCGTTCCTTTAGTGATATAATGTTTGTAACAATCCATGGTTACAATCTATGAATGTGATTATTCCAATTTTTGTAAATACTCGTATGTCTCTCATAATCTCTTTGTATCTCTTCCCTCCATCTCACGTTTATCCATCCTGCCCTATGTCGGACCCTCCCTCCCTCTCATCCCTCTCAACCTTCTGTTTTTCCTTCCCTCCTTCTGTCCGTACCCCTCCCTATATAAACCCTCTCAGATCTTCTGCCCTTGTTTCTGCCGGTCCGTGTATAGATGGGTCCCTCTTTACCTCAGTCCCTCCTTCATTTTATCTTGCCCACCCTCATTTTATCTTGCTCCCTGGCTCTATTAAAAAGAAATCGTGTGTTCATCATTGATGGATGAGAATGGAATTATATACAAACAACTATGGATGGTGTGAGTTTTATCCTGCCAGTGTTTCATTTGTTGTAACTCACATGGCAATCAGTCAGCCTGCTGCTTCTTCAGATGCCATTGTATGGTTTAGATATTACCAGCACTGCAGTGCATGAGGTATTTTAGTCTAAAGTGATTGGTCATGGCCAACCGGACACACCTCTAAGATAACTGTCCTTGCTTTCTTAATTTTTTGGGGGGTGAGGTGGGGAGTTTATTTACTTAGATCGAACATCAAACTATCCATTTAGACATATTTGTATGTCACATCGTTCGAACTGTAGTTGTTGCCACGAATAACAGTCACTTATGTCTGCTGTTTCTAAAGAGTATACATGTAGTATAAAAAAGTGTATGAAGGGTTGCTCTTATTAATGCAACCTTATTTTTGCCTAGCTAAGGCCTTCTTGTGTGGGTAAGTAATACAAAGACTTGGCAATCATAATAGAAAAGAATTTTTTTTGATGCAACACTATCGGTCCAACCTTCGTTAGCATCCACACTGCATTTTACTAACATCCCCTTAAGAAACATACTGTATATATTCGGTTACTAAGGCCTGGCATCCACCTACTGCGATAGCAATTTAGACCTACCGATATGGCACCGATACAAAAAGCAATTATCGGAGACATATCGGGAAGGTGCAAAATCGGAGACATATGTCTAGACATGTCAATAGATATATAGTAGCCATACATTGTTACAGAAATATGATTTGTAGCGAATACTATTTACCGCCTTCATGAACGGTTAAAATGACTTGAATAGAGTATTTGACATAGTCATAAACGGCTGCCCACCAATATAGCTCTAGACGTAACAGTCATCCAGTTAGGCCTGAACAGCTTCCTCATCATTAATAGCGAGAGATTAAGAGGAAGATTTAAAGGCTCGTAGCAATTGCAGCATAGAATTATGTAGTATACAGGAGAGGATATTCTACTGCAGCTCGCCTGTATGTTTAATGCAACGTATAGTTCGAAGATTCGAATCTTCTTAAACTAGATTGCAATCGCAGGCAGAACCCTTTTCTACCGCTGTGAAAGATGTGTATGGACATCTTTGTTGACGCCACTGCAGATATTACTGGATAAAGGAAGATCGAGGGATAATGACATATAAATGCATCATCGATGTAGAACAACACATCATGAAACGCTCTTGTCATTAAAAAACATTTTTTATGAATAGAATGTGTTATGCACAATCATACAATGTGTATTTAACATACACCCACATATCGTATACACACAGGTACATACTTATACTCCATAAACAAAGCTAATTTCTAGTGTGATGAACTGGTTTCAGCTTTCAACACTACCATTACCTAGAACTGTGCATGGCCTTTTTGCAGCGCCAGAAAGAACACCGCATGTGAAACACGCCCCTTTAATACCAAGCCTCGTTATGGCGATAAATGGAACCCTCTGATTGGCTATTGTGACCTTCGCGTGACCTGTCAATCACACCACTGGGATGGGCCTGTGACATGCACCCTGTTTCAGCACTTAACACCCATCAAGGTCACCAAGCAGGTGTGGGCCGTTATGGCAAGTTCTTAAATTTCGCGACAAGGACTGAGAATCAACTACCGAAAGAGGCGGGAAATTGACATTTTATTAATGTCCATCAATGTATTTTTTTAGCGTTTATCAGCAAGAATACTCAATGATGAAGGATCGTGAGATAAAAGACTGAACACTGTTTCATGTGCTCGGTCTTGATTTGCTTTACATCGGTGATACCATCAGTCCCCAGGCGTTGACCTAAGAGCGCCTACAACAGGTCATTGACTTTATATGCAATACCAGCACCTTCTTACGATATTATCATTTATTATTCATTTGTTCATTTTTTAAATAACTCCTCAGGCAGGCTCATGTTTATTTTGCTTGAAGATACATTAACTGTCGGTCTACTGGCATTTATCTTCATGTAGTAAAAAGGAAAGCTCACTATCTAGCACAGATAACACAAAGGAAGTCTATTCATACTATATTCCCATTGTTTTCAAGACATGGCTAGAAATGAATCTTGATGTTGATTTTATTTGTTTTGTCAAACAAGTATCTTTTTCACCATACCCAATTTATCTTCTCTCAATCCCTTCTCTTGATGGTTTGGGACAATTATCATACTTTCTATCTCGAATACATTACCACAACCAGACTTCAGTCTTCTATTCATATAACACTGCTCCCACTTTCATGACAAAGTCCCTAGACTGACCGACAGCGAAATGGCATAGAATCTGATGTCCTCTTCTTCTTAGTAACCAGGTTATCCAGGGGCAAGTATACATAATTAGTATTCGCCACAGAAATATATGCCAATGACTACTAAATCGAAAGAAATTCCTATTACTGAGGTATTTCACATAGAGGATTATTCAAAAGCATAAGTGCAGGGAATTGGCACATAAGGGAACTATTGCACGATGCATCATCGGAAGATCAGCAGATACAGTAGCCAGGTCATTGTGTTTATATCCATATTATATGGCTTATTGGCAAATTCAGTACCAATGGCGGGTTAACTGCTGGACTGGCATTGATAACCTATTATCTGATCAGGGTCATTCTTTTTTTATTAGGGGAATAATGGGCGCTGACCGAGGTCAATGGATTAGTAATTAATACCGTCGCCTCATCAGACTCCGTGTCCTTGTCACCGCAATACTCCTCTTCCAAAGACGTCTTTTATCGAGTCATTGTATATTCATGTTATTATTACAAGTTGATTTTTCGCCCCATTTATCTATATTTAATAACGAAACGATGATGCCTCTGTGAATTTCCTTTTATATTTCATTACGTAAAGTATGAGAGTAAAGCATGTATGCCTGGATTTGATTAATTTCCTTTTTTAATCAGAAATTTGCTGCCTCACCTTCATTTTATATGCAAATATTTGTGAATTGTAAGACAAGAACATTGGGATCGCCATACAGCACGGATCGGAGACGGCATACTTCTAATCGGAACCTCCTTAGGCATTTACCGGGACCAAGACACTACCATCAACAACGATATGCAGCACTGAACGCATATGATTTTTTATCCTTCTTCTTCTGTCTCTATAATGTTTGCATGCGCTACATTTCTATTTATCATTTGAATGATCTTTTGGCTTATGAGTCAAGTGGTATATACCTCCTACCTCTTTCGATCGTTTCATTAAGTGCATAAGGTGACCTTAGCATATATATATATATATATATATATATATATATATATATATATATATATATATATATATATATCTTATCGCCCTTGGTTATCGCCCTTGTGTTTTCGACCATGTAACGTATAGTCTTGAGGCACGCCCTACATTATAACCACCATATACAGGTAGAAGAGTGACCCTCCCGCCCGCTAGGTGTCACCGCGATGTGTGTGAGTCAACCATTGATGGCTATAAGTTGAAAGAGTCCACCGTTCTGTTGTCGAGAGCAGGGGTCATCCATGAGTACGGTTCTACAGTAAAGACTGAATGGCTTTTACAGAAGTGGGCGTGTTACTTCTTAAAAGAATAGAGGAGGTTACCTGTGCCTAGATCAAGAGATGTACTTCGAACCTTTTCTTATAATTTCTGTATTCGGTCCTGGTCTGTATTACCTGTGGCCTACGGACATTGAACCTCTAATAAAGCCTCCGTTTCTTTCTACCTCCCTATTTGAACTTAGCAAGTAGTACTTATACGCCTGTGGTTTCTGTAAGATAACGATGTTGTTCATAAAGAAAATGCGTGACCTTCTTCTGTAATAGGTGACCTGTAATGAGACACCATTGCCTCAGAGTAGGAGACCCGATCAACAACGTAGTCCCTGAGAATACCACTTTTAACCACTCATGAATATATGATGCCTCAACAAATATCCACTCTTATTTCATTTGTCGATCTCCTTTATCAGCTTGAATAGTTATGAATCTTTCGAGATACCAAATATACTTTTTACTATTTCTGATAATCAGTAGCCCTCAAACGTATCAAACTTTACATGTTTAGATATACTATTAACTACCTTGCTGGTGATAGGTTGGCCATATCACTGGCAACATGGAATACACAATTTAGTTACCAGTCTAGACAGAGCTTTTTTTTTTGGTCATCATGCCTTTCATTGCAGACAAAGAAAATATTTGTGTAACCGAATGTTGGACCTATCCACAGACAGTAACTTACTGAAGGTCATGCAGTGAATCTAGCTAATAATTTTGCTTTGAAGTTCTCCTCCTAAGGTGAATCATTCTAAACATAATGGAAATATTCTTGACTAGAGGCATAGAGGTACTTGGTCCTAGATAGTATATGGTAGTCTGAGTAAGTCAAAGCCAGAGTAACAAGGATTGATTCAAGCAACTTAGGATTTAGTCTGTATTAGTTGAGAAAGCGATATTTATCAAATAATTGGTAGAGCATATTTCGTCACTGGTTTTTTTTTTAATATTGAGTAATGCTACTTTGATATATAACATGTATAAAGAAGGATATATACACTTTATAAGTAGACGAAATAGGGCAATAGATAAGAATAATAGGCTCTATATTAAACATTTTTTGAGAAAGTGCAAAAAAAATCAGTGTATAGGAAAAAGCGTGAAAATGTTGCTGGAGGGTGGATGGGGCGGAAGTACGAAGTTGCGTTAAATCAATGAGAATTTATAGATAATTTACTAATACCAGCGTATGGAAAACATTATCATTTATCTTATAAACAAGTTTGGAAATATTTCACTGAATGTCTTCATTAATATAATGAATAGCGTTCAGACAACTTTAAGTATACCTAAAAAGTCATTATGTCATAAGACTCTTATAATCCGACTTCATTTATGCTAATATACTAGGGCCTGTGAGGAACACAAAAATATCAATAGATTTCCTAAATTGCAAGTCCTTTATGTCACAAAGCAGTACTATTATAATTGCACTATTACCAAGGCCTAGGATATAACAATGACTTGACGATGATTACCATCATAGTCCATTAGCATAGTACTGTTGGTGGTTCCTTAAATTTATATGATTGTCATCAGAGAGAAAAGTTGCGTGGGCGAAGTGCCTGACGTCAAGTTGTTATGGCTAGGAACGTAGAGCGAGTCTAATATCAAATGCTCTGCCCCGAGCGCCTAAAAGCTGGGTACATTAATATGTACATGTGAGACATGATAATCGACAAGGACGACCATTTCTTTTTCTAATTGATTTATATGAGATGGGGTACGATAGATACTTTGGAAAGAGTACGAGTGATGTATAGTATCTATAATGATATGGGACAAACAGTTTAATATTGAAATAGCACAGGGCTTGTGGCGACAGTATGGACAGTTCGGCAACAGAATTCACTGCATTTTGCACCATGACAGTGGTAACCTTTATCGGACGACCTTATCGACACCAACACTGGGAGGACATCTCGATGAAAGCAGGGAACTTTATTTGACGACCGGAGACTTCAAAGACAGTCGCTTCTCAAGCCGGATGTCGATGGGTCTGACTGTCGGTGAGGTGAGGATGAGAGTGTAAGAGTGGCCGGGTCGCATTGGGGCTGGTCGGGGTTGTCGCCCTCTTCTCCCTCAGGTCATACTGAGCTCCCTAATAAGATGCTTTACTTACTACACGCCTGTCACCTATACACTAGTGCCCGCCGCCCACCGTCCACTACTCTCTACCATCCCCCATCCGTCAGCTATAATCTACCGTCCGCATATTCATTGTCACTTGTTTCGTTTCTTCCTTGCTATTTCCTCATGATTGCCCTTTGATTGGTTTGCACTGACCATACAAGCCTTCCACAGGTACACATTCTTTTTGCTACAATAATCCAGGTATGTTTCTTGGGCCGCCTACAATGAAAAATACGATAAGGCTGCCAAACATCTGATTTCTAGTTGTTTGTAACATGTCTCAACTCTCCTCTCTCCATTATCTGTTAGTTCCCTCCACTAGCCTCCACTGTCAACCTGTTATCCAACTAGCCACCCCTAAAGCAGGGTTTTACTGTATAACATCTGTCAACCACCAGTCCTACCTGCCGACCAATGCCATACCAGTCCCTACCTACCACCCGCCGCCACGTTTTCGCTATCATCCACCACTAGCCACCCTTACCCCCGCCCCTCACCCTCCACGCGCAGGTCACCCGTCACGCCCCATTCCCGACACCCCGTGCCCCACCGCAACTCCTGATCGATCTGCGTGCCGCCCTCAACACGGATCCGTCATTATGGCCGCCACCCCGCCTTAGCACCCCGCTCTTTTACTCCTGGAGGGCTTCTGGCAGCAAGCCCGCAAAGGGATTTTATTTTATTTCCACCCTTCAACCCCGGCGTGCGCTCTCACACCCAGGTCCGCCTTGCGTCAGGGTTTTTGTCGGCGCTGAGAGTGAGAGGGTCCGGCGCAGATAAAACACCCGCATGTGTGTGGGCGTGTGCGCGTAGGGGTGGGTGGGCAGTAAGGCCCGACCAATAACCCCAGCCCCTCCTCCGCATCCTCACCCTGAACCCCGGAGAGCACGGGGTCCCAACCCCCTGGGGTGAGACCCAGGTGCCCGCGCCGACCGCCTGCCCGACTCTTCTCGATGAGAATCGATCTGGGACCGGCCCGCGGCACCACCCATACACAGCACCAAGTGCCTTTCGAGTCCTCCAGTCTGATCGGTGCTAATGCGAAATCAGAAGGAAATATGTTTTCAAAGGCATGTCGGCCCCCTCCTTCCCCCTTTCACCTCAAGCCCACCCGCCTTCTTACACCCCCTCCCCCCCCCCCCCCCCCCCCCCACACACACACGAACACACCTCACCCCTCGGGGTTCATATTCGAGGAGCTACTCTCGAGCACGGGTTTGCATTGCAACAGGCTGTGCCTGCCGAAAATAAGCCTACTTAAGGGTGGCTATGGCTTTTTCGGGTAGATTTACTGGCTCGGGTTCGTTATTTTAGATCCGACCCGCGCAAAAAAGTCTGGATTTAGAATGTCAACTCTAGGGTCTGGGCGTAAACAGATGTACAGTTAGTGTCAACATGTATTAATAAACCTGTACCTGATTGTCAGGAGCACGGGATAACTTATTTTTTAGTGGCATTGGACAGTGAGTCTGATCAATATATATAGATATTATATATATATATATATATATATATATATATATATATATATATATATATATATATATATATATATTTATATATATATATATATATATATATATATATATATATATATATATGTGATGCTTACACTCATAATAACAAGAAGATAAAATCTATCTTATATATCTGATAACAGTTCTATGAGTGTAACTTTGCAAGCAAGAGACTATATGTTGCAAAAGAGGAAAGAAAGTCGAGTATTCAAGTTATTCTAGAAGTATAAACAGGTAGCCTAGAGCAGATGTTAGAGGTTAGTGGAAAGCCTTGGTAATTTAAAGCACATCAAGTTTACGGGAATAAAGCAATCTTCTGTTTTCTATGTTAAAATGTCAAAACCATATAATTTCAGTGTATTAACTGTGCAAACCCTCACCTAACTCATGGTTGTTCCTAAAGCCCAATACACATCTACCGATTCAGGTTTGAATGATTAGTTCCCAAATCGTGTAGGAGTCAGTGAACTTCTTACAGGAAAATCACGTAGCCCCTCGGCCCTTGTCGGCCACCAAATGAAGGGCCATTTGCCAAAGTTCCGTTGTCTGCGACTGGATTTATCAACGTTTTGATAAACTTTTGCCACAGATTTAGGAACATTGAACCACAACTAATACCCACCACCACCCTCTCCATAATGTCTACTGGTCGAGTGAAAGGTTACTTAATTTGCATGAGATAAGTTCACCGACTCCTATACGATTTGCAAACTAATCGTTCAACCATTAATCGGTAGATGGGCATTGGGCTTAATGGAGAAGGGGTGGTGGAAGTTAGTCCCAAGCAAATCAGTGTCAAGGGGGACAATTCAGTAATCGTTGGCTGACCCTTGCCTAGCTGTACTACATCGACCGACTATAGGGCTGACTCCGATGCCTCGCCTGAGACAAATTACCATTCCTTTGTCACCATCAAAGGGACATAAATGTTCCGAAATCGGTAGATGTGTATTGGGCCTTACGCGAGGTGTCCCTTATTCAGAGTGACCTTATGCATATTTTACTGTATCTTAAACCTATTTTCAAGCACCTGTGGCCTTGATATTGGGGTATAAGGTAAACTAAAAGGTTAACCCTAGCGAACATCTCTATATCAATCATCATACTAAATTATATTTTGGTATGATGAAGTTTGAATGCAGGTCGTCGAAAAATGGTCTCGTATAAACTAACGTCGTTGGACGGTCACAAGAAGAAAGAAAACAGTAGATCCGAGTTATAAAGAATGCTACGCTCATTTATGTTTCTTGATTTATTGCAACAAAGGCTCATGCTGTAAAATTCGGTCACAGTATCACTGGCAATGTTCTTCCATTCCGCATTGAACATTTTTTTGCGTTCTGGGGGACCGGTTATATTAAGAAAGCATTGGAGTTTTTCGATGAGAGGCCTGTAATATATGTTAAAGGCTATAAGCTTCGTGACATGTGGACATGTGGATTTTAATAGCGATTCAATATGTTCGATATTTTCCCTTTATTTTCGGGTGTATGATAGAAAAAACTGGAGAAGGGTAATTCAATTGTTACTTGATTTTAACCGGTCATACGTGCCTTCGCCCTTGGCGCCGAGACATTTAAGGCCGCTGAAACACTTCGATTATCATACTGTCAACAAGTTTCCCCATGAACCTAGTTTATAGAATTGGGTCCTCTTGTTAGCAACTTAATACAGTATGCAATATCGAAATAGTCTCCAGAGTCGAACATTTCCACCTGTATTCGGAGAACCTCATTTGCACCTGAGAAGGTATTGAGATGGTACAATGAAGGCGCAATAAGAATCTGTTATTGTAGAAAAATTGGACGCGAATACTAGATGAATAAACAAGAATAGAATGGTGCTAGACCAGACACCAATACACCATAATAATGAATTTATGATTTTTGAAGACCATTACCGACTATACGATTGTGTTCCCAAGGATCATTACCCCTATCCCTGATGAACGAAGAGGAAAGCCGAAGTGGGCTAAACAAAATTTTATTAATTTTATGAGGTCTTATTAATAGGCAAGGAATCCTAACCAAGTCTGCCCTAGTTGGTAGATGTGGGTCAGCTAGGCAAGGGTCAGCCAACGATTTGTGAATCCCCCCCCCCTTGACACTAATTTGCTTAGGACTAACTTCCACCACCCCTTCTCCATTAAGCCCAATGCCCATCTACCGATTAATGGTTGAATAGTTGGTTTGCAAATTGTATAGGAGTCGGTGAACTTATCTCAGGCACATTACCCCGAATTTTTTTTTTTTTTTTTTTTTTTTTTTATTATTCAGGAAGTTCGCTACAAGTGTCGCGGTCTGCCACCTCCTAACTACACAGATTATGGTTTTGCTCCGTTTCTTATGATACATCATTTGTTTGTTATCACTGTGTAAGAATATATATATATAGAACATAACATACCATACTGAACATTTCATTCAACATAGCTAATGTACAATCACAATACTATACATCAAGATACAATTAGCAATTAACAGTTTAGGAGAATAATATAACATATACAAGGATTCTGTTCATTATTTGGCAGTGAGTGAGGATTACTATTGTATCTAGCCTTCTTACAGATTTCTTAATTGGTATTGTGTCTCTTTATAAAGGGTAGCTTTATGCAAGAAAGTAGAAAAAGTGGGTCATATGTAACTGGTTGTAACATTCCCCTAGTGCACCATCTCAATAGCATTTACTGCCTTCTTAAAGGACGCCTTCGTTAGACTCTGTCTTACCGATACTTGTAAGCCATTGCATAGCATATGTGCCCGGTAGAAAGGGGCTTTCTTCAAGAATTCAGTCTTCGGACGGGGCATCATGAAAAGGGATTTAACCGCTGACCTAGTTGCCATAGCCTCTTCACCCACAGACCCTCCCTCATTGTTTTCCAGCTTAAGGACTTTAGTCTCTAGGGCTTCTTTTCTTGTATAGGTAAGCATCAACTCCTTTCCTCTCCGCTCAAGCGGTAGAACATTACACATGGAATGTAGTTCCTCGACAGTGTGCACCATGGGTCCCACAGACAAGCAGATCCTCAGGCCCCGGTTTTGCTGCCTCTGGAGTTTATCCCTCCATACCCTACTCGCACACGGGTGGATAACACTGGCATAATCTATTGTTGGAGTGATAGTCTGTTTGTAGATTTTGCAAGCTACCGCCCTGCTTATCATGTGTCTGATTCTACTTAAGAGGTATAGTTTACGATTAAGTTTCTTTAAAACTAACTTGATATTTTTCTCAAAGTTGAGGTTACAGTCAAGCACTACACCTAAGTATTGATAATCCTTTTCTGCAGTCAGTTTGGTGAGACCCAGAAACACATCAGGCACATTGGTGTTTTTCATCTTGGCTTTCGATGCATACCAGACTATCTTCGTTTTGCTACAGTTGACAGTTAAGTAGTTAGCTTGGGTCCACGACCAAAAGTCGTCCAGCCCGGTTTGGATAGATTCTTTAACCTCCTGAATGTTCTTGCCAGACTTATATACGACAAGATCGTCAGCGTAAAGTTTGTATGCCAATCCATTATTATCCAATATGGTAGATATGCTATCTATATAGTAGATGAAGAGCAGAGGCCCCAGGACAGAGCCCTGGGGCACTCCATACTTAACCTCTGTCCAACTGGAGAAGGTCTCACCGAACCTGCATCTCTGCTTTCTCCCTCTAAGATAATCAACAAGCCAGGCAAGACAACCCTGGCCCAGGCCCAGTCCCGCCAGCTTTCCGATTAGCGTCCCATGATGCACACTGTCGAAGGCCTTCCTGAAATCGACATATACCACCACGGTGTATAAACTATCGTCTCGTGCTTGATAAAGCTCATTGACTAAAGTCGTGATGGCATCCAGGGTACTCTTATTTTTTCTGTATCCATATTGGTTGTCACATATACCTTTCTTATCATCTATCACATTCATTAGGTAGCCGTGCATCAAATGCTCGGCAATTTTCGATACCACGGACAAGATCGAGATTGGTCGCCAGTTGTTTATATTACTTAAGTTTCCATTTTTAGGAATCGGGGTTACAGTCGCTGATCGCCATATTGAGGGGACTTGCCCCGTGTCAAAAGATATCTGGAAGAGATTCACCAGCTGAGGAATAATCAGCCCTAAAGCATCCTTCAGGACTGATGTTCTCACCCCAACCATGCCAGATGGTTTGTGTATATTGATATCTGCTACTAAGGCTTCCACTGTTTCTTCATGAACAGTCAGCAGAGGGAGTGTAGTTTTAATGTTATTGATTTCATCAGTTAGGGGATAATTTACGGTTACTTTCGGGTTTATATCACGGGCTAACACATTTCCTATACCTGCAAAGTAACTATTTACATAATCGGGAGCCTCACTTGGAGGTATGGTCTGGGCACTTGTCTCGTCAGTAAAGGTCGGGGGAACAACAGTCAGCTCAGGGTTTGTTATCTTCTTAACTTCCCTCCAGAACCTATGGGGTTCTGAGTCACTCATGTCAAGTATTTCTTTTATCCGATTAGCCTTGGCTGTCTTGATCATTCTATTAATGATATTTCGATTCTTCTTGGCCTTACTAAGAAAATCAGGGTTACCAGTTTGGATATGTCTTTTCAAAAATATTTCACATTCAATAATATATTCCCGAATCTCCCTAGTCATCCACGGAGCTTTGTCGCGCTTCACTCTCCAAGTTTTATATGGACATGCATAGTCAAGAAAGCTGACAATTTCATTCTCAATAAAGGCCCATTTTTCTTCTGCACTCTCAAGACTCCAATATGAGTCCCAGTCAACCATGGACATCCATTCATTTAGGTCATTGATATGATAATTTTTATAATCCCTTCCACAAAACAGTTTAGCATCATCAGACTTGCTTATGCTACTACCCTTCTTACAAATAGCAAAGACAGGCAGGTGGTCACTCGATAACAGGTTCAAAGTACCACTCAGAATAACCGAATCGTTGTTAGTGAAAATATTATCAATACAGGTCCCCCCTTCCTTTTGTGGTCGGGTGCACTGGTTAATCAGTCTTTTACAGTTCAGATTCCTGCTGATTTCAATAAGTCTATCGGCATGAAGCTTATCAGGAAAGTGAAAATCTATATTAAAATCCCCCAGTAACCAAATGTCGGTTCCAGGAATATTTGGTAAGTTATTTAATAGTTCCAGGTGGTCCAATGCTCTTGTAGTGGATCCCCTTGGTGGTATATAGATAGTGCATACCACCATAGGTCTCCTACTCGGAGCGCCGATTTTTAATGCCAAGCATTCAATGTCTTTGGTTGAAATTGTCAAATTCTCCAAAATTACAGTATAGGTTGCTAGATTAGGAGTCAGATAACAAGCCACTCCTCCTCCCTTTCTTTTAGTCATTCGATCGAGCCTGTATAAAATTCGGTCCCCCCATTTAAGTAAGCTATCTGTCATTAGATCTGTGTACCACGTTTCGCTGAAAGTTGCTATATCAGCATTCTTCAGCAGTTCAAATATTTCATCCATTCTTTTTGAAAGACTCCAACTATTATAATGGGTTAATTTGAGACCCCTAGTGCTATCAAATTCATCAATATTGGTAGTCATTGTTGGGCATGTTGGTATTCCAACAGGCATATAATTTGCCCCTTATCTTCGTCATATCCACACTCGCCATTGACAGAAATCCAACCACATATTCATACAACACACAATAATCAAAGGCAAACAAAGTAATATACACAAATTCCCACAAGGCTCCTTCTGCTAAGCGGGAAGAGATCATCTTGTTAGCCATGATACATGGGCTTACAAACAAAAGATCTAATGTGGCAATATTATTATACTAACAATGCAAAAACAGAACAATGCTCATCATTTTAGGGAGCTAGATGCAGTAGTATCATAAGGTGGTAAATATTTACAGGGTTTTCTACTCTATTTACACCTAGATCAGATTATAAAGGGCACTTGAGGACACAGACAGTCAAAGCCATATGGGAAAAGGTTAATCAAAAGGCAAAACATATCATCATATCACAGGCAGCAGACGAGGCAACATTACGCAATGTCCAGTTGACATCACGAGCTATGTTAGCTCAGCATAAATAACGCTATATCCTACCGGTAGAAAAACTTCTCTGTGTCATTTCAATTTGTCAGATGAAACACCCCGCAACACAAGAGTAGAAAGCAGAGTTTGGGCAAATAAAATTTATCTTAATTTTATGAGCGAGAATAGAAGATATTAATACGTGATAGTAATATCTTAAAGATAATAATATACATATGGTAGATATGTTATATTATATGATAACATATTGGTAGATATGATACATATTTGGTAATATGGTATATGGTATACATGAAGTAGATGTGATACCGTTTAAGGTATTACATATGGTGATATGTAATAATAGAATACATATTGATATACATGTATAAAGTATTATGGTATATATGAATATACAATGTGTATAAAATAGGCCCTACGATAGTAGGAAGATAGAAGGTGAGGGTGGGCGGGAGAAAATTAGAATGCATCTGAGCGGAGTGAAGCGCAGGAAGAGAGTGAGAGAGATTGTGAGAGCGTGCTTCACCACGTGACCTAATAGTTCACGTGGCTCGCACTAGGGGGCGCGCAGGGAGCGCTAGTAGAGAGGAAGTGCGCTAGGTGGAGCAATGACCGCCCCTGACCCTACGGCCATGGGCTACCCATTACCCCTAATCCCGCAACACAAGAGTAGAAAGCAGAGTTTGGGAAAATAAAATTTATTTTAATTTTATGAGCGAGAATAGAAGATATTAATACGTGATAGTAATATCTTAAAGATAATAATATACATATGGTAGATATGTTATATTATAAGATAACATATTGGTAGATATGATACATATTTGGTCATATGGTATATGGTATACATGAAGTAGATGTGATACCGTATAAGGTATTACATATGGTGATATGTAATAATAGAATACATATTGATATACATGTATAAAGTATTATGGTATATATGAATATACAATGTGTATAAAATAGCCAAAAATCCATGAAAGGAAGTGGCGTGGAGGGTGGGATAAAAAGTTTAGTCATTTGTTAATAGACTTGATAAGCGAGTCATTAACTTGAGTGGCACTCGACACTCGGATGTAGCACCTGTGAGCGTTCGAGCGCCACCCCCCGTATCTCTGGATGGACAGTTCGGGGACCCCGGCCTGGAAGGCCTGAGTGGCCGCGGCCTTTCTCAGGCTGTGTAACGTATATGTTTTAGCCGGGATCCCCGCCAACGCCATTAGCCTGTCCCATTCCTTGGTCTGCGACCGGGTCGTTATCGGGGACCGATCGTCGTTCATCAGGAACGGGTCTCGGTCGCTAGACGTGGGTACGGCCGCGACCATTGCTCTTATAGCTCGTAGTGGACAAGAGCTCCGGTCGAGAGACGGCTGGAGAGTGACATGCTTCTCCTCTCCAACACACTGGAGGTTCTTTGCCGCCTTTATACGGAAGGTGACGTGACCTGACGTTACTTTCACGTCGCCGCGAGTGAGGTGTCTCTCCGGGTCAAACCCTCGGACCGATGGTGGGGCGACCTCGCTCTGCAGCAGGGCCGCGAAGAACATCAGTAGGCATGCTGCTCTCGTGGATCGATCGAGGGGCATGGCCGTTAGTCCGCCCCTCAACGCCTCCATCGGGATGGGCGGCTTGATGTTCGGTCTGTACGACTTGTCCCTCTTCGCGTCGATGGCCCTCTTTATCCTCGCGTCCTCGGTCGCCGCGACGTTGCCCCCGGACAGGCGCAGGTGCGACCGTAGGTGCGACAGGTGGTTGGCCACGGTCGCCGGCGAGGGGGCGTGGTCGCTCACATACTCTAGGTAGGAGGTGATGAGGCTGACCGACAGCTGCTGTGGATCCGTACCCATCCTCCGGCAGAACGCGATGTAAGTCGATACGGCGCTCCGCTGGTTCGCGACCGTGCCGGGGGCACGCGCCGCGGCTTGCTGCGCAGATGCCCTCTGCTGGAGACAACGTAGCGCCGGATCTGCAGGAGAGCCGGAGGACAGGCACGAATGAGGCGTGATTACAAGGCACGACAGACATGAGGATATGCAGTGACATGTAATGAACAGCTTTATTATTGTCCTTGGAGGTGAGGTGCGACCGGCTGAGGGCGTCGGCGACTGAGTTGAGGACTCCCGGGATGTGGGTGTACAGGAGGTCCACCTGTAACTTAGCCTGGACCATCCAGGCCTGACGTGCGCACTCGGCGAGGACTCGGTTGCGTGCCCGCCCCGACGTCAGTGCCTGCACGGTCCCCAGGTTGTCGCAAAACACCTCCACCCTCGTGCCCCGGTCTCGGTCCGTCAAGAACGTGTTGAGGGCGTAGATCGTGTTGAGGGTCGCGAAGTCCACCGCGGCTTTTTCTTTTGTCGGTGAGATGATGATCAGGTCGTCGAGGTACATGGCCCCCTCGACCCCCTTGCCGGCCAGAATCTCCACGATGGTATCCGCCATGCACTGCATGTGGTACGAGGACGCGCGACACCGAACGGCATGGCCGTATCACAGTAATACCCGCCGTCCCACATGAAGCACAGGAGAGGCCAGTCGAGGGGGTCGCACCGGAAGTTTTTGTATGCCCTCGCGATGTCGATGGAGGCCATGTAGCTCGAGGGACCCGACCTCAGGAGACGTGAGACGAACCGGTCGATGGTAGGGAGGCTGTGCTCCCTCTCCTCCCCGTAGACCGAGTTCTTCATTACAAAGGCATTGACACTCTGTTGCCGCGGGAACGTCATGTCCGTTATCACCCTCCGGGCATCGGAGTCCCGTTTCTCCCGGGACATCAGGGGAGAAACATGGCACCACGGGGCATCGGAGAACGGTCCCAGCAGGTTCGAGAACGATAGCTCCTTTTCAACAAAATGCCCTACCTCGGTCGGGTATCCAGTGGCGCTGGGGTGATTAGGCACCCCCCTCGTGTCTGTCGCGGGACCGAGGTATCCTAGGGGGAAGCCGTAGCGTATGAAACCCAGTAGTTCCTGCTTCCCCCGCATCCCCGTGAGGTATTTCTCCCACGCCCGTAGCCGTAGGTCCGTGGGGAGAGTTATTTTGCTACACATCGCGTTGGGCAGCCCCGTGGCCCGTACGGCCTCGTAGATGTGGCCGTGCGCCGCCGGGGCGCTCTCATGGATCCGCGGCCATTCCGCGCGCCGGTGTGTCCTGAATGCCTCCGGGTCCGTACGAGTCCCGGCGGCAACAATCCCGGTCCGACACACCTCCTCGAGTTTCTTAAAGTCCGGGGTTGAGGTAGGTGTGGCCCTGTCCTCGGTCCTATGCTTGGTCGTGCCCGGGTGGGTGATGCCCAACGGGCCGGCCACGTGGTCCCGTGGAGCCGTGTTGTTGTTATTGTTTTGCACCCCCTCCCCGTCACATGGGGGAGTCCACACTCACTCGGTGATGTCACGTGTCCGAGCGGCCTCACGTGGGGGAACTCCGACCAGGGGGCGGCCACTGACCACCTGTGCCCACGTAGCCGGAGGCGGTGTCCGTCCCGTGTTGTTTCGCGTGGGGACAGCTGTGTGATGTCACGTGCCGCGCACCCGTTGACCCTGGGAGCCCGGGTGGGGGGCACACGTGTACATCCTGTAGTCGGGTGCGCTCCGATTACTCTCGGGGCGCACCGTGCCTGTTTTTTGCCGGCTGCGGAAGTCCGTGTTGGTATAGGGCATCCGGTCCAGGGTCGGCCGCCCTCATCGTGTATCCGGCCTGTGGGGTGTATCCAGCCTGCTGCACGCGGCGTGTTGTTTGAGGGGCTACCGGCTGGGACTCGTACCCCATGGTGTACCCCAGCTTCCGATTGCAGGCATGGAGGGAGTGCCCGCACTGTTTTCCGACAGAATCACAGAATGAGCATATATGTACCCATTTAACGGGCCTGTCCTCGTGCCCGCTTCTGTGCCTGCACCCCCTCTCCGAATTGAAATGCCGGCATGGCAGCTCCCTGGCCCAGTTTTTTCCTCCGTTGTCCAGTCCGGCCGACTGGGTCGATGTCGTCATAGCGAGCCGGACCCGCTCCTCTTGTATCAAACCGTAGTCAGACCAGCTAAGCCTCCCGGCCTCAATCTGGTCAAACACAAACTGGCTCCATCGCCTAACTCTGGCCCACGGTCAGGACTGGGCGTCCATGGACACCTGGTGGAGGTGCTTAAACATGTGCTCGCGGTCCGCGGGCTCCACGGCTCGGTCGTCCCCCAGCAGACCGATGAATGCGCTAACATACTCCATCGGCCCTAGGGACCCCCTCACCTCCAGCTTCTGCGATAATGTATATATACGGCCTCACGGTCAACAAACATATACGGCTTAGATGTTAACCTAGAAATGTTCAGATCCGAATGGAGCTTACCCGCCGTCCTGTTGTGCTTGATGGCCTCACGGTCGAGCTCGCGTTGGATGTAGGAGTCGGCTGCGTACCGCTCCCTCAGCTGTTGTGGTGCCGGTAGAACCCGTGAGGCCTGGTCCTCGGCCCACTCCTGTGTGCGTCAATCCGCGGCCGACTGGACGGTTGGTGGCCGTGAGGCCCGGTTGGACGTCCTCTGCTCTGCCAGCCGGTTGATCGCGGCCAGGACTCCGCCGATCTGTTCCTTCACATCGTTCTTGAAATCCGCGAGGCCTTTCTCAACGGCCACGAGTCGGACCATTTTCACGCTGCCTACCTCGGAGGCCGATTCCACGTGATCTTCAGATGGTCTGTTCGTTGATTCCGACACTGCCTCCGCCTCCGCATCCGTCGTTTGCGAGGTGCTCGGGCCGGCTCGTGTTTTCGGCATCCTCACGTTTTCCTGCGATCAATTAACCCGTAGATTTAAACCCTAACGTCCTCGGTCCGATACTCGTGGAGTATGCGGTGCCGCGAGCAGCGTTGGGCCAAAAATAGCGGAGAAAATTAGAATGCGTCTGAGCGGAGTGAAGCGCAGGAAGAGAGTGAGAGAGATTGTGAGAGCATGCTTCACCACGTGACCTAATAGTTCACGTGGCTCGCACTAGGGGGCACGCAGGGAGCGCTAGTAGAGAGGGATAGCGCTAGGTGGAGCAATGACCGCCCCTGACCCTACAGCCATGGGCTACCAATTAAATAACCCTTCGCTTGACCAGGGGACATTGAGGAGAGGGTGGTGGTGGGTATTAGTCCTAAGCAAATCAGTCTAAACTTACCGACAGTTATATAATTATGCACCCCAACAGAGTTAGGATTTGGGAACAAGCGCCATTTACCAACATTCCCTCGTCGGCGACCAGATTGATCAACATGTTGATAAACTTTTGGCCACTGATTTAGGAACATAGAAACCACAACTTGTCAGTGACAAAATAACATCTGAAGGAGGTGGTTCACTAATCGTTGCCTGACCCTTGCCTAGCTGTGCTACATCTGTCAACTAGGGCCGAGTCCGTTAGGATGCCTCGCTTGAGACAAATTACCATCTGTTTGTCGCCGACAAAGGTATACAAATGTTCCGAAATCAGTAGATGTGTATTGGGCTTTACCCGCTATGATTGCCGTATGTTTGCCGCCCAGAAGCACATTTTGGCGGAGACAGGTTCCCCGACTCCTATACGATTCAGGAACGAATCGTCCAACCCTGAATCGGTAGATGTGCATTGGACTTTATCTACCCTATGCAATTGACCAGTGGTCACAATTATGTGTAATATTAACAAATATCAACCGTTTCATTTTCGAATCCCAGTTCGGGTATACTTTTTTCTTTTTATCAAATTGTATTGTATAACCAAAATAATGGTAAAATGTGGGTTTTGGCAAAAAATTAAAGATTCTCAAATGCCAATAGGAGGGGTGCAGGGAGCAGTGTACCATCCGTGCACATTGGCATGCACGTGTTGTGTGTATTCAGTGTGTAGGTCAGTGAGTTCTCGGCACGACTGTGATCTCTGATTGTCCCGTTAGGTGGTAGACACCTACAGCGCCCGGCTTGCCTTACCCTGCCATGCGCCCCTCCAGTCTGTGCTCCGTTCTTTGAGGGGACCCCTCAACCCGCCACAGAGCGGGCGGCACACCTTTGCCTTGATCTCTTTGTACCTTTACTTGGGTGTTACTTTGAGGGGGTTGCTCGTCGGTAGTGTCCTCAGTAATGACCAGGTAGACCTCACGATCTCCACTATATACTCTGCCCTTTTGTACCTGTACAAGTACGTGTCTGGTTTTTCAACACGCATTCGCTTCTGAGAATGTCAGCTAGAGGTGTATCAGGCACCCTTTGCCAGATCACGATCGTTACCGATATGTAATGCACCCTGATTGGCTGTGAATGTTACATCGATGGCAATCCACTTCTTCCCCAAAAAACTGAGGACAGTAGCACGCTATACTACGATATCCATTTCTTGATGTCACGTTTATTCATACTAGGAGCAAATACTATGTTCATCAATGATGAATAAAAGGTTTGGGCTACATTCAGTCTGGGATATTCTTCTGTAACCTACTTGCACCCGGTCAACTTGCCTTTTCTGCAACTGCCTGAGTCGAGGATCCAAATATATCAAGCACCAGTGGGTCAATGAGGTATTTCGGTCACAAGTGATTGGTCATGATCAGCTGAGCATACCTCTGAGACACAAGCACGCTCTAATAAAATATATATCATGCAGGTTACATTACCCGATGCACATAAACGAATGAGGACACGCTAACTTGAAAGAGTAACAATGTAATTAATTTTATGATGGTAAAGTGAATTTATCAGTTATTTGTAAATCATATAAATAAACAGTTCAGCAATAAAATAGAAGTTGTAGAAAATGCATGAGTACATAACTGAAACATGTGTGGGCATCTGGAGTAAAGTGGAAATTTCGTTATCGAAGTTGTGATTGGAACTGTTGGGACTAATTAACATTGTGATTCTTCTCTTCGATCAGATGGTTGACCCTTTTGGATTTGGTTCTTTTGTATTGGGATGTAGATCAGGTTATAACATTTTTTAACTTCCAGTGCATTTCAGTATAAAAGAACTAGCAATGGCATTATTAGATACACACATACATGTATATGCACATGTGCTATTCCCAGACCCTCCTACTGGTCTACACTAGCTAACGGAAAACGAGCCTGCTCATTGTATTGTAGACAATTGTTTGATAAATCAATCTAAGCAAGTTTATTCTGCACTTCCTGAATAACTACTACCATATATTCAGACGCATATGTCTCAGAATCATTTGTGGTTGAATAGAATGAACTATTAGGAGGAATATCTTCATTGTGCTCTTGCCACACAAGCTCATGTTGTGCTTAGAACGGCCGCTTTGATACACCTGAAGCCTTATCGATAAGATTGTGTTCATTCATCTTGTGTATCGCTCCTTTAGTACTCCTCCTTCTTCTAGGCTATTGATTATACATCACAAGCTGCTTTATGTCTCTTTTTGTTTGATTCTTAGTCTAAAAACATCTCTTTCGAATATGATATTACCTTTTTTGCATTGTTTGCATCATATTTTAGCCGTGGTCGAGACCCTCAGAGCTCACCTGTCGACGAAAATCCCACAATGGTGATGAGCAAAGGAAAGTTAGGCCTAGCGTCCACCTTCTACGATAGAAATTTAGACCTACAAATATGGCATCGATACAAAAAGCAAATATTGGAGTCATATCGGGAAGGTGTAAAATCGTAGACATCTGTCTAGACATACCTATCCACCACGCATCATATGTTTTTTATCGGTGCCTAATTGCAGAAACGTGGTCAACTTCCCCGACATAAGGTGACCTTCCGATGCGTTTTGATTTTTTATCGGGAGGGTCATCGTAGACCATATAGGAGCTGTATCCTAGTAGGTGGACACCGAGCCTTAGGAGCGTGCTGTACAGGATATTATATCTTATCTTAAGGATAACGCTAAGGATAAAGTCAGACTTTAGAACGTTCACCGTTGTGCCTCAGCGTTCACTCTACCATAATGCTAAAATTGATTGATACTAGATGTGTTAATGGTGCGGTGCCATTCGCCTTCATTTCATTTTGAATACGTAAATTTGGTGATATCTTAAAGAGTTTTTCAAGAACGACTTTCTGAATTGGCTCCAGGTCCTGATTCACTAAGATAGATCCATTCCCTAACATGAATTATATACAAATACTTCTTAGGTCCAACAATCTAATTTCTTACTTACCATTCCAGAAGCAGTGCCATGATCCCTTGTTTTCATGATTGTTCCATTCGAATGTTTCCTGTGGCACTACACAGATATTTATAAGTCTAATATTGTTTCTTCCTTAAGGATCTTGGGTTCGCTTTTGTTCATGAACTAGAGGTAAGGGAATCTAAGGTCAAATCAGTAGCTGTGAAATAAGCCATAGCATAAAAAGGGCCACAAGCTGCATTACCGACGCGCTAACCATGAAAGAACCTTTAGTCACACCCGTCAGACCCAAGAGCTACCTATTCCATTCTATCCATTTAAAGGTGTATATATGCATATAAACGTATCTTTCCTCTTACAGCAGACCTTTGATAAAATGGTTGAAGTACTAGGACCTACCAATGTCATACAGGCAATTATTTTCTTTTTTCAACTATAACGTCTACAAAACCAGCAACTAAATTGTCGCTGTCTCTCATGATTCTATGTCTATGGTTATAAAGAATATCTACATTGTTAAAAGTAGTGCAAAGATCATTTCATCAAATGCCCGAAGCCCTTCTAGCAAGCACTTTATGTCTATTTCTGCCCAAAGAGTTGCCCGACTTATATTCGTATTGACAGAGATAACACCTTGATTTGCTCACTATTTTCTCTTACTGCACAGATCCCAATTCAGAGGACTAGCAAAATTACCCAGCCGTCCACAGAACCCAGAGGTTGACTATCGGGTCTATTAATGGCACGACCTTTGTCGTTTTGATTAATCAATCTAATTGAATGCGTCTCAGTAATTTGCCGCGTCCATACTCAGGAAATAACCACGGTGCGCACCATTTACCACCAGATTAGGCGATCAGAATGACCGTTTAAAACAAATGGACACAGTCTAAATTGATGAGCTTGCAAAACAGAACAACGCTGCAGATTCTACCAGAGCTGTCTGGTGATGACCGTTTTTTTTTAATCTGTGAGCGTCTTTTCTTTCTTAAACGAAGGACGTCATCTGTAGTTAACCCTATTTAGGGTAGGATAATGCCTTGAAGAGATCTCGGACCAAGGTTAAATAATACCTGTAGGGAGTCCTGGAATCAGACAGAAGAATTAGTGTCATTAACTATATATGGCGATAGTCCAATTATATCCTGTTTTTCGATGATATATTGAAACTGGCTTACTGTCTTCGTACGTCAAAAATACGCGGTAAAATTATTGATCAGATACATGCCGATACCGAAGGCTAGTCACGTGATCACATACCCCGTACATCACAGTGTAACATAAGGCTATATATACGCCATAGGTAGCAGCGGGCAGTATGTGTGGGTCAAACGGCCATTGATATATGATAATATAAAATACAAGTCTCATTCAATGTAAGTGAAGATTTTTTTATTTCACTGCACGAAAACCATCAGTTTATTCCTATATACGCCATCGCGGAAGTGTATGTATCGGCTGTAAATCGACTTGTTTTCATATATATACGCCCGTATTTCACGCCAGCGTATGAGGCGTATACAAGACTGTTTCCTTTTTGTATACGGACGCAACTTGGCTGTCTTTCACACCAGGCGTATACAAGTTGAAATATCAGCTGCGCGATATATATACGCCAGGCGTATACATGTTGTATACGTTTGGCGTATATAACATAAAAAAAGAAAAAGATTCGCGACCGCCGCCTCGGTGTTGGTAGAGAGGTTACACCAACACTGAAGCCCAACTCCCATTCCAAATAAGGCCTGTGTGTGTTGGTGTAGGTGGTCTCAGTGCGAAACCCTCGCACCCTCGCCCCCACTGCCCCCGCAGCCACCCTCACACCTCGCCGGCGCACGTGTGTTGATAGACGTAGCGGCGGGCCACGGGCAGGGGCAGGGCGTGTGCCCCTGCACGCGTGTGCTGCCGCTTTCACACGTGTGCGGCCGCATTCTCACAGGGGTAGGATTATTTCAGGAGGGAACCCTAAACTTAAACAGGGCCCTTATAGGTACTGGACTTAGACTGCCCACACAAGGTGTTTTAAAGTAAAATCTGTTAGAAAAACGGTAAAAAATACACCACAATGCAGGGTTTATTATGTGTAATTAATCACTTTATACTAAATCAAGTTTAATAAGCTTTTATAAAATAAATTGGTAAAATAAGATTGCATTTTTCATATAATACAGACTTGGATGGTTAATGGCAAATGAGACATAGTACAGTGGTGTCCCCAAGTGGTAGGGATCGGAACTATTGGATAGTGGTGTAAATACAACAGAATCAGGCGTATATATTAAACAGGCGTATATATGAATCACGGCCCTACAGATAAGGTGTATACACACGGGGAATAGGATGACCTTGTATACGCAAAAGCATACCTATATATGGCGGGTGTATACATAAAGCGGTTAGTTTTGTGCAGTGTTTAGATCTCAAATAGGAGTAGATAATGGTATATTTATCCTAACAAACGTAGATAGCCGAGTACCATAATTCACATCGAACAACAACGTTTATTCACCGTTTATCCAACCAATAGCTTCTAGCATCATACATTCATAAACTAGAGTAATAATATCTTTAAGCATGACCTTCAGGTTAAAGTAAAGGATTGGAATCAGTTGCATATTTCTTCAATCAAACCATTTAAACAACAACCAAAGCAACCAATATTGATATTATTTTATTCTATATACGTAATTACTATAAGGTATGAATATGTTACCTCTGTCATTGCATTAAAATGCCTGACTGCATTACATATTCAATTGTGTTGATTTGCCAATGTGCGGCAAATCAAAGGTAACGTTCAGTTAGTTTGAAAAGGACCTGTCCACTATACGGTCCCGTTTTAAAGCCCAATATATCATCATATATCATACATATCGGAATTAATGGCCACCATAAACTCTCATTTACTATGTCGTTCTACATGCCCATTTGATTCTGGAGGCCGCGTGCCTCAGCTGATGCCAGGAGTTGTCCGGACAGCACTAATAGTATGTCACTTCTGTAGGGTGTAACAGGAGACACTGGGACCCGACCAATAGGAAACTTTCGGTTTGGACACAGAACCATGCACTTTCTGAATTAAAGACAACAACTAGGGACCGATGCACACGACGATAGAGGAGGTATGGTATTCTCTCGATGCTTAATCGGTCCTGACCGTATGGTTTAATACACCCCATCCTGTTAAAGGAAAAATGAGATTAGAAGGTTAACTGGATATGATTTAATAGCTATTTATGTAAGATTTGCAACCAACAGGTGTACTAGATACATCAATTTTGTGAGTTATATTCCGAATACTTCGTCTGCGTGGATGACGGATCGGGTTTACCTGTGAAATATCCCCAAAAAACAAATTTGTTTCTCAACTAAATAAACTATGGGAATTACAACGAGAGGGAAGACCATGAAATGACGACACGATGTAATAACCTGACAGATCGATTAGATCATGTCAATGTTGATCGAAGGTGACGATGCCTGAAATTAGACTTATCCCATATTGCCATCGGATGGCAATAACAACGTTGCGCTGATATATTAACTATATGTGGCATATGTATTTGTATATGTATGGGTTCTTATAATCGTGCGTAGACTACACTGTCCAAAAAAATCCAAGTGAATTTTATAGTATTTTCTTGGCAACTGGGGTGTCAACTGGGGGTCGTTGCCTAAACAACATAACATGTGATCCGCGTAAATACGGAGACTTACGAACGTTAGCGATGCACAAAAAGATTGGGGAACAATCTTATATATTACGAACGACAGCGCATAAAAATGCTATCGTTCGTTATGGACACAAAAGATTCCTTCGTAAGTGCTTGGTGTATAAAGAACAAAATTTGTTAAAACATATATCGTTCGTAAAATTCCTGAAATTTACAATGAAACACGTTACATATAAACAAAACTGGTGGAAGTATATGACCAAAAATGGGCCACAACGAACGCTAAGGCTAAAGTGGTGCTCCCACTCTCCCCATTGCAAAAAGTACTGCGATTGGGTTACGATAAGAGATTTTCCATGATCATGATTTGGGCATTCCAAATTGTACCTATCGGGAAGTATGTCGTAGACCATCGTGGTAGGTGGGGGCTGGCTTGAAAGCCGGGCTCCCACTGTCCCCACACACTACGAAAAGTGCTGCGATTTGTCTACGATAAGAAATTTTCCAATTGTAGAGCTATCGGGACGGCTGTGTCAGAGTGTGTCGGAGTGTGTCGCAGTATTTATCTCACCCCAGATATTTTTTCTCCATAGACTTAAAATTGAGAACTTGTATCTAATGCCTATTAGATATTTATGAAAAATATCCAATGGGGGATAATGTCACAAATGTTAGCCCATTAGTCAATATTAAGGGTGAGATAGATTCACAAACCCATCCAAGTTTAGAGTCAGAGCTCGATCCCATCTCATTTGAATCACTACGTAATTCACTCGGCTTTGCCTTGTGAATGACTACGTGATTGAAACTCGATGGGATACGGGCTCAGACCCTAAACTTTCATGGGTTTCCTCTATAGTATGAACGGGTTGAAAAGAAGACCACGGTTACGACACTGGCCACAATTTAAGAGGTGTGCCAACGTAAATCTCAGGCAAACAATTAGCAACATATATTGGTAAAAATTTTCATTGAAATGTTCACAATTCACAACGAAAATTCAATTGTCTAGGGACGCTCCCTGGGCAATTGCTATTTTGCGGGCCGAAAACCAACGGGGGGGGGGGGGGAAGGCTGCATATGTTACACATAGTAGAGAATGCTTCTGACACACACCGACACACTCCGACAAATTGAACATGTTCGATTTTGTAGGAAAGCCTACGACACGGCATTTCTATCGTAGCACTATCGGAGTGTGTCGGAGTGTGTCGTAGTACTCCTCGGAACACAAATTCTATTTTTGCATCGGAACGTGTCATAAGGCTATCGTAGTGTGTCGGAGGTGCAAATCCTGATAGTGGGATATCCCCTTAAAGGTCCCCGATAGTTTCAAATCATGGACATGGTTTGAAATCATAGAGGGTAAAACCGCCTTTGGAGGACCAAAAACATAAACCATGGTCACGATTGCCTCACAATTCAATCGGTGTATCAATTTAGACCTCAGGTAGAGTTTTAACAATGAAATATACTATTATTTTAGAAATATCTAATGAATCTGAATAATCTCTTAGACGTATTTTCAACATATCATTATATTATGTTTCAGACACAAAAACAAACATATTGAAAAACATAACTGTGGTAGAATCATAATTTCGTTATGAAACTCTTATTTTCAGACCCTTAGACCTAACTGATTAATACCATATTTACAGCGATTTTAAACCTATATGTGCCCTACCTAATTCTAGAAGTTCATCATCTCCAATAGGCTACGACAGGATACGAAAAATCCAACATGTTGGATTTTGTCAGGACCCCTACGATTGGTGTTTTCAATCGCAGCCTATCGTGATGTATCATAGGCGGAATCGCAGAAACCTGTTCCACCTACCACGATTTTTTTATAGAGTCGGTAAGGTGTCGGGAAGGCAGTTGTAGGGCCTATCGGGAGCAGAATCGTGATAGGTGGGCGCTGGCATACACTGTAAAAAAATTTGATACCAAAAACGGTATTCAACTGTAAAAATATTCAGGACTGTAATCCACCCAATCTACGGTCAGTTTACAGTATAAATCTGTTAATATGGACATATTAGATACACTTAGATTAACTCCAATATCAGCAACAAATCAAAGTGGAGAATAAAATGCAAGAGTTAACTTCATCAAAATGTGATTTTTCCTGGGAAGTTCCTGCCATTTAGAGCACATTTATTCTCAGGTTGTCATGACATTAATATCATAAAGGGGATTAGACACCACTTTCATAGGACATTTCTAAAACATATGTAGGATTGACTTCATCTTACTATATCAAATGCAGCCTTGTACTGTCAGATTCTGATGAGTATTCCTGTAAAATAGTTTGCACTAATAACATTAGAGTTGAAAAACTTAAATGTTGAAATATCATTGATAATAATTATTACTGATACTGATAAGCCAATAGGCTGATAGAGAATATATGATAGTAGCCAATACAAAATATTCACTTTTATATTCATAATCTCCTAGGGGCCATTCATAAAATGCCATGTGCACTGAAGGGGGGGGGGGTATTGGAGGGTCAAGGATTTAGGAAATTCTGCATATATGCATATATGCTCTTTCTTTGATCAATTGCATAAAAGTTTGGGAGGAGGGGTTGGAGTTTTGAAATTTCAGAAATTCTGTATTCATACTCTATAGATGGCCCTCTCCATATAACAATTCTCAAGAACCTCAATAACAAGATTTCTGGTATATGTATAACGAAGGGCTGTGCATATAGTATATTTCATATGGCTTTGCTCCTCTGTATTTACAGGTCTAAACCGTTTTCAAAATACAGTTTATTACAGTGAAAATTTATGGTCTGAAATATATTACAGGTTTAAACCGTTAGGAAAATACAGTCTAGGACAGTTATAATTTACGGTCAAAAATATATTAAGGTCACCCGTACAATTTACGGTATTTCCCTGGCACCCCAGTTGCCTGGGAAATACTGGAAAATTCACAGGAAACTTTTTACAGTGTAGCATTTAATCTCCAATAAGTCAAGAGTTGTCGTAGCCATTTTATCATCAGTCACATTAACAGCTGTACTTTCCAACGGTCCTATAATTAGGGATTTTATCTCCCCCTGTATAACATTATCAATTAATAAGATAAATCTCCCAATTAGCCATTGAGTATAGGGTATCTTCACTGCCGTAGATGAGGTTGTGAATTGGTGTGACTGTGAGGGTTGCCGGTGGTTGGTGTGGATTGGTGTAGGTGGGTGTTGATGTTGATTTTTTTTGTTAGTATGGCTGTTGATGATGAGTAGTGTAGGTGTTGGTTGGTGTGACTGTTGGTGGATCTTGGTGCTGGCTCTGGTGGTTTATTGTGTTGATGGGCATCGGTGCTGGTTGGTGTGGCTGTTGGTTGGTGCTGGTGTTGGTGGTTTTAGGTGTATGGGTGTTGGTTTTGGTGAGCGTTGATGTTGATAGTGAGTGTGGATGGGTGTATGTGTTGGTTGATGTGGGTTTTGGTGTTGGTTGCTGTCAGTGGTAGTGTTGGTTGTTTTGTATTGTTGGGGATTTGTGTGGCTGCTATTGTTAATAGGAATGGGTGCAAATGGCTCTGGATGTGGTTGGTGATTGCCAAGGCTTTTGATATTGGCAGGTGTTGAAGGTTGTGGGTGTCAGTTGGTGTTGGTGTTGATGTATGTTCGTATGGCTGTTTGTGTTGGTGCTGGTTGGTAATGTTGGTGTTTGTGGATGTTGTTATGGTGTGTTGGTGTTGATGGATGTGTGTGAAAGTGGGTGGGATTGTTGCTGAAACTTGATGCTGGATTTGCGAAGTAATTTGAATTATTCTGATATTGCAATGCTATTCTATTGCCAGTAAAATAGGTGAAATAAATCAAACGCACTCGAATCGTAAAATAATCAATACCCCACTTGTTTGGATGCACTGTCATCATCACTCGGCTTTGCCTCGATGACGATTGTGGGGCATCCAATCTTGTGGAGTATTAGTCTATTTATATGATTCTCTATGCGGTTCTATATAAATCTCCCTCTCACAACTGCCTTTGTTAGGTCTGTAGTCGCCACACACTTGGCGTTTGTAAACAATAGACGATTACTAGCCTTTTACTGCTGAAAGTTGTCAGGAGGGCTGCTGATTATGACAACTGGCTATTTCATTTACGGGAATATCACTCTAATGTAAACTCTGACCTTTTACACCATGTTAAAATCATTGACCAAAAATTCAATGTACACTAAAGTACTGCATTAAGACTTTGTGAGCATCAGTATTTGACTTAATATCTTATATGGACAACTGTATCACTATACCACACTGACTCTTCAGTTATTAATTTTCTGTCATATATCCTAATTGTGGAGATCATCTCTGTGAGCTGGATAGAGCTACACAGTTGTTTCAATTATGATGTTATAAGAAAATGGAGGGATTAGAATACCAGGCCCATGTAGCCCTGAAACCCTAGCAATTATTGATGTCTCTTTAGATACTTGTAAAGATACTTCATACCTTATCTGGAACTTCTTTATGAAATTTGTATTGATGACACATGATCATCACTATCACTGCACGAAAACCACCATTTCATTCATATATATATATATATGTACGCCATCGCGGAAGTGCATGTATTGGCTGAGTATTTACTTGTTTTCATATATATACGCCCAGGCCTTATATACGGACGCGTCTTGGCTGTATTTCACACCGGGCGTATATGAGAGGAAATACCCTCTGCCCCCGCCGCTTCCCGCCCCATTGTGTTGGTATAAGTACAGGTGTCCTCAGTGGGAAGCCCTGATGGCGTAGGGTAAATCAAGCCGGGCTGAGCTAATTAGTGGTGGTGACTACAAAATCAGTCGATGACCACCTCCATTTTTGTTTAAAAACAGCGTGTTTCTTTTCACCGTGTTCTCTTTAAACCATACTACACATGTATAAGAACACCACTACTTTGGGCTTGTCATGTCATATGCATATTGAATCATCGGTGCACATGGAACACAGGATCGGGTACTGAGGTGGCAACAGAGTGTGTACTTTAGTTACAAATAAATTCTCAATGAGGACCACCGACCGATTTTTGCACAGGGTCCTTATAATCATTGGGGTTTTCGTCAGTAGGTGGAAACGCCATATTAGACACTGGCCCTCTGCACCCTACCCATGTCAGAGAGTCGGCATGCAGAGAGTGAAGGGTTGTGCTTTTGTAGCGAGCTCAGAGTCTATATAGATGCAACCTCTCCCACCTATCTCACCTATTCTAGTATCGTGAGTATACCAAGCTCAATTACAGAAAATCATTTAAATATTTAGGATTAGTTAAACTAGTTCTATGTCGTTAATATTTGCTGCTTAAATGAGATTATCTTGCATTTTGATACACAACGCTATGTCACCCTCTCAACCCGTGCAATCACGACATGATTGCCAACTTTCCAATTGAAGGAATATTTCCATTGGTGAGACCTAGGATGCAAAACCTTTTTTTATTAGCGGAGATGCCAATGATTATAACCTTCAACGTAAATCTCATTCAGCTTTTAGGGAAGTGATTCTATGTAAATCAACATAGAATTATCACACTATTAATTTTGGTTAAAGTGCTTTATCCTACCCCTAATAAAAACGCCATAGGCTTAACATGGGATTTGTTTATGTCACTACTTTCTAATATTCCAAAATCATGGATATGGGATAGGACAAAACCTAGACGCCACTCGTTTGAGTTTGAGTTTATCTATGTCACTTATTGTGTTGGCTCAGTAATGTCATTCGTCGTCGACTCAAGAGATTGCGGAGCCAACAAAATATGTGACATAAATAAACTCAAACACAAACTCGTAACGTCTCTTGATATCATTTCATTCTTTTTGTACAAACAGCTTTTCCATGAAATAGGAGGTTTAATTGGTTTCTTACACAAACGAACAATTTGAGTATATAGAGAGGATGAAAGTTGATGAAGTGGGTGATTAGTTTAGATCTTTAGATAACATTCTCTGTCACAGAAGGTGACCTAGGCGTTCCGATTGGTTGTGCAATCTGAAGCATTGCAATGTGCCCTGTATTCATCGGATGTCGATACAAAAGGCAGGACTTTCAGTTCGTGTTATTGGTTTTTTTCAAGTTCTCTTTTTCACTATCCGTTTGAAGGATGTCTTGTCTGGTGATTTTTTGTTCTTCTTGACTGAGTCCGTTCTATAGGTCTCTCATCCTGTATTCAGGGCTTCTCCGATACCCACTGTGCCTAAACCGATACATATTGAGCCTTATGGAGTTGTCAGCTTGGGTTCCTCTGACTACACGATCTACATATTTCGTCATCTTAAATAATGTATAACAGTTATTTAACATTTGCCTATCTCTTCTTATCTTTAATAATTCAACCGTACAAAGATCATGCAGTTGCTTGATCCCTAACTTTATTTCTCTGGACTATAAGCAGGCCTCTGTTTTGTAGCCTCTGAAGTCTATCATTTCCCGATACATTTGCACCATCGTGTAACAGACAAACGTATTCCATTACTAGACAGACTGTTAGTCGTGCAACTCCCTATGTCATGCTACCTCTCACCTTAGCTTCGAGCTTAAATAGTCTTGTATTGATAGTCTTTTGAACCTGTCTCATGTTCGTCATGGCTTTAGACAGATTTATCTTTAATGCATTAGATTGGCACGATTTACTTACTACCCAGAACGCTTTGCTTAATTGCTTGCGTGTGAATGTGAATGTGACAGTGAATTGATTGTATTATTAGGGCAGGACGAATCAGTTGTAGAAAGCAGAGTGTCTGGAGGAGACATAAAGGTGGCTTGAAACATAGGTCTTTCCGGGCATATATAAGCAGGATTCAGAGAAGGTGTGGGCTATGAAGTAGTTACAGAAGGTCGTACAGGTCGGGTCGGTTGTTATATGGAGCTCATTACATGGCGACTGTTGGCCCCAGACGCGCGAGTATTGAGAATGTGTGAATTGGTGGCACTGTGGTGGTGTTACTGACCACCATTCCCCGGTGGGAGTTACCCGTCCTAAACCCTATTTTACCTATATTGACATACACAGAGACATATCCTCCGGTAACACCCCCCCCCCCCAACTTCCCTTACAACATACCCAGCCCAATATTTCTGCATCATCTTCCCCTTGTACACCTTTCTTATTACACTTTATCTCACCCCAGATATTTTTTCTCCATAGACTTAACATTGGAAACTCGTATCTAACACCCATTAGATATTTAGGAAAAATATCCAATGGGGGATAATGTCACAAATGTTAGCCCATTAGTCAATATTAAGGGTGAGATGAATTCAGAAACCCATTCAAGTTTAGGGTCAGAGCTCGATCCCATCTCATTTGAATCACATAGCAATTCACGTGTCTTCGCCTTGTGAATTACTACGTGATTCAAACTCGATGGGATACGAGCTCAGACCCTAAACTTTCATGGGTTTCCTCTATAGTATCTGTATACATACTGATATTTACTGTGTTTCAATCCCTAATCTAATCCCTCGCCCACCGATACTTTCTCTGCTACTCACCTTTCCTCTCTGTGTCTTTCTCTCTGTGTCTCTCCATCTCTCTGTCAACATCTATCAGGCCATCTCTGTCTCTATTTGTCACCTTTCTTCTCCTATATCATCACTGTTTTCTAACACATGCTTTCCCCCTTCTTTCATTCACTTTTACATTTTTCTGTACCTGTCTGGGAATTCTCTTTTTCCTTCAATTCTCGTGTCCAGCCTTTCCATCAACCTTTCCATTTCAGACATTTATATTCTTTGCTTACATTTCGTCAATCGTTCACCTCCCACGCCCCCATCCTGTTCTCTTTTTTGCCATCCATCCGTCCTCACCTCCGTATAAAAGCTATAAAATTTACTCTTCCTCCATCCCTACTATTTGTTCCAGATTCTTCTCTTCTCTTTTCCTCTCTTTTCATTACACCTTTGTTCCTCCTCCCTACCACCTCCTTACTCCCTTCTAATTGCCCATCGCCGCCTCTCTCTTGCCCTTCTCACATTCATCTTTTAATTCCCCTCAGTCCGCCATTGCTCCCTAGCCACCACCCGCCTATATACCCAGCCATTTACATTCTGTCTGCCCTGTCCCAGTTTCCCTGCACGTTACCGCCATTCCTCCTATTTTTCCAACCACCATCTTCACCTCCCACAGCTCTCTGCCCTCCTCTCGATAGTCGTGGTGAATATCCGCCCGGGTCAGGGGACCTGTCTGTGTCTACCGCGGGTCGACAGGCCTGAAAATACGTATAAACACGTTGTCAGATCGATGTGGTCGCGACGGAGGGGAGCGTTGTGCGCCCGGTCGATGCGACGCCCGCCCGCCCGACGTTAACGTGGCCCGACCGCCAGGGCCCCCTAATGGATTTGGCCGTCACTTACAGATCGCTTAATAAGACGGGATCCTTCCCGCAGGACACCGGGGCAGCTGGCACGTGCCCCGCCGCTATTGTTGTACCTGCTGGGGGGCCGACCAGACCGCCCCGGGCCTCGCCGGAGGAGAGAGGGCTGACTCCTGTAACCCCGAGCTCTACTTGGTCGTCTTCTTCATTCTTCCTCTACCACTACATACCCTGGTCTTGTTTAACGACCCGCTCCCTCATCTGCGACGGATTGTATATACAATTGGAACAGATACACGTTGGTCGCGTTTAAAACAATCAGTCCACTATTGGGCCCTGCACCCGTTTGCGGATTGGCCCTATTTTTGTTTCTCCTCGTGGTTTTGTCTCTCCCTTCCCTCATCCTGCTCCTACCTCATTCACCCTGTCTTCTCCCTCTGACCTCCCTCTTCTCCGGTCCCTGCTGTATATATCCCTTCTCCTCACACCTCTTCAAAGTGTCCGCTCCTATGTATGCATACTTCTCGCCCTTTCAAATACTTCTCATAGTGTATCTCCTTTGACTTTCATTTCTTTGTCCTTTTTAGTCTAGCATCTGTTCCTGTTCCGTGCGCGCCTCTCTTGGTTTTACTCCTACTCTTAAGTCTGGAGAAATTAAGGTAAATTCTCAGCGTATATAAGACATCTTGCAGTTTTCGCAGTAGAACAGCATCCCGTCATGTGCATCACTGTTAATATGATATCTGCTATTTAAAAGGCAGCAAGGGATAGATCTGTAAATATTCAATTCAATTTTTTGTTCATTGGTCACGCCCTAACCTTATGCACCTCTGGATCGTGTGAATGATAGCTGCAAATTTAATGGTCAAACTAATTACATTATATGGTACTCGGTAAAATCTTTAAATGAATCCCGACTATCAAAGTTGACGATGTTAATGACTGATTACCAAACCGTAAAAATCCTAATTTCTTACGAATGTACATCTATATTGCTGTCTAAACACGCAAAATCACCACGACCACTTTCAGATCCGTGACATTTGTCATAAATAAAATTTATTTTCATTGTTGTAACGACGTCATTGAATACAACCAATAAACATTGTCTATCAAACGAGCCACAACGCTGACCCCAACGCGCTAAAAATGACAGTAGGCTTGTCTTGAGTCATGAGAGTACTTGTTTATAGTGTCTGTTAGCCAGGTCTCTGACGACCGTAATCGTTACTTTGGATTTTAATGAGACAGATTAAGGTTAACGCCTCAGTCGACCGACGTCACTACATATACAGTTACCTCATTATTCTGAAACATTTAAGAGGAATTTCAGCTCATTCTCCTCCGGCCGTCGTAGAAGTAGTAGAGAAACCTTAACCGCAAAGCAACTGGAGCAAATTCCCGAAAGCTGCCCCAACCTTACTCTTAAATTGCTTCAGCAGTAACCAGAATACCACACGATTTTTTGTTTACACCCAAATTAGCTGACAACTATGTCATATTTGATTCAAATCCGACAATATGATGGGCGTAAACTTCCTTATCGTGGCTAGTTGATGGTCCATTTACCTGTCTGAATTATTCAATTATTTCTAGGCCTTCCCTCTGTTACCTGCATCTACAGATCAACTATATCTCGATACCACGTCCTACTTCTTTCACCTTTAACTAAACCAATCATATCTCCCCAATCCTCTAAGAATTGCTGAGATATCTATTTGATATTTGACGAATCTCATTATTAACTACATTAATTATCAGACACTATATCAAACAAAATTCAAGCATAAACGTCTTTGATCCGGGCTTCTCTCATTTCTCTTTATGTTATCAAGTGCGAGAGGAATGTCCTTCGGATTACTCATTTTCATGACATTCATGAAATGTATACGTTATGACACAGGCAATTATTATTTAACAGAAAACAGAAACCAATGGTAGATGCATTGATGACAGGTAATAACGCAATCAAACTATCATTAGTTCTTCATAGCGCGTTTAGCAATGACTCGTCTCATGATGAACACATTTTAAACGTTTTATATCACCTAAGTCATTGCTGACATGATATAATGTATGGGAGTGTGTGTCGTGCTCTTGTGATATAGGAACAAATATGCAGTCTACAAATCAGATGCATTTCTCTAATTTGAATTTTCTATCGAAAACACCTGCATCATTGAAATACTATTGTCGAAGGCAGAACTGGAGCGTTGCTTTGGGTGAGGGAACAAGGTCATCAATATTCTACTACTAGCCAAATGTATTAATTGAACCTCCCTGTCTCTCGCATTCATTACTTTAGCCTTGAATTTGATTACCACACAATTTCATGATGGAAGGTCAGTGCCCCAGTGCCCCAGAGGCAAGTGTTGTTACATAACCGGCCCTATGAACATTTCATCTACAATGCATATTAGTCGATTATCTCGCAGCTCATCCTACCCAATGGGGCATCCTAAATTACTGCCTGGCTGTAAAATGCCACACAATAGACTGTTCCAGACCGCATACATGATGGTAGTTGGCGTTAACACAGGCGAAGGTCAATTCAAGGTACAGTGCAAGGAGTTGGGCTGATTACTGGGTGATCTCCATTGTTTCCGACAGCACTGTTTCAGACAGAAAATGCATAGTCACCTGTGTATTTATGTCAGGGGCTAAAATAGGCAATAACTCGTTCTGAATATTGTATATTTGGAATCTTATTCATACCTACTAGGACCATAAACTTGTGCATTCATCTATAAAACTAAGTTAGGTAGCAAGTGTTGGTGAACGTTATTAACAAGCTTCTAGCAGAGGTATGTGCGGGTCTCCTGTGTTAGTTATTCCTCTTATTACCTATTTGCTGTACCACAATCTCTTTCGGCCTCAGTCTCAAAACAACAACCATGTGTCTCGCAGAGAACAAACATGTTATTTTTCAAAATGAATAATTAAACGCAAATACAATCATAATACAACTGGTCTGTCTTGAGGAATACTTCAAACACAGAGCGAGAGCGTGAACCGGATTTCCCCTGTCTTCAATGGGATGCCTCTGACTAACAGGTACTGGCAATAGCAATCACCATCATTCGTCCTGTGATCCTGTTCGTGCGCATTTATGGGCGTACACGCATGCATCCTAATTATCTGATCTAGGGAGTGGCTAATTCTAAGTACTACAACAGTCAACGCCAAATATTTGCGCCCATTAGCCAGACACTGATGTCTGTAGCGTGTTGCGGAAATCCTATAATGCAGAACAATTGTCGAGAATAAAGAATGATGGCGAATTATATAGATAGAAAAATATATGGAACCTTTCATATTGATACCATGTATTGATTATATTTCGGTGTGATTTGTATGAATCACATATTCACTATAAGCTATAGTATAGAGTGCGCAAATGAACATATAAAGTGTGGGTGGGTGGGTGTTCAAATTTGAAATGAAGGTTTGTGGTGTGGAATAATATGAAGATACGTCACATGTTTGAGTCTGAGTTTATTTGTGTCACGCATTTTGTTGGATCCATAATTTCACGAGTCGAAGAAGAGTGACATTACGAAGCCAACAAAATGAGGGACATAAATAAACTCAAACTCAAACAAGTGGGGTCTAGATTTTATCCTACCCCGTTTCCACATTTTTTCAGCATTAGAAAGTAGTGACATAAACAGCACTTTATGTCACGCTTCTGACAAATAAACGGGTTTTTGAGAAGGATGGGACGGTTTATCGCAGCAGTGGACATGGCTTCTAACACCCTTAAACCGGAAACACACAAAGCGAGTGAAGGCAGCAATCTCTGGAATCGCCAACACAAATTGGCGTATATGTGAGACATTATTTCATAGGAGTATCTCCTGCCTATAATCTTGGAAGCAATAATCAAGTGAAATATGAAATAATAGCTCACATATAGGCCACTTTGTTTTGTAAGACGTTCAATAGGATTGAGCAACTGCTGGTATGTGTGTAGGCTTTGAGAGTCCGCTGTGCAGACTCATGAATTATTCATTGTACCTTTTGAGCCCTCTCCTGATAGGTCAACCCAGTCACATGGGTTGATCTGGTCCCTCCCATTGGTGCAGTTTCCAGACAAAGAGAGGCGGGAAACCGTTTTGACCAATGCAAAGGTGCCTATGGCAGGGTGCCAGTCCCATAGGGTGTGAGGCTGCTGCCATCTAGTGGCCATTACTATGTGCTCCCCCCCTGCTGCCGAAATGAAGAGATGGAGAGAGGTTTGGGTAAATAACATTTATTAGTTGTAGTTGATAAATTTTATAAGAATGGTAAAATGGTTAATACATACGAGGTAGTAAGTTATAGTGGGCCATGGAATTATTATAATATGAGGTGTGTGTGGGGGTAATGTGGGGGGGTGGGGGGGATGGAGTATTGGGTTTTAGTTAAGATAATTGGAGATTGAAGATGCGACCACATTGAGGTTGTGAGTGTCAATGTAAGTCTTATATGCGTGGCTTGACCGGCCACTGAACCTCTGGATCTCGATCTCGGGGTTTCCATCGAGATGTGCTGCCATCGCGGCCGACTTGCGTAATGAATGCAGGGAGTATTTTTGCCGTTCCTCTCCAATCACTGTCTCCCACATGTCTTTCACTACGTGTAGCGGAATCGGGTGCCTTGTAGTGGTGTACATGAAGAGGGGTTTGGTTGGGTCCGTTGTTGGGACGTCCAGCAGCGTGGTTTTTTTTGCAGCGACTAGGCAGTATGTGATGTTTTGTGCGGCCGCCACTGTGATAGTCTTTGTCTGGTGGTGTTTCCCCAGGTTCTTTGCCTTCTTGATGTGTACCGTTGCGTAGTTGGGATACACTACCACGTCGCCTCTTGAAAGGTGGTCTATACTTGAGTAGGCCTTGACCGATGGCGGGAGCACCTCTGACTGGCGGAGGACGGCTGCATACATCAGCAGGGTGGCACTCCTTGCCGCCGCCCAGGCTGTGTGTCTGGGTAGGCGTCGAGCGCCGCCTTTATAATCTGTGGGGGCACTGGTGGCTTTGCCTTGGTAGGGCGTGATGGTGTCCGTTCGATCGCATCAATTGCCCTGAGTACTCTCGGGTGGGAAAGCGTGGCGTGGTCCGCCCCTACCAACACGAAGTGTGCGCAGAGCAACGAGATGATGTTCTTCACCGTGTATGGGGAGAGTGATGCTTGCATCAATTTCTCAATGAACGCGCATATGTGCTGGTATGTCGGGGTGTATGGCTGAAGACCTATGCTGCGGGAGAATGTGAGGTAGCGACCCACCGCAGCCCGCAGATTCTTGTGGGTTCCCTGGGCTCAAGCCATCCTCTGACGCAACGCCGCCATGTCCTGCAGCGATTGGTATTCCGGATCTGGAAGACACAGGTACAGAGATAGAGTCAAATATGTATGTGCATGCAGGCACAAGTTCAATGTGGTAATCTTTCATAATTCGGGCAGCCTTATCATGATGAAAACTGGACATGTGGGCCCGGCTGAGGCAGTAGGCGATAACATTATGACGGCCCTTGACAAATTCAAATCAAAGCTTAACGTCAAGGACAGCCTGGAGCATCCAGACGCTTCTTGCGCATTCAAGGAGGACAGGGTCTCTCCCCCTGCCCGACTGTAGGACGCTGACCGTCGCCTGGTTATCACAGTGTATCATGATATGACTACCGCGATGACAGGGAGACATGAACGCATGAAGGGCGACCACGAGATTGACCGCCTCTAGGTGGGCGATATTTTGGACCCCGTCGTGTACGGGTGTGACCTGTCCGGCATATGCACGGGCGCCGTCAGATGCGCCAATACCTGACAGGCAGGCGTCTGCGTAGATATGGCCTGTAATAGTGGCTGGTGGGAGGAGGCTGATGCCATTCCACCCATGAAGGAACTCGCTAAACCACCTTATGTCCTGCCTCATATCATATGTGAATTTTGTGTAGAAGCCTTTCATGTGGCAGAGGGCCTCCAGGAGTCTCGAGACAAATAGGCGGCCAGGTGCGACACATTTGGATACATGCAACAGGACGCCAAGGACGCTACGTAAGTCTTTCTTTGATAGTGTGCGCCGTTTAAGGTAATGTTCCACTTTCTGTTTCATTTCACTCACCTTCGTTTGGGGTACGGACACGGTCAATGGTTACGCCAAGCCAGTTGGCGACACGTGTGGGTGATTGTCGCTTCTCGACTGCCTCAGGGAGCCCGAGTTCGGATAGTAGAGCGATGACGGTCTTGAAATGTGCTTCGGCCTCCTCTTGGTTGTCTGCAAGTAGTATCAGATCATCAAGGTACATTCGAGAAACTATTCCCATAGTGTCGAGAATGGCAACGATCGCGTCCGCAATGCGTTGCATGTGGTTGGAGGATGCTCTGCTGCCAAAGGGGACCGTAACATCACAGTAATAAGACGAGCCCCATTAAAGGCCAATCAAGGGGGTCGCTGGCGAAGTTTTTATATGCGCGAGAAATGTCTACGCTCGCCATATATGCGCCGGCCCTGCGGGTGACCAATTCCTCGGTAAGCTCATAGACTGTAGGCAACTTGTGTGTACGTACCTGGCCCATAACCGAGTTCTTAAATATGAAGGCATTTACTGAAGACTCACGTGGGTAGGTCATGTCACTTATTACTGTCCGTGTGTTTCCGTCTCTTTTAGGTCGTTTCATAAGGGGAGAAACATGGGGCCACTCCCTGAATCGGGGGCTGGCCGATGGGCCTATGAGGCCACCTAGGCTCATTTCTTTTTCAATAAAACGATCTACATGTTCGGCGTGATTAGTGGCGCTGGGGTGGTTTCCAATGCCATCTGTTGGGCTAGCCGGTCCCATATAGCTGGGGGGGAAACCGTATTTAATATAGTCGAACAGTTGGCGGCCGTCCGTATCGTTAGGGAGGAGGCAGTCCCAAGCATCGATGTTCGGATTGGTGTGAAGTGGGATTCGTGCGGCACAGGCATTTGGTAGGCCAGAGTGGCGTACAGCCTCATATATACCGTAGCGCGTGTTGCCGAGGGCCTCGGCATCTGCCCGGGGCCAATGTTTACGTCTATGTTCAGAAAATGCTTCAGGTGACATGTCTACCGATTGATCGACTGTGTCATTAGCACACATGGCCAGGATGTTGTCAAATTTTATATGTTTACCTTGCACTGGGTCCCGTGGCATCTGTTGTTGTGGCTCACCGCCCGTGAGTGTCCGAAGGCCCGTCAGCTGGCTGCGCGAGCTAGGCCGTATCGCATGGGTGCTCGCAGTTTGGGCTTTCCTCTCCGTGCCAGGGCCAAACATGGAGTCCAGGACAACCGTGGGAGGCACAGTGTAGAAGCTCAGTGGAGGGTGGACCTCTGTTCCATTTAGAAAGGCAGCCTGCTCCCCTTCCCAGTTGACAGGGGGCTCGTTTGTTATTTCCTGCCACCATGTTTGATGTGTCTGTCCTACGTCACAGCTTTCCGTGTCTGGCGTGGGCGCATCCTCCGCTGCATGCACAGTGGGGGAGTCGTTGTTTACCAACACGGCCACGTGTTGGCTGTTGTGCTTCGTGCACCCTGTGTAGCACTGGGGCACCGCATCGATCACGTCGTGAGTGCGGGGCCCCACTATGCGTTTTCTTACGCAGTCTGCTGGCCGGTCGGGTGTTGGCCGGCGTCGGCTTGTCCCTGTGCGCCACCGTGCCGGGCTTTCCGTTCACATACCTTGACACTATGACCGCACTCACGGCCCGCGGCTGACAGGCAGTAGGTACAGTAGTGGTAAACGCATTTGCTGCCGTTGTTGTGGTGTGTGCGTTCGCGGCAGCCCCTGGCCCCGTTGAAGTCATTGCACAGCTGATCCGGCCTAATGTTCGACTGGGTCCTGTCCCGGTCCTGTCCCTGGGCTTGTGACGTGTGGCCCGGGGGCCCGGGGGTGATTCGCACTCTTTCGTTGTAGATTTCCTGTGTAGAAGACCAGGTGAGGCTGCCCGTCTCGATGCGTGTGAGACTATGAGGGGTCTATCGGAGGGTTCCCTAGCTCGGTGGTCTGCCAGAAGGGTTAGGCTGGCGTGTATATATTCCAGTGCAGACATGCTGCCTCTGACGTCAAGCTTTTGTTTGAGCGTGCCGGCCGAGGGGCGGTCGATGTACATATAGGGTTTTGCGATTAATACGTCTGAGAACAGGTCGACACTAAGGGAGCCCTTACCGTCTATGGGTTGATGATGGAACTCCTCCCTAGGGAGGTGATGCTCTACGTAACCGTCATTCCCGTGATGCCTATGGTGCGGAGCGTGTCGCCTCTGGATGCCCCGCGGTGCCCGGCACCGCTCCTACATCCTACCTGTATAGCCGGCCTCTATGCTACGATCATGGCGTTCCCTGGGGGGTGTACTCTTTGGGCCGGGGGTACCCTGGCCAACGTCTGCTCGACCAGCATGTCTATTTTTGAGCTGATCCCGTTTACCGATCCCTTGACATTCCCAATCTCCGCCTCCAGACTGGTGACTCTTTCCTTAGTCAAAGCAGTCGATGCCTCGGTAGTCTGGCTGTCGTTGATGCCATCCTGGCATCCGCGGTGTCACTTCGCTCTGGCACTGACTCGTCTCTGACACAAACGATTCATCATCTTTGATGTTATCCATGGTGACATAGCCACTCAGCAATGCGGGGGGGGGCGACCCCTCGGCCCGGGGCCCCCGTCGCTGGTCGCGTTGTGCATGTCACCCCGTGTGGCTGATCTCGTGACAGGGCGCCTCATATTTGACATCTTAATCCCGATAATCCGCGGCCCACAGCAGGTGTCAGTGTTCCTCGTGATATCCCTGGTGTAAACCGGTGGTCCAGATACACTTTTAGCAGATTTTGGGAGGATTTCACGAGGTTATAGATGTAGTATTTTGGGCCAAGAAATAAGGGATATGAAAATGGTGTTGAGAGTGTAATGGCGGGATTGAGAAGCAAGAGGGAATGATGGGATATGTGTAGTGTGAGATATATGTATAGGGGCAGTGTATGTGTGTTAGTTGGGCTATTTGACGGCAGGTGGGAGGAGCACGCAATGAGCTGCCCTGACACATACGTGCCATGCCATACCCATTCCCATAGTAGCTCCTACCTTTGGCCTAGGTGGCCAGAGGCAGCACTTTGGTCTTTTCTGGAGGGTGGGGATTGTTTCTGTATCATGAGGTGAATTCTATCCGTTTCTCACCATACCAGCAGGTTCGATGATAGTTAATCTCATTCAGGCTATCATTGGTTGATCATTTTAGGGGCCCAGAGGGGGTCGGGGCAGATTGGCTTCACCACACCTGTCCAAAGTGTTGATTTTCAGGTATTAGATTACCCACATTGTGTGTTGCTGTGGGGATACCAGGATGGTAATGAAATCTTTTTCCGCATCCAGTAAAAACCCTGTTCCGCTCCCCCCTGGGGGTGTGGGTCGGGGGCTTTTATTTCGGGTTCAGAAAAAGATTTTTGAATTGGCATTAGGGTCCCGTTATCTTTGTAATACAACTAATCATCCACATACATTAGATACGATACATTTTCAGTCGATTGGATCCAGTCTCCTAGATCATTCACGTAAATCAATAATAATAAGGGACCTAAAATTGATCCTTGAGGGACCCCTACCTTTACCCCACTAAACCTAGATTTTAATCCATCCATTCCGGTAAAACATGTTTTGTTCGAGAGTTAGCATTTAAACCATAACGAAAGAGAAGGACCTATGCCAATGTTCTCTGGACAGAATTTTCAAGCGATTGCGTCTGCAATCCATGCGACTGTGCGACTGTGTGATTGTTGCGAACGCTGTGCGAACACCAAATCCACTACTCCGACTGTACATGTCCACTTAGGCAAAAGTCATGTGACAGGTTTGTGCGAAGGTCATGCAAAGTTGATGCGATTACCAGTAACTTGTAATTTAAAACTTTTAAATACTGCTTTACAAAGCAACAATTATCACTTTAGTTCTTGAGTGGCCAATCGCCCTCCATCGCATCTAAACAATAGTACATGTATTTTAAATTATTTTGCTGATGTGGCTGCATATCTGAGATCTTGCCTGCCAAGAGACGCGCCCATACCACATTTTTGTCCCCGGAGACAGTCGGTTCTACTTTTGGTTTAACATATGTCTCCGCTATAGAATTAACAGAATTGGTAAGTTTGGAAAGCATTCTAAGTCTCTCCTCTGTAGAATTTTTTTTGGGGGTTTCGGCAAGACTTTGGGCTTGGCAAAGTCCGAACTGGAATCTATAATATCATTGACACGCCTCACTTTTTTTTCGCACTGACGGGTCCCTTCTCTCAAGCCTTCACTCGCTTCGATTTAACTGTAGTCCACATTACTTTGGATGTAGATTCTACTACATCATTCATCAGCGATTCATCATCGCATGCTGCAGGGTTTTCCTCTGAGTCACTATTTCACTTCGCCTCTTTGTTCTGTATGAGGGGTACGGGCCAGTCCAAATTGTCATCGCTCGTGTAATCAACCGTTTGCCCAGATTCCCTCTTCTGGGCTCGGAGAGCCTCTGCGGTGGCTTTCGTCTAAATAAAATAAACATTTATTTAATTTTGTATCAAATAGATTCTTTTAAACAAAATTTAAATTGTCTACCTATTTGTTGGACTCAACATGTAACAATACTACTAATGAAAAATGTAAAAAAATTATTTAAATCTCTCTACAACAGAAGCAGCATTATCAGATTAAAGAGAATAGCACAAATTTATAGTTACCTACTATAAACATGATGCTATTTCCATTTCTTCATGTCAAAGATGAAATAACAGAACTAGGTGCTCTGTAAAGCAACATGTTTGAAATATTTAAATTTTATTTTGATGATAAATTGTTCTTGAATACATACTACAACTTTTCGGGTAGCTGGTCGCTTGAGATTTGACACACTCTCGCATGATTTGATGTGATTTCGTAGGGAAGTGCATCATCTCAATACATCCTGCTGCCTTGAATTCAAACAATCACTGGCCAATCCAGACGGTACATGCATAATCTTTGCGAACATAGTCTGCAATGAGCGTAGGTGGAGCTCAACATGATGAACTGCAAATAAAACATTGAATTTATTATAAGCTACATTGCATTTATTATTTGATACTTATTTAAGATAGAATACTAGATTTTGATTTTAATTTTAATATTTTTTTGCAAGTATCATATTAATTGTTAGGTCGCTCCTTATTTAAGTTTCGTTATTTTTAACATCACTGCCACATGTACATTACTTCCATTGCATATCTACAAACATCACAATGTTAGGTAAAATCTGAGAAAATAATTTTTTCTTTGTTTTTATTGATATATATATACAGCAATATTACAATTACCTTCGACATTTAGATCCTTCTCAAACTTTCTCATGGTGCTGGCGCTAAGCAATGAATTACAGTAGTCCCTGCATGTAGAATCATATAGATGGGTTGCCTCCCACAACAATTCACATAGAAGGAGCTCTTTCTCGCATGTCAAAAGGCTATTGTGGGAGTACTTTGGGCCCAGTTGTGTGCGACCACTGCCTGGGTCACATGATCAACAAGTTTCCACCTTGCAGATGATATAAGAACTACAAGCTATCACACTGCGCCTAGCTGTAATATAGGTAACTGATGCAAATACATGCGACTGTGCGAATCCCATGCGATGATATTCAATAAATTGAATATTGTCACAAGGCATTCGCATGTCCATGGGAATTTACATAAGCCATGTGATCACCAAGCAATTTCCATGCGACGGCCTGGTCCACTGAAGCGATTTTTCATGCGAATTTCATGCAACTGAGCGATTGTCTGCGACCGTCTGCGAAATCAAATTCGTATGGAAAATCGCCTTAGAGGATCTGGCACTTGACACAAAAATTGTAAATTGCAATAATCCAGAATACTCTCTCAAAGCTGTCGACCACTGGTGGGTCCTGGTTGTGAGCAGTACAGGGTGCGCACTGTCTTAAGAGTTAGCGTTTCAAGAGAGTTGATGGGGAGTCCTGACACATTCAGTCTTGAGGTGGAGCCATTGTCTCCAATACACCCCTCAAGCAGGCATCAATGGTAACCAAAGTGTAAAAGTGCTTCTCTAATAGTGGAACCTGGCAGGTGAAAACAGGAAATCCGACGACCACTTCAGGTCAGCATGCATTAATGAGGTAACACATTTGCAGTGTGTTGGGGCCACCAGGACTGATAGCCTTTTCATTAGGCGGCAGGTAAGGGATCGGCCTCCATGAAAAACCCAAGAGGCTCAGCTGAGCTTCCTAACCAGAGACTCCTGGGTATAACTGGAAAGGGCTTGGTTGTCCAAAGCCTCTCTTACACATCTTTGTAGTGCCTCCATTCCATCCTTTGATAGTCTATAAACATGTCGATCTCCACACCAAAGAAGGTCAGACAGGAGGTTAGCATGACCACTTTGTTATAATTCATTGCAAATCCCAGTTTCCTGAGATTAGAAAATTATTCAGGTATGCACAGATATCTTAGTATCCCAAAGAGCTCATTTTACGATGCACACACTGATTTAGACTTTTGAAGATTGATGTCTTCAGCCTAGCTCCGAATATGAGTAGAGAATCACACATACAAATTCCCATTGCACGCTGGCTAAGGGTATATCGTCAGGATGCATTTTACCACTATGGTAGGTGCTGGATAAATCCAACATGGCAAGATAGTCTCCTTCTGATATAAAGCCTGCTGCCTCCTTGAAGTTTCATTAACTGCATAAGAATTCAAGGCTGAGCAGCCTGGTCTGCTGCCATCATGGATCAGTCAAATCATGCCAGATGCCTTGAGGATGACGGCTAGGGCTGAGAGTATAACTGGTTTTGAAACACACAAAACATACCTCCCCTTGTCTATCTCATTCTGTATTTGGTTTTGTGCTAATACCTTTATGGATGGTACCTGACCTGTGGTTAGGGGTGTTCTGCTCCAACCTCATTGGTACACAGATTGGAGATGCTGAACCCCTATGTTACACCTGTTATAATGTACTCTCCATATATACATTCTACTTTGGTATAAATTCCTCCCGGGCCCTCGCGATAAGTACTGTGTCCTACCTGAGGGCCTGGGGAGGGGTATTCTAGGCTGACTTGTTTTGAAACTTGCATTCATATCTGGATTGGCACTCCCCATTTTCCACGTACATCCCAGAGAGTTGTTATGGATCATCTGACTTCTCTGACTGTCCTTCAGGTGCTCCCCTCTTGTTCTCCCTGCCACCATTTTGTGCTTTTGTTGCCCGTTTTGAATGTGATGTCACTTGTTTATAGGGTGTAAAGGATAAAGCTTTGATAACTGATACTTTCTCCCCCACCTGTTTCTATTTTATGCCTGGATTTCCCTATAGCGGGCATCCAGTCCCAACACTGATTGCCATTCAAATTTGCACGCCAGTTTGAAGACGCAGGTAGTCCTCTATGTATCTACTTGCCAGATCTCCGTTCCTCAGTGGCTAGTACATTACTCATATATGTTGGCTTTCCTTTACTCCACCTGTATGATATAGAAAGGCACTGCCTCATCAGGGGCCAGCACCATAGTCCCGCCCTCTGCCACCGTGAATGTCACAGTGTCCTTCCTTTTTGTGATACAGAGCTTAGCATGTTCAGGCACTAAGTCAGAGACATTTAAAGCTTTTTTCCACTGGCTTTTATTGTCAAGAGGACTGTTGGGTCATATCCGATTGCATGACTCTTTGTTGCCAGGTTTCTCTAGGCCACTTCCCTGTTCCTGTGGGCTATGCCGAGTCCATCCCTTCTCATTTCCTTCAAGTTTGATAGCACCTTTTCCCACATGGTTGTCATGTTCAATAGAGCTGCATCGTTGTCATAGGGTTCAGATTCCATCCTCTTCTTGTCTCCCTCATCGTCCTTCCTGGCCTATTCCCTTGTGGTATCTGCAAAGTTTGGTTACCATAACCGCCTGATTTAGCCATGTGGGATGTCCAATTCATGGACATCCCCCACAGTCATGATCATCAATACTTTGTAGTCAACATAATCCTCAGTGCAGATAAAATAATGCATCCAACAAATTAATTTATACTGATTGAATGACATTTTTCCCCAGGAGAATAATAAACAGCCGGGGGTGCTGCCAAAAGCCATACTTGGTGGCCCAAATCGCCAAGTAATTTTTAAACACCGCCATCGGAGTATAGTTTTGACAATGAAGCTTGTTTCCACCTGCCGACTTTTAGCCTTCGATAAATCTGTTAGCCACCACACGCGGACTCTTTAATATTTTTATCAGAAATAGGCAAATGTAAACAGAAAATCTAAAAGGTCGGTAAAATGAATCAAAAGTCAATCGGCAGAAAGAAACAATCAATGAACAAAATTGCCAATCTTTGGCTCCGATTTTTACCACCATCCATTCCTTTGTATATCAAACAAAGTCATTGTTTCAAGTTATTTCGTCATTTAGGTTCATCATTCTTAGCGACAAGGTTTCTGGAATTGTGGTGTACAATTATACCAACACTTTTAATCCAGATAAACATATACAGCGGCTATATATCTTTGTTTTCCTTATACATGTTTCTAAATGAGAATATCCTAATATGAAGTAAAACAATACATTCATTTTAGCATGGTTGGATAACTGACATTGATTGCATGTTCAAATTACACAAAATACTCAAAGGCAAATGGTTATTGTCACGTGAAATGAAGAAGTGTTTTTTGTGGATCGGTCCATGAAGTTCTTCATGAACAGAATATCCCATCATTGATTGATAAATCCAATTTCTTTAATGATTTAATTTATTTTGTTTGATTATTTATTTTGTTTGATTATTTAGAGATTTATTGATAAAAATCAATTTCGACTGGTATTTCATACTCGTGTTAGTGGCTGTGTGACATGTTTACAAATAGTACTATCTATGAAACCTAGCAGCATAGTCCTTTATTTATGCATACACAAATACATAATAGCGCAATATGTTAACACCCCGAATGCCCTATTGTTATGCCACTAAAGAGCTGATCTATAACAATAGCTGTAATATCAGCATCCCATGAAGTGTCCACTCTGCCGATTAGTTGTGTCCATTTCACTTATGTCTCTGGAAGTGGAATTGCATACAAAACATTGAGTTCCCATGGCATCAGGCTGGCCATCGTTGCTCACTAATTTTATGCAAAATGAGGCCGAGCGAGGGATGCATATAATAGTTACTGTCACAAGTATCTGATTGCTCTACAGGATAATTTTTAGTATGACACTTCACGATTACCATATAAACACTTTGAAAGGAAGGGTTTGTCCTGTGCTTTAAACACTGCGTGAAAACCTCCAGTTGTTTTCATATATATACGTCCAAATTGCGCGCCAGCATAAGAGGCGTATACAAGACTGTTTCCTTTTAAATACGGACGCGTCTTGGCTGTATTTCACACCTGGCGAATAAGAGAGGAAATATCCTCTGCCCGATATGTATACGCCGGGCGTATATATGTGTAGCGATAAAATATAAAAAAGGAAATCCTCCTCCCCCAGCTCCCGCTGCTGCTGCGAATTATCAGTGTGTGTTGTTTTAGCACTTTAGTGGTCTCAGTGGGAAACCCCCGGCCACCGCCAGCCCTGTAATACCTCTGCCAACCCCTCTGCCAAGGTTGAGTGTAGGGAGCCTTAACATAGGGAGTGTGGATACATCCTTATATATAGACTCACCTTGAACAATACAAAACAATGGTGTTTTGAAAGTATGATCTATTAAAAAACGGTAAAAATTAAAAAAGAATGCTGGGTTTATAATATGTAAGTAATGAAAAGATAATGCATAGGGCTTTAGAACAATTTTAAAATACAAATTGATAATATAACATTGGATTTTCATATACCAAGGACTTTATGACTAATGGCAAATGAAATATGCTACAGTGGTGTCCCAGGTGGCAGAGATCAGAACTATTGGATTTTTAAATTTTTTTATTCATTTATTTTACCTTGAATAGTTTAGGCTAAGTGGCCTGTCTTACAACAATCCAGTACAATGTGCCTCGTTTCTAAACGAGTTTTGCATTACACTACCATATAAGTGGTAATTCTGATAAAACTAAATCAAATCTGTTAGATATGAGGCTTATTGCCCTTTACTGATATGGTTAATTCATTGGACGTGATGTTATGAGTCTGATAGTTGATATCAATATGATATAATAATAGCTCCGAAATACACTATATACACCTATATCCCGCACGTCCTACCTAGTCGGCAGCCATACTGGATAGTGGTGTAAATACAACATAATCAGGCGTATATATTATGACATATATATGACTGCAACATGGACGCTTATATACGCCTACAGGTGAGGCGTATACAGGACATAATATAACATATATACATATATAATCTTGGAGTCTCATAAGTCAATAGCACCATCAACAGAGGGACTTGATTGCACTTCTGATTGGTCTATCTACCTAATAGAATTAGTACATTAACTATGAAATAGTATTTAGCGTTCCTATGTCCTTGATTACGAAGGTTGCCTAATATTTAATTTTCATTTTTCGGATTCATGTTTCTGCTACTATATTGAAATCTTTTCGAGAGCTTTCTCTTGTTTCCTTGAAATTTTACCCGATCAACGTCTTGTACCATTTCCTTAGAGTATTCTTATTTTCTTAAATTCCAGTTTTCACCTCCTTCACGTCATCACCCCGAGGGTGACGTCAGCACCTCAGGCGCGACAAGAGGTGGTAGGTAGAGACTAGACTTAGGTCTTGTTTAAATAAAGTTCTTGGACTCCGACTCATTTCGTAATTGCATCTGATTTTGTAACATTTGATCTCAAGGAGATGGATACTGGAGCACCTTTACTCTGAACTATGCAATTTCTGTAACACTAGCACAAAAACCGAATGTGAGATGGCAGCAATAATACAAGTATGATACGTAAACAGAACTAACGATGTAAGATTTAATAGAGTAAAGAAGAGGTTTTTAATCTTTAAGCGCCAGATCCACTAAGGCGATTTTCCATGTGGATTTGGGTTCGCAGACGTTCGCAGACGTTCGCAAGGACATGCGAATACCATGCGACAATATTCAATATATTGAATATCACTGCATGGGATTCGCACAGTCGCATGGATCGCAGACGCATTCGCTTGGTCGCCTTAGTGGAGCTGGAGCTTAAGAACTATTTCACTCATTCTGACATCCATTACAAGTTTTTTGAGGAACGGATAGATTGGAAAATTATTCTTCTCTATATCAACGTCCGTTTTCACAAATTATTTCGAAAGTATTGTATGGGATGAAGTCCCTGTTATCATATAAAAGAAGATAATGGCTTCAAGACGAATGTACATCACAAGTTCCCCTATCTTCAAAAAGCGGATGATCATGAGGCAAATTAATTTCAAGGAACAATTTTATGACTACAAAAGGGAAGCAGAAATATGAGAAACTTTTAGAAAATTAACAACGGCGGAGTACTAAGCCTTAGTTGAAATGATGATTGTTCCCAGGCAGATTTCAAGCTGAAGTAAAACGTGAACCAATCCTTTCGCCTCCCCTCATTTGCAAATCATACTCCAGATCTCTTGAATGCAGTTAAAATCTCTCTGCAAAAGGAGAGTTGCCTTTATTCTTACTGTGTTTCTGTCGAATCCCACCAGACCCTTTCCTTACCATTCGTACTTCTCGCATCTGCAAATTCTTTTGAAAGACTAAGAGTCAGAGAGTTATCAAAGAAAGCAGTCTTAGTGTGCCATTTCATGCAAATCCAGCATGCTTTGCCCCACATCATTTCATGCTGAGATATTTGGCCATCAAGCTCAAATCTCATGATATAACGATAATACTTACTGTAGAAATGTTTAAAATACGTGCCGATACATTTTCAGTTAATATTAAACATATGGTGAGGTAATGTTAAACATATGAACATTAAGATTGTGGTGTAAAAAGAGATTATATCGAGTGTCGCATGGAGACTTATTTAGATGCCCCGGTTTATTGTGGTGATGAGACTTACGAGCCTAAAATAAGCTTGCAAGACGACCTTTATTTAACTTTTCGAAAATATCCTTTTTCTCTGGTTTAACAAAGGAAAGGAAAGCTGGTTGAAAGAAATCTAGGTCTCATTGTGGCCAAAAATGCATGTTCTGTATCGATGACCACAACGTTTTACTTATCCGCGACTGAACGCTTGAGGAAATTCTTGGGTTGACGGGTACTGCGGCCGACTTTGGGTAATTGAATAGCACCTGAGGACTATTGGTTGGACGATCTACAGTCAATTTCATTTCAGATAGGTTCGCTATTGTGATGTATAATCTTCCTAATTTACAAGGCCAATCCACTGGCTGAAAATAATATTTTAGGCCTGGCATCCACCTACTGCGATAGAAAATTAGACCTCCCAATATGGCTCCGATACAAAAAGTAAATATCGGAGACTTATCGGTAAGGTCCATATCGTAGACAATCTTCTTTTTTTTAAAGACATTTATTTATACTGATTGGAGGTCAGTCCCAAGGGACTGGTCTTAACGCTCAACTATGGTTTGATAAAGTTCAAGTTCAACGTTCCTATGGTATGCAGGACGATAGAAAGTCTTTTTGTGTTCTTTTTAAGGCTATCAATGTTCCTTACTACAGGAGGTAGATTGTTCCATAGTGTGGCTCCGTGATAACATACACTTTTCTTAAACATCTCACAATTTGGTTTCTCGGTTTTAAACACTGGTGCCATGTTTGTTCTAGTATTCACATTTGTAATTTTTAAGAGCTCTGATTTTTTGTTAATTTGAACATTGTTAACAATATGTGATATTTCCTCCTGTCTAATAAATATGGTAATTGAGCGGTCCTATGTAGTAAATCCACATGTATCCTTGGGTTACTTTTGATGGTTATCCTTAATACATTGTTTTGAATAATTTGAAGCTTTCCTGAATCATGTTTACTACAGGTATCATAAAAGACATCACCATAATCTAAAATTGGAAGTACATGTATCATAGTTTTATAAATTAGTTAAGTATGGGTGTATTTTTGCAAGGAGGAACAATTTGTGTGAGGCCTGCCTGACTATGTTATTTATATGAGCCTTATAATTAAGGTTCGCATTTTTTTCCAACGGACAATTTATTAAAACATTTTGTCGGAAAGAAAGAATTAACTATATAAGGTTCGCATCCAGTGTTACACCCAGGTAGTTATATGAATGAACTTTCTGCAGTTGATCTTGATTCAAATAAAGTTGTAGATTTTCATCTTTAAAATTCTTAGTCTTATTTGTTGATGAGAAAATTACTAATTTTTGTTTTTTTAGTATTAATAGTTAACTTATTTTCAATGCACCAACACATACAGATCATTCTGCATTTTCGACACTAAGCCATTAAGAATTGGTCCTGATCGATATAATACGTTGTCATCAGCATATAATAGGCAGCCAGGCCACAATTTTGTTACCTCCCCCCCCCCCCCGCAAAACCTTTATTAAATCATTCACATATAATTTATAAACAACATTGGACCCCTGAGGGACTCAAGTAATATCATTACCCCAGATCCCTAATGAAACAGAGTGAAGGCCGTAGTGGGCTTATAAAATTTTATTTAATTTTATGAGTCTTATTGATATGAATAAGAGAAATACATGAGTATCAATGATAAGACAAATATAGAAATTGACATAGATATGTGTTTGTCAATTGTGATAGGATTTGTGACAATATGACAAATATTGAAATTGACATAGATATGTATTTGTCAATTTGTGATAATATTTGATATAAGATAAATGACGATTATGTGATATTACATAGTTAAACATAACATGTAATAATAAAATAATAGAAATAGCCCTACGAGTGTAAGGAGTAGGAGAGAAAAGGAGTGGGTGGGTGGGTAGAAAAAATAGGTGTTGAGCGAAGGAGACCAGTGAAGCGAATGAGACAGAGGACAGTGTCGCACTCGCGCACTTTGATGTTTAGTGCGGCCGAGAGCGGAGAGGTGGCGCAGGGGTGCGCGAGTGTAGAGTAGTTTCACCAGGGGGGGCAATGACCACCCCTGACCAAAGGCCATGGGCAACCCATTACCCCAGATCCCCAATGAAACAGAGTGAAGGCCGTAGTGGGCTTATAAAATTTTATTTAATTTTATGAGTCTTATTGATATGAATAAGAGAAATACATGAGTATCAATGATAAGACAAATATAGAAATTGACATAGATATGTGTTTGTCAATTGTGATAGGATTTGTGACAATATGACAAATATTGAAATTGACATAGATATGTATTTGTCAATTTGTGATAATATTTGATATAAGATAAATGACGGTTATGTGATATTACATAGTTAAACATAACATGTAATAATAAAATAATAGAAATAGCCAAGAAGCCAATAGTTAAGGGAAGAGGGGGGTGGGAAAGTTTTTTATAGTCACTTTCTGAAGGAGAGAGACTCAATGAGAGACTTGTTGACAGTCTCTTGGTCTGATACTTTGATGTAGTCTCTATGAGCCTGGGACCTCCACCCTCCATACCTCTGGATGTTAAGTTCAGGTATTCCTGCCTCAAATGCCTGAGTGGCAGCGGCCTTCCTGAGGCTGTGGAGGGTGTATGTCTTCACCGTTTGGCCTGTGGCCTGTAGGAGGCGGTCCCATTCGTTGGTCATAACCCGTGATGTGATGGTCGTCCCATCGGGCAGTGTCAGGAACGGGTCCCGCAGTGAAGCCGTAGGGGCCGCCCGTAGTAGGCCTCGAACCGCGTCTACCGGGCACACCCGGATATCGTCCGCGGCCTCGAGGCGCATCACTTTCTGTTGCCCTACGTATTGAAGATTTTTGGCCGCCTTGATCGTGATGGTGAGATGCCGGCGGCCGAGGACCACGTCCCCGCGAGTGAGGTTCCGAGCCGGGTCGAATGCCCGAGCCGACTGCGGCGCCACCTCCCCCTGCCGTAGGGCCGCGTAGAAAATGAGGAGCATGCCCGCCCTCATTGCCGTATGGAGGGGCGATCCCGTCAGGGCGTCGAGGACCGCCCTGAACACATCCATTGGTATGGGGGCCTTCACGTTTGGCACGTACAGCTTGTTTCTCCTCATGCCCTCGAGGGCACGCTTCACCCGGTGATCCTCTGTTGGCTGCACGTCCCCCCCCGTCAGTCGGAGGTGTGCCCGGACGTGCGATAACTGGTTGGCGACCGTGGCCGGCGAGGGGGCGTGGTCCGCCACGTATTCCAGATACGACGTGATCAGGCTCACGGTCGGTGCCCGGGGGTCCGCTCTCATCCGGTTGCAGAACGCCAGGTAGGTGGTGACTGCGGATCGCTGGTTTGCGAGCGTACCTGGGGCACGCGCCTCTGACTGCCTCGCAGATGCCTTCGCCTGGAGTAAGAGAAGCGCCCGATCTGCAGAAGAGACGGAGTACGGGTACAAAAGAGGCATGGGTACACGGTACGATAGGGTACAACTCATGAATGTGAATGAGGGAAGTGGCCTTATCGTATTCCGTCCTCGACAGATGGGCTCTGCTCAGGGCATCTGGGATGACGTTTTGCACCCCGGGGATATGGCTGAAGACCAGTTCCACCTGCAGACGTGCCTGCACCATCCATGCCTGGCGGGCACACTCCGCCAGGACAGGGTTACGGGCACGCCCGCTATTGAGGGTCTGAACAGTTCCGAGGTTATCACAGAACACCTCAATCCGTGATCCCCGATCCCTGTCTGTGATAAAAGTGTGGAGTGCGTAGATGGTATTCAGAGCCTCGAGCTCTGAGATGCACTCCACGGGATCGAAGACGGGGCACACCTGTCCGGAGTACGAGAACCGGCCGTCGGTTCCTCCGACGCCCGACAGGCATGCATCCACCGTGATCCTCCGCGTCGGGGGACCCCGAGGGATGAGGGCGCGGCCGTTCCAGCCCCGGGCAAACTTAACGAACCAGTCGAGGTCCTGGCGCATCTCGGAATTGATGTTCATGTAGAAGCCTCTCATCCCCCGTAGGGCCTCGAGTAGCTTTGAGACGAATGCCCGCGCCGGACGTATACACCTAGCCACGTGTAATATCCGGCCGAGCACCGACTGAAGCTGTCGTTTCGTCAACGTCCGTCGTTTGGCTACGGCCGACACGTGACCACGGATGTCCTCCAGCTTGGCCGTGGGGATCGATAGAGACATGGCACGGGCGTCGATCTCTATCCCCAACCACGTCACGGTCTGGCTCGGCTCCTGTGCTTTGTCGCGTGCCTCGGGTAGGCCCAATTCCGAGAAAAGGTCTCGCGCGATCCTGAAGTCCTCGGCCGCCTTACCTCGGTCCTCGGAGAGGATGATGAGGTCGTCGAGGTACATCGCGGCCATGACTCCCTTTGATGATAGTATCCCCACGATGGCCTCCGCCACACACTGCATGTGGTATGAGGAGGCACGGGCGCCGAACGGCATGGCCGTATCGCAGTAGTGCCCGCCCTCCCACGTGAAACATAACAGAGGCCAATCGAGGGGATCGCACCTAAAGTTCTTGTAGGCACGCGACACGTCGATGGACGACATGTAGGCCGACGTGCCTGCCTTGACGAGTTTGGCCACAAACTCGTCCACCGTAGGGAGGCCGTGTTCTCGCTCCAGTCCGTAGACCGAGTTCTTAATGATGAACGAGTTCACGCTGCACTCCCTCGGGAAAGTCATATCGGTAATGATGCGCCGGTCGTCCGTCCCGCGTTTTTCCCGTGTCATGAGTGGCGACACGTGACACCACGGGCTAAAAGGCGGTTCGGCGAACGGGCCCATCATATTAGTAAAGCCCGCCTCCTTTTCGAGAAACTTCTCTACCTGCACGGGGTGAGAGGTTGCGCTGGGGTGGTTGGCCACCCCTCTGGTATCACTCTCCGGTCCCAGGTATCCCAGGGGGAAACCGTATCGCAGGAAGCCTAGGAGCTCCTGCGCCTCCTCCACGTGTCCTAGGTAATGGTCCCATGCAGGTAGGTTTAGGTCCGAAGGCACCTCGACCCTGGCGCCGAGTGCGTTGGGGATTCCCGTGTCACGCACGGTCCCGTATATTTCCGCGTGCCTGGCGGGCCCCACGGCCGTGAACTCCGGCCAAGTCTCCCGGCGATGTTGTTTGAAGGCTAACGGGTCCGTACTCACGCCCTCCCGGTGGATTCCCGTTTCGCAGACATCGCGGAGTGCTTTAAAGTCGGGAGTGTTAGATTCCTGACCTCGGCCCGGCGCACTAACACTAACACCCGGCAAGCGACTGAGACCATCATCCCCCACGGTGCCGGGGGCGGCCTCCGCCGGTGAAACGGGGGGTATCTCCTCCGGGAGTGTATTCCCCCCGTCAATGTTGTTGTTTATCTCGACCCCTCGGCCACGTGCCGAGGGGGTCACGTGATAGGTGACGTCACGTGGGGGAGCCGGATTCGTAACACAACACTCCGTCCTGCCGGCACCCCTTTCATCTTTCTTGCACGCCTCGTCTACTGGCGGGGCGCGGCCGGCCCGTTTTTTGAACCCGGCTGGGGTTGGTGTACCACGCTCTGCGCTGCCGCCGGCCTGGTAGTAGCCTGCAGTTGATACCCCGCCTGGGGTACCCGCCGCGGTGTGGGTACAGGGGGAGCCGCCGTGTTGTCGTACCCGTGTCCGTATGTCAGCTTGCGGTTGCAGGCGTGCACTGAGTGACCGCACTTCCTGCCCACCGAGTCGCAAAACGTGCACACGTGCAACCACCGGATACCCCCTTCAGTGTGGTCGCTGCGGTGGCGGCACCCCCTCTCTCCATTGAAGTCCCGGCACGGGGCCTCGCTCCCCCGGGCACGTCCGGTCTCCGTGTTTTGACTGCTGTTTGCGGTGTGGGCACTGGTCATCGCGAGCCGGACACGTTCTTCCTGTATCCGGCCGTGATCCGACCATCGCATCCTGCCCGACTCGACCTGGTCGAAAACGTAGTTTGACCAGCGTCTGACGCCGGCCCACGGCCGTGCCTGCGCATCAACGGTCACCTGGTATAGATGTTTGAACATATGCTCCTTGTCCTCGGGGTGCAAGGCGCGATCGTCATTCAATAAGGCCACAAAACATGAAATGTACTCCAGAGGCCCGAGGCTCGACCGTAGGTCCAGTTTCTGGTGCAGCGTGTACACCCCATCTCTGTCCATAAACATGTACGGCTTCGCCGTCGGCCTCCGGGCATTTAAATCAGAAAGTAGGCTCTTACCCGTTGTGCGGTCGTGTCGCATGGCCTCACGGCCGAATTCACGCTGGAGGTGTTCCTCGGTCGTGTATGCCTCTCGGAGTGCCCTGGGCGCGGGGAGGAGGCGCTCGTTCTGATCCTGGGCCCAGTCTCTCGTCCGTTCGGCCGCTGACGAAGCCCGTGAGCCGGCCCGGCGCGAGGTCGGTCTGGAGATCTGCATGATCGCGTCCATCATGCCGTCCATCTGGCGCGATATTTTGGTCATATCCGTCCTGACTTCACCGACGTCTGTCTTTACCTCGTTCACGTCTGTCCTGACCCCCCCGAGGTTGGCCTCCAGGGCTGTGATGCGCGAAGTCCGAGTCCGTGCGCTGGCGCTCGTTCCCTGTTGAGATACCGAGTCCACGTGGTCGCTCTCGGCTGCCGGCTGTCTTATCGTTATTTCCGAGTCCGTCTCGGCCTCCGCGGGTGCGGATGCCGCCACAGCGCTTCTGGTCAACATGCCTGTACTATAATTCCTTACTGAATCGCTTGGTAACCCTGTCCTCGTCTGCCGATATTCAGGGGAATACGGAGACCGAAGGTACGGAGGGCGATAGGCCAAGGAGCGATAGAAAAAATAGGTGTTGAGCGAAGGAGACCAGTGAAGCGAATGAGACAGAGGACAGTGTCGCACTCGCGCACTTTGATGTTTAGTGCGGCCGAGAGCGGAGAGGTGGCGCAGGGGTGCGCGAGTGTAGAGTAGTTTCACCAGGGGGGGCAATGACCACCCCTGACCAAAGGCCATGGGCAACCAATCAATAGTTGATTTAATATCATTAGCCATAGTGGCTTGTGATCTCAATGACAGATAGCTTTTAAACCAATTAAGTAATTCACCTTGAATACCTAATTTACATAATTTGGTGGTCAGAATTTTGTGGTCAATAGTATCAAAAGCTTTTTTAAAATCGATAAATACTGCCAAAGTTATGTTCTTTTTATTTGATTCGGATAATAAATCGTTTGTGAATTTTGAAACAGTATTTATTGTTGAACAATTTTTTCGAAACTATTTTGAGCAGGTGAAATTACGTTATTAGTGTCTAAAAATTCCATTACATGCTTATGTACAATTTTTTCGATAATCTTCCCCGGCATGGTTAACAACGATACAGGTCTTAGGTTAGATACATCGCTAGGGTCTCCTCCCTTCTCTAAGGGGATTACCGTTGCCATTTTCCATGCCTCGGGGAAAATTCCGGTGGTTAGTGAACTATTTACAATCCGGGTAAACTGTGAAATCAACACAATCAAAGCATCCTTTAGGAATTTGGTGGTGATCCTATCAACTGCTGACGACTTGGAACAGTTCACCTCCATTGAAAACTTTTTAACTTCCTCTTCAGTTGTTTGTAAATCTCTAAGTTTATTTCTATTTGTAACCCCCAAAAAACCATTGTTCATTGTGAGCTTCAGCCAGGTAAGCTCCGATGTGAGGAAAATATTTATTCATAAATTTTGAAGTGTCTTTATCATCAATCCATTCGCATAAATTATTTTTTAAACTTATGTGTTCTTTTTGTTTCGAGTTTAGACATGCCACTCCATCAAGGAGTTCTCTTGTAAAAGAAAGGGGATCATGGTCCCAATATAGACCACAATGTTACCAGGGCACAAGTGCATATATTGAGGTGTTATCTGTATTTCTAGATATATGATACACTATAATTCAGGAAATATTGCGTCGATAATATTTCCCAGGACACATAGAACAACGATGTATTTTTTCTCAGACACTAGAAGCTCTGTTCAAAGTCAAACTAAGAAAGTATTGATTTGATGTACTTAAACCTGATTAAAAATCGCCACATTTGCAGGACATACGGGGAAATCTGTCTTCTGTCTCTAGAGGCCTAATTCCGAAATTTCGTAATTTTCCAATCAGTATCTTACATGCGAGAGCAGTTCTTCTGGCAGACTACTCTGCAATGCTCACGATTACCAACTGCATCTTCAACATGTTGAAATCTCGTAGAGACCCTACAATACAGGAATTTCCGCGGAACGAAATCGTAGACCCCCATTTTTAATTGGAGAGTAATTGTAAATTGCTGGTAATTTCGCGCCTGGGTGGTAGGTTCTATTTAACGACATCCCTCAACCTCATCAAAATGTACGGAACTCAATCACGGCAATCTACCGAACTCACCTCCAGCACCACGTGACTCTTCAGTCCTACTCACCTTACGCCAGTGAACGGACGTACAAACATTTTTCTAACCCACCCACCAATACCCTAAAAATGTCATTATTTATTACATATATACCATCTCTCATATTTCACAACACGTTCAACTACTCATATTACTGTCTTATTCTCATTACATAGGCCTCTAAGGCTTCTTAAAGAACACTCGTCATATACTCGACGTTTACGTCTTTTATGTCTACATTTTTATCCCTCATAAGCTACGGCTTTTATCTGTCAATAATTTATTCTTAATAAAAATGTATTCCTCCACCCAGGCGTTCTCGTAATTGGAACCTCATCGTAGAGACGTGGTCAACTCTCCTGATTAGCGGTCACCTTCCGGCGCAATTTCTATTTTTCATCAAGAGGTGCATCGTAAGTGTATATCGGAGTGTATCAGGAGCTCAGTGGCACCGGCACTTATCTTCATGCAAGATTCACATTTTTGTTATCTTCTTTTCTTAGATACGAGCTTTCCCCTTTTCATTTCATGTAAATGTTGTGCACATTGTATTAATTCTTTTCCTCTCATGGAATCGATCTGTAACAGATGACCTCCTTCAATTTCTTTAACGATCAATAGTATGTGCTCAATCAATATCAAGATACTTCTGAGTATACCGTTTACCGGGACCTAAGTCATCAAAATATTGTCCAATAAAGGACAATGTGCTATATTCCTCTTCTAAGATTCTCGCCATAACTAGATTTAAAACAACAAAGAGTTGTCTATCTGGTATTAAACAATTAATTTGCAATATTATCAATGAAAAGGCTAATTTGACCATTTGCCAATTAATCTATCACGTTTAATTGTTGAAATAGACAATGCAAATATTCAATGGTTCAGATACACAATGCGCGATCTAATACCATTGATCATTCTTCAATTATATTTACTCTAGGTAAGTAGTAGACCTCATTAAGTCTTGCAGAGAAACAGCGACTTACATATGCAATGATAGCAGAGATAGATGAGCCATCTGACTAGTTGATTTACTGTATCTTGGCATGCAACCGTAGTTTCCTGGAATGTTGCGATGGCCGGATGTTGCCAGAGCTGGCAAGGCGTGAATACCACACCCACCTTATGTTACCTGTGGTAACTAACACCACTTACTTGGCATCGACCAAGGGATGGTCCTTGACATCTGTCGCGACAATAATATCCACTCGGCTACAGAATATGTTACTAATCGTAAGGCACTGCTTCGAACAATAATATACCTCGAAGACTATTAAATTCATTCCCATAGTAGAAATATTACAGCAGTCGGCTATATAGAATGAACAGCCTAAAGCCGAAAATGACTAAGGTACTTAGTATAGAAGATTTCGTTGACTTCGAGAGTCTCTTCCTAATGCGCAGCCAAGATGTGAAGGTGATGAATATCACACGAGTCAATTGAGAATGCTGGAGCAAGCCTTGGGGAAGCTCAATAACCCATTTTCCCGAAAGGTACTCAGAACGGAGGATCTCAAGACGAAAGAAACTCCCAAAAAGACCAGGGACATGTTTCACTAGTTTCGTGACAGGTCTAGATGGTCCGTGACACCATACTATCAAGAGACGTCACGAGTTTGAGTCTGAGTTTATTTATGCCGGGCATTTTGTTGGCTCCATAATTTCACGAGTCGAAGACGAGTAACTTTACGAAGCCAAGAAAATGAGTGGCATAAATAAGCTCAAACTCAAACGAGTGGCGTCTAGATTTTATCCTACCCCGTTTCAATATTTTTTCAGTATCAGAAAGTAGTGGCATAAACAACACTTTATGTCACACCCGTGAAATAAACAAATCCCATGTTAAGCCTATGGCGTTTTTTATTAGGGCTTGGATAAAGACATATAGGGGTTGACTAGTTTCGTGACAACACAAGTAGCGCTGGCACAAGTGGCGCTGTAGTGTCACTGTTCGCAACACCGACATTGTGACACAACATGCCACAATAGATGTGACATGCGTTATGAAACGTGACTTCGTTTTGTCCGTTCTTGCTTGCACTGTTGGTGCCGCTTTTGTCACGAAACTAGTGAAACAGCTCCCTGAACAGGAGAAGGAAGCTTAAAACAACACCAATACGTCCAATGACAAAACCCTGTTAAAAGCCGCTAAGGGCTGCTAGAGTGCCCAAGCAATGCTAGGTGCCCGAGCAATGCTAGGTACAGCGGACAATGACAGTGCACCACACTTGTGTTACAACCCAACACCAATCGCTAGCCATGATGCCGTGTTCAGTTATTATCCGAGGGCACTTCTAATCGTAAAGACTCCATAAAGAAGGATATCAAAATCGTGGACCCATTCTGTACCGGAACACGTTGAGTTCAGAATATCGATGAAAAAGAAAGCCACGTACACTGGGAAGTTTATTGTAAATGAGGATGCCCAGATGAGCAGGCACTGGACTACCTCAGTCAGGCGGAGTGGAATGCAGCCAACATTGATATTTTCTTCCATCTGCTGGAAGAAGGAAGCCTTCAAATGGGATGTGCAGAGGACGACCTGTACACGATTTGCCCCTTTGACATGGCGCATAAATACAACTGGCAGAGTATCCTAAAACTCCACCTTAGTTTCAGAGAACTGTAGGTCCAACGCAATTGGGGAGACAAGACTTCCTTCATGGAGATGTTGGCCTTGACACCCAGATGTATGATCCTGCCTTTGTGGTAAGTAATACCCCAGATCCTGTTACTCTCACTGCCCACTCCTCCCCATCTATGTAAAGACTGCTCTACAGAGAAGCAGGGTGGACACTGCCTCCTTTTGGCACCCATAGCTGCAGATGATGAGACGCTTGCAAGCAGCCTTTGGGCAGCTGGGGTCGCGGAGGCCGAGGTGCGCTCACGCTCTCTACCTTCCCCTTCCCCTCTGCCTGCATTGAGACTCATTCCCTTCATGGGACACAGATGCAAAGCCACTCTATAACATACTGGACTCATCTGTCATTATTACGTAATATATATATATATAGGATTGGCAATATTTACTCTTATATAATCTGAGATATCAATATTCATCTCATGATAATAATCATATATCATAGGTGGTGTGTGTGGATATGTGTGTTGCTCTCATTTAAAAGAATTAATAATGGAAGTTTGGTGATACGCTTTGAACATTAACCGAAGAATAACATTTTCCATTTTGCTAATGAAAAAGAATACACTAAAAACCCTTAACCCGCCGGGCTTCCGATGCACACAGACGTGCCTTACGAAGCGCTCTTCGACACAATTGTATTGGATTGAATGGGCGTCTGGGAAATTCCGGAGGTCTAAATTTCTAGGTCTGTGCTGGGGGGGGGGGGGGGGGGGTCTAGGCGTTTTTTTAAAGTCGTTTATTGACGAAAAAGTTCACATTACATCCATCTGATTTTCAACAATTTTTGTCCTTGGTAATTAGAAAATATAGTTTAAAGCAGAAATTCAGAGATTATTTTATATGATTAGTTAATTAGTCAAAATCGGTCTTTGCTAGGGTATTCTCGAAAGACAACGTAGTAGTTCTCTAGACTATCTTTCAAGTTCCTTTCCAGGATGAAGGCCATTGAAAAGCAAACTGTGTTTGTGGGAATATTGTATGTCCCTGGCAAACCAGGGGGTGCTTAGACCACATTGCCTATTCCAAGTTGCAGTTGTGGAATTGTCACATATCGCTGCACCAACGATTTTTTTTTCCTCATTAATGTTTACCGTCCAGCGATTCAGTCTCATGCCAAGAATTGTCGCGTGTGGAAGGAAAACTCTATCCAGTTTAGACCCATCATTCTGAAGATTACTAGATACCTAAGTGGGAAACACACTGCACGATTTCGTTTCCACCGATTAACTCCCTAAATCGTAAGGGTATTTTAACTTGTCTCAAGCGAATTTGTGCTTGGCGTCGACCATTACACAGGATTTACGGATAGGGGTAGTGGTCATTAGTGAAAGTTAATCGGGAGTTAATTCTGTCCACACTGGACGAATGACTGACTATTTCCTGAGCGATTTGAGGCCACAGATAAAGGAACAAATCGGTCTCCGGGGGCCAAATCGGTGAGTGGGATTGAGGAGGGCTGAGTTTATGTGTGGCAGGGCTATTTCTCCTCACCCAGCGACTAATTATATTCCAAAATCGGTAGGCACCACGGGGGTATTTCTTAAACTCCGTTGTCGCCAACAACGGAAAGGAACAGGTTCCTTAATTTATCGGACCCGACTTCGGAACATGGGACTGCAATTTTCGGCGACAAAGGTACATCTCCACGGGGAGCATTTTGAAATCTTAGGCAAAGTTTTTGAAGGTGGTGACAAACTGAGCGACTCAATTTTTAGGCCTCGCCTGAGCTTATGATTGTTCTTATTTCGCCGAGAAAGGAACATTCATGTTCCGATATCGTACAGTGTGTTATGGCCTTAACCAGTTGTTCCTCAGTAGACCAGTTCATGGCAAAGTGATTCCCCGCTCATGTAGATACATCATTCACTCCGGCTAAAATGTAGATATTATCGCCAGGGTGGTAAGATAAGTGAAACTGCGCTCGTACATAATCTGCTGTAGCGTTGCCCCAGAATAAGAACATATTGATACTCTTGTAGATCTGCCTTCGTCAGAACACTGCAATGGTTCCAGATATCTTCCTCGGCTATCCAATCTCAACACATTCCTAGGTGCAGGCCTCCAGGATTTCCAGTTAACTTCACTTGTTGAGGTTTTAGACCAAAACCTTGACGAACCCATTGTTGTAATGATCGTGTTTGTCTGTTAGTAGTATATCATGTTTTCTGTGCCATGTACAACGACTGTCCATTTGTACTTTGTTCTATGTACGGCGGATCTAAGTGGAAGATCACAACTTGTAGATATGAACTTTTTTCGTCTGAATAAAAACCTTTTAAAAAAAATAAATAAAAAGACTCACTCCCCATGCCATCCCAGAGCTTTTCAAGAAGATGGCTGAGTTGTTAAATTACCTGCAATGGATCCTTTGTTTATCTTTGTTAAATCACTGAATATGTGTATCCGCATCCCAAATATCTATCGAGTGTAGCCTCATATAGATATCCATCAGTCTTGCAGAGGCCTGTTCGGATTTTAGTTGTAGAATGTTCGCCATTTTTTCAAGCCTACTATCATCCCAGATTTTGGAGGTTCGATATTTCGAACTACTCCTCAAGTGCGTCATCATCTGCTTTGATTTCTGGGCTATCCTTGGTTTACCATTTTCCATGACTAAGGTATTAGCATATAACTGCTCAGCAGATTTCCATTTAAACTTCCCATCATCGTTCTGGCAAGGGTAGAAGTTGGGGAATACTGAATATTCTGAGTGAAATGCCCATCCATCTTGGCCTTTCAGCGTTTATGCAGCCTCAATAGTGACATTATTTCAGTATTTTGTGCTTTTCCCGATAAGTGAATGTACCGCTATCTATTTGGAGTCTATTCCCTTTCAGTATGGTATTGCTACCCTTTTGCTTGGCAGAAGTTGCCAACCACCGTACCTCACATCTTTCTTTTGGGTTCTAAGGAAAACGATCATCGACAATGAAGATTCGGTAACTGGACCGATGGCACCACGGACCGATGGCACCTGGACTGATGGCATCTCTTTTCAGTGTTACCTGGACTGATGGCACCCGTGCCTGGACTGATGGCACCACTTGCCTAGACTGATGGCACCACCTATTTTTTTACCTGAACATGGGAACCACCTGATATATATAGTATTGATATGCAATAGTCATGTAATACCAGGTGTATTCTTCCGATTTCTTGAAAAAAATACCTTATTGATTTCATGACCACTTGGCCACGGAGAACACCGCTGCTATCGCGGCCGGCACCGAGGCTGCCGCGGCCGGCACCGAGGTGGCCGGAGCGGTTTTTTTTTATTGAAATAAAATGAATAATAAATTCTGCAATATGCGTATCTAATATACCCGGTAGTTCAAAAGTGGTGTAGACAGTATAACAAGGCAATAACAATCAGTTTCAGTGAGTGGTGCCATCAGTCTAGGTAGTGGTGCCATCAGTCTAGGAAAAATGTTGCCATCGGTCCGAAGAGGTGCCATCAGTCCAGGTGCCATCGGTCCGTGGTGTCATCAGTCTAGTAATCGAAGATTCGCTTCCATTTCTGCATGCGCCTCAGTATGGAAATATTTCAGAAAATCTCAGATTTCAGATTTTGCGATACCAATTTGACAAATGCACTCTTGGGCATTTTCACTTGTGTTGCCGATAACTCTCATAGCAGATCCACAACAGTGTCACGGAGGTTCTATCCTCATTTTTTTTAAATCCCTTCATTGATCAGATTTGGTCTTATGAGAGTATCTTCTATTATTTTAGTCTAGCTTCCGGTTGTTTTTTTCTTCAAAATTTGACATCATATTCTCGCTCGCTATGCCCTGCCCATCTATTAGTTCTTCTACTGTCGAACCAATTAGTTCCATGTTGTTTCCATTTGTTTATAAACTCGTAGCCAGTGATTCCAGTATAGTTTCTATTCATTCTATCCACCTTGTCGTTCAAGATTTCAAATTTCTCCAGCAAGACACCCATGGGTTTTTGAAGTGACGACATTCAGGTATTTCGCCCACCTGATCTGTCTCGGCGTTTGATATACTTTTCGACATTGTTCTAGAACCGTCACACAGCATTTTGAGTGTTATCTTGATAAGTAGTCACCTCAGTAAGTATTAACAGTAAGTTTCCTCAACAAGGAACGTAAGTTTCCTCAGGTTTTCTCAACCTAGGGCACCTCAGAGGATTTCCGCGGAGCCGACGGGAGCTGAGGGGAGCCGACTTGACCAGATTGAAAAATCTCTCAATATGACCATTCAGAAATGGGTGGACGTGACAAGCGCCGTGGAGGACTTGAATACAAAAAATAAGATTGTTGGCGATAAATATACCAAGTACTTCAACTTCGTCTGCAGCGGTTCATCGCTTAAATGATTGGGAAAACTACTCCCCTCTTACCGATGAGAGACTTCATGGTGAAATGTCAAATTTTACTTGATAATGTCTGAGTGTTTTATTATATTCCTCCAAACCAATCCACTTTTTGTTGTCTCTTATATTACCTATTTATAATAACTGCAATCCGGAACTTCAGGTTTACGCACAGTCTCCAATCAGATAACCGATTCCGTACACCAACACTGAACTGGCCTTGTATGGTCACCCTACCCCTCTGCCACTACCGCTCATCCGCCCACACACCTGTATACAATATAATGACAGCGTGTGCTATACAAAAAAGGTTAGACGGCGCCACAGAGAACAAGGATGGTTTGAAAGTAAAAGCTATTGAAAAGAACATTAAAAGATAGAAAAGAATGATGACTTATCATATGTTATCAATCAAATATATTGTTATTATAACAAAACAATCTTATCCTGAACATAAAATACATTCGATGCCATGTTTTCAATGATTCGCTGCTCTTCAAATGTTTTGATATTATTTAATTATTGAAATAATGACATGGACATTTAGTGAATTAACACTTTGAGGATTTTTTTATATATAACTAGTGACTGTTGCGGCTATAGCTATTGGCCCATGTCGTGTCGACCCTGCAATAATTTTCTTCACATGTGTGCTCGGCAACAAACAGCCGCATGGTCAGATTTGTTTTTACGCACACGTTTTTTTATACCTGACTCAACAGCCACACAGCCAATATTGGAATGTCACTCACCTCTCCTCACGAACGCCCTTGGAAAAGAAAAGCCTGGATAAAAATAACACAATTATTGAATAATATCGCCTCCAATTGTTTTCAAACTTGATTTAGAATTACATGCCATACTACCGTCATCACACCATGAATAAGTTCTAGACGTTTCTATCATTGGGGAAAAACTTCGCTTAATGATTGGTTACCAATGAAGGACTCTCGGTCGATTCCCCCCTCCCCATTACGATTCGATAGTCATTTGATCATCTCGTTTTACTAGAGTGGAATTCCTTTTCAGGGGTAAATGTCACCAACGATTATAGGGGGAAAACATGTCTTAGGGAAATGGAACCCTACAATTTAGATGAAGAGATTGTGTTCTGGTACAGAATCACAGCAGGATTTGTCTCAGAAAACACACAGGAGAGATCTCCAGGTCGGCAACAGTGCACCCAACACCATAGTACACCTAGTATCAGACAATTCTCCTTCTGTACCAAAGTCTCATGGCAAGGCGTTTTTGCCAGGCTCAAGTTGCTAGAACGTATTTGTGATTACTGGGTAGTATTGCAGCTCATGATGAAAAGGGCTCTGTTTTGGGATATAGTGTATTTTTTCGTTCCATTGACATTATGGTGGATGTCGTGGTTGGGATTTTACCTCTCGCGTCAATTTAACCAGACAAATCATATACCTGAATCTATCTCACCCCTGGTATGTTTTTCTCCATAGACTTAACATTGGGAAGTCGTATCCAATGTCAATGATATATCTAGGAAAAATATCAAATATCTAATAAAGTCCTAAATTTTTATGTTTGTTAGTTTTTACATTTTACCTGACCAGTAAGGAATCTCTCAGTAGATCATGTTCCTATCAATTATGACCTATAACTAGAAAATGCAACCCACCATTTGGAAGAGATGGGAGGGACCAATGGGTTTCCGATCATATGATTGTTCAACCCAACCGGTAGATCAATGGAGAAATTTTAATTTTCCTCATGGTAATAGCCATACAACCATTAGTTTTACTGATAACATAGACATAAGGGATTCTTGATGTAGAATAGTGGTCCAACTGTCCTGACGGGATGATTAGTTCGCAAACAGTGTTTTAGATCTTTGGATTATCTCATCATGTAATGGTTTTACAAACACAAGTAAAAATTCGAAAGTGGTGTAAGGGGTACAGATCTGTCTTATGTGTTACATTATGGTACACTTCATAACCGCAGTTATGGGTTGAATTATGGTAAACTACGCGACTAGTTTATTGTAAGAATTACCACAGTGAAATTGTAAAATTTTACATTATTCTTGATCATAACCTCATGTTTCCCCCAGTTTGACAGGTGTTTTATATGTTCCGTATATGTTCTATCGAGAGTATCATCTCTGTTCTAGGCTGTCCACACACGCCCCCACTGCGGCATCTCCATTGCTCCTCCATATCTATTTTCAGTTCCATAAAAGAAAGATATAGACTCCAAAGAATCAAATCTTATCAGGTGGTCCGAGAAGAGAAGATGACTGGATCTATTACATACAATACTTCAAATACTCACGACATATTCATTCCTAAATTAGCATTATATGATAAAACTTATGATAAACTAATGATTACTAATGAATATAGAAAAATCCAGGGATGTACTACACAAATAGCTCTTTATATCATTAGAAACTGAATAGCACTCAACAATTAAATTGCTGGTTTCCATGTGCCACCAGTCCATACACAAAAGACATGTTAATCCGTTCATCATGTAGTCATAAATGAAAACTATAACTTATATACAGAAGGCTCAAACTATCATTGCTGTTCACAGAGTCTACATGGTCAGAAGACACATACCATCAAACAGTAAAACATCATGCTCCATCATACATTTCTACATATCAAAGTCCAAGAGAGTCTGAAAAAGCCACATTTTATCAGTTAATTAAGGAATTTTTCCTCTCAGTATAGTTGTCATCTGTTTCTTGAATACTTCATAGTTTAACAAGTTTCTGATACAGGGTTGTAAGTTATTCCAAATGGCAGGGCCATAAAATTTCAGTGAGTTTTTATAGAAGGCACAACGCAGAGTATTCTGTTTTAAAGCAATAGCATCACAGGATCTTGTGTTTTTTTCTTTTTTCCATATGCAAAGTCTGGTCTCCACTAGCTAAATACATATAACAACTAATCTGGAAATCCCTGCGATCTGTTAAGTAAGGCAACTGCGTACTTCTATGAATTATAGTTCTTGAGGTGTCGTTTCTTGTTTTTAATATCGTTCTGATTGCTCTATTTTGCAAGATTTGTAATTGGTTCAAATGTGATTTATTTGATTGTGCGTACAGGATGTCACCATAATCAATTAGGGGTAAAATCATACATTTGAAAATCTGCTGCTTCTTTGGTTATATAATCTCTTACCTTTTTTAATAAATATATTTTATGCGATACTATTTTGATAAGGTTGTGTAAATGCTGATTAAAATTTAAATTTCTGTCTAAGATCATTCCTAAATACTTATATGATGGTACCTGTTGAACTATTTCATTGTTTATCACTAGTTTACATCTTAATGCTGTTTCTGCAGTTGCCTTTCTTGTAGAGCCATATAACACAATATTGGTCTTTTTCACATTTAGAGTTAAATAATTACTATTGCACCAGGCAATTAAATTATCCAAGTCCTGTTGCAAAACTTCCTTAGCATTATCTATACATAAATGACTGGTATACAGGACCGTATCATCAGCATAGTGAAGACAGTTGACATTCTTGATAACATGGTGTAAATCATTGATACATATAATAAATAACAAAGGACCCTGGATCAATCCCTGTGGAACTCCAAAGGTGATCTCTCCTGGGTCCGACACCAAAGCATTTGCTATAGCTTTCTGTGATCTGTTCGTTAGATAACTTGTGAACCAGTCCAATAGACTCCCGCAAAGCCCCATACTTCCCAGTTTATTAATAAGAATTTCATGATTTATTGTATCAAAGGCTTTGTGGAAGTCTATATAGGCACACAAGGTAATCTGCTTATTATTAACTGCCTCCGATATATCACCTACCAATGTTGCTATCGTACCTGTAATAGAATGCTTGGGTCTAAAACCATTCTGTTTATCACTAATTATTTGACATGCATCCAGAAAATCATAAACCTGTTTCTGGACTATTTTCTCAAGTATCTTTCCTGAAGTGGAAGGAGAGACACAGGTCGTAAATTGTTAACATCAAAGCTGTTACTTTTTTTTTCAGTGGTACAACTAATGCATCCTTCCACTTCCCAGGAAAGACCTCCGTCACAAGCGAAACATTTAACAAGTGTGTAAACTGATACACCAGCGCCAACAAGGCATCTTTTAAAAATCACGATGAAATATCATCAACTGCCTAGGATTTGTTTATACATATTTCCAACAACAATTTATAAACTTCAGTAGCATCAGTTTGAATGATGCTTATTTTATGTGTATTTGTGGGTAACATATTTACCCAGTTTTTTTCAAATTTCATTGCCAGCTCAGGGCCTATATTAACAAAAAAGGAATTGATATAGTTAGCCGTGTCATTCTGGTCTATTTGATTGTTATTATCTTTCAGTTTAATATTTTAACTTTTTTTTAATAACTTTTCTTATGATTTTCATTGGTGTAATTCGACAAGATGTTCCAAAAATTTTATTATTACTAATATTCTCATCAAGCATCTCTTTTATAAAGTCACATTTTGCTTTTTTATCAAATTTTTCGTTCTGTTTCTTGCCTGCCTAGCATCATGCCAATCTTTTTCTTTGTTTGAGGCTTTAGCCTTGTGCAATACCCTGTCTTTATCTTTTATAATTTCTAGAAGGTCATTGGAGAGCCAGTTTTCTCTCATTTCCTTCCCCCCTATATGTTTTTATAGGGCATTGTAAATCTAGTTCCTTCTAATGACCGATAGCATTTCGTCCCACATAAGATTTGGTTCATTACAAGCATAGAATTTAGACCAATCATGTGACAGAATAATACTAGCAAATTTATTCTTATTGTACTTCCTAGATGATCGACCTCAAAAAGAGGTTTTTTGCTTCTTTATCCTAGGTTTTTTCCTAATTATATACACTCCTATATGATCACTGACATGCATATCTAAAAGTCCAACATGAGTATAATTCTTGTTATTAGTATAGACCAGATCTAGGCAACTATCTTTATCTTTCCCATGTCTCGTGATTTCAGTTATCAATTGTTTTAGTCCAAGAGCTGTTTCTAATTGTTTTAGAGTCCTAAACTCTAGTGAATTGTGTAAAAAATAGTCTATATTGAAGTCTCCCAAAAGGAAGACCTCCTGATTTGTATTTAGTGTAAATTCATTAATGTCATCAGTCAGTTCTTCTGTGAAAATGTTTACATCTCCTCCAATCGGTCTATAGATACATGCAACATTAATATCCCTCGTTTCAGGGCGTAAAACTTTTAACCATATAACTTATATGTTGCTTGTGGTCTTGTTATACATTGATAAGGAATCTGCATCATGATTTAGGTATTCATTAACATAAATACATACTCCACCTCCAGCTTTTTTCTTTCCCATATTTATATCTACCCAGCTCCTGTCACTTCGGACTAATTTGTAGCCTGGTAGGTTAACCAGAAAAGTGTGCATTGCTTCATTAAGCCAAGACTCCGAAACACAACATATATCAATAGTGAAATCAACTAGTATCTGGTGCATCTGATCTATCTTTGACCATAAACTTCTAGTATTAAGATATATCATTTTCAGCCCCCTACCATCATGAATAGCGTGACTCATAATGAAGGATCACGGTAATAGTATCCGATAGATATCATGTCAAACAATACGCATTAACCCACCAGCAGCCTACATTCTGAGCTCAACTTATCACTACATTACATATCCGACAGCAGAAAGTTATTGCTATCCTTTTGAATACAGCAATATGACCTCACTCATTGTACTGGAAACTTTCGTGATCTATTGCCTGCAGATCTCCTCAACAGGTGAAGCCACTAGGCCCGAAATTGTCGACACTGATGGCTCATTCTCATAGAAGCAGTGCATTTGAGTCTAGGGGGAGGTAAAAAAAATTCTGAAGGAAGTGGAAAATGATTATGTGGTCCCAATGTCTATTGGGTGGGTCAATATTTCCTGAAATATTATTAGTTAAATACAATAAATGTGGCCATGGTGGGTCACAGAACATATATATATGAAAATGTGGTCTTACAGCGTGACCAGGCACCCAAATGTAAAAGAAATCAATGCAAATAATTAAATTGAAAAACAGATAATTTTAAATGTTTGATAACATAAAAATAAGTAGTATTAATGAAATAATAGGTTTTTGAGGGGGTAAATTTCAATTTTACCTTCCTTGCAGACCCAAATCTGAATTTTTCTACTTTGAAACCTCTGATTTATAGGAATTGCTAATATAACGTTTGTTGTGGATAATAGGAAAAAAATCAATAAGGTTAGTCAAGTCCAGCATATGATACTTTGAGAGGTTTACCTGCAGGTGAATGATAACACTGTGTTCTAAAAAGTTTTTATAAATCCATAAAACTTCATCTAATAAAATGAACTGAAATGGCCATGTTGTAAGATATGGTCACGTTGTAAGACCCTATTGAAAGACTAATGTCCCCCAAAATCTTTTTTTTTTATTTATTTATTTTTTTATACAAATCTTCATGCTATTAAGCAAATTAACTTAATTTAATTAATATTTAAATTAATACTCACTTAAATATCCCATGTATTTAATTATACTATAATATAACAGTGAGATGGGTAATTTGATTGGGGTGGGGGGACTTGCTAAGTTGGTTCGTGGATAGGCATACTGAATCTTATTACCCACCGAATACAGAGTCTCCATGCTAAGCCTATGAAGCCCACAGATCGCTAGTGAGTAGAATACGGACCTCCGGAATCTCCTAGGAGAATACGGCTTTTTCGGCCACCTGACAGGCGTTATAGGAACTTATTACCCACCTGATACGGAGTCTCCATACTAAGCCTATGTAGCTTACAGATCGCTACTGAGTAGGATACGGAGCTGCATACCCTCCTAGGAGGATACAGATTTTTGAGATGAAAGTAGTCCCATTGAGATGAAAGTAGACCCAAACATAACTTCTTAACTATGTTGAAAAGTTTTCTAACGATCATATTTATTGCTTAAATCTAAAAATAAGTGAGTAATAAATACAATATTACCATGATTTCGATCTGAGTGGCCGTATTCTCCGTGTAGTTGACACTACGTAATACTCCTCGCTATCGCTCAGAGTTTTACTATGTGGTAACTTCACGGAGAATACGGCCACTCAGATCGAAATCATGGTAATATTGTGTATATATTAACCCTCACCATACTGCCTCTCACCATATTGGCTCTCATCTTACTCTCCCTCAAAGAAATTGTCCCTCAACCTTACTGCTCCTCTGCAATACTGACCCTGAATCAAATTGCATCAAACCATACTCCCCCTCACTAAACTGTCCTGAACCTATACTGCCCCTGAACCATACTGCCCCTCAAACATACGGCCCCTCAACCATACTGTTGTTCAACCATACTGCTCCTAACTATACTGCCTCTTAACCATACCACCCCTTGACCATGCTGCTCCTCACGATACTATCCCTTAACCATACTGCCCCTCACCAGAAATGCACTTGAATCATGTTGCCCCTCCAAAAAACTACCCCTATACCATACTGCCCCTCCACCATACAGCCCCTAAACGATACCGCCCCTCAGCATACTGCTCCTAAAGAATACTGTCCCTCAACAATACTGTCCCTCAACCATAGTGCCTTTGACCATACTGCCCTTAAACCATACTGCCCCTCACTATAGTATCCCTATCAGGGGCAGTATGGTTTGGGTCAGTAAGGTTGAGGGGCAGTATGGTTTAAGGGCAGTATGGATTAAGGGCAGTATGGATTAAGGGCAGTATGTCTGAGAGGAAGTATTGCTGAGGGACAGTATGGTGGTTTTTTGGGTTTTTTTAGTTTTTTTTTGTTTAGCATAAAGTACCTCTCGCCTGGTCGAGTTTTTCAGATACAGTTTCATACATGTTTTGGATTGATGCCAAGCTAGTTGAAGGAAAGTATGGGTGAGGGGCAGTATGGTTGAGGGGCAGTAGGGTAGAGCAGCAGTATGGTTTAAGGGCAGTATGGTTGAGAAGCAGTATTGTTGAGGGACAGTATGTTGGTTGAGGAAATGTATTGGTGAAGGGTGGTATAGTTGAAGGGCAGTACGGTTGAGGGGCAGTATAGGTGAGGGACAGTATAGTAGAGGGGCAGTATGGTAAAGGGGCAGTTAGTGGAGGGGCAGTATTGTAGAGGGGTAGCGTGGTGGAGGAACAGTAAAGTAGAGGGGTAGTATGGTGGAGGGGCAGTAGGTGAAGGGGCAGTATGGTGGAGGGGCAGTAAAGTAGATGGGCAGTATAATAGACGGGTAGTATGGTAGAGAGACAGTATAGTATATAGGCAGTGTGGTGGAGGGGCAGTATTGTAGAAGGGCAGTAGATGGAGGGGCAGTATGGTGGAGGGGCAGTATAGCAGAGGGGCAGTATTGTAGAGGGGTAGTATATTGTGGAGAGGCAGTATAGTTGAGGGGCAGTATGGTGGAGGGGCAGTATTGTAGAGGGGCAGTATGGTGGATGGGTAGTATGGTAGAGGGGTAGTAGGTGGGGGGCAGTATGGTGGAGGGGCAGTAAAGTAGATGGGCAGAAAAATAGAGGGGCAGTATGGTCGAGGGACCGTATAGTCGATAGGCAGTATGGCTGAGGGACAGTATGGTAGAGGGGAGGGATTGTAGATGGGCAATAAGTGGAGGGGCAGTATGGTGGAGGGGCAGTATGGGGGAAGGGCAGTATGGGGGAGGGACAGTATATCAGAGGGGCAGTATGGTGGAGGGGCAGTATGTGGAGGGGCAGTCTGGTTGAGGGCAAGTATGTTAGGATCAATTCATAATAAGATTGTATGATAGGAAAAAGTGGCATTTTAATGGTAATTAGTAGAAACCGAACGAGAGTTAGACTTGACAATGTTTATGCCACGATGGGCAGGTAGTGAGGAGCAAACCTGACCAGAGTGGCATAGACACTGACAAGTCTAACTCGAGTTCGGTTTCGTATTTATCCTATCCCGTCTATGCTTTTGTCTCACTAAAAAGATAAATATTGACTCAACGACCAACAGAACTTTTTTCATAGTAGCTGACATCCTGCTCTCTGATTGGTCAATATTGTTATTACTCTAGTGGCATAAAAAACACTTTATGTCACAGCCTGCCACATAAAATCTGCCTATGTTAAGTCTATGGCCGTTTTTTATTAGGGGTAGGATAAAAACCACTCTGTAAGAGGCAGCCATCACTTGGAGCCGCTAAATACCATTTTTGCCATACTAAAAAATTTATATTATGTACAATAGTGCTGAATTTTGTAGTATTTGCTCGTATGAATGTTAGGATCAATTCATAATAAGATTTTACCAGTTGAAAATGGAATAAAAGGAAAAAGTTGCATTTTAATGGTAAAAACCATTCTGTAAGAGATGGCATGATAAGGGCGGTCACGTAGCAAGAGATATCAATGCTCAGAAAATTATGTGTTTGTTCTTTATTTCAATATTTTGCTTTTACAAAGATTTTTTATTGTTGTTTCCCGATAAAAGTATTCACAGTTGTAATTAACTATGACAGATTGATTAGTTAAATAGTATAATTTTGAAAATAATTGCAAAATAACTGGATTTCTCTTGAATACATGAAAATACAGCCAAAACCTGGAATTAAGTATAAATAACAAATGAAGTAAAATGGAAGAGTTCGATTTTGGTTGAACAGTTAATTTTTTTTATAAAGATGTATTTCTAGCCACTATCTAGTCAAAAGTGGTATTCATTAAAGTTCATTTATTACCCATAATTAATAAAGAACGTTTGAATCACCCAGTCACACTGCAAGCCAAGCAGTTTTACCAACCTTTTCCATCATAGAACATTTTGAATTTTTTTGTAATTTGTAATTTCTTTTGCTGAAAATTAAATTTCAACGAGGGACTCTTAGGGAAAAAGAGAAAAAACACCCTCTTTATGGTGAAAAATAAGTTGTATTTCAGGCCATTGCTTAAACGAATTTTGGTGATTTTTGACCTATTTTGACCCCCTGGAGACGAAAATATTGATAATTGACCAGTAAAACCTATACTCCCCCTCGAGCACTCGGTGAGATCTATCATTTAAAACAGAAAAAATAAACATTGAAGACACTAGGAAAAATCTAGAATGCAGGAAACGACTAAAATTGGATATGCACTGGTTCTATGAGAAGGAGCCTGTACATTCTCAATATCAGCCCGGCTGTACCATAAGGACATTATAGAACGAAAAATCAAAGATGACTAGTTAAATACACGGATGTAAAGGGAAAGGTAAAAGAGAGGTACCAGGTAGAAGATCTTTGAGGCAGAGAAGTACATTAGTGGTAGTTATGACGATAGTATATGATAAAATATTATGACAGCGAAGGCTGGTTCTGTGAAGGACCATTGATGCAGCGCAGGACATGTATTTCACTGCACGAAAACCATCATTTTACATATGAATGCGCCGGGCGTATATAAGTAAGTATTTTGCGTCTACAAGGTCGTCTTAATCCCAATGTGTATACATCTCATCTGTGGGCGTATATAAGCGTCCAGTGAACAGGGCTTCACTGAGAGTGGTCGGAGGGAGGTGGCGGGGGGTGGGGGGGGGGGGGGGAGGGCTTCCTACTGAGGACACCTGTACTTCTACCAACACAAAGGGGCGGGAGGGGGCGGGGCAGAGGGTATTTTCTCTCATATACGCCGGGTGTGAAATACAGCCAAGACGCGTCTATCGTATATAAGGCCTGGGCATATATAAATGAAAACAAGTCAATATTCAGCAAATACATGCACTTGCGTGATGGCGTATATATGAATAAAACGGTGGTTTTCATGCAGAGTGTGCCATTTAATCGAAGCTGTTAAACCATAGATAATAACTATTAATCCTGATGAATAAATGTCCCACAAGAAAATTCATAAGAGTGAAACAAATATGTATTGATTCTAAAATCGAATGTAGCCAATCAGTAACCTTTAAAAGAGACTCGCACTGCACTCAGAGCTCGGTGAGAATTAATGCCTTTTTCACTAGCAGTGTTGATAAAGTATACTATTAGCCTGAACCAGTTCGTGTAGATAGAGATCACGGCTGACGGGCAGTCTCATTGACGTGGCTATAATGCGGGGGCGGGGGAGGCTTAGTGTGGTGTGTGCAGCTCGGCGCCCTGACCGCGGACAGTCTACGGGTCTAAGGGCAAGAGAAGGGTGCGGAAGGAAAGCAGAGAGGAAGGCAGGGAGAGAGATATAGTTTCGGGGGTAATTAATTTTGACAGGCCCGTGAAGGCAGTCTCAGCCCCCTTGACAGGGGCGGCCTGTCGCGGCCACCAGTCCCTAATGTCATTAAAGTACCTGCTGAAATATTACGCAGGCGGCTTATCTCATTAGGCGAGGAGAGGCCGAGCATGTCAGACATACCCTTCCGCTGCTAGGCCTCTAAGGTAGCGCCCAGCTACTTGAGAGTCTATACTGATATGTGTGGATATGTATTACATATATGTATGTTAGGTATCCGCCACTTATGTAGGTCTAACAGCTTGTTTCTATTATACGCCATTAGGTGTTGCGCTTAGAGTAACTCAGGGGCGCCCACGGCGCCCACTTACATATATGTATATGTTCCGAGTTGATCAGTGTTTCTCATGGATCGTAGAACCTGCTAATGGTCTGTAGAAGTTTCTTAGTCATTTCCTCACTTTACAAGCGCAAGGTACTCTTGAAAGCTCGTTAATCATTTTCAGTACTATAACTATTCTGTCAAATGTAAACTAAATACATAGGTATAGTTGTATGTGGACATATCATACATAAAACTTTCATTTCATTTTCCGGTTGGTGGGACACTAAAATGTAATATCTCTGTGGCAGGTTAAAATTTCACATATTTCGTCCACGAAGTCAAACATAAACAGGGAATGTTTTCATTAATTGAAAATCCCAGATCTAGGTGCCGATTTGTTCTTGTCAATCCCCTACTGACCCCGCCCTCTCCAATCTTTTCGGAGAAAGATGATAGGAACTGCTCGTATTACATCCCGAAAACCAGGATGGCCCCTCGAAACTTGTCATTGCTTCTTCCAGGAGTTCAGGATTGACATTCCGGACTATCCTGGGAATGATTCGGAACTTCTTATGACTTGTCGGTGGTATTCGAGCTGTTCCGAGCATGGACTACGCCCCAATGGGCACCTAGCAGATCCGCTTACGTTTCCATTCCTCCTCCTTTTGCGGCAAGCACATTGCGGGCGAACAAATTGTTATATCTTACTATTCGACACTTTATAGTGCACCCTATTATGTTTCAATTGGTACCCGGCATAGCTATACATAGCCTCATACATTGCCCGCACCACCCGCTAGAAATTGGATAGAAAAATGTATAACATCACTATATAGATAAAAAAATATATAGATAAAAAAAGTAAAGCTACCTATCCGGAGATGAGCTGTTGGTAGACCCTCTTCCATTACTCGGTACATTCATATCGTATTAGCATCCTAATTGCCGTCGGAAATCGGATCTCCATATGGATATCCGCAGTGTCGGTCGCTATGACGGGATGTCGGTGAGATTACTAATTTAACATATAGACCACACACGGAAGACCGCCCTTGATACCCTCCCCAACCCCTTTCCCTTGCAACACTCCATCGCAACCCAAACCATATCCTGAACTTCCCTCCAAGGATTTACTCCCCACCCCTGCCTTCACACCCTAGATTATTTCACTAATTATGGATATCGTCCTTAACCTTTATACAGTGTCACTGTGATGCTCTGCCGTCTCGTTGTCACTGCGCCGCTTTCTCTCTTGCCTGCACTGAGGCGAGCTATATTTATTGATGGTGTCTCCCTCGAGAGGTGGCGGGCAGGCGGAGGGGTTACATAAAGTTTGGGGATCTAATAGGGTCGCCTGGCGGGCTTACACAGTGGAGGTAATAACCCCGCTATAACTGCTTGTCAATTCCGATCCCACCCTGGCGAAGTGACGCGCGCCTCTGTGCTGTACAGGTCTCGTAATTAACTATCAGTTGGGTGTGTGGAGCCCGGTATGAAGAACAGGAATAATCAAGGTGGTCGCGGCCTAAATTACCGGTACGTGGCCACATATTCTCTCCGAGGACATTTAATAACACCGGTCGAGGAGGTAGAATGGAAGGACGAAAAGCTGTTTATGTTCATGCAAACAAAGCTATGTGGTGTTTGCAGAGCACCAGATATCTATATTCCCAAAAGGCAGCGATCGATAAACTTGTCCTAATCCATGAAATATATGACAGGTATGTGGGTCACTTTATCTTCAGGGATATTTTTCAACTTGATACAGATGTTTATCTGTCCTAACCCATATTCCCGTCGTCATGAGTAATGCAAGGAACAAACCATTATCCGAATATCCTGCTATCTTTGTACAAGAAAGGATATCGAAGAATACATATGTAAGTTAGAAAAGAAGAAAGACGCTCTGATAGCGTAAGAAGTGAGCCTTCTTCCTCAAAACACAGCCACCACTAATCACTGACCACCCAGACTACCGCACTCCATTTTCATTCAAAACTTCCAGATTGGTGGTGAATGGATATAGCAACTCAAAGCAAACGTAAGAATATTCTGACGCAGAAAAAAATGGAAAGATGGCATAAATTGGGTTTACGGCAGAAAAACTACAGTTTCTGATTTAGCCACCGTTCCCTGAAAATGATTATTCTGGCACCCCTTCATTTCTAAAGTCATGGTACGTAATGAGAACGCTATATTTTTGGAATTTACCGAAAATGAAATGTGAAAAATGTCGTCTGCACAAAGCTTAGACCATGTTCACTCGGCACTTCACTAGGCTGACGTCTTTTGATGGGAAGCGCTAACATTTTGAGTGGCTGCTGCTGATTCCTTGAAGACCACTCAGCTCAAAGGAGGTGTCCTTTACGTGATCAAATCAAGTCCACGTGTGGCCTTCGTAGTTTGACCTTTGTCTGCACCCACGGCTGGAATAGCAGAAACGGGCCTTTAATCACGCCTAAGGTGTTATCCTATTACTAGACCTTTGCAATAACAAGTTTGACCTCTGCTCTGATATCAAAAAGAGGTAAACATTCCTCGCTTCCTTGCCAAATATGGTATAAGTAGTGTATATATAATTGGGATGGCATTTAGATAATGTCTTGTATTGTGGAGATACCTAACGGTCGCTTTGTCGTCATCGACTCTTTTTTTGCTTTCTATCTAGGCCTGCAAAGTAAAAGGAAGGAGTACTCGACTTCGTGATTATACATATGTACATCTATTTACCGCTGCTTCAATAACATTAATAACTGGGACTTTAACAATCAAACCTGGAGTTGGTACAGCTATATTGATCGTTTGTATGATTAATTGATTCTACTAGTACCACCTCTAAATTTAGTTGCTATGGAGTAACCGAGGACGAATATTTTGAAATCGGGGTGTATTTAATGCGCGCCATATAGGCATGGGGTGGAACAAAAGGTCCATTCTGCGTTGTCATGTTAGCCGTGATGATACCCTCTGTACGCTAGACGAAGTCATGCCCCCCATATGGTGAGGTTGCTCCCATTGTTCATCTGGGATTCTCATTCATTAGGCTAATCAATCATTATATATTTAACACATTTGCAAGTCTGAATGCGCGGCCGACTGCGTATAGGACCCAGTGTGGACCAGAGGCACCGTGTGTCGTCGCGAGATGCGGCTCCACTGCGGATATTTACGGCCTATCACCACGTTCCTTTGGGGGGATTCGGAGCTATACCATTCATTATTGAGTAGCTCAGATGACCGGGGGAGACGGTGAGGCTTATGAGAAAACGCCCAGCCACACAAACGGAGCTGACGCGTGCGGCTCCCCCCTGAGGAAATACCCACTATGTCGTTGGCAAAAAGAGACTTCGTTCATTTTATTTCAGGGAGATTGCCTGGAGACCGCGGGTGTAGACAGCTGTGGCATGACAGGGTGTGACTGTGTACAATTGATATTGACACTATTCACAGGCCTTTACCCTTTCTTCAGGTGAGCCACCAAGGCACCTGTATCGCCCCTTCCTGTCTAACCGCCTACGCTCCTATATATATACTATTATAGGCTCTCATTAAATACATCACCGACCTCCATCCCATACATTTTGACAATATTGCTGTGATTCTCAAACTTACCTGATATTCGTCAATAGTATTCTTTTACTTGATATGCTATGAAGCCTGACTTTTAAAAGGCGCTATATAGATCGGTACATAAAGAGACATATTCCACTGCTTTTAATATCACTCATGATCTTCTTAGTCCGTCAATACAACCACTTAATCTAGGAGCCTCCGCTAGCACTTCTATTATGTATTGTCTCATATCTCTGAATTATAATGCTATAAATACATATTTACTCCAACTATGATTAGACCCTCTGCATTTCTCACTGTCTAGTCAGAAAGACTTGGCAAAAACTGTTCTAATAGTCACCCCATGAAATGGCCATTGAATCCAATTAGCGATCAGATTGTTTCTCTCAAGGTCCCGGGATTTCTAGGATCTGTTTAGACTTGCTATCAGTGGCGCCATCTCACGGAAGCTCTAAGTCTGCGGTGTCCCCAGATAGTTGGCCACTGACATTTAAACCTGGCAGTCCTCACATGTTTCCCAAACACCGACAGATAGGTCTCCCCTAGACGAATCGTGATATTTACTGCTTCTTCTGTGCCTCAGTCAGATTCCTTTTATGCTTTTACTGTCACAACGACTGCAATTTCTCTCCTTTTTTTTGTACCGTTGAAATATCGAGACCAGTTATACATCGAGGTAGCTTGTACCTTGCGACACATCCAGCTGAATTATTTATAACACAGGGAACTTACTTAAATAGACCGAAGGCTGAGAATGTATGTGAATGTATGCCCGAAAAGCATAGGTACAATAGGTATCGAGGTCGGCAAGTTGGCAAGGATTTACTCATGAAGATAGCCTTCAATCATCTATAAATAGATATTGATTAGGCCAGTTTCAACGGTTTAGCTTTGCATTTCTGCGTTCATTTCCCATTTATGTTTCATTTTACTGCGAAAATAATGTTGCAGATCATGATAGATGGTCATTATCTCATGACCTACTAATTATGCTCACAGTTTTTTCATCGAAGTCTTATAACGTATAAATGGAAGTATCAATAGCGATATTGGTAAATGGACTGCAAACTTTGGCAGGAAATGATAACAGCCAAAACAGATGAATTTAGTGCCCAATTTCATTTACAAAATTTCTGGATAGAACACCATGTCATCGGCCCTTATGGAATTGCGAGTCCAATAACGAGAGTTATACTGTAGTCCCATATATGTGAATGACTGTTGAGCCTTTAACAAAAAAGTCCTTGGGCTCAGCAGTTCACGCTGCCTGTGACGACGCCAATAAGAGGTCAGAAATAGCACATCTGGTAAGATACAAGTTCCACCTGCAAAGCCTCGTGAGTCGCAGGGAACGCCTGCAATTAAACCATATAGATTCTTAGAATGAAAGGTGATCACCAAATGACCTTTTAAAAGTGGAGATGCCTAGGACGTGACAGGATCTATTGCTCACGCAGACCCTTTTTTATTCGGAAAATTAACTTGGTTTATTCGGCTATAAATGACATCCCTAAAATGTCCTATACATTGTAGTCATAATGCTGACTCCATATGCATCATTATCCAATTCACTTGTGTACGGCAGTTCATATGTATGTACTGACGGTTGTATAGCTAGCAAAATAATGTTCTAGATTAACTCAATATTTTTACTTATAATATCAAATGAATATACAACAAAGAATTAAATTTTGCCAGTGTATGTCTATAAAATACACATTCGTCTCTGAAATGATGATATATGTTGAGGGGTCATGTCTAAGAATAGTTCCACATATATACCTCGGACATTCAGGAGATATTGATGTAAGCCTCCAATGGATCAGGCAACAGATTCTAATGACATGCAGAGATAGCCTTCATTTTTGGGGAAGGGAACACCACACTGCGCTCCAGTGAGAAGATTACCATAGAGATGGCATGTTCGGCATCAACTTGGCATAGATTTTTCAGGACAGCAGTGTGCTCCGCACCGAAGAAAAGGGCGAGGTTTCCGGAGTTTGAACGCAATTATTTCTCAGTAGATGCGACACCTTCTTTTGACTCATTGGCATGTACTAAACTTACAAACTGATTCAGGTCGCTCTCTGTTTTTGTTTAATTGATCTAGGCACGCCAGGCTCAAAGGCACTATTTCCTGGCATCGGGCCTCAGTATGGGCCTATTTTTACAGTAGGTGGGATTAATCAGCCAGCTATCGTTCCATAAAACTCCGGTAAGCTTGCACTCTAGTTAAAAAGATATGTCTGTGAGGGCTAGAGAGCACATATACCATAGACATTACTCTATTAGACATTATGTTGACTAAACGCTACTCGACTGCACATCTCCGTTCAATCTCAAATCGATACTTTGGGATATAATCAGAATCCAAAGTGATGAATGTGTGTTTGAAATAGCTGAGTGAAATAAGTTCATCTGGCAATGGTCTACCATATGAGCCTAAAGTTTTGGTCTTGAAGAGATTTGATCTCTAACTCCATGCGTAAACGTATAATGTAATCAAGTGGTGATTCCAACAAGGGAACCCTTGCCTAGCCTGTTGAAGAATTTTAATGAAATGCAGTGCGCTATCCGAGTCCCCCCCCCCCCATGTATTATCGTCAACTATCATCTCATCCCAGTTTTTCTACCCCCATAGACTTAACATTTAGAACTCCTACTCAACGCCCATGGAATATATATAGAAAAAAAACTCAATGGGGATTAAGTCACAAAATTTATCCAATTAGTCAATGGTAGGGTGAAAGAAAATCCGAACCGCACTTGATCCATAGCCACTGAAACGATGCAATTCGTTTTGGTATGTATTCTCACAAAGCTTTGCCTCATGAGATTACTCCACAACCAAAACCCCTGCCATATTATAGGTATCTATACATCCCGATGCAATGCATTCTTCATATATACATCCTCCTTGTAATACCTCCTTCACATAATGACAATAAAGTGGCTGTTCCATCTAGGAGATAGCCCTTTCGTTATCGTCAGCCTTGGTGAGGCTGAAACGGCAGCAATCCTTTGCTAATTATTGGTAAATTATCATGAATACACACCTGAATCCTTCACTCTGAAACCATCTGGAACCATCTGCTCCAATTTTGGCACCCCGCCGATAGTGCCCGAAATAGCTAGAACTGTCTGACTCCCCCCGATTCGCCACCCTGTACCAGTTCAACAATTCTAGCCCTGTAGACTGTAATATGATATAATTACAGTTAGAATTTCATTCCTTTTCAGAATAAACATCATACACAGCGTTTATTCACCTCAAAGACATCACCTACCTTCAGAAAGACACTCTGACTAAACAAAAAGGGGTTAAGGCCACACCCTTAAGTTGTAGGCATCGGACAACAAAGGACACCACCAGTAAAAAACCTAGTGGGAAATGGGTGCAACTGGATCTCACCAGGTAATAGTATTTCATTACACCAATTGTAGCCAAGAAAGGTAAATCAGACACTATCAGAATCATATTTTGGCTGAGAATTTGGCTAGATGAAAGAGCCCCTTAAAGTCTGCTTTTGGTTATCACTAATGGGATGTATGTTATGGTCAGTCAAGATGGCAGTTATTTACGTTATCATGATTTTTAGCAAGATACAATTGGTAACTTACCATGATCATATTAGATATTGTCTTTCCCCACATTACCGCCCCCTATCTTGATGAACACTTACCCCCAATAAAATCTTTTAAACAAAAATCAGCTGGTCTGGTTTTCTGTGGATCTGTTCAACAACTGACATTCAATAGATAGTACCATTATAGGCATGTTGATATATTTAACATTGTTAGTTAAACAAGTAATAACATTGAGTATATGAGGTTTTCTATTTTCTAAACTTGTAATCGAATATGAGTCCGGGGACCTGTTTCAGTAGTTTCGTGACATGTCTAGATGGCGTCTGTGACACCATACAGACAGATCAACAGAAGTTGCGGCACTTAGGACAAGACAGACCCCAAACACAGTGTGTCAGGTTTCAAAAGTATTAGACAATTTCCCGTAAGAATTAAGCAATGAAATTTTAACACGAGTGAGGCAGATATATAACCTATAATCGTCCCAAATATTAAGAAAATTGACCGCTCCAATCCGCTGATATTTGACATCAACTGTGACATGCATTTTGAAACCGGACAAATTTTTTTCCGCTGTTGCTTGCTCTGTTGGTGCCACTGTTGATGTCTGTCTAGGCCTAATGTCACGAAACTACTGAAACAGGTCCCTGGTGACAATCGGCTTTTCCCCTCGCCTAATACACTGTCACTAGTGCCCATCCTCTACCGATGTGAGGTTCTGCCATAGGCTCCATCCATGAAGGATACACGATACACGGTAATTTGAAGACCCGTGTTCTAAATACGTGACATATACACTAACAGATTCTGAATTATATTTGAAAGCTTTCTCCCCAAAGCAGAACATTCCTGAACATGTTTTCTATTGGCATCAACTCCTGTAGATATGTACTGAGATTGCCTCTAAGCAAATGTAGTGAAGATCCCATGAACTAAATTTGATGGAAACTAATAGAAAGACCCGCAACTATTCCGAGTATGAGACAGTATGCGGCAATACACATAGCCATGAACAAACGTAATGAAAGGACTAGAATGTTTTGTTGCACCTCCCCAGTAGAGTAGACATTCTGTTTAGAACCAATGGATCTGATAAAAATACACATCTACATGTTCTAGTTCTATAAAGTATATTCATAGAGTATGCGTAAACAAATACTGCATAAAAACACATTTATTTAAAAAAGAACCCATATTGATTATGAATATTTACGCATTACCTTTGACCGGGTTCTTTGGTCTAGAACCAAATACATGATGACATTAACGATTGACCATGACTATACATTCACGAGATATGTTGGAATATCAATATGAACAAATGAGAAAACATCAAAGGTCTTATGATGTACTTTAAGGCAGCGAGGAATATTGGAATAATTCTTGTTGGAGAGACTGCACCTGGAAATGTCCTCAGAGTACGTTAAAACGATGGTAATGCTACAAGAACCGGATGGGATTCTAATAGCTGCATTATGTTTGGTATCCGTTCCCAGATATAGACACCTCTTCTATTTGTCGTAAAAGTAACTTGAGCTTTGGGAGGTCTCGTGCCAGCATTTCCACGTTGTACTCTTGGTGGTGATTTGTATATCGTTATGAAAAACTTAGTAAATTTACACTGATGGTTAGAAGTTTCGTAACCCAACACAGGAATATGGTTGTGTGTTTTTCTATTGATTTAGGACTTCTTAACGAATTACTGTGGAATTTAATTGGGTAACTGCTTTTCAAATAAGTCTATAAGTTACGTGCAAAGAAAACTCAGATTTTTAATCTCGGTGTCAATCAATCTATGAATGCAATGTACAATTTTGTGTTATTGGAAAGAAGTAATTATTTTGAAAAGCTAAGTCATTACACCATAAGGAGACGAAACAAAAACAGAAATGTTATGTACCTCTGAAATGCATGCAAAATGCCGATTTGAGGTATAGATCAACAGAATATTCTCTTCGATGGCTATCCTGTATAGAAGGCACTGGTCTATATTTTCCCTGAATGTCTGCTCTACACAAACACAAATGCTATGAAAGAATTAAGAATTTTCTTACGTATTTACTCAATTCTAAGGCAGGAACCTACCAGACTACAACCTCACTCCCATTTCACCCAAATCTACAGTATAACAGAATCACCTAGGGTGAAGTTTACCGCGCGAGTCCTCGTGCGCTTTCGTGCATTCACGCGGGGCTCCCGAGCGGCCCTGCGCATGCGTCACGGACCTCGCCCCCTGGTGGCGCCACCCGGAAACCTGTATACAAAGAAAGCACCTCACTGGATAGACCATCAGGTCTAGAATACCCAAAAGCAGGTCGGAGCAAACTTGATTCTTCCGGGGGCCATCGCCATCGTCCGCCACGCCTCCGAAACGCGTCATTCGGAAATGCCCTCCATTTAGCAGACGCTGCCCACAGTGTGTGATCTCAAAGCGAGGCTGGACCGGATGCTGACTCTAAAGTAAACAGTGGCCGGCAGTGTCGTCGGCCATTACAGCCAGCAGCGTATGGCATGCTGGTCTGAAGATGTCGCAGGTGGAGATTTTTATTTCCCCCCCCCCCCAACTTATTTTGTTGATCCTTTCTTTTTCGCGATTTTTTTCATGCGTATATTTTCCTTGAGTGGTCTTCGCCGGTAGGAGCTTTGGAGAGATGACACGTCACAAACCACAGACGCTCTAGCTGTGCACCATATTCTGTTTATCTGTACCGACTAACTCAATTATTGAGATGGGGTAAGCGATATCTGGCAGCACTCCCTTTCGGTGAGGGGCAACGGGGTCGGTGAGCATCGGCGGAGCCAGTGGGAAGCATCCAAATTTGATGTTTGGCTTTTGTGCCCACAGGCAGCACACAACCTAATCCAAAAACAAGGCGTGCCGAGAGGAGAAAAAGCAAGTCTTAGAGTGATTAAATCTGGCCTACTCATGCATATAGTGGAAGCATACCCCCTGACCTCAAGCCTCTCTATCCAAACCTCACCGTTCGCTGGTTGCTAGTTTTTTGGTTCCACATTGCGGAAGGTGTACGTCAATATATTCCGCAGCAGTTTACGGTTCATTGGCAGCTGTAAGTATCTAGTTACAAAGTGGATGACCAGGGCTAGACAGCCTTGATACTAGATTATGTGTTTCATGGTATTGAGAATGGCAAACCATATTTCAAGACCCCGTTTTATGTATACATTTGCATATGTTCAACCAAATAAAACCACCTGCCTCTAATTGAACAGGACAACTACAATTTAGGTACGGCCAACCTTCGGTAGCAGTAGTATAGAGTTCTATACCATTAACCCATAGATACCTCTGCGCCTTAAGCCCGCTATCAAAACTAGTTAAAATATTCGCTTTATGAAGGAGCTTGACATCTTGGACCTAACTGAATTGACGCAAGAGGACTGAACCTCCTAGCCTTTACCATAGGTAAAATGTCCTAAAGTTTATATATATATATACAGGTGACTTGGGCAATTATCACTATAAAGATTCATATAAAATTAATTATGTTCAATACAGTTTACGACATAGGATTGATTAAGGATTGCAGGCTACAACCAGTCCACCTCCTATCCATTATCTGACTAACACCCTGTGGAAATACAACACGATTCATTTCGCACAGCCTTCAGGTTGTATCAGCCACAGGGTGAGCTTCGTTCATACATCGACCGAAGTGTATAGATTATTGGTAAGAGGAGCACTGGTACCGGCATAGAGTAAACCCTCCCCGACTACGGCGAGGTAGCCGGCGGACGGAAGTATGACTTACGATAAGTGGTGGAAAAAGCGCACGGCTCATTTAGCCCAATTAGCTAAATCAGCCGATGACACTGCCTTGTTAGGCTTATTAGAGCTTCAGAAGACGAGACCTCCAGACCAAGCCCTGGGTGGTTCCGCTGCCACCCATCCTCGTCAAACCTTGGCTGGCAGCGTCACAACCCCAGTCCGGAGCACCCGCCTGGCTTGGGTGGCGGGAGGTAGGGAGGGAAGGAGGGAGGGGGTGGTGGGTTAAGCGGAGGGTTAGGATCCACCAGGTGTAACTCAGGTTGGGTGGGCTACAAGGCGGTGAGTGTGTGACTGGAAGTAGTGGTTGGGGTGGAGAGGAGGAGGAGATGGGGTGGGGAAGAGAGCTGGGGATTAATAGGGGTTGGCGTTCCGCATCCGCTGATCGCACTCCAGCAAGCTGGCCCAACATGGCGCTTGTAACGCGAAACTGATTAAAGCAGCGTCAAACGATACCGCAATCTATTATGTAATAATTAGAGAGTAATGAGGGGCATAAGTTATTGCAGAGGCATGCGCTATTAAATAATTACCATGGTCCCGCCATTGTCCTCTTTTTCCCGACAGCGTGCTCCCCTCCTCCCCCACAGCAATAGGTTGGCGGCGTCGGCGTGGCGAGAATGTTTGCCTTTCGAGGCACGCCTCTCAATTCATTTTGTCAAAGGACGTGGACGCGCGAAGCACGCGGCGCAGGCCTGCATCAGGCATCTTTCTTCATGAAACTCATTATGAGGAGTATTCCCCGTGTGTCATCATATTTGGAGGCTCAGGGCCCGGGCCGTATGCATTAACTAGCTATAGGCAGGGCTAACTAATAGACAAGAGTCCTCAAGGGTGAGTGTCAGCACAGTGTCGCTGCAACTCTTTAATAAACCTATATAGTTGTACTCTCCACCGGATGATATGTACGAGTATACATAATGACATTGATATCATGTAGGCCTATAAATATACATTAATGTATATAGTTATATAGACAGCTACATATACCATATATATGTAGAATAGCAGATGGTGCATAAAGGAAGCGCCATATATATAGGTTAATTGATGAATTGAGGCAGGATAAGGCCCATTCATTACCGTCGAGGCTGCCTGAACTGACTTGATCACAGCCTTGGGAGATGGCGGCACTGGGACGCTGCTTCTCGGTTTTCCGGAACGCTACTCTGTATTAGTGACGACATTGGGGGAGCCATCTGGTGGAGTACACTAGTGACTGGTATGCACTGCCCTGACCCCCGGAAACTACAGTGCGCAGGCGTACTTAGACCGTACCGCAGGGGCCCTGAATCTGCATAAGCAAGTCGCCGCCAAGTCGATCATGGGCTACCATTCTTACCAGTCATCGCAATAGACAATACGATCACAAGGGGCTCATTCTTGGTTTGCCTGAGAGAATATTGGAAGGAAGGTGGTTGTGAATGTGGTATTAGCTGGTGACGTGGCTCCAGGTGATGAATGTTTTATTGTCCAAGGGAAATGGAACCCACAACTTCTGCGTACCCTTAACCTTAACATGTTTATATATATATATATATATATATATATATATATATATATATATATATATATATATATATATATATGTACATAAATCCAGGGAGGTGCTTTTAAAACCAAGGCCCGTCGCCCACCTACTACGATAAAAATTTAGACCTACCAATATTGCTCCGATATAAAAAGTACAAATCGGGAGGGTCCATATCGTAGACAAATGTCTTCACTATGCATCGTATTAAATGGGTTTTCCTGTAAAGGAAAATGTAAATACACTTATATATTGACGTATATAAGTGTCCATGTTGCAGTCATGTATATTTCATATATATGCCTGCACATTCTATACACAGCATGAACATTTCAGTTAACATATATTTAATTCAAAATAACGTTGTCCTATTTTGGCATCATATATACACCTGATTCTGTTATATTTAGGCCACTGTTCAATAATTCTGGTCTCTGCATCTAGGGAACACCACTATTCTTTTTATTTTATTTGCTATTAGTCATCAAGTCCTTGAATCCAATGTTATATTATGAATTTCGATTATAAAATCTTGCTAAAACCCTATTGATTATCTTTTCATTAATTACATATGTCAAAATTATCTATACAGCAGAAAAGAATGTACTCTTGCAAATAGTGTTTTATTGGATCCTTGGGATATCAAATGTGGTGTGCTTCAAGGATCGGTCCTTTGCCCAACTTTTTTCTAGCCTACATCAATGATACGGTGAACAAACTGACAAAGGTTAAATGCTTAATGTATGCTGATGATACTGTTATGCATGTTAATGACTATGACTGTATGCAGCAACTGTATCTTTGCAAATTTTAAGATATTGATAGCATAGCGTATTGGTGTAAGTGAAATGTTTATTAATACGAAAACAACAAAAGTTATGGTTCTTGGTTCAACGAGATTAGAATTAGCAAAATTAGAAGATATGTGACAGAAAATGCCATTATTCAAATGTACAAGACAATGATATTACCTTATATGGATTATGGTTATTTTTTATTTTCAAACTCGTGTCGCCCTGGTCTGGCAAAACTTTACAAAATCAGGCACATAAAATTGCCCTTAAAGCACATCCTCGCACTAACACAATGATGATACATAGAAATATCCAATTGCCATTGTTAATTGATAGAAGAGTTCACCATACTTTGGTTCATATGTATTCACTGCTGAAAAAAAATCTGAATTGTTATAAAGTACTGCAAAGAAAACTCGACTGCAACAAGCTCCTTTATCTAATATCACAACTCTGGAATGAACAGCCTCTGCATATGCGGAATATTGAATAAGCAATAATTTTTTTTTTGCACTTACCAGCAGTCGCTCAAGCTGTTCGCCACGTTTTCCAACCGTTCATAAAGAAGTGCTCAAATCTCAAATTCCCTAGACTTATAGGAACTATGTTAAGGTATTTACCATCTCTCTCATAAAACCACCAAACATATTATATATGGTATTGTTATATATGGTATTGTTCAAGTTGTGTGATACTGCTGGTTGTACAAGAAAACCAGTTATCCTTATAACTGATGTATTTGTCAGGCTAAATAAATGGATTTAGAAAAAACAGCATTCATATCACTTTGAATACACCACTCATTTGTAGGATTCTGGATATGTCTCTATCTTGATATCTCTATATAAGGTCTTTGGAGACTGTGGTTATAGACATTGGGTCAGGATCATGCTCGGGTTGGGGTCGGAATCAGTAGCGAGGACCTCAGTGTTGGTGCAGGTGCAGCAGATTGTAGGGAGAGTTTGATACCACCACAACCTCTACCAACAATAGCACCCATAAGTGTTCATGATATCGAAGGCTAGGGCGGTGGTGGGGTCGGGGACAGCGGCGGGGACGGGGCATTGACAGGGATGGGGCAGCAACGGGGCGGGGCAGAGGCCGGGATGGCGGATACGGAGCGAGGGAGGATCGGGCTGGTTGGCTGGGCGGCCCGGCAGCCAGGCAGTCAGAAGAGGCCAGGGCATGCAAGTCAGTGCCCTTCCTGCATGCATAAAGTAAGAGAAGAAGGTAACCCTCTTTTTTATCTTTTATTTATATGTATAAACTCCAGATGTATATAAATTAATTTCACGGTATATTTCTCCTCATAAATGCTTTGCGGCAAATACGGCCAATAGGCTTCAGTATACAAGGAAAAACACAGTTGTATGAAATATGGACGTGTACATACTAAAACTTGTCAATATACATTGGATACGCGCATTTACACGGTGGCATATATATGAGATATCTGTTTTTTTTATGCAGTGCACCCACCACCATTTCAACATGCTAAAATGTCGTAGAGACAGGTTTTTCATCGGGACGAAATAGTAGGCCCGAATATTTAATCGGAGCCTAGTTGCAGAGACGTGGTCAGCTGCCCCGATGAGAGGTTAGATGTTTAAGATCTTTATGAATGATCAATATTAAGATATTTTATTATCGTCTCGTAAAGCGTCTTTTATAAAGACTGATGATCTTGCAAGACGGTCATGGATAGATGGCTCTAAACATATACTCATATTATGCATTGTATACAATCAGTAAGTATTTGGTAATATACATACAGCGTTTATCATGTGCGTATACCAGTTTGGGATTATTATGTACAAAGGGTTGTCCTCCACCATAAATGGACGGGCTTCAAAAATGATATCATTTTTAAATAACTCAACTACAATGATATCTTTTCCCATATAAATCATAGTCTTAGTCGTTGATTTAAAATCGCTCTTTATTTTAGGAACTCACCTCCGAGACCAGGGTATCGCATCAGAGAAAGGTCTTGGGAAGGAATTCTCTCATTGTTCAGAGTCACGTTTTTCTCACTTTCCTTCGATCCTTACTGACATAACCGTTGGAATTACACTTCATGTATTTCATGCTGTATTTGACGATATCTTGAGGGATTAAGAGTACGTGAAACTGTTTTACAAACAACGAAGGACCGAATATTATTTGCTGCTACTCTCTTCTTTTATTTGTTAGTCTGATATAGTGCGTTTTTACACTTATATAAAATATGATAGATATCAACACTAAAATACATGTGAAGTAGATAATATATATATATAGGTACTACTTGCCTAAAAAACAATTATCTTTTGATTTTTCTTTCTGCAGAGGTTACTTTAAGGCGAATTTGTGGATGCACGTTTTTATCCTTAACATGAATATTGTCATTAAACCTTTATTGTATATGTCTAAGTCGTGAATTCAGTTAAAGAGCAGCACCTGTTGACAATGTTTTCTTGATTTATGTTCAGTAATTTGGAAAATAGATATCTTCACTTCGTACTAGAGCTATACAGACAACTCTGTGCGGGAGAAAGGCTCCCCTTGACTGGTATGTTGCTCGTCTATGTGAGCAGCTTAATAAGGAGTTATTGGGGGTGGCTCGTCGTTATGGCTGCACCTGTTGCACCTCTTCATTTCGGGTGGTCTGGTTGAGTATGCAGATGATGCACACGTGCCACCACATGAATAATGTAGGTGGCGTATATGAAACGGCGCCTTGGTGTATCACCCTTCCCTGGCGAGGATTAGAGACCCTGGCGGTACTATAACGGGAGCAGAAGGCAAGGAGATTAGCTTATTCTCAAAGCCTTAAACTCTGCCCAGATTGGCTTAAGTCTGAGTGGGGAGACGGTATCTTGGTTAGATGTGTTTTGTCCATCCAGTTTTTGCATCCACCAATAACAAAGGGTCCATAGAAACAAATATGGAATGGGTATCAACATACCCGACGCATACCCGACGCATATGTTTTATGTGCCGGGCTGCAATAAAGCCTGCATACGGATAATTAATGCGTATGGATAAATTGTGCTTAACTACAATGAACTGATATCGGCACGCCTCATGTTTGGAAAAGCTGGAAAATAGATCAAATGGAGCAAATGGTCACTTGTATCTGAAACCTGGGCCCTGTTTTTCAGTCACGACATAATCGGCCAACGATACCCTGAGACATCTCTGAGATTGGAAGACAATTTGCAAGACACAAAATGGCGGCTGTGCTATAGACAGTGTCTCAGTGCGGCACGTTTGATCGCCGCTAAAAAAATGTCCTTGTCTAAGACAAGTATAGAACTGTCTCAGGTTCTATACTGCAAAGACTGTCCAGTACCAGCTTCAGGGTAGCTTATACCTAGGAAGGGAAAGCTTGTGGTGTAGTGGTTAGAACACCTGCCTCAGGATGGGAGGTTCGGGGGTTCGATACCTATCTATGTCTAACTTTTTCTAGATATGTTTATTAGTACTTTTGTTTGCATTAGTTTTGTAGTTTGAATAAGACACAACGTTTTGGCCTTTATGGTTTGGCCTTCATAAGGTGTAGTGTAAAGTCTAAAGTCTGCTATAATGTACTAAGTAAAATGTATTTCTCCGGGGACAATGTCTAGGTCGCCGCATATATTAGCGGCGGTGTGCTCTGATGCTCTCTGATAGACACTGGCCACCAGAGCAGACAATTGCTATGACGAATTTCAAACACGAATAACGTCGAAACCGTTTGACCGATCTTCTTCATATTCGGGACGATTATAGGTTGTATGTGTCCCTTACTTGTGTTAAAATTTCATTGCTTAATTCTCACGGGAAATGAAGTTGCGCATTCTGTACGACATGTCCATAAATGTCTTAGGTCTAAGACACTTTGGAAGACATTTGGAACCACGTAACCCTAAAGATGTCTTATCTATAGTACACCCGGCTACAGCCTAAGTGCCCTTGAGGGACAATCGTTGGCCGATCCCCAAAGATGTCTTATCTATAGTACACTGACAGCTGTAAGATGTCTTACAAAGAGGATATCGTGACTAAAAAACAAGGCCCAGGCCAAGAATGTGGTCGGGTTCAATCACGTACGGCATCTATGGTATAGGCCTCGACCCAGGAAATTTTGATCAATGATGGTCCTAAAAGCAATTTCAAAACTACACATAAAGGAAAATAACAAAATGGTAAATTGGCTTCGAGCTAATGGAATAGCACACTCTCATGTTGGTTCAAGGTGGCCCTGGATCTAACCCTATCAGAGCTAGTAATGTAGTTCTGGCGGCCAACTACCAACACTAAATGATGTTGAAAAAGAATTTCATGTAATAACATATCCCGGTTTGTTACCTCTTATCTCAATTGCTAACAAATGTGGTAGTTATAAGTGTGTGTATCGCTCCTTGCGGGATTTGGGATTAGAACGGGCTTTGTAATGCAGCTTAGTGATACTCTTAATGGGTTTCCTCATTATCTGTTTTCAGACCATTTCTGAGACAAGTATGCATGGTATTAATGATGGAGACCAGAATTCAAATTTGGGTCTTCAGTGCATAGTACTTTGTAGGTAGTCATCCATTGCGAAGGATATAAAGTGCAGGTTCACTTTCGTTACAGAGAGAATATGTCAGCGACGTAGTGGCATCAATGAATTCTCCTATTTGTGGCTAGGCAGAGAGACATTTCCGGATTTCAATTGATCTCTGTTTCGATTAAAAAGGATCAAAGGTAATGGCAAAACCATATGATATATTTCAGTGTAAGCAGACGTGTAGTCAAAGGCACATCAGCCAAAGTTATAACACATTTTGAATTCATTTCAAACACGTTTAACGTCGAATAGTATCTTGAAAGGTTTGTATTGTGATGTTTTCGAGGCGTTGCAGCACCAGCTTATGAGAGGTTGTCTACTGGGCTCCCAATGCTCTGCGATAGGCCGTACATTGAATTTTCCAAAGCAAAATATATCCCATCGGGGAGTCAGCTGGCGTCGTAGCAGTGAATCACATTTATATGACAAATAGGTCCATTTCCACTTGCCGATCAAATGGTTGACAGTATTTAGGATGCACTCTTTGAAATATATGGGAACGGTTGTGCAAGGGATAATATCCAAACTCGAAGGTCTGTTTCCACCTGGTGACCGACTTTTGGACCTCTTGCTGAACTCACAATGGCTAACAAAATCAAACCCTATTGAATTGATCAGCGACAACGTTGTCGCATCTGGTGCCATAAAGCGTAATATGGACCGGTCGCCGACCTTCTTTTTTGTTGTTTTCCTTGGTCGATTTCTGACAAAAAATATTTTTGATATGTATATTGGCTGACATATTTACGCACACCGGTGGACTACGATATGCTCCCAACAGGTGTGCTGCATCGTAGGCCCTTTATGACAATCGAACATGTTCGCTGTGCTTTGTAGTGCGTCGGTGCCGTACATGATGCTATATGGACCAGGCTGTACCGATGGAGTGTCTACAACACATTACGATGCACAATGAAGTGGGATACAAGTTTTGCATTGTAAAGTTCGTTCTGATGGTAGTGGGTGGGGGTCCAGCTTTTATCACCAGATTCCCAAATACAAATGTGTCTTTGGCGGCACAGAAAGGCCGTCTTCTGCGTGAGAACTGTACTTCTTTTTTTCTTTTTTTTCATAAAGGCTTACAAGAGAGACCGACAGGAACTGGTCTGGGGTACCAATACCCCACCCACCAGGATCCTAACATCCTAACATCCTTGTAACAACTTACAACCCGGGTTTTAGGGGACTCGGAGAAGTAGTCGAACACAATTGGGATATTCTAGGAAAGTCCTGCTCAACGCGGGGCCTCCAAAGAGAATCCATCATCTCGGCTTTCAAACGACCACCATGTTTGAAGGACCAACTGGTAAGGGCCAGACTACCGACACAGACCCCCAAACCGGTCATAGTCACAAGCAAAAAATGTTTACGACCAAACAGCTGTAGATATTGCCCGAAGCTCAACATCAGTGGCCGTATACGTTGTACAGCCACTGGACGTACATACATGAGTAGATACAATGTGAACTGCTGCAGTTCAAATCTTATCTACTGTATTGAGTGCAAACGCTGTGGTATACAGTATGTTGGGCAAACCAAACAAGAACTCAAAAAGCGCTTTGTACAGCACTTTGCGAACATTAATGGTGCCAAAATTGAAGTGAGTGAAGTAGCTAGACACTTCACTTCCAATAACCACCAGAAGGAGAATGACGTATCCATACATGTCATTGACTTTATCCATGCCCACCCGGACACGGCCAAAGCTGAATACCTTCGCAACCTTCTAGAATTCAACTGGATTCAGAGGCTCCACACAAATGCCCCACTTGGCCTGAATGTCAGTGACCCTCTTAAACACTAAGTGACGACACAATATAGCCACGTTTAAAATTTTTTTGTTAATTGAAGTGTCACCGGCGAGTACCACACATTTATAGTCGCGACTCGCCCCAGGGGAGTCTAATTACCATGTGAAAACATCAATACCTTGTGATTCTTGCCCTGATAATTATTTATAAATCCCTTATAAATAAAACTCTCACTTGGAACACGTTTACTCAAACATTTCCTGGTCTAAACATCAATTCCTCCACCCCCTGGTGCCCACAGACACCAGTGGAGTTGTTGATAAACAAACTCAGTCCACTTGGATGGGTTGCCGCTTGTCAAAGTTACAGCACTACCTGTAACACTGATATTTCTATGCAGCCTGATGATTCTCATAGATGAAACTGCTTCACACTGTTTAAAATGCCCCATGTACAGGCAAAACGGTAAAAATAGCAATCCCAGGCTTTGATGACACCATCTGTCATCGAACAGATAGCTATGACAACATAAACATCAACAAACATTGTCTGCTGCGAATGCATTGATATGATTGGTCGCCACAGGTCACATGGTACAAGACTATAAAAGGGACTGACAGTTCCAAACTGTCACCCACTCCGCGGTTGCTGCGTTAGAGTGCAGTTAGGCCTAGCCACGTATCATAATTGAGAACTGTACTTCTAGACTCGTTTTTTTATCTTGTGCCATTTTGCCAGTACCCCACTACTGACCTGGTTCCTAAAAATAGACATTTTTATTTCTAGTCTTTTTGAAGACAAAAGGATTCGCTATGTTAATCCTTTCATGAAATGATAAACACTTAGTTATGGCTACTGTAATCTACTACTAAAAAAGGAAACTATTAGATGATAATATTGTCTAAATGTGGTACTTACATTTCAAATCTGATGGGACACATCTAAATACACTGTATTCAGAGAGTCAGATCTGATGGGACACATCTAAATACACTGTATTCAGACCCACTTTGTACAGACCTCACAAACTAGTTTTACTCCCTTCAACCCTGTCATCAAGCCTTGCACCTGAGACTTTACCATAGACTTGCAGAAACCCTTGATCACCGATTTTCATGAAGACAGGGAGGGAGACACAGAGAGACTGATAATGATGCAGATGATAACAGAGACAATAGGGAGACTTACACAGGGACAGAGACAATGAGTCAGAGATGCAGAAAGACACATACAAAGCGAAATAGACAAACATACATACCAAACAACAGGGACAGAGACAGAGATATAGTATGACATACATATGGACAGACAGGGACAGAGAAAAAGATATAAACAGAGAGAGTTATGTTACATATACAGTATATAGACAGTGATGGTGCCAGGGAGACAGACAGAGAAACAGACAGCTGGAGACATAAACAAAGAGAAATAGACATATTTAATAACAGACAGGGATAGATGAAGATTTAGGTATAACACACACAGAAAATAGTCATAAACAAAGAGAAATAGACATATTTAATAACATACAGGGATAGATGAAGATTTAGGTATAACACACTGGACCTGAAGCCACTCTACAGTCATGCCAGAATAGTCCTCACCCCCTCCCCTCACACAACCACTTCATCTACTTTACTGACCAAATAGCTGCACTCAAGAGCAGTTTTTCTGGCTCACTGCTCTCCTACCACTTAACAATGCATGTACATTTCAAATCTGATGGGACACATCTGACTGTATAGCATTGGAACTTCCACATCTGAAGGGACAGACTGTTCACTATGTTCTTCAAAGAAACACAGACCCAGTAAGGAGGTATGAGGTTGGTAGAAGGGTAGGCATATTACTCTCTCAACCCAGTCACTTCATATTAGCACCTCTCCCCCACTCTCACACCCATACTCCTTACCTTCATCCACTGACCAGGTTATTGAACCTGTTATACTCAGACCCATATAGGACATGATTCAGAGACATTTTACTGCATTAGGATGTATACACCGATTTTAATAAGTAACCCTATACATGACACTTGAGAACGACTATCAAATTAATTCTCTAGGTTAATTGAAAAATTCTTGATACTTAATTTTATATCAAATACAGATGGCTCAAATACATAATTTCTTATGATATTCTCTTACTTTTATTTCATAAAGTAATTTAGGTATACTGCGCTCGTCCATTTTAAATGGAAATAACATTAGCTCCTAGTTATGAGCGGCTGTTGGCGTACACCCTTTGCTTTGAGATATTTTTTTCATTCTGTGCTATGCTTGCACTTACGATACGTAGGCTACTACTTTTCTCCTTGCATATCATATTTTATGCAGACCGTGGTTTCCTCGGTGGAATATGATTTCACATTCTTGTGAAGTGAATCAACCTTAAAGACAGTCTTCTTTAGCCTGGGCCAGCACTTAAGGCTTCCAATATTTTGTGCTTCACCCGCGATCAATACCTCAACCTTTTTCAATTGACCCGAATTTAGGGACTCCAGTTTTTGAAGATGTTTTATTCGTCGCAATCGGCCTCCTTATTTAGTCTGACTTTCTTCTAACCAATGCGACATGTGACGCCGGAGAACTGCTACCTGCCATACGGTATGTCGATTTAATTCTTATACTTGAGGCGGTAGGATGATATGCACGTATCTACGCATTTTTTTATCTAAAAATAAAATAGATCTATTTAATGGTTTATTCCTAATGGGCCGTTTTTGAGTTAGTCGTAGTAATATCCTATGGGAATGCTTAATGTGCTTGCTAACGAGTGGAGGATAAAAGAAAATTGGATTTTTCGCGTTGCAGATTCCACGCACTCCAGTTTTCTATTATTACACCTTCTATTTTCGGTTACCTGAACTTTTTTCACGTTGGACGTCATTGTTTTGGATGCGTTAATGGAAACCCCACCATCGCATTCCACCATTTTTGTTAATTCCATCCCAGAACTATTTCCTGCAACTTGAGTAGTCTTTTCACATTGCCCGTCCGGCAGCGAACACGACCTTGTTCAATGTCTTTACCGATCTATTACAAAATCAGCATGATGTTCAGCAAACATTTGGAGCATGCTCTTTTGCCGTCCGAAGAAATGTCGCAAAATAAACTGAGAGTATTTGTGTCGGTCCATGTTTTTCTTTTGAAAGCCCCACAAAGGCATGGCCAATGCTGGCGTAGTGCAATGTAACTTTTCTCGTGTAGATGTATTTGGTATGAAAAGTAGGCCTTCTTTGTATATACCTTCTTTTATTTTCATTTATAACGTACCTGGATTCCACCTTTTTATCAATTAACCTGTGCCAATTGTACAACTATTTCCTCTTTTTGAATTTTGCCTGAAAATATTATTGACCATCCCCTGTCGAATAAGAAAGAGACATTATTTGTCAACCAGATGGAGATTGCAAAATGACTAACACAGACGACCTCTTATTATGGAAAGACAATTTATTGAAGGGTTTTATTGTATGAAATAAATGATATAAATTTCGGAGTAATGATGAATCATAAAATAACGTCACGAGCTATCGGAATCACCCTGGAGAGTAGGATGATTTACTAGAAGAGAGACAGAGAGTTTTCTAGGATGGGTGGGTGGATCTGAGTTTATTGGAGTTCCGGGAGAGAGTGGCCGAGTCAAGGGGAGGCCAGAGTGAAATGCACGTCCACGGCCACATGACCGATGGGTGCACATGAAAAGGCAGACCACCTGAGGTGATATCCTTAGTTACTCATTCTCTTCTGTCTCGCAATGGTGTCGCATTGCTACCAACTGGCTAGCCACAAATGACTAACACAGAAGAGTGCTTACTATGGAAATACTAGGAGCAAATATAATGTTCATCATAGATAAATGAGCGTGCAATTATGAATGAATAATGATAAAAGTTTTCAGTTACATTCAGTCTATGGGTAGTTTTTTGTAACCCACTTGCACCCACTCAGCCGCCTGAGTGTAGGATCCAAACATTCCAGCACCAGTGGTTCGATGAGGTATTTTGGTCTCTAGTGACTGACCTAGTCATGGTCAGTTGGGCATGCCTTTGAGACCCTGAGACACTGGCACCCTGACCCTTTCCCACTATCACAGTGAATAGCACGCAAGTAGTGAAGGAATGGATTTTTCTCAGCACGCTGAATGTGTATGTGAGCACTCTAACCTTTAATAGGGAACTTATTTAGCGCGTGCAAGCACTGGGAAAGGAATATATTTATCAACGAATCATTATGGACATCAACTATTAACTCTGACAATTTGGTGAAGTTACCTATTGTGCTGTAATAATGGACTGTCAGCCCTAGGCTGTCAATGAGTTAGTACTATACTGGATCTTTGTTATGGTGATGGGTATTTATGTTAAAAAGATTATATCATATATGTTGTAATGAATGTATTTAAACTGTAAGGCAATCATACCGGCGAAAGCTGAAGCTTTTGCAGTATAAAGACACAAATATAAAGATTTTAAAAAATCCATAGGATAGACTGGCAGGCTGAGGACACAGGAGATGTTTCTCGGGAGATCCAGGAGGGCCGGCAGATCTGGGTGAGCCAGGGCAACCAGTGCCGTCTGGAAGGGTGATGAGATTGTAGAGGAGCTAGTGTCGATGGCAGCTGCGAGAGTGTTTGATGGTTGATGTGGTGAGATATGCGGAGCCAAAGGGGTGCCCGCATCGCCACTAATGTTCTGATCACACTGAGAAATGCTTAACCTCCATGTTAAATCATTTATTGGTAACGATACTATTGATACTTCATAATAAATGTTATCAATGACTAAGTTGTATACATACATTTCTATTTGGTCATTTGTGGACAAAGTATTCTTGTGTAGAATAGATTTATTACGAGCCCGCAGCTGAAAACAAAAGTTCACTAGATCAGCTCATCCATTCGCCTAATGAGAGCATTATCTCTTTCAGTCCGAGCAATGCCTGGAGGCATTCCCACCCAGGGGACGAGCAATGCCTCCAGGCATTGTTTAAAAATATATTTATGTTTATGTGTCATCATCACATATGTTATGTTTTATGAGAAATAATGAATAGATTTACACCATTTTTTCACAATTAATAAAAAAAAATACCATGTTCATCATTATAATCTGCGGGCATTCGATAAGTAACTATAGTAACTTGTATCTAGAGGTTGCTAAGTGACGCCCATACACCAAACAGACACCATACGGCGATAGTCTCATCCCGTTGGGGTTTATAGAGGTATTACGAGGTTAAACTCCTGCCTCAGCAATCTTGACCATAGAACATACAAATGGAATATAATTCACCCCACAATGACGGTAGTCCCAAAGATTGTTAGCCAACTTTAGTTTAATTTTGAAAAATAGACTCTCCATGCAGTATTTCTCCTCCTCTTGACCTTTTGAAGATTGTTTCCTTCTCCTGTCTCTCTTACTCTCGTATTTGCGCTGATGTGGGTCTACATACAGTTTACGACTCTAAAGATATCCGCCCATGTTGAACAAAAAATAATAAAGTAATCAATTACAGAAAAGTTACCTGTATAGCAATCAAATCCTTGAATAGAGACTACAAGAAACATCTTTTTCTAGTTTTGATTACCTTCTGGGTTGATTTTCTTCTTAGGAAAAGGAACTGCAAGAATGATATAGAAAAATGGATTAGCATGATCTTGAGATTTGATAGATTCCTGCATTTGCGATATTATTTTATACATACCTAGCTGATTGAAAAGGTTGGCTATGATAAGCTACCACACGATAGATACAGTGAATACAGTGCAGTGCAAACAAAATGGCCTATGCCTCTTTCTCCTAACTTTGTAATTCTTTCATCCGGAACCGGTCTCCCTCTATTCTACATTACCTTCTTTCAGTATTTATCTAAAATTGCTATATACCTTTATATACAATAGCATATTGAATTAGGTGTTATGTTATCGTTTCATGATACAACAGATTTTTAAATGACGCCGGTCTAAAAATGCGATTTGGTCGAAACAACCTATGTAACCTGGTCGTTCAAAACTCCCGCCATATTTGAGAAAACACTGAGGAAAATATTACTTAACTGTGTAAAGCAATATTGTTTGTCCTTAGGGACGAGAACGATTCTGTTCTCCGCAGCTGATAAACCTAGAAATAAAATAATTGTCTGCGGAATCGGAGCAATCCATACCTGATGTTTCCCAGACCGAAAGATTTATTTGTTAATGCTTGGCGGCGAAACCACTAGAAGTTGACCTTTCACAATGTCTATGTCCGATCTTGGTTAATGGAGGGGTGTACTTAACTCAGTAATAATAAAGACATTATGGCCCGCTGCACGGCACTGATGGAAATACCTTGTTCAACTGCCTCGTTTAAATGTCTGTCTCGGTCTCTGGCAAAGCAATAACAGCTGAAGATTCCAAAACGGTTCCCACGAAATGCTGGCGTCATCTTGTGGAACTACAAGAAATTAGAAGCTGCCTCTAAGAGGTAAGAGCCGATGCCAAGTTCTCTCTGCGGAAGTCCATGTTCTCAGAAATAGCAGCATCTGATATATTTCTCATACCCTGACTCTTATGTTTACAAAAATTAATTTCTGAGATTGATGGCAGAATGGATATCTGACGTGCAACAGACGTTAACTGTACTCGTGGGAAAAGACTATATCATGAAGACAATCATGATCTGCGCCGACATTTAATAACTTTACCTGCTTACCCATCAACCTGCTTAACCATCTACTTGCATACCCATCTTCTAGCCTATCGATGTACTACTACCGCTCTACCTGCCTACCCATCAACCTGTATACTAATCTACCAACATGCCCACTCACTAACCAGCCTCTTCCTTAGTTGCTCACCTGCCAAAAGGCCAGCTCTCTAACCAGCCTCGCCACTTTCCTGCCCACCCACCTCATGACCTACCTGCATATCCAACGGCTTTCTCCTTCAACAGCCACCCATCAACCTACTCACCCACCAACCTGTCTCTTTACTCCCCACAATAAGGAGCGGTTATATATATATAACCTGCTTATAAGCCGATCCCGGTTATAAACTGACCCCCTCCCCCCCCCCCCCCCCCACCCTAAGAATATGAACGTTTCAATGAACTTTTTACCAATATATGTTGTTAATTGTTCGCCTGAGATTTACGTTGGCGCACCTCTTTAATCGTTGCCGATATCGTAACAGTGGTCTTCTTTTCAACCCATTCCGACACACTGCGACACACTCCGACAGAGTCCACCCGATAGCTCTACGATTGGAAAATTTCTTATCGTAGCCCAATCGCAGCACTTTTCGTTTTCGGGACAGTGGCACCCCAGCTTTGACACCGGACCCAGTCGTGGTAACAACTGGCCCCAGACTATGGCCCTAGCACCGAGGTGCGTCACTACGATGCGTTTTTACATTTTGTTATCTTGTACAATATATATCCAGTTTCAGGTCGCAACTGTCTTCATGTGCTGGTGCCCCCTATGGCTGCATCAGTAGCACCTGAAAGTAATAGACAACTTATCATCATGAATATGAAGCAATATATGGAGACATGGTTAGTGTGCCGGAATCAAATCTATTCACATATATTTTGGTCGGAAAGAACGAGGTATATGTGTATCCGATCAAAGTATCAAGGCAAAATACAGAACCCTGTTCCGTACGCGTTGACTAAAACATTAGTATGATCTTATCAATTTCGGATACATTGTGCAGTAACTGTAAATTACATATAATTTACTGCCGGGCTGCTTTTTTCAACTTTCTAATCGAACATAGCTTGTAACAGGTAACAGTGCGGTGTTTGATCGAACATTTTATGCTAATTACTTTTCTGGTCACATGACCATCTGACGCCTCTACTAGCATCATTCCTGCTATTGCATTCGCTGTTGATGCACGGGAATTTTTTCATTACTGCTCCTGCTCAAAATTTTACTACCGTTTTCGGGTTTTACCAACATATTTATTACTAATATCTCAACGAGCGCAAGATGCCCAGACGGAAGCAAGCTACTTCTCCAAAAAAGCGAAATTCCACCCGGAAAAAGAACCAAGAGAACCTCCTCGGGCTTCGGACCATTGGCGAGAAGGAATGCGGCAGAAATACAAGATGTCGCCGGAAGGGTTGACGCGATCGACGGCAGGCTTGAAAGCATTACATCGATGTTATCGCAGCTTGTCCAAAACAAGTCGGCGCAACATGACGCCTCTAACAAGGCGCCAGGGCAGCCCGACCGGCACGCGGGAAATGCCGCAGGCCGCTCGTCCAGCCGTGACCACGACTACCGCTCGGGTTTGTAGAAACCACCCTCACTACCCTGCCCGCCTACCGACACCTGTGCTCCCAGAAAAGATGTCGGACCTGGATCTGCAAGGGGACGCCGCGGACCGGGTGGCCCAGGCTGTCCAGGCCGCTCTTCAACCGGACATTAAAGGTAATAACACAATGCCCCACCACTTTATATTTAGGGGCCCTAAGAGAACCAAGACGGGAGTAGATGATCTAACTATCCCGGAGTACGCATATGGTTTCCTTCAATTAGCGAAGCTCGCCCCGGACGAGGAGACCCGGGACGCCATGGGGGCCCACCTGGAGGCCATCTTGGATGACGTGAGGGATTTCCCGTGGCCCAACGTCCGGTGCTTCTCCGAGGAAGTGTGCGACAGGGTCGCAAACGGAAGGATTATGTGGTTAAACTCGTATGAAATCGACCGACTGCAGACACGGCTGGCTCACGTGCCAGGTGGTCAAGCGCCGACAGCTGCAAAGACAAAGGAAACAACCAGACCGGGACAGACCGCTCTGGACTTACCGCATCACGTGGCTAGGGCCCGCCCCGGGCCGCCATGTCAGCCGTACCAGCGAGACGAATGCCCTGAGGCTACCCATCACATGCAAGGAGGCGTACGGAAGCTGCACATATGTGTATCCTGTCTTCATAACAAGGCGGCAACCTTCCCTCACCCGCAAATCAACTGCCGGTCCGGACAAAAGGCCCCCGCGGCTCCGGGGTTTGGGAAGTAAAAAACCGGACCACAAAAAGGTACAGAACCCGTGTTTTTTATAATTCTACCAGGTCGGGCGCGTTTTTGCACGACGTGGACACTGCACATGTCTGTTTCCCCCGCCGCCCTGATCTGTGTACACGGTTCTGTTCTCCGCGTGCCGGCCAACGCCATGTGCTTTCGCCAAACATAAACAGTGCGAGACACGTGCAGTCTGGTCACGTGGTTGGCGACGACCATAACAAAAACAAACTAACACGTGGTCGCACCCCGGCACGCTCTCTACCTCTTACTGACTATGGCAGTGTATCTCTGGGACGTATTGTTGAACCTAGCCATGAAAATGATCGTGATGTTTCTTGTTCTTTTTCACGTGTTTGTTCTATTGTATCTGATGGTTTTGACCATGTTGTATCTCATGTTCCTGACATTTGTGATCGCGTTATTCCTCATGTTCTCATGACCGTGGCCGGTCCAGCTGGCCCCTCCACGCCGTGCCGCCCCACACGGGACGCGCCCTCAGACCGACAGCTGGAGGGAATTGTGCCTAGGCTGGACAATGGTATCGGCTCCTTACAGGAGGAACACCCCAACCCTGGAGAGGCGGTCGGTGCACCGATACCCCCGGTCCATGATTTTTCCCATGTTATCACAACAACAGACTGTTCTGAGACTGCCTACTACACCCCCGCCTTGGTCCCCAACGGCCTGGAGGACACCGTGGAGGTGTTGGCTCGTGATGCAGACCTTTCACCAGTTGCTACAAGCACTCCACGGAGAACCATTAGTCACGTTTCGGTCGAAATGAACGACCAGACGGACTCTTGCGTAACTGGACCGGCTGCTGGAGGCGCCCGGGCCGTCCCAATAAGCCCTAAGAAGTACATGGAATTGGTGCTTAGGGCCTGGCCGCACCCCTCGGCAGCCGCCGCCCGGAACGCCCCGGATCATATGAATATTTATAGGGAGGTACGCCGCTCCGGAGTCCCAAACTATTTAGGGGCCCGGATACCGATTCCCTCCAACATGAACTGTGACGCCTGGAGTGATGCTTTGACCGGATATCACGACCGAGGCATAGTGGACCACCTTCGTTTTGGCTGGCCTAGCTCGTACTCTGCCGACAGGCCTCCATTACCTACCTACAAGAACCACGCGTCTGCTATCGCTTTTCCAGCGGCAGTTGATTCGTTCTTAGCGAAAGAAAAACGTCTAGGCGCCATGCTTGGACCGTTCGACTCCCCTCCGTTTTCACCTTGGACTCAGGTGAGCCCTCTGTTGACTCGCCCTAAGCCGGGGGACCCGATGGAGAGACGGGTAATAATGGACCTTAGTTTCCCCAAAGGCGCAAGCGTTAACGACGGGATCGCTAAGAACTATTTTCAAGGCCATGAAAGCCAATACACTCTCCCTACGATCGCGGACCTCGCTACCCTCGTGCTACGCACCGGACGAGGCGCCCTCATCTGGAAGGCTGATCTACGGAGAGCATACCGCCAGCTCCGGATTGATCCGCTAGATTATCCTCTACTCGGACTGCAGCAATACGGAAAATATTACTAGGACATCTGCCCATCATTCGGCTGTCGATTTTCCGGGGGAGCTCAGCAAAGAGTGTCAAACGCTTTATGCTGGGTAATGAACCGGAGATGTGGCACTCAACTCTTAGCATACGTAGATGATTTTGTATCTGTTGACTCTGACTTTTCAGCCGCGGTCCGGTCTTTTGCCGGATTTGAGGAGGTGTGCCAGCGGCTGGGGGCGGAGTTGGCCCCGGAAAAATCTGTTTTCCCCACAACTCATATTGACTGGTTGGGATTTACAATCGATACTATCGATATGCAGATCACCATCCCTCAGACCAAGCTCCAAGCCGTTGTGGATGAGTGTCGGGCTTGGGAGACGAGAACGCACGCCACTAAACAACAACTGCAGTCATCTGCGGCAAACTCAACCACATATCTCAGTGCATTCCTCCGGCGCGGCGTTATATGTCTCGTTTGTTGGACACGCTGCGCAGATCTCAGGACAACGTCCCGGTCGAGCTGGATAGCGAGTGCAAAAAAGATCTCATGTGGTTTGCTGACTTCGCGAAGAACTCGAACGGAAAAAAGCTCATCATCAAGGACCGGCCCTCGGTCGAAATTGAATGTGACGCATGCCCGAGGGGCCTCGGCGCTTTTTGTGAGACGGCAAAAACATATTACAGCATCCCCCTCCCGGAGGCATATCGAGAGGCGTTTCACATCAGCCAGATCGAGGCAATCAATTGCCTCCTCTCGGTCAAGTCGCTAAGACTACCCGGAACACGAGGCCACATCATCCAAGTCACTACGGACAACTCAGCGGCAATGTACGCTTTAAACTCCGGAAAGACTCGAGACCCAGTTCTGGCTGCCTGCGCGCGAGAAATCGCGTTGATCGAGGCCTTGCACGATGTTATCATTCGCGTAGTTCATAAGCCGGCCAACCAACTCGTTCTCGCGGATGCCCTATCCCGCGCGAGTTTCGACCAGGATAAGGCTAAACTCGCCCTCAAATTAGTTAAGGATCGAAATTTGTCTCGTCGAGATCCAGCACCTTTATCGTATGTGTTGTCTCCAACGTAGTTTCTGTTTCTGTATTCCAGATAACGCAAATCCCCGCCTCATCTCGTCCCTCCGGAGTTCTTGGACGGCAGCAGCATCCATCGGCACCGCAGAGAACCTACATCGCCAGATGCAGGCATACGTCTCGTTCATGATTGCCCACAGTTTCAACCACCTCGACCCGTCCCCAACTCAACCCTCTTCATACAGTTTTTGGCGAACAGCTTCAAAAGTCCGGCGTCTGTCCGGAATTATTTCTCCGGGGCGCGGACTTTCTTACGAGCAAGCGGCATCGCGACCGGAGTCTGCGATTCCATACTAGTTACTCGCGCTATTAAGGGCGCCCAGCGCTTATCATCGCACCAGACGTCCCCGGCCGCCCCGGTCCCGCTGGACATTTTCAAAGTCGTGTTAATGGCGCTGGATACCCCCGGCCCGGTCCAGCTGGCGGCCCGGTCCCTTCTCCTCCTCGGCTACACGACGCTGTTACGTCAGTCAAATCTTCTTACGACAGGCCCTGTCGGGGTGTCTCTCCACACGCTATGCCGCAGAGACATCCTGGTCTCGGACGAGGGCCTAATGATAACGGTCCGCTCGACAAAGACCTAGGCTGGACCGGCGAGCTTATTTTCAATTCCCGTGTCGCGCACTAACGGTATTTTCTGCCCGGTCGAGGCCTGGGAGAAATACCGCAATTGCGTCCCGGCGCTTTCGTCCGCCGCAGCTTTTATCTCCAAGAACGGCGCCCCTCTACGACTTGACGCCATACTTCCGGTTGTGCGCTCAGCCCTCCGGGCGGCAGGTTACCCACAATGGCACTCCTTTACGCTCCATCCTCTCAGGAGGATGGGAGCCCAACAAGCAGCGCTTTCGGGCGTCCCTGAGGACAAAATCATGGCCCACGGGGCCTGGACCTCGGTCGGGGGCTTCCGAGCATATGTACCCAAGCCGGTTCCCCCTCAGACTTCTACTGCCCTAGCCTCCTCTTTGGCTCATAATGTATAATCGTTTATCTCTCTTATCGTTTTATCGTTTTACCTGAAATGTCTTTATCTGCTTTTACCATGCAATGTTTTATCATTTCCATGTGCAATAAATACATTTTATCTGCAGCCCGGTTTTTGTTAATTGTGCAGTAATTGTAAATTACATATAATTTACTGCCGGACTGCTTTTTTTAACTTTCTAATCGAACATAGCTTGTAACAGGTAACAGTGCGGTGTTTGATCGAACATTTTATGCTAATTACTTTTCTGGTCACATGACCATCTGATGCCTCTACTAGCGTCATTCCTGCTATTGCATTCGCTGTTGATGCACGGGAATTTTTTCATTACCCACCCACCCACACCTTTTTCTACTTTTACCTATCGCCTTAGGGCTCATAATGTATAATCGTTTATCTCTCTTATCGTTTTATCGTTTTACCTGAAATGTCTTTATCTGCTTTTACCATGCAATGTTTTATCATTTCCATGTGCAATAAATACATTTTATCTGCAGCCCGGTTTTTGTTAATTATGAATATAGAACGTCCTGACCATGCTCTACAAGCTACAAAGCACGAAGGGAATTAATGTTTTGCATGGAGCTCAGCTAAACGCCTCAGTCCGCATGGACCTAAATTCCTATCTCGTATTGTAGCTAGTACAGCATAGTCAGAACGTTCTATATACCTATTCTATTAAGTTCGAGTCCAACCATCCTGTGCCTAACCGACTAACGCTATGGTTAGAGAGGTGATTCGATACTCGCACTTAAAACGTTATGTTCGCCACAGGAAATATGGTAGCTCAACCATTTGCCGGGAGACAAGCATTCTGGGAGACTAACTTGATAAGTGTTTGTAATGAACATGGCAGTCTAGGCGATTATCTAGTGTTACCCAAACATGAAATAAACTGTTTTAAATGCATAGACACTATATTGATATATCTTTTTTAAAGCAATATTCGTATAAGATGTATATATTGGAATGAAGTTTAATTGTAATCAAATATCGGGACCTGGAGGTCAGGGAGTGCCTGAGAACGCCCTGAAAACTTTGTTACCTCACAACCCACTTGGGTAGAAGAAAATCTTTTCTTGGGAATTAAAGACTGGTCAAGTCAACAACCAGCCTCTAAGACCAGGCACCCCTTAGCCTACAGGTCCCATAGATTGATAGCAGTTAAAGCTAATTTCAATTATGTTCAGCCAAATATTAATGTTGAAAGCTGTTCTGGAAGAGGGAATCTTACATCATAATCTGTAGTTGGTTTCAAATTTTCAACTAAAAGAAAGATCGATTAACTGCGATGCTTAAGGCTTCTGCATGGTAGGAATTCGGACGTTGTATTTCCACACCGGTATCGCAATATGATAATGTCTTCAGCACATAACCTTATGATATGAAGATATTTAGAGGATAAAGGCGGAATGTATGGATGCGATGAGTGCAATTGGGTAAGACATTATGATTAGCATTCATGCGTAATCTTCATTGGAATTTGATTATGATACATACCTAAGGATAAAGTGATCATGGAACCAATTCCTGACATCTCTAAAATAATATGATTACTTCCTATGGAGAATTACTAAAGAGCGCCCTCTGCTGTCCACCTGAATTTAAATGTCTCTGGATAGGTGAGGATGGTTGGGGTCTGGTGTTTACACTATAGACGTTGCTTACAAATCTCCTTTATAATCATTTGGATGGATGGTAAACTGAGCTCCTTACATCCTTCCACAATCGGATATGAATGGGAAATACGGTAGAGACATCTATTCCGGAGGTTAGCAGAATTACTGTTGTTCACGGTGCTAATTGCAATTCTATCCACAAATGAGTGGAGCTTTATTCGAATCTGCTCACCAAATTACTGTCGAGGTAAAGAACGATCTATTCGTCCTTATATATAAATAGAAGATCGGGTTTATTGTGTCTGTGCAAACGTTTGTGGACCAACCCGCTATTTACCGCGGTTTTGCTTCCCTTGCTGACATATAAATATAGATTGTATTCAGCAAGATCTATCGATATAAAGAGTATATAGATATAATGAGTTTAGCCTCTAATACATGGCAGTGCCATTGAATGGCGTGAGGATTGGCTGTTTCAGTTCAGTTCTTTTAAAGCACCCATATAGGAACGTGACGTTTCCTTTAAGACTTCCGTCTGAATGACTTTACTCCAATTGGTTTGATACGCTAATGCTGGATGCTTTAGAGTGTTTCGTGAATGTGTGTATTGTTAGATGTTGTCTTTCTATTGTCTTTGATTACTGAGCTTATATGCCTCTCTCCGTATATGATAACTCATGGTTGACGTAGTACCCTAACATTGGGGACGTGGTATAGTATGAGCCTCCTGACCTTCGGCAATAGAATGTGCATTTCTGAATGTGAGAACGAGGCACAAGGGGGATAGCGAATGGAACGTAGTGAAGCATGCCAGTGAAAATGGGAAAGTTTTATCGGGAAAACCTCGGTTGGATTCTATTCCTAATACATTACCCCATATCCCCAATGAAACAAAGAGGGAGCCGTAGTGGGCTTATAAAATTTTATTTAATTTTATGAGTCTTATTGATGTGAATAAGATAGATATAGATACATGAATATCAATAATAAGACAAATATAAAAATTGACATATATATGTGTTTGTCAATTGGTTATAATATTTGTGATAACATAATGAAGATTATGTAATATTACATGGTTATATGACATGGTTATACATAACATGTAATAGTAAAATAATAGAAATAGCCCTACGAGTGTAAGGAGTAGGAGAGAAAAAGGAGTGGGTGGGTGGGTAGAAAATATGTGTGGAGTGTAGGAGACCTGAGAAGCGAATGAGACAGAGGACAGTGTCGACCTCGCGCACTTTGATGTTTAGTGCGGCCGATAGTGGAGAGGTGGCGCAGGAGTGCGCTAGTGCAGAGTGGTTTCACTAGGGGGGGCAATGACCACCCCTGACCAAAGGCCATGGGCAACCCATTACCCCATATCCCCAATGAAACAAAGAGGGAGCCGTAGTGGGCTTATAAAATTTTATTTAATTTTATGAGTCTTATTGATGTGAATAAGATAGATATAGATACATGAATATCAATAATAAGACAAATATAAAAATTGACATATATATGTGTTTGTCAATTGGTTATAATATTTGTGATAACATAATGAAGATTATGTAATATTACATGGTTATATGACATGGTTATACATAACATGTAATAGTAAAATAATAGAAATAGCCAAGAAGGCAAAAGTTATGGGAAGAGGAGGGTGGGAAAGTTTTTCATAGTCATTTGTAGGTAAGAGACTCGATAAGAGACTTGTTGACAGTCTCTTTATCTGTCACTTTGATGTATGCCCTGTGGGCATGTGACCTCCACCCTCCATAACTCTGGATGTTCAGTTCAGGTATGCCCGCCTCGAATGCCTGTGTAGCAGCGGCTTTCCTGAGGCTGTGGAGGGTGTACGTCTTCATGGTTTGGCCTGTGGCCTGTAGGAGGCGGTCCCACTTGTTCGTCATTACCCGTGAAGTGATGGTCGTTCCATCGGGCAGCGTCAGGAACAGGTCCCGTAGGGGCCGCCCGTAGTAGACCTCGAACCGCCTCTACCGGGCACACTCGGGGATCGTCCGCGGCCTCGAGGCGCATTACTTTCTGTTGCCCCACGTATTGTAGGTTTTTGGCCGCCTTGATGGTGATTGTCACGTGTCGGCGCCCGAGGACCACGTCCGCCCGCGTGAGATGCCGAGCCGGATCGAATGCCCGGGCGGATTGCGGCGCCACCTCTCCCTGCCGTAAGGCCGCATAGAAGATCAGGAGCAGGCCCGCTCTCATGGCCGTATGCAGGGGGGATCCCGTTAGCCCCTCGAGAACCGCTCGGAATACGTCCATCGGGATAGGAGGCTTCACGTTTGGCACGTAGACCTTGTTTCTCCTCATGGCCTCGAGGCCACGCTTCACCCGATGACCCTCTGTTGGTCGCACGTCCCCCCCCATCAGTCGTAGATGTGCACGGACGTGCGATAGCTGATTGGCGACCGTAGCCGGCGAGGGGGCGTGGTCGGCCACGTATTCCAGGTAAGACGTGATCAGGCTCACGGTCGGTGCCCGGGGGTCCACTCTCATCCGGTTGCAGAACGCCAGGTAGGTGGTGACTGCGGATCGCTGGTTGGCGAGCGTACCGGGGGCACGCGCCTCTGACTGCCTCGCAGATGCCTTCGCTTGGAGTAAGAGAAGCGCCCGATCTGCAGAAAATACGGAGTACGGGTACAAATGATGCATGGGTACATGGTACGATAGGGTACAGCTCATGAAGTTGAATGAGGGAGGTGGCCCTATCGTATTCCGTCCTCGACAGATGGGCTCTGCTCAAGGCATCTGCGATCACGTTTTGCACCCCGGGGATGTGACTGAAGACGAGTTCTACCTGCAGGCGTGCCTGGACCATCCATGCCTGGCGGGCACACTCCGCCAGGACTCGGTTTCGGGCACGCCCACAATTGAGGGTCTGAACTGTGCCGAGGTTATCACAGAACACCTCAATCCGTGATCCCCGATCCCTGTCTGTGATGAAGGTGTGGAGTGCGTATATCGTGTTCAGAGCCTCCAGCTCTGAGATGCACTCCACGGGGTCGAGGACGGGGCACACCTGGCTAGAGTAGGAGAAGCGGCCGTCAGTTCCTCCCACGCCCGACAGGCAGGCATCCACGGTGATCCTCCTCGTCGGGGGGCCTCGAGGGATGAGGGCGCGGCCGTTCCAGCCTTCGGCAAACTGCACGAACCAATCCAGATCCTGGCGCATCTCCGAATTGATGTTCATGTAGAAACCTCTCATCCCTCTAAGGGCCTCGAGCAACTTCGAGACGAATGCCCGCGCCGGACGTATACACCTCGCCACGTGTAATATCCTCCCCAGCACCAACTGGAGCTGCCGTTTTGTCAACGTCCGGTGCTTCGCTACGGCCGACACGTGACCACGGATATCCTCCAGCTTGGCCGTGGGGATCGAGAGTCATAGTACGGGCGTCGATCTCGATCCCCAACCACGTGACGTTCTGGCTGGGTTCCTGAGCTTTATCGCGTGCCTCGGGGAGGCCCAATTCCGCAAAAAGCTCACGTGCGATCCTGAAGTCCACGACCGCCTTACCTCGGTCCTCAGAGAGGATGATGAGGTCGTCGAGGTACATCGCGGCCGTGACTCCCTTCGATGCCAGTATCCCCACGATGGCCTCTGCCACACACTGCATGTGGTAGGAGGAGGCTCGGGCACCGAACGGCATGGCCGTATCGCAGTAGTGCCCGTCCTCCCACGTGAAACAAAGCAGTGGCCAGTCGAGGGGATCGCACCTGAAATTCTTGTAGGCACGTGACACGTCGATGGACGACATGTAGGACGACGTGCCTGCCTTAACGAGTTTGGCCACAAACTCGTCCACCGTTGGGAGGCCGTGATCTCGCTCCAGCCCGTAGACCGAGTTCTTAATGACGAACGAGTTCAGGCTGCACTCCCGCGGGAAAGTCATGTCCGTGATAATCCTTCTCTCGTCCGACCCACGTTTTTCCCGTGTCATAAGCGGCGACACGTGACACCACGGGCTGAACGGTGGTTCAACAAAAGGACCCATCATATTGGAGAAGGTTTCCTCCTTCCTTAGAAACTTCTCCACCTGCACGGGGTGAGCAGTCGCGCTGGGGTGGTTGGCCACGCCCCTTGTATCGCTCTCCGGCCCGAGGTACCCCAGGGGGAAGCCGTAGTGCAGGAACCCCAGTAGCTCCTGCGCCCCATCCCTTTGAAATCCAGAGTGTTAGATTCCTCCCCTTCTCCCGGCGCAGTAACACTAACACCGGCCGCGTGGGTGTGGATGGCCGGCGCCGGCGATATGGGGCGTACCTCCTCCGGGAGTGTATTCACCGTGGCTTTGTTGTTGTTTACCACTACCCCTCGGCCACGTGCCGAGGGGGTCACGTGAGAGGTGACGTCACGTGCAGGAGGCGCCTCGGTTACATAACACCTCGCGCCGCCGCCCCTCCTTTCATCGGTGTTTCGCGCCTCGTCTACTGGCGGGGCGCGGCCTGCCCGTTTTTTTAACTCGGCTGGGCTTGCTGTACTACGCTCTGTGGGGCCGCCGGCCTCGTCGTTGCCTGGAGTTGGTAGCCTGCCTGTGGTACCCGCCGTGGTGTGGGTACAGGGGGAGCCGCTGTGTTGTCATACCCGTGCCCGTAGGTGAGCTTTCGGTTGCAGGCGTGCACCGAGTGACCGCACTTCCTGCCAACCGAGTCGCAAAAGGTGCACACGTGCAACCACCGGATGCCCCCTTCTGTGTGGTCGCTGCGGTGGCGGCACCCCCTCTCGCCATTGAACTCCCAGCACGGGGCCTCGCTCCCCCGGGCACGTCCAGTCTCCGTGTTGTTACTGGCGTTAGAGGTGTGGGCGGAGGTCATCGCTAGCCGGACACGCTCCTCCTGTATCCGGCCGTGGTCTGACCACCACATCCTGCCGGACTGTACTTGGTGGAAAACATAGTTTGACCAGCGTCTGACGCCGGCCCACGACCGTTACCTGGTATAAGTGTTTGAACATGTGGTCCTTATCCTTGGGGTGCAAGGCGCGTTCGTCATTCAATAGGGCCACAAAACAAGAAATGTACTCGAGAGGCCCGAGGCTCGACCGTAGGTCCAATTTCTGATGCAGCGTGTACACCCCGTCCCTGTCCATGAACATGTACGGCTTCGCTGTCGGCCTCCGGGCATTAAGATCAGAAAGTAGGCTCTTACCCGTTGTGCGGTCGTGTCGCATGGCCCCACGGCCGAATTCCCGCTGTAGGTGTTCTTCACTTGTATAGGTCTCCCGCAGTGCCCTGGGCGGGGGAAGTAGGCGATCGGTTTGTACCCGTTGTGCGGTCGTGTCGCATGGCCCCACGGCCGAATTCCCGCTGTAGGTGTTCTTCACTTGTATAGGTCTCCCGCAGTGCCCTGGGCGGGGGAAGTAGGCGATCGGTTTGTTCCTGGTCCCAGTCCCGTGTCCGTTCGGCCGCTGATGACGCCCGTGAGCCGCTCCTCCGCGATGCCGGCCGAGAGATTTGCATGATCGCGTCCATCATGCCGTCCATCTGGCGAGATATTTTCGTAACGTCTGTCCTTACTTCGCCGACATCCGTCTTTACCTCGTTCACGTCCGTCCTCACCCCCCCGAGGTTGGCCTCCAGAGCCGTGATACGTGAGGCCCAAGACCGTCCACTGGTACTCGTACCTTGCTGAGAGACCGACTCCACGTGGTCGCTCTCGACCGTAGGGTTCTGCTGGAGGGTGACTTCGGAGTCGGTCTCCGCTGCCGCGGATGCCGCCATCGCACTTCTGGTCAACATAACTCTCACAAAATTCGCTAAACACTTTATCGCTTGGTATGCCTGTACCCGTCTGCCGATATCCAGGGGAATATGGAGACCGAGGTACGAAGGGCGATAAGCCAAGAAGCGGTGATAGAAAATACGTGTGGAGTGTAGGAGACCTAAGAAGCGAATGAGACAGAGGACAGTGTCGACCTCGCGCACTTTGATGTTTAGTGCGGCCGATAGTGGAGAGGTGGCGCAGGAGTGCGCTAGTGCAGAGTGTTTTCACTAGGGGGGGCAATGACCACCCCTGACCAAAGGCCATGGGCAACCCATAAATCTGATGGGAGTATAAAATCGAATTAATATAAATTTTAATGGTCCGTTAAATGGCTATCTCGAAGAAAAACCACTATGATCACTAGAAATGCTGGAGGTTCCCTCTGTGAATCATATTTCAGTCCACTAATACAACTATTGCGATTATACTCAGTTTCCTTTGTGTTTTTACAATTCAGTATTTGATCCAATGTGAATAAGACATATTAAAAGGTTAGCCGAACGTCACATCCGTCGCCTTGATATATATTGCACAGAAGGCTGATCAGCTCTATTAATGTATTTATAAACCCAACATATTGTACTTGTACAAATAGGCCCTAGACATGTGGACAATGCTTTTGGATTACACTAAGATTTCACGTATTGTAGATCGATGAGACTACTTGTTCGGCAGGGTTATAAGTCAGAGTACCATCCACTCTACCATACACCCGATTGTTCTTTGAATAAACACCATCAGGGAATATGAATCCATTATCTTATTTGAACTCCTTTCAGAACAATTATTGATCACATTGCAACAAGCTTTTTTTGTAATTAACACACTTTAGGATACACCTTTATTTAGGCATTGAACAAGATCAACCACAACAAAATCAACAACAGTCAAAAGGCTTGAGTACGAACAACATCATGGAAATGTATATTAGTCGCAAAAGAAAAAAATGTCATACACAGATACAGATAGCGGTGTCATACCGCATAGACTTGCATCAGGATATAATGCCAAAGGCAACATCCAGCCCGTGTCATTTTGCCGACTATAATGATTTCTGAATTTTGAATTGTCCCTTATCTTATTCTACACACACACATCTACACACACACGCACACACGCGAAATCTAAAATTTACCAGGTAGCCCCTCTAGGAATTGTAGGATATGCCTTTGATTCTAATATTTTATATCCAACATTGAATATTATACCAAATATGAGTAAGACATTAATAGATAGAATGAAAATATTATTTGAGTTATGAAAATAAGGGATGTGGGTGGTTGTGAAAATGAGATGCTCGAGGGATCAAGAATGTCGAATAAGAATGAGGAGGAAGGAAGAGTAATTGCGGGTGGGAGTGTGCGTTAGGCGAGGTAGTGGGGACCTGAAACACTAGGTGGCAACACTGAGTTCGTCTGAATCACAATGGATTCCATGGTAATCCTACTAACAACGCTCTATTACGGATAGAGAGATGGCGTGTCGCCATGGCCAAACCGACAATCGTATGTACTACTTACAGCGGCTGTAGCGCTGGTCCCTCCTACGCTATCATCATGTTACCTAGAGAGTTATCGGGTGTGATGTTCGAATGCTACAATGTCATGTTGGTGAAGCGCAGTGGTCAAAGGAGGTTCCCTTTTATAGGTGAGGACTCGGATTTAGCAGGTTTAGAATGCTCGCGCCCTTGACGAGGCGGCTAGCCCCAAACCAGCTTCTAAGAATCAAAATCACCCAGATTTAGTGGAATAATGCAAAATTCTCAGTGATATTTGAATACTATAATTCTTGTCAAATTTTCAAAATGACTTGATATGTTCTGTTATGTTATGCGATATCAAGCTACCTGCATGGTATTGACATATAAAACGTCTTCTAATCAAATCATTATTTCAGGTTCAGGTCAGCGTTGTTGGTCATTCCGGCTTGTCTTATATCTTCATTTTAGCTATTTCAGGTCTATGACATGGCTTTTCCATCAGAATATCTTAATGGGCTTACTCTTTTAAATTTCATATCAAACTAGATAGATTAGGAGAAAATCATTATTGGGTTCTGTCTCACAGATCTCGGCTTGAAACTTCAACCTTCTAGACCTATGATTATCGGTGTATGTCAGTCAGATTGACAAAGTATAATAAAAATACACAACTTCGAATTTTTAAACAGAATGTTGAATATTGGCCATTCATGTGTAAAGGTGGTTTTTAGCAGCTTACGTAAGTTTTAAATGTAAGGGTCAAATACAAAACGATTGTAAAACACGTTACAGAATTAGTCTAATTAGCAAGGGTAACTTACCGCTGCATAGCATTTTATATTCTAATATAAAAACCATTATACCATAGCCTGATTGGTGGGTAGATTTATCTATGCATGACCCTAACATGGGCTTCCATTTATCTGCTGATTCAGGTCGACCATAATCATATATTCCTGTAACTGTGAGAAGAAGCTGTGCCTTAAGGGGAAACGCACTAGCACTGTCAATAATATCAGGAATCAATACCAATTGCTCTATAAATAAAAGGCATGTGCTTGTAAAAGCACCAGTTATCCCTGGTATTTGGTTCATAAAAATAGTACATAGCACATGCATCTCTGAGCACGGCAAGTACTAGCTGTGGGCGAATTGATACACATTTGTGTCTTTTGTTCCGGAAATACATCCCGATGCCGAACGATAATATTAGGAATAAGTCTTATTTTCAAAATTTGGGAGCGTTATGTGGTATCTTGTATTCATTATGCCCCAATTGCACACGGTTCAAGGACTCTATAAGTGTACACAATATGTGTACGCGTTTTAGAAATGAATTTCTCGTATATACTATTTCATACCATAATATATGGCCTAAAGTCTAGGCGTTACGTTTGCATGTCATAAACCATCTTGCTCTTTGTCGTCGTTTTTCTTATACTTCTTTCATCTATCTAAACTTTAATCTTTACTAAAAGCCAGACTTTAGTAGTGAGAGCGTCTAAAGTTATAGTCGCAGAGGGTACATTTGTATGCCGGTAGGTGGCAGATGCGGAGCCATTGCTCACCACGTACCCATGGAACACATTGGAGTTAGAGTTACTGTGGACTATCCGCCTGCATACTGAAGCAGTAACCCTGATAATGAATGAGCACTGCTGATGGAATGTATTCTTATGATATCACTGAAGTTTACCGTTTTCATATAGATGCTGAAGAGCTGTAAATCCATCACATTTATACCGTTGGCTTGTGAGACGTAACATTATCTAGTGATGATCGAAGAAAATGTATTTTAGCACCTTTTATAATGGGATCCTATGTTCGAAAAGTAAAGGTGAGTTATATATCTGATGTTCTATTGCATATCTATTCCAAACATTTGTTATGTTTCGTATAAATTATGAATATATTAATAAGTGCTTCTTAAGATTCGGATAAAATCTTTATGAGAACCATAACAATCTAGGTCATTGGTTGCTTTTCTGTTTTTAGACTTATGTGAGACCCTAATGCTTCATGCGATACCTCATATAAATTTGATCAGATATCATGTTTTTGCTATAACGCACCAAATTGCTTAACTAAACATTTCCATTCTAGACCAGAGTTCTTCCAAAATCACGTTTCATTTGCCGATTATCAAGTTTACCGTCGCATATTTGGTATTTGAGCTTTTCAAGGAATAGAGAAGTTTCATTCAAAACTTACCTCTCAACGCGCTTCCTAATGTCAATCTACCTTCTGTATTACTTCAGCCAGGTACCGCTCTAAACCGCTAGATGGGGTAGCTGTCCTGTGAGCAGAACCACGCTCAAAGACAACTGGGAGAACCTTGTAAATATTCGATCAAAATGTAGAATTCACACGGTGGGAATTATGTACCTCTCAGGGTTCAAAATATCAAGAGATTCTGTTCCTTGTAAAGTGGAATTCACAGAGTGGGATTCATGTACCTCACAGGGTTAAAAAATCTCATGAGACCTGTTCCTTTTTAGGGGAAAATGTCGCCAACAATTGCAGGGGAAATGGAACCCTTTAATCTGGATGATGAAAATCGGATTCACATGTAGAGACTAATGTACTTGAGACAAGTGTACTTCACACCTTTCCTCTAGTCTTAAGTGGGATTCACACTATGGGACAAATGGATCTGAGACTGGTGTACTTCACACCTTTGCACCCGTCGGCTATTATTTCCAGCTGGGTACAAAGTTTCACATATTGGGGTGTCTGAGGGTAACATGGCAGATTAAATTCACATGGGAAGACTTAACAGGTATAGAGTCTCACCCCTATACCCCTACACAGGGTACACAGGGTACACAGGGTACACAGGGTACACAGGGTACACAGGGTACACAGGGTACACAGGGTACACAGGGTACACAGTCGCCGACTCAGGGTACTTCCCCTTGTGAATAGATGTTATTTGAGACCACTGAGACTCAGAGACTCAGAGAGAACGTGTGAAATTCATTCGTCTCACCAAGGTGCCCCTCTAAATTTTGAACCTGTCTAAAGTCAAAGATTCTGTTCCTTGTCAGGGGTCATTGTCGCCGATAATTCCAAGAGGAAAAGGTTGTCTCAGCAAAAAGGAACCCTGTCATTCACACAAGGAGATTGTGTTCCAGTACTGAATCTCAACAGCATTTGTCTCAGACAAACGGCCTGTGAGGTAGGTGAATCCCATCGTGTGAACCCCACTTCAGATAATTCTCCTTAGGTACAGAATTCTCATGGCAAGGTGCTTTCACCAGTCTCAAGGAAAATTGACAAATTTGATTCACGTGGTAAGACACATATGGTACATATTCTTAGACATTATCACAGTGAACAGTCATTCTGGGACTCTAGTACCCTTTAAGTGAATTGTGTAAAAAAAAAAAAATGTATTGGATAGGTTAGGTATTTAGTCGGAGACTCAGCAGTGGGTCCATTTGTCCCTGTAAAGTGGAATTCACACGATGGGATCCATGTACCTCACAGAGCATTTGTCTGAAACAAATCCTGCTTCACACCTATGGGAAGTGGCCTGAGTCGGCGACTGTGTACCCTGTATACCCTGTGTACCCTGTATAGGGGTGTAGGGGTGAGACTATGTACCTGGTAAGTCTCCCCATGTGAATTGAATCCGCCATGTTACCCTGAGACTGTAGAACACCTCAATCTGTGAAAATCTGTACCCAGTTGGAAATAGTAGCCGACTGGTGAAAAGGTGTGAAGTACACCAGTCTCAGGTCCATTTGTCCCACCGTGTGAATCCCACTTTAGTTTTAAACGCCTCATGATATTCTGTACCTTGTTAGGGGTGATTGCATGGGGAAGGAACTTGTCTCAAGGCAATGGAACCCTACCACTCAGACAAGGAGGTTGAGTTCCAGTAGAGAATCACAGCAGGATTTGTCTCAGACAAACACCCTTCGAGATACATGAATCCCCATTCAAGGTAAGTTAAGGCATATGTTCCAAACATTAAAAGTCTCGCTAGTATTTAGGCAGTAATTCAAAGCATAAAAGGGGAGGTGTGAGACCAATACAGATGGACTCCAGAGAGAGAGGCCGAGAGTGAGTGTGTATGTTGAGGGTTGAGGGTTGAGGATAGTGGCACCTCCGGTCAGAGGTTTGTCGGACTGCAATTTCAGCTCTCAAGATTAATGGTCGTTGAAGATACTTTTTGTCCCAGGACTAATTATTTTCCCAAGTTAGTGTATTCATTTTAGGTCCTTTTATATGCCAAAATGCCTGTAGGCGCACGGTGCGGTAAAAATAAACATGCCTACAGACATAATATTTTCAGTTCCTCAGACCTCCTCCAAATTAGGTTTAATCAAGGAAAATAATTATTAGGAAAAAATGCATTTCGCTTAAACTTATTAAAAATGAACACTTCAATTCCCTATGTAGAATATAATAAGCGAACATGAAAACATTATTATGATAAGGTTCATGTCATTCCATGAAAATCATTGCTGTTTTCTTTTAGATAAAATTACAATTGTTTGTACTACAAAAATCTGAACCTGATGGTTCTCAAGGTGGGCTTTTCCCATCAAGTGCCATATGGAGAGTGTTTGAAGAGGAAACGAAGGACTGGAGTGCATCCGGAGTGCCCTAGTTGAGTCCATTTCGGTTTTACCAACTAAAAACCACATCCAATGAGTGAGTTTCTCATGTACTGCACAACGTATTCCATGAGGCAGAAACCTAAAAAGAACAGTGGAAGGGATGTCATAATGGATAATAGGAGGAGGATGCAGAACTTCCCCTTGGGAGAGGCATCCTATTTTTGTTTTGTTTTGAATCCCCCCGACAATAAAAGTAAGACAGGTCCACTCCCAACACGGAGAGTTGAACACCACTAAAATGATGACCGAAATGGACGCGGATGTCAAGAGGAAAATGTACGATTACCAACAGTAATCGATGATCAGGACGGGAATTGGTAGCTGAGGAGTGAACAACAATGCAGATAACTACTGCATTCCAAATCTATATATAACGACACATATATAACATACTATGACCTAGCTATTAGTACAGTAATCATGAAGGCCACCACCTTGATTAAAAACGCATGGATAAAGCCCGCAACAAAGACTATTCTTTACAATTCTTTGCAAAACCGTAAATCATTTATTGATGAGCAGTTAATGATGTCTATTGTACAAATTTTAGATCCGCATTTAAAATACCTCTCAACGGTGTGCATAGATCTATTACGCAATACGAAATTCAATAATAACGAAGATACCACTTATTACAATGACATATTGAGTAGGTAAGATTGATTTATGTCTGGTTACCTCTAACATCTGCCTCCTACTTGGTTTTCCCCCAGTAATATATTTACATTTAATGCAACATGTATGAACTACTTATGCAAAGGCCCAAGGTTGTTTTTTTCCCGTTTGTATCACAATACTTCTCCTGCTATCAATCCAAAGCAACGAATTGTACTCCACTTACCTCCTTATAGATTATCTATTTTTACATACCTTGGGTTATTGTTCTCTTACAGAACAGTCCGTATCTCACGTATTTCTATGTATCCTTTAAATTCTATATTTATGTCCTTAATAACGGTATTTTATATCAGTCACGGCTTGTGCATAGTTATTAAAGTGCCTTTTTGGAAGTCAATAACAATGGGATACAATGAAACTCCTTAAGCAAACGCCCTCAGGACTTTATTATTACGTTGAGAGAACACTGCATCTTTTCTAGCTTGATGGCTTGATAAAGTAAAGATCTTGTTGGGATCATAGACAGGTTTAATTGACAAACTATTTCGGAAGGATGGGTGGTGCATTTAATCCAGAATTTACGCGACAAACGAATGACTGACACAGAGTCTCAAGTGTGAACATATTGATACCATGAAATTTTGAAGGTATTACAGTAGGATGGTATAAAATCCGAGAATATATACAATCTGAGTGATAAAATGTTGTAACGATTACCTTTCGATATTGAAGGTATTACAGTACGATAGTATAAGATTCCAGGAATCTATACAATATTAATTGTAAAATTTTATGTTCATTATACCTTTAAGTATGAAATATACAGTTTAACCCGAAAATTGTAAAGGTTATAACAAATAACCCAACCTCTTGTTTTAACTTTTTTTTATGTAGAGTGAGTGGGTGGAAATACTTTTTGTGTATCCACAGGACTCGACTCGAAGTGTGGTTACATGGTTAGACCAGGTAACGTGAACTAAAACGTCGGGGTGTGCTGCCGACATCTCCCGTGCTTACGGCGACGGCGATTAATGTCCATGAAATTCTCCATAATATCTCACACTGAGTCTTAAATATGGAGATTGAACCCCTATCGACGGAGCGAGTTGGCGGTGTAGGTGGAGGCATTTGAAAAATGCCCAGGTAGCCGAGTAGTCAGATGAAGAACATTTGTAAACTGAGCCCTTGTAAATGCCGCTATGACCTGTGGACCCATGGATATTTATCTACGCCTACAGATGAGGCGTATTCAGGATGGAAAATAAGACTACCTTGTATACGAAAAAGCATACCTATATAAACTGGGCGCATTCATTTGTAAAATGGTGGTTTTTGTGCAGTGTCAGAGAACACTTGTGACTTTAGTTGAGGTAAGTGATGATGTGACCCTCAGTTGTCAAGTATCCAGGCTTTGGCACCTGATAAATAGTTCCTAACAATACCCGGTGAAGAAAGGGAATTCACCAAGGCCTGTGCAAATAAACAGGTTTGCAGAACCATAGGGGCCATTGGTGATCATTCACCTGAGAGTCCCTGTTACATTGAGTAGTGGTGGCAAGGGACAACAAAAAACAATCTCAACATCTGGGTGTAGAGAAGACGATCCATACCTGTGATGAAAATTACAGACCTGGATGAAACAAATCAGACATACTCAGACAATCCACAGTCTGAGCGGAAAAAAAGGTCTCAGTTGACGTGGCCGTCTGTCAAGCAGTTATGCCTGAAGCCATAACTGGTCGGTGCATTGTGTGAAGGAAGTACCCTTTTGTATTTTTCCCTAACACCAGTTAGCGGGCATCGTGATACTCTGTTATTAAGACGATGGTCGTTTTCACGTGAACACTCCTCCACAACGAATGGGCCGCTACCACCACCGTGAGGTCTCCCTTGTGCGCATGAGAGCCCAACACATGATTTTCACCCTCCAAGAACCAGGTCACCACTTCCCCATCAAAACAGGGGTGAGCAGCGACAGTTGCGACCAAAAGCGTAATGAAATTGGATGTGTCTGGCATATTAAACAGATATACGCCATTTGTTGCATGGGCATAGTATCAAACCAGGTCAGATCCACAGTAACCTAGTGACCAATTTTGACAACCTGGATGAACGAGACAGCTTTCAAAGCCCATAAATAGCCCATGAGGCAGCAAGCATGACGATTGGAGTTCCTTGAGGGTTGCACTACTTGTAGCGCCAAGTATGGCATGTTTAGTAACATTGTCCATCGGTTTAGGGACCTGTCTGGCAACTGGCAACTTTGAGGCACTTGGTAGGCAGCAAACACTTGTTGTGTGTGAAGTGTGAGTCCAGAACATGAGATGAATCCAAGAATGTTTTGTATTGTTCTTATGTGATCTCATCTGAACAGGCTACGCCAGCGTAGCAATGCACATTACTCCCAAGTTCTGAAGCATATAAACCACAGTGCTTGCTGTCCTCTGGCATGCATTAGATGATAAATAGCAACCAAATGCCAGACAATGGTCAATATAATAATGGCCACGGTGAAACACATGTCAGCCAGATCCAGCCATAGCCGCAGGTATACACGGCTCAAGTCCGTTGACTATAACCATGCCCCCTTTCTTGCATGCTCAACCTCTGCAAAGGAGAGTGCCGATAGCAGGGTGTATTTGGCCGGCTTGCCGAAATAAAGCCCTTTGGGAATTCCGGAGTTCAAGCACGACCATGTTGCAGTGCCATCTTTAAAACTTGTGCCCATAATCCCATTTGCTGCAGTCGTTGAACTTTCTTCCACTGAATTAAAAGGGAGGACTACTGTGGTTGAAACTGCTGTATTATCACCACCATCAACGCTTGCCACCAAATGCACACATTTTTCTGATGATAGCACTTGCTTCTGAATGAATTCAACTATTGCGTCCTTCATGGAAGTAACTTGGATTTGGAGCTTGTCAATTCTCCTGTCTGTTTTTGTAGATTTACCTTCCTTCGCCGCCGACATTTTTGTAGCCTTAGTCTTTGGTCAATGTTTGTTTTCGCAGGTGGCATCTTTGCGGTACTATAGTGTACTATAATAGTCTCAGAAATGTCTCAATACTGGAGCAAACAAATTTGTTATGTATCCACGGGAGGCAGGCAACTCAAAGTGTGGTCATATGGTTAGATCGGATAACGTGAACTAAAAGGTTAGAGTGTGCTGCCGTCATCTCCCGTGCTTGCGGAGACTCGTACTGCCATTAATATTCATCATATTCCCCTCAATTCTTGAAACAAATATCGCAATTGTTTTGAAAATAAAAGGGAAGGTGCAGATACAATAAAATCCTAGTGCATACTGTTTTTGAGGGCGGTTCATATTCATGTTACTTTAAAATGATGATAACATGTGATGAGTTAAATCCTAGTTCCATATGTGAAAACACGAGACGGGCGTGGCTCAACCCTGTGTATTTATAAACGATCCTAAACGAATAAAACACGCTTGGTCCTCGTCAATTATATCAGTACTGTTTTGTATACAAAACGGGAAGTGGATTCCAATTCCATGCTTTCCAGGTGCGTGCTCTGTCCTATACCATGTGATTTACATTATTCATGAAGCAAGGACAGGAAAAACAACTCTCCCATTTATGAAACGGACCCCAGTGTAAAAGCAGCAATTGAGGGAGGACATAATTTTTCACGGCACAAAGCCACACTGGGCTGGAGTCCATGACAGATTCTAAGAGGGGTTCAATAGGAGGATGAGCACCTCATTATGGAGGTCACAGATGACTACAACCGGCTCCTGCCACGTGCAATCGAGCCGCTTTCCGCGCCGCTGGTGTCTATAGTGAGTCATGCCAGAGCAATACCCGGCGACCTTTTGAGCCAGGCCTGCTCTCCCATTGTGTTGCTAAGCTGCGTGGGTTACATCGCATTAAGTGTGTTGCAAGTCTGGGCCTTGGTAAGCATTATTTACCAGTCTACAGAACCCGCATCTCAGAAAGTCAGGCCAAACGTAGTTCCGTCAGTGGTGGTCGGTGCCAGTCCAATTTTGCTGAGTTGTTCGGAAAATGGATTTTGTTAGATTGACAGAAAATACTAAAATAGAAAATTCAAAGATGCTCTGGAATGTTAAGGCATGAGTCACAATTTGTTTTTCTCGGTGAAAAGCTTGTTGATATCAATGGGGTTTTTTTTCATTTGAATGTCAAAATTTTCAAAAACCATAGGAAGGGTCAAGGTAGCCTATGCTAGGCCAGTAAACTACCTCTTTAGATCATACAACGAAAAAAGATTATCTGTTCTCATGGTTAAGTTTATTTTTGAACTGCCACTCACATTTTCCCTGAGGCCTATTGGTGATACACGCAGGTAGTTGGAGACACAATTAGCTTAGGCTACCCCGTCAAAGGTACTTTAAAGCGATTCTGCGCCACTTTCTTCTGGAGGCACCTAGGTTTTTACATATGCTTGATTCAGTGTCACTTTATCAATAGTCAGTGATATTAATATAGAATAGTAATGTTTACTGCGTAGCTTTCAGAGAACTTCTGTTGTTTATTTGTGCTGTCTATTAATTGTTAGCAAACGAACTTGAGATGATATTAGAAAACCATGGCCCCTGCGGGGAGACACTGGTGGCCATTCTATACATAGCATAAGTAGCTAAAGGTGAGATGAATCATTGGAAGAAACGACAGGAAGGCTATATAGCATAGCAGCATGATCTGATATTAATCTTAAACCCTGCGCTTCATAGGGTATGGAATATCTCCTAGGCTACGTCTTCTACCTCTAACAATGCTGATTATGTGAGAGGTCCACACTGTATGTGGTACGTATTTATCAAATGGATGATGACTCAATCGAGAACTAGAATGTAGAAGTGCACCAGAGCTTAAAGTGAGGTTATGTCGCCCAGGTTTAAATATTGTTCGATTAAATAACAATAAAAAACGTTATTGATTAGAATGTATCTAACTTATTTCTAGTAACTTTAAATTTCTTTTATCTAAAGGAAAAAAACAATGATCTAATGCTTGTTCTAAAGTATATATCATATCATTGGTCAAAGTAGTGGCGTGATATTGTAGAATCGGTTTGAAATATTTAAAAGTCTTGTTAATGAATCAATATCAGCCTTTGGGATATTGAAATTGAACATAAAAATCAAATTTAGATGAACATAAATGAAGTGGAATGAACGACACAAAACACATCAAATTGAACAGGAAATGTGGAGAAATCTGGATATTTTACATGGCACAGTTGCCGGAATGCTGGGCCATACTCCTATCCATTCCCATTTTGCTTCGTTGAAAAATTGAAAACTGCTGAAATTGCGTAGAAAACGATTCACAGTGGCCTTAAGTTCTAAAATGTCATAGATCAGGAGACAGATTGCTGCTTCACACACGTTCAATTAGATTCAGAATCCAATTGGATTTGACAAAACGGGAACCAACTTAATACACAATCGTCCATGGATTGCATCGCCATGGTATTAAGTGTTCTTCCTCGAGCTTTTACAGTATGTTGATTTCTCTCACTTCACACCAGGACCACAAACCAATGAACCATCCGTTAATGTTACAGTATTCGGTCTGTTGGTAGCGGCTTTGCCTTATTATTTTCTCGACATTTGTTCCTCCTTAATCCCTTTCGCAGTCTTTATTTGTATTATTTTGTTTCTTTGGGTATTTCCATGTTTTTCCATAGTTCTATTTCATCTCATTGAGTTTCTTTTATTTCCAACCCTAATTCTGTTTGGCTCGGCATGGAGCAATTTCTTTTTATGGCAATTGTGGATGCATTCAATGACTTTACCCGTGTTATTAATAACCAAATTTTAAAAATCAAAGTTGGGATAAAGGAAAGACTATGGCCCCGTACACATTTTTGCGAAGATGACCTCCAGAAACCTGACTGCATTTGCTGCTTCCCTTTCCGTGTCGGGTGAGTAGAGACTTGATGCTCTATTGAATGGGCAAGATCTTATGAAGTGGCGGGCACATTATGTTATAAGAGGAGGACGTCCATCCTTGCACGTTCGTAAGTGGAAGCCTTTAGATTAGGAGGATCTATAGCTTAGAAGGAGTGGTATAGAGAGTGGAGCTGTTCTAAGACCAATTAACCTTTGAAAATCGGTCAAGCACCATTGAAAGTATTTCCATACTTAAAAGCCAAGCTAGAAGTAGCTGAAATGATCTTGATAATGATAATATAACTCTTAGGTTTGCTTACCATCGATAATTAACTTCAATATACAATACGGAACAAATATCAAGAAGATATGATTCATTGGAACATATTCCAGATTCAATGACTTAAGTCCAGTGCAACATTACCTCGATGAGAACTGGAGACACATTTAGAAAGTACTCTAATAACGGAGTCATAAGTCCCCGGTGCACATTCTAGCATGAGATTTGAGAGGACTTTAAGAGAGAGCTGTAGAGATGTCCATTCGTATCTGGCATATATCTCATCCTTCCAGAGGAAGAACGCCTTTGCTTGGCACCCCTCTCATAAGATCTCACACTTTCTAAGTGGTATTCTGTACTCTCACTTCGCTCTATGGGAGAAGAATTCTTGACGAACTAGGCTTAAAGCCTTGAGAATCCACTGGCACACAGTATTCCCGCTAGGTGGAATCATTAATATTATAGGAATCTTTGGGTTGCATTGATGTATGTGTTTAGCATGGGAGGCAGGCCAGTGGGTTTTCAAAGCTCTAAGCTTAGTTTGTTAAGAATTCTTCCCCCAGAGAGCGTAGTGAGAACCTTGTACAGAATACCACTGTGAGAGTGTGAGATCTTATGAGAGGGGTGCTGCTTGTAGTACGGGTAGCCTGAGACAGGAAACAACTGTTCTCGTCATTCTCATCACACTACCCTGGGCAAACAAGAAAAGGCAGAGAAGTGGCGTTCAGATAAAAACTGACCATGCAAAAACAGCAAGCATAAAGCTTTAGTACTGCCACAGGGCCCCTAAAGGAGCATACATAAAACTCCCAAAGTGACCCCAAACTACGGAGCAGGTAGTAGAGATAATCCACTGTCGCTTCCGAGCTCGTGTATTCTCAGCCACCATTGAATGGAAACGATCTTATCTGTTCCCTAACTATCATTTACAGATTTTAAAACTATTCAATTACCAATAGTTATCTCGTCGACTCCGATAAGAGATATAAAGGGTCGTATGGTTGACAAGTTTAGGATTTTCATTGTAATAATCAAATATTTCAAAGGCGATAAGGCCCCGGGGAAATGCGGAGGGGTGGTTCGAGATATATATACTGTGATGATTATTCCAATAGTTGCGGACCATTCACAAATGAAATCGTCAGGCATCGAATTTAGAGTAGAAAGGGGATCTATGCGATAATCAGATTTTTCTATCAGCATTGAGAATGTTAGCCTGTGGCAGCCAGCTCGCAGATAAAGCGTGTAACCGATTCTATTATCGACAAATTACTGTAATGCCTTTTTTTCATTTACAGGCGCATAAAGCTAATGAAGTGTTAACGATAAGTACGAATCACTATTGTCAATATCATGGTTGATGGGCTATTATATTGGGATAATTCGACCGCGAGGCCCACGACCTATACCGTCTTTATGATAGCTGACGTGAGTATGAAAAATGTAATACTTACCGCGCCTATAGTAAGGCAGTGACGACCCCAGTCATAAATCTGGTTCAAGATGGACGAGAACACAAATCTTAGCTGAAAAATGTTTAAGTCTGACAAGAGGTCTCATATCTCATGGAAATTCGAGACTATACCTCAGAAGCTGCGCCAACAGAACGTTATACATTTAACCGGAAAATTAAGGAAACACGAAGAATCAATCCCAGAAACATTTATAAGGCATTTTTCTGTTGTAATTGAACAAATGTCTACTAACAAGAAAATCATCTTTATCTCTTTAATCTGACATCAGCTGAATCAAGGAGGTTAGATTTGAAACAACACACATCATTCACATAAATGCATCGTGATTTGTTTTACATTCAATAGCTAAACAAGAGTACGCTTTCCTTACTATGGTGTTCGTGAATTTCTCAGACCAGTCAGCACAGCACCAAAATGGAGGACCAATATACCTATATTGATACAAATAAAGATTTATTAAAAAGAAATAAATAGAAAAGCAGGCATGGAACTATGGTAATGAAAGTATTGAGACTTTAGGTGAAGGCTCCTATTGCTTTAACTATTGCTTAACTACAACACCATATAGGATGACCATCCTTATAAACCCCCTCATCTACGTTCTCATCTCGGTGAGTGCACGCGTGTATGTAGCTTCTATTCTATGCATCCATCAAGGCCTTTATCTTCAATACTATTGAGCTGCTGAGTGGGGGATGTGATGAGAACCATTATCGCCTGAATGCAATAGAGTTTTCTATCTAGATCTGACACATAGCTTCGACCTATTGTCTTGAGGTTCCATGGGACCACACAGGCTTGCCATCCCAATGCCTGGGACTGTACAGGCTTTGCGCCTTTACTAATACGGCGGGATCGTATCTATAAAATGAGTAGTTTTGGAAAGACTCAGTGACGCTACCGGGAATCATTTATGCGATTATTCCTAGAGATTCTAGAATTTCTTCGTGTCACGTAATTGATACATTTGACGGTGTGATAGGAAGAACACTCCTGTATTGCTTGAAGCATCGTACGTCATTAAACATATTCACAGAAACAGAGTGTGACCTCATGATCTGATAATTCCAATTTCCAAGTCGGCGTCAATATATCCCTAGTATTGCGAAATGCAACGTACAACATCAGAACGTACTGTTAGCCGCAAAGGAATAAGAATGATGGTAAACCATTCTGCAATTGTGGTTCTGATACAGGACCTTCAACATATCGCAATCTTAACGTAAACCAAAAAATCCACACAGGGTATATAGAATTGACTGGTTCTTTGCTCGACCTGTATCATATCAATAATATTTGCATGGTATGTATATTAACATGTGCTTGTAAGCGAATTTCTATCTAACGTTTCGAGCCGATGAGTGCCACGCGATCTGATAACTCAGGACTGTGACGAGCCGCATTTACACCAGTTTTAGGGTGGTTTTAGCAGTCATGATGCTTTCTATGGTGCATCTGCATGTTCCTAACAACATCGGCCTTCCAACGCTAGTTGGAGCAAGCGCTCTGGGGGAGGGATGCAGTCGAAGCGAGTAAATGTTTGAATACCTTACTTGCCGACCAGACATTTTCAAGTGGGGGCCATTTTGAGCTCTTCTTGGGTGGCCACCACGAGGTCCCGGGTGGCCGCATTGGGATCACCGGCCCTGCTTCCCACTAACTCCTTCATGGACGGCCGCAGGCTCACTCCATAGAAAAAGGACTGCGACCATAAGTGAGGTTGCCGTTAAAAGGGGATAAGAAACCATATCATTATTGTGGTCCATATAACAATAGCATCAACCATGTTTGTCACCCCCCACATCCTCTTACCTTACATGCAAGGCGGAGCCAACAGGCTGCCGATGGCTCCCCCAGGCATCACACCTGAGCTGAGTTTCCTCCCTTCCCTGTGAGCCAGACCTACCACTGCTCGCGGCCCTTGCATGAAGGCTCACTGTACCTGCAATCCTTGGCGAATTCTCTCCATGTTTGATAACTTCATTCCCAATGCCTCATCCTCCAAGATCCAGCTCTCCATAGACAACTCGCTCCACGGCATGTGTATCATTAGCCTCTGCAAGAGTCTGCGGCTCCTCTGCAGTAAGTCCAACCTTCATGCTTACTTGCATTTTCACGAGGCGATGCGCCTAGTCCCACGCACCCCCTCATGGCCCTTGCGGCTACAAAACAACTCACTCCATAAAGGGACATAGCTCCCGGTTTCTGTTTGGGATCTTATAGAGCTGCTGAGGGTGCTAGACCCCTCGTTCTGCATCGGGCCACTCCACCACTCACCTAGAGGATACCATGCACTCTCACCTGGAGGTCTGCTTCTTGTCGACCGATGCATATGAGCAGCTGCATAACTCGCCATCAAGACACTGCTCTTAACCTTCACCTTGAAGCGTGGGGGTATCATAATCAACAAGGGCAACCTCTCTTCACCTCCACCTTCAGTAGATGAGACTCTCACGATTTTGGCAGGTCTTCTCATTATCCATCGTATAAAAAGACCCCATTGAAAATGTATGGAGGCTCAGTAAACCACGACCCATTGTATAAGACCTGTCAGATATCATAACTGTGGTATACGGAGTCACATCTGTGGTACATACGGCCTCAAAACCATGGTATACGGGGAAAATAGTCCCTTTGTGCTATAAAGCAAAGAAATAGTCCCTATTGTTATACCGTTTAATATGACAATTTCTGGGTTTAATTTATTCGAAAAGATGGATAATAAATGCAACAAACGATGGTTTTATGGACAGGCGGCCGTAAACCACGAGAAGTTGACGCGTAGTGATACACGAGCGTCATTGTCTATATCTACCACATGAACATGTTTACTCGTGTACATGCATCATTTACAGCCGATTATCACTCAATGACTGTCTGAATAAATCTGTCAATGTTTCAACTACTCCAGCATTGAGGGCCCAGCGACCGCCATGTCATCCGGCATTTCGCTTTGACAAGTGCCATGCCACCTGATAGCTCAAGAGAGCACTCATGACGTCACTCCTCCGATCCGTCACCACAATGCCTCCATGGGTTTTGATACTCTCACTAACCCCACATACAAAAAAAGGACTGGCATATCTTCTCTGATCTATCACATAAACTTGTTTACTCCTTTACACCACCGTTTACAGTCGTTCAACACTTCATTACAGTCTGAATAAATCTGTCAATTTTAGCAACTCCCGCGTTGAGTAACTCATTATCTATGATATATGTTATTCACTATCAGCGTCTTCCATATGTAATCAACCCACAATATACATCAGTTAAAGGTCACAATATTTCAGAAACGACAAATACGATGTGATTGTAGATTCAAACAAATGGTAGAGTTCAAGAGAGATGACAATCACTTACTGACGTGGGATTAAATGAAAACCAACATGCATATATGATAGAACGATACAATTCATCATATTCTAAAATCGCAGCAATTCTACTACTTTCTTCTATCTCAAAGTCCCTTAGGTATATTAATCAGCTAAATTAAGTAATCGTGACATATCTACTGCAGTGTAAGATTGATATCTTACAGAGTATGATAAATTTTTCAGAAATGTGTCATATACATCTTTTTAACTTTAATTTTCTCATCTAAATGGTAATTTTCTTGCATGATTTATCAGTTCCCGTTCGTATGGGAGGGCCTTAAAAAGGTGTACAGATTTAATAACCTAGTCCTCATATAGTCGAGTCTTAATGGGCCGATGCTGGACTCCCTGTTGCCAAAAGCATCAGTGCATACAAAAAGGCCATTTGTTGTCTATTTGTTTCATTTGCGATAAGGCGTGCCTACACAGATCACACAATACGTTGTCTAAAATGTGTATCCTAAGTGGTTTATTGTCAGGACGAAGCGTCTTTTTTCCTTCCAATTTAGATCTGAGTGATGTGTATAGAAAGCATCTCGGCCTCGGTGAAGATGCCTGACAACTCTGTAAATGACTCCTGCCGGTTTGCCTCAGCAGCAATTGCCGGCTGAATAAAACGACATATAGCCTATTTGACTGTATTTTGCTGCTGTTCGACTCGTTTGCCTTGGAGGGGACCACGTCAAAAGCCAGTCTCCCTCTTCCTTGCGGGCAGGTATTGATGGTCTGGATCGACTGAATCTCGATCGCTTTGTCCGCCGTTCAATATATCCCAATGAAGTGATAACAATTACCTTCATACACAGTGCGAAGATATTGGAGAATGGATCTATTGAAACACATCACTAGGCACATGAATGTATACAGAATATGAAGAGAATTAGATCCTGTGATCACTAATTCATAATGGACAGTATTAGAGGGAAATTGGTTCTGGGTGAGAAAATTACAAAGTTTCAAGGTGAGGATCTGATTGGTCTGGATTTCATCACATGGTACCTTCGATAGAAGACAACCATCCTGGTTAATGCAAGCAACCTTTAAAACGAAAAACCCATCGTTAGTAGGAAACATATACCTACTACACCCCTAATAGTGGTATTTATATCTCATCCCTGGTATTTTTTCTCCATAGGGTTAACATTAGCAACTTGTATCCAACACCCATAGGATATTTAGAAAAAATCCACTCGGGGTTCATATCACATAGGTTAGTCATTAGTAAATGTGAAGAGTGAGATAAATTCAGAAATCTAGTCAAGTTAAGGGTCATAGCTCGATCCTATCTCGTTTGAATCTCTGCGTACTGCACGCGGCTTGACCTTGTGAATTACTATGTGATTCAAACTCGATGGGATGCGAGCTATGACCCTAAACGTTCATAGGCTTCCTCTATAGTAACTAATGGGGAGTGTTCGGCCATAGGTATAAGCTGTAATCTATAATATGGATATTTCATAGATAATGAGCATCTCTAATTTGATTAATTTTTTTTTTTGGTGATGTTAACCCCACGCACATATATTTCGGGCAGGTGATACTATGAATATTTCTTTTTAGCGATGGTATATATGGAAAGTCTTTTGCGGCTAAAGGGGAATTCGTGGAGACTAGAATTCCCTCGAGACCATTATCTATATGCACAGTGAAAACCATCAGAAAATCCTCAACGGTTGCCAAGTAAAGACCTCATGAAAACTCTATCCGAAAGGGCCGGTGCCAACTATTGCCTTTAGACACACCGAACTCCATTGAATAATTCCACTTTGAAAATTGCTTCGGTATTCGCCACTAATGCAACTCAGAGAGATAAATGTCGTTTTCATTTCCGTCCACGAGTTTCACTAATGGAGATCTATTCTTCTTGTCGAATCCCTTAAAGTTGTTAGTATGGATGACTAATGATGGACTCCCGGCACATTCCCCATTACTTAGATCTTGTTTCCCGCCCCGACTTGACTGTTAGAACCTATGCAAGGCACGAACCCCATTGTCATTATGTCCTGTATGGTGCGACTTGGTCCCTTTTGTGGATGAAAACATAGGCGTGTGAGTTCCATGAAATATAGATTGCCTCCTAAAAGGACATCATGAATGGCAGACCAATGACAGGACATAGATCCTGGACTGTCGTATTCATACCAGCGATGTATAAATAATGCCCTTTACTCCCAGCTGCAACATACGTGCTTCATACCTGAGTCTAAACCCAAGTCCCAAGTGATGAATACCCGATGAGCAAGCTGATTTTAGTGCATTGATCCTTGGAAGGTGAGGACGTCCATAGGTTGCTGGGTACCACGCATAGGTGAGGTTTACTTTGATGTATACCTGGGTATCTGTATAACGTCTTGTTTGATGTCAGACGGATTTTATGTGGTTTCAGGTATAATATCACACTTGTATTTCCGTGTTGTGTCCTTTTCCTTGTAGCGTCCACTTGTGTTCATGTAGTGTCCACTTGTGTTTATACACACAAAATGTATAACAAAAATAAAATTTGGGCTTGTTCTGCCTGTTGATGCTGGGAACCTAAAGCAGTTTTTTTTTTTTTTTTTAAATTTATCTTTATTTGCATCTCTTACATCAAGTAAGTTTTTCTGATACAAATACTCAGAATCATTATATATCATCGAACATGCTTATACAAATTCAATATTCTAATGAAGAAAAGGAAGAGATTAGATGGCATTGATATATGGAAAGATGATATGATATTTATGGTTTTTCTTGTTTAACAGTTATATAATCAAGGATTTCTTAAATTGCTCTACGTCAGTTGAGTTTTGCAATTCGGCGCTTAGCGAATTCCAGAGCTTGGCTCCCCTTAGGTATGGGTTATTCTTAACCACATTACTTCTAGTATGGTATTCTGCAAATATGGTTTTACAACTCTGTCTTGTGGTTCGTCGGTTTACGGCAATCCATTCAGCTCGATTTCTGTTGTATTGATTGTTGTATTGATAATAAACCCAAGGTAATACAGAAATGGGAAAACAAATGTATAAATTTGATCTTGAAGCTTTTCTTACAGGTATTGTTCGACGATGGAGTGAACACATGTAGTCTTATGGATACACAAATATGCGTCGGGGGAGAGAACACATGTAGTTATACCACATTTTGTTCCTTGGATCAATAAATAGAGCACTGCTCGCTTTAATAAAAAAAAATATCACACTTGTAACCGTACTAAGTTATTAATCGAGCGATTTACTGTAAATCGAACGCAATAAAGCATTTTCTTAGAAGATAAGATTATTTTACCTGCTAACTCTTTTGGATCACCTTCTACAACATCACGTAATTAGACGACTAAACCGTGATGACTGTAGATCGTCTAGGCAATAGACGTCAGTCAATGACAATTACGCAATATAAGCCGCCAAGGTCGTCCATCCAAGAATTTCCTCAAGCATCAGGTGCTTACACGATTAATTCAAGTCACCTTGAAATAGTCGTTGGCGTTAGGGTGATTCCACCAAACGGTGGATTTTCTCGCACGATAAATCGTATTAGCGCCCGAAATAACCAGAAAAAGATGTCCGCTTCCACCGCCAGCTATGCTTATACGAAATTTCCCGATTTTCATTTCGGCAAGTTTCGGGTGCTCGGTGGAATCGGCACTTCAAATCTGCTGCATAGTCACTTTCATTGGTAGTTTGCACTAGAGGATTTTTAGCCATTTACGGCTGAAAATCGTCAGGTGGTATAAATTCAAGAATCGTCGCCTATAATCGTCCAGAGTAAATACAGGGCTGCATCGATTTATGAAGTAGGAATTTCAAGGAAAATCGTAGGTATAATCTGGAAGAGTTAATGTTTTAATTTTGATTATAGATTCATTATATGAAAACTCGAGGCTCTATAACAATGACCTGCATGGTGAGCTCACTGATACAACACGTGTAAAAGAAAGACAATCCCTTCAGAAAAACTTATTTGTTTTCGTATTGTTGACAATGCATATCGGCCTTCTGATGTCATTTTCTATTGTCCACACATCCTTAGAATCTCGCCTTTCTAAAGGGCATTTCCTATTTGAAATAGGTGTTCTAAAATTACTTATGATATTATGATAATTCTAATTTGAGCAGTAGAGTTCAAGAGAGATTTTAATTACGAATATGTTCAAATTTCCTTACAGTTACAGTTATCATTATATTCCTCACTATAGAGGTACAAGGCGTGGGACACTACTACCTGTCTATGATCTACTATAGAATTTAGAACTGCTCATACGACGAGTCGATGTACAGATTCTCTGATTCCTCACTTATGAAAACATGAACCAAGAGGATGTTCTCCTTTATCTGAATAGATAAAACAGCATAAAGCGATACATGTTGGTCGATATCCATCCTGAATAATGGGGGAAACATCAATGATGTCTCTAGGTTGTAACAATTATCAGAAAACTGTGTACGGGACAATCGATTATGTCAATATGAGACTACATCCGCTCATCAAATGGAACGTACTCCAAAGGTTATCTTCCCTTTCCATTTTTATGAACACAAGACAAGCTTAAGCCATATCAGTTATACCCTCTATTGTCTCTGGGTGCATGTATATTGGCCATGTTCCTCTACTGACTCTATTTGTTGTCTTTTTAGATTCTAGGTAACATATCTCAAGGGCAAAGTGGACGATTAGCTACAGTGTGTTTTAATAAAAAGGGACACTCTTTCTGAGGTTAAGAAATCAATTTTCTAGAATTGCCTAGAGATCTAGAGATATTGAAAAAAAAACTAGTTTCCCATACAGGTGAGTGAGCCCCAGGAGTTATTCAGTCAGCGTTCTCTATAGTACCTGCCGGTATCCTCTCCAGCTAAGCATGTAATACATATATAAGTGCATCTCAGAATGCGTGGTGCAATAGATGTTTGTAAGGAATTTGACTGCTGACTCGGCAAACCAACACATGTGGATATATTTCGGGATTTTGTCGAAAAAATAAGTATGAGGCAGGTTATGTTGCTACGTGAGTGCATGCTTAATTGTTTGCTTAGCATTCCCATGCCATTGGAGGTATCAAGGAAACGACAGAGAACCGGTGTTAATACATTGCTTTAACCTTTAAGTACCTATCTTTGCCTGTCACAGGGGAAATGTCAAAGACGGCCCATATCGTTCTGTTGTGTCTGTGACAGAATGAGTTGTGCCATTTGGAAAGAAAAAAAATAAATTTAATCTACAGATTTTGATTTAGAATCGGCCATGATCGTGACTCAAAATAAAACCTTGTTTATTCAGTATTTTGGCTGACGTAATCAGTGAAGCTCCTGTAGGCTGGAAACCAATAGGCCGAACGTCACACGCCTGACTGCAGGCCTGTGTTGTAGTCATTAAAGCTCCAAAAATGCTCGCTTAACCTCTCATTACGACGGCTGAAAATAGGCAGGCATAACATCGTGACGGAGAGGGAATTGTATTGCCAATGATCAGGCCATTAATGCTGAGATGGATGAATGTCTCCTTAACCGTAAAATGCTAATCCAGGGGTTTTTCCTTCACATATCACGCAATAAGATTTTAATTAACCCGTATCCACACCTAAAAACTCAGCCGACGACTGAGAGAAGGGTTAAAGGTTAGGAATGTGATTTATTTGAGACTCCAGGATTGGGAAAACATATGATGTTTTACCGACTCTCCTTAAACAAGATGAAAATACTTTTCATCTGCTTCGGCACGTCACATAGAGAGAATTTTTCCCCTACTGATTAAACTTTTTTTCTCATACGATGCTGGGAGAGAACTGAAGATGCGTGGGCTAGGTATGACGGGAATTATATTCGATAGTATTGTTGAGTTACTGAAATGACAAACAGAATTCGTTCTACCGTATTATATACACAATTTATTCAGAATAATCTTATCACAAATACGTTTTTTATCTGGGTATGAGAATCATTCCTCCTCGTACGTGAATGAACACAGGGTCTTCACCACTCACTTAACGACAATCATTTTTAAAGCTTGCTTTCCAAGGCGGGTAGTTTATCGGGTGTTTGTGGGTTGGGGTTGGGGGGGGGTGGGTTGGGGGTATGGAGGGAGGGGGCATTCTCTATGTACAGAATATATAATCGTGGAATGAAGTTCCCAAGTAAAAAAATGTCAACAGTATCGACGGAGTGTCAGTCACCTTCAAGACACGTACGCATAACGACCGGTGCTGCCACGTCAGCCCCTGTTGGTCGACATCCACACCAACACGCAGCTGTCATCATCACATCCATCACTCTGACACCATTATAACCGCAACATGGCCGCCATGGAAGCACAGGCCTTTTGAACGCCCGTCACGGAAGCGGAAACGCATCATACGTCATCCGGTATAGGAAGCGTCACGTTCGTCACTGCGCATGCGCACACGCTGCCTGGCGGTCGGTGCGGGGTGCTCGCCCGGCGGAAACGGAAGTAGTCCCCACGATCATCGTCTCGTGGGGAAACGGGGGAAACATCAAAGCGAAGTCCCTCATTATCGCTCAGTTATATGACATGCACAGCGGAAGTCGACGACCACCCCGTCATGTTGCGGGAAGCGGAACTGCAGTATGAGAGGCGTTGCGGGTAGGGGTGGGCCATGCAATGTCTCCAGGGTCTGCCTGGAGGTATGAGGCTGACTCAGATCGAGGAAGCTTTGCATGGGACGGTCCCAATCCTAACTGTCCCTCCCGCGCCCGTAGCCTTGCCGATCTCTGGAGTATTCAAAATGGTTGCGTAGATAGTCGTGACCGCCGTTATTCCCAACGCCGACATTCCCGTGCCGCGGCATCGTCGAACTGTGGTTCCGGTCTGCGTCGTCTGGGTCGAGCTCGTAGTACACCGGTAGATCACTGACGCTCCGACTGGCGCTGTCGCACCGCTCGAACTTTGGGCTCTCGTAGATGTGCTCGACGCGGGGCGGCAAGGCGGGCGGCAGGGCGGGGTGGGTGGAGTATCCTCCGTCATCCGGGATGCCCACTGACATGGGGGCAGCGAAAGTATCCTCATGTCCCGCCTGGTGTGGGGACATGGTCATCGGGTACTGCGACTCCCAGATGGAGGCGTACTCCCCGCTGAAAGACCGGTGCTTGGTCGGGGCACTACGCATCCCCAGAGTGGAGGCGTACTCCTTACCACCGCCTAGCATGGAGCTATTGTACTGGTTCTTGTCGTAAGGATCCACGAGCAGCGGGTTTGGGCGTGGTAGAGGCCGGCTGTTATAATGTCTCCTGAAACACAAATAACACCATGTGTTACTGCTACATCAAAGGAAATGCAGTGTTTGTAAAATACATCTATACTCGATATCCGTATATTCTGACATTGTGGTAGCCCTTCTCCTAAATTGAACTCTCAAGCCGTGAAGGTGATTGTGACTTCACATGTATATAGAGATACACATGATGGGGCGTATTGTCAGCACCTAGGCTAATATAATTACTCAGTAGAATTAGTAGAAAAGTATATACATTTAAAATGCTATTTATCTTCTTCTATTAAATGATCTGTGCTCACGATTGTTTATATAGTTCAAGGCTTCCAAATTAAAGTTTTCGTTCCGCATATTTTTCTTGGTTCAAGGCTTAACATGCTTGAAACTGTCAATTATCAACTGTGAACATCACAGGAAACAAAGTATTACTGTCCTTCATACTGGGAACGTCGTGGAATGGCGTGATGTCCACCTTCTCCTTACCGTAAAGCTGAAGCCCTTCCAATATACTCAAATATCAATAAACCCTTTAGAACAAACATCTACAGACACCAATCAGAAATAATTTTGCTAATGATAAAATAGTAAGTACGATCATCATGTGATGTTACGGAATGATCCATTGAATGGCAGACTTCTTAGATGTGGTAGATTTAGAGAAGGTCAGCTGTAATACACGTATAGATTGTAACCAGCAGATACTCACCTTCTCAGACAGACGAAACCCATAACTAGAACAAAGACGATGACAACAAAGGCTATGCTGGCAATCAGGACGGCTGTAAGTTCTGGAAGGAGACAAGACGAAACCGAGTTCAAACACACGCCGAGCATCAAGAACCTTTGGCTCTCTCTTACAAGAGAAATCCTACAGGACGTCCAACGATCAATTTATGTATTACTTCACTGGCCCTTTATTGTCTGTGGGTGTTGGATCAAAGGTAGATGTGTCCAAGTTTAGGTTCAATTACACGTTTATTACCTGTCTTCATGCACTACTGAAAGCTGAAGCTAAATTCATGAAACACCTTATGAAACATATAATTGTATACATTCATATTTAATCATGTTTGTAATTTGTCGAAATGTTGTCATTTGTCGAAATGTTGATTAGAAATTAATGGATGTCTCTATCCCATTTTGCTTATGGATTTAGCAGATATTCTAAAGTCATTATGTGCCACAATTTATATAGCATCTTCTTTGATAACTAAATAAAGTTTTCGCAGATTCGTTTTTCATTTCGTGTATTTCATATATGTGATATGTATCCTAGTGAACTGCCATAAATATCCATTTTTCTAAAAGAAACCGAAGGAGGTTTCGTTGGCAGATATATTGAACCTAATCTATGACAGCACATTCATCAAGTCTAAAAAAACAAGAGTGTATCACAAGGGTCGTATATTAAAGTTCCCGTGACTTCTAGTAAGTACGCTCTACAAAAAGTTGTATATAAGAGAATGCCTCCGGGTGAATCCGTTATCCAGAGGGTGCTATACTGAGCAGCCTATCAGCTTACTATAGAGACCTTGGGTGTGCACCTAAATCGAACCGACAGGGTCGATAGCACGCCGACATGTTTCATTTTGCGCTGTGTCAGAGGGCTTGACAGGTGTTGAGTATGTAATAATGATAGCGGGGCGTGGCGGAGGGTGTTCCCTGGTGGGAGTCCGCTTCCCGGCGTATCCCGTGATAGAGCGGCTGGGCCTCTGGTCACCCCGCGGGACCTACTGTCACCGCCCCCGGCCTACCTCAGAAATCAATGAATATGTAATAACCTGGCGTGCGGTTTGTCAGCAGCCATTAGAGGGTGGCCGCGGTTATCGCGGCTGGATCTCTAGTGCAGAAAAACAACACCTCCCTCCCCCACCTCTCTCACCCCTACATTCCACGGGAATGTCGTATGGCATGAACTGGGATATAAAGTTGTAGGGCAGTGATTTCCTACGTCCCACACCACCGACCTCCTGAGAGCCTCAAGGTCTTTCCATATACATTCCGTTTGTGCTCTATAGATTTTCGTTCCCCTATTTTGTTCTCTCCCTTTTCGTGTGTTCTTGTGTGTGGTTGCTTATTGGTTGCTGTCGATATTATCACGCCCAACACAAATCTCATAGGGAGGATGCAAGACGTGTCACACGTGAGACAATTTCAATCAGTGCCACGTTGGTGTGCCTAGGAATATGAGCCAGGGATGTAAGGCATAGAACTCCACCCCTCCTTCCTATGCCTACATCTATGGCCGTCCAAGCGTTCACGCATCGCCATCCAACGATGTTTGAACAAGAGGAGCGTGCAATTACCTCCGCCATGCCCCATGGCAGCCCCCCAGTTAATTCCCCCAGCTGGTGGTGAGAGGCGCCCTTCAGAATAGCCCCAGCATTGGGATCGGGTTGTGTTTTGTGGTGTTGAGGAGGGTGAGAGTGGTGGTGGATAAGGAGAGGGGTTCGGATAAGGGCATGGGCGACTGGGAGCTCAGGACACAGGCCTGAGGGTAAAACAATAGAGGCTAGCCGTATTAACCCTGGGCAGGCTCAATAAGAGCAAACTTCACCTGAGAGGGGCAACTGTCCGAATCGTTCAGCCCGGGGGGCTCCAGCACGCACGCCTGCATCCCCAATCATTATACACCCCCACCCCTCTCTCCGCCCCAACCCCTCCCACAAGGCACTCAACATGCAGCCATGGAATTACTTGGCCCGTAGTCTGTATACTTACCAAAAGGGAGTGACGTGAAGTTCCCAATGACTTCTTGTATGCCCCAGGGCACCGCTGTAGAAAAGGATAAAAGAGAAAAGCCACTGTCAGAGTCAACGTATGGAGAAGGGAATTGGCTTCGTGACATAGCCCCAGCCCTTGTCGCCTGCTGCCTAACCCCCCACACATCCCTGTATCCCTCCATTCCCGTCCCTCATTCGCTGAGCCTGGTAATCCGTAATGACACTTTGCTACCCTGGTTTTCGTCAGAAGAAACTTTCACCATCAAAAAGTATACATAGAATAGTGTAGGTATGAGCTGTCAGGGAAAAACCTTTTATGGCTGATAATAAATACGTCAAAGACTCCCTCAAGGTATGGCATGTATGCGATAGCTTGGAGGAGTTGAGTTATACATGCACAAAGGCTAATGTGACTGGCCAACGACGATTTAAGGTAGAAGGCTTGGATAGTTGAACATCGTTAATATCAGAATGACAGGCCTACCATTTTATACAATTACATTTTTTGAAGTATTGATTAAAATGTAATAATGATCATATACCACTTAATAGAGTAGAAATAGATATATTATAGACGATTTATTCCAAATATGCATCCTAAACCTTTCCCATATAGAAAATGATACTCTGTAGTAAATTGCAGGAATCGCATAGATTGTTTTCGCATGAGTTACTATAATATATATAACACTTCATGCATATAGCTGCCTGCTGTGTTTGAAAAAAGCTTGACCTTTCATATTGCCTCATAAAGTAGCTGGGTGAGGTTGTTACAGACTCGGATGCGGCCATACATCAGGCTTTACCTCGCTGCCCCGCGGGGACTCAGCCCTATCCGTAAAGAAGCAGATCTTAGATAAGCAAAGCGAGTCTGGGAAATCTCCTTGGCTAATCTCCTGCTTACGTTGGTCACACCCTTCAAATTCCCTGTGTAGGTTTCCTCAGAGAGGAACGATACATATTCACTGTCTAAGTATCTAGGCTTCCTCTGTAATAGTATTCAGTAAACAGTGGATGAAAACGTTAACAATTGATGACATTAAGCAAATGCAGATGCTAGAAAACAAATATATATATATATACATGTATATATATATATATATACATATAAATATATATATATATATATATATATATATATATATATATATAAAAAGATATGATCCCAAAATCCACACATACAATTATATACAAATGCACACATCTTCATTTATCCATCATCAAGATACACACTTAAAAGCATTTTTAGCAAACATCAATACAAAATAACGTACAACACATGCATCTAGGAAATACTGGATTCAGATGGACATGCAAATATACTGTAAATCTATGATCCCATAATCATAAGCTTCTTCGTTTGCATCATTCATCAACTCGAACTATGCTAGTAGTATTAGGAATGGGTCCCTTCCCCCACAGACAAACTCATGCTGCACCATTACCGTTGTAAAAGAAACTATGCCTGAGCATGTGTCATTTTGACGTCAAACATACGTGCTATTGGATATCAATAAGCAGTCAGTGGCTAGCATGTTGACGAAGCCTACTTCTCATCCACTTATCCAATACCTAGCTACATTGCACACAGCCGCGTGTTTTTATATTTTTTCAACCAGGCTTGCGTGACTGAAATGCAGTGCAATACAGGAACAACAGACTCCTTCCCTCTTTCAAGGAATACTATGAGAAAGACCTTGCGTAATGTTTATCTTGCTGGTATTCAACAGATGAATAACTTCAAATGTCACATCCCGTGATCTTAGGCAAACGATATCTGCACTCCCCCCACCCCACCCCAGCAAACAGAAAATACAATGACAACACGCGGAGGAGCACGAGGAGGTGTGTCTATATGAGGAGACTGTTGTGATGGATGCACGATGTTTTACTGCTGTTGGCACGTTCGATATCTGTCGCCGTCTTCGCCTTCTTGCTCGTGTGTTTTTCTTTGCCATTGATGTGATTCTTTGGTCGCTTTTTAACGTTTATTTTCTAAGGAAACAAAATACCTGACATACTGCCACCTTCTTTAATACACGATCTTCTTGACCTTATATAGTTCTCTTTACTGGTAACACCAAAACAGTATTGAGCCAATAGTATTAATTTTACATGTATCATATATAGGCTAGAAGCGCCGCCTACTTCACAGTACGATATAGGTAGAACGTCACTGGAGTAGTAGCGGATCATGGGCAGAATCAGGTCATTTTCCAAATAAGTTATTTGTGTAATGTGAAATGATTATCGTCAATTTTGGTATAAGCTGACATAAACAAAGAATATATTATGTTATTAATACTAGAGATTCAGTCAGTGATTAAGGGGGCGAGGAAATCTGATCGTTTTGTCAAGGTACAATGTCTTCATCCATTGGGCTATTTGTTACATATTGCAGGGCTACTTCCACCAATCATCTCCCAACTTGACATTTGACAACCCAGGGTTGCCTTCGTTTGCGTAACATTTAACGTCGGTAGTTTACTGTTAGTCTACCTACAGGAGAGAATTATATTAACCAATACAGTGCGAAGTAGTGCGCCAATACATAACCTATGTGTGCTATGTACACCAGTCACGCTATGTGTAGCAGAAAGATCACATGGTAAAGGGACAATCACACTCTGTGCTGTATAACACCTGACCATATGAGGAGGATAAGATGTAAACACAACCTAAATTGTCTTTTCTTTTTTGTAATCTTCTACAATTATCAATTGAATTGAATAAACCAAAAGACGAGGTTTTTTTTTCGATTTAAAGAATTTGCGGAATTCCAATGATGACGACCGACTTATCTGCGCCATTTTACTCATTTCAATCAGAATTGATCCCAATTACCTTAATGATCAGAAGGTCGACAATATGGATGGCCCCTCTCCCCATTCCTCGCCCAATGTGTTAGCTCATGGGATCAGGATTTATTCATTCATCCGATCTTGATTTTGCAATATATACAGACCCGTGTGAGTTATGAAGCGGTGCATTTGGAATCGGTAGAGCCTCAATAATTAATACATACACCCGTGCCTCATAGCTGATCGAACTGAACAATTTCCAGACATGATGTATGTGTATTTAAATCAGTTATCGCCGGGGCTTGTAATCCATCATCACACAAGCCTGCATGAGGCGCCTCTGATCACAATGAATTCCCGGGGTAACGGAGGGAAGTAGGGAAATACTGCATGCTGAAACCTTGGATTTAAATAGCTGTGTTCAGCCACAGTCGTCGCTGCATTTTGATGAGGTTTTATGAAAATTACAGATTCTACAGCTAACTACGTTGTGATCAATGGACACGTACGGAGGAGGCTCTCCATAGCCGGGTAATATTTGTGAGGTATTGTTACAGTGACTGCCTGGGATTCACCAGCACACGTCTGCTTCTGACGTCAGTCAATGAGAACAGAGGGTCGCTGTGGACGACAAGATGAGAAACTCGATACGGCACCCGGATAAAAGTAGTGAGAACGAGTGCAGGCAGCTCGCCATGATATCTCTCCATTCTCTCATTTAGTTTTACGTTTTATTCTACAGAAACTATATTCAGCCAGGGAAGTTAGATTAAAGACAACCCAATGTGCATCTATTGAAATACGATAATCTGCGAATCGTATCAATGTTTCACATTGTATTTGATTTCTCCTATTATTTTCCAAAATACTATCAGGGCTTTCTCCAGCTATCTACTGGATTTTGAACTAATAGCATACGGGTTTGGAATAACTACAACTATCATTGTATTTCCGACCACATCATCAATTCTGCACTGATCCTTTAATAATATTTTCCATTGTCTCTCTTTAGAGATGTCTTGACACTGTCGTTCTATCACATTTAGCCTTCCATCAATGGGAACTAAAGAAAAGAGGAACAATATGTAATGAGTGCAATTTGGGAATTGACAGCCAGAACGACACAGATAACACACAAATTTAACAAAGGCATGCCATACATCGGTGACAACACAATGAACACTTCCTACGACGCAGAGACAGACAAGGCCAAACCGCGCCTCGGCACGCATGCTCAGACACGCGCACGCGCGAACAGGTCTTCCGTTTACCTTGAGAGCAGTTGTCGTAACGTCCCATCCACGTGCTTCCTTCACAGTGCAGACTCCACGTCTGCCCCGTCCCGTTACACGTCACCAGCAGACGGCCGCCTTCGTAACGCACGTGCGCGTGGCGCGGCGCCTTGAACTGCGGGCACCCGATGGCTGCAATCAATCAGTGCAGGCGTGACCTTGGGGGTCTAGCGGAAGCATTTTCTTAACAAAGCAAGCATGGGGCTTGGGTTAAGCTTCGGCTGGGCGACGGAGGGAGCTGTGTGGATAGATGGACGGATGGATGGATAGTGGGTGGCAAATGGAATCCCTGATTGGTGTTGTGGTTGGTGTCCGCATCCGGTGTTGTCATTGCAGCATCATGTTATTTTGGGGGAGTTCTGTCACCTGTGGATAGGAATTTCGTTTAGAGCATTGATCTCCGCCTGTTCCTTGCACGGCTGTTGATAGCTTGCCTACAAATATGTACAGGAACCAGTCAATCCGCTACTGCAAGCAGGAGAATAATTATTTAAAGTGGGTAAATGCAACTCAGGTAACTGATTATTTTCCACTCACGAACAGGAGACCTTTATTCATAGTAGTAGTTCCAGGTACTGAGATTAACGGTCGTCCTAACTGTAGATGCCAGAGTCAGTGGCGCCCTCCCTCCCATGGGCCCCATATGGTTTATTACTCCGAGACACCAAAGCCACACACGTTCACTTTTAAGGTGTTTGGTGCCTGGAGTTGCCTCTGACCTTCTCTGACGGCAAAGTGAGGAAGGTAGGACTTTGAAGGTTTGGATAACACATTGAGGCTTTAAAGGGAGATGAAGGCCCAGTCTGATTGAAAGGATCCTGCCTAACCCTTCAACCCCCCCCCCCCCCCCGTTCATTTTCAGGTGTAAAAGAGGCTAAACGACTAAGACCATGGATACGTTATCCTTTGGATTATAATGAAAAGGCAAATGCACTTAAAGATCACCATCCTATGGAATATTTCCGAATGCCTCCCTGAATACTTATAAACGGACGTTAAGTAGGGATGTAATGCTTCCCGACTTGTTTTCGTTTACCCTTTTTGTTCTTCATCTCTTTATACGATACTTGCTGGCCTATGTGTTTGATAGTATGCTGTACATTTAGCTATAACATCATTTTATGTCATTCATCACATACATCTAACTGCAAGTAAGTGCCTTGATCGCGTTACACATAGCGTTCATGCTCCCTAAGGTACCCATGCCTGGTTACGAGTACACAGATTTTATACGAAGAATATCAAATAGAAATTTGAATATCAAAAAGATAACCAAGGTGAAACTATTTCCTGAATGGCCGTTGAAAAACCACATCAAACATGTACCTTGGAGGCCTCTCCCTTTAAGAGCTGTTTTAAAATTGAATGCAGTAGATGTTTTGTCGTCCGTGCTACAACGACACTTGCACTGAGGAGGCATCTTTAACATACAATTGCATGTTATCGAACTGAAAACAATCTTAAAGAAGCCTCTTTGCACTGCACAACTTCCTTATTATTTTGTATCCAAGGTAGTAGTCTAACAGGATGGATGTTCCCAAGTGACTGTGGTTCAAGGGCGGTGTTAGTTAATGACCGTTATAAAGCCAAGAAAAACATCCATTTAACGACCAGACTAATGAATGAATGGATGGAGCCCCTTCACTGTTGTTGAGGCAATGCCTTCGGTTTTAACATCGTAGCCAAAAGAATGCTGTCCCAAATTGATGGTTGTCTTTCAATTAGCTTCAACAGTCGTTATTTGGTACTTTGCTACAGGAACAACGGCACGCACGAATTAAATGATTGTCCTGAACATTGTCCTCTTTCTTGACTGCTCAAGTATTACCCAGCGTCTTAGGCAAGGTGATAGCGATATATGTTGTCTTTTTAAATTGTTATTTTGGGATAAATTAGATAAAGCTTTTAAATTAGGCAATTACAGATAACTATTTAATTGTATATCGAGCACATTTCTTTATGACCTTTACACGATTGGACCTGTATTGTTGCATCCAATAGGCATATTTTCAAATGGATAGAGAGAAAATCAAAGCGGCGTGGTGAATGAAATCATGACGAACGCTGTTCAAATACATGGTGGTTAACGAAAGTCAAACCTTAGGCAGCCATATTGTTATATTGCAAACCTTACACATTAGCATCGTTTTTTATGTAAATGAAGCCGGAAGATTATATTTTAAAAGTAAACCGGGAAATGGTCGATATCTTACTTTTATATTTGAGCAGGAAGTGGTCGACCTCATCTTTCTTGGCAGCCCTTATGATGCGAACCTCCACTGTGTTGGACTGTGATAGGTAAACAACACTCTCCCGAGCATGACCGCCACAGACCGTGGTGCTCCTCCCCGTCTGGCGGTCACGCACGATTGCGTAAGCCCGGCAGTAGTCAATGGGCATGGAGGACTTTGTGTCGCTGTCAATGGCAAAGTCAAGGAGAGTAATGTTGATCCTCTGACCGGGCTGGGCCTGCAGTAGCCAGGGGCACGAGTCGGTGCCATAACCACTTTCTATAGCTGTCACCCGGGCGAGGGCGCCACTGTCTCCCTTCAGGATAGCTGGCGAGGTGGAGCATGTCTTCTGAGGGCCGATGTTAACTGTTGGAGAGAGTAAGGATAGAGATATTTGTTAGTAGTTTCATCAAAACTTTGAGTTATGTTGTGTAAGGAAACAAGATAAAACAATGCGTTCGCGTAGATAAATGTAATCAATAGCAATATGACCAATGAAAATTTATTACTTGGATGACAACACGTCATCTACTTTTACATAAGTTTTACTGTTTCATAATTCATATTTGAGGTTATACAGCATCGTCTGATTTATTTCCTCCTAGAGAGATGCCATGAAGTTGCATACATTGCTAGGTAATTCAAGCTTCGCAATTGGCATCCTATATTTTGGTCCCGACCTTCAGTCCACTTCATGATTTACGATGCAAGGATCCACTTCCGATTACAGTTGATAACATTATGCATCATTCTAATTACGAAATAGTCGTCCTGGGGACCATATTATCCGCCTTCTACATGCCTGCTACCGGGTAGTGAAATCCTAATTGCACTCACATATAGAGCCATTCCATTAGTTGCTATTTCCTGAATGCCTAATCTGAGGGAATTGCATATAGAAACCCTGATCGATAAATACTATTGCATACTTCAGGCTATTAGACTCCCCACTGGTTGTGTATTCAGGTGCACCGCACTCCCTGTCTACAATGTAAAGTGCAAACAAGCATAGATATGGCTGTAGAATAAGCTACCGGAAAGCTTTTCAAAGTCAGGCTCTTCTATATTCTGGGCATGCATTGACCTAACCAATCATGGGCCTGCTGATACCGGTGGTCGCTATTACCACCCACCCTCCCGCCATTTGACTGCTGCCCCTAATGTATAGTCAGAAAGCCGCGCCTATACGCAGCCCCATGGGGCCCGACTGTTGGTCACTTAAGCAGTTGACCTGTGGCGCGGAAGCTTTGCAGTAATTAACTGGCTTCTGTTGAGGCCCGCTGAACTGGGACCGCTAACGCTGCAGAGGATATAGGTCCATGTAAAAACAGGTGGCCAAGGTAGCACGGCCACGGGACATGCACAGAGATTCCAGCCCAGGGATAGGGTGGTAAAGGTGAATAAGGGCGTGAACCTACCCTGGGGAGATGTTTAATGAATTGATATGAACCCAGCTGGTATCATGAGAGGGTAATTCCTTTTTGCGTTAGCAGTGGAAGTCAAGCAACAGGGTTATAGTTAGGTGGCCGGGGCTCTGAAAATGGCTGAGGTATGTGATACAATCCACTTGGAAGCATGAGTTCATTCGTACTGTATGTAGATAGTACTTAAAGCTTTTTGTATAATTTCAAGCTTGTCAAATGCCTGTATTCCATACTTTTCAAATGATACATCTGTTCACCATATGTATGATCTTGATAGCTATTTATACACACACACTTATATATAGATATGTAAATTTATGAATAAATATATGTATAATACATTTATATATAGAGAGAGAAAGAGCTAGAGAGATGCAACAAAACTTTGCGATAGGAAATTCAAAATATATAACACAAACTTAATATATCAGCAAAATATGACTCTTTCACATAGATCTACAAATAGTCAATAAAACAATAGAAAATGCCTGATCATGTGTGACATTACAACATTGTGCCAATGGTCCTGTGCTCCAAGGTTCTTCTATAGGCATTACATTCGACTAGACCTATGTTGAAGCATCATCCATTTTGAAAGCCGTTGTAGCCGGGTAGAGGAAGTAGGCGTAGGCCGTTATAGGCCAACAGAGGGGGTAGGTAGAAGGGTGTGTGTATGTGGTTTGGAGGGGGGGGGGGGTATACCTTGTGGGAAAGGACCCTACTACTGGACGTTGTATGGTCTGGCGTGCGCCTGTAGGATTTATTGTAGCCCCTGCCTCGACTGGGAACACGGTGACTGGGCGGGGCGCGGCGGGGCACGATGAGGGAGAGGCGGAGGAACAGGGGGTGGTGTAGTGGGGGGTGGGGCAGCGCGGCTAGGTTTGACCAACCCATCAATAACATTCACTACGGTGTGGGCAGGTGAAGTTTGTTTGGGCTGAGTTACGACCGCCGCTCTTCGCCGTCCAATATTGCCTGCTTGTTATGCCTGAGACGTGAGGAGAATGCCGCCGTAATGTAATCATGGGAATGTCTCTCAATCAGCAGTCCCCTACCCAACCCTCCTCCCCAGCCCTTCAACGCTGGCCACAGCAGACGACATTCATTGACCACCGCTAGGGGGACCCACTAGCCCCGACGAGCTTCTAATCAAACGTGACGCCCAGTGGTGTACCTCCCCGCCAATAGAGCCCGTTTGCGCTCCCTTGAAGTCACTCCCTGTCATTGGAGACATGCAGGCAAGGGAAAGAAGCCATCGCTTTGATTGTGTATTTCTCTTGGTGTCTGTCCCGGCAAAGGTGACGGTGGCAGTGGCTGTCGTGTGGAATCGGTAGTCTCCGCCGACGCCAAAGCCGGGAAAAGAGTCCCGCCTTTTTTCCACGCTTATCTGCCTCTTGCTCGCCGGTCCGGCTCTGGCGGATGCCGGAGTCAAAGGGAGTACGATGTCAGCTTGACTTACCGAGCCGCCATTCATGTTCTGGCCATTACTGACGCCCGGCAGCGCAGGAATTAATTGAAATTTGTATTTATCACTGTGGCAGATTTTCCGCTCGGCTTGTCCGGATGAATCAACAGCACGCCGTGATCGACGGGCTGCATAATGCAGTTATCGGTCAGTATTAGCTTGCGCGTCTCGCCTGCACAGCGCCCCCTATGCGGCGCGTCGGCGAACCCACGAGCAGAAGACTTTTGGACCGTGATTACAGTTGCCAGCCTCGTTCTGACACGGGTCGGGGTGGCGGCGTAGGCTTGTCTCTCGCCGCCATCAGTCATCTCAGAAGCAATCCGATTAGCCGACGACGGGCGAATGGAGCAGTCACGACTTAAGCTGTTCTTTGGCCGGCCATCAAGGACTCGGCTGGAGGCGTGGAGTCGGGTGGTAACGAATGGATTAAGTCCAATTCGTTCTTGTTGGCCTCGGCCAAAATGCTCGTAACATTTTAGGTAATGACGGTGGCGCCCGCCCCCCAAATTGCCGGTCTTTGCCCGTTATAATGCGCCCTCGTCATTTCCGGTGAATAAAATGCCATGCCACTAGGTGAGGGGCTGGTGCATGCAGCGCGAAGGGGTTGGGTTGGAGGGGGGGGGGGAGGGTGTTGGTGGGTCCGCTGCAAATGTCAGTGGTATGGATGGTCGCCGGTGAGCACAAGCAGCCGCTGGTAACCGGGCGGCGTGTATGACTTAATTCCTGGTGACACGGACGCGCTGGAACATGACCTAGAGCGACGCCGGGCCCCCATCGAGCATTGACCGCAGATTCATCGTGTTTATCCGCCAGGCGTCGACGAGGCAGCATATATCATCCCCCGGGGGTTGGTTGGGGGCAGGACGGCTGGTAGGAGGGCGGTTGGGGGCTTGGAGAAGGGACGGGGTAGGGGATCGGCGGGTGTCGGTCGTAGATCCTCACCCCCTCCCTGCGTCGCTGCCAACGTGACCCTGGAGAACGCGGCACCTCTAGGCCTTATAAACACTCATCTGATGGAGACAGACCGGTCGTGCTCCAGGGAACAACGTCATGCTAACCCCTCCCTTGCTCTATACCAATCCTCACGTTCCTACCCTACCCTTATGTATCCCTCGGGTGCACTGTCCGAAGCAATTCCCTTCTTTCTTCAACATATATTTCCTTTCCTCTCCCTTTCTTAGCCCTACTAGGTTTTTATTCATGTTCAATTGTTTTTCTTTCTTGCCTGGCACCTATCAATATCCAACTATGTTTGTTTGCCCTAATCATCTCCTTTCTGTCTTGTTTGCTTTTCATCCTTTCCTCCCATTCAATTTCTCTCTCTGGCCAACTGTCTTGTTTTTCCTAGCCCTTTATTTCCTTATTCAAGACTACTACACCCTGTATCCAGTTTTACTTCCATTATTTACTCCGTGCCCCCAAATGCAAATGCGTTGGTTCGAATTCTCTATGGCCCGGAATGATTTTCTATTCCCCTTGCCTGCTCAATCTCTCCCTCGCATTTATCAGCCATCAAACCCAACCTAATCCCCATTCTTTCCTCTTCTCCCCCTCCCGTCTTCATCGTCTGCCTTAATCATCCGAACCATATCACTCTCCTCTGCTCCTTTACCAATCTCCTCTGCCCATCCCCCACCCCACCCTCCACAACAGTGCGACGGCCAATAGCCAACCACATCATTGATGCCAAGTCAGAAGACAAAAGAGAATGAAAAAAGACCTGTGGTGGTTGGCGGCGTTGTCTAAACTGGCCCGGGCACGCGCCCGCCATGACGTCCCTGTTGTTTGTTTGTCCTGGTGTGTTTGCTCCCAAGTCCTCCCCCTCCCACCCCGACTCTCTAGCGGGGTCTCGTTTTAAAGATGCATGATGATCTATGATCCGTGTAAGCATGGTAGGGGAATCAATAACCTATTGTTTACTGAATTATTGGTGGTCAAACATGCAGAACCACATCCCCCACCCATACACCAAGATCCGGCCCAACCCTCCCTCCGCACACACATACTGCCGTCTGCAGAGGCAGATAATTTTCTTTTTACACTTGATAACCACTTAGAAGTTCTGAAGAATTAGAATAGTATTCATGTGCATGCAAAGACTTGTTACACTGTGGTCTGGTTCATGGTCATGCTTGGTAACATGCAGAAACACACCACAAGTATTTAACTTCATTTATACTGGGTGTGAAGGCTGCCCGAACGGATTCATGACGGTAATTGATACACCATCACTGATTAATGCTTATTAAATGTTGGTTAATGGCACGTGAAATGACAATATGATGACAACATTGTGTGCGGCTACCATTTTACTCTGATATAAGAACGAATAAATGAATGAAAAGCGCCGCTTCATTTTGAAATTCATGCATAAAAACATTGCTCTTTAGGGAAACGGTTTGATTATACTGAAGGACCTGCCACACAGATAGCAGCTGGGAGCTCAATCATTCGATTCAACTCCATAATGCCCGGTTAAAGTCGCTATAATAACCATTGACTTGTAAACAGGCAGTGATTTTCTCAAGAAACACGATTTAATGGTAAGCCATTAACGTGACATAAATACCACTATAAAAAGCCAATAAAAGCAGACCTCTTCACAAGGCCACTTGCCCCACCATTCGTACCGAGTTCCTCCAATGGTCCCGTTGTGAGGACCTTTACGGATAAATCTCCCCGCGGGGAAAACAATATGGGATATTGATTATCCGAGGGCATTGATTGGTGGTCAGGGGCTGGCTGTGGGGGTTGACCATGCCTGGGAGGAAGTATTGGGGTAGATCTAGGAGGGCGGGTAGGGCGGGAGAGGGGATGCTTGGTGCGGGTCGACACAGGGTCTTACCAAGGCCATCGACCTGCCTCAAGGAAGCCACTGTTCTAAGATCGATAACCTGGCTTCGTGGTCGGGGCGAGATAAGACGGATGACAATACGCGGGGACGGACTGGGCAGAAACACTGCTAATGATGCCTTCTTTCTGTTCCCACGAGGATCCAACTGAATCTCACCGGTTATCGCGTGGCAAATTAACGACAAGTGGCCGACTTACGAGCTGCTCGAGGGCTGAGTGAGTTACTCATGGTTTGATATGACGGAAATTCGTCATTGGGGACTGGGGAGTGTTCGCTGACTGCATTGTGTACCGCCCCTTTCTAGCGCCAAGCACCCGCCACCAACACCACTACTACTACTATCACCACTATCTCCACCAAGTGCTGTCTAGATCGTTACCAAAAGAAATCTGTCCGGCACCTATGCCGCACCACTGCCATATTGGCACCACAACATCTGAGTCACTAGTTCTACTGCCACATTCTGCAGTGTTACCGTCAGAGACTTCCCTATCCTTTCCACAAGCATATGCTTCATACATCAATTCTTTTAAGAATAAGTTCAATATAATGGGTGTTCAGCATAGATGTATTTTTTGAATGAAAAGAGTCAAGGACGGTTTACTTTTCTTTAATAAAGTTCCCACTATACAGGTATATGGTCTGTTGGTGCAATACAACATGTGGCCAACACATTGTATCTGTAGAAATATGAAATACATGCTTGATTTGAAGCTGTTCGCTCTACTTCACCAGCCAGATTTACCGGCGTGTATTTCCTTACCATTACTGGTATGGTAATTCTCGACATAGCCTTCTGCGCCATCATCATTTCCAAGACCGTCCATCCTAACACACAATCTGCCTATTATTGACCCCTATTCTTAGCCCCATTCTAACTAATACTTTCACCTCATATCATAATACTGTCATCAACATTAGCCGCTCTTCTTGTTGCCCACTCTCTACTCACGCTATCTCTATCATTATCAGCCTGACCTTTACCCCATCCACTCTGCTAGCGACCCCGGCAGACCTTTCTACACTGCCACCACTTACCACTGCCCCTGCCACCATATTCCTTGACGCCCCTCGCCTCATCGGCACCCAGCACCCTCGAAGCAAAACATAAATCCATATTCTCCCATCCGCTATCATCACTACTCATCCCCACCCTTGCCATCTCCCCCCTCCCACTCCCGTCCATCCACCCGCATCCCCATATTCGAATGGAGTAATAAGCCCGGGATATTTGATAGTGTGGAAATAAGATCCTCACTGAAAACGCATCCAATCTTTCGTGGCAAAGTGCATTTGGTTTCAACTAATAGTTAAAACCCCCAGGAACCCGATCGCTGGCTGATGTCTCTAATTGTCCGTTTTCCCCGCCTACAGCGCCCTCCAGTGGCCTGCCCTTTTTCGCCACGTGCTTCTTTTTTTCCCCGACAACCATCGAGGGTTAGGAAGTAGAGAAAAAATATCACCTGGCTGGTATTAGGTTGCATAAAATCTTCGGGTGCCAGGAATTTCTTCCAGAGCCCATTAGAGAGAGTTTTACATGGTCGTATTAATTTTTTTTATTTCACATTTATGTTTATGTAAAACGTGTGCAAACGGGCACAGGTAGGAGCAAAATAGTGTGCCTATTTTGAGAGCTGCCTTATTTTGCCTGCGGAAATGCTTAGTCCAGATGAGACCTGATTTCTTTTTCCCTCGCAGGTTTTGCTTTTTAGGTTTTGATCTTTCATCAGTGGAGGATAAAGAAAACGGGAGGACGCCATGTAAACTTTACATTTGGTGATAACTTTACTTAACGCATGCACTTTGTGAACCTTCATCTAGTGATTTTCTTGGTAAATATGCCCCCATGTGTTGAATGTAAGTGACAGGATCCAGATATATTTGCACAGAGCCAACTGCCGGCCAACCGAAAGAGATATAAAAAGAAGAATAAAAGTGAGAAAATAAAAACTTAGGAGAGGGATTCATTTCAGAGAGCTGACCAGTTAAAGTTTACTGATGAGGAATACACAATAGTACTGGCGTTTATATCTTAGGCAACCCTCGATATACTTACTTTTCTCACATCTGTAGCTAGCCTCGAAGTAGGACGTGAGGTCCTTAGGGCAGGGGTGTTTACTGTGCAGGTCCGAGTCTGGTATGGGGATGAGGCAGGAGCGGCGCCCGGAGCAGCGTTTGTCCACCTGGAGCAACACATCTGCAGAGCATCCCACGTAACCGTAGTCACGGTCCACGCAACGCCCGAAGCGCATACGTCCATACGTCGCAGCCTCCATGACCACAACCTCATCTGGACCACAGGTGGCGTTGAAGTTCTCGAACTGGCAATAGTCTTTTATATCTGCAAGAACAAAGGCGGCATTTTAGCATCACATCGGTTGGTAATAGTATTCGCAATGTTGCTTGCATTATTGAACGATAATGGCGTTTGTGCACCAATTGCTTTGGAATGCCATACTAAGTGTGCTGCCAAGCGTGAAATGCCACCATGAGGCGAATCAAGCAGAACATCGTTCGATAACTGTACATGAACGGGTTCTTAACTAATGCTCACCAAGGTAAGACTGAAAACAGTATTTATCAGCGTCAAGAATCAAGCAGCGTACCAACTACTACCAACTAACATTAGAAAGCCTTAATATTTATTCAAATGTATGTAATGTGCAATGCGAGCAATCTTTAACACTGTAGGGTACTTTTTAACATTGGCATATGAGCATGAGTAATCCTTACAATATTACAATAGAAAGAAACTACTTGTATCAAATCGATTCAGAGGTCTAATTAATGCAATCATTTGTAGGCGTAATCATAAATGAGATAGTGGTCAAATTATTTATCAGATTATAATCCTCTCGAATCGAATAAACAACGGCGTTTAGGGCACTGCAATGTTTTTCAATTATAATTCCTTTTCATAAGGGTACAAATAGTCGTCTTAAAGTATCTAAGCTCTACGCAATCAGGAAAGATGTATTACAAGGCCCTTAATTATTCATCTTAATCGCAAGAATCGCCATTTATTATAACTTAGAAATTTAATTGAGACGGAAACGCGGTGGTTTCTGTAGACAATAAAAAGACCCCTGTTGCTCTTGAGAAGCGCGTTCTTTATCACCGTATCAACGTACTGCCAGTGGCATATTGTCAAAGTACATCCTTCAAGGCAGTCAAATAGATGGTACTCAGATGGTTTAACTTGTAGACAGAACCTGATGAGGTGGTATTTTAACTAAACGCGTGTTCGTTGCCTGCCCCTGTCTATCCGTCTCCCCCGTCACGTTGGCGGGCAGAGGAGCAAAGCCACTCCGTCTTCATTTGTGTGTTGCCGGCCTATCTAGACGGGGTCAGCCCAAGTCTTAAAACAATCATGAGAATTCAGAGAATGGCCATCCATTTGTGAGCAGTGACGTCGTATGAATGTTAACAGCGACGGGAGGTATGGGGGAAGACGGGGCGCTGCTCCTGTCGAGCCGCGGATCCAGACGCCGCAATCACCTCGCCAATCATCGGACCATACATCAGCGGTCTGACCAAGATGGTCGTCCATCTTGTTGGGAGGGGGATGAGGGGGTTGAGAAAGCGGTGGCTGCTGGAAGCGATGGCCGTGCTATCCATATAGGTTCTACAAGGAGCAGCAGGAAATACAGAGGGATACAAGGCTATAGAACATGTAGAAGGATTTTTGTAAAAGGTATCAGGGTTGTGCAGAACTCAGGAGGGTTTCAGACGGCTTACAATGTATGGAGAGATGAAGGGTTAGTAAATGCTTGAACCACTACAATGTTATTGAGAGGTCTGGGGGACTATGAACCTGCTGGGTGTAGGGGCATAGTAGGAGAGGAGAGAGGTGGTGATAAAGGAGAGAAGGATCTGGATAATATAATGTTGGATGAAACGGATATGAATAGGACAGCAGGATACAATTGTGCAAGTAGGCGTCAAATAGGGGTGCATCAGATTGGTAAAATCTGGCGCCCAGGTGAAATATTGTCAGTGTAAATATAACCGGAAGTAAGGTAGGAAGGATCCAACTTGAGAGCATATAACGGTGCGTAAAGGGTTTGGGAAAGGCAACGTGGGAGGTCATAGAAAGAAGACCGAATTGAGGAGGAGGTTTGGGCCCAAGAAGAACGTGTGCCGGTGGGTTGGAACCTTGTGGGCCATTAGGACCAACAGAGGAGAGAGGAAGGAGTGAGGGGATAGCAGAGGTGAGTGGGGTGTGGCACATTGTAGGTACGCTAGAGGACTAAAGTGTGGGTGGTGGGTGGGGTTGAGTGGTGGGGACACGGCGGGGGAGTGGGTAAGACTGGGCTGGACCGCTCTGTTACTCCAGGCGGCCGACAGACGGCGCTATCTGAGCGGGGGCCGGGGTAGACATGGTACCCGGCTGGGGATCCTTTACCTCCAGTAGGAGGACGGATCCGGCCGCCAGCCACCAGCCATCTGTGAGCACCCTACACTCCCGACAAAGACGTACCACAAATGGTGAAACGCTGTTCGCGCCAGATATCCGGTGTTGGCAAAAAGGAAGTGGCCCTTGCGCCCGACTGGAGGGCCTATCTGGTGTGTTGGAGGTGTGTGAACGGATGTATGTTGTGGGGGGTGTGAAGGGGTGTACGTAATGGGGTGTCTGTGTGTTGTTGTTTTTTCGGACGAGAATGGGGCCAACCATATTTTTCAGCATAATTTTGATAAATTTGACCCCCTCCCCGGCCTCAATCTTGTTCGCAATAGAATAAAGAAAGAGCATATGCAAAATTTCCTAAATGTGTGACCTCCACACTCTCCCTTCATTGCGTACTTATTTTGTGGATGACCCCTGGATGTGTAAGGTTTGTGTGTGTAGCTGTGTTTGGACTGTCTGTGTGCAGGCGTGTCCAGTTCTACGTGTGCAGTTGGGTATAATAAGTGGTTGTATGTTGTTATTGGGTAGGATGCTAGAATGGTAGTATGGTTACAGGAGGGGTCAAGTAAAAACAGGAGCTGGGTAATGATGCCTCGGGGGCCTTTTTCTAGCCTGAGAGCACGGGTATGGCGCTATGTGAATAGAGCACCCATGGGGAAGAAGCTCACGGAATCCTAAGCCGCGTGAGCTGTTAGACATCCCGGCAAAACACGGCCAGGCGCAACCGTAAACAAATCATTAGCGCCGCCGACGGATGTACCAGGTGCGAGAAGAAAAGGGGCCATTAAGGCTGAGACTTCGCCTGTTCGCTCGAGAGGTCTGGTATTTGACCTGCCTTAACTTGGCTGGACATGCGCCAGGCTGGAGCGACGTCGTCGGATGGAAGTTGATTAAGAGTGAAGGGAGAGGTGGCGGAGGACGGGGGTTTTGTGGTCGCTCGGTGGACAGGTGAGCAGGATGTTGGACAGGGAGGTGTGGGGCCTGGGAGGAGGGATGCTGGGGGCGGGAGTTGTGTGCATGCCGATGTCAACCAAATCAAAGCCAGGCGTGTCGGAAGATCAAAGACCGGGCCTCTGATCTCGTCCGCTCGGGCCGGCCTGCAGTACCAACGGCTGGACGGGGTTTCTAAAGAAGCCACTTTCACACGCCACGGCAGATACCCCCACCGAACGGGCACGTGTGGCCCGCGTGTCGTTCGGAACCACACTGCAGCACGCCGCCCATGGAACACTCACCCCCCGCACTATACGCCATCCCCTCGTCCCGCCGCCCATTGCCCACCATGTCCACAGCCACTTATGCCACCCACCTTCCACCGCCCACCTCCTGCCCTCTCTCACTCGCCGTTGGTCTACCCAGGGGCCATTGTTAGCCGCCCACCACACGCACCATTCGCACTATCAATTGCCTATATCTCTTGCCACCCACCACCTGCCACCAACAGGCAATGGTTCTGTATGTCCTTCACATGGCGCCGCCTGACATGAATGCCCTACCATGCTTACTTACTCCGTGTGTTTTAAAGGTCACCTTTGCGTGCATCATACGATGCATCATTAGGTTATTGCATGACAGTTGTCCAATTTACATGAATCCCTGTGTGAAGATCAAGTGTCATAGCGTGATTCCATCCTATTGGAAGCCATCCAAGTGTTCTTCAAAAGTTACACAGGCCGTAACGAAGCCAAAGTCCCTCCAGGTATCAGCGCCCGGGCTACTTGATTTAAAACGGCTTCACTTTGAAGCCTCCTAGTCAACAGTCTGGATGATCATTTCAAACTGCATCCGGGAAACAGCAATTAATGCCGCGAAATCTGCTTCATCAAGAACTGTCGCCCTGGGATACTGCCGGCACATCAATAGTACTGCCATCCCTGAACAGGAAAAGTAATCACAGGAATATCCACCAGATAGCTTCCTAGAAAGCGCGACCTGCCAATGGGACAAATGTCAAGGGAGAAGTAAGCAGTGGGGAGCTGCTGGTGCCTTATCAGGCTCAGCTACGAGCGAGTAAAGGGGGGATGCGTACTGCGTGTGGGGACAGTGCAGCTGCCCTTTAGTCGTAAGCAAGCCACGGCCTTGTCTCATTAAGGCGCCGCAGGATCCAGATATATGGTTGGCTAGAGCAGCTCGCAGGCTTATCAATCAGTATGTCCGGACATTATCTCTAACACGGAGAGCAGCTCTGAGCAACTGGCCTTTCCTTATGCTCTCTCGCCACTCTTTTGTCCAACATTCTTACCAGTGTGTTTATTACCTGATACCAGAACGGGATGAGGGTGTCTGTGGGTGTCGAGGTTATGGAAGGGTCTAGAGGTTGGGGTGAGGGTGTATGGTGTGTCAGGGGCGGTGGGGACTAAACTTGGCAGTGTACTGTCGATGTGAGCGGGGGTGCCGGTGTTTGTACGTGAGTTGCTTCCTTTTTCAGCGGCAAGGTCGTCGAGGTTTTAGCGTGCTGGGGGAGCTAGACTAGGTGGGGTCACAAAAGGAATAAAAAACTAGAAGCCTGGAAATAGGGTAAAATGAGACATGACTTTCAAAACAGTTTTATGCACTGGGTGGTATCACCTTCAGGGGTACGAAAGGTTTCGCAGAAAGATTTGATTCAGATAAGTAATTGGTACCAGTATTCTGTTCCGTACGCGGTCGACATGAATATTTGGATGTGTTAAGCAGTAGAAGGAAAGAAGAGTGTGGTAGAGATATGAGGGAGGGGTAAATATGGATCAGCTAAAGGATTCAGGGGGTAGGTAGTCGCGAGGGTCATGCCTGTTAGGGATGATAGTACGGGTAGGTATAAAGTGGTTATGCCTTTTTGGAAATCGGCGATGATGGTAGAGGGAAAATAAACGTTGGGGTCGGTAGTTAGGTCGGGAAGAGGTTGGGGGTTGTAGAAGGGGTGTTGATGATGCACAGAGGGGTGCGGTGATTGGGTGATGGCTGGGGGTAGCTTGGGAAGCGCTCTGTTGGGTAGAGGGTAGGATGCATGGTTGGTAGCTTTGAGAAGACCTTGCTGCCTGGCACCGTTCCAATAGTCACATTAATGCCGAACTCATGGTGCCAAAGAGATCAATAGATCCATGCCCGTGAGTTAGTAGGTTTATATATGTGTGTGAAATATGAGGTGTGTGGAGGTGTCAATAGGGCGTGTGTAGATAAAGGTAGGCTGGTCTGTGTGTGAGCCCTTTAGTGTTTATTGCCTCTTATGGTTATACGTATAAAAAGGCTCCTGTGTATCTAGGAAAGGTGTACCTCAAAGCAAGTATGTAAATTGTGTAGTGTTTAGCAATGTATTAATAATAAAAACAATGCATCAGAGATATCGATGCTTGATTTAAACCATTGTACCTTAGGTTTATTACGTTCGAGGTACTCTGGATGCCAAGACATACAATTGATAACTGTTATCACTAGTACGGACATAATCGTACATAAATAAAAGCAGCTCAACTGTATAACTGCGGAAAATACGGGTGTCTGGCTGACAGAGCTGACAGAGCAATGGTCACTGAACACCATAGCTGTACCCTGCCCAGTGGAGTAGGTATCTGACCGGCAACTGCTCTACGGCAATATTTATTCCTGCAGGTGCGGTTGACAGGCCGTGCCCCCACCTGGGTCACACCAGCCCCCCATCTGCTACACCCCTTCCGGCACCTCCGGGGGCTGCTTCCAATAAAGTGCCGGTCGTCCTGGTGCTATACAGTGGCCGAGCTTTAAATCCAAACAGGGACCACTGGTGCAAATCCGCCTGTGAGCAACTCAACGGTGAGCAGCTCACCCCGAGCATTGACTAAACCGGGCACACAGTCTTAAAATGCCGTTCAATTTCCAATCCATCGGCCAGGGCTTAGGGCACTGGATTTATCGGGGATCCCTCCCTCCGCCCAGCTCTCCCACCCTCCAGCTGCTCCCTCCTCCCTCCCCCTTCTTCTCCTGGTGCCCAGCGCCCCTATTATCTGCGGGGATGAGTCGGTGATCGGTATTGTGCTCCGCCTTGTCCACGTTAAGCACCTTATCTCGTCACGGAGTGTGCAGGTTAAAGAACTGCTCGACCAGAAGGGTCTCTCGGTGCTGGAGGCCCCGTCTGCGTTTCCGCCTGGCCGGGTCTTAGTTGTGGGGCGAGCCCGGCGCCGGTTTCCAGCAGCCCCCCAACCCTCCACCTTACATCACCGAACCCCACTGGCGTGGAAATCCTTTGGTTTTCGGGCACCGCGGGGGGTAATTGGTTATCGTTTCATAGTCCCGGCGTCAGGGGGATCAAATATTCAAAAGGCCCCGTGCGGTAACTCCAGCAGGCGGCAGGCGCCAGTGGTGGTGGTGTGGAAGAGGGGGAGACAATGGGCTGGCGCTTAATAGGGGCTGCAGGTAATGACGATAATTAGGTGGTACCTTTAGATCAATGATCAGTACGGTACCACCCGGCTATTCACGGCGGGTGGTGTAGAGGGGAGCTCCAGGTAGTTAGGTAGGTTGGTCCTGAAACATGGCATTGTAGAGAGGGGTGGGTATTTGGGGGAAGTGGGTCTTTACGTTAATGGCTATTGTTTGTCGTGGGAGAATGACGCGAATGGGACAAACAAACGCGCACACCCCCACCATCCCTAATCCACCAGCGCCATTCCCAGCATATTGCGTCAGAGAATCGGTGGCACATACCTAAACCTCCAACCTTAATCTAGTCTTCCGCGCTTAATGACAATTCAGGACCGCGCACCGCAGCTTTGCACCGATGAAATGGCAGACCTTTTAATTGTTCTCTGGAATTAAAAGACTGGGCGGTATCACCAATAAAAATGCCACTGAGCTCAGCAGATCAGTAGCGCTTGCAGGTGTTTTTTTCACTGGGGCTAGTGCCTCTCTTTAGAAGTTCATGTTTTTTTTGTTAATCGGATGCGAATTTGTGCGCCTCCAATTAGAGCCACTTAACGACAAGAGGTAATAGATAGAAATGACATCAATGGTCATGCATCCATTCTTTGACACGCATTGAGAATGTCACAGCGTTGACATCATTGAAGGCCTCCTGGTCTCAATATATCGATTACTCATTCAGACGACTGAATCATTAACACTTAGCGCTAAAATAGGATGCTTAATAGCCAGCTTTAACGACATCAGCTTCTGCTCATCATCTAATAAAAATGCAAACTGAAGAAGCAATAACCAGAAATGGCAGGCAATTGTGTCGACAAAGCGGGGAACAGGTGTTACAACGACGCCTAACATGTGCACCACGTCACTACTACATCACCATGGCGCACCTTCCTCGACAGAGACCAAAGCAAAGCTATGTAAAGTGAGCCATGTCTCTCTGATCCGACCAGCCATCAAAGGCGGTGATCCTGGCACCCGGCGCCTGGCGGCCTGGAGCCGGGGTAGGTGAGCTAGCAGGCGCGGGGGTAGGAGAGGAAGCACAGAGCAGGGACATGCAGTGTGTTATGTATGTGGAGAGAAGGGGGAGGGGGTATGATGTATACGGCCCTTTGGGCTCGAGGCTTGGGTGGAGGACTTATTGGGTGAATCTAGGTGTAGTTCTTCCGTCTAACTTGATATGTTTGTTGATTTGTTTCTGTAGATACGTGCTTATTGCCTCACAAATGGCACGTCAGTCATGTTGTTATATATACCTGTGCACGAACCTCTATGGAATACTGCTGCTGGGCATGACGTATAAATAATGTTCAGGCGCACTGTGAGGCTGTGAATATAATGGCGTCCACCTGATTTTTAGGTATATGATAAGTTTCCTTATGTTACTTCGAATATATTTCCAACTGTTCTATACCTCTTCAAACGAGTCATTAATATCACAACTGAGCGACGAACACCCAGAAGGTTTGCATAATGTAATTCGAAAGGGATTACTAATTAGATCTCAAATCTTGATTAAGATATATTTACTTCCTGGCTTACAGAGCCTCTTCAGTGTTTTTCCCCAAGATGAGTTGGAAGAAGTTGAAGAAGAGGGTCAGAGAAAGGTATGAATTCTAGGAGTAGGATTTCCTTGGTTTTACAGAGAATGAGAGAAGTATGACGAGGCATCCCAAGGCTAATGATCAAAGACTAAAATGTTACATGTGTGTATCATCGTCACATTCCGTGCTTTTCCTGTGAGAGGTGATAGTGATGGGGCTGCTTGGTTTAGGGTGCTTCAGGCAAGATGGAGCAAAGTGGAAAACCATGTGCTTGGAAACCCGAAGGGTAAGGAGTAGGGGGTGGCCTTCCCAACCTTGGTTTTGATTGTATAGCCATGGGCTGGAGGTGGGATAGCTTGAGTTCGATTCCCCAAACCACAGAATAGGTTAACCAACGTCTTGAAGAGAGGAAGTAATGGTGTGAAATAGGCAGCTGTGTGGTGAGAAAGTTGTTTACAAAGTGCATGGTATCGAGGAATTAACCATCCACACTATTTTAAAGTGATTAAAGATTTCTTTATTTCTCGAATTCCATTCGAAGAGGAGATATATAGCATAAGACGAAGGATTAGCTAAAGGAAAATATCACTCATTTTGAGCATGCCATGGTTCCCTGAGATTTAGCTAACCATGTATGGGTTAACTTTCTTGGAACAATGGGCGTCACAACGAAGGGTAGAGAACCTGCAGGGGGCATCAGAAAGGGTTGACATTGGGAGTGTCAGGGTACAGAGATCAGATAAAAGGGCTGAATGTAGAATAGGGTTGGTATATATTAAGAGGATTGCACTGTGGGGGTAAGGGTGCAAAGGGAAAGCGTGGGGATGGGGGTGACAACATCGATCGGGGATGACAGGGCACCCAGCAGCCAATAAGATAGAAGGGATGGTGGGTTAGCGGCGGGCGCGGACTTGTGGCTGTCAACGGCTTTGTCTTAAAGGCCCGACTCCGATAACCGGCTAACTAATCAATGTGGCGTGGCGCGGTCATGTGGCGCCGCCATATGGGCACAGACACACAATCTGCCGGGACTACGCCCGCCCCTCCCCCGTGGAGTTACCGCTGATCCGCCCCACCTGCTCCCGCCGGGGATCCCGGGCTAATAATCCATCACCGGACCGACCGGGTTAGAGAGGTGGGCCTCCCCGGCGGATATATCTAAAAAAATGTAAATAAAACAAAGACAGGTTTTCCTGAGAAAAAAATGATATATAAAAATAAACACAGCCACGGGGGGTTTACATCGTCTGAGGCCTACTTCAGTTTGAAAACTAGGGATCTTTGGGTGGGGGGGGGAGAGTGTGGCTATGCCGGCCCCACGGCTAACTAGACGGATTGGCCGTTGGGCCTTGCACGCTTGGCAAGTGAGAGAGAGAGAGAGGGGGTTTGTATGATATTGACAGAGGTAGAGCCTCGCCTGTCTTGACTGTAATATCACCCTCACGGACCGCAGCGTAAAACGACCTGTAGCCCAAGCTACCGTCTCGCTCGATGGACGGGGAGGGTAGGACGATGGGGGTATTGGAGAAGGAGGAGGGGTGGGGCCCCTGATCGATGGGCGGTTTATGTTGCCTGGTGGAGTTTCTTTCAAACGTCTTCATAGAATTGGAGTATCGATGGGAGGAGGTTTACAATAGTCGGCCCCTCCTAAGAGCAGCTCACACCACGCGTCTCTACAAGACGACCCAGCTCAGAGCCGATGATGTATCAGCGTCCGCCAAACAGCGTCCCTCGGGAAGCGTGCGCGCGCATCATAAGGGCGTTCTCTGCGCTTCCGGTTCCGCTTTCTGTATAGGCGCTCCTCTCCCCAACCCCTCCTGTCCTACACCCTCTCGCCTCCTTGCCTAGTCGCCGCGGCGTCGGCGGCGTCGACAGGCATGAGCCGCCTTCTCCGCCTGTGGTTCGGAGGAGAGTGGAAAATCTAATTTGGCATTGCCTGGGCTGGGTCTTTGACGGGCCCCGGCGAACATGTATCTGTCGATACAGCGTCGAATTATGGATCGCCCTTCTTGATCGTGGTAGGGGGGCCACGAGCCTGGCTGTTATAGTCCCTCCTTCCCGACCACCACCAGCCCCTGGCCTCGCCTCCCTCTCTCTCTGTCTCTGCCGAGGCGACCTTCGAAGTTTCATCGCCTACACAGCCTCCAACGAAAATCAATCAAGTACGGGCGTAAATATTTGGAGGCTTTGTTAAAAGGAGGTTGATCGGCTGTTTTCACAGCGCGGGTTAAAAGCACACCATCAACGGCCGCACGGCGCCGCCTGCCCCACAGGACCCCGCCGCCGGAAGTGAGCCGCCGTTTCCTAAGATGAGCGTTTTGGGCAGTCACCGTAAACTGTGTTGCTTCGTTTTTCCGCATGGCTCGTCAGCCTTGACAATGTTGACGCAGAGGAGTATGGCCGTATGTCCAGAAGACAAACCTCCGCTAGCAGAACCCCCACGTTGGTGCCAAAAGCTCCAACTAAATTGCGTCAACGGCGGGTCTGTAGGGCAATGAAGGCAGTAATTTTACATAACTGCAGCGCATATTGATGAGCCGACAATGCACGGTGGAGGGCGGCAGTGGTGGTGTAGGCGCAGGAGACCAGTGTCGTGAGTTACTCTCTGTGTGGCATAATTGATGAGGAAGGCTCTCGGCGGACACACAGGAGAACGACCCACGGTGGCATCTTAAATATAGTTTGCTCCTACCTTCTGCGCAGCTTTCTCCAAGGCCAAGGGGGGCTGCAGCTCACCGAGCTACCCCCACGAGCCCCTCGCACTGCCAGCGGTGAGCTGTGCTCCTCTCCACATTCCCCTTTGAGTGGCGTGTATTCACAATAGACAGCTTGGTGTCTTGCTGAATTCAGGTGGTGATACGAAGAGAAGGCGAAGAGATAGTTTTATTAAAAGACGAAGGTCAGACAGGAAGGATAGCGGTTGAGCGGAGAAAAAGAAGGTAGAGATGATATCTAAGGAAAAGGTAAATGGGCGGCTATACAAAACAGCCAAGAGGGAGGTGGGAATGGGACTGAATATGTTAAGAAGGGAGGAGAGCTAAGAGGGGGGAGGGGTGATGATTGAATGTATTATTGATGGGAGCAAGTGTCAGATCGACAAGGAATGAAAACCAGGAGGGGAATGAAGAGTTACTGATATAATGCTAGGAGAAACACGAACAAACAATGCATCGTATATTCCCTTTCATGTGCGAGCGATTCATAAGGTGATTCGGTTAGCCCTCTCCTACCCCTACTCCCACCCCAACACTTCATTTCTCCCGTTTCAGCTAACTGCCTCCTGCCTGCTAGACCAGGTGATCTCAACATATGGGCGGGTCCTCGAGGCCTTCTCCAACTCTTCATCCATGAGAGAACATGGCCAATTCATTGTCTAGCGCCTGGCGGCCTGTGAAACACGGGCCGGGCGCCATCGACGGGTGACTACATGACTGAGCGGCTAACCTCCGGCCCCGCCAGCGTCTAGGGAGTCATCCTGAATATTCCCGGCGAGGCATATGCCACACACACCTCGATGGCACCAAGACGAAGCGCTGCTAATGTGACAAGCCGGCCAGATTGCGCCACTCACCTACATCTTACACCTAAGGTCCTCTCCTCTCTACACATCCGCGGCAAGAGATTGTATACGGGGGGTGGTGTGTGCTATCACCAACTCACAACAGCTCAGCCCCGCACCCAATACCTCATAACAGCTCACTACAGGCCCCGCTAGGTCTGAGAGCTGCCGTGGGAGCCGGTCGGACTCAAACACCCCCGCGGGCGCCATACATAAACCGATGGCAGGGTTGGATATAGAGAGAGTTAGCGGATGGATCAACGCTATGTTTGTGTGCGAGAGGGAAAGGGTTGATAGTGGATTGAAGCCTATGAGTGCGTCAGCTATTTCTCTTTATTCCCTTGCGATAACATTCTCGAGTCATGTCTCAAGTCTAATCGGGCGTGATTATTAAGCTGTGGGACATGTAATCATTGACTCTCCTCGTACTCAGGGCCTCTAATCTGGCCCGGCATCACTCATGGCGACGTTTCTCTGACAAGCAGAGGCCCGGACACATCACTCCAGAACACTCTCCCTCCCCTCCATTCCGGATCATACCATGTACGGTTGATCCAATGATCCAAGCGTGGACACGTTCTCATCATGCTACTAGCACCCACCCCTATCCCACCTTACCCCTCCTTTCCATAACCCCCATCTCCTCTCTCTATCCCTGCACTAGCCCTTCACCCGAGAGGCTGGTGCTGGTAGGGGCGGTGCTGGTGTCCATTGGGGGGGGGGGGGGGGTTATGGTGGTGGGGAGTAGGGATGGTGTGGGTGGAATTGAGGCAAGCATGAGCCGTCATCGACACACCATATTCACTGATGACACTTCCCAGACTGAATTCTAATAAAAAAACATCTGGTCAGAGGTTGAAGAGCGACACTCCATGAGATGAGGGACAGGGAGTCTGGCCGATGCTGGTGCAACAATACACCCCTTTCCCCATACTCCCTCCAACAGCCCGATAGCAGCTCCTGCAGTTCATTCCTCTTGTGGCTGTAACCTCCCGCCTTACCTCTCTCTCATGCCCCCATCCCCACCCCCACCCCTCCCTGCGGGCGGTCAGAGCGCCGCCTGTCGACGCCCATGATTGTCACCGGGAGGACGCCCAGGCAGAAGGGCCATCGCCATGGAGTGTCAGCCCAGGCGCCGCCCCGATTTGTCATTACGCCAGAAACTAATTTCGTCGAGGCGCCATGCTGTGCATTAAGAGGTGGTCGGGGTTGGAGAATGGGGTAGACTGGTGGTCGTCCTGGTCGTGGTAGGCGTGTTTTTTTACTCGTGGACATGATTCTCAGTTTCTTTCTTATTCTCGTTATTGTTGATAATGGAGACTGGCCTCTTTTAGGGCTTCTGAGATACACAAGTATATTGCATTTTTGTATTAGCCTTCATTGTTGCCATTGTTAGTTTATGATAGTAAAATTCGACTTAAGGCTTATTGTTAAAACTTTTGACTTGGATGTAAATCTTGCAATTTCGGACTTATGTGGATTGTAATTCTTACTGCATCTCAATGTTGGTAATCTTGATGGTTATAATGGTGGTGGTCTTGATGATAGCTTACTTTTCATTGACAAGGATCAAAAGTAATATTCTCATCATCAAAGACATGAAGGTTGGTTGGGTTCCCGAAACTCCGAAAACGTGTAATACCCCGTTAAAAAATCTGGGCTCCAAATTCCTTTAAAAAATGTTAGCAATGATTGGGGCCTGCATGGAAGCACTTCTCTTCTCCTTTCCCCTCTCACTTAGGCCCGTTGGTCCCTCCTTCCAGGCGCCACCAGCCGTCCTCAGGTCGGCGTAATGTGGAGCCTCCGCGTTGGCACCACCGGGTTAGCAGGGGCCACTCGTAATGCAGCCCGCGCCATCTTTATGTCTTTATTAATTAAAAGTTAATGGAAGTAGGGATAACCCGCGTGGCGCGGCGAGTGGCGGCCGGCGCTGGCGCCGTTATTAGCCGGGCGTGAGTTGGACCGTGTCCGGGGCCGTGCTCGCCGGGGTAATTACCATATAAATGTGCCGTGTCGTAACCCCTGTGAGTAGCTCCACAGCAGCTCATATCGCTAGCCCCTGAGCAGCTTGTGAGTGGATCACGTCTCCACGAGTGGCTATACTTGTTGTTTTACCAGTCACCGCAACAACATGCCCAATGGATCGAAGCTACCGAGATCCATTGACTTTTTCGTTGGTAGTCTGGACGGGCGAGTTATACCCACGAGGCCGGTTCTGATCAGAATCTTTATCCTATCTTGCTTTCACAAGAATGAGGAGTCGAATAAAAATCTTTTGATGTCATGGTGCCAACTCATTAGGAGTTAAGTTTTTGAAACGCCTAATGGTATTATTTTTATCACTCCATTCCCAATTACTGAAGACCGCAAGTTTAACCTAAAAGCTCAACTGTACGATTCAGGAGGAGAACCTTAACATTAAATGCTTTTGCGTTGCATACAATTGTAGAGAAGAGTATTATAGCGCAAAATGCCTGCCACGATCCACTTTGGAGTCAAATACGTTGCAGTGCAGACAAGAAGCTGACCTTATTGAAATCAAAGCGGCTGTGCAATAAGGTACGCAATACGGGCCGCTTACGGTAGTATCCCCAAGTGAAGCCCATAAGGCGTAAGGAGTGGGAGGGTTAAAAAACAGAAGAGAAACGGACACGGCTGCACTCAGCAGGGCGATGTTGGAGGTGGCCGCTAGGCGGGATGGCGGAATTGGCTTATTTCCTTTCATCCTTCCGCGAAAGCAAAGACGGGCGCTGTTTTCTCACAGGTGAGAGGAGCCGAAGAGATGGGGAGAGGGGGGGTTCAGTGAGATCTGGCGGTAAACACTTGCGTTTAGAGTCTCGTCATAAAGAAAACTGCTTTGATGTCATAATAAGTGAACCACTGAGACCATGCATCAGAACATTGGGATCCATCCATGCGGTGTAGAGAAACTAGGTTACTTCCACCATATTCTCAATGACAACGAGAGGGTAGGGATTCCCATGTTTGCATAAACACATAGAACCAAATGAGAGGGTGGTATGCCAGAGTGTATTTATTGGGTTTGTTCCACTAGAGAACATTAGGGAGAATACCGAGGGGAAGCGCAGAGCACCCTAGGAGTGTGCTTCGGTGGTACGAACGGGGCCCATGCTCTTCTACATTTTTCTCTCACACCACTGTAAGCAATTATCTTCACATACAGTTCAGTGGATGTCAACTGGTCGCTTTCAATTGACAGTTTTGGAGAATGCATTTGTTCATAGTATTTCCTAATTCATGCTGCAAATTGAGTGTCGTTGAGGAAAACACTAATATCACGACACCTATATCTCTACTACATACTCCGTGATATATGAACAGATATGCAGTATAATAGTAGTATTAAATAGGAGTATCTGTAGTATGACGCTATGCAGATGCAGAACATTTAATGGTATTGAAGTAGACAAACACTAAAGGAATCTAATAAATAATCTTACCACGCCCTACGACGTTTCCATGCACACTAAAGAATCTGGGTCTAGAAGTCTTTTGGAGATCAACCTACCCATAACCACTTCTTAACTGGTCTATTCATTCAGTTTTTTCTTTGATAGCACTCAATATAATTGCCAGCAACAGACATGTGAGGTATCAAGGCTCAGCATACAAAGCTGTCACTACATTGTTACACTAACACGGGAAGGCAGTTTGAGTGATAACACAAGCTAGCAAAAGAAATTATCCGCATCAGGCTTCATGTATTCGTATCCTATTTTTGATGTGATTCTTTAGACGGGTGTGTGTTGGCTTTTTTGTCCCTACTTTGTTTAGTTGGCTCGCATCATGCTTGATTTCTCCAGGCGCAATCTCAGGGAATCACTTGAGGTCTTTTTTACGTGTAGTCATATGTGTTTGAATCAGGAAAGAAGGACAGGACGAAGTGGGTGACAAAAATAATCTCGGTACGTTTTATATCATGTGCACGCGTAGCTGGTTATTACATAAGCAGAAATAAAGGATGGGTATATACATCAACGACTGAGCTATCGTCCCCCTTTCTACTTACACCTTTGCTGAGCGGTCGGATTGGCCCTCCCATGTGTCATGTACGCACATGCCAAGCATTACCTGTAGAAGTGTCGAAGAGGGAGTGTGAGAGAGATTATAGGTGAGAGATAAAGGGAGAGATGGAGAGAGGGACTGAGGGCTGGGATGATGAGAGGAGTGGGACCTCATTGTGTGAGGCAAGGCAGACAGACACAGTGACTATGACAACAGCATATTTTAGTTTCCCACACCGCTACAGTGGCACACACTAAATGTCAGGATATTCTGAAGGATAGAAAACTCTGTGTACTGCACATAGGACGGGCAGACAATGTGATGGGAGTTTCCAATGTGTTAACGTCATTGCCAGGGAAAACACTAAGAAAAAAGTTTGGCTTCAAACATTTCTCATCAGCATCTGATAAGAAGGAAATAAACGGTTGATTGCTTCCGCAGAATTCATTACGGATACGGCCTTTGCAGCCCTGGGGCTAGCCGTCATTTCTCTGTACTACTTACAACCTTTCCTCCTTTCTCATGTTTACCTAAAACATACTCTGTTAATAACTATATATCTGCATCTACCTCAATGAACACAGCTCATCCGCGTGAAATGTTATACATTCATGTTTCCATGTAATTATGGAATATTTGATGTTCATAGATAAATGCACGTTTACTCTGATGCAAGTTCTAGAAAGAGTAATAAGAGCATTACCATTGTATATGTTTAGGCCAGGCGTCCACCTACTACGATAGCAATTTCAGACCTCCTGATGCACAGAACGATGCATAATGTCAAATATCATATAGACACTCGGGAACCTCTTTATCTTACACAAACATCTAGACTAGGAACATCGGCGTGCATCATAATCGATTCTTAGGTCCATCAATAGGCCTATCGTAGACGATTTGGATCTCAGTGGACACTGGGTCTGACATGAGTATCTCACCTTATCTCTCGAAATTACACTATTACCAATATTTCTAAAAGATCTGGTAGCTGAAAATAACGGTTGCCTGGTTGTAGTTAGGGCAATAATACATGCGCATATATATAAAATGAATGTTCCTCGACATATGTCCCTACAATCCTAAGAGATGTTACGATGGTTTCAACTAAGCTACTGTGGGAACATATACCTATGAATTAATTGCATTTAGAATACCCTTCTCGTCCTGCTCAGGTTTAAACTCAGTCCATCAAGTTAATAACAGGATCCTACATTCACATTCTGCGAGGGGAATTTGCTGGCATGAACTGAGAGCTGCTCGGAAAGACTCGAAAATGTACGGCGTCTGGTTAATCCCAGCGGACTGACAGAGGAGATGAAATCATCACCACCTGTATTACATTTGTAGAGAACCCAATCACTTTGTCTATAAGAAAAAAAAGAAAAGTCTATAATTCTACAGGCAATAATAGAACCATACTTCAGTGCTTCCGTGATAGAGCGAACGGATACAGCCCTAACCTTCTATATGGTACAGTGTATATCTGATAAATGATGTTGTAGCGGCCACTCTGTATGTTAGACTATCTCTTTTTATTAAAAAAGGAAAACTGTATACTATTGGATTGCGCTATGAACCTTGACCTTTGAACAAAAGATTGATGAAATACTAAGCACCCATCCATTTATTCTTACTATGATATAACACCAATAATATATAAAGATGCCTCTACAGGATAAATGAAATAATAAAAGAAGGAAACGTGGTTTGTTCAATGTTGGCTGACTTTTTCTCAGGTCAATTTTCGGTGGCGCCAACTGTTAAATATGGATTTCTGTAATTTCACTCTTGATTTTAAGTCATAGAAAAGTGTATGTAATAATGCATGTCTCGATCGTAAGCTAAAGCTCATGAAAGCCTTGTAAAACCGTTCTTTGCAGTGACTCGGTGGGGCAGGGGTTGAGGAGCTAAGAGCAGCTTGGAGCAGGTGAAGAACCATTCGGTGCAGTAATTGCTCGGGGCGGGGAGTACAGTAACTGTGCCGCACAATGGTTCCGCTTAGGAAGTGTTGTGTTGCCGAGGAGTAGAGGGGTATGGAGGAGGGAGGGGGTTAGGAGAGGGGATGGGATAAGATCTACTTTTGTCTGACGGTGTCCGGTAGCAGAGCACAGTGGGCGCCTACACGGCAAGCTCAATCAGAAAGGCCAAGAAATGGGTGGCTGAAGAAGAAATCGAGAAGAAAGGCTGGAAGAAGGATGGAAGTCGAGCCAGCTGTATCAGCATAGTGTTGATGCTAGGGATAAAGTGGGATAAGACATAGGCTAGATAAATATCTAGCCAGTGGTAACATATACGGTCTCGAGTCTGAGGGGTGGAGGTGGGTACTGCATATTCTTTATTATGTGCCTGCTCATTGTTTAGAATATGGATCCGGTCATATGTCTGCTTGAGCATGCACACCTGGACATAAGCCAAGTCACAACTGCCGATCTGTAAGCAATGGCCACGTGTTGCCTAGGTGTGGATCAAAATGCAACCCAAGGCGAAGGACATGATCTCGCATAACAGAAAATATAAGCCAGGATATAAGCTGGTTTATACATTAGGTTAGAGTGAAGTTCAGCATTGGTTTAGAGCATACGTTTTGAGTTAATTTTAGGATATTTTGGGCATAGAATCGAAATGTTGGCCAGGCTTGGGGCTTATTGGCCATAGGCTGGAAGACCACTGGGTAAAACCTGGACACAAGCCAAGAAATGAGATTTCGGGTCATACGCCAAGTCCGAACGTTGGACGTCACGCATACCTTGTCGTAGGCCAGGATACACAATAGCCTGAGAGGTAGGCCGACACGTAGATTGAATTAGAATCCGTGGGGTGCCCAGTGATGGCCGATTGGACCATAGGGTTGGTACTGGGTGGGCACAGTGGACCGGACCTGGACCATCGAGCTGAGTGATCGTCTCCGGGACGGCAGAGGAAGACGACGTGGTGCCGACACGTAAAGTCCGCTGGCTAGCTGCTCTGCCTTCCGCTCGGAGCAGTTCCGAGCTGGTAATTGTCATTGGCTCACCCCCGCGGATCCCCCCGGCCCTCGTTTGCCGTTCATATCCGGGCGCGTCCGGGTCGTTGTCTGTCGGCGCCCGTAAATACCGTCCGACACAAAGGCCACCCCTACCCCTCTCCACTCCACCCCTCCTCCTCGGTCCGCGCAACCAGGGGGATCAATGCTCGGGGCGTATACAGCCCAATCGATCACTACCCCCGGCCGAGGCGTTTACCGCCGACATCTGGACAATCGAGATATGCAAAGCAACCGTTTGAAAACTCCACCGTGTTGGAGTATCTCCATCCCCAGCTGTTCCGTTTGGCTTTTTAGCAGAGCCTCCTTCAGTGCACTTCCCAACTGTTTTCGTTATTGGATTTAATTGACGTTATCAGGGAGGGGAACCGGAGAAAAGAAAGCGCCACCCTCACTCAATCTCACCGTTGAAGCTACCACTTATGCCAGTCACGAGGAAGAAGGAGAGAGGGAGGGGGACCTACTCTCCATGTGCTATGCTGGAGGAGCGGGGAACGCGTGAATTAACTGCCATTAAATCCGTGATGAAATTTCACAGACCATTATAAGGCAGAGGGACTATGGAGTAGGCATTCATCCGACAGAAAGGACACTTATCCGTCTGGATTATCTGTCATACTAGCTGGGGTGGCCTTGCTGTAATTTTCATTCTCTTGATGGGCCTCTCGCCCCCCATGCACCTCTTCCCAGACCACCCCGCCAGCCACACTAGATTACCCTCCGCACCGGCTAAGGTTGGCCTGCACATAGCTAATGTTAATCTAACGGAAGACAATTAGTTTCCTTCCCCAACTACCTCTATCCGCTTTGACTCCGCTGCAACATTAGGGAAATCTGATTGAATTTCGCAGTTAATGCGATTGCCGCTAAGGAGGTTGCTTATTTTCGCTCAGAATTGGGTAACGTCGGCCTGCAAGCTAGCGCAGAACACCCCCCCCCCCCCGATACTCACTGGAGATGCCATTAATGTTTTACTTGGGATTAAAGCAGTCTAAGCTTTCACTGTTCTCTATCAGTCCCAACTTATGCATATATATGATTGCGATTGAACGAACGAATGTATAAATATACACATAGTCTTCCATATGAGGACTATCGATTTGTGAACGAGTACAGAGGTGGCTTTAAGTAACCATGGCTTTACTTACCGTTCGCCTCGACGCTGATGGTGATAAGGATGCAGAGGATAGTAGACAGGTAAGAGACCATGGAAGTGGGGCCTCCGGGACCCATCTTCAGGATGCTGTTGGACTTGCACGTAGTGCCACCGTCTACAATTACGAGCGTCAGTCCCCCACTTGAGAAAGCCTTGAGGGGCTTTTAAAGGGCTTTTAGCCGGCCCTGGAGAACACCTGTCCCACGTGTGTGAGCGTACGTGCGTGGCGGTGTGTGTGTCTGCGTGTGTGCGGCGCTCAGTGGCTGCCTGTATCCTCAGGTAGTAGCCTAGTGGCGGCTGTGGTGGCTGTGGTGGTGCGTGTAGACACCTCGGTGGCTGAGCGTCGACTGGGCGGTGCAGTTCCACGTGCGGGTCTCTATACCCACTCACTCACTCCTCCTCCTCCTGTCAGACGCTATGAGCCAACCACCGCTGGTTCTCCACTCCCCATTGACGTGCGCCTGTGTAAGCGACCAGGCGCCAGCGCCGACGCGAAACACGTGCTCGCAATCTTCCGAGGACAGAGATACGCGGTGGGGGAGAGTTGGAGCAAGTTCGGGGTTTGCTGAGGTATTCTGAAGTGTAGAGGAAACCGGGAGTGGGTCTTAGGAAGGGAGCAGTGGATGGGGAAGGGTGAAAGTTGAGTCCTGTTATTGGCGGTGTTATAGGAGGTGCTAGAGCTGGTGTGGTGATAGTCTACTGACGGTCCAGTAAACGGATCCTATACGGCTGTAATTGTCCCTGCACGCCGCTGACGACTACCCCCAACCAAACCCTGGCGGACTGGCGGCTGGTAGTGTACGGCAATGCGCTGTGGATACAGCAGACAAGCAGCAGCCTATACCGCAGAGGACTATAGCGGGTAAGGAAGGAGTTGTCAGCGGCGCCGACTAGAACCGGGCTGTACCGACACACGGGACGGCGGAGAATGAGCGTGAGTCGGGCCGAGCCGCTCCCTCTTATGAGTGGCGTCCTCTAGCGGCCGTCAGCAGTGGCGGACGTCATTGAAACAAGGCTCGGCGCGTCCCGTTCTCTGCTTTCGGCGCGTTGTTTGCCGCTCTCCGCGCCAAGTCACGCCCCGCTCCTGGCGTCACTGGAGACGGGCCCAACTATAGCAGCACCGCGCTCAGGCTAAACATGTTCATATCGGCTTCGGACATAATTACGTATTGGCTTGGGCTTGCCTGGCCCGCCACCCGCCAAAGGGCCCCCACCGTGGAGGAGCACGGGTGGGTGGGAGAAAAAAGAGGAGGAAATGGGCTGAAAGGGGGCACGGCAGCGGCTCGTGTAGCCGCGGGGTGCGGGTGGAAGGGTACAAGACTTTGGGAAGCAAAGAAGGTAGCGGAGGAAAGATAAAAGAGGTAAGGCTAGAAGGAGAAGGAGGGTGGTAGAGGTGGAGTTTGGGAGTGGGAGGAAATTAAGGAGGAAGAATACAGAAAACGTACACAAAGAACCATGCGTAAAGGGACCGGCATTAGAGGTAGTCAAATGAGAGGGGGCTATAAAAGAGAGTGAAAGAGCTACCTCTATTGAGGATGGGGAGTAATGGAATCAGCTTTGATTTCAAGGGAAATATACATGAGTACAGTAGAAAAAACAAAGAAAATGAGTTGGTGTTAAAGTGGAGCTTTAGAGAAAGGGCTATGAGGATCAAAAATAGTGGAGACATAAGGAAGGGAAAGGTGAAGAAGTCCGGAGATATTATGCCTGAGTTAAACTCCTACACGGAGGTTGAGTATGAGAAAGGGAGTTGGAGTGAATTTGCAGACTGGTGAGGCGTAAAGAAGACGGGTCAGGAATAGAAGGAAAGGTCTATGGCAAAACGTAAGACATTGGTACGGGGCAGATGAGTGGTCAAGAGAGAAGGGACCGGAACAGTGAACGTGAACAGAATGGTTATGAACCATGATCTTTATTAGCTTGTGTAAGAATAGGAGGAATGGATAGGTCAAGAGCATAGACAAGCGTGTGGTAGAGAGAAAGAAAGATAGGAGAGATAAAAAGAGAAAGGTGAGCAGTTGGTTGGAAGTAGAGAAAAGATACGGCTTGTTTATGATAAAGGGGCAGTGTGAGAGTGGGTCACGTATATATGAGGGGCAGGCTATAAACGTTCAACTGTATCAGAATGCACAGCCGGTGTCGTAATTGAAATTTATTACCTCGGGCCGCGCGGAATATGGATCCTCGCCTCCTTCCTCCTGCCCACAACACACCCGCCTCCGGATCGAACTGCCCTAGAGGAATGCAGGGCTAGCAGGGAGGAGGGTAAGGGCTATAAGCACCAGCTATGACATCGAGAAGGTGTCTATGACAACGTTCCATCATCACTGCCATTGTTGCCCGTGGGTCAGAGTGTTGGGTGAGCATACATGTGTTGGTGTGAGGAGTATAGTGGACTACAGTGACCACAATGCCTGCTGGGATGGGAGGTGGAACATTCCACATTGAAATCCGCGTAACATCCGGATCAAATACATCCACTATTTACATAGGTCAGCGCAGCTGTTACAGTATCTTTATTTTCTTATGTTGCTTAATGGGTCGTATCGTGTTGTCCATAGTGCGGCTTATGTCAATTGAATAAAGTAGTTCTACGTATTTCTACCGTGTCCACGGTTGATTTGCCTTTACAGGGGACCATGAATAAATGGTATGTTTATCTTCAATGAATAAGCGTGGAATTCAAAACGTGAACAATTAAAAGGATGCGTGTTGTCCGGTCACTGGACCATTGCTGTAACCCACTTGGCACCCAACCAACCAACCAGTTCTACGCCTCCATTTGTTGGGTCCAATATGTCAAGCACTAGTGAGCAAGTGAAGTACTTCGGTCTGTAGTAATTGGCCTTGGTCAGCTGGGCACTACTCTATCACTTTTTAAGATATACCGGTTTTCTTCATCTGCCTATAAGGCTAACACACGCATAATGACAGCCTAGAATGTATAGCAAGCTGTAAGTGTATATAACTTCTAGAGTGTGTCCCCCACTCAATAACAAGGACGTTGGTATCATATCAGAGGTTCGTGGGCTGGTTGCTCTATTCTGTTATAACAACTTCCAAAATAATGAAATTATATCGTTGACTAGAATATGATGCTGCCATGAGTTTGATATTCTGGAAAATACACTAATTCGATATTTTCAGGAAAGTAGGTAGTATTAGGAGGGAAGTAGAGGTATTATTTATTGTAGAGAAGTAGTCTTTTCTACTTCACTTATTTCAGACCATTTTGCAGCATCTGTAGGGTTATGCATGGACCCACAGTTGGCTGTGGTTCCAGCTGAGTCCACGGTAAACGGGTAAACTGTTGTACATGCATATATGTTTACAGTGTGGCCTATGAACGATTTGTTGCCCTCCTTTCCACTGAGTCAAAATCCGAAAATTATACCACCCCACCTCCCCACCAATATCATCCCCCAGATACTGATCCCTCATATTGCTACAACAGCCCGCATGCGCACCACAGGGGTCGGGGGGTTGGGAAAGGGGGTTATTATTTATCTGGCGCGCTGCTTCGTTACCCTGCTGCGATTGGCGAGGTAATTACCCGTTATTACGCCCCCCCCCCCCCCCTCCCTCTGACGAGTTGTCCTCGACTGGTAACACAGTTGTTCTCTGACCGCGCATAAAGCATGGACGGGTTGGATCCTGGGATCGTGGTGGTGTAAGACGGGATAACCGCCTGTTATTATCCACCGTCCACGAACCCACATCCCCCACACTCCAGCAGGCGGATTGCCAACCAGCACCCCTCAGCACCCCCACCTTCCGTCCCAACGCTACAGTCAATGATACTATCGACAAGTCAATGACTCACATTTCAGTCAATAAACGGTCCTTTTTTTGTCTTTTTCAATTGAGGTTACTGTATGGAGGCTCAGACTGACATTATTTAACAAACAAGACTTTGTGTGGTATTGGTTCTTGGGTGTAGAGGATCGAATGTGGTAGGTTGGAGGGGGGGGGGGTGAGTATTGGAAACGTGGTTGAATATACAGAGGACGTGCAGGGACGCATCCTTTCAGGGGATCCTGCTTCAAATCTCTACTTGCTGGTAGCAAATGGCCTTTGCCGAGCTGAGCACCTTGAATGTCAGCTTGGAAACGGTCTAATTGGACTGTTTACCAGACCACACACCAGTCACCGTCACTTCCTCCACCCCCAACCCTCTCCGTGAGCCTGCCGGCCGTGCGCCGGACAACTCAGCCGGCTGGACGGCCGGGAACGCCGCCGTCGACCTTTACGTTACACCCCGACCTCTGCCCCTCACTCCTACCCCGCCCCGACCGAAAAGCTTCTTTCCGTCCAGGCCGTACCGAAAACGAATTGGATGAAGGAAATCTGCAGCAAATGAGCTTTCTTCGGTGCTGGGCCCTGAGCTGTGGGGAGAGGAGGAGGGGAGCGTGTATATATAGTGTTGGGGGTTGTACAGGGGATAGGTCTACACATGCAGGGAGGTCCACCCGTGCCCGCCTTCTATTACCACCGCCAGTCTGACCACAGCGCGCATACGCTCTGCCCTGTCGGTGCAAGCCAGGAACCGCCGATCAGACCACAGACCTGTGGATCCAAGTCATTGTGCCTACGGCGTACTTTGAAGTGGCGGTCTCTCTCTTTGATCTTTGATGACCGGCGGTTTCCTAAAAAAAACACTGTGGCGTCTCCGTTCACCTGTTCCGGCGGTGGAGAGAGCCAGGGGGTTAAAAAGGAGGGCGGACGGAGGGAGAGGATGAAGGAGGATGGGAGGAGGTCGGGGTTTAGGATGGGGGCCGGAGAAGTCTTTGCTGTGCCATCACCTGGGGGATTAAAGATGTGTGTGCGTCTTGGACGGGGAGGATAGGAATCAGGAACCCACATGCTTCTGAGGAACGGCAGATTGCAATTACAAATTCGCCGTTTGTGCCGTGTCCAGTAACAACACCGACCTCGTGGGGAGGGGTAAGAGGCAGAAGAAACAGGAGGTTGGAGTGCGGGGGGAAGGGGTGTAGACGAGGGTGAACGATCGGACGACCGCGTCCTTGCCACAGAGAAGGACATGTCATAGGACATCAATACACAGGTCCCTCCTACTGTATTGACTCGGCACAACGCTGTTTGCCCACGATATTGACCCCCTCCCTCTCTCTCACGCACTGCCTTTAGCCAGCCACCCCATCCCTCAGGAAACATTATTGAACAAATTTTAAGCGACAGCATTTTGTTTGCTCTGTTTCTGTTTACATTTTTTTCACCAGCCGGCCAAGAGGCCGTGCAGCAAGCGCCAAGTTTTAGTCCCGTTCATGAACACAAAAGGACTGAGTAAAAATGAGCGAACGTTTTGACGACGATGGACTTGAGACCTGCTTGCCAACGACCTGCTTTTTACCAGTGACCGCCACGACGCGTGAGCCGCGTACCGGCGCCACCCCGTCAGCACCGCCATTATTTTAAAAGGGATTAAGGGCGGGTCACTTAAAAGCATCCCCCTTTGGCTCACAATAACTTAATGACCGTTCTAAAATGGCGCTTGACTTTTGTCCTGGCTGATAATTAATCTTTTTTGTTGCCGCTGAAATACAATTTGGCCGGTTTTGGAGCTGATTTCCTCTTTTTGTGATAACTGGAACATTTCAAAGATCTCGGCCATCACTGGAGTGAATTACGTCGGCGTGAGTGCCGGTTGACATGTCGCTGTGACGTCTACGCAGTGTTTCACGTCATGGCCACCAGAGCGCGCCACGTGTTGGCCCGGGGCACAGCACCAGCTGTTTTTCACCCACGCCCGGGGTCACGTGGGGTGGACACGTGACCGGCCATCCGCGCGAGAAGATTGTTCGCCGGTGTTGGTGCGCTGATAAGGGGTGGTGCCCGAGGCTACACGCCGCGACCTCGCCATAAGCTCTTGTCTCCACCAGCCAGCCTGGCTTCAAGGCTCGATGGCATCTGCTGGCGTGGCAAGAAGAAGAGAAGAGGGGCAAAAAGAAAAAGAGAAAAAGAAAGCCCGGCTGGCCACCCAGGCAAAAGAGATTAGGCCGCGGTGGGCGTGTCGCCTGGAAGCAAGGGGAATCTCCTGGGTTTTATCGGCCTAGCGCCACCCCTCAACGGGCACCCCACCCCACCCCCGCGCCCTGCCCAGCCACCCCCTCCCTCGCGGAGGACCCCCACCCTTGTCCTGCCTAACCTCGCTCAGTGGCTTCCCTGCACAAAACAGACAAGTCTCTGTAGCCGTTATACAGTGATATGTATACATTGGCCTTTGAGCATCTCTCTATATCAACAGTCTCCTGTATGATAGAGGGATTGTCATCCACACTGCAGCGATTAATAGGGTTTTTTTCTAGTACATAAGAAATATGTGATGTACACAGTATCTGAAGTTTTTTCTTGATCTAGAGCCACCTTATTAGTAAAAGTGAATGTTGAAATGGAGGTTGTAGAACACATTCAGTATTGATGGAAATACCTAACCCTTTAGAAATTTTCACTGTAGCCCCTCTACACGTTACAACCTTCTTATGACTGATCCACTTCTTGTTATGCCGTCTAGAATATTTTCATAACAACAGCCTAGTATCATTCACCCCAACCAGTAGCGTCTGCAAAAGTCTGCAATCTCACACTTTGAGATAGAAAAAAATAACAATAGTACTAGCATTCTAGGCTATTTTGAAGAGAGGTAGGCCAATTCTATATCCCAACGTCGACCTGGCAAAAGTCTGGGGTCGCTTGAAGGTGTTCTATACTATTTCTCCGTGCAGGGAGATGCAAAGTTGAATAACGTTTTATTCATTGAGATATTGGGTAACTATTTTCAAATCTATTCAAACCTTGTTCCAACTGATAAGGCCGTCATTGCGTCTCCCTATTCTGTATCGATGTGGACACCATCTAGTCTTAATTCTGCTGCCATTCCCGTACATCTTGTATGCTCCCCTTAGATGTTCCCCTGACCGCACTATGTCTCTTTGAAATTAGCTCCATGTAATAAAGGTCTCCGTAAATTACAGAGTGGAGTTTCCAGTCCGCATGAATCTCGGTCCCTCAGAATGAATGAGCGCCGTGCACATACACAATGCCCCTAACCACACTTAAAGAAAAAGATAAGATTTATTTTCATCTCAGGGAGAACATCCTTATTGTTCTCTTTAAAATAATCGCCATATTTGGTGTTCGACCTAATATATTGTTTTTCATTGACTAAGGTGGCAGACAATAGTTATAAAAGAGGTTATTGCAGTAGGAAGTAAACTCACTAATGAGCGTGAGACGAGAATAGTAAAAGTACAATAGTGGAGATAAGATGAGATATAATGGTGTTCGGTATAAGAACAATTAAGGTAATTAAATATACACGAGAGGTATCCCAGACCTTTCTGACCGATAAAACGTTTTTAAGAGTCTTTGTGGGAGGCGGGTGGGAAATCGTTTAGCGGACTGAGCCAATAAGACGACCGAGAAGAAATCTGTTTCCCTCCAGGAAGAATTATGCTGCAGTTGAATTATGATACAATAAGGAATAGTGGCATATAGGCAGATACCTTAAAAGACATTTTCCATTAAATGATTCATAATTTATTGAATAAAAGTCCCTTTTAAGTTATAGATACCTACTGACATGCACAGCTCTTGTTCTTAATCATAAAACATACACTTTATTGTGGTCAATGAAACATGATCATTGTCTCGAACGAGAACAAGTTCTTCTGGCCAGACAATCTTTCTAATCTTACTTCAACCGTTCCAAATTATACTGATTCATCTATCTCACTATGGAGAGCCAAAGAGAGCCATCGCCAGGCAATGTAGGAGTATCATATTACGGCTACGAAGCAGGGGGGCGTTTAATAACCCTGGCCAGAGAGAGCATATGCCTGTAGAAGAGGTCCTGCTAGGCCTAGCGTTTAGGCCTTAGCGGGGTTTTAAAGTCAGAATGTCCTAATGTTTTAAAAACCAAGTTGACCCACATCTTCTATACTCTCGTCCATGTACAGAAATGCCTCCAAGCAGACGACACCCCTTGAGGTCTCGTAATTAAATCAAACTGACAAGAGCAACGTTATTTATCAATCAAACCAGCAGCAATGTGTTTATTATGGTCTCGAATACAAAAATGCAGTGTTAGAGGGAGAAAATCTGAAATATCTAGTTGGATTCCTATAAAATCATAGATTATAAAATTAGTTACTAAAACCACTACTATGAGGCACAACCTTCAGTTATAAGGAACCCTCGTCCCCAAGAGAACCTAAACCTGTCTGACAGCCTATTTGTCCTAAGCAAGGATCAAAGGCAGTTGAAGGAGACAACACTTAACTTCACTTCAAATAGAAAAATACTTAAATATTATTAGTGGTTAACTATCAAATAGTAAATCGCCGTCAAAATACTACTTGTTGATTTCTGATAACATTGATACCGTCACACCATATAGTCCCATCATGCACAGCCCCAGTATCGCATGTCACGTTCGCCAACGAAGATGATCAGATGAAAAATAGACATGATGTGAAAGAAGTTAAGTCTAGAAGTACTGGGAAAAAACCAATGAGGATAAGCGGTCTATGCCTCAGCGTTAGCGTCAGCATTAAACTGTCAACCGGGGTAAGAAAGGTAAATGACAGATGGGCGAGGTTGATAGGGAAATTGTGGCACGTTGCCAATCACCCTGATGCTGATATATTGCAGTTGCTGACTCTACTGGTAGCTGTGAGGTGAATGTGTGTATGTGTTAGGTTGATGTGGTGGTGGTAGTAGTGGCATAGTAGATAAGGATGGGGTGGTGAGTGGGAGGGTAGGTGAGAGAGTAGGCGGGTCTGTTGGTTAGTGGAGAATGTCCAGGCAATAAGGAGCAGCTAGTTTTCATAGTGAACTGACGCTTCTAGCACGTGAGCAACTCAACCTAAGGCGCACCCACTGGCAGGGATAGGGGGAGGTACTTCATTTAACACGTGTAATAATGTCCTGAGTGACTCCACCGACGGTGGCGTCCTCGGGCTGGGTGTAATAAATGAGCCCGAGCTGCTCAGTCAAAGAGGCCATCGAAGCTGGCGTTTAAACAGTGGACTGCACGGGGGAGGGGAAGGGCCGCGGATGGGGTATAGAGAGGCGTGACATACTGCTCTAGATAATGAGCATGCCGTGAGTCAGTCACCCGCTTAAATGGGGGCCGAAATTACCGCCATGTGCACCCTAACGCCATAAATATCATATAGCTCCCCACGGAGAGCCTGCAGCCAGGGAGTGCCCGTCCCTCTCTCCCCTAACGTTTACTGCCTCGACAGGCTCCAGATGGAGACTTGGACATTACGTCCACGCATCATCGGCTGTTGCCGGAGACCGCGCCAAAAAGCCCAATTACTGGGCACGATACGCGGAACGATCAGCGATGGGAAAGTCAATGCGGCCCAGTATGTGGTCCCCGGGGTAACTACATGGGTCACAACACGGGGCTTTTTGTTAGCGGTATGATTGAGCCGTCAACTGAATACAGTCCACCTATAATTTTATCTCTGCCTAACATTTCCCGTTACATGCACTTCAGACCTTGTTTACAAGTTGTACAGAGAAAAATCATGACCACAATAATTCAAATAAGGTTTGGGCATTAAGAGGATGAAAGTTCAATTTGCTTAAATTATTTGTTAATTTCGAGTCAAATAATTCAGAAATACGTATCTGGGATTTTATACCGGAAAGATAATTAGATATAAATTACAACTAAGAGACATATCTTGGACCAACTAGCTGAATCGGATTCGTTTTGTTTCAAATTCATTCTCTGAAAACTCACGCGCAAAACTAGGCAAACGGCCAATAGATATGTTTGTCTCCCCGGTTATATCCAAATCTTGAGGCCTACTTCACTGGACATGTGACGATATGTTTATTGTCACAAATACTAAAACCAAACGATGAGGTAAACTTTCCACAGTTGATTAAGTTACCGCGGGCTAGGTGGTTTCCACCAATCAGTCAGCGACTAAAATAACCGGCCAAATTTTTAACTCCAATCCGCATTGATTTGTTCAGCCCCGATCGATTCATCTGTCAAAAGATTCTGCCTACAAATCGACTGATAAGAGGCTTTTGTCGGCAGGAGGGAAAGTCCCCGTCGAGCTTAGGTTGGATAGAAGAAGGCTTGCCAGGCACCAACTGAGATGATGGGAGAGATTTCGGCTCTTTAACGATCCTTGCCGCTTCACCTGTAAATGTCTTATAACGATCAGAGTTTTTCCCAGACGAAAGCTTCACAATGTTCTGTACCTGTTTATTTGAGACCCTCATTCATGCTACTATAAGGCAGTCACCGGAGCAGCCACACTATGGAATATTTAGAATACCTAATTCATAAACCATTGGTAAGGGTATAATATACATAACATTGAGGTACACACGGGGTAATTCTGCTCCATAAATGCCATGGGTCTGGATCTGCATGCTGGTTTATAATGATGTATAAAGTTTAATCTATGTGGAAAATGTAATTATACCATCCAAGATCTTGGGATACACTAAGCGAGTCAAGGCGGATATCGCTGCGTTTCTCGCTTGGTGTGTCTCCGGCATCTGGGACCTGTTTCACTAGTTTCGTGACATGTCTAGATGGCGTGTCCGGTTTGTCCGATTTCATAAGAACTAGACATTAGACTTCGTTTTGTCTGTTCTTGCTTGCACTGTTTGTGCCACTTTTGTCACGAAACTAGTGAAACAGGTCCATGATGTGTAGATTTGTCTAATTCTTATGTCTGAGGTCTGTCTTTTCCTAAGGGCAGCTACTTGTGTTGTCACGAAACTAGACAACCCCAATGTCTGTATGATGTCACAGACATGTCACAAAACTAGTGAAACAGGTCCCTGGTCTGCGCGTAGCGGCTCCCTATAAGGTTGCGTTACAATATGCTTTCATTCATAATAAGGAGTTTTCCGTGAATATTCTAAAATAAAGTGAATTCCTTTACCTATCTCACTAAAATGAAGTTGACAGTGATTTTCACACATTTGACGATTTCATGGGTTCGAATAACGAGAGGAAAACGTCAATATGTCGGCATACTACTTAAGTAATCTTGAGATCTAAACCCTTCTACATACCTGCCTTTCAAATTACTCTTTTTCTCCTGTAATTTACATATGCAATGCTTTTCATTTGCCTAGTTATACATGTATACCTTTTTATATTGAGACCTCTTGTGTAGGTCTGTGGATCATCGGTCGATGCCCTTATATGAAGGTTATTTATGTAAACCGCTGCTAGAAGACGGATATTTTTGCAGCTGAACAACTAACCGCTGCCTCCTGTCACTACTTGATTTCTCCTTCATCTGACTAATTGGTCCAATGTAGCAGGTGTTTTAGCCAGGGGTTTATACAGGTATTATTTGGTGTGGTCCAGATATATGTAGCTGCCGTCTGACCTAGGTGTCAGTGGCTTGTAACAAAGCTATTCAATTCCATTTTGCTCATTTGAAAAATAACACCGGGATTTCCTGCATGGTTCTAGAACTAAATCAAGAAGATGCGACGACTGTAATTGTTCTAAATCGTACACAGAAAAGGAAATAATCGTATCCAAACGACTGCTGCTATTGAACGAGCCTGTTTTACACAGTACAATATCTTAATTTTTCTTCCATTATTGTTGCCTGTCCAAAATACCGGCAAGGGTCCTCATCACTGAGATGAGTTGTTTAGTAAACAACTTTAGTTGAGTATACGTACTCCCTTGCAAAGCTACGGCATATCTGTTTGTATTGTGCTTGTGCTAGTTATATATGTAGTCTACCTTTTTCGTTTTTCTGACCTATTCGTAATTGAGTCTATATACATTTGATTAAAAAAACAATTATGGAAATACTGCAGGACGCGATAATCTAACCTCCTCTTTATTTGATACTGCCATCTTTGTGTGGAATTCCACGGTTTTCTACTCTTCCTTTGTCACCGGTAATATCGCTCTTCGCCTTCTTTTATTCTGTAGACGCGAGAAGTAGTTCAATCTCGTTCTCACAATTTCTTCATGTATTTAGATGTTGACAAGGTCTGCTCAATTTTTAATCTTGGCTATGGTTGGTATGTTCAATGTCTACCGCGGTATTTCCTGAGCTATACAGGAACATAAGTAAGTGAAATGATTTTCTAAATGAATGAGAGTAGGAGAATAAAGATATCATTTCCTTTTTCTCTTCAGATATTTATGGTTGGTCTGAATGTTATCTCATGTACGATACCGGAGATCTGATAACAGAGACTCTCTCCTCTTGATTCAATCTACACTGTATTAAAGCAAACAGGGCTTAGTTTGGCTTTGGACGTTTCTGTTGCACAAATATGGTAAATCCGTAAACACTCTGACTCTTCGGTATAACGTCTAAAAGTGTTGTATCACTAATAGAGATTACATTCGCGAAATCATGTGGTCCTAAACAAATTTGTGTATGTATACATTATTGACTGGAAAGGAAACTCGGAAAACAGACGCCCCTAGCTCCTGGGGTTTTAGCATTTGCATGGGAACCCTATATGACAGGACACAACGTAATACTTCATATCTTATAGAATCGTAGGATGCGTACGGTGTTCATTAATGTAATATGAGCCAAATGTGTTCAATAAAGTAGACGGCGATAAATGAGTCAACTCCGCGATAATTAAAAATAGTGACAATTGCAGGTTCTGTGTTGAATATGCTGTACACACTGCTGCTCCGTCGCTAATGTAATGCATTAACGCTATTGCTTTCTGCAGTACATATAGACAGAGCTTTCCTTATGTGTATGTTTAACAACATGTACTCAGTGAAGCTCATCGTAATGGCATACGTGCAGATCGTCGGCTCGATGGCCTGGAGCAAAATGTAATGATTCACTCGAACTAGAAGATAAAACATTGAGATGTACATGGATTACGATTACATATTGATATAACACATTCTAATTGTTTAAGTATAAATGTTTAAGGAATTACGGGGTAAATGAAATATGATAGTATCTGCAAGATGGGCATTAGACTATGCTTTCAGAGTAAATTTCAAATTACAGTTTTCAGGATATGATATAGCCTTACAGATAATAACATCCCTGCATATTGAACGTGGAGTTAACTTAACCCGGAGCAGCACAAATTGTTTTCGCGTTTAACAGAGTCTTTGCCATATGCTCTATTTCCCACGCAGTATACTTTATGATATTAATCCAACGGCATTGATTCGCCATGCATCAATGATCTCGTAGACAATGATATAGGGGAAGTTAAGTATAGAATTATAAAAGCAAAATGTTTAGAAGCATTAGCGCAACCATCTTCACCAAATGCATCGTATGAAGGCTTTCTTTTAGAGGAGATAAGCTGAGATAAAGGATTGCTCGATATATGGAATTACCGATGTAGTTAGGTAAGTATGTATGTGTTAATATAAGTATACATGCATAGACTATGTCTCTAGGTATGAACATATAGATCTACCCATATTTTGCACCTTTAAAAAACCAATTTTATATGTATACAACCCAACATTTCTATTTTATGTAGAATTTGAACTTGTTGTTGTACCGCATAGCGTACTAAGTGATGTTACACTAGTCTGAACTTTACACAACAAGGAGCGAATCAATTAAGCATAATGTGGTTCTTGCTTCAGCAGAAAAAAATACACCCTCTTGGCATCAAAATCTATTATGGTTCCAAATGGGCCTGCCAAGTGGCATCCCTAAAGTAGACTTACGTTTGTTATATTAGTAGGGAGCATATATGGCGGGTGCCTTGATAATGGCGACATGTACCCTACAAGGCGGCAAGAATTTTTTCTCTCTTTTTTGCCCCCAATCAGAATAATAGTCAGGCCTGTCACTTCCATTAATTATACTTAACGAAGTCCTCGACACTGATGTGTTCTTCCACATTAAATATAGGACATGATAACTACTTTCCCATTTAGTTCCTTTCAGACATAAACTTTCGGCAAGTAGGGTATGATTTCAATGTACGAAATTGTATTTGATATTTGTGCAGGGAGCACGAACTAGGTCAGAAGTAATGTAGTTTAGATGAGTCATAATCTAATTCATAAATATTGTTTTTTGTGGATTTCATATGATTCAGAAATGTGCCAGCTCTACACATTCTAGCTGTTTGCGTTAATGCATTGTGATAGAAAAGGTTATTCCATATATCATCTGCACTCATATTACCATAATCACAGAGAGATGGTAAAAAAAATACTTGCAATAACGCAGTCTTTTTGAAGGAAACTTACCAGAGCCAACACTGATACGCGACCACTATTTCCTCAAAGGAGGATCGGATTGTAATTCTACATTACAAACCATCTACAGGGCGAGATATAAGATATGATGACGTAATATCAGCGAACTTTTGAATAAACATAAACATAATTATTATCGTACCACTGCGATACCTCATGGAAACCTATTAGGGAGTTTCTAATTCACTGAGTGGAGATTCCAGGTGGTTGTAATCTCCGACCTACTTAGAGTGGAGATTGCGGAAAAAGGTCGCAGGTCATTCTGTCTTTTCAAAACTTTAATTTGCAATGCTGAATGATAACAATATTAATTGGTTTCGGATACTTGTGGTCGCATTATCATCGGAGTTGATTTTACGCAATATCCTAAAAAAAATCAGGTTAATATCGTTTATAGATACACAGCTTTTCTCATCAAATTCTCGATCTTTTCTGGGTTTCTTTAGAGTCTTTTTCATTTTGCGAATTATGGATTTTGGGGTATGCGCCTTGAAGTGTTGCCCATGATACTTGCATGCAGTCCGTATTCTTTGAAACAGTGAATTATGAAAAAGGTGCAATGATTAGACATAATGGTATTTTGGGTACTTATATAGTAAAAAAAGAACAGGTTAGAAACCGTACATTCATAGTGGACTTAGGTTGGGCTCGGAGTCCGTTGAGCTCCCGATACCCTACGATAGACCTTACGATACATGCATCAAGATGCAAACTCGGGTCTATTGGCTACGCATTAAAGCTGTCCTTCCAATGCGACATCGGTTTTGTGACTGAAGATGCAAGTTAAGAGCTATCGTTGCAAGCTCAGTGGACGCAGGGCTGAATTGTAATGATTAATTTTGAAATATGTATATCAACTGTCACTATTTCATGTAAAACAATTTCTGAAGCCGTGTATCTGTTTTTATGTACACAGTTACCTCGTAATGAAGGCATTTTTTCTGTGACAGACAATGAGAGAAGCGCATGCTTCCGAACACTTTTACTGCCAAGTTGACCTTTGGCTGCAAGTTAAGTCTCGCAGTATCTCGCAGGTCCTGAGGCGGCGAAAGTCGTCTGCGAGTGCTATCATTATTGTGAAAGAGAACCTCGATGTTCAGGGCTGAAGAGTCTCCAATTATTCGTATATTGATTGCTTTCCCTCGTGAGCGACACTAATAGACCAATTAGGGCGCAATTGTCATGCAACTTTTGGTGTAGTGGAAACAGGACTAAACAGACCCACAGGCTCAACCATAACCTAGAACCAAACTATTTCCACTGTAGACTATAGCAGGCATGCAAATGTTAACCGAAAGTGCTATCATAATATATTGAAAGGCTATAATGTACGTTCCGCTTCTTGGCGATGTGTTAATGATCATGAAATAATGCAAACCTGCACCATGCAAGTGAGATAACTGTGTATGTAAAAGTAGGTATTGGCTTAGCAATTCCTACTGTACGTTGTTGTAGAGAATGTGTCGTTTTCCACTTTGGTGACTTGGTTCGTCTATCCTTCTTATAAATATAAATCGATAACCAATACTCTATTCACAATTACTCACTGCGGTTATTCTTTGTAGTCTGGCGTCAGACCCACCTTTCTGGGTATCCCGGTTACAGATGCGGTAACCAGTGGTTACCTGTTGACGCCCATTTATAAAAACGGTTATTGCACTATTTTTTCGCTCACCTGAACACACGGTTTCAATCTTACTTCGGTGTTTTTCAAGCTTTAGCTTACCTGTAATTCTTGATGTATAGGCTGGGGTAGATCCCAATGTATTTCTAAATAAACAATGCGTTTGCTGTTTTCCGCCACTCACGGCTTCGTTTCCATTATTATCAACTTTGCTATCAACATTTACTTATCAATTACCTATTTCTTCTGGTGAAGGAAAACCATAATTACAAGGTAAGGCTTGAAATAAATTACTGCCCGAAGCCTTGGCCTCGGGCAGTAATTTCTCCGAACCTTACAGAGTAACTATGACTTTTTACACCGGTATTTGGTTTCCTCATTCCTATATACCATCTAATATCGATAAAAATCGAACTTTCTTTACCTACAATAGCCCAAGAAATCATGGCCACCCTAATCAAGTACCTGCAACTGATATGATTTCGTCTCACTGGCTTCCTGCTGGTTTCATAGCAATTATGAGTGTTGCCCTGCAGGTTGCTATGAAACAATGTCACAGTGACGTCATAGCCACATCGATGTAGGATGTTTACAATTTGTAGGCTTTGAAATCATGCTGATTGTGCCCTTGACGATTATTCCTACTAGCTTACTTTAATGTCCAGCATGAAATACCTGCACACTTAGCCGTTACATAGTCTTTGCAGCTAAGGGGTGTTTTTAAAACGTCTCGGAACGCCTGAATCAGTACTGTCCGCCATTTTTGAATTGACTGATCATAACTTTTAGTCACATGTCAACCCCGGTTAGCAAACATTAACCTTGGGTAGTAAACGTCAGCCCTCGAGAGTAAGTATACATCAGTTCTCTAAGTTTGTTGTTTTCTTTAGAAAATTGAAGAAAATCATAATTCTGAGTATATTGAAAAAGGCCCCCAAGTGAGCTGGTTGTGTCAGAGTGTCTCGGTATCGTGTCAACCTTTCTTTTTCCCGCCAAACCCCTTACACTGCACGAGAACCACCATTTTACATATATATGCACCCGGCGTATATCGGTATGCTTTTGCGTATATAAGGTCGTCCTATTCCCCGTGGGTATACGTCTTATCTCTAGGCGCCTGATTCATATATATATATATATATATATACGCCTGAGGGGGGGGGCGGCGGGTCAGTGCTGGTGCAACCTCTACCAACACCCACGAGTGCAGGGTGGCGTGGATAGCGATCCTTTTATTTTTTTCATCATGTATACGCCCGGCGTATATATATATCGCGCAGAGTATATTTCCTCCCATATACTCTCATATACTCATAAACTGCGACACACTCTTTCAGTCCCCTCCAGACAGTGGATGCCTGCCTAAACTCACCTTCGCTAGTTTCGTGTTTCCCCATCTATGCTTGAGGCGTGTAAGTGACCCCACTCCAGGTTTATTATATCATGTTCTGATAGGATAGAGACAATAATTTCTGAGAGGGATTAATAACAAGCATTTTTCATATAGTCTATATGGCTGAGTTGATATTACAGCCTCAATGTGCGTGGACGGTTGGTGCCTTGACAGGTTTCAAATTTAATGAAATCCCAGACATTTAAAGAAATCCAAATTACTCTGATGATATTAATTTCATGGCGATAGAAGATAAAGGGGAGCATAGTCATATATATACCTGTACCGTACTTAATTTGTCTCTAGGTGACGTCTCTCTATAAAACTAGGATCTACCCCGCCATTACCACCGCTAGCCCACGAGTGTAGGCACGAGTCTCTCATACTTCTGAGTGACTCATAAAGCTAATCAGAATAGCGCTAGGATTTCAATCATCTGTCATCGGACTACCACCACTTAGGCTCTGAACTATGATTTAAATCTTTCTTCTTTTGTTTCATTTTTCAGGGCGCAGATAGTAATATGATGTTCGACCACATACTGGAACGATGTAGTCTTGGCAAGCGATGATGGCTCACATTGAGTGCTGTTGTCTTGGCATGAACATAGATCCGCCGCTTGGTCTGTCAAGAGGGAAGGGGTGGTGTGTGCACTAGGGTGAAGCCAAGCATTGAAGTGCGGGAATCGAAGCTATTTTGATATTAAATGGCGCCACGCCAGTTACCCTTCCTATTTATAAGTGACTGCTATCTGTAGATATATATGAACATTATGTTGGTGGTGTATGTTACCTTTGAATAATAAACGTGTAAGGATTTCCTTCTTTCTTAAAAAATAAAAGCTGAGGAGAAATTACCTTTGTGATTTTTAACAATGCTGTCCAATACCCATACTATGAAATTTATAGAAATATCATTCAAGAACAATTAGGCAGGAAATTCTCTGTTTTGAAAAAATTGAAAATTGTGTCATTCTACGAAATGGCAATCTTTGGAGGCATATAAATTTTTCAAAATATAATATTCATCAAAAGCAAATATATCAATGTAAAGGAAGGGAAATCCCTGATAACAAAATGAAAACTCCAAATCTTAGATAGGGAAATATGTTATGAGAAATGTGCCACAATGAATCCTTGTGTTGTGAAATAGTAGGCTGTCATTCTACGAAATGACACATAAAGATATCTATATAAATTCAATTTATGGATATTAGTATGAGATATCTTAGTTTATTATTCCACATAACATTAACAAACATAATATCACATCATGATTTATTTGTGGTGTACTTAGGCTATGGTAGGACATGGGAATCCCTAAAAATAGTTTGCCTTCTGGTGTTATTCTACGAAATGACACCTTTTGAACCTCTCCATAGTGTGTTTATTACAATCTAACTTGATAAATTAGTGGAAGAGCCACCATCAGTCAATGTTATGATGAAGGGTAACCTAAATCTCTATGTTTGGGATGGATGGGGTAATGTTAAATAGGGAGACAGATGGTTATGAATAGGTATGGTTATTTTTTTCCTAGCAAAGTTCCCCAAGAAATGTTCAGCTCCAGAAATAATAATTTGGTTATAAAATACAGGGAAAGAGTGTGTAGGGATAATATATCATAGACTCTGCCTTATTATTTCACTCATAGTACTGCATATTGTATGATTTCACCTGTGTCATTCTACAACATGGCATGTCATTCTACGAAATTACATGTCATTCTACAAAATTCCTCTATAAATAGCTTACAGATAGACACAAATTGATTTAACAATAAGTATTTGCTTATGTACACTTGTTGTTCATGTAGAATAATGTTTATGAGAGCACCCCAAGGCCCTAACTTTAGAAAATGTTCATGGTTGACCTTGTACAGCCCTGTACTTATTTTAGAATCTCACTGCCATGAAAGTGTGTTATTAATGATTTACCAGCTTTATTCTTCAAAATTCATCACATAATATACAAGTACAGACTATGGAGATTTGGTATTTTAAAATTTACATAAGTTGTGCCCCAATTCTTGACTCATGCTACTGGTTATAGTGTGGTTGTGTCATTCTATGACATGCCATGTCATTCTACAACACTACAAACCTATCTAATGAAATTAGTATAAAAGGGCAATAAATTACACTTTTTGTGGGTTTAACTGATGCAATTATATAAAGATTGTAAGTTGAATCAAAGAAATGTTTACTACAATTATATTTCTGGGGTCTTTTAACTCAAATATATGCTCCATTGAAAGTAATTTTGAGGTAAAAGTCATTTCGTGTAAAAACAAACCCAAAGGATAACTTTAAATGCATCATGTTATATCTGCACCATGGGTATTACAATCAAAATATGCAAAATGAAAGCTCTCATGCAAATAAAGTAACAAATAAGGTTATAGCTAGCTATCATCATATCATTCAGATTGCCTTGTCATTCTACGAAATGACACTATTGTACAACTTAATAATACAAGTTTTACATATCACATACAAAACTACTGTAGTTAATTGGGGACAACATATCAATGAACCATTTCCGTGACATTGACTTACTAAATGATAAAACTGTCAAAACTGCATGTGATGGAAATATTTATTTCCTGAAAAAAGCTAAATAGAAAAATGGTATTTTCTTCTAGCTATGGTATTTTTGATAATCTACACAGTCTTCATGTATTTTCTTTGGTTAAATATAAAATACAACAACTATTCTCAGCTACAACATTGCTAAAAATGAGGAAGAATACAGATATGGAGGTTATTATAAATGTTTTTTCAGGCTTGTAAGTGGTATTTCGTAGAATGACAGGCAGTTTAGGTAATTTCTTTGATATGCTGTAGTTTCAACAGTATTTGAGATTAGTGAACAATTTTTTAACAAAGAGATTTACAAATGTTATACATCTGATTAATCCTGACCTTTCAGAAAAATGTTGAATAATGATTTTTTTCAAATTTGGGCCCCTTTTCTGGGATTCGACCATATATATATATATATAAAGATAAAGATCGGTCTTGAATCCGAAGTACTAAAAATAAATATAGGAGATGCCAAAGTGTACTTAATTGTCGAAATGTCCGTTCCGAAATAAACACTCACAGAAGTTTTTTTCCTAAAGTCTCAGTACCTTTCTTTCTCAGGTCATTATTTCTTGATTGGTTCCTGACTAGTTTTTATACTAGTCTTATGCGCAGTTTGCACGGTAGTTTTCTATTGATATGATATCAAAATATTCCCTCTCATTAGGAATTGCGTATGTAGGTCATTCCAACTTTCCCATTGCAAATTATCATTGTTGACATTTTCACTTATTCTTCCGCAACATCGACTAGACTTATTTCCCTCTTTCATGTTCGTTGTCTTCTCCTTCTCCGTCTGTTCTTTATTACAATGATCTTCTTGCATTGGCCTCTACCTAACTGACCATCAAAGTATTGCTCCTTCTCCCACGGATGCTCTTCAAAATCTACCAAGGTCATTGATGGAATCAAAATACGTCTTGAGACCTACCGTTATAGCTGGTATGAGTTGGTAATACGTTTACCAAAAGTATTTCTACCCGATTGCATTAATTGATCAACCAGCGGCAGATACAAATTTGCCCTTCCCACTACCACCTAATACCAGTGGTATATCGTTCTCACCAAATCCCTAGCCTTTTGTGTGCAGATTGTATATATACACATACACTGCCCCACACACATTTGGGTGCACACTAACCTCAACCCTCCACCTCCTCTCACTCTGTTCACCAGTAGTTAGAGGCGTGGCTACTTTGTTCTCACAGGACTATCGATCCTCATCAGCATGCGTACACGGGCCGGGCAGTTGACACTGGCTACTCAAGCGGCGACGTGAGCTGCTCGGTATATAGGGGTAAATGGAGTGGGGCAGGTCGGGGCGGACTAGCCGCTGCCTGTTGTCCTGAGTGTATAATGGGGTTCGATGGTCATCAGCATTGTTGGAAGGCACGTTGGTTGGATGTGTGGCTGGCGGATAATCCCTGAGCGACTCCCCCACATTCTAAACCCGACCCCAGGGTTACGAAGGGCGAGTCGGAGGTGAGCAGGCTGGTCAGGAGTCAACCTATTCTCCCCGAGCAGCTCCTTCTGTTAGGGTGGGAGGCGGGGGTGCGCTTAGTTGGTGTTAGTCTTGCAAATACTCCTGACCCGTGAATGGGAATGAAGTTGGGGCAGGGAGAGGGGCAGGAGGTAGGAGGTCAGGGCCCTGTGTACCCTCAATGTAACCTTAGGTCGACATCTGAGCCGGCACAGGGCGCACGGGTCAGGCGGTAGGGGGCGCGGCGGTCACCTTTCCATCAGGCACACTCATTGTGTCCGTCTAACGCGTCTTAAATTGGTGGCGCCCTCGGGATCACGCGAGGGTCAGTAAGGTTAGGGTCAAATTGATGGGGTTTTGTTAGAAGTCCGTGGCCTCATCATTACGTCGCTTACCCTCGTGGCCCTCTAAAGCCCCCCTGAGGTCCCACCCGGGTCGGGGTTAGGGCCTGACCCCTGACCCTACCTGGGGTTGTGACTCACGGACAAGTCAAGACCTCTTTGTCGGGTAGCGATGACCATCACTTGGGGACTGACCAGTGCATTGACCCCTGTCCAGCTGGGTTTTGACCGCCATGCCCTGTCGTGACACTGAGTCGTAACCCCGGGTAACAAAGGGCGTGGCGCATGTGCCCCTTTCCGGACACCCCTTCTGCCTGAGGCGTTCTGATCCCCACCCTCCCTACTCCCTGATGTGCCCCAAACACCCAACCCTCATACCCCCACCCAAACACCTCGGGCTACTCCATGTCTCACACAGCATTATCCTTATGTCATATTCAGTGTGAAGCCCCGAGCGATCCTGACACACACGCACATGCTTCACAACACACACGCACCCAATCATTCATCGTTAAAGTCCTGTTGTTATTAGGGGTCATATGGAAATAAACCACATTACCAGAGAAACATTGCAGGCTAATGTATGAATGTCAATGTCAGAACTCAAGGGAGAGTGAAAGCTTTCTATCTAAATTTTCCTTTTGAATGAAAGGAATCGGCATCTCAGAATGCTTAAAGCAAAGATAATATCACAACTGACTGGTTTCTTTTTGGATCGCGCCTGATTAAAAACTGCCATATTTGTCGTATACATTTGACGGTACACACATAGACACACATACACACAGCTCCATTGAAACGAAACAACTGATATGCCACACACTCGCACAAAACATCGTACCCAATACACACTAAGAAAGAAATTGATGAGTGTTTGGTAAATATCCCCATTCGACATCGAGTAATAGGAACGAGACGATAGACGAGTGAATATTCCGAAGCACTTAAAAAAGAGATGGCGAATGGAGGGCCAGACCAAAAATGGATATATACCTCTGATTTCATCTTTGCCTGGTAATATTTATCTGATTATCATTGAGTACGAGTACGGTCAAGCCTGTTGAGTACAAGTTCGTAATGTTAAGCATATGGAAGTTTATACCAGGCAAAGATAAAAGGCTGTATACCACACTCAAAGGCATTCTAGGACACAATACACCACGCAGAAGGTATACCTTTTCTTTAAGCAGACAGCCCCATAGGCCTCTTTGTCCAATACATCAAGACATATGAGGAATCGCTCAGCACCACAGCGGACATACATGCGATACATTCATCTACCTCCTTTGAGTTCACCGTTGGGAGTACACCTCACACTTTTCACCAACCGATTCAAAAGCTGGTATCTGATAATGGTGAGGGGACGGCTACACAGTGTAGCTAGGGTGAATTGCTCCATGCGATGGTAGCATGTTTTATGGAATGAGTTAGGCGTACCAAAGAGGGGAGCTAGCATGGGTTGGTAAGAGTGCTGGAAGATAGCAGAGGAGTATGTAACTGGGAACAAATGCAATGTTCATCATGTGCGTGGAATCCTTAAAAACAATTAGAAGGTTTGGGGTTTGTTTGTTTGTTTGTGTAGTTAAACGTCCAATTTGTTCAATTAGACTTACTTTGGGTTTGACCGAATCTATGAGATGAATGATAGGTAGAAATCTCACCCCTACACATTTACCGAGGTGAGAGTTCTTTTACTTCCCACACCACATAGACATGGTTTGAGAAGGATTGGCCTTTGATATAGCAGTAAATCTAGCACTGCAGGGGGTGAAGGAGAAAAGTGGCTGCAGTGGGACTTGAGTCACAAAGTCCACAACCTTTGAATTACAAGTCCAGTGCTCTTTACCACTGTTTGGGGTTTATCCAGCACAGGGTCATTACCGTAACCAACCAGCTAGTCCTAAAGGCGTCTATGTAGGGTCAAAATGTATCAAGTGTCAGTGGCTTAATGAAGAACATCGGTCTGGAGCAATTTGTCATGGTCAGCTAGACACTCCTCTAAGACACTGAGACATTGGTGCTCTGCTTCATTCTAATGCCATTGAGTTGGCACGCAGGTAACTAAGGCATAGTGTGTGCAGCACGCCGGATGTTTGTATAACCTCTGCCTAGCTTATGCAGTGTATCTGAGCGGATCCCACGCTAAAAATTGGTTAATGCTTCAGCTTACAGCATGCAGCCATTGAGACTACATTAAGGGATTATGAAAGGGGATAGGAGATTATATTGTTCGGCATATGATGCTTACAATGACAGAAGGGTAAAATCATTGTGCGCTCAGAATGTAACATATGGCAGCAGAGACGTGAGGTGATAAGGGATGACGCAATGGGGAACCTGCTGATAGGAAGGATAATGGAGAAAAGAAAGATATATTCCTATATACCTATGAGCGAACAACCTATGATTACTTAACGCTGCTGGGGGTGGAATAACTTTTGTTTACTGCCCAGGTTGAAGTTACTGCCCAGGTTGACGTTAACTGCCCAGGTTGACGTTTACTGCCCAGGTTGACGTTCAGAGACATTCGGTTTTCATCAATATTAGCCGACAATTGGAGGTATATAGGAATAGGGAAACCACGTACCAGTGGAAATAAGTCAAAGTTACTCGATAAGGCTTGGAAAAATTACTGCCCGCGGCCAAGGCCTTGGGCAGTAATTTTTCCAAGCCTTACCTCGTAACTCTGACTTATTCCCACCGGAACAGTCCCTCTAATATCAAGTATTAGGACATGCGAGCAGGTTCATAAGGTAGCAACAATTAGTCTGAGATGACAGGTAGTGACTATAGTTCTTATGAGGTGTCCATGAAGAGTTCAATATGATTTGACAAATGATTGAGAAGTGTGAGTGGTAGGTCAGCAGGGTGGCAGGTCAAGTAGGTGGAGGGCCAACAGGATGGCAGATCAACTGGGTGGCAGGTTAGCAGGGCTGCATTTTGGTTAGCGTTGGATGGCCAGCTCCGAGGCGGTGTTTGGGTGTGGCAGGAGGTGGTTGTGTGGGCAGACAGGGGTGGCAGTAACAGAGGTCGACCACTGATTACCAGTGCTTGTCACGCTCCATCGGACCCAATCAAATTACTCCGTCTTCTGATGTGAGATTATCTGGACGCAGAACCCAATCACCGGACTCCGCCTCTGCCATCGGCCATCACTGACCACGCCGATAACAGGCTTCTCTCCACACGAGTGCCTGCCCCACCCGCCGCCATAGGCGCGGTCACGTGTAGGAAAGGGAGGGGGGTCAGTGATAAGGCATTATTACACGAGATTCGATCCCTGCAAGATCAAACTCAAACCATTTAGGTAGTAATTGAGCGCCAACCGACCATTCACCTCCTAGCATGGCTGATATCGCAATAGACAGTATTTTAGGATCAGGTTTCGGTATAAATAGGCAGTAATGGTCTATATCTGGCAACCTTTGTGGTCTGGATGCTATTTTTAGCGCGTCTTATGACGTTGGAAAAAGCTTAGCCATCTTAAAGCCACAAAAGTTGGAGTCGCAGATGGGGATCCTTGTGTGTGTGAGACAGAGAAGCAAGCAATGCTTTTTCTGCACCTGTTAGGGGCAGGCGTCGACCTTTTCTACATCTCGGTCACTGTGAATATTAGGATAAACCGCTGGTTTTAAGGCAAAGGTTACCGTGTGAGCCAACTGGCCTCCTTAGCTTTGAGGTAGCCGGCGCTCGTCCGCGCCGACCTTTCGTCCGGCGCCTCCGTCGTTATAGCCAAGCTGGAGGACGACCGCCGCCGTCGACGTCGACGACCCGGCCCCGACATCGCGTCACGGCCGCCCGCGACGTCCGCGTCCCGCCGCCTGTGGGTGGGCGGGTGGTGGGGGAGGGGGCGCCTCTGCCACCGCTTTCGCCTGCGTTCCCGGCGCCCAGACCCTTTTTGTGGAGAAACTTGGAAAGGTGTTTTGGCATGCGTCATGCTTCCTCCGGCTCCAGCGCCGCCAAAACATCACCGATTCTTAGGCCCACTTTCACGATTTTACCTATCTGGAGTTAAAGAACGCTGACACAGCCCCCTAAAGGTAATGCCGACCGCCTTCAGGGAGACACTAAAGACCACCATTGTTATCGATGAGTTGAAGGATAGGAATGAGGGAGAGTGGGAGGACGGACTGCAGGGACTTGTTTTTTTACACCATAGGTTTCTTTTTATGGTTGGGTTTTGCAGATGTGATATCTTCTACAACAACGTTAACTCGCTCTATTAGGTTCATAAATGCAACAATCATCATCTCCCCCGTGAGTCATTACTGAGTCCCTCCGATTGGCTAATCACATTATCAATGAGCTGTTCACACTAGTTTCTCGGACATTTCTTGTATTCTATTAAAATCAGAGCAAGGATGTGGTCTGCAGGTTCCTCTTGTAATTCAGAATATCTGTAACAATTTTCTTTGAATTAGTTCGAATAATCGCCAAGAATAAGATTCAGTTGCAGTTTCACTCATACAGTTAATCCCAAATGCCACCAGACACACGACTTCTATCTTGTACTGCTACAAAAAAAAATATTGACCGATACTTGCTAACTACAGTTTTATCTACAAAATTGTAAAGGTACAACTAAAACATCCTCTTGCTTTTGAAGTACTACTTTCTTTTTTGCTTAGGTATACCATAAACACTTTGATTTGGGATTATTATCACATTCTAAACTGAATGATACACTGTGAATGTTTTTTCAACGCTTGGTTAGTGATGTGGTTCCTGTGCATTTTAGTTCTACCTTTTGCTGAATAGAAAGGAAGTAATATAAAGCTATGATTTTAAATATCTCGACAGGATCCCATCAAATGTGTAGGGAAATAATATGGCAATAACCGACCAAACACTAGAGCTTATGGTTGGAACAATAGGCAGCTTACATCCAAGCTAGAATCCATTCTTCCGTGAGGGTTTTATAAAACCTGGACTTGGTTCCTGCTTGATTTCATTCTTTTCATTATATTTGCTTTATTTACATCCTCTTCCGATTTTATCAAGCAACTGGCTACCGATTCATGTGGAATAAATAAGTAAATGCCTGATATTATGCCGCTCATTAAACGTAAATTCTAACTCTCCGACAAATAATTGGAAGTATTAATTGCCCCGGGCATTCCTTTCTTGACATTGTACATAACTCCTCCAGCCGACGACAAAATAATCTGTACCTTCAGCTATTTAAATCAAACTGTAATATTATTATATACCTGTGGTAGTATATCCTACACATACTACCCGCTCCTACCCATGTCGTATTTATATCCGTACGACACCTAGGTGACGTACGGGGTATGTATGTGGCGTATGGGGCATGTACGGCGGCAAAATCCAAAAACTCCCCCAGAAGCAAGATTAAAAATTGGATATTTTAAGGTATATAATAATAGAGAAACAGGCTGACTGTCTCCGTACAGATAAAATACTTGGTAAAATCGGCGATTAGATGAACCTCAGCCTTCGGCATCGGTTCATCTGATCGCCGATTTTACCGCGTATTTTATCCGTACGGAGACAGTAAGCCTGTTTCTCTATAATACAGCTTGCACCAATATCAGTGTACTAAGATGCGATATGCCATAGATTTGTTCCTTCATTTCCGAAGTTACAGCTTTAATTCTTGTAGAAATAAGATTTGTTAATTTGCTTCTAGAGCAATTTTCTAGTACTCCTTCTATAAACACACATGAGTCCTTTAGATCTTTTGTTCATTTATGAAAAACACTTGAAAAGGCTCTGTAGCATAATGAATCATAAAACCATAACCAGTGCACTTGTCCTGGTCCCTGTGTCGAGGGTCTTTCAATAGCATTTTCACAAAAGCCAACTAGTCCAGTCTAATTACACCTAACTAAGCCTTATGCCTTCAATATTAGTCATTAGTTAATTTGCCTCATTTAGGGCTTTCTAAACTGACCACGCGGAAGACAGGCCTGGTCAACTAATTTGGTTCGGTATGAATAAATAAAATGAATGAAATACAAGCAAATACAAAATGATTGTGGTTTGGCCTCACGACACTCCCAGAGCTTTGTTCGCCAATCCGAACTTAATTCTTAATGTCAACATGATCCGTAGCAATGGCCTTTTGTTAAGTACAGGGGTTTTCTCGTCAGCATGTCTACTGCATGTATCCAAAGGCCTTTAAACAGCCACAGATCTGCTTATATTTTAGACCATACTGGGCCTGCAGAGATCATGCATGGTGACAGCCATCCAACATGATGTAATAGAAATTAGTACATAGTATTGTTACTGTATGATGTATAGTATGTAACTATGTACTATTGGGGAATTTGTAGGCGCAGTTTTATTACAGGCACCAGAAGCCCACGTCACCCATTAGAGTGAAGTTATCAGCCAAAGTGCTTATTCATCACCAGATAATGTCATACTGATGTATGTATAAGGATAACATAAAGATGACCTCCATCACCCTTTACAGAGCACACCACCAAATTATATATATGTGCAACTGATAGGGATGTTTCCGACATAAACATTCAGAAATCTAATTTTCTCTGTTTGGCTATAGGAGGTGTAGTAGAGAATTAACATCTTAGATTGGATAATTCGTTTTACAATGCATCGCCTCAACATACCTGAATTTATGTTTTCAAGCTAATATTTTCTCTGAGAATCATTCCACCAATTAACTTATAATAACAAAGGTTGTCATAATCAACACTGGTATTTTCCACTTGTAGTAGGTGAGCTTATCTCCAAGGGATCCATTGAATCAGCATGTGGGGAGCTGCTGATTACTCATCTGCTTTTTACCTCTGATCAGCAATCTCCATTAGTAATGTCTTCACCGGAAAAGGATTGTCTATCGATTATCAGGAAAGTTTCGATAATTGTTCCTATTATTTAGAGTGTACTCTCGATGGGTTATGTACACATGTTACAACACCAATGAGGAAGTACGTCCGTAAAAATGATCATTTTTTACGTTTATACTTAAGGGGGGAAGCCAAGTTTGACAAAAGAGCGATAAATGTTATCAGGAATTTGCGTAGATGACCTTTCCACACATTTGGAAACAATATACATTCACCACCAGGTAAATCTGCGACGAGAATAAGCTAAATGTAGACTCTGCAGCCTTATGAGGAGTCCTTTGCTAATCTAATGAGGAACAACTCATGTGTCATGCTCACATAGACACGACCGCACATCATCAATCCAGGTTTGAAATGAGGGAGCATGACTGAAGAGGACTAACAAGGTGTAGCATTGGCTGATGTATCAAATTGTAAAAGCCATAATGCCTGCGCACTGTCTCATATACTCGCATTAAAAGCACTGCACATATGAACAATGGACCCTAAGGGTACAGATAGTAATATCTTTCCTTGATAATGTATGTCGTTGGAATATTGCGAATTGTTCTATGTCCTTCATCCTCATGTGTAATCATTAATATCTGATATGCAGGTTGTACACATCTGTTACGTAATATAAAGCTGTGCAGACATTTGTGATTAAAGAAGGGCAGATGTAGCTTAACATGACACTCCAAATCAGAAGTTGGGATTGGCATCCTCAGTTGTGTTTGTGCAAATAAGTAATATAGTCCATCCAACGTATCACCTGTCACTTCTGAAACGTGACTCATGTTGGTGCAAACGTAATTAAAATGATTGCATATATTATGTATTAGAAAATACTTTTCGAAGTATTGAAAAAAGTTATACACAAGTTGTCAGTTTGTACCATTCTGATGAAGAGTTTTAGGGAATACTAGGATAGTGTACCAAGATGTTGGAGCAGAACAAGTTAATTTACTAAACCTGTACTAACCGAGCCGATGGTGTCGATATATTTCCGAAATTCATGTGCATACTGCTTTCTATTTATTCATTTGCGAATCTATTTCATACATAGAATTCCCTCGACAATGCCGCGAATCAGGGAAACGTCCGTCATCTCATTTGTTTATTTTTTTCTCCAAGTGTCAACAAGTCACGTGGTACTGAGAGTAGTACTTACACTGTGCAGTATAGGAATTTACTGCACACTCTGTTGATATTTTACGAACTTTACTACTTGCTTAGAAGAGGTTAACTTATAAGATATACGTGCATAGGTATATAATAATGTATGTAATTCATTTGAGGACCTGGCCTAGGTTCTGAGATAATCGGGAACGAGGTAATCAGGTCTGAGATGATCGGTTCGGGCTTGGGGCTAATCGTGTAAACTAGGCTAAGAATCTGTATTCCCGACCACCCTACCATTACCAAGATTTGGCAGACCCCCTGCCCACCATCCCACCAATGAATGAATCCCTACAACGCCCCACTCCCTTCAGCAATACGTATCTAACCCGCTATCCCTGGCTATTACTTGGGCTTCCAATCCATTGAATGCGCCCTTTAGAGGGATGTAATATCAGGAAGTATTGTCATAGGCTGATTCACTTGAGGCCGCCCATGCAGTCACATGCATTGATTCAGCAGACAACAATAGGTGTACTGCTCATATTGTATTTGCTATATATTTGTTTATCATAAGCAATCACTAAAATGTGTTGACAGTTATGTATGACATGCCGGCAATTAATTTGTATATGTTTTGAATGAGATCAAAGATTTATTCCCCTGCTAACTCCCATAGAGGGAAGTTTTTGCGGTTTTGAACCTTCAGTGAGTGGCTTGTATTTTATTACCCACTTATCTTGGGGTCTCAATAAGAAATGTATAGGGCACCTTGAACTGGCTACCCGGAGATTCTGGCATGTCAGAATCCGCAAAAATAGTCCTATCCATAATGAGGTCGAATCATCATGTACTTCAAAATAAGTTTCTTGAATGTTCATTCAATGTTTATTATTTAGAATCAATCATAATAATCTCGTTTTCCATCAGAAATTATTATTGGTTTAAGTCTACACAGAATTACCGCCACGCTTGAGAGTGCTATAGTGTCTGGAGGTTTATATATGATGCCTTGCAGCAACTTTTTAACTGCAATAGACTTGTTACTAATCCTGTAGCTGGGCAATAAATACAATAACGACTGGTTTTGTAAACGAGTGACCGTAATCCCCTCGTAGTTGACGACATACTGTCCTCGCTAATCGCTCGGATATTACTGCGAGTCAACTACTAGGTTATTACGGCCACTCGTACACAAAACCAGTCATTATTTTCTATGTATTGGTCCAATCCTCCATGGCCCACCCACCCTTTCATCAAAGACTTTTCTTTGATAGGGTGTTATCCTAGCCTTGAAACTCTCAATTATTTTATACAATTTACTTTATACATGTATATACCTCGAGTTTATCCCAATTTATTCACCAATTCATTTTTGAAATTAAAAAAAATGTTCCAAATCAACTTAGTTGTCGCGCTTCAATCATTAACAACATTTAGATATTTGCGTTGTTTTCCCCTTAAGATTATTCTCGGGTTAAAGTTGAATGCGGTGGGAGAAGTTTTTATTCAGGTACTGGCTGTCCTCGCACACAGAGTCATAGTGGCAGGTACTAGAGGGAAAGAGTTAACGGTCTGTGGACAGACCATTAAAGCACGCTGTTCACCCCATCACCCCTCCGTCGTTGTGGTGGCCAACGCGACCACTCACCGACAACGCCCGTCAACAGAATTCTCCTCTCGGACGAGACGTATTGGCGATATCTCCGGCGCCATTAATCACGGGTTTAGGACTAGGCAGGGGTTAGGGTGGTGTAGAGGGGTGGCTGGAGAATGAAGCACGTCCCACGGCTTGTCGTATGTATGTCCAGCCTGGCCAAGGGGTACAATAAAGCGTCGTCTAAATCATGGCGGGTCAGACGGGTCACTCAGCGCCTCGTCCACAAGCCCGCACCGGACATCACCAGCCAGTATTACGGGTGGCTGTAGTCTATTCAGTCACGGCCCGCCAACGTAATGGGGCACTGCAATGTAAAACGTGCTGGGCCTGCTCTGCACCCAGTGGATTGAATATAAACTCACTTCAAGACGTACCGGACAGGGATAAGCGCCCATACTGTCATAAAGAAGAAGTGGGGGAGAAGAAAAAAGTCATATCACTATGATGGCTTAACGTCTCGGCAGTCAAAGGTTATCTCCAGTCTCCTCGCATTTCATAATTGATTTATTGAATCCCAGACAACTGTGTTTATGTTAAAGGGAACAGGTGGGTCGATTACTGCAGTCGAGAACCTGCAGTAAACGCTACATGAATAAATGTATTTAATTCTGTCACCGTTGAAAGCCGAACAGCAGACAGACGGGAGAATGTATCAGAGCCATTTTTGAATAACGATGAAATAAAAAGACCCGCAAAGGGCAATACACAGAGTCGTAATGGAATCTATTAGTTGATTAACAAGACAAAAAGACTGCCCAGCGCTTCGGAAGAAAAAATCCTAATGCATATTCATCCGCGACGTATGGCAGGCGATGGTCTCCGATCCGCAATTTCCTAATTACAATTTTTGATTTCGGAGTCAATCTATGCCGTAGTGGGAGGATGTAGGCGGGAACAGTAATCAAACCAAGTCTACTGTTACCCGAGGTTAAAGGGAGATGTCTTCATAGCTGCCTTGATGTCAGTGCCAATGTTAGATCCTCTTTGTTGAAGCTGCCATTTTGGCAGACACCAGGTTTAGCACGGAGACAACATCGGTTCTATAATACATGGCGACGTCTGTCAATGACCTAATAATTGGGAGACATCTCGGTGGTCGTCAAAATGATCTCTTCTTCGCCGGGAAGAAAAGAAAACGATATAATGACAGTAATTATTGACTTGATAGACATTATTGGTGGTCTCTCTGTCCGGACGGCAATATCAGGTGACATTTTGGGAAGGGATGCGGTCCGTCACTCGACAGAAATAGCCGCCCTCTGTCATCATCTAAAGTCAGCGTGTCAACATGTTGTGTTGGAGATGACGTTTTCCCGCTGTAAGACAAGGCAGCAGACGGTATTTATTTCGGACTGTTTGTCTGCCAGTACTATATAAGGTTCTGTATATGTGCAGTTATGGTTAATTCAAAACCTCCTACTCACTCCGATTTCCCATAGCCAGCTGTCAACTTTACATTTATATTTGTATCCGTGTCCCTTTCAGTGCTGTATAGATAGAATATGAGTTGCTTGGATTTCCCACGCACAGGACATGCCTTAGAACGAGAAGTGGCAAATGTGCTATTTGATATGCATTTACATGCACATCTATACCTTCAATTCTTAAAACTCAATAAACATAAAGACCTACACAATGTACCATTCTTACGTACATTCGCCATACATATCCTATTTTATTTCCATAGATATCAACGCAATAGTGTGACACTATTGGCAATACGTCCCTCCGATTCAAGCCATAAATGTTTGCGTAGATGGATACACAAATACATACATACATATATTCATACGACGCGTATATTAAAGATACAAGCTAAATAAGCATCAGCAAGTCTTTATGTAGACATGATTTGTATCCAGCCTGCTTCCACTTTGTAGGATATTAGATTATATCAGGTCTGCTAGGCCATTCAGCCCTCGCCATCTGCATTCCAAATGTCGTCCGCATAGTTGATTGTTTTGTCTGAACTCGTTGTTGTCTGCCCTCTGATGGAAAGAAATTTATTGTCATGCTCATTGGTAACATATTTGCTTTACATGTTTAGAGGCTATGCACGCCCCTTTGTGCTGATATATTTTTCCGTTTACCACAAATTACCACTAGGGAACCTCGGAGCATGACCCTGAGAAGACCCTGTCTGGCAACAAAAGGCTCAGCTGCACTAGAAACCCAGGGGCCAGTATATTTTGAGCTCATCAGAAGAACAGATGAGGTACGCGTTGAAGAGACGGTGCTGAGTAAAGGAATACAAACTTTAACGTTAACTCGCCATCTTAACTTGTGATATATGCCTGGCAAATACTCAAACATGGCTTTAACGAAAAGCATGACGTTTCAGGAATTTTACCTATTTGGGGATATTCATCACACAAGATTGAACCTGGTTGCTTATATCTCCATATTTTTAACCACTCATGACAGACGGGTTCTTTTCACTTCAGTTTATTGTTATTATCGAGAGATTCGATGGTGTTCAAGACAAACCTGCGTATACATGTATGAGCATGCTCTCTATTTTCTCACCCGTGGGTTACCATGGAAACCCATCCGAAATGTCTGAGGCCACACTAAATCAGAGTATTTATTAGTGGCCGTAACCACACCCTTGGTTTACAGATATTCCAAACCCATTCCTAGGAATAGAAATTGTTATTAAATGTAAATGGTTTTTGGATGGTCGGCTCTGAAACCCACTCGAGACACTCGCTATCGCTCATATATGTCTACACGTCAACCTTTCGTGGTCTACGGCCGCTGGTCCAAATAATCATCGATTATTGTCTATCTATAACCGAGTCTGGCTGTTCATAGACATTCCAAACAGTCCAGCCATGCTTGTCCCTATTATCGTCCCCTACCACAAACACGATGTAATTAATCTGATATGATTGCTTTCCAACAATGGTCCTTCTATTGACAAAGGCGTGTAGAATCTCACGCTGTCATAACCCTAGGGAGTGGCTTAAAGGATCAGAGTGCCTTTCTCATGGGTATTCCTTTACACACGAGGAATAAAGACAGGATTAAGGTAGGATTGGTTGTCTCATTTCATCTCAGCAAAGCAATCAACCTTTCGTACACAAGGAGCAATACACATGTTCACTTGAATCATAAGATGCGCAATCAACATGCGAGGAGTCAAAAACATGGTACGTTGGTACACAATTTTATCCTTGTATATCATGCACATTATAAACTACAAAAGGGAATATAGGGCGGTCTTTTGAGACAACAAATTCAAGTTTATCATAATAGTCTATTTGTTTTAAAAATAGTGCCTTCTCACCATCAATATTTATGGCTTCATTTGATTAAATTGAGGTTGCAATTGATACCGATGACATCTAACTGCTCTCCAATTTAACGGAACTAGACTATCAGCCGAATGGCTGGAACCTTTTAGTTGATGGGAAATGGTCTTTGGCATCATGTATGAATGTATGTATGCACAGATATATGAGGAGCTTGACCTTGCAAATAAGGAAATAAAAGAAGATCACGCTGTAGCAGGATGAGATCATCCAAAGACAAAGATCAAATATCCAACAAGTTTAATATTCATCTGGGAATCATTAAATGGTTTCATTTTACTGTTCACACTAATGAGGAATTTGAACTTCAGAATGTTCTGATCAACATTCAACAGTTTATGGAATATGATACCATTGCTCTTACTCCCCAAGGGTCACTAAATCGCAATGTTGCATCTCATTCTGCCTCGTTTGATATATTGATGAAGAAAATATAGGTTGTGTAAAGGACACGAATTTGCAGACCGTAAGCATTTATCATATACCACACTTTATCTCACCCCAGATGTTTACTCTCCATAGACTTAACATTGGGAACTCGTATCTAAAATACTTTTATGAAAAATATCCAATGGGGGATAATGTCACAAATGTTAGCCCATTAGTCAATATTAAGGGTGAGATAAATTCAGAAACCCATTCAAGTTTAGGGTCAGAGCTCGATCCCATCTCATTTGAATCACGTAGTAATTCACTCGGCTTCGCCTTGTGAATTACTACATGATTCAAACTCGATGGAATACGGGCTCGGACCCTAAACTTTCGAGGGTTTCCTCTATAGTATCTCGTGACTACATCCCCAATGCTGTGACAGGATATTTGCCTACTTATTGGAAAATCCAAAACCAGTAACCCCAGGGCCACGTATCATTGACTCATGTACGTGCATACGTTATTATTAATGGAACCCCCTCAACACGGCCACAGGTCCCCTTTACCTGCCATGGACTGCATCTCCTCGAAACACCCTTCACTACAGGTGAAACCTATTTCAATACACTCACAAAGTTTCAAAATGAAAGGCAAATGCCTGATTACCATATTGAAAGGTAAGCTGCATGAGCGGCCCTCAACTCGAGCCTTTCATAATTAAAAATAGACAGGGCTGACCGTGCTCGTCAAGGTCAAAGCTCATTAAAACACGCAATAAAGTATACAAAGCTATTTAATTCCCTTAGTAACCCGTCTCATCTAGTCTGTCATTAGTCAGCGCCTCTCTAACGTGCCGCTCGACGCCTGATTCAAGGCCTTGTCAACTCGTCTGCAATGTATTTTTGAAAAGCGATTTCAATTTTGTCAGTCAATGCTTAATTTCCCAATCACGTGTCGCTTGTGTGTCTCTACGATGAGTAAACAGTCATCAGACGACCCACCTGTATGTCATGCTTGTTATTATTTTCATAGGCTAATTGAGAGGTATTAGTTTGAAATTCACGTTATAAATGCATAACTCTTGTCAGTCGATTCAGAAATTTTGGAAGATATGAAGGTCATATTTAGTGAGTTCAAGTTACTTTACCATAAATGTACTTTCTTATATGTTTATCATTCTAATAATAGTCTCTTTGTTCTCCTGGTGAAGCTATATTTCAATGAAGCCATATATTTATGTCAACGTTAGTTTGGAGTCCCTGACCCACTGCCGCCGATTCAACACGATAGACCTATCACTACTCTAAGATTAAAAATGGCAAAGTCGTGGTGTATTTGAAGGTTCTCGAAAAGTCTATTGTTGTGTATCATGGTGCGTCGGGACGGCTTCGATGGTACAAAAAACGGTAACCATGGTTATGACCAGGCTCACGATTCATCTAGGGTACTGATGCAAATCTTTGGGGCATTATTTTCATAATGAAATTATGAATCTCTATCATAAGCCTAGAAATAAGTTGAGACTGCAGCTTGGGAAGATAAAAATTGATCAATCTTATGGATAAATAAGTTACGATGATGAAATTAATAAAATAGTTTGTTGTAATTTAAAATAAAATATGATGAAGTTATAAGGCCTGGCGTCCACCTACTACGATAGAAATTTAGACCTACCGATATGACACCGATACAAAAAGCAAATATCGGAGACATATCGGGAAGGTGCAAAATCGTAGACATATGTCTAGACATGCCAATCCACCATGCATCTTAATGGGTTTTTTACTGGTGTCTAATCGCAGAAATGTGGCCAACTGCCCCGATATTATGTGTCCTTCCGACGCGATTTTGATTTTTTATCGGGAGGTGCATCGTAGACCATATCGGAGCCATATCGTAGTAGGTGGACGCCGGGCCTAATACAATAGTAAAAGATGGAGGAATGGAGTGGGTGTAATAGACAGAGTAATGATATTGGCGATGGGTGGGTGGCTAAAAATATATAGATGTGTGTATGAAGGTGGTCGAAGAGAAAATGGACGGCCCGTAGGATTGGGTGGGAGTATGTTGTGTGGGGAATACACCAGGCGGGGCAATGACCAATGAGCACTCCTGACCTACGGTTATGAGAAATGAATTCAGGCTATATCGCATAGAAATAAATAATTTTAAATCCAAAATCCCATGATTTTCTGTTGAGTATCTCACATATGATGCAATTTCCTTTCCCTGGATGAAACCGCTACCAATAACTTCTGAGTACATGTGCAGGGAGGGGGTGCCTATGTTAGACCCTGCACCCACCAACGCCCATTCAACCACCTAGAGGCCTTTATATACGATTGACTTTACCATTCAAAATTTTTTTTTAATCAGAAAAAAGGGGGTCAGACTTAATCGTAGCAGTGTACCACACTTCTACTATTCACCCTACCATACACACCAGCACGCCACGATTGGTTCCCAACATCCCTCCATTAAAAATGAGAAACATAAGCCTCCTGATATGATCGATTCTACGTAGCCTATTGGTGCGATTGGGAGCCTATTTGAAGGGAAAGTCTCTTTCACGGGTGAAAATTCTGAAATTTAGGAATTAGGTACAACATATACACAAACAGATCGTCACAGTCAAAATAGTTTCATTTGATTGAATATTATGGTCTCAAATAAATAGTTTCATCTTGGAACCCTAAATATTTTTTCAATTCGATTGTTCTAGTGTTTGAAAAATAATGGTTTACACAGGTATACACAATATATTATTATATTATAATTAAGACACTAAAACAAACAGATTAAAAGTTTAACTGTGAAAAAATCATAATTCCGTTATGAAATTCTTATTTTCAGACCTTTAGACTCACTCAAATAATATCATATTTGCACCGATTTTGATTCTTTACGCGGTTTACAGGTCAAATTCCGAAATTCCCTAATGACTTACACAGAGTCTTTGCTTGTGGAGAATTAAGATTTTGATACCATTAAGTATTGAAGGTATTACATGATGATAATATAAAATTCCAGGATTCATACAATCTGAATTATAAAATGTTATATAGATTATACATTCGAGTATGAAATATTTATTTAAGCATGAAAATTGCGAAGGTTTATACAAATAACCAGGGCAGAACTATGAACTGTTCAATTTGCAAGGTAAGGATTCATGTAACGAATTGAAGACCATATTCCAGTCTTGCGGATGTCTTCCATTGGTGCACCTTCTGCGACTGCCGATTGCCCCCCCCCCCCCCCCCCTCCCCCTTTCGACTGGGAGAGTGGGCTGTGTAGGTGGAAACGTGGTGCGTCCAGGCAGGCGAGTAAGCCTCGTAGTACATTTGTGAACTGGCACCTGTAAATGGGACTCCAGGCTCAATGATGGACAAAGGAACTAGCGGAGCCACAGGATCCACCACCATTTAAGATCAACACTCATGGATGGATGCACCTTGATGATCTGAGGGGCGGGGGACTCACTGTAGATAGTTTTTGACAACCTGATACAGATGAACATTACCCATTGATCGACCCAAAATCTGATCAAATACTCCTGAATATTAAGGACACTGAGTGAAGTGCACTCCTTGTGCGACCCACAAAGACAGTAATAAAACGATGTTCCTGTAAACGTACAAATTTCGATCCGAACTCTGGCCCTGGGACGTTTATAACGAGGTGTTTACACCGAGTTGTAAACGTTCCATGGGCCAGAGTTCGGATCGAAATTTGTACGTTTACAGGCACAACATTTTATCTTTACTATATACCTCAAAAACATTAATATATTTACCTTAATTAAGTTGTAAGAGCCATTTTTAGTCAAATTTGGGCACAGAAGGGTCAACATGAACCCTAGCTTTCGCTTCGACCGTGGAATGCGGCTGTGACATTATCGCATAGCAACGCGCATAGCAACACTCTGGCCCATGGAACGTTTACAACTCGGTGTAAACACCTCGTTATAAACGTCCCAGGGCCAGAGTTTGGATCGAAATTTGTACGTTTACAGGCACAACATTTTATCTTTACTATATACCTCAAAAACATTAATATATTTACCTTAATTAAGTTGTAAGAGCCATTTTTAGTCAAATTTGGGCACAGAAGGGTCAACATGAACCCTAGCTTTCGCTTCGACCGTGGAATGCGGCTGTGACGTTATCGCATAGCAACGCGCATAGCAACCAGCATAGCAACACTTTTTGTCGCTTGGAAACTGGCTGGAAACCGGCCGGAAACGGCCAGAAACCGTCAGGAAGAAAACATAGTGGTTGCTCTCTCATCTCATTTTACGCTGGAAAACGAACCATGATTTACTGCACAGCCGTGCAGTACATGTCTGCAGATCCAGGGCCTCGTTTTGTATATAAGCTATAGTTTGGTGTATAAGCTGCCTCGGGCTCCCATGTTATATTGGATGCACCACAAAATGACGTCACAAAATCCCTAAGGCCTGTTGGCGTAATACTTGTAGTCCCAAGTATGACCCTTGGCATTGTGCACATCTCGAAAAAGTGCGCCTGTACTCCCATTTGAAGTTTTCTTCCACTAAATATACGGGGAGGATTTCTGCTGAGGGAACTGCTGGATTATCTCCGCCATCAACACTTGCCACTGCATGCGCACGTTTTTCTGACAATTGCAATAGCTTTTGAATGAATTCCAGAATCACCTCTTTCATTGAAGCATCTTGGATTTGGAGCTTCTCAGTTCTCCTGTCCGCTTTTGCAGGTTTTCCTTCCTTCATTTTTGCCACCTTGGTCTTTTGAGCAATGTACCTTTTCTTAGGTTGCATCGTTCTGGTACTTTAGTGACCCGTAATAGTCCCAGAAATGTTTCATGGCCACAGGAAAACACTTTTCTTCTGAATATGAAAGGCAGCAGGCTCCAAGTGTGGTCCCGTGGTTAGACCGGCTAATGTGAGCTAAGATATTGGGGTGCGGTGCCGTCAGTTCCCATGCTTGCAACGATGCCTGCTACTGTTGATATTCATGATATTATCCACACTTCTCTGCCTAATATTTCATATGTAGGACATTTTTCTGTTCAATATTCTCCAGAGACACACCGATAGGCTAGAAGTTTCAACATTGTATCTTATCGGAAAGTCTACGATTGTCATTTTTAATCAATAGTTTTAGATTAGAATTATGATGGTTCCACAGTTATATATTTAAATTTGATTGTTGTAGTATCTGAGAAATAATATAATATTGTTATCTATATACTGTAAAATCCTATTCATATCCATGCGCTATTTCGAGGGCTACAGTGTATTTACTATATATTTAAACATTAGAATGCTTCCTGATTACGATTACGATTTGGGATGGTGAGATGTTGTGTTGTTTCAGGGCTGCTGCATGCAAAGCTATCCTCCCCCCCTACCACATGAGACACTGATTTTGGACATCCTGCATTGTAAGGTCTACTTTTCTTTATCATAGTAGGTGGATGCCGGGCCTAGTGAGTACCAGGTGCGCTTCCACGATAATTATATAGAAACTATATGTAGAAATCCACGCGAAGCTACCAACGGCTGTTCCTTTATAATGTTTAAGGTAGTTGAGAATAAGGCCCTGCTTTCCTGAGTCTACGATGGGTATGTACCTCCCGACAAAATATCAGAACCTCGTCAGTCGGTCAGCTGAAATCGTGGCAGTTGTGCCACGAATACCCTTGATACAGACCGGCAGTCTACGATCTTTACCCAATGATAAGCTTAGTCGTAGGGTTTTTACGCTCAAGCAACGCCTTTTCTAAATTGATAATGATAAGTCCCTATTAAGTGTCCATGTGTCGAATATTGGTGAAATTAGATACTGTTTCTTCGCCATTATGAAGGAATTATGATTTAATGAAGAAATAAAGAGGATCAGTCAATACACTATTTCTAATTGTAGTAATTGCATGTGTGTATCCTGCCATATACGACACGCATACAACCACCATGAACACATTTGATAGGCAATTTAATAAAAGATCATAACGTTAGAACGTCGAAAATAAGACAGGGCTATAATTTTTAAGGTGAGTGCCTAAATTCTTCTTTAGAACACCTGTTGTCTGTACCCTGGATTAAGGACATTAACACGGGACGATATGGAGACCCTTCGCTACTGCTAGCTGGGCGTCACTCTACAGGTAAGTAGTACATAGAGATGACACTTGGAAGCAGGGTCACTTTGAGACTGAAAATGATATAGCAACTCAATAATTCAGATAGGTTTTTTTCAGGGCAGGACAGCAGGCGGGAATGAAACACCTGTTCAATAATAAGGTGGCTATAATGGCACCTGGATATACCTCAGGTGAGCCTTCTCAGGCTATCAACGTGTCCTAACTAATCAACTATGGCTTATTACACATTCTAAACATTTAAATGAATCTACAGCATATATCTACAGTAGGATACCGGCTGTTCGGGACCAAAGTCTCTGTTGACGCGGGATGTTCCCTTTCATGGGGTATTCAACATTTTACAATTCTTTTGAATTTCTAATTCACTGAAGACAGTTCTGCTCTTGGGATATATTCCACTTATCAGTGATTAGTATAATGTATCGATATAAAATAGGCAAACAGTTATTATTGAGAGACGAATATGAATTCGACCCGAAAACTAAAAATTGATAAATACAATAGACAGTGGTAAAAAGGTATTCACAGTTAGATGCACAGTTCAATACACAGTTTCACAGTCCCAAGTACATTGAGGCTCTGTGGCTAGTAACGGCACAAATGCAGGGACCTCTACAGTATCAAGAAGAATACCTTACCATCATCCCCACCCTTCTGTCCCTATAGGTTTGACAGTACAGGTGGATAGGGAAGGTGGGAGGGGATAGAAAGCTGAGGCTTCACCTCTGGGCATTCATAGTGTGGTAGTGATCTCACTACGGTCCATCGAGCCTCCAGTCCATCAAACATGTGATAGAGGCAAAACTGTCACCTCACGGGAGGTGCAACCTATGCTGGGTGCCGCCTAAGCGGGGTTGTACTGTATTGAAATACATATGTACAGTTTGTATGCTTGCATTGTATTTGGAAATGTTGTAATGGAGTAGATAATATCTGTCTTTCTCTGTTATCTGAATAAATGAACGATGCCAATTGAGGTTTCTTGACAAAAGACAGAGAAACTTTAGAACGTCGGAGTGGCACACACAGCTCAATGTGTTAAGACACCCTCTTGACAGAACTATGTTTATCAAGGTCATTAAACTCTTTTAAACAAATGAAAATGCATATTCTAACCTACCTGCGACTATTTCATGACAGCTGGATGTTGTATACTATTTTTCTTTGGTTACTTTTTGAAGTTGTATTTAACTGCGCGGTGTCGTACGAAGATGTAATGTTGTATAGTTGTAATCAAGATGATAGATAATACATACATTCTACGCGCTCAGCGAATGGGAATCGATAATATGTAATGCTAGGTGCAGGAATAGTATTAAGAACGCCGATCTGAGATATTCACCACACGCAATTAGAAGAGAATGCCATATTAATCCTTATCGTAACTAAGATAATCTGTGTCGGTAGATTGCCAGATGGGTCAATAAACACTTTTTTTAATTCAATTTAGTCCCATAGATACGACAATACACTGACGAAGAAGAGTAAAGTAATTTTACTTGACAGAGAGAAAAAGAACTAAAATATACTTGATCCTCCCCTGTATACATTTGCCATAGAATGGCCCCATTTGGCCGACTGGCATAGGTTCCCCAGATGCTGCAAAGATATTCCTTATCTATAATAACATCACAGTGAATGTAGAAACTACATGATATCGATATTTTATAAAGCGCGAAAAGTGTGGAAGAAGAATTTCTTTTCCCCTTATGGCTAAAGTGTAGGTGAATTAAGCAGTGTGTTAGAGAATCGTCTGGAATAAATGTGAGGGCTGGTGCGTAACCTGTAGGAAGTGCGTGTGGGAGACAGGTAGTCCACCGACAGGTGTGCAGTAAAGGTGACGACTGTCTGCGCCCTTCAAAAGATCACGTTCCCAAGACAGGCCAACCTCCTTCAAAACAAACAAAGCAGCGGCCTACTGGGGGACCAGACCCGGGGAAGGCCGCCAGCTGTCTCCGTACGTGCCCGGTCCCCTGCCCGCAGTAAAAGTAGACAGGTCGCCAGGCATGATGGACGAGTCGGCGATCTCACGATAACAAAGTACAGGCTAAAAGAGCACTATCTGCTTTCCCTTTGTCTTATCTGAGCTATTAGCCTCCACCCCCAGCCCTCCGCCTCCTCAGACGAGGGGGCTATCTCGTAAAGACATCCTTAATGATCACAGATACTTCAGACGAGCAGCTCTATCCTCACTTGTAGCCAATGTTCTGCTCCGAGCCGATTGTGTGCTGCCCGGAAATACGTGGGAGCTGCTCTTAGATACTCAGCCTCAGATTCCACAAAGATATCCTCTCCAACTATTCGAAGATCGAATTTGAGATCGATTGCAACTCGTCAGGAAATAAAAAGTAACTTATGTGAGTTCATCTACAGTATTCAAGATCTCCGCAGCAATTGATAAAAATCTTCTTGTATATGTTTATTCTAAGGTCAGATGAGACATTGGTTATAAGAGCGTCACATCTGAATGTTCAGATCTATTTATTTTGGGAAAATGATCCATGTTGTCTTAAGGTATTCTTCAACGTCTTGGAGCTACTCGAAACTTGTGCGAATTGTTTGTAGATAGTCCTGAATTACTTTGAGGTGCTGAAAGAACTGCTCGGGGATCCTTCAGGTGAATGGAACCTTCACAGAGATACTCAACTGTCATAGTCAGAGGTCGCTAGGGAGTATTGAGAGGCATTTCCCTTTGACGATGGGCCAATGTTTCTCTGAACTGATTGTAGATACTCAGGAGTATAGCGAGGGGCGGATCAGACGGACGATGATATAATCAGGGCTCCTTTGAAGTCGATTTCGGATATATATATATATATATATATATATATATATATATATATATATATATATATATATATATATATATATAATGTATTTGCTTATGTATGAATATTCGTGAATGTGGGCAGGTAAGTGTATATTATATGTGTATGTATATACATATACATGTGCATATGGTATATACCTCAGGTAAGTGCGCGTGTGTATCTATAGACATGTGTGTGAGGGAGGTTGGTTTACAATCATTCTGATACCGTGGACGGCATTGAAAAAATTGATTTTGAGTATTCCCGGTTTTCTTTGTCGATTCACATCAGACGCATGAACGTTTGATATATCGAAATGACATCGACATCAATACTGGCGCTGGGAACATGGAAAACAACAGTCGGTCTCCATCTGCGAAATTAGTATAGCATGTCTGACCGTAAGAGCGACTGGGGAAGTATAATTATCTGCTTCCACATCGACGGGTGCCAACAAGTAGAACTGAAGTGGTCACTACAGAGCTTTACACTTCCATTCTTACTTCTATATATTCACGCACGTGCTCACACATACTTACACTGCGGAGTGAGCAACTCGTCTTTGATTTCTGCAGCTCATCGAGACTCATTACAGCTCTCCACGAGAATGCAGCGGAATCAGCCATGGCCCCCTTCACTGCTCTACACTACGTCGAGCGCCTCGCCTCACGAGCGCCCAGAATTCATGTCCGGGTCCCCGGGGGCGATCGTCCGGAACGACGGATTAAATCCACTCCTCATCGGCGCAGTCGCTGGAAGAGATAGTCCCCGAGTGATGTGCGTGATTAGTGAACTGCCGTTTGCCATGCGGCCATTTCGTATCGCCCGGCTATGTCAGTGTTTTGATTTACATACATTTGCAAGCGTTATGAAGGCAAACGGGGGGAATTTTTTGTGTGATATTTTCTCCTTCCGTTCGAGCTTCTTGAGCCTCGGGGAGGGGCTCGAGGAGGGACGGTAGGAGACAGGGTGGGGGTAAGGAGGGGGTGTACGGGAAGGGGTGGCGTCAGTGGCAGCGGTGGTGGAGTGATCCATGCATAAATCAGCTTCCGGTTGCGAATACTAGGAGGCAGCGTGCAGCGGGATACGGCCGGAGATAATGTTTCAGCCCGGGCGACACGCAAGGGCGACCTGGATCATTCTGTCAACTGCGGGGGCAAGCGGGAGGCATTGTTCGTGCTGTGTATACTGCCCTCCGTGGGACCATCTGTCACCCGCCGAGCTGCTCTCTGGCCACCGGCAAACACCCCCAGCCATGTACTACTCACCACCCATCATCACCCACCATCCGCCGCTAACGTCCACCTGCTAATGTTCACGAACGATGCTCGACCCTAACCACCCACTGCTAACGTCCATGCAGCGGCCAGTGTTGACACGTGTATACTATTGACATGCTTCAGATACAAGCAGCCGTATGCTCCGAGGAGGATCAAGTAGTTATATGCGAGCACATCCGATGATATTTCGTAGAGTCATCCATGAGGAACATATGACTGCTTGTATCTGAAACTTGTCTATATTGTATTTATCATCCACCTTTTCCGGATAGGTGGCATGCTGATATCAGTTCGCTTTAAATAGTTACGCACTATCTTTCCGTCTGCACTATTTCTCTGTATGGCCGATTTATCTCAACCCAGGTATAAAACATATCTTTATGCACCAGGTATATTGACACACACTCCTGAATTTTTATGGGCACTTTGTATTAGGTGGATAACCAGACATGCAACGCTCAAAGCTGAAAACCCGCCACTTAATATCCACTACCCACCAACATCCGTCCTTTTAAGGTTCTTTTTTAATTGCCCGCCACTTGCCTGGAGTGAGCTAACGCCTAGTATCTGTCATTTCTTTTAAACTGTCCACTGCTAGTACTCACCTCACACCAGTGATGTTCACCACCCATAAATAACATTCAAGCCCGACGCCCAACTCCCGATGGTCAACGTTCACTACCCGCCACTCACTGCCCACCTCCCTCCACTTCCCACTGCACAGGTTGACCATTCACATAACAGCCGCCTATTGCCTGTCGCTCTTCACCGGCCAACTGGAACCTGCATTCATACAATAGGGGCTAAATCTCTTTCGTTATGCCCATGGGACGACTGTCCTCCCACCACTCACCACCCACTACCCTCCCACCCACCGCCCCGACGCTCGCCGCCTACTGCTCACCGTGCACCTCGCCCTGAGACCTACACGCCAGCTGACCGTCAAACGCGGGATCTATCGATCCCTCCAATGACCCCACAGGTCAGGGTTCAGGGTCAAGGTCGCATCTCCGGGGTGCCCTTTAGACCCGGGGTGTGGTCAGGCAAGGTCGAGGAGGTCATCGTTCTGGATGGTGGGGTCTCATGTTGACCCTCACTGATCCGCGCTTGTTCTCACTGACCCTAAGGTGGGATCGGGGTGGAGGAGGAGGTTGTATGGGGGTTTGAGTGGGGTGGGGCAGGGTTGCCAGTGTTGTAAAAGCGGCAGGTATCGATCAGTATAACTGGTCAGTACATGGACAGGACATTTGCGTGTATGTGGTTGGTCATGTAATGTAATGTCAGGGCTCAGAGCCGTAGCATGTGCCATCCTCGAAGGGGAAGAAGAAGAACCCCAGCTTCCAAAACACACCACGAATAATCTCATTATACACATATGCTGTCACACAGATACGAGATGGGTCGATGCTTGATAAGGTTGTGAGGCCGAGTTCTGTAAATAAAGGCAACCCCCCATCTAGTCGTGTTTCACGTACAACCATATTGTTCTATATTTGTCATGTACCCGGAATTGATAAATGTTTTCTATGAACTAATTTAGAAACCATGTGGAAGTAAATGTTCACGCTCAGCCGAGGTATCGACGTGTGCCGTAGTTGTGTGTGGCAGAGAGTGCCGCACACTATACGGCATAAGGAGCAGTGGTAAGTAACTATCATGAGTACGTGTACGGGTATATGATAAATACATGAATATTCTGCAGTGCACCATCATCCTCATCGCTATGTGTCTGGGTGAACTCCATTATCCATACAAGTATCAGCATAATATCTTCGTTATCTGCATACATCACCAGTTCCTCTTCCTACGATACCTTCTCCATGAAGGTCCACCACTAATGCCACATCTGATATAACCCTACAATTATAACTCTATCCATTCAGAATTACCAGTAGCCTAGTATTAGAATGAAACTCCCAGACACACTCAATTCCTTTTAACAAAAACAATATATTACTAGAAACACTTAAACTGTTAGGTATCAATAACCAAATGTTCAGCTGGACTGTAATTTACGTCTCTAATAAAAACAAAATACTTTCGTAAAACTGGATGAGATTTAATTTTGGCCATCATATGCCACGACTGGAGTTTGGCATAGTGACTTCATGAGGCGAAGCCGAATAAAATCTGGAGTGGCATGTGGTGGCCTGGAATCAACGAATCAGGTTTTGATTTTATCCTACCCTGTCTCCTCGATTTTGGAATATTATGTGACAACAGTTCTGTATGCCACTAGTGGCATATAAAACTCTGTATGCCAGTCGGCGTGGCATACGGAAACACAATGTTAAGCCTATGGGATTTATATTAGGGGTAGGATAAAATAGCGAACCATATAAAATACAAACCCCGATAAGTATCATATTGTGTCCCACAAGGATCCACCCTGGGCATTCTGTATTTCTTAATCTCCATAAACGCCATCGAATAATGTCTAGAACACTGCCATGTACTGAATTATACGCAGATGATGCCAGCTGACACTCCCATACCTAGTCTATGGTGGTATCCTAAGGCCTGGCGTCCACCTACTACGATAGAAATTTAGACCTACTGATATGGCACCGATACAAAAAGCAAATATCGGAGACATATCGGGAAGGTGCAAAATCGTAGACATATGGCTAGACACGCCAATTCACAACGCATCGCAAGGGGTTGACTGGTAAAACAAAGGTGATCATGGTCCCGAAATGCCCCACGATATTACAAGGTCTAAAGTGCATATCTTGAGGTGTTATCTTCAATTTTTAGATATATGATACACTATTAATCAGGAAATATCGCATCGATGATGTTGCTCAGGACACACAGAACAACCATGTATTTTTCTCAGGCACTAAAAGCTCTTTTTCAAGTGAAACTAAAAAATATTGATTTGAGACACTTAAACCTGATAAGAAATCACCAAATTTGCAGGGCATATTCCAAAATTTCACAGTTTTCTTATTAGTATCGCATGTGAGCGCAATTTTTCCGACAGAATACTCTGCGATGCTCCCGATTAGCCCCCGCAATTTCAATATGTTGAAATTTCGTAGAGACCCTACGATACAGCTTTAATATCGGTACCAAATCGTAGGCGCCTGTTTTGCATCGGTGCCTAATCGCAGAGACGTGGTCAACTGCCCCGATATTAGGTGACCTTCCGACGCGATTTTGATTTTGTATCGGGAGGTACATCGTAGACCATATCGGAGGCATATCGTGGTAGGTGGACGCCGGGCCTTAGACACAAATCAAATAGTACCTTACTCAATAAACCACAACGTAGTCAAAACAAAGCTCTAAGAATCCGTTATTACTCGCAAGGCCCCCATCAACCAGTGTATTACAAAATGTGTTACCTGTCTGATCGTAGGGAAACACAATCATTTAAATTAGCTTTTAAGATAGCAAAAATTAATGACCAACCTTGAAGAGCAAGTAATGTCGTAGAGACCCTACGATAAGGGTTTGGCATCGGAACGAAATCGCAGACCTCCATTTTGTATGTGTACCTAATCGCAGAGACGTGGTCAACTGCCCCGATATTAGGTTACTTTCCGACGCGATTTTGATCTTACAAGTATCAGGAGGTCCGTCATAGACCATATCGATACCATATCATAGTAGGTGGACGCCGGGCCTAAGGCCCATAAGGCTCCACGATGGGTTCGTGTTAAAGGTCAAACATACGCACAAACAAATACCAGAAGTCAGTCTAGTGCCTTACCTAATTTGATTGAATTTGCCACCCTGCTTGCTATAATTTTCTAACAGTCTATACATCGAGATGATTAGAGTCTAGACATAATCAGAGAGAAGTTTTTCCAGTTGTATATTATCAGGGGCCTATCAAAAAATGAAGATAGGAATGGAGGGTTTCTTCCTCCCGAGTATTTCTTTACACCCTTTAAAACGGACATGAATTAAGGTTTTTCCTTACAGATGATCTCCCATATATAGTGAAATGACTTCATTCTTAATCATATAGAGAGCAAAAAGGGAGTTCCTCTATGCATTATTATCGCTATACAACGTTCATAATTTAGTCCAGAACGAGTTTTTTGCTTCTCTAACCTTTCACCAGATACCACGCACTGGAATTTTTAAGTATTGCAGTCCGTTTTCCATTGTCTATATCGTGTGTAATTTCCATTCTTTTAGTGTGTACAGGCATGAGATAAAACAGAAGGCAACTCGTTTTGGTCAAAGCTGTTGTTCTCCAACTCGTTTGAATGCCATGTAATATATACTCGGCTATCGCCCCATTCATATCACCCCGCTTCAAACTCTTGGGAACAACAACCAAATCTTGTTGTTTTCTTCTTTAGTATATGATTGGTTCTGATATTAGCAATTTAGTCACTATGTTACTGTGCTACGCGACTTGCTGAATTGAAGAGTTTCTGACCTTCAGATTTACCACAGGCACAATCACAACCACGTCAACATCTACCACAAGCACCATCGCAAACACATTAATATCGACCGCAGGTATTGTGATAACCGTCTCGAGATCTACCACAGCTACAATCATAACCAACTCCATTTCTACTTTTTTTTTAAACCACCCTTACAACCACCTCTAAATATCATGTATGTACTATCTCAATAATCTCTGAATCTACCGCAAGTAGTATCACAACCACTTTCAAATTTTGCACAAGTACCCATCACAGCCACCTCCATATCTACTTAAGATGTCTCCATTAATTCGACTTTCACCGCAACTACATCCATTCAGTATAGATTAAGGCACCACCAAAGACAACACTGCATCACCAACACCGCCGATCCGCCCAGCACGCTATTACCGGACAGTCACTGACAGAAGTCCCACCTCCCACACGGTGCACGCCCTGTCCTCTAATTGTCTCCCTGCTTTATAATGAGGGTCCGTCTTGCCCGCGTGAGCATGTCCGAGTAGGCCCGAGCTGCTCCCGGAACCGCCCGTGGTCAGCGGAGGGCGGGGAACCCGGCGAATAGGAGCAGCTCACCGTAAAGATAATCAGTTCCTGATTGGGCAAACAGCCAGTAAGACTCAATTATATTCTGCTGCTACATTCCCCAGCTTGGAATTAGTCCGACCTCATTTTAGAGAGGAACTAGAATCTCCCATCCTCCCCCCACCCACCCACCAACACACACACACGCATCTTCCCACTCTAGACAAAACATATTTCTAATCTAGCCAACATCTAGCTGAATGGTGAGCTACAATTTTCTGGCCATATTCTCTGTCAACTTCAACTGATAACTGCTATCTGCACCACATCAGTTTATCTTCTCTTGTCGTGTGGAAACGGACGGTTATTCATGTTTGCGGTAATGGCGTTCGTTCTAGAGTTCTATTCTTCCCTGCGGCTGCGAAATTAATTCTTCGAAATCGGGTTGATTTTCAGCAAGTTTAGAACCAAATTGATGTCGCCTTAACTAGGAACAGATCTGATTGTGTTAATTTAGTTACGGTTTCTTGCACTGCAATTTCAGACTGATTGCAGATTCTCTGCAAAGTGGCCTCACTTGAGGCAGCCTCGAGCTGCTCCTCTGTCTGCCAGTTCTCGGATTTAACCTGGCACGGGTCCTCTATGAGCAGCCAACCCCTCCCGACCAGGATGCCATCTCGTGGTTCACATGCGAACTGAAGCTCCACACCCCCCTTCATCCAAAATCCCGATAAAGGTTCGGCCTAAACGCAAGAGATATTGCTTTTGTGAGAGGTATGTTATATACAAGTACCCCATGAAATAAGAGATGTAGTCAGTCTATATGTATCTAAGAAAATCCTTTAAGGTGATCGGCTTACTATATTACGTTTTTAGAAATGAACTATAAATTCAATTCATATTGTCCTAAGAGAATACACCTTGTTATTAGAATCAGATTCTCACATTTCTTATCATAGACGCGTCTCGCTTTTTCCTTTCATTGCATACTGGTAGGTGTCCTTCATTATCTGATTGAATAAAGATAGATATGTTTATAAAGGCGTCCATATGATATTTATGTTTGAGACCCTATCGCTTACTCATTTCGACTGTGCATTTAACGCTAGTGGTTGTAGCGACCGGGGACTATACTGTGTATTCGGAGTATTGTGGGGAACAATGATAAGACAGATGCCACTTTTATGGAATGGTTGAAGTGAATATATTTTCTCGTAAACAATTTTTTCAAATATTTAATTGAAAGGCTTCTAAATACTGTCTACACTAACTGGCCTAATTTATTCTAAAGGATTTCTAATCCTTTCCAAGTCATTATGTTTGTTCTTATCATTTCCTGTTAGTGAAAAAAAAATCGTTCATTTTCCCCTCAAAGAAACCAGTGGAATTGGAGTGTTTTCGCTGAGTAGAATACTAGCGCAGACCTCCTTTGGCATTGTTTACCTTATTTGTCATGACAAGAAGTATTTATAACTATATTTTTGTCCGTTAGAATTAGACCGGTCACCGGTAAATCCTTGTTGATTGTAGTTCTTAAAGGTCATGTGGTTTGGTCTGCTTTATTGAATGTTATTTCAGAACAATGGTATTTGTAAATAAAACATGTGGGTTGGCCATGGCTAATTTTACAATAAATAGTGTCGCGATCGGTTAAATATGTGAAAATACCTAGCTATGTAAATTATTGATTTATCATTGACCTCTTCTAGTGGCAGTATATCATGTGTTTGTTGGAGTATGATGAAGATGTCAGTAAGCGTTATTCTTAACGGTCTCCTTTCTGCTGGGAAGCAAACTTTATGCAAAATAACTTTCAGAGGCTTGCCTAGATCTTTATGCAATGACTTATTGGCTCACAAGCTAATTGGGTACGTAAAAAATAGAATTGTCTAATCTGCCTTATTCAGTCCTTTGTATCGAACATAAGTCATATCTATTAATATTACCCAGGAACCGATAGACAGACGACCACTGGATGTCGACAATTGTTCATATTGGTATTTATATTGTTAATTAGGTTATGCAAAACAACTTATCACTACTTCACTCATACATTATTTTCGCGTCTTAACCTTCATGAAAAAGGATACGTCATCTCTTTGTCTCACTTTGACTCCTCTATATTTGGTCATTTGGAAGTTGAAAAAAAATGGACACTGGAATCTGTGATAAACCCAATAAAGAGCATTCTATTCTAGATCTATTCTATATGTACATATTTGTCTGCTATCAAGAAGGACTTTGACAAACAAAGCAAGTTTGAATGATTCAACCTTTTATAATCTTTTACTGTGACAAAGATCTCATTTCGTTTTCTGGATATGGTCTTATTTTTGAATGATATGACTTTCAAAGTTGTTTGTTAAAAAGACTTTCGAGTTATAAAATGACACCAAACTGTCAGTGTGTCGAATACACAGATATAAAGCTGTTTAGAGAGATACTGGGAGTTATAATCATAACTAAATGTTGAACTTGCATTATACAAATTTATTCACACGATAAATTTGATTGAATTCCGGATGAGGAATAATGCTGGGCATGGGCATGAATAAAACAAAGCTCTATATGAGAATCCTGACCAGTGTTCATCGGTGTGGGTGGGTGGGTGTGTTCCAAAAACGTCCCGAGTGTCTGTGATAGGCGTGTTATACGCTAGCAACCAGAGCTTCACAAAATTAGCTCTACACGGGTTAAATACACGGCCTCCTTGACCCAGTAACGGTACCCGTGGTTTGTTACTCTCCTACCAGACTTTTTGTAATGCTTGGAGAGTGTGCTTAGTCATAACCTTGAAGGCAATTTACCATTTTGTTATATCCTTTTGTGTGTATTTTTAGAAGAAAACCACTATAAAGCCAGACTTATCTATCAATTTGCTAAACTATGAATTCTACCTATTTAGTGTTTCTGCTTTTAGAGCCTGCATAGAACAAAATGACTTGGTTTGAGGCGAACACAGAGGGATACCGTGTGGGATTTAACCCGACCAACCCCTATATCGTAGAAGGAGTAGTAGTTCTACCTTTGTAATTACTACGAACTCACTAATTCGCCACAATAACGAAAATAAACAGATAAATGGATTGATTGATGAGAGGGAGTAGCATATGGGTGGACAAACAGGGGCACGGAAGGTGAGAAAGCTTGAGTGTTGGCCCATTTACTTAAATAAATGGCGATGGGCAAAATAGAACAATATGGTAGTGGGAAACGGAGATGTCACTATGTAGAATAGTTGTATCCATGTTTAAGAAGGGGCTTGTTCACAGACACACTAGTATTTCTATGAATTCAGAATAAATCTCTATCTGATGGAAAACCCTGCAGTAATGTATATGCTAGCAAATTATTGGGTTATGTCTCATATAAGGTTTATACACATGTTTTAAGATAAATCCTCGGCTTAAAATGAGCAGGGGACTTCGTCAGGGGTATTTTCAAGAATAATGGACAGGGAATACCTAACAGTCATTATAAAAATGGATCGTCCAAAGAGAAAAACAGGCCCTCCCAAGCGACCACGAGAATGGCTCCACAGGGAGTCCTCTAGTCAGATACGATGAAGAAATGATCCCCCCGTGAAGACATCATCCACTGCGTAAATTATGAAGAGATTGATTCCTACATAAATATCTTGGAACGTTCATTTTTACCAGGCTAGACAGTGGAATCGTAATGTCCTGGAGCAACGAGTATATGGAATACTCGACTAGTAGTTAGCACGTACTACTTAGAAAAAAGGGTTGAATTGGTAGAAATCTGATACTGATAGCAGATACAAAAAAAAATAGGTATACATGAACATGTATTTGGAATTTGTTACTTTCGCAAATGTTACTCCATCTATAATACACTCGTATTTTATCCATGTTTTATCGCAACAGTGTTCGTCTCCTGAACCCAAAATACATGTTTAGCCTAATCAATAATTTGAGATACAATTCATTGGCGTTTCAAATCAGACGCTCAGAAGTTGCGACACTTCTGGGAATCAACTTTGAAGACGGGGATCAATTGTTAATCTACTCATTTTACGCCGTCAGCAGAGTGGTTGACTCTTTTTCCTGTTCTTATGTAACTTTTTTCTTCCATTTCTTCATTTGTAAATTATGCTTTAATTTGGTTCCTTATTAACTGTATACTGACCTATACGTGTCATAATTATCCTATATCTGATCTTGAAATTATATATTTTATGTTAGAATAGTGTTTTCCTAATTTTGACTAAAAGCGTAAGACAATGATTCCATTGCTGAGATCTTGCCAATGAAGGTTACGCTATTCTAACTAGCCATTTCAAATTAAGTCAATATCCCCAAGAAATGTATCCAATTCTCAGAGGTTATCCAATATCGAGCTCTGGTATTTGCTGCACCAAATGGTTTTATATTTTCATCCGTGCTACTGCTACTGTTGCCATATTACTGGCTTTAATACCCAGGAGATTGTCTGTCCTATAAAGCGGTGGGAGGTGCCATTTATTTGTCAGCTCGTTTAGGAGCGCCCTACCGTGAAACCCATGCATATTCCGCTGTGTGGCGTCAGTACATAAAATAGACTTTTTTTTCTAAATTGTATCACATGTATAAAGCTACGTGGGGGTCATCTTAGATATGATGTTTCGGTTTCAGTTAGTCAACGGATGCCATTTTTGTATCTACAGCGATTTTATTTTAATGATTTTCTGAAGAGAATCTCTTATTTGTTCATGCCTCATATACAGTAAAAATTAATTTACAATGACGTGTGAAGATATTCATGTTTCAATTGCAAGTGATTCAAGAGTGATCGAGTGATATGAAAGAGTATACAGTGCCGTTCACGGCTTTGCAAGTTCAATGGTTTAAAGATGAAATAAAGTGATTAAGGCCTGCTGACGAATCCTCATGCTGGGGACACACCAAGCGAGTCAAGGCGGCGATCTATGGAATTACCAATACAAAATAGAGTGTATGTGACACATTATTTGATAGTAATACCTCCCACTGGTAATTTAGCATCTCAGAGGCAATATGAAATATGATAAACTAGCTCATATACACGTCATTTTGTGTTGGCGATTCCAGGAATTGAGCAATGCGTTTCTCATTTGGTGTGTCCCCGGCTTGAATACTATGTCCCGACCACCGTGCCCATGAACATGCGTAGAGTGGGGCTTATATACATCTATAGAGGTCAGGTCAACAAAAAGTGTATCAAAAAAGGTGCCGAAAACCCTTTTCCATATTTTTTTCTCAAAGGGGAGCATCTTGATTGTAAAATCTCCTGATACTTGGTTGATTGGTTACTTCATAAGCCATGGATAGAATCCACCATTTTTGTAGTTGTATTTACTGTCACGTTTTTGACTCAATGCCAGTTCAAGCATGTAGAATAGATTATATTTCGTAAACTGAAACTGAAGTTAAGTATTTTGATAAGGGACAGGTATGTGCAACAGGTAAAAGTTTGCCTTACATCATACTGTGATTCACTTGTTAGATGGTTTAGGGTGCTTTCCCTAGTCTGGGAAGAAATTTGGTAGTGCCTCCCTACACCAACACTGAAGCCCTGGCTCATGATACCGACTCCTTCATTCTTTTTACATAACTTAGTGTTGTATCATCGTGGAATTGGTAATTTGTGGCATATTGCAAACTCAAAAGAGCAAGATTCATTTTGTCTAGATTGACCTAATCCAACAGGTAAAATAGGTCCTTTTTCTTTTGCTTGATTTATGTAGGAAATAAACTGAAAATATGTTGGGTTTTTTTCAATTCTTTCAAAAACAAGGACGGTGACCAATGATTTTTAAAACTTAAATAGGTAGTACCATACTTATACTATCTTTTGTGAAAGTTTGAGGACATTGATATGGGTTTTACTATGTGAAATACAACTTTTTAGAATCTCTAAATATATTCTAATATAAAATTATCATAATATTGATCTGTAAATCAAAATGTAGCTCGGTGACCCCCGATTTTTAAATCAGATTTATGCTCTGTAATATTTAGAGTTCAATGTATTCAATTTTCAAAAAATGACATGGGTTTTAATTTTCATGCCAAATTTTCCGATTTGCCTTTGAGTATTGAGCTGTGTCAATCTTATGGACTTGTGAAACCAGCCCAATTCTACATTGTGCCAAGAAATAAACTGTTCCCTGTCACTCAAAATACTCAGTAACACTGCAGGAATTCTGCACAGCATCTAGATTGTGCAGTATAGTGGCTATAGTACAGTTTTAGTTCAAGGTGGATAGTAAAGTCCAGTCAAATTAGAGACTTATTTCCCCAATATAGATAGAGGAAATTCCGCCAAAACGGCCACTGCCGGTATAAAATACCCAATAATGGATTGGGAGGCAACTGACCCAGAGGAAGAATTTGATCTGTTCAAGCAGACCATGGCACTGGTTCTGCAGGACCAAAAAGTGACTGACAAGGTAGAACAATCTTGCAAAATTAAAGTCTATATGGGTAGAGAAAGACTGCGATGATTAAACGTATCAGACCTGCCTGATGCAGACCTGAAGGACCCTGACAAAATGTGGGCTTTCTTTGAGTCACAGTTTGAAGCAACTGTCAGCTTCCGAGTTCATCATCTAACCCTATCACAAATATGGCAACAACCCAATGAAACATCGATTCAGTTTGCCGCTCAGGCAAAGACTCATGCCAGGCTGTGTAGAATTAGTAATGATGAGTTACAAGCTTGAGTCATCAAACTCATCATAGCGAGTACACCCTATGATGAATTCAGACAATATTCCGAGATAATAAGAGTGATGACTCCACCCGCACATGTAGACCATGTGAGATCTGGGAAGCTGTGCAGTAGATGCGCTACCTGTTACAATTACAAAGTGTGTCCAGCCTACGATTCCGAGTGCCAGAAGTGTCATGGAAAATTACACTGGCAGGGCTTTTGCAAGAATAATGACAAAGGCAAGAGTGAAAAAGTCACTTCCAAAGGCACAAACAAACAGAAAGGAGGATGAGGGGGGCGCACACCAGTAAAAAAGTGCATACTGTAGACGATGATAAGTGCTCGGGTAATGATGAGGATGATAAGGGAAAAAAAGATAAAATCGGAAAGTTGAAAGAGCCAGCTAGGAAACATCTGAAACCAGATACTGAGCCATATATATATAGATCAGCCGTAAAAGTACATTAATCTACTTCCGAAGATAAACTAGAACTCCAGCTTAAGGAGGACATAGGGGTCATATGCACAGTCATGGAGCACACTGACTGATGTACGAGCGCTGTCTTTGCTACAAGAAAAGACAGCTCCATTCATGTGTGTTTAGACCTTAAGCACTTAAATGAGGCAATTAAGCGATGCCAACATAAGATGCCCACTGTAGAAGAGCGAACCCCACAATTTGTAGGCTCCTGATACTTCAGCAAGATGAACGCAAAGTTGGGATGTTAGTGTGTACCCCAGGAGGAGAGCCAGCTGCTCACTACCTTCAGAACTCCTTTTGGTAGAAAGTGCTTCACCTATAGCTGCCCTTTGGACTTAACCTTATTCAAGATATATTTCAGCAGTGCATGAATTCATGAGATTGTGGAAATGGTCGAGGGGGCTGTCTGCATTTCGGATGATATATGTGTCCATGCAGCCATGGAAGAAGAGCATGAAAAGAGGCTCATTGCACTACTAGAATGTACTTAAGACTAGGGTCTTGTGTTCAATGCTAAAAAGTCTGCTATGAAACAAAAGAAAATAACATTCTTCTGTAATATGTACAGTGAGAATGGTGTGTCACTTGACCCTGCTAAAGTCCATGACATACGGCATATGGCAACACCAATCAACAAGGAGCAACTACAGAAATTCCTTGGCATGCTCACTTACATGGGTCCATTCATCGCCAATCTCAGCAAATAAACGACAGTACTGCGCGACCTACAGAAATCTGATGTGCTGTTTAAATGGGACACAACTCACCAGAAAGCATTCGAGAAGCTCAGAATGGTAATCTTGCATATTACTAGACAGACAAGCCTGTGACACTTGTGGATGTGTCAATGAGAGGTCTTGGAGCCAATCTGATACAAGCGGGCAGTCCCGTCACATATGCCTCCAGAACACTAACAAAGACCCATAGCAACTACAGCAATATCAAACACTAGCAGTGGTGTACAGAATTGAGAGAGTCCATACATTCCTGTATGGAAGAAAGTACTTAAATGATACAAACAGAGGGCCATGGAAAGTATTGGCCACAGACATATTCAAGATAAAAAAGCAACACTGCATGAAACTAACCAGTTTATTCCTATATACGCCATCGCGGAAGTACATGTATCAGCTGTAAATTAACTTGTTTTCATGTATATACCCCCGCATTTCCATAAAGTCTATAATCCCATCTGATACGCTAAGACATTACTAATGTCCAATACACTAACACATTACTGTCGAGTTACATTTACTGGCCTGTCTCAAGCAACGTGCGCACGGCCGTCACTCAGTGCAATAAATAACAAATCTCTCAATAATTGTTCTTCAAATGGTTCCCAACAAGCGGTCGTCTATCACATCTACTATCAAAATACACCTGCTGAAAGCTGAGATAAAATTATCACTTTTTTCAAAGGAATTGGCCTGGGCCTTCACCCTGGTCGATGGCACCTGCTCTGTCAGACACAGTGTTTAGTTCATCCATTTGCTGAGTTCTTCTGCCACTTTAAGTGCCAAACACTATTTCAGCCAATCAGAGAACATATTGGGCTTCATTTTAGTGCTAGCATGAAATTTCCATGACCAGAATATCTTGATCAAGCATCAATTTGAATAAAAGCTCATCACACGAAAATGAATAAGTAAAAAAATGTTGTGCCTATGCCAATACAAAGAGCATACACAGATGATTAATTTGATATATGATATATGGTAAAAGGCCAGCATCTTGAAACATCTACACTGAAAAACTAAATTTATCAATTCTCTGATCCATTTGAAGACTTCAGGTTCAAGATAAATTATGCAAATTAGCTACCCAAATTCATATTTACATGTCAAAGATATGTTTTGCCTTGTAAGACATGATCTAGATTAGAGAGGAGTATTATTTGAGTGGGTTTTTTTCAGAATCTATGCATCATTATTACATATGTCCTATCAATATGCAAATTAACTATGACATCATCAATATACATGAAAATAAATATCTCCATTGGATTCAGCATGTGAATATACTCCCGCATGCTAAATATCATGTCCCTATCATCAATATATAGAGAGTTATTGTATTAAATCTAGGTTCATATGTGCTAATCATTATGTGGTGCCATGTCTTCTACTGTTTTCTATATACTTGAGTTCCTGAAATTCAATCTCAATTTGACTAGATTTTCCTCCATAATTCTTGAACTACTTGGCTGATTTTCAAAATTCAAGTATCTTTGTAATCCTCTTGCATACATTATTCTAATAAAAGATATGAATTTCAATTTTTCATTCTCGTAGCTACTGTCTCTGTTGGTCTTATGAAGCCCACATAAGTGTTGAAATAAGTCTGAAAGAATTGTGTGCAAATGATATGTACTATTGGTCCATCTGTTTTTGTCAAGAAAGGGGAGAGAAGTTAAATAAGTATGATATACAGATAATTATTAGATAAGATCAGTTAAGAAAGGATCCTTGTTAATGTCACATTATGAAGTTAATGGGATATAAGGTGTCTAAGTATAAAACCATATGATGCTACTTGATTACCAGGGATACTATTTACTATTAAACTCAATATATGCATAAAAAACATGCATCTAGAAGTTTAGAGTTTACATGGAAACCATGGATTTTACCATGTAGATAAAAGAATAAGGTTATGTATTCAGTTCATCTTCAAACTTCAAAGTCATATGCAACCAAAGAGTAGATTGTGCTCATCATGAAAGTTTAGAACAAAGTATAACTGCCTAGTAATAAGCTGATGTTTTGTATAGTTGTTTCAGACATACATGTTATCATTACCCCTAACCCTGAATAAAAGGAAAGTGGAGCCGTAGTAGGCTAATAAAATTTATTTGAATTTTATGAGGTTTTATTGATATGATCAAGTAATACAATTATAACAATGGATATTTAATAAGTAGAAATATGAATAATTTACATGGCTGTTTGTGGTCAATTATGATATACAGTTGATATTGTAGCGAAACCCTTGGTTGCTGAAAGTGCAGAACCACTCTCCTCGTTTGTCAGTGTACCAAGGGCCCGAGACTATAGTCGCTACCCCGTACTTACCGTGCCAGTATGGGTGGGTTCGGATTGACCCACTGGAAAGGGCAGGGAGATGCGGGATCTACAACCTACTGCTACCTATGGACACAAAACCAGACTCCGGACTATTTCAGTATACCTTTCTTTATTTCGGTATGTTTCCAGTCAGTTGGTACTACGGGGCACCAACTAGTGCGGGAAGAGATTCTGGTCTCTTCAACGTTGAAAGGTTTCGATGCAACCTTACCAACTTGTGAGGCTCCAGGCGTTCACTCTACAGAGAGGCACCGCGAGAAGTCCTGTCAACCCGCTGCAGACTCAGTCTTATATATACTGACTGAGTTACGTAATGCGGGCAACCCCATAGTATTTGCATACACGGGTCCGCCGGCTTTACCGCACAGCAGGGATCGGCACTCGCGCCATCTAGCGTAAAAGTGAAACAACGCTGCTCGACTACCCTGACCCCTACAATATAATAAGTAATGTTATTGTTACTTTTTATACGAATTTTAATAATAATAATAATGATAAAAAATAATAATAATAATAATAGAAGATAGCCCTGCGAGTGTAAGGAGTAGAGGAGAAAGAGGAGAGGGTGGGTGGGAAGAAAAATGTATGTGCGTACAGTGTGAGCTTGAAGCGAAGTGTGAGGGAGAGGTGCATGCACTGGGAGCGCACGTGGAGAAGAGGTGCTCAGAGGAAGCACTAGGGGGCGCGCTGAGAGTGCTTAGTCAGGAGGAGAGTCACCGGGGGGGGGGGGGGGGCAATGACCACCCCTGACTAAAGGCCATCGGTCACCAAATAACGGTATAAAAGACTTTTCAAAAGAAGGGAGATGTAGTGATATGCCTGTCTTACCATGAATGCTAGTGCCACCTACTGGTTCATTGAATAAACATTCCTGGACAACGTGACTGCTGTGTCTGTCTACTTAGTATTAACATAGTGGCCCAGCCGGATCACGGCAGTCCCTTTGACGTCAAGCGGATTGCTGTGTGAGGCTCAAACACCTAATCAAAAAGGCAGCCAAATAGGAAAATGTCCAGATCAAGTAAAGTCAGTACATGTATATGCCACAAGTGTTTAAGAGTAACAGCAGACAGTGCTGTTATACTTGGAAGAGTTCCCTGTTTCTGATCAATGAGGACAGGTTTCTGCCAGGGAGGCAAGATGACTATTGCTACATTTTCACCCGATGATTTTGGCTGATTATGGGGGAGGAAGATGTGGAGTACCACAATGAGGAAGATGTTGATTTTTGTAGTAATTCACCAGAGCAGACTAGACCAGATTAGATTTATGCTTGATCAAAAGTTCAGCACTGCATATGATTGGTTGATATGATAATTACTACAGTAAAGTATGGTGAAGTATCAATAGCTTTTCAGTGAACTAGGAGATCAGAAGTTTTGTCTCATGTAATATCTCCCTCTAAATCAATGGACTTTTAAGGTAGCTTTGTCAAAGATGAAATAACTGTTATGTTATGCTGTTGGGTCGGATTTTCAAAACTTGCTAAATTCCGCTCTCGGCCTGGGATCAGACACCCAAAAATTAATTTTAGAATAATACTGCTTTTTATATCCTATATCAGTAACCGACCAAGTACCTTCCAGAAAAACTTTATTCCAACAAAATCAGACAAATAGTTTAGATTTGAGAGCCTTTTGAGATTGTGTATAATACTGCATGTTCTACACCCCCCTAACATATTTGAAATTTCAAGAAACATTTTAAGAGCTTAGAAATTTAGAAAAACTAATATCAAATGATGATATATGTTATATTTGACCCTAAACACCTTTAACAAATATTAGATTTTAAACAAAAGCTCTGAGCCACATTTGGGTTTGGGCCAGGCAGGGGTGTCGGACAACACGCGGGGTGTCGGACAACACGTTTTTAAAACTACTCAGAACAATGAATAAGATAATATCAATAACAATAATCCATTATATTCTTATTGAAATGATAAAAAGCTATGTTTTTCAAAGCAAACCACTCAATTACTGATAAGAAACAACCCCAAAATCATGACTTATATCAGAGCGTGTTGTCCGACACCCCGGGGTGTCGGACAACACGTTTTCAGTTTTTGTATCACAAAAAGTATATTTTTTCATTTAGAAAAAAAAACAACCTGGGTATTTATAAGTGGTAGGGATACTTAACATATACAGGGATATTTGTTATCCTATTATGATAATTATTTCTTCTAGACATCTTTTAACAGGCGTGTTGTCCAACACCCCAATTTTTGGAAAATTATCATCATGGAATCAGAATGATTTAAATATCAGAATAGATAATCAGATTATGTTGAAACTTTCAGGTATTACAGTCAAGACTTTGGTCAACATTTTACAATAAAGAAAAATCAATTTCTCACTACATATTTCATTAGTTTTGTCCTCTGAAAATTGGGATGTCAGACAACATGCTGTATGGGTCTTTATGTTGGAAAATTTGAAGGTCCTGGATAGTTTTGACAATTCTAATATTTTTTCAAACTTTAACTAATTTTCAAAACTATATTGTCTACACTTCTCATGACATATCCTTTAAACAAGTTAATAGAAACAATTGGCCCAACATTGTGCCTCTTAGATTTTGAAAAAAAGGGGAAATCATGAAAAACACTAGTTTTTGCTGATTTTCGGAAGGAAAAAAACCTCTGAGCTATACAAAACCCTATGTTGGAATGAAAGACTATCAAAAGATGCACCAAAAACTGTCATTTTTACATTAATGAGATACATTCATACAGCATCAGCCTTAAATAAGCCTATTTTGGCCAATTTAGCAGGTTTTAAAAATCCCACCCTGTTGTTCATAAGAAAGAAAATGGGGGAGGGGTTTTTCCGGAAGTGTGACATAATACTTTAGGGGGTGGTATGAAATGTGTGACAAAGTGTGACAAGGGGGGGGGGGGGGGTCCTAAAAATGCCCTAATAAAGTGTGACATAATTTATGGACGGCCCCTTAAGCCAAAGATCCAACAATGATTAATAGACTGCTATAACTAAAAAGATACACATTTGAAAGATGTCTCCTAATGCCTTATCTATCTCATAGATACCTAGATGCTATCTCACTGTACCGGTATCCCATATAACCCCAACCCGATCCGAACTAGACTCAACTAAACACCGCTCTAAATAAATATTACGACCTGTATGGGTGATTTTGAACTTTGCAAATCAATGCTCCTTCCTTCACGGCATCCCCAAACAACTTATTCAGATCAGTTTGAAATCAAATAGAATACAAGATAAATTAATGCCAACCTTTCAAAATATAACAGATAGCTTTAAAGATGTTTCACTAAATACATTTAAGAGCCTGGCGACTGAACGTAATACAGTCTAGGTATAATCATAGATGGCGCCATCATCGCTACGTATGCCGTGCGTACAACGTTGTGTAGAGCTCTGACCATGTGCATATTGAAACAAGGCTCAATACTTCATACTTTTCTTGCTATAATGTCCCTTATATCGGTCTGATAGGTTTATACATATCACAAAAAGGTTATTGTATCCAATATATATTGATTGTATGATTAATTGATATAGCGATATTTACGTGATAATGAAACACCTTCTCTATATCAATGTAACATTTTTCTTATACACTACACGCTGTTCAGAGGACAGCTTTGCGCAGTGGCAATACCGTAGCCAATGAGGTTCATCCGAGGCGCGGTTATTGCTAGTTGAAAACTATACCCAATACCCCGCGGTGTCGTGCTGAAAAATGCATCGGCGCTCGCAATTTTTGACACCTCCCAGGGGAGGTGACTCTGAAATCAAAAATAATTCACAATTTTCCAGGCATTTCTCGTAGTGTGTTTCTCGCGTTCTGTCTGAGATCGGTACGTTTCGGTATCGGACCTGCCTGCATTTTTGTGTGTAGGGGGAGGGGGGCGTAGCTCAGCCGTGTTTGGTAGGACAGCAGGCTGTTTCTCGGTCAAAATTACCGCGCGTACCTGCAAAACCAGGTCAAGATCCGCATTATTTGACAAAGTAAAATATGACGTATTGGTTGATTATTGGTGAAAATAAATCTGAGAGTCCTGTTTTCTGATATCGAATTAGTCTAACCACTAGCACAAAATATTTAGATAATTATATTTTATAGTCCTGTTGGAAGGTTACACTTGAGATATCAAAACAAATACAAAACACATTGGCCAATGTTTACATCATGAAAATGCTAATAGAAGGAGAAGTATCGTTCCCACAATGCAACTGACTCTCCCATATTGAAAATCAGGTCATATGAGTTGGAAAAATGTGAAGAACTCCAAAGTCCGCCGGTGGAAATTGCCTGATATTCTCGTTTGAATAGTGTAGATAACACTATCAGTGTGCACTGTTGTAGTTGGTAGGCTGGCTGTAAGTTATGGGGTTAAGGTTATGATATGGCTAGAGTATGGTTAGGTTAGAATATCCGTCTCAAGAATTTTGAATAGACTTGTTATTGGTCGTGTGAAGAGAAGGACAGGCTGGCTGGCATGTCAGCGGCCGTGTGCCGAAGGTACTGAATTCGCCCGTTTCGCGGACCGAATTATGAGCGGTATCGAATTCACCTGTTAACTGAATCGGTCGCGGTATTGAGCCCACTGGTATTCTCATATCCTACAGTAGAAGTGCCCGAATTGAATCGGGAAGAATGAATAGTCCAATAGAACAAAGGTTTTACATGATAAAACCATCACCCGCAAGATTGCAGCACTATAACATTCCTTTTTAGTTCTCGTAATTGCCGACAGGAGGCCACACCAGTCCTACGTTGGGGACGAGGTATTGGACGTGCAGCGCGACTAAGAATTATTTCTAGTCTTTCTGGTGCGTGTCTTTACCTCAGGACTTTCTACAGACAAGTAATATGATAACGTTTTAGCTAATGTTTACTCTCAGGGTAGAAGGCATTCTTAAGCAGAGAAATTACGAGTTAAAAAAAATGTAGTTGCTGGATAATATATTATTGGCGTTGAACTTTCCATCCCATTCAATGATGTACATGTAGTAGCATGTCATTCCGGGTTTACTTTTCTCTCTTTTTTTTATCAATTGAGAGCAAGCCCTCGAATATTTCATGGCTTTTGGGCATGATGCAGAACAGAAATAATTCCAAGAAATAATATCAAAGAGAGGCATTGCTGCAAGGCCTTAGGTCTAACATGAAGTTTATAAGTTAATTTAACATTATGTGTATTTTGCTTGAGAAGATTTATTGACCTGTCTTTCATTTTCACAAATGTTGTTGTACATGCAATACGGACTTATGAGAGAAAATACATAAGATTTATGTAGGTTGTTTTCAGGGCAGTAGTGATCTAAATATGATTTAATATATGGTTTATGAACTTAGTGGGAACATTTATATGTAGATACATGATTACTTTTGATGCAATTGCAGTAGCAGTAAGCTTTCTTATCAAATAATACAAATTGAAGAGGAATAACTCGAGGAGTTCACATGTGTTGACTTCGGCATTGTTTTGCCAAAATGTATTCATTCTTGAATTTGTGAAGTTGGGTAATACCTTCAACATATTCTTAAGATTCTGGGTGAGACATCAGATTCCCTTGGGTTTTGGTATGGAACACGATCTTTTCAATATACACTACAGATGTGGATGCTGCATCAACACTGGTTGAGTGGACACATTAAGATATACATGCTTTTCGGACCCTTATATGTTGTTTTTTTAACTTTAACGTTTAATGGAACATACAGAAGGATAACACAATTTGTTTCACAAAAGCACTTTATTAGTATCTCTTGAAATACATATGCCGTTCTATTTACAGGTATAATGGGTGTGTTTAAACACCCATCTCAAAATTATTACCAACATGAAAAAGCAGGGGTCTTGGTCCCTTCAGTAAGCAATAAATAATCTTTAAGTGTTATCTTTGGAAATCATTGTTATTGTACAGTCTTTTTGGTTCTTTTTATATACGTTCTTTGAACACAATATAAATGTTTATATACAGTGCGTCTTTCTACATTGAAGGTCAGCAGAAATTAAACATTCCGTCGAACATGTGTATGGTTTGGTTACATATGGCAATACGTACATACATATAGAATTCTTAATTCCTTGTCGTCTGCCCTTGATGTGTAGTGTAGAAAAAAGTCAAGTTTTCGATAATATTCACTTCGTCAAAGAAACACCTCTGATTCCATGCGAAGGCTTTAGCCTTGTAAGGTCTGTTGTATGATATAGTATAGTCCATTTAGCACCGATCCGAGCTCGGACTGTTTCATAATGAACAAAGTCATTTACACTCCTCTTCATCATAATTCATAATCTGAGAATCCTTCATGGTAATGATTTCCTTGAAGGCTCAGCCTCCTCGTACATTTGTCTTCAATCCAGTGAACACATTTAGGAGTTGTAAAATTAGAATATCTTTTCCTGGCGGCATTGGTATATATACATGTCAGAAAAGGCAAGCAACACAACTGTGTCATTCATGTATGCAACACTACATCCATGGCACTGGGAGATTCCCAGATTCAAACTGTACTATAGAGGAACACCAAACTAAGTATTAAATCCGATGACAAAAAAACAATCCGGGCTGAATCTTTCAGGAAGGTATATATTACTATTACACGCACACTTATGTATTCATATCTGTATCACAGTCATGACTCTAACGTAAAGAAATAAATCTTTTCACCGACGGTATAGTTTCACTTTGTTAGAATTCGCATCGAAACACGCTTTCTCTCGTATTCATACAGTCATTTGTCTTTATTTTCACCATCACCATCATCGTTATACTTTTATTTTAAGAAATTCTCAAAAATCCTATATTTGAAAATGGAGCTTGATTCCTCTCAGACATTTTGGTGTTTGCGGCCGAACTTGGGACTCTCATAGATGTGGGCGGACGATCCGGAGGGCATACCTTTATAGCCCGAATCGCCCGTGTCCGTGTATCCGTACTGGTGGTACTGCTGCTCGGCGAGATAATCCTTCACCTGGGCGTCCATGATGGGCCGGCCGTGGCCCGTGCCGTGCGGCAGTGTGCCGTGCTGGCCCCCGGGCCCGTGGTGGCCCGGTGCCGGCCCGCCCAGCCTCTTGTCCGCCTCGTTAAAGTTATAGATGCGCTCGTCGGCAGGCACCACAGACGGACCCTCGTCCTTCCTTTTCCTGTAAGAAGTGGCAGCAAGTCTGTCATTAATAGATGCTACCAGGAAAGAGAGAGGCCGAGAGGCCACGGTACGGGAGGGAGAGGGGAGTATAGGGACATGTTCGGGGGTGGGGGACAGAGACGGATGGGGTGCCACAGGAACAGGAAGGCTGTGTGAGATGGGAGGGGTGTTCGTGGGAGAGGGAGGGGATGGGTACACGCATGTCTACTGACGCGTAGTGAATTACAAGTACCTATAGACAGTGATATATATTCGTATGGAGTATATAGGCGTATTCATATACAGGGAGGGGTTTATCTATTCATCTTCTATACACAACGCCCTCTGCTTCTATGGATTCAATGACAATGAAAACAGTAGAGAGAAGCTTAGAGTTCTATACATGTGTATTCATTCTTTTGTCAATTTGGTTATTCATCCACCCATTAATATATGCAGTTGTTCATTCACTGATTGATTCACTAATGCGATTAATTGCTATACATATGTGTATTATAATCTCTTAGGAACACATTGATTTTTACTATTTACTCATTGGATCAAACTATTCACTCGTTGGTTCATTCATTAACCTCTCTCTGAAACATACCCAGTTATTTCTAAACTGAGAGGCTCTTATCTTATTCTTGTTTGGAACAATAACATACTACTGTGTGTCTGTAGACATGTGGAACACTCATAGCTTGTATCTATCTGACCGTCATGTATTATTCATAAGTTCCAAAGACGCTGCACATACCTCCTCATGTAGAAAGAAGCCAACGTCAGGAGAATTCCTCCGAAGAAAACTCCCAGGGCGACGCCGATAGCAACTACAATCAGGATTCCTGCAATTAGAAAAGAGAAAATAACATAAACCCGCCTCATAACTGCCAATATAACTGCACAGAAAGCGTGTATGACGAATAGGACAAGGCAATATTGCGCTGGACTCTACAAGTAGTGATCAGCAGTGGGAAATGACTCTCTAGACCACAGATGATCGCGAGGTACTCTTGCCTTAAGCGATGAGCAATTGTGAGCAGATTGAGTCTAATTCAGAACGACAGTGTAATGCATGCGAGGGTTCTTTAGTGCGATGGATTTGGGAGCACAGCGAGGTTTTTAATGGTGGGGAATGATCCAGATCGTAGTGACAGTCGCGGAGATCACCCCTTTGTCTTAGAGATGTAATCACCTGCCCTGGGATCGACTTACACCAGGGGGCGCCGAGAAGGGTTGCGCGCGCACGCCAGTAGACGCCGGACGACGAGCAACGTTTAAAAAACCTGCACGGGACCGTTTTTACGGATTCATTCGACACCGTGGCGCGAGGTGGCGCCACGTGCGCGAGCAGCTCGTCTTCCCGAGACTCGGGGCACTCTCCTACAGGAGTTTGGTTTTGGTCCCTGCCTCCCCTAGAGAAAGATGCTGTTCGGAGAGTGTAAAAGGGGCTCGCATGGGATATGCGAGGGATCGTAAATTTCACGACAAAACTTCAGCCAAATGTTGGCGAGGCGATTCATCAAGGAGGAAGGGGTGGAGGGGGTTGAAAATGGCGAGCACCCTGGAGAGAGGTGCACCAGTAGGGACCTCCTCGATGCCAAGCTATGGAGGCGGAGAATGGCGCCTGTCAACGCGTCACTGAAAATGCGCGAGTTGACAGTTATTTCCTCCTTAATCCCGCCGTAATCTGACGTCTTGAAAGCCATCAATGATATGATTGGTGACGGACTGGGCGGCAAGGGAGGTGGGCTGTGTGTATGGAGGGTTTGGGTTGGAGGGAAGGGATTGGTTCTAGCACAGACATCAGGCGAGGTAGCTGTCAGGTTTGGCGACATCGCTTGTCTGTATAGTGACGTACGTATACCTCCACCCCTTCCCAACATGCATCGTGGTCGTTACCAGTTGACGTGCGCGGATCAGAAGCGTTCGTTACCATAGACAGAGCAGCTCGACATGCGGCCGAGGCGGGAATTACTCCCAAATGAAGGCAAATGAGCTGCTCAGTCGCCATCCTTGTCGGATTTTCCCCCACCCAGGATTTCTTTCAATCATTTTTTTGTCCCTTCTCTCTGTCTTTTTTTTTCATCGTGTGTCACTATTTCTATGTGATTTCCGTTCCCGGTCCTGGATAAATATTAATGGTGGTTTATGTCATGTCTCATTTGGGGTCTGACGATGCAGTTGGCTCAGTTACCAGCTTTAGGTACGCAACAACCCCCACCAAAATCTACTACATTATACTCATTTTGGATGCTTTAATGGTTCTACGCCTCCCACCAATCCACTATTTCCAGACCCATCCAACCCCTCATCCACCCTTACTTCAGCGGGTTTTAAAAAAGTATTGGGTCATTAACAACATCGCGAATGGCGTTCCTGGAGAGAAGGACCTACTGACAGCCCATCGCTCGTGCCCACGCCCCAATCGGAATGCGTAAAATGACACGAAATAAGATGGCCGTGTTGCTGTCGATTAACACGCTTCATCGGATAAGACAAACTGGACATATTTCCGACTCCTAAACGCAATTCTGTTTGGCATGATACGTACGTGCGCTGCCTGCTCATTACTCCCTTAATGCCCGCTGGTGCCACAACAACACACCGCGATGATATTCCAGTTTGAAAACATTTGACCACATGCCATGAATTTAACCCATTTCCATCTTCGCAAGTCACCCACACATTTACTTATATTCATCACTCATATTTCATATTCTTCATTTTGGTTAAATTCAAATCATCATCAATTTACAATTTTACCAATCAAGCAATTAAAGTTTATCTACAAAATTGCAATCAGTAAATTGTATTACATACAAGTTTTGCCTGCAACTAAAAAGGATACCTACTTAGATGTTTGACTTTTTTTAATTGTAGCTATCTCAATGTACCCGGCTATTTAGTGTAAATTCTAGCCTAATGTCTATTTTTCAATTGTACGAAATCATTTGAAATTATTTGATTTTTCCTCCGTTTATTTCACTGGATTTCCCAGATCAGGTCCTGATTGTAGGACAATGTGTCGTTTACATAAATAGCCCCGTTTACTGATATTCGATTGGGAGCCGCCTTAGGACTTCGGACTAGATCTGTAAATAGCTCTGCACCTCACCATGCAGTCTTATCATATGTATTCATTAACGCACTATACTTTCGTTGGTTTCTCCTAAATAATGGCATATAGCATATACCACGAAGGGGCCGAAGGAATGATAAGAAGCCGGAAAAATGACTAAAGAGTGCCTTACACAAGTAACATGCTCTATTTATAACCAGAACAGCCTTGGTAAGTAATAGATGTGCGTAATTCAGAAAGGTTAGTGCCTAACTCCTGGGTTAATTATATAGACAGAGCGGCAAAGCAGCAGCATTTCATGGCTGTTCACATAACATTCCAAATAGAGAAGCCTCTTTTACAGCAGGGGTGTATTGTGGGACATATTGGACCGTTCCAGTGTATATAGACCTATTCATAGATATCACTACCAGGGAAATTGGCTGGCAGAAGTGGCACTACATAGGAAGTAGTTGTATCGCTATATTTCTCCCTTCTCTTTCGGAACTGATATTATTGTGATAGAGAATAGCATGTGCTACGCCTCTCAGTCAGCCGTATGCAATCTGTCGCCGTGAAATAGGGCTTCTTACTTGTACCGTTTTGTACCACTTATGGTGAATCAGTAGAATAAAAACTGTTATGGATGTTGATGAGCACCATCAGACAGCGGTTGGGAACTAAGCACGCATGCATCTAGATAGGAAAACGAGGCAATAAATTGAATCCAATGTAAGTATAAGTTTGCTTCTACTTACCATATGGGAAATTCCCATCATTAGGAAAGAAGTCACTGGATCCATCGGTAACTGAAATTAATTAAAGGGGACAATTAGCGAGGTTGTCCAAGGACACAGGTGAAACATCATTAGCGTCGGTTAGTTTTGATGGAAAACCTCCAATTGGACAGATTTTCAGGAAATAGGTAAATTCCGATGACATGAGCAAATAGCGAGCAACTCACTCCTTACGACATTGAGCTGCTCATTGCAATCGAACAAGATGCTCAAAACCACCCCAGATGTGCGTGCTGAAGAGCGAAAATAAACATCCTGGGATAAAATTGATATGGAAGTTCTATAAAAGCCCGACCGCCCCTCCCTGTGGCCGCGCCGAGCCGCCCCCCTCAGACCCTAATTGGACCCGCGAACGATTACAGATGGAATTTCAATTAAGCCGAGAAAATTCTAATGACTTTTTAGTAAACCTGAAACATAATCCTCCCCACGCCGAGGTGCCTCGAAGGTTTGTAATGGAGATCATGCAATCGCGTGTTTATGAAATACTGATTTTGCTTCTCTGTCAACATGACGATTGTCACGTGATGGTTTCCATTCTACAGAGCATGCCCCCTGCCTGCTACTCCATTTTTACAACCAGTTTTTTTTTTATCATTTTGAAGGAAAAGGATTTTATACCTTATTCATGTTCATTCCTTATGGAGAGGAGGCAGAACTACTAAAAAGTGCCCACTATTTGGGCTAGATTAGCTGAAGGAGGTCGGATAGTGATAAGGTGGGGCTTCTCAGGACAGCTTTGGCGTGTGTTCGTTTATTAGGGGGCTTAAGACACGTCTGTCCTGGTGTCAGTCATGCTACTCCTGTTGATACCTTCTGCAGAGCCGTGTTAGAATCTAACAATAGGCTTTTACCCTAGGGCTTCTCCTTTTACCTGAGACATTCACTTTTATTGCCAACAACTAACTGCCAACAACTGAACTGATATCGTCGCGAGTACCTCTTCTGTGTATTACAAACTCACTACCATCTATTAAATCATGTGACTCAGAAAAGGCTATATTACCGTTATTACTACACAGCCATCACAAATACTCCAAAACGTTACATTCACTAATGACCCAGGGTCCAACCAAAAGAGAAACGGCAGCGATCTCCGGAATCGCCAACAAAAATGGTGTGTATTTGAGATATTATTTCATAGTAATATATCCCACCGATAGCTTATCGTCTCAGAGGCAATAATCAGGAAAATATGAAATAATAACCATTTTTTGTTGGGGTTCTGAAAATCGCTGCGTTTCTCACTTGGTGCCCGGCATAATTATAACACATGTGCCAATATTGCCAACAATGTTTACCATCTGCACCACCACCGCTACCAAGAGGGCAGTACATCCACTATGTCGTCGATGATATTTTAACCCACGACCCGCATCAGCACCATCTTCGACACCAGCATTACCACCACGACCACCACCATTACCAGTTCGACCCACACCACCATCAGCGTTTCCATAAGCACCGCCTCACATCACCCTGATTCGCGCTACCTGAAAGTCGCCGAAGTGTGCCGGTTTTAATTCACTCTCAAACGCCACCGAAACCACCTCGTTGGCAAGACCTAGAAGTGCTCATTAAAACTCGAAAATAGCGCCCGACACTCCACCCCCTCCCCAACTCCCCCACACCCCTCTCCACATCGCGACATGCTTCCTTGAAATCACCCCTCCCTCCCATCCACTCACACCAGGCCCCAAACACCTCAGCCCCGCACGTAAGAAGATATGTGGTATTTCTAATGATCCCTTGCCCAGGCTATCACCTCCATTTTAAATGATCATGACTGAGTGCCTCATGGCAGCTACACCCCCTGGTAGCGTCTAGATTTCTGGCCTATAGCGAGTTTAGGAGATGGAGGTATTGAAAGAAAAAAAATTAGAGTGGCCTCGCCTTTGGAATTTTCTGGGGTGTTTAAGAGTGATCGGAAGGCGGTGGCTGAGAGGCTGACACGTGATTGATTCGAAGATAAACAACGAGTGAATGTCCCAATTTATCACGTGTCGCGCGCAGCGACGACCGTTCCTCCGCGCGCCAAGGAATCAGTGCTATTTTATGTGATCCCAGCAACCCCCATTCTCCGTTACCACTTCCCCCGAACCCATTGCTGCCTCCATCTGGGTTCTGATGGCGGGCACTGGGTCTTACTAGCCGTAATGAATCATCCCTTAGCGACAGGCTAGCAGCAGGAGAACAGGGACAAAAAAGTAATGGTGGGGATTTTACACTTGTAAAATTCCATGCATTGGCTGTGACTCGCAAACAGTTTTTTATAGGTTAACCCTGCAGGGACAACGTATTACCTAAAAGTAGTGAACATCTGCTGTTGAAATTTAGAAGTCGAATAAAGGATCATCTATTGATAGCATACTTCCACTCCCATACAATTCCTGATGATGTTTACTGATCTATTGAAGGGTTTATATTTACACTATCGCGCTCAAACATAATTTATTGCCAACCATGTACATGTATTTTACCTTCAGGCATCAGATCTACCAACACATGATTATCATCTTTAGAAAACAAGTCCAAACCGTCTATATATCATTAACGATGATCACATACCTGGCGAGAAACACAGCGATTTCCTGAATCGCCAACAATTTCTTTTTTCATATTTCACCTGATTATTGTTTATGAAACGCTAAACTATTGGTGGGACATATCATTATGAAATGATACATCACATACACGCCATTTTTGTTGGTCATACCAGAAATCGCTGTGTTTCTCGCTTGGTGTGTCCCCTGCTTTGGGCTTCACCCATAGGAATTACTTATCAACAATGGCACTTAAGTTGGAATTGAAAATATTATATGTTTCGATGTTTTATGGAGCACAGCATCAATATGTTGAATTCGCATATCTTGATACTACATAATCAATCATAACTATGATTGGAAATTCAAACGAGATAGCAGCGTCATATGTGTTGTTCTAGACAATGTCGATATCGCGATATACATGAGTATGTGATATTTACCGGCCTAACATGGCAATTACCTGCTGTGGTTTCTACGTTTCCTTCCATAGTGACGCACGCCTGCATCCGCCCCTTGCATTTTGCCCTATTACATTTATTCTCTACTGATATAATTGCTACGTATCAGGCATCCAACTTGTTTTATCCTCCCGGAGCATATTGCCCCGGGAAGCCATTATTCTTATCACTTAGACATTGAAATGTCAAACTGCATCTCCTGTTGTAATTGTATAATTCACTCACAAGATCATCTCGGGACGGCACATAAAAAGTGGAATAGCGTCGCCGTGATACGCGCGCCTTCGTGCCACTAATGTATTGTCTCAGGTCGCGCGCATTAAGTATTTTCATTCTGAATCTAAAATTGAAAACCGCAAACGCCACTGAAGTTTGTTCGGGAATACTAATGCAGAAGACGTTCTTCATTTCAGTTGCCTATTGTTCTAGGGGGAGAGCTACATATGGCAACATCTGGGTTCCTGGTAAATGAATTGCGTTTGTTATATAGATGGCTGTGGGGTCGTTGTTATGGTGAATTGTGAGTCAGTGATGAGGCTATAATACGTGATCAGGATGGAATGGGAGGACTGGGTGGCAGCCCCTAGTGTGGGCCACTTAGCCGCTGGCCGGGGCTAGTAATAAACACATAAACAAGGCGTAACAATGGGACTCATCAAGCTAATCCTGCCTCGTCATGGTTACCATAGTGACCGGGAAGGACGGCGTCCGATCGGGCCAAATGTCGTCTGTCGCCGTCGCCTCATCGCCACACCACGTGACCACGCCCACGTGACCACGCCTATCGGCGACTCAGAAATAACCTCATCAGGAGTCAATTTGACGAATTCCCAATTAGGTGCTTTCTAATTCTGTCGCCGTCCATCAGGGTTTCTGAGTTCTTCAGTCAATGGCACGCCAAAAACAGAGCCTTAAATAAACTCAAGAGGCGTTATATCTTAATCATCCCCTCCTACTGTTTTTATTTAGTTTCTAAATCAGTAATTTCACATAGATTGTCTTTGTGTCCACCTGTCTGAATAATCGGCTGAGATCATTATGTGGTAATTTACTTTTGTTGGTGGTTTCTCATATTTTATATGAACCTTCATTTTGCATGTTGTCGCTGTCAACAAATGCGACTCTTCCATTTTGCCGTAACCAGTCACACATGCTATAAGGCGTCAAACATCATGCGACCTATATAGTGTGCGCGGTGGGTATGACGTTTTCTCCCTAAAAATCAAACATTACTTTAAAACTTACACAATCGCCAAAAATGTATAGATATTGAGCATAACTTCCGGCAACGTGATTTTTATTAAATATTTCAGGAAGACACAAATGTTCATATGGACAACAAATTATGGACACTCCAGAAAATCAAGTGGCAATTTGTGGGAAAACGGAAACTTATGCGGAACATTATATGTGGCGTGTTTTGTGCTTCTCTTGGTGCATGACACAGGGGTATACCTGGTAGCAAAGTCTGGCGCCTTCATATCCTTGAAGCGGCGTACAGTCTGCCAACGGCCTTGTGCCTGAAGGCTGATCCTTCCCGCGATGTTTAATTTACTCATCCTGAGTTGCTCGCACTAAGTGCAACTTCCCTTTGAGCTGCTCCGATGTGAAGTGGTTAGTCCCTGCAGCTATAGCCACACAAAAAACGATCATGGCCATTTCTGTTGTATGCAGAACTACACTACTCCTCCCGTTAGCTTGATTCTAATGTATACCATATCGTATCAAAAATCATATTTTGAGCTTGATGTAATACTGCTAAGGATTGTGTCATACGATTATGTTCTGCTATTTTCTATTTGTTTATCATTCAGGTAAAGAGAACAGTGATGCAGTACAATCACCAACAGGCGTTCTTCCGAGGACCAGTAGAAAGTTGCAATATATTCATGAAAAACATATACACTTCCTTGCAGGGTCAAGATTGGATAATGCTCAACATACAGGTCCTATTACTCTGTACATTGTGATGGTTTGCTGTATATATATATATATATATATATATATATATATATATATATATATATATATATATATATTTCTTTTATCAACTGTAGATGACTAAATAAGTCAGGGTATCGGCGCATTTTACTCTCTAATTTTGGTACGCATACTATCCTCACCTTATTCATAACATCATAGAGATTATTTCAATATCCCAGTCTAATGTCAAAGGATTTTAAAACACTTTTGAATGTTTTCGCGTGTTGGGGCCGTTTATTTGCTGGAGTATGCATTCAGCCACCTCCATAAAAAGGAGTCCTGCTTCAGCGTGACGACGGCTAAGCATTCTGTTTCAATTGTACCAAAGCAAAATTATTTTCTTACGTTCCGGGCGTATGATAGTAGACTATGAGTCATTTCAATCGCCATTAGAACCGGAAATATCTATCAATGGCTCCAACCTGTCACAATTAAAACAATTACTATTCTAACAATTCAAAAGTTACCCTTAACTAATTCGTGGAAGGTCTGTTTATTAACAATTGGAGCTAATTAATGAAATAAATAAAACTTAACTACGATTGAAAAGCAGTTTCCTTTTGGCCAATCAGCTTTCATAAGAGCCTTTACAAGACAGGCTTTTATAAAATCATGTCAGTCAAGCAAAATAATCAAACACCGGCAGAAGGGGAGGCCGCAATCAAGACAAGGAAATCTCTCCCAGCTGGAACCTTGTAGCATTATGTGACTAATTATGTGCAGATATTGAATACAACTGATCTGTGCAACAGATAATATGTTTATTAATGGCCGTAAACTACACCCATGGTTTACAGCTTTTCAAAACCACTTATCGTATTGCTAGGAATGTAAATCATTGTAAATGACCAAGGATAGGAAATACATCAATTAATGGTTTTTGGACGGTCGGCTCTGTAAAACGACATAAATAATCGCTATCACTCGTAAAACGACATAAATGATCGCTATCACTCGTGTATTACTACGTTGATAGTATATAGATAAATAGATAGATAGATAGATAGAGATAGAAAGATAGATTTAGACATATAGATATATCAGCTACAGTGTTTATATTGCAATATGTACACCTACACTATTGAGTGGTTAAGTGCACATTGTACACTGTATCGCCTCCCAATCTCAACTGCATATACATGCGTCGGAGATTACAGAAGTTGAGCGTTGGGAAAGGTCTGCTGTGCATTGATGTAAAACAAGATCTGTGTGAAGGTTTGTGTACGGCGCTGGAGTTTTAATTTCATTACTGCGACAGGCGGATTCAGATCAGATCATGAAGCTATGATAAAAACGTAACTGTATATTTCATAGACGCTTGGCAACAACCAGGCTGATGTACGTATTATAAGGGTGCCATGTGCTTCACTCTAAGATAAAACTCAAACTATCGGACGCTGCGCCATTCTTCTGTAATTAAATACATAGTCACCCCACTCAGTACCTATGCGGCAGCACTCAGACCATTGAAATTGATAAGTTCCGTACAAAAGCATCGTTTAGTCCTTAAGAGATTCTCCATAAATCGGCTTCGGGGAAACGTAATAGCAATTTCTAATTAACCTCACCTCACACTAATTGATGTATTCTTTCGAGATTGTTAAAATATACCCGTCCGAATGTATCTGCCCATTAGCCAATATGTGTGTTTATGTTTCAAAACCTCTTTCTGTATGTTTATCTAAAATATTACCAACAGACATGGAAACTCAAAGAGAAATAAAAATCAAAAATATAATTCTGTCGGTTTTGACTTCACTCAAGGTTTCCTGTTGGCATCTCATGTCAGTTAAATATAAAGAGATCACACGTGGAAAAAGTAATAAAAATCAACTGATTGATGTTTTTAATACTGTCACGCAGTAAATTCAACATCAACTGAAAGTGAGCACTGGCCAGCATAAACAATTTTTTTTCCAATACATGCTGACGGGCATAAGGTGAAGCTTATACATTTTCCATGGTTAAATGCACCTACCATACTCAGTATACCAGGTGTGGTTCTTGGCTGTATTCCAGGGATGATAACCATCAGTTAAAGAACGACCGACCACGATCGATTCAGGCCAAGAATGAAAGCCTCCCTATTTGATGCGAAGGCATCTTTCCATCTTATCATGGACCGTACCCTCAATGCATTTGGGAGCCTTTTCTGATAATACCCATAAGCGATTTCGATGCATTACTGGTCCACTGAATTAAGAGACATCGGTGAAGGTGTTTGGATATGGTACTTGAAATCATGAACTATCCCTGTGTGTGATGTCTGACATGATGACGTGAATTTGACGTGAAGCCTTCATAAGACATCGCGACATGTCTTTTTTCGTTCTCCTGACAGTAAATTGCCAGAGACTTTAAGGCGGATTTCATGAGGCACATTGATGATGATGCCTTCAGACATCAAAGCTTATTTCCATGCTCACTTTGGCAGTAATACCATGAAGCAACAGGCGTAATTTGTGATGGAATAATTCATTTAGTTTTTCCTGGGGTAATCGAAAACGATGGTGACTTTTAACGCACGATTTAACCCCATCCCCTATACACATTCTTATTTATTGACCGTTAAAGTCTAGAGAGTGTGTGTTGTATTTAGGTGCAAATTCATTAAGGACGAATGTTGGCAGGCACGTCAACTAGAGTACTGGTAATCCATCCTACCTTTGCTGCAGTTGCCGGACTCGCCTGACCACCTGTTGCCTTTACAGGTGAGATACCACGTTTCATCAGTGAAGTTACACCTGATCACCAGGTTGTTGCCCACGCGCCGCAGGTGTCCACCGCGGGGAGCAGGTGGGTTAGGGCATCCCAGAACTGAAATAGTTAGAAAAACAATAAAAGCATGTACTTTAACAGAATTCAATGAAGATAAGGATCCAGGTCATTCTCAAATAAGAATCTTACATGGCGACATCCATGGCAACATCACAAACATGGGGTGAAACAAAACAAGAAGTTAACTCGACATATCCGGGAAAACTTAATGAATCAATTAAATCGATATTCTCTGAATTCACTTTTCCTTCTGATACACCTTATCTGTGTTTCCACCCTGGGTAGTTACTTTTTATTTAAATGAGGGAGTCGTTGGCGCCCCTAGCGGCGGCCTACTTCATCGATCTGCTCACTCTCCGGTCGAGTCACTCAGAGAAGTTCAGAGATGCAATCAGTCTCAGACTGTCTCCTCCGTCTTATACCCCCGCCTTTATTATCTTGGCAGCAAATTGATTCGTGTTAGGTGGGTTTTTTTCAGGCCGAGGAAAGTTGCCCGCTGGGTACATTTCCATCGTCCAAACGAGGCCATGCTCCTTATGGGATCATTACAAGTCCCCATAGGACTCTGCCACACACCCCCGTGTGCCGGGAGAGACTCCCACGACGACGGTGATGAGCTTTTATCCCTCACGCACCACCCGTCTCCAGCCACTGCACCTCCCGTAACAATTAACTTCACCCATCCTATGTACCATCCACCCACAGTCAATACATCCCAACGAGTTTTATGCACTACCCATCCCTATATAATACACTTCCCATAGAATTAACTTTGCTCGTTATATTTACTACCCATTCCCATCCAACAGTTTACATGGCAACGGACTTTACCGTTGTACAACTTATAACTTACCAATCGTCAATGTCCCCCATGACAAATGACTTTGCCCATCACAGGTGCCACACGTACCTGTCTAATATACCTTACAGTAACTAATCGTAATATAGTACACCAAATACCTCCAGACTAACCTCTTATCATAACTACCCACCTCAATCAATATCTTCAATGATAACAAATTCTGCTCCTCACATGTACTACCCATATACAGACTTGCTCAAGTCTTTCATTATGAACAGACATTGAATGATTGAAGAAAATCATAATAAGGTTCATTATAAGTCCTGTATCCAAGCGAGGAGGGGTAAGGTCGGTGGAGGGGTAGCCATAGGTTGCAGGGACTGGAGTCAGTCTATACCCAATACATCGTCCACAACTGTGCATTACACACCAGCTCTTATGATAACACATGCCGGCCGTCACTCACAGAACACAACCCTCCTCTAACTGCTTACCATCGGAACCATGCTACTACCTCATGCATGACCTCAATGGACTACTCACTCCTCTCGGTAGAATTTAATTATTACCACCCGCAGCATCTAAGGACAACCTTAGGAAAAAATCTTCAACCAAAATCACTAGCGCACCTATAGCCTTTCACTCTTATTAACGGAGAAAAGCCAACACCCATCACAGTAGTATACCTACCACCCACTTCCCTAGAGGCTAGGAGGAACACTTTCCATTGCTCTTACACCACTAGATCAATTATCCAAATGTCTCATCACTATCAACACGATCAACTTTCTATTGTTCTCCCCTCTTTTACCTACACGACCTTTAGAGCCATTACTTTATGGTACTAAGAAAGCAATTCGGTGATGTATAGCTTTTGGAACATCTCTTTTGTGGTTTTTAACCCGGGTATCCAGGCCAGAGACCCGGAGGCAGGTGTAGGTGTACCCGGGTGGTAGGGGTGGTGGTGGTGCTGATGGGGGTCGCACGCGACACACGACGGTGACCGGGGGGATATCACCTGCCTGTCTCAGTCATCTCCTAATCATAACATCACCACCACCCCCGCATACACCCCAATCCCTGCTTCAGCCCCAACCTCATCAGCACCACGCGCAATCTCAGGTACCTGAAATAACGACAATAAAAACACAGCGGGCCACAAGGGAGCCTTGCGTGTTTGCCTGATCACTTTCAGCTTTGTTGTTAACCTGATCAAGCCAGGTAGCCCCGGGGGGCGAAGCCGAACAGACTGGGAGGCGGGCCGGGCAAGCCGTCTACGCGTTCACCCCGGGCTTGTCATGCCTCCAGTCCCGCCAAGATATCAATACAAATACGCTCCTCTAGCCTCCGCCACCCCAGGCACCCCCTGACGACCACAATCACGGGCATTATTAATTGACGAATGGCCACTTGTTTAATTAATCGACAACAATGGTGGTCCCGCAGCTCAAAGCATCGGTACGAGGACTGTGGGTGGCGAGGTCAGGAACGGACGGGCGGGGTAGTGCGTGGAGGGTTCTCCCTCAGCGGGGTAAGATGTGATTTGCAATCAGGTAGCTCCATACGGTATACTGCAAGGGGAGGGGAATGGGGTGTAATAGTGGGTTCACCAGGTCATGCTGTCCCGACAAGTACCCGCAAGCGCAGGAGCTGGTGATGTGGGAAATTGCGCACGAAGAGGTGGTAGAGAGAAGCGGGGTGGGGGGAGCCAGGCAAGAAGTTGTTAATTAGCGTTGAGGCTGTGATGTAATCGGTTGCCTGGAGGCACTGATTGTGACTGAATATAGGCATCGAACGGCCAGGGCAGGTGTTAGTTGTTGGGGCTCATCCAGGTTCCGTTGGCCTTTAAGTTACCGCCAAATATTTAATACCATGATTTCCCCGCAGTTGCCTGTATGTCTCCCACACGCGTCGGTTACGGGCCACCGCCTAATGCTACCTGCAGCGGCAGCAACGCCCGCATCGTCCTAGTTATTCACATGAAGTTGCACACCTGCTCCCCACTACTCTGTACTACTGCCTACTCACAATCCCCGCCCGACTTCCCTTCTCTTCTGCTATTCCCCCGCATGTACATTTACCACCGTGTGACATTCCCTCCACATGCAGATCTTCCCTTCTAAAACCCTTTCTTTCAAGCCGCAAATCCCTTTTCCCTCTGGCCTTTCCTGCAGGCCGCCCACACCTCTCATCCCGTGCCCGCGGCCTACCCCAGCAGGCCGGGGAGACTTGTCGGGAGGAGCGGACGTGCACGTCCGGTTGCCAACAGTTCACAAATCGTCGGCTTAGCAATACAACAATGATGACGTACGTCTCCCCATTACGCCTTTCAATCACCCTCACCCACACTCCCACTACCACCTGCACCCACCGTCTTACCTTACCCCCGCCCCACTCCCACCTAACACAAGCCACGCCACCAGGAGGCCAGCCAGAGGGCAGGGCCGCACGCCGGCCGCTTGAAACAGCGCCAAACATGATTGATCCATTTGGCGGGTGGAAAATTCATGAGAAACTCGTGGTTAACATGTGAGGAAACGCCACGACGCCGGGGAGTGGTCCACCGGGACCCCAGCAGGGTTCAACGCCAACTAATCCCCGCCCTCTTGCTGGTCGCCGGTCGGCGGGCCGGCGGGGTGAGATCGTGTCGGATCCGGGATGGGATCCTAGAAGGATCCAAATAGGATCGGAACAGACGGAGTGGGGTAGGAGGAGGTAAGGAGGTGTGGAGGTAGGGAGGGGGTTGGAGGGGTGAGGGGAGGGCGGGGGTACTGCGGTCAGACCACGCGTCACACTAATGCCTGTTTCTGTCATTTACATACGAATTGCGTGATTCGGGCAAGGCCGATGTAATCAGCTGGGCAGCCGGGACCGGGATTTGGAGGCGGCCGCCGGACGGGTACAAGACGTGTTTGGAGGAGGGGAGGGAGATGGGGGCCTGGTTGCCGTGTAGGGAGGTCAGGCGGGTTGAATCCCACCACCTGCCGGCCGTCTCGGCAGCTCGAGGCAGCTGGGAGTCGTCGGTGGTTGGTGCCAGCCTCCTCCGCCTGGCTGGATGAGGGCAGGGCGCGGCTCACCAGTCAGGGTTAAGAGATAAAGGGCGCTGGAGCAGCTCGAAGCTGCTCGGATCTGCTCAGGGAGGCCTTGAGGCTCAGAGAAGGGCAGCCGACGGAACAACCGCGTCGCTGTCGGGGCATCAATCAATCATACGCACGCCGAATTTCCATGATAATTACCATTTCCGTCGGGCAAATCCGAATAATTGAAAGCCGCGGGAAAGATTTATGACTGAATGCTGAAGACGGCTGGTGCAATGGTGCGGCGCCCTGCCTGCCTCAATCCACATCTTATAAGTCAACGTGTGCCGTCGTCACCGAGCATATAGATATATCAATTCAATTATATACACAATATGTTAACCATATAATGGGGATCTGAAGGTGCCGACATCCATGCATCCCATATCTTGGGGAAGTATTAGTGAGTGTATATATTTCAGTACAGGGTTAATGCCTTATTAGTTTCCCAATTGACTGATTGCGTACTTTTCTCATGTATTTTATCCGTAATTTCAACTGATATCCAAATGAAGATTGGCACACATCTTTGTATATGGTAAAGACAACTGCTCACGTGTAGTTGGCTTCTTCAACTGCTTACAAAGAGGCATGGACCCATATCTGTTTTATAGTTAATTCCAAAACTGTTAACACGCACCAAAATAGAGTACATACGTAGAGTGACGTAAGTCGTATACGTTAGCTATGCTATGGGGATTCCGATCAGTTTAAGCAGCTTAACTGACTCTACTAAGGGGTCTTCAGGGAGAACTTTGTACAACAGGATTGAGTATCCATATTGTACACTGCAGGTTATTGAATTGCAGCATGTCTACTAGTATAGCAGCCTGTATACTACTAATATATTTGAATTAAAATAGATTTGTTCGGTATCCAGAACTCATATATATGATATAAGTTCTCGATACTAATAGATTCTATTTTGATATACATCATTGACATCAAATATCCGTTTTTGTTGTTGGACACCTTCCTCTTCAAATGCACGTGGTATCATGCATTCTTACCTTCTAGCTCTAGGTCTTGCTTTGTACTGTAACATTTATTTGTGAGATTTCGGTCTCGTGGCGACATTCTCATCCACTGGGACCTACTGAACCTCTTTGATTGCTTCCTAGGCACTCCCTACTCCTGGAAGTGATTCCGACTCCCTGAAAGGTTTCCCACGGGTGCTGTTTGGTGGCTCTCACCATTTTCTGTAAATACGGTCCCCGGCGACAGAGCTGACTCTATGGGGCACTTCCAGGCGGGTTCATCTCCTCAAACCCTTCTTACTTCTTGGCAGGCTTTCTAACTATTCTACCTTCTCCGGCCGTTTTATCTGTCATTTTCCTAGTGGAGCAATTCCTAATCAACAAGGAAAACAAACTAAGCATCAGAGTTACTGCATCAAAAATGTTTCATAAAGGGATTAATATAATCCATTGCACATATCGAAATGGCATCATAAACTGCTTGACAACATAAAGGAGCTATTAACTGCATCAGCGTAGCTATAGAAATCTCGTGGTCCTGTATCTGTCACGGAATACATGTTTCAGTTAGTATCTTGGGGATTAGCTCCTTTCTAGAGGTTCTCTAACTCTGCATGCGAGAGACTGCAGGCTGCGGTTGTTCCCACTGTTTTGTGTCACGTTTCTACTCCTGGATGTCCTACCATCCCTTGGAGGAATTCCAAATCACTTTTCACCCATGATAGAGGCTCGTCAAATATCCTCAATTTGTTTATGAGCAATCTGTGACTATAGGAATCGAAGAGCTCAGTGATTTTATCGAATGCAATGGAACGCTTTCCATAGGTTTTGTGCTTTTACAGCTTATAGTCGCTTCCAAATGTGCCCCATCTTTGCCTGCTACCGCTTCTGTACCATTTATTCTATCATAAGAGACATATTAGAACACCTCTCATTATTGTCAGCCAATGTCTCTATATAGATACATACTACCCGCCAATGACTATCGCAACAATTGCCAATTTTGTTATTGTCACACCATCTACCTGCTAGGTACATCTCATCATATAACTGCTGCTACCTGTTAACTATCCATGGATGAACTTCAGATCTCAATGTCCATTTCCTACTGCCCAATATACACTTCCTGCTACCCTTGCAAACCTCTAGTATTCCACTGTACTTCCAATGACCGCTGCCTGCTTGCCTCATTTGACCATTGGCTTGAGTCCGGCAGCTCTACTAACGCACACCGCCTCCCCAACCTCCCTCTACCTCTTGACCGTTGGCCTCAGCCTATCGCCTATCTCCGAGCACCCGCCACCAAGCTTCTGCCGCCCGGCGTCTGTAGCTAGCTGCTGCCTCCCACATCCTGCTACTCTCTACTCCCTAAGGGCCTAAACCCACCGAGCTCCTGACACACTACGACATGCGTTCCGACACACTACGACAGAGAATTTTCAACCTTTCGACAGGTCTACAATACGGGAATCTAGTGTCTTACTCTGATAAACCACGACAGAGAATTATATTCTCTAGCATTCCGAAACCGCTATTTCTAGCCATATTCGTAGCAATGTCGGACCGTGTCCGGAAGCGGTGGGTGCCCAGCTTAATCCCCGGCCCCGGCCTATGGTTCAGCTCCTACCGCCTGGCGCCTTCCTGCCGTCTCAATCCGACCACCGGGCCCGCTCCTCCGCCTATCGCGGCCGACTACCTGCCGCCTCCAGCCGCCCGTTGTCCGCCCCGTTGCGTGCTCTATACCTGGGGCTAGTTGTGCCTGTTTGATTAGCGGCGCGGGGTAGACGTGTCCCGGACGGGGCATGCTGGAGTGGGGAGTCAGCCGGTGCAGCCCCTATCAACCCCTCCTGGCCATGTAGACCTCAAGCCAAGCGTGGGAAAGAAACGCGCCTTTCTTTAGGAGATAGATTGCCCTGATTGAGCCTTTGATTTTTTTTTCAAACCCCGCCCAGATTTCATTTTTTATAAAAGCAGGGATGACTCACACATCCCTTTTTATTTTTTATATCTACAACTCACATCTCTCAAGGCGCATCCTCATCGTCTCCAATTTGGAGAGGGTAGCAGATTTCTGTCAAGGATTTTAAAAGAAATCGACATACCGCACACAATTGGCTAAAATAAACGTTAATGATTGCAGGGTGGGTGTAAAGAGGAATGATAGGGTACGCGGACGAAATGCATTGCATGTCTACGATGATTAATGTGACTATCGTTTCCGAGCGTGTATTGAGTTTTTATACCCTGGATTTCTTTTAAGTGCATCTCAAAGTTTCGACATCATCGAATGTTGGATGCAAACATAAAGTCGCAGAATCCTGTTTGATCATAAACAAATGCCATCCACGACATGCGACCATGTTTTATAAAGCTACCTCACTCATAAACTAGTATTAGCCTGGAAGTCAGAGACGAGGTTTGTATTTACCAATGAAATAAACACAGAACTGCCTGAGGCGTACTGATAAGCTTCAGACTGCACGAGGGGAATCTCATTTGTAGAACACGAAAGCACATTCCTCGTGTATTCCTACTTGCTCTCTGTATAGTAGTGTTACTGTAGTCTGGCTTCAACCATTACGAAATACAAATAGTATTCTTAGCATATCAGCCTACCGCATACCATACCATGTACAGGCATACATGTCCTATGTACAGGTGGTATGCACGTTACTATATTCTCTGCTTTGCACAAACACCATGTACAATATTTGACCAATATTTGGCGTCACGTCTGAATTGTTGTCACCTCAGTATTTGTCTGCCTCTCTGTCTCGGGCGATGTCTCAGTCTGTGACTGTGTATCTGACTGACTGTATGACTATCCCCCTATCTTTGTCTCTCTGTCTGTATGCCTGTCTCATTCCCTCTCTCCCTCTCACTCTCTTTCTCTCCGTGTCTCTCTCTCGTTGTATATTAAATTGTTTTGTTTTGATATAAGAAAAGGCTATACCCAGAGTAGTAGGGTACGATATGTAAATACACCTGCGTGACTGCATACAGGTATCTACGGTATATATTGTACGACTCCTAGACACAAAGCTGGACATATAGCCAGCAGTAAATGCCTTAGTAATTAGGCAATTTATCATCACAAAACGGTCAATCTAAATGCCAATGCGCCCACAGAAAGATATCCAGTAATATCTCCATGGCTGTAACCATATCACCAATCATTCATAGTAGTTTATGGCATATAATCTAACTATGTAATTTATAGTATGAGGATATATGCCTCTCAAATGCATATAACTCCATCAAAGAGGAGTGAATTCATCGCACTTTCCCCTCTAATTGATGTGCCGAGGTGATATTTTAATTTGCCTCAACAGTGTCCTCTGGTGTTCTTCAACTTAACTAATTATATCATTATTTCCCCGTGACTTCCCCTGCTGCTCTCACTAGGTTACATATCTGTACCACTTGATACAGACCAGACACTATACCAATAAACTGTGTTCTATATCTTTAAAAAAAACGGAAATGAAATACAGGGGTTAATTTTGTCAGCCACGCGATGATGATTCTATCATCTCTTTCATGACAGAGCACAGGATCTAACGTCTGGAATATATGACAAGACCCCCCCCCCCCCCCCCACCAACCGCAGCGGCTGCTTCTGTGATCCATCCATGGATTCCACAATCACTACATTAAAGTGTGGCCTTGCTGTGCTTGGATCATCGCAATACCTCTGGCCTTGAGGTGAGTATGGGTGAAGTAGGCTATGTTTCTCAGAGACCATAGTCAAAGGGTGTTCACGTCAAAGTTGGGCGTCATTAGCCTTTATGGTGAACGCTGGTCGCCTTTGAATACGCTGTTGAGCCTGGGCCAATAGCTATATACGGTCATGTAAGAAAGTTTCAACAAAGGGTTGGTTTCAATAACCTGGATGTACTGTATGAGTAGTTTGGGCCGGCTATTATTCTCACGCCCTCCATAATGGCATGTGTATGGTGAGGGGATGACATCTTTGTATATTTTCCTTTGGATAGCTTATTTCATGTGGAACTGAGATGTCCATTTATGATAGTTCTTTAACTATCCTAATGGATAAACAACTATCTCTGTTAGTCTGGGCCCATTCCCTGAGACAATGCATTCATTTCACTTAAACTCTTACTGGATATTTATTTTTCAGAAAGCAATCTGAACTACCTTTTATGTGCCATCATAATTCTTTTGAGGACTCCACTTACTACGCAAGCGAAATAAAATGACGCGGAAACACGACATCTGCTGACAATAAAGCCGTATCTTTTTCATAAATATGATACGACGACAGTGGATGGGGCGTTATAGTAACACCGTCTAAAGCATCGAAGGTATAGGCTAGATAACCAGAGTGAAGCTGGGGTAGCTATGTGACTATGATGTAGGTATGTTTACGTCAGCGGGTGCTTCCTGTGACGGGGAGAGTAGACAGTCACCAGGAGCGGAGGGACCGCATCCTGGACGTCATTCATGATTCATGAACGGTAGATGTCACGTCAGTCGCCATTTCCCTGGCAGGCAATACCTTCTTCCGGTCTATCTGTACCCATAGGTTTTACACTTCTTACTTACTATCTACCCGAATACATACATATCTATACATATGTATATAAAAAGCCATATATGTATATATATGAATACAATATATTTATCTATTTATTTATTTATTTATTTATATATGCACATGTATACATGTATTGGTATAAAAGTACCATCTTCGTATCACTATTTCTCTATACTACTCACGTCACATTCTGTCGCTTATGTTTTGCATCCCAGTATATATGTTCGCATCATCTTTCATTTTAACGCACTTTCTGTGTTTTACTCTTCTCCAATTATCCAAGTCGTGAGATCTTCATTATGCCCTTTCTTGTTCTCTTGGATTGATTGATCCGATACCCCTTCTCTTCTTCCATGCAACCTTATGTATCATATTTCAATCGCCACTTCTTTCCTTGTCTCTCGTTCCCAGGTGTTGCTTTTGGCTTTTGGCTTTTCATTGTATTTTATTTTGGTTTTGGGTGAATACTGGCGCTACGAGGCAATTACTTGCATTTACTCTCTCTAAGTTCTCACCACCCATCTTAATAAGTCTTTTTTACTGAACACCGACTCGTGTTTTAGCATACACAAACGCAGGCTCCAGACAAAATCACAACACCTATGAACTCCCTCAATATGCACGTACCTTCATACTTGAGCAGGAAGTAGGTATCAGACGACTTTCGGCTGAGCACGGTGACGTCCACCTGGTGTGACGTAGACAGGTAGGCCTTCACCTGGCGGGGGCCGCCCTCACACTCCGTCACCGAGCGCCGTGCGTCGCGCTCCCGGATCACGGCGAACTGGTAACAGATGCGCGGCCCCGGTGCGAATTGCGGCTGGCCCACCGCCCCGTCGCCCGCCTCCCCGTCCGCGTCCCCCGTCGGGTTGGGCGCGCGCGCGAAGTTGATCAGCGTGATGTTGATCCGCTGTCCGGGCTGGGCGCGGATGGACCAGGGGCATAAGTCTGAGCCGTAGTCGGTGCCTTCTGACAGGGAGCTGGCTATGGTTCCGTGAGGACCGGATAGCACCACACCCTGCCCGGGGATGCATGCCTGACCGCCCGCTGTCGTCACTACAAGAAAACATAAACTGAATTAGACGCCGTTCAGCTGAATCACCATCTTGCCATTGTCTCTGGTGCTTAAAATCCGGTGTCGCCACGGTAACAACTGCAAAAAGAGCTAGTCATGATTATCACAGTAGTCGAATTACTAAGGAAACCCAAGATTTGATGCCGACGTTTGAGAAATAGGATACGATGTATATATACCGATGTCGGGATATCATTTAACCCTGTACGAATTGAAACATGTCTATTCTATCAGAATAGAATGTAAATCTTATGAACATCAAATATTAAACAATACTATGATGTTCTTGCAATGGCTATACATAGTGGGTGCAATAGCGTCTATAAATTTTGTTCTTTACCAATATTGGCTTTTAACGTTGATTTCATGAGGTTCTTCCTAGTCCGAAACATATCAGCGAACCTAGTTAATTGGAAGCCTCATTAAAACTTTCCTTTGTCGGTCAGTCGGTTTTTAGCATCAATCTCCCTGTTCAATTAATGTAATTTTACAATTTGTATTTCTTTTATCAATTGGGCGTCGCCCATCCTTGGAGGTAGTTAGCAAAAGGCATCGCTAACGAGCTCCAACGTTTGTTGGCGACTGTGTAATAGTGCAGATAGGCATAACAGTAATTGTGCTCTGTTTCAATATGGCGCTTGGTGAAAAAGCTATGCTAGGCGTTGTTGTGGCTTTCAGCAGGCTTGTTCAGTGGCATGTTTCAAACAGCTCATGCGATTTGGAGAAGTGATGCTTTTATTTACCTGTCGAAAGAATACCACGGCAAAAAAAGGAAGAGAACTCTCCACGATTACCAATCGAAGATTAAAACAAATTAGATGAGCAAAAACAGACCAGCTGCCGTGGTGGAGGAGAAATTCATGGGCAGAGACAATGTTTGTCTAAGCAATAAAATGGGGAGGGACAAGAGAGACAGCGGAGGAGTAAAAAGAAACCTCACCAAAAAGCATTCAGAATTGGCCTGCCCACGAAGATGAAAAGAAGTCTCTGAATTGGCGGGTGGTTGAGCTACATAAAAACGGATCAGAATCTTTCATAATCCGTCTACATTGGACCCCTCCTCGCCCTATTTAATTTAATTAACGATTACAGAACCGGAGAATAATCTCAGAAACGAAGGTGGTGGGAGATGGTAGAGGGTGGAAGCGAGGCCGTGAAACGTGAGTCGGTTAAAGGAATCTGTTTCTCTGCCGTAGAGCAGCTCACATCAAGGCCTTGCTAAAAGCAATCAATCGACAAGGCACCGCTACTCGCCCAAGACTCTCACTAATTGACTGGTAATCTCAAAATCGAAACAGATATTGGTTAGCTTTGAAGAAAGGCTGCTTAAAAATTCCACCCCTTTGCTTTGATGATTTTTTTTCTCGTCCTCCCTTTCCGTTCTAATCCAGTTGGATCAATGTTTACTCTGGTATAGTGAGGTGGAGAAGACACCCCTTAGGAGGCAGATGTTGGTTTGTGATTCCACATTCTTCTCCGTCTGCCGCATCCTCCAGGAGCTTTACACAGGAGGCAGGCGCCAGATAAAAGAGTGGATCTTATACTTAGTTCACGGCAAATGCTGGTTACTGGACTAATCTCAGAAGAAAAGAAGATCAGCACTGAAGAAGGTCCTTTGTTTCTTTCTCTCTCCAGAATAATATCGATCATACCCACGGTCATGAATCCGCGAGATTTTTGAATAATATTGCTATCCCTGTACGAAATACCATATGGCATTGTTTCCATTCTCAGTAAAACAATTCACAATATAGATAAATTGTGTATATCCTGTATAATTTATTGTGTTTCTGGCAAGGCAGAGGATGAGACTGAGGTGGTAACTAGTTTACAATTTCAATATGTAATTATGCAGAGCAACTTACGCGAAAAATCTCAGCTGACTGTGCAAGGCAGATTCCTTAAGAGATCTGGACAGGGCCCCATTTGATAGAGAAAATGAAAATCCAGATAAACCTGTGGAGATCTACTAGTAAAGTAAAAACAATCTAAGCGAAATTGCACAGGGGAATAGAAGTAGGAGAACGCATGCTAAAACTAATTTAGGCAGATAGTGTTGGAACTCTCAGATTTCATGAGGAAACGAAACAGGAAAATACTGCGTGATTGTGTAGTCATTTTATTTGTTTATTTGAGAAAAATGGCACGTCAGAAAGAAACATCCCAAGGTGGCTTTCATGTGAAATCTACATAACACCACAATAATGTCCTATCGTATGACTAGCAGAGAGGCAGTGCAAGCGGCAATATACCCAATCGTGTAGACAATGGATCTGGGCGATCAGTATCAAAAACAGGAGAGGGTGGACCACAGACAATCTGACGACAAGGGGGGTGGGAAGATGAGAGACTCCCAGCAGGAGTCTGATGAGGCGGAGAACGAGTGGCGATATTCAATCAGATGGAAGCCCAGCCCAGTCACCAGAGAATGGGGAGAATGTTGAACCAGGATCTGCATCTACGGCTATATGTCTCCACTGTTACGCCCACCGCCGGTGGAGTCAATAGTCACGCTTGGTTATATGGATCAATTTACAACCGAGATCTAATCAAGGGGATCCAATAGAGACTCAGAATACGGGCCCTGATGGGGCGATGGCGGTGGTGGATTGAGGGTGGAGGTGGGGTTGGAGATATGAGGTTGGCGGGGGGTGGTGAGAGGGGTCAGGGCACCAGGCGATCACCGACCGCAGATCGGCCAGATTAAGTGGCGCGCGACACGCGGATCCCACGATCCCCGATGCCCGATCCTGACCCGGCCGACGATCGATGTAAATTGGAAAATAGATTTGGAAGGAGAGAAATAGAAAAATGTACCCTCATTCGCTGCTACCAAACCAGAAAGCAACACTGTTGGTCGACTTTTTTTTCTTCTTCTATTAATGCATAGGTAGAGTAGGTAGGGGGTAGAGAGGACAGTTGATGGGGTGGAGACCGGGCGATGACTGTGCGCTGTGTCTGGTTTGTAAGGACGTGGGGGTTAAGAGGAGAGGGGTTGTGGGGAGGAGAGAGGGGATGTGAAAGTGGAAGGTTCTGCTGAGAGCAGGAGCAGTAGGAGCTATTGGTCAAACATTGCTCTTGGGGACATGGGGGTTGAGTGCTGGCCGAGTCGGGCGGTGGTGGGGCTGGAAGACGTCCGTCGGCAGTGACCAGTGCCCAGACAAACACCCCCGTGTGCTAAGGGGTATACCCCACCCCGCTCCTCTCCCCCCGCCTGCCCATCACTGCGCCCGCTGATGACCAGTGCCGGGCCTCCAAGCCTTGGTGTTTGCATGCCCCTGGCCTCTGCCGGACCAGAGGAAATAGACCGTTCTGCGAACTAAGCCAGATGGGGAGCACGACTCAAAAATTCCAGACCTCCGGGCAACCACGCACTCCCTACTACCCCCACTCTCCCCTTTCACCACACCCCTCACTCCCATGCACAGTTACTGGATCCTCTGAGCCACCCATCCAGGATTCCCTAGGATCAAATATTAAGCAAAGCAAAACATATCTTGCCCCCAGGAAACGGTTCCGCGACGTGCTGAGCTGCAGTAGCGTACGAGTGGGGGGTGCATCGGGGGCAGAGACAGGCGAGTTTGGAGCTGAGCAGCTCACGGCAAAGAATTGCCGAGCAACACGGAGTAGATGAGCCAACCAAACTGACGACATTTTTTTGTGCTCGAAGCGTCTTAAAGCCACATGACATCAAAGTCTCAGTCGCCTATAAGACCCGGGTCTGAGCCGCTAGAGGGCACGGCAGAGCAGCTCAGTGGGTTTGGCCGGGAGGTGCTCGCTGCAGCATCAGTTCCATCTTTGAGGAAGTACCGCCATCTTGTCCCTTTCTGAAAATAGTCTAAGGATAACCGCTTGCGGTATTCACTATCAAACAAGGCCTTTGCTATGTTCCGGGCTATTAAAAATGAATGCCTAAGCCATATGCCCGGATAGTCTTTGATTTGATGCCAGATCAGAAATAAGGATGCATAAGCCCAAGACGAGGGCTTTTAGCCTTTCATCTTGCCCTTCCATTTTATTTTTAAAAATGCACCCACCTTAACGCAAAGGGGCAGCCATATCGTCAATGCGCTAAAATTCACATTTTCCTCGCACTTAGCTTCACAGCGATGATGGCTTGCAATGAGTGGGTGCTGATCGTTTGGTGGGTAGGGGAAGAGGGGTGTGGTAAGAAACCAAGGCTCAGTGTTTGCTCATGATCTTAAAGCCAATGAAAAGTGATCTCACTCGGACCAAACAATGCTTAATTCTGGAGCGCCGTGGATGTGGTGGCACAGCGTGCAAATAATGGCGGCTTGGAGCAAACAGGGGCCCGACTTTACCTGCAGAGTGGGCCGACTCAGGTAATGCAATCAGAATGTTTGTGTGATCAATACGCCCGGACCGACGGGCCGCCCGACTAAAACCACCACCATCGGGATAATTGATGATGTGGAAAGTGCCATTGACTTTTAATATAGAACCGTCAATTGACAATAAATCGTGCGGGCATTTGCCGCGCAACGTGAACGCCGTGCCCGCGCCGTGCACTCTGCGCATGCCCCGTGTGTTCGGCCGGAAGCTCATGGAGGGCTAGATTGGTGGGTGGGTGAGGCATGGGAGTGGAGTCTGTTAAACAAAGTCTGGGCGGCCCTACCGCTATGGGGCTACAGAGGTAGAGGGATGGTTAGAAGTAAAGCCCGCGGCTGTACGATCTAGGCAGTATGGCCAGGGAGAGAGCACTGGAGCGATTGGAGGGGGGTTTCGAGAACCAGAGCACGGGAGTAGGGACGAGGAGGAAGAGGACATTGAGTGTTGGACTCAGGTCAATACCATTTCCCTTAGTCTTCTCGGCAGGCATACCGATTGGTGGGAGTGTCCGCGTATCGGTATCAAATGGCGGCATAGAAAAGCGACCGGTGAAATATTCATTATAGAGGCGTGGCTGGGATCAATGATATCGCCTTACTTCCAGGGGCAAGCATGTGGTTTTGGAGGAGACGGGGTGGGGGTTGGAGGTCGACGATTGGGGGGTCTACAAGGGGAACCCCATGGAGTCACGCTGGGGAGCAGCCTGCTAGCAAATAAGGCCTGTCAGAAAGCCTACTGATCACCCCAATAACTATTCCCAAAAGACAAGACACACAAAAAACTAGATACGAAAAAAAAGAAAAGAATGAAAGTAAGGGAGAAATCAAAGTTTCACTGCACGGTGCTCGGTATCATCCCTCAAACGTGCTGATCGACACTGATCGGACAAGCTGCCATCTTAGATTTCTCACCATACCGTCAAGCTGTGCTCTTTTGTCTCTATTCGCTGGGAACTTCAAAGGCGCCCCATTTACAGACACGACCACTCATCAGTCGTCCCAGGAAAGACCGGCTGCAAACAGGACAGCGCAGACCGCTTCAAACACGCCCCTTTGTATTGATTCAGCCCTACCCCGCCTTGGAAAATGTAAATCCGGATCGACAATTCCACAGAAATATAATGACCGCATTTTCCTCTGTATGCGCACCCGCAAATCAATGCACATACTGGGACAGGGGTGGAACTGGAGGGGGTACTTTTATTCCATATGCTAACGCGTCACTTTTGAAACATCAACACCTACTTTCTTTAGTAACATGGGCCCTATCCGATTTATTTTTGTTACTCTAGGCGCATGCAATTTGCTGTCAGTGATTAGATAGTCCGTGCTTCTATTCTCCCCATGCCGCCTCTCTTCTGCTCTCTGTATGAGACCCAGCCGGACAAGATGAAAATTCCGCTATCGCGTCGCCCTCGATCACAATTAGTTACGGCGCCGGTCCCGCTGCAGCGACAAGGCCGCTGTGCACGCCGAGCGTTACCCGAATTCACCCGCATGGATTAACATATGAAGAGTGAAGCAGGCTAGACGTCCAACACCCACCATCTCACTAATCCAACGAAAGATGGTGCGCCGCCGCAGCGGAGTGGACTGAGACGGAGAGTAACGTGTGGTTCAGTACCAGTGTGTCAGGTCATTCAATTTCCCGCCAATAGCCAAGGCTAACCGACCCGCCCCAGGCCAACGCTCTGAAATAGCACCCTGTAGGCCGCTACCAAAACTTGTTTTTTAGAGGCAACAGTGGCAGTGCCCCGGAGGAAGGTTAAATGTACGACCTGGGGGACAGCATCGACTGCTTCTAGAAGATCAAACCCACCCGGGAGGTCTTAATCTGAGTAAGGGAATGTTGATATGCAACGTCTCCATATGTTACTGAGGGTTTGTAACGCAGAGATAACACATGGTAGATCGATAAAACGATGCACTTCAATGTATAGAGATACGCGAGCGTTGAACTACATGAACGATATCTTCACCGCACACATGGCGCCGACAGATGTTTGGTGGTATAAGGAGGATATTCATCTTATGTATACAATCACTGTAGACACGCGTCTTATCTACTGGGGAACGATATGCAAAAGCAAATTCACATTACGCATCTAAAGTCTAAATCAACGGCTGAAAGCGAAATATTGTAAAGCAGGACTGATGCTAGAAGGTTTGGAAATCGAAGGGGAGATTCGGATGAGCCATTCTACATTAACTGCGACCCGTAGGTCATGCGATGGGGATACTGAAAGGCTAGTGAGTTTTAGCGGAGGATATTCTGGTCTGAAAGTCAATAGCATGTGGCACTGAGACATCTCTGACGTTGAGAGATCTATACTATGCAGCAGAAGTTTCGAGCTATCGAAAAGGAAGAAGGACAAGCCTAAATCTCCCTTCAGTTGCTTACTGAAAAATAGTTTCGGTTAGGGATAATAAAAGATCTAGCTGATTAAAAACGACATTATGTATTGTTAGTTACTTGTAATGAATTGTATCACACGGTGCAATGATTTCATAAAAACAAAATGTAGTGAATGTATACGCCACGATATACAAATTGGTAGATAGGGGAAGAATAAACCTTTGAGACATGTACACTTCTGAGGCACATATATGCGCAAGAAGAGCAATATTTCGAAATAGATATGACAAGTGGTAACAATTCACAGCATTTATCAAGCCGGGTTGTCAACACATACACATATATTACCCTGTTTAGGTTTAGAGATATCTGAAAGAGCAGCTCGCCCTGACATAGCAGGAAATACTCACCTTTCACACAGGTATAGCTGGCCTCAAGGAATGGGGTCAGGTCACCGGGACACGGCTGCAGACCGTGCAGGCTGGCCACGGGAAATTCACACTCCTGCCGTCCGGAGCATTTGCGGTCCACGTCTGGTAAAACGTCGGCAGCGCAGCCAAGCGATCCATAGTTGATCTTGAGGCACTGACCGAGCTTCATGCGACCGTACTGGGCGCTCGTCATGATGACTACCTCATCGGCCTCGCATTTCGCCGAGAACGATTCTAGCTGACAATATTCCTTGACGCCTGGAAACAGAAAAATGTAAAGGGAAATGTATCGCATACGTATCAGATATATCAGCTCACAGGCCATCAGGCTGAAAAGAATTGGGTAGTTGACGAGACCGATTTCAAATGAAATCAACATTGAGAACATTGCTTGAAGTTTCAGCCAGTATCCGTCCCCATACTCACAATGTTTTCCGTATTACATCAGATTAGTCCGTTATAAAGTGCTGTGTCTTTAGGAGAACATGTCCATAGACATGTTTCCAAAACTTCAGATCGGCACCAGGTTCGATGTTTTATCACAATCTTCCATATATATATATATATATATATATATATATATATATATATATATATATATATATATATATATATAATTGAATACATATTTAAACTCCAAAAATGAATATACATGTATGTATGTGTATATACATGTATGTATGTATGTATATATATATATATATATATATATATATATATATATATACATATATATGTATATATATACATGTATATGTATATATATATATATACATGTATATGATTTATCAGATACTACTTGTAATAGATAATTGATGCTCATGCAACGCTGCAGAAAAAGAGGGCCATACAAATGCTAGAGTTAGAGAATGGCTTCGTCCTGCGTAAATTTGGCCCTTGCACCAAACATGTGGCTGCGACACACGCAAGAACGCCCTGAATCACGGTGAGCTTTGGAAACGGGACAGGGAATAAATCCAGCGTTGCATCGCAGTTCTGGTCCCTGGGTTGACGCAACATTTTTACTGAGAGTAGTAATGGGTTACAGCTCCCTCTAACGGCTCATGGTCGGGGGAAAAAGAATTATGAATGTGTGTGGCGATTTAAAAATCAGTCCTCCAGTCCACACTTCGTGGCCCAGCCCTCGAAAGACAATATTTTGTGGTTTTTTAGTCCGACTATCGAACCAGGGAGGGGTATACATATTCATAGTGGGATGAAGTGTTTGCCTGAACGGCCGGCACATCTTAGAGAATCGACAAGCAAAGTGAGAGCCCACTAAGTGCCTGAGTCGCATATCAACATTTGCCCGCCGAATCCCCTATCTTTTAAACTCCCAACTCCCGCCCCTAGCCAGCAACTAACCCAGAAAAAAGTATGATTGCCAGAATGCAAAGCCATTTGTATTCCCCTATTTTGCCAGCCAACATTGAATCAGTATTCTATCTCTCGCCATCGATTTGTTGCCAACGCTTTATCCCCGTTTTTTGTTTCGCTTGTGTACAGAGAAAAACACAAACAGCTGGATAATACCTTCTTTAAGCTTTTTTTCTCCTCTCATCCCCCAGCCCCCACCTCCACCCCCACCCTCATTGCTATCAACGTGCCTCTGCAACGGCCCGCCCTCCTACTGGGATTTGTGTATAAAACTATGGGCGCTGAGATCCACGATAATTGCAATTTGATCCCGACAGGCGACGACTGTGCAGAACCTCCATAGAACAAAGCCGTGTACGCTAGGACCTATGCAAGCACAAGATTCTTCTCTTTTTTTCGTTCACAGGAAATTATCCGCAACATCATATCAGGCTGGGTGCGTAATTCTCACCATCATTACTGAAAAGGGAGAAACGGTGTTTTTGAGGTCTACTCATGTTTTCTATTCACATAGGGAATTGACGTGATAATGGGACTGCTTTTTATTTAGGGAGCGATGGGTGTGGAGAGGAAGTGGTGTGGTGATAGCGCGAGTATGCCCCTGAGACCATATTTCAGTCGCACAGAGCAAAGATAATTGCATTCTAATGGATTCCCCTTTCTGTTTCCTTGCTGTATATCTAGGCCCACAAAGGTTTCTCGTCTCTACGGGTGTGTAACGTAACACCCGACTCATCACACCCAAGTGCAGCCCATCATTCTATAAAGTTTTTCTCGTCATGGAGACGGAGACTGCAATCAGTAACCTAAACTCGTGCTAGAATACCGTTGATATGAACCAGGGCAGACATAATCTAGGACTATCATCATTACTCTCAACGATCGCCATTTCTCCTTTTGATGCAATTCTTTCAATAGTGCAGTAATACAATACGTCTAGCAGCGTTATCAAACAATGGTATACAGATGGCTCAGACAGGTCTAATAGAAATTCTCAATATCAAAATGAGAATTGGGAAAAAAGAAATAAAAAGATAGTAACACCAACGACAGTATCTCTGACCGTAATGCTGCCTATTAGGTGTTAATTGCCAGTCCTGATGTTCTATTGTCATATCATTTATGGCATTTCAGAGCACTGCACTGGGCTGATGATACGTGGAACTGTCGCTTCCATCTTGGTTTCTGGTTTGACGGGCGCCAAGCTAACAATGCGCATGCGCTAGCTTCACTCTGATACCCCAATTAAGTCAGTCACATGTGGACGCCCGCACGACGCACTTGTTTCGAGAAAAAAAAGAGTGGAGGCGGTACCCAATGTGGCGACTGAACAAAGGCGGTATTGACTACCCAGCCAGTAGCGGCCATGATTGTTTTTGACGCGGCAGAAGTAATAGGTGTTCTAGGGGAGACGGCTTACAAAATCATAGCTGTTAAATCCAATCCCCCGTACAGTCTCCACGGTGCCGGGGGAACTTGGGCGGAAAGATAAAATCATTTGCGAACTATTCCCCTAGTCCGCCTCCCTTAGTCCGGAAATTCAACCGCTAATGTATATCTATAATTCCGCGGGCATCGCTGGACGGTTAAATGGCCTGTTTCCAGCGTCCATTGGATGGGGTTAGTCCAGCAGAATGGAGAGTGCGGTATCAACCCCAAACCCCACCCCCACCCCCGCCCCTGTGCGTTATAATGGCTGCCACCCCCTATCCTGTACAGCTCCGGCCCCTGAGATAGCGATCGCGTAACGGGGGTGCTGTTTGCTTTGATGACGGGTTTTCATCGATGTGCTTGGGATTTGTCCAAAGTGCTGCACGGCGGTTTTTGCGCGGGGAGCCTGGCATGCGCCCTTCAATTCCAGCTGGCCACGTGCGGCGACTGAAAATGGCAAGTCCGGCGCACACCACCCTCACTCACCTGTTCACACACGGAAATTACAAAATCGATGTCCCTGGCGAGTGGACCTATGTGTGCACTGGTGTGTTTGTGTGCCATGCTGGTGGTACCCCCATGTATGACGGTGGGGTGGGGTTAAGATTGATTCCCCGGCATCAGCAAGGCTCTGTTGAAAAAAAAATGATGGAAAATCCACTAGGAATGTACTTTGTCATATTTGTCATATTGCACGGAGATTGATGATCAAAATCATAATTCGTGCGGTGAATATCTATGTTAGTCTATTTTTTTCTGGAATTTTTCGTCACTTTTTATCAATATAACTTTTTTCATATTTGGATCATGCCATATTACTGGCAGGTGTTGTTCACGCCCAACCCCAAAGCAAGTTGGACTTGACATTTGGACCGCTATGTACATACAGGTTGGCCTTTGCTTTCAGTCTGGGGAAAGTGGCTTCGGAGCTAGCCCGACCTGTTGCAAACATCCATGACCGACCGAACGTTGTGATTCATCACTGGTGTTTTACCCTCCCACACCAATTCGATATAACCGTCCCATTATTCTATAAATGGCTTTTTTTATTAATGTAGTTCACTGCATAATAATCTATCGGATATTTCGAACTGACCATGTCTGTTTAAAAGACTTGTACTAGATACCACTGTGATCGAGGGTGTATATGCAACCCTCATCAGTTTTGTCGGAATTATATGTCTTTAAAAGGAGATATTAGGAATATACCAGGAGAATTTTTTATAACGATATCAATTCTAGCGCGGAAAATACCATTATTCAATATAGCAATATGCTACTGAAGGTAGCTAGAATTCTCATGAAAAAAAAATCTTTAAAAACTGCATTATTATTTAATAATCTACCATTCTTCAGTGACTAGTAATAGATTTAAACGATGCAGCCCAGCTTATGTGAATTAGGCGAAGTCTATATATGTATGTTTCTGTTTGAAGCTCCCTATTTGTCAATAAAAATGAGCTACAAGGTACGACTGAAAATATTAGAAGGGAGCGGCTCACTAGAGTGGCAGCGGGAACATATAGTTGAAAGGGGTAAGGGTCGGTCTCCATTGGTGCCATTTATTGAGCGCTGTCCACGAACCTCAACAAAGTACAGAGAGGCAGACCTTATACGTGAATGTGATATAAAACAGCACCTGGGATGCTAATCATGTTTTGTCCATGTTCGAAGGGCCAAAACATTAAGCCCATGTTGTATAAATGTATGAAACGTATTGTGATTAGACCATCTCACTTCCCTCCCCATTCATTCAAGAGGTGACCAAAACCAGAAAAGTGTGTGTTCTCCGAAGATTGTATGTGAGGCTGTTGCACCAAGTCTCCCCTGAATAATTCAAAAGTATTATTAGGAGCAACTTCAGCTGTCGATCCTTGGCCCCATTCCCGTCCCAAATAAAATTGTATCCAACACCTTATTTAGCTAATGGTGTGCTACAATAATAAAGATTCCACAATTAATTGCTTCTACGTTTATATACACGAAATTGGTAGCGATTAAATGGTTTTGATTGTTGTATTGTCAATATGCATACTATGTAGCTATAAGTGACATATTAGGTTAAATGAGAGAAACAGGTAGAGGTAAAGAGAACAGAACACACTGCAGAGATTTGTCCTCGTCTAACGAAGGCAATACTTCAACAATTATTGCCCCATCATTGTGTTTCGCATACATCATACCTCCTTAACAGCCAATATGTTCAGAGACTATGACGCCATTCCAACATTATTATGATTCAACACTACTGGTTTAGGCAAGGCTGTATCTGATGTATTCTGGTAGCTCCCCCTGCTGCTGTTCTGCAGGTGTAAACATGTGCATGCATGCATGGGTACAAACATTGAAGGTATGGACATGTGCGTACAGGATTTAAATTAATCCTAGTAAACCGAAACGCATAAATATACAATTAAGTCAACAAAGTGTACCTGTGTTTTACATATCACAATCAATCCATTTTCACTCAATACGTTACCCATATATATATACGACTTGGAAGTAGGTGTTAATAAATAACATCAAGCTTTATACAGGCTTTCACACTATCGCCCCAAAAAGTCCATCTATGCCTTGAAATGTCAACAATAGCTCGATATATAAAACTGTGGGAAAATATTTTCACAGTTTCAAAGTGTGACTGATGCAAACCTGTGCAGTCTCTACATTATGAGCATCTCCCTCATCATCCAAGCAGCTCGACGTGAAACAAAAGGCAGCATTTGAGGCGAACTCGATCGAGAGGCCGTGCTGCTCCTGGCAGGGCGTTAATTAAGTGGCGGGGACTGACAGCAAGGGGTCAGCACGCACAGTTACTTACTGACACCGCCGCTTGTTAATGTGCTCCGCTAATTTGCGTGTCATGACCATGGCATTAGCGGAGCTGCTCCGTATGGGCGGCGAGCGGCGTGTGGCATTTGGCGCCGTCGAGGGAGAGGCGAGGGGGTCGTGTCCCGTCCTCTCCCTCCATGTATAGGGAGCGGGGGTGGAACTGAAGTGGCGGGGATGGGGGTTGGGGTTGATAGGTGGACAAAAGGACGCCGGGCGCTGTCTGATTAGGAGTGTGACTACCGTCACCATAGCCGGAAGCTGGCGGACAGCTTGTCTCGTCAGGGACGGACCTGACACGGTCTGGGCCGGTCTTGTGACGGCCTTGGGGACCGCCTGGAGGCGGTCTCGGGGGGAATATATACACCTCCGACCAGCCTGTCCTCGTCACGATACCCACCACTATGTTGGTATAAGCACCATGTCACCATAACTGTGTTATACGTGTAAATACATATATGTACATTTACAGTATATTATCTATTTCTGTCATTATCTCCCACCTAATACTGAATAGAATACGGAAAGCCGTATTCTCCTAGGAGAATACGGGGAAAACGTCCGGAGATTGCAAAGTAGTCTGTGAGAAGATCGGTAGCTAATTTGTCTTTCTTTTGATAGGATATATTTAGCATGCAGAACGACAAATACAACATTACCATAATTTTGATCTGCATATAGTCATATTGCCCTCGTAGTTGATAATACGCAATATCGCTGGGACATTACACCGCATTAACTACGTAGGGAATACGATCATGTAGATAAAAATCATGATAATATAGTGTATTTCCCCATGATTTGTACTAACTATCCTCATTACATGACACCCTCCCTTATATTCCCCGCCACGATGCCATCATAAAACTGTCCTCTACCTGCAACCCCTTTATTTAGCTTACCTGACAATCTGACCACCCAATCATCCAACATGAGTCCCCACCCGGCTGTCTCACACAGCACGTGCAGCCCACGTCTCACGGATCTCACGCGTCACACACGGTCCACTTAGTGGTGGTCATTCAGTTGCGTGTAGGTGGTCAGTCAGCCAGTGGGGACAATTAAGGAGGCGTCAAACAGGTGGCCATACTGGTGGGAGGCCAAGCGACGTCAGACTGTTCTAGCGACGCATGGTGGGCGGATTAGATTGGGTAGACTTTACAGCACAGAGCGTCAATTATAGACCGGACGTCTGATATTTAGCCAGCTACTCAGTGAGTTGCTCGAGTGAGCTGCTCAGTGAGCTGCAAAATGCATTGCAGGACTACCTGTGTAAAATGAGTTGATTGCTGAATTGTTCAGTGATGAGTTCACTGAATTAGTGAGATGGTTGTTCTCTGAGGTGCTCCATGAGTTGCTAAATGAGTTACTTATCCTGAGCAGCTCACTTTAGTCTACACACGTCCTTGGCCTCAGTGGACGGTCCACACCTGCCTGCCGCCGGCACTGACCAGTCCTGACAAGCAAAAGAACAGCAGCTGATCCAAATCACAAGCCGACCAAGGAAGGCAATTAGTCGTATTGGACGCCCGACTACAACGTAAGAGGGATAAAAAGCACATCCTGTTCTTGCCAATGCATTACGTTCTTCATGTACGTATGCATAACGGTGCTTCGAGTATAGCCCATAAACATTGTGTTAATTGGCTTCATCTGACTGTCTTATGGAGCCTGAAATAGAAGTCATGTTAACCATCCGTTTCCTGCTCCAGGTTGTCGTCATTAAAGTTTGTCCGAATAATTGGTACTGAGAGGACGGTCCACTTTTAGTTTATTCAAACAATGGTCATTTGTTTCAATTATTACCAACAAAGGAAATTAATATGATAAACATGTGGGTTTCACCTACAACGTCTTGTCCGTATTTTTCCGATTTGTCATATCGTCGGTCGTCCATGATTGGATGTTCTTTAAAAGCAGTACACAAAAAGAAGATAATGCCTACAAAGAGTCCTTCGACGCATGTGTCATTAATATTACCGTATAGAAAATCCATAAATACTGTCAAGATAACTTCAAACATATATCGGTCTATATGGAAATCTAATTTATTGATTTAGCTTCATAAAAGGAGAACGTATATGTCAGCACTTGATTCTAGGCGAACAGTTATTTATCATAGCTGGTCTGGGTTTCCATTGATGTGTAAACACCTATGACAGATGTATAATCAAAAGAGGCCCATAAGAGGATTTTATGGCAGGGGTGGGATTTTTTTCAGCATGCGTCAGTGTTTTAATCATGGTGTTACTGGGGTGAGGAAAGAACCTTGTCTCTTGGGGTTTCCAGAAAGAGACGCCCTTTTAAGATCCGAGTAAATCCGCTTTGGCAAAACTTGGGGGCCTCAAAGAAGCGTCTTAAAAAAACTTTGTAATTCTAATATCTTAATGGAACCATCATATGGCTCACATCATCCAGTGTAATCCCCGGGGGTGTTTTGAAGATCAAACACGCAATCATAGCTCTGAAGTATTTGAGTGCTGATAAAAATTACCAAACACGAGAAGAACAATGGTATTACTGAGGCCACATTTACGTTGTCGACGCCCTGTTGACAGGTTTCTCCTTTTAAAAAACACACACAGCATGAGGAAAAACTGAAAGGATCAACCAATCCAAAAGCGATTAGTCAAGAGTAGGAACGACATAGATATGCCTCAGGTTTCTGTCGTGCACCTTGATATTGCACACATAAGGAGTACCATCTGATACTCAACCCCTATTGTCTATACAAAGAGAAGTCACACAAATGGTTTTGATCAATAACCATTTACAACTTTTTGACAAGGATCTTGTCATTAGCCTTGGAATGGGAAAAAATTGAAACTGCCATTTTACGATATGTGTTAGATCTCTCAATCTAACCGTAGCGGTCTCGCGTACGTCCCAGTGGTTTATTTTTATGGAAAGCGTTAGTGTTTTTTTGATGATCAAAGTGATGGCATTTGCGTCTAGAAGATTAATGAGGATACCCTTCGTTGCCACGTCGAAGGTCGTTTCCTCCATCTCAGCTATTAGTTGATATGCTGAAAGGTGGATCTCCTCCTAATAGTTTTCTAAATATAAATGTTTTTACCCATCAGAATATCAAGCTAAAATTAAAACACCTAATAGGGTGATATCGATATTGAACATCTACATCAAAATTAATGAAGGTATTTTCTGATACCTCATCTACGGTCATATGCATCAATGAAATCAAGAATCAGAGACAAAGATCATGGAGAATATCTTCATCACAGTCAAAGAAGGAAATCGTCGAGAAACACCACTCTTCGCAAAATTGCTTAGAGACAGGCACCACAATTGATTTACTTTCTGCACTTTCAATGGCCCTAGTGAAACCTAGAAGCGAAACACAAGCTATTGACAACAATGCAACTTTCAATGTTTGCACAGCAATCCGACACAATGACCGCAATAATACCACGGACACGGTGTACCCATAAATCTTTCATCCGATGCGCCTATTGTGGTCCTGACATTCACAAACCCTGGGAAGAATTACAAATGATCCTCCCGATAAACTCTCGCAGCCTAACCTGGAACTATCACAATTATGCATCATAAATTCTGTCGGTGACACGATTCATGAAGTAAACATGTGCTGGGGGCATCCCGAAACCATAATTGCCTATGATAATGCATTATTGTTTTCTACCCCCTTCCTTTTTTAGAGGTGGGTGTGGGGATGCGGGAATTCGTATTTTGTACCACCCTGGACTGGTACTGATCCATTTAACCGTGATGCTACCCCCACTGACCACCATACCACCTAATTCCACTGGGCATGTTTACATATTCTCGCCGATATGAGGGCAATGTCACCCGGCAACAACACTCATTACATGATGTAACACTTGTGAAAAGGATATCCACTCTTGAACTTATATCCTCCTCCCTATTCTTAATTGTCCCTGTAATTCATCCCCCAACCAGCCCCTCCCTATTAGCCCTCCTCCAAGCTACTTTTCTGCCTACTTCCCAACACCCTTGAATCTTTCTCATCCCTCTCCCCTACCAGTCACTCCCCTGTCTATATTGTAGCATTGCCTCTCCTTAACGTACGTTTCCTCTAACCTCGTTCATGTCCTTGTTATTTCTCCTCAACTCTTCTGCAACCATTTACACTCTCTCAGCACCCATTCCCCGCACTTCTCCTACACCGCCCTCCCTCTGTCGGCCATCCTTCTCACTAATGCCGCTACCTGACCTGCTGATGGATTGACCTCAATATGGCGCTCGCCACACGTACGAACCAACAGATTGCCCTCTCCAATATTAATACCCCGAAAAGTGGCAAAGATGACGACATATCCCATCAGTCGCCCTGAAATATTCACAGGGTTCAGCGCCCACAGCCATTAGCAAGTTCCATTAGATTTAGGCTTTGGCCAAGTTTAGCTTCATAACGGTGGCTGTTTATTGTCTGTGGGTTGTAGTAACATATTGACCAGGCATTAATTATATGGGATTTTAATTGGTTAGAAAATAAATTCTAAGCTAGATATCAGGTGCAAATAGATTATTGTTTATGTTCCTGACGGTTATTACCCATATTATTTACAGTGACAACATATGATCCACAAATCATACATCCCAGTAAACACAAATACGTTCTACCAACGTAAACTTAAGTATTTATTTGGGAGAATTTATGTAAATATTTAGGCAAAAAGAACATAGAAATGTTAAGGTTCACTTATGTCTGTAGAACGTTTGGTATTTTTACGTAAATTTATGTAGATTCATGTAGTTCAGAAACGTAACTTTTTGTTTCTAAACTATGTGACCTATGTACATATATATATATCGTATTTGGTAGGTAATTTTATGTATTAAACTCAAAGAGGTGGAGAATTGATAATAGTAGTAGACCCTTTGTTTTGGAGATTTGTTACAGATTACATAAAATAATCTTAATGGCCATGGTTTTAGAGATTTAATATTAACAGTTTTAGTCCTTCATCTACAATTACGCACTGGCAGAACCTCCAAACAAATCCCCCTACCATCCTTTCTTCTATCAACCATACTGGAGAAAAACCCCAGAGAGACGATCTGCCGAGCAGGGTCAGGGGAAATAGGTTAATTAAAGAAAGAGAAAGAAAAGAAACCAAGAGTAGGAAGTAGGAAAGAAAATCACGTAAACCGGCCTCTGGTAGACAAATCATAAAAGAGATCGTTTAATCTGGTTATTTGATTATGAGTATTTGCAATATCTTTCTTAATTAGGAGAGTTCAATTTGGAAAATCTCATTTTAGAACTCAAAACTCGGGGTCTGATAAGAACTGCTGCCATGAGGGTTTTGCGATTAAATATGGATGAAGAAAAATAGGTATTCTTTATTGAGGTAAAATGGTCAAATACTTTTAGTTTTAAGATGAGGCAATTGGATTGTCAAAAGTGGGGTAAGCATAATTAATTACTCTATTGTGCTTATCTTCCATAGGCTCTTAAAATAGAGAGAAATAATTGTGTAATTAATGTATGGTTGCTCTATGTTGTATAAACACGACTGCTCTCCCCAAATACGTAGTTCTTCCGGAGACAGAAAAAAGGTGACTGTAAAGCGTTAATTTTAGGTTGTCTTACTTTAGAACACAGGAAACTTGTCATTACCTCCCTTTCTAGATCAAATTCAATTCTCTCACTGTGGAAAATAACCGTCATTTGAAATTTGTTTACAAATACCATTCTATTTAAATTTACTTTCACTTTAGTGTTGAAAGAAATTAGTCAACGAACATCTGAGAAAGTAAGCATCTTACTCCGTCTATATTAACAGAGAACATTTCTTAGTGCTTCATTTCTTTTAAAAACTTGCTCTGCACTTGGTCATTCTCCATTACAGAAGAGAAGGCAAATATAGTTCTGGGGTATCTGTCGAGGTCTGGTAAAGGGTGTTGAGTGTTGAGTAGGTAGCTATCGAGATCTTTTACCAGGTGTAACCACCAGAGGGAGCTGCGAACGTTGGCTGCGGATGGAACAGGAATGTTGGGAACGAAGTGCCAGAGATCATCAGCTTCCACGAAGCTCCCGGTAAAATCCCCGACCACACCGCCAACTCGCCCACCCGGCTAGTGCTCAACCCAGCCTCTGCTCCCTCCAGACCATACCTCCTTTCCTTAGGTCTGACCGGTCTTGTTAATCCTGCTGAGTATGTACTCCGGGTGCCCAACCCCCAACCCCCAACCCCCAACCCCCAACCCCTACCCCTAAACCCACCTGCCTTCTTGGGATCCGCTACATCCACGCCATTACCACCAGTACGACTACCACGACACTCTACAACAACCACTCGATCGCTACCACTATGGCGACCACTAGTGTAGCACCACTACTTGACCACAGTTGCAACTACCACCACCAATATGACTATCAGTACCACTTTTACTATGACCATTGCTATAACTACCATTACCACTACTGCTACTACTACTATCACAATTGCTACTACTATAACAACCAGTACATCTACCATTACCACCACTGCAGTTAAAGGAACCATCATTATTACTACCATAACAACCTCCATTACCACCAGTACTGCCACTATTAAGGTTACCACTAGTAATATCAACGCCACCAGTTAATATTAACTCAATATTAGCATTCATTACAAACATTACCACCAACACCCCCACATGCCTCCTCTTTTAGCTGCCACTACCATTACCACCACCATTAAAACTACTGCATGACGGCCACCATTACCATTACTCTCACCATTGTCATTCAAACTCTCTAGCCACATATAAATCGACCACAAATACCACGTGTGAATTGAATACCACTACCATTATTACTCTGGCTACTGCCGTAGTAGTAACCAACTATAACCACCACCACCTTCATTATCCCCACTACTGCCTTCTTCACCACCGCTGGCACCAACTTCAGTTTTCTCCTACAAGATCTCCTTAGGAGGAGCATGCGCTACTGACATCACCACCGACTGCAGGCGGTTCCACGTAGAGTCCAGCTGGCCAGCACGCCCTCCACGGCACGCCCTCCACCACCCGCCTGGACTAACTCCACAGGAGCTTTACTCCAGGGCTTACTCTGCAGTGCTTACTCCAGGGCTGCTTCCATGGCTGACTCGCCAACCTTCCCTGATCCAGCTGCGCGTACGTGTAACCGCCCCCCCCCCCCCACACACACACACACATACATACACACACGCCCTGAAGTTACTATCTCTCACTCCAGTGAGGAGTAGGACATGAAGCGTGTGTGTGAGGAGGGGGGTGTTTCACATGGAGGAGGATGGCAGGCAGAGGGTTAGGCTGTGAGGGATGGTTTATGTACAGTGGGAGATGCTCTGGTAGGGTCTGAGGGTTGGGAGGCATGGCGATTGGTACATCTGTAAGGTGCGTACATGTCTATTGGCTTTGCAATCCCGCCGTTACATATATGACAGGGACGTTGAATGGTTATTCGTTTCAGGTGGCAGCAGGAACTAGTTTCTAAATATTATGTAGGTGTTTGGTCCCACAGAAAAAGGAGAAATGCACGCAATTTGTATTCAGATGATTCATGGTAGTGTGGCCGGAGGATATGCAGAAATTGTGTAAATTATGATAAATATTAGCATGGCATAGGTCAATATTATGTCAGGGATGTCTTACTGCATTTATCATTGGTGGTGACGGGGCAAGGTAATTTGTATTGGTGTATTATAAGATCACATGGGATCAGAGATTCAGCATGTTCGGGAGTTTTGTTGAGTTTTATGTATGAAGGACAAGGCAAGATATTGGATGGGACAAGAAGGTGTGGTGGTAGTGATGGTGGAGGCGGGGTAGATGCATGGTACGTAGGGGAGTGGGATGGGTAAGTTGGGGTAAGTTATGGTTTCTCTATAATAAAGGCTGATGGTGTGATATGGGGTAAGGCAGTTGGACGGGGCACCTGTAGGGACTACCTGCCTGGTTTGTGGTGGGTGGGGAGGAGGCCGATAAGAGGCCGGGCTCTCCTCCATCAGCTCCCGGGTTCCCTCGCAGACTGGCGGCCAGCCCCCATCCACCCTCCCCCGGGCCGCCACCCGCCATCCGCGCAACATTCATCTTGCCATTAGCAGCGCCTCTCCGGGCAGCATGAAGATTGGATCCGCCCGCGGGGGTTTTCTACTAACCCCTCCGGTCCCAGCCCCTCCCACCTCCACCACCACTACATGTGTTACTACCATCCATACCTAAAGCACCACCCCTACACCGCTATTCCCAATCCCCATCCTGCTCTTTGCCTATGGGTTTCTCCATAGTTTCCACGGAATGCAGGATTACCTTCCTACCACTCTCTCCAGGGTTTCCACACTACCAGACCCACCTACCCCTATCCCGCCCTTTACTGCTATCACCCCACTCACCCTCTCCCAACCCCACTGCTGCTGCTGGTACCAGCACCGCCCCACGCCTACACGTGGCCACAGACTGCGTGGATCCACTCCCCACCCTGTGGAACTACCTGCTCGGAGTGGCTCGAGCCACTGTGCGAGCTGCTCAGCGGCGCCTTTCCGCGCCCAACGCGCCTGAGCTGCTCGGTCATTCCTGCCAGTGGTTTACCCGCCGTGCCAACACGTAGCTAAACAAGCCGGCCAGTTAAGTTCTGCCTGTTTGGATCACCCACGTTAATCTTCACAAGAGGGGCTGAAGGAGTTTTCAAGGTCAAACACTATGTATATATATATATATATATATATATATATATATATATATATATATATATATATATATATATAAGATAAAATTTATGTAATACTGAGATATTAAAGATACAGCAGCCACTTGAGTGGTATTAAAGTCTTCTGGAGAATGGGTGGGTGTCGTGGGTGACTGCAGCCTAAACATACAGATACGAGAAATAATGAAATGTGGACCAAAAAAGGAAAACTGACAGGAAGAATTCAATTAAAGTCGCTCTGACGCTCTGATAAATAATCAATTAGCCCGCCGGGCAAACATGAATTTTTACAACAATTATAAAAGGTATCCATCATAAATTGGATTTCTGATGACATGATAGGCGGGCATGAAACGGCTAAATTGGATCTCGGATGTTCGTGCTCTTGTGCCTAAGGAGGAAGGAGGGAATGCAAAGGAGATCATATTAAAGGACAGTTTAAAGGGAGGAAAGAGTTACTTACCTGAAGGGTTTTTCGGGGAGACAACGCCCAAGAGATGCAGGAACAGAAAGAGTATTCCGTACAGGAAGCCACGAGCACGCCCCATCGGCCTCCGGGAGTCCCACAACAACTTATCCATGTTGGCCAAGTTTCCGCGCGCGGTGCCTGTACTTAAGGCCAAGTCCGCCAGTGAGAATATACTGAAAGTATAAAAGTCCACCAAACCTGCACCAAACTTCACCGGACTGCGAATCCACGTATGTATTGAAGTTGGTTTCAAAATCGATATCCTGAATTCCGTGGGGGGGATTTTGAGTACTTGGATGGGTTACGTCCGCTTGACTTGCTGGTAGCTGGGGCTGGGACACAATGCGCCGACAAACGCTTCTACTCCGTTTCTCGGATCGTCGTCGACTGCGGCTGACGCGCTAACTTGGAGTGATGCGTCAGTTCCGACCACCACGCACTGAATGCCGGCTATGCGAACCACCACCGCCACCACCACCGCCACCACCGCTTCCGATGGAGCGACAGTGGCACCCCCTACGCGGCAGCGTGCGAACTAGCGGTGGTAAGAGGCAGTAGCAGAGGCATTGATATTGGCAGTGAGAGCCGGCGGCAGTCATGGCGGTGACGGCAAATAAAGGCACTGGTTTTGATTGGAAATTCCTATCGCACGCACCATGAACACTGGCTAGGGTGCGTTGTGGTAGAGGTGTCTGGTAAGGGATGGTGAGGGAGGGTTGAGAGGGACTATAGGGTGATGATTGAAGTTTGTGGTGTGGCTTTTAGTCTGAGTTATACCTATATGGCTGCGATAAATATGGAGAAAGAAACGTAGTGGTGGAGTGTGCGCTGAATGAGAATAGACAGGGAGTGAGGAAGGAGAAGGGTATTGATGCAAAGGATCAGATAGAGTGAATATTAAATAAAGGGTTATTCTCACATGTTCCATTTTCTGATCCTCCATAGTTAAAGCCGGCCCCCACCTACCACGATGGTCTACGACATACTTCCCGATAGCTACGATTTGAAATGGCCAAATCGTGACCTATCGGGAGGTCCCCGATAGTTTAAAATCGTGGACATGGTTTGAAATCGTAGAGCGTAGAAATGCCTTTGGAGGACCAAAAACACAAACCATGGTCACGATTGCCTCACGATTCAATCGGTGTACCAATTCATATCTCAGGCAGAGTTTTAATATTGAAATATATTATAATTTTAGAAATATTTAATGAATCTGAATATTCTTTTAGAGGTATTTACAACATATTATGATTTTTTTTTTGTCAGACACTAAAACAATCAAATTGAAGAATATAACTCATAATTCTGTTATGAAAATATTTTTTTCAGACACTTAAACTTCCTCAAATAATATCATATTTACAGCGATTATACATCTATACGCGCCCTACCTGATTCCAGAATTTCATAATTTTCCGTTAAGTATTTCACCCAAAAGAGATATTTTCCCGATAAATCACACACAATACCCTACGACAGGCTACGAAAATTCCAACATGTTGGATTTAATCGGGACCTCTACGATTGACGTTTTCTATCGCAGCCTATCGTGAGGTATCGCAGATGGCATTGCAGGAACCTGTTCCACCTACCACGATTTTTGCTTACCTCACAATAGAATCGGTATGGTGTCGGGAAGGCAGTCGTAAGGCCTATCGGGACCAGAATCGTGGTAGGTGGGGGTCCCCTCTAATGCTGTGGGCTCCATAGGCTATAAATGAACGATAAACTGTATGAATGTATAATGTAGAGAATCCTATATGTGAAACATTATGAAGTATCGTTTAAATACATATGTAACAAAATAGGTTTTTTCTAGTATAAATCATATTCATGTTTTTTATATTTGAGGCAATATATTTGGAAATGTCAGTTTATTTCCAAGATGTTGCTCATCATTGGATGTTTTGTTCTTCAGATCTTTATCATCTGTATAGACCTCTCTTTAATTTGTCAGTTGTTGATTTTGGTACTTATTTTGGTAGTTCTCATCAGGTTGTTTTCTTTATTCAACTTATTTTAGCATTATCATGAATCAGTGATGGAAATTGACTCAATCATAGTTCACGATTAGTTTTATACATAAACAATGTATACATGTCAGTCACTGTGATATGCCTACTTAGTATTAAGAAATGGTCAAATCAGAAACATTTGTGGTGTTGTTGGTTTGTTATAATTCTCTCATATAAGTTTTGTACATAATTTTCTCATTCTCATAAATATTCTCACATCCCTATACAGAGCGGTCAGTATTATTCTATGTGTTGAGGTTACCGCTCATTCTATTGAGGATTGGGTTACAATATTTGAGGCACTAGCCATATTTCTAAATCTCACTAACGATGCAACTTTGTGATACGGCTACCGTATCCGATTTTCTCAATTTGTTCTACATTACATATCATGTCACCCCATACTCCCTGATAACAATTAGTGTTAATGATACTTGAAGGTTAACCTTTCAATTTCACTGTGACAACACCTTGTGTATGATTCGAAGTGAAAGAGAGATACGTCTTGCTGGGGAAATAAAATGATTTATCAAATGATTTCAGGAGTATGATATAATTAATACACTGTATGATAAAAGTATTAAATGCATGTAATATCATAGATACATTAAATACAAAGACTGATAAAAGTATAAAGTATATGTGATAATACAATTTTTCAAACAGCCAAACGTGTAATGGATGGGGGAGAGTGGGTAAATGAAATTGTATTGAAGTTGAAATTAAAATTGGAAAGTATGAAAATTTGAGTCACTGAATGGCGTCGAGTATGACATGGGGGACGGACGTCATGTCTGTGGTAATGTTCTCTTACCAGCTGTTGTACTTCTTGATCCTCAGCGGGTCCACGCCGGCTGTGCATGCATTTGTTACAGCCGCCTTTCTGAGGGAGTGGAGTGAGAAGGCTGCTGGGTCCATGCCCTGGTCCTTCAGTCCTAGCGTGGAGCATGATTAGGGGATCCTCTGTGGATGATTTCGGGATGATGGTGGTTGCTGCCTCGATGGCGGCCACCGTGCACAGCGCCGGGTTGAGTAGACAGGGTATGTTTAGCACCTTCACTTGGTCGAACAGCTGTTGTTTTTGGCAGCCGATACCTGCATGACAAGACCTCCAGTTGATGACTTCATGTCGCCATTTGTGGGATACTTTGTAGGGGCGAACTCACACATGAAGCGAGGGATGACCTCGACTACCTGAGCCCGCCGTCATATATATGGGGAGGAGGGCTGCCTTTATCAGAACATCAGTCACCGATGTCATAGTACTCATGATCACTGACCTTATTGCTGACAGCGGGACAGGTTTTTTTTATATTCCTCATGTATGACTTGTTGCGCTGCACTGCCTCCAGTGCCCGTGTCACGTGTGGGTGGACTAAAACCTAGGCCGACAGTGCGGCGAGCTGCATGTAGGGGTGCATGGGTGCGATGCCCATGCCTCATGCACTGTGCAGACCTCCTGATACTGTTCCCACCAGTAGGTATAACTGAAGGTAGACGTGTCTAGGAAGCACCATTGGCTGAGTTGTCAAGGATCGTCAAAGGAAGATGGCCGAAAATAGAGTTCAGGTTAATAAGATACAACCAAGGCCCTACATTGGCGGATGATAGAGAAATATTTCGAAGAAATATATGAAGGCGATGTTTGATAATATTCAGAAGACCAGGGTTGTCCAGACTTTTAATTTGGGGTTTCAAATTGCAGGGTAATATGATTGCAAAAGGGTTAAAAGATTAGTAAGGTACCAGCCGATCATACTCAAAGACGGGGGTACCAAAGCAATCTGGATTAAGCCACCCACCCTTGAGCAGAAAATATTGGTCGTAGGGCCATCCGTAATGACAGGCGTATTTAGTTTCTGTATTATGGGACTAACAGTGGGATGATGTCATTATCATGATAGAAGTAGTTTACGCGCAGAGAAAAGGCACCTACCAAATAGGCTAAAGTTATAATACCTAACACGTTCAAAATGTAGAATGTAGAAAACAAACCTACAGAGGACCCACTCTTTTAGGAGTCTGCTGCCTGCCCACCCCCCCCCCCCCCCCCCACCTATTCAATAGTAGGAGCATCTTAATATCAGTGATATATATGGCTAAACCTCAGTATCCATGCCACCAATAGACTGACTATATGATAGTTATGAAGCGGAGGAATGGGATCAATCAGATTAAATGCAGAATGCAATGGCAAGAATGTAGCAGATAGTGGAAGTTAGTTACACGCATTTGGGGAGTATAAATTTATATATCTTATGTGACAATGGTGATGAAGATCCTCATATGCATCAATTGTATCCAGTTCGATAAGCACAGGGAGGAAAGAATTTCTATATTCTTTTCACTGGTTATCTGTTATTTCATGATGCTAGTACGTAGCAGTCCGAAGCCCTGAAAAGTAGAACTTTTCTATCCAGGTACCCTGCAAGGTATAGGATAGCACCTATGCAACCAGCTGAGATTGTTGAATACTGATTCATGAGGTAGACAGAGAATATCATATATTTTATTTTAACTTACCTTTGATTAGGAAACCTTAGCTGTTAAATATGTGGTCTTTTTTGTTCTTTAATAGGATAAGGTTTATTGATTAATGATAAGAGACTCTCATTATAGGAGGTCTTCATATAGAAAGGTTAAAAAAAGACAGAGCAAGTATTTCCGTGTGTTGGTATTGTGCGACAAGATAAATTGGACTGAATGTATTGAATTACCGCCTATTTGAATGAGACAGACTATGCTACCATTTTCTCAATAATATTCATGGATGTCGACACATCAGTTAGAGTTAAATTAGTGTTGGAACGTATATCGGAAGCCGGTACTTGGATTTTTGTAGTTATTTTGGTTGTAATGACTTATTCGATGCACTAATCGAATATGGTAGCATAGAAGGGGGAAACTTTACAGTTACTCTGTCAGAGCTTCGTTCTGGGTGAAATGAAATAGGAGTTAATCACAGCTCTCATAAATAGGCCCTGCTCAATTTCCCACTGTTGGATTGCAGGATGTTCCTTTCTTATTAAATGTTGTGATTTTGAACAGGTTTGACAATAAAAGCCGACTTGAGCTCACCAAGAAGGTAAGTTTTGTTAAAGGACAACCATCTCTATCTACCTTGACAGAGGTCTGTTTAAAACTAAAATTCCAATTATGTAAGTCATGAACTTGTTTTTACAATATCAGTTTAGGAAAAGACAGGCCCCAAACACGGTGTGTCTGGTTTCATAAGAATTAGACAAATCTACACATCGCAGGAGTCACATATCATTTCAAGTTTATGATATTGTCACCTTATGTCTACATTTTCTTTAAAAGAAATTGAGATTAACGTTTACATACCGTTTACACGGATCGACCAATACTCTTCGTTATGAAACGTGACTTCATTCTGTCAGTTCTTGCTTGCACTGTTGCTGCCGCTTTTCATGTCTGTCTAACACTTTTGTCACGAAACTAGTGAAACAGGTCCCTGGATTTGTTATGGCTCATACGTTCAATGGAGTTTGTTCAAGGAAATAGAACTGTTTCCAATCTTCACCTCATTACGTCAAGTAGTAGGTCGCTGACCTTGATTCAAGCATGTTTGTCTCAACATTCTCAACTCTGTTTATAAGTAAATGTTGACCTCAGACCAGATCCTTCCAACCTTTATTTGCTTTTTATTTTTGAAATTGACTGGTCACTTAAATGTAAGATAATTGATCTCATACCTTTCTTGTTATTTGGAACCATTTTGCATCAAATGAGACACCGTGGTGAAAGAAGAAGAAGAAGAAGAGGAAGGTGGGAAAAGCAAGGAAAGAAGGGAAAGTGACAAAAAGGAGACAGTGGAAGGGAAAGAGAATGTTAGATTGAGAGAGAGGGAGAAAAAGAAGTAAACCAGATTAAAAGAGAATGAGGGGAGAAAAGGGACTATATGTTTGTAGGCAATAGACCATAAAATAGCAATATAGAAGAAGCGGTAAACGAGAGAGGCATGGAAATGGAAACAGAGAATATAAAATATATTAGAACAGTGGAAAGACAGAAACAGAGTGAACGGAAGATATAGAGACAGCCAGACAGAAAGACGGGTACAGAGAGAAAGAGAGTAGGAAGGGACAGAGCGGAGGTGGAAAGAAGCTGACAGAGTAGGGAAATTCCTGATTTTCTAGATGTGAATCATATCCGTCCCATCACAACTCCCTAAAAACACCAATCACCGTTGGTGGTCTCCCTGCCTCCCCGCCCCTCTTCACCCCCTCCGTTCATGAAACCTGCCCCGGCCCTCACCCTTTCACCATACTCGAGCCACGTTCGCTCATAACCACCGCCGATTACTCGCCGTGTAATGACTTTGCTTTGCAGCGAACAACTCTGGGAGTCGCTCGCCGTCGGAGTGACAAGCCCCTCGGCCCGAGCAGCTCACACCAACTCAGCGCTTTAAGAGCGCATGCCTGGAGAGGTGAGGAGAGCCATAGAGGACGGGGATTCTACCCTCCAGCCTCCCCCTCCCGAACATCCTACCTCAGCCCAAGCCACCCACCGCCACCCACCAAGCCCCGATTGGTAGGGGATCGATGGCACTAAGCTGAGCCCCCCAAACAACAGCAAACTGAGCCTGTCATAAATAAATTAGGCGTACCTGCAATAATCTGATACGCCCATTTCTTACAGCACATTGATCGCATTGCCCGCGGCGCTTCCCCTCCCCCTGCTCTCCAACCCTGTGGTGTCCAAGACCCCTGCAACCCCCAACCGCCTCCCATCCCCCAACTACCACCCACCCCCTATCGATGGAGCGTGTCAATCAAACCGGGGCCTTTTTCTGCCAATTTCACACGGGCGGCCCCGCTGACGAAACTAATTCCAGGAAGTGAGGTGGGTGTATTTTTTCGCTGGCGGGCACAAAATGGTGAAACTTGGGGAGGGGGTTGGGTCGAGATGCCCTGTGGGGTTCTCACTGACCGGGGGCCTCGATCAGTCAGTCCCGCTCCACCCCTTATTGCCGCCCACCCTCTTTCCGACCTTACTCCCAGCCACCCCCTCGTCTCGGTCCTACAGTCCTTAGTCCCATAGCCCGAGGCACTGGAGTGTGCTACTCCAGTGTGGTGAGTATACAGGGCAAGGGTGATGGGCGAGGGGCATGGAACGGAATGGGTGTGTTTGTAGTGGTTGGAACCGGTAGGTTTGCCCGAGGAGCGGATGGGATGGTCTAGCGATTACAAAGGAGGGAATAGGAGCAAATGCATGGCGTTGAGTATTGTAAGATGAGGGTCAGTGTTACGGCAAAGTGGTGGGTAAGGGGCCAAGTGGGTGGAGTAAGGCGGTTGGGTCACTTCTAATGTGGTTGCGATCGTTGGACTGTGGTGCAGGGTCCAGGGTGAGAGTCTCGCCACAGATGAGATGTTTGGATAGATATCAGACGTGGAGTGGGTTGGGCTGTGCCTACGAAATCTAGATGTGAGCTTGAGAGTAGGCCTCTGGAGCAAGGAGTGGTGCCAAGTGTGAGTGTCCTCTATGAGGTAGGCAGGGCTATGAGGAGGGTATGAGAACGACTAAAGGGTACGGATTCGTTATTGTCACAGGGACAATGCACGGATTTGAGAGTCACAGAGTGCATAGTGTTGATGTCCTGCGAGTGTTATGCATTGGATATATAGCAGCAAATAGTCAGTGATCCAAAAGGAGAATTGTGTTCAAATACTGTCGCTGTGGTGGCAGTGGCTTAGAGGCATTTTACAGGTGAAGGCCAAACGTTAGAAGGCTGTATGACCAATTATTATATCTTTATGTATGATGTAGATATCATTTGTCCTATATGATTTTATTGAGTGTTTTATGGATTGATATATCTAAAGGGTGTGGAATGTATAGACAATAATCGAGGATATTGTGGACGGGCGTCCATAAACCACGAGAGGTTGACTCTTAGGAATGCACGAACGATAGCGAGTGTATTACGTCGTCAGCCTCGGGTGGTTGACAGAGCCGACCGTAAAAAAACATTGATTATAATATTTTTTTACCCATAGTGAGTCGAGTATGAAGCACCGAGGTGGACAGTCTAGATTCGAAGTACCCTGGGGCTAGGCAAAGAAAAAGGGGCCACAGGGTTAAGGTACAATGTGCACGTGAAGGATGCAGAGCCAAAGGCTTATGACAGGGGTGAGGATTTAGCCAGTTGTGTGAAAGGTCATACGACCGAGTAGTTTTAATAATGAACGTACATTTACTGTTTTGCTCGGGTTAGTCACTATAGTCGGAAAGGCTACACTTGCGCCTAATCATTATTGCTAAAACCTCTTAAGGCTGCCCTAGATGTTATAATCATAGCCTTTAAGAGATTATTCTATTTCAGATATCATTCCATAACGTTATACATCATTTATTTACTACAGGGTATACAATACTCTCCTGAATTCAATGCATACAAGATCGAAAATGATGATAATATAGGAGAGAGGGCCCACATCTAAGCTTTGTTAACAAATTTCATTGTTATTTTCAGCATGCTTTATAAGCTTCAAATTCATAAATAAACATGCCCCTGGCTACCAACTAGAGTTATCGCTAAGTTTTCATATTATTAAGTATTATTGCAGGTTAATGTGTATGATTTATAATGAAACCTTTATATGATTTGTAATGAAACCTTTATATGCCTTTCCCTTTGGTTTTATCATGTGCCTTCGGATATATATATACGTTCATATATATGTTATGTATAGGGTATTAAGATATATATGTAGGGTAGTTTCACTTTTACTTTGTAGCTTAGGCCTTGAAATGTGTATACAGAGTGTTCTAAAGCGAGAACTGTGGTATGGTATTAAATATCCAGAACAACAGATACGCTATGACTATGGAGTACATTTAGAATTAGAATCAAATCTACAATACGCATCAAACAGGACACGATTGAGAGAAATTTTAACAAACATGATTAATGTTAAACCATATGGATCACACGCATCTATATTATCTGATTCGTACTGAAAGAGACATCGCATTAAATAGGCACGTCTTACACATCGTTTCACCTGTTCCTCTGTCAGAAGCGCAGTGAATCCGATTCCCCCTGACCAAAGGCTGATGCGTCCTACACATAAAGTAACAAAAGGAAAATTGACAGTATAGTATAGTATTTCTTGAATATGTTGTGAAAAGATGGCACACCTACATAACCTCAAATAAACCGGGCAGCTGTAATGACAAAGAGTCGTTTCTCATTTTAGTCTTATTCTCCTCTGTAAATCAACCAAAGCCAGCACCAAAAGGTGACGGCGGCTCTGGATGTCTAAGTATTATATGTACAATGCGATTTATTACTTGATTTGTACTATAGACTGCTGTGGTATGTATGTACCTACTGTTGTAGGAATTACACTTCGACCGTTAACAGATAGAAACATCTACATTTTGTGAATATAGATGTCATATTCCATCATGGCACTTCCATCATGCAAGCCCTAGCACACACAACTACAACCTGAAACGCCTGTACGTGCTTATTGCTCGCCCATTGCCTTCCCTGTTGTAATTTGTCTTGGTGCTTGATGAAAAACAATAATATTTGAATCACTCAAATTCAGCAATAATTGAATAAATATCGTCAGAGATTCTGGCGGCTGCGCAGAAACAACAGGATCTGTTTATTTATGCACACCTACATAATCTGATTCGATGAAGGAAGTTATTCGGTTGGAATTGACGTAAGGAAGTAATCTGATCTTTCCATTTGGGTAGAATGGGAAGCCTGGAGGGGTATCCAAAGTTGTGTGCATCTGGAAGGTGGGAGGTTACATGAGGAATGATAGCGTTGGATTAGGACTGCGGGCGAATTTAAGGTTATGAGTATGCGCAGAGGTGAGTTGGGGTGAAGGGGGTATCCATATGTTAAGATGGGTGCAGGGAGGTAGGATAGGAGAAGGTAGAGCAGTTGGGGGCCGGCAGCAGTGTAGAGTGTGGTTATGGACTGACAGTAAGGTGAGTGCAGTGATAGATGTGGATATGACCGAAGATGTGGGAGTACCGAGAGGCACCAAAGAAGGAACTTGAGGGATGTTGGGTGCAAAACAACCAGCGTAAAGAAAATAAACTAAATTGTACTAGGTAAAAATGAAATATTATTATTAATATGGTAAGAAGGTCTATAGAAGGAATAGAAGGAGGAAAGGAAAGGAATAAGAGAGGGAGCAAAATGGCGAATGTTGGAATATCATGAGGAAAGGGAAGAGAGAGATAAATGTATAATTCTGACAGAATAATTGAGTTAAGTAATGTAAGCAGGTAGGGAAGGGACAGGTAGCTTAATAGGGAGGGGGTGGGAAGACTACGCTGAAAACTTAAGGGGTAGGCCAGATGTTAATCGAAGAATGAAGAGTAGGAGAAACGTTAGGGGAAGCTCAGGCAAGAGAGTACATAGGACTAGCCAGAATGATCCAGGGGCGATAGTACTGATCTGGACTAAATCTACACACTGACAAACCAGACTCGGTGGGAGTCCCGACCTCCCAACCTCCAGGTGACGAGGCGGATGGCAGGGGAGAAAGAGGCTGCCCGGGATGGCTGCGGGTGGGAACAAATCAAATTACCTGAACCCGGCACGAGAGCACGGTCACCGGATCCCTGAGGGGGGGCCTTGAGCGGGCCTCCAGTCGCCGCCGGGAGGAGGACGTGCCCGCCGTGCCGCCGGTTTTTTACCCCCGTGACTGTCGCGTGATCCCGGACCGGAACATGCCCGGAGAGAGGCCGTCTCCGTTTCCCCCGCCCTTCGACGCCGCCCGCCCCCGCGACAACACCTCCCCCTGGCATCGCGTCCCGCCCCGCTCGTCCTTGTCATGCCTCTGTGCCCTGCCCAGGATAACTCCCTCCATCTCCGCCCCCAGACTCACGAGTTAACCATCAGACTCATCCAGTAAAAAAGTACACCAGCCGTCTGTACATCCCCCGGGAAACCCATCCCCATCCTACTGTCCCCTCACTGAAGCATAGTATATTCATAAGATGTGATATTCATTCAACTCCACTTTACTATGTGTCATTAGAGAAGCATACATTTCTTTGGGGGCGGATTTTAAGTGAAAACGAAGTGTAGTTATGTCTAATATAACATTTGAAAGAAGGTGAGATCAGCCTGGTCTCATATCATTTCTATAACAGACAAATCTTAAAAGGACAGTGGTATTCACAGAACCTGAGTAAATTCCAATATCCACACTGGTATTGGAGAAATCCTTGTTATTCGGATGATCAGAAAGTTGTCATTTGACCATTGCCCTCTTGATAAGTGCTATCTCAGAGTTAGAAACCAAAGGTGGTTATTAAAGCCGGAAACGCAGCGATTTCCGTAATCGCCAACACAAAATGGCCTTTATGTGAGCTATTATTTCATATTTCACCTGATTATTGCTCCCGAGTCGCTAAATTATCATTAGGAGATACTATTATGAGATAATATCTCAGACCGGAGACACACCAAGCGATAAACTAAGCGAGTTCCGTAATCGCCAACACAATATGGCCTATATATGTGAGCTATTATTTCATATTTCACCTGATTATTGCTTCCAAGATGCTAAATTACAGGCAGGAGATATTCCTATGAAATGATATTTCACATACATGCTATTTTGTGTTGGCGATTCCAGAGATCGCCGCCTTGACTCCCTTGGTGTGTCCGCGGTATCACATACATGCCATTTTGTGTTGGCGGTTCCAGAGATCGCCGCCTTGACTCGCTTGGTGTGTCCCCGGTAGCAGCCCGTGTTCACTGACGACAAGTCAACACTGCGGCCTATGAGAGATGTTTGCATTATGTTGGGGACACACCAAGCGAGTAACGGCAGCGATCTCCAGAATCGCCAACAGATATTTGCTTGTATGTGCGATATTATTTCATAGTAATATCTCCCATCGATAATTAAGCGTCTCGGAAACAATAATCAGGTGAATATGTAATTATATTTCACATATACGCCATTTTGTGTTGGCGATTCCGGAAATCGCTGCATTTCTCGCTTGGGGTGTCTCCGGTTGTACGAATGTATAAAATGGGTTCGTATTACTGTTGCTGTCAGATCTGTTTCTGATTGACTAAAATTCATCCTTACCTGATATGATAATTGATTTTTTTTGTAATATCTACCGTTTACAATGAGTGGATTACTAAAGGAGAATCAGTAAGAATTCAATTCTCACTCAGCATCTATACAATACCTCTGTTGCTTGCATTTCCCCATGCCTTTATAGCCTAGCGCCGTGATATTCAGCACGTGCACATAACCAAACTCGGCAGTATTCTCAAAGGGGATTTCCTTTGGGATGAAGGTGAAGGAGCAGAGCGTGAGTTGGCATTACCGAGAGCGCCGGACAACGAGAAGCCGTGGTTTGGGGATTGGTTGGAAGACGAGTGGAGAGGTTGAGGTGAGCGTGAAAATGTGGGCTGTAAACAAACTGGCCAAATTCCGCCTGACCATTCCAAAAGGGAAGGCCAAGAAGTGGTGCAATGGGATGCGGGGAGTCGGGGTGAAAGAGCTTGGAGATGGGCACTCCTTTCTGTACCGGAAGTAGAAGGCGTGGTCGTAAGGAGTACGCATGCGCCCCGCGTCCGGCTTGACACGTGATCCCTATAGACGCGGTGATGGAGATGGAAGGCCAACTCGGCGAAAAAGACATCCCAGTTAAGCCGTACGACTCAGTCCGACTCAGATCTTCTCACCGCCCGCTCCTCCTGCTCCTCCCCGAAGGCCCAAATATAGCGGCACTGCCGGGAAGGCTCCTCACGGGCGCCTGACGTCGTAAAAATAAAATAAAAGAACATATTACGGGTCCGCCTCATTGAAAACGTTATTGCCCGCTGCGCTGCACTCCAGTGGACGGCCAAATTATGATCTGCTCATGGCTTGGCCTTGAGTTGCTCTCCAGTGCTCCCCTGCGCGCAACCCCCACGCCTGATTTACTGCTCAGACCAGCCTACCTTGCTATGCCGCCCTCAGTATAGAGGAGCCAGGTCCGGTGACACGAGAGCGGTGGTAGAGGACAGAGGAATTCATGCTCAAGGCCAATAAGACAGAAGATCGCGTGGAGGGGTGGAGAGGGGCGGAGTGGTTGGAGGAGGGGGAGAGGAGGATGGGGTTCGCAGGGCCCCGTCTGATGCGAAGACGACACCGACCATGATCAATGGCCGCGACTGACAATCAAAGCCGACCGGCTATAAATACAAAGACTAATGATGGGTGCAGAGGCCGCCCACCTCGTCCCGGCTTCCTGTCTGAGCACTGGCCGCTCTGATCTGAAGGGGTCGACCGAGACAAAGGCCCGGCATGTCGCCAGGTAGCAGGCCCGGCAGGCGGGCAGACACGGCCGACTGACTGAGCCAAAGCGGCCGAAAACCACCGCTTCCTCACGAACCTTAACACCTGCCCGATGCCTACATGACTGCTTCCTTTACATTGGCATTATTTCTTGTGATTCTTTTTAAAGATCTTTATTCATTCTGCCTAGTGGCAGTTCTTCCATGAATAGTATACGCATGGAAACGTGATACTAACAAGAATACAGTGATAGGTGAGATGATAATGGTAAATGGTCAGTCTCTAGCTATTTCTTGTAAAATCATTTCATCCAAATTTCATATCTTGTGCCTCATTCCCCTTTTAAAACCATTTTTAAATATTCTTATAATGATAAATGCCTATTGACGTAGTTTTTTCAGCATACTTAACTCAGAATATCATCTACGAATGGTTTAGTATTCTACATCTTGGCATATATAGTCTAATTTCAGCAGGGGCCCCTATCGGTATGAATTCTTAAGTCAGCTCAAATCCTTCGTCCTGGTATTTCATACTATAGAAAGCTCATCCAGTAACTATTAAATTACTAAACTTTCAATGTGCATTAAAAAAATCGGAAGTTCAGCTTTAATCGTAGCAGTTGATCACTTTTCTACGACGCACAGCGACGCACCACGATTCCTTCCCGACGCAAAAGCTGGGGCCCATTGAGTAATCTAGGATCGTACATGAAGTCCCTTTTTTGAACGCAAAGGAGACCCAAGGACGATGTGGGTAAACTTAAATCAACACTTATGGACAACTTTTTCGACAGCTAAGACTGTCTTAGCGAAATAATTTTAATGATTATACGATAACCCTTGTACGAGGTAGAGAAAAGGGTCTTCATGTATGAGCCTAGATTAGTCAACGGTCCCCTGGCAGGTATCGTAGTGTCTCTACGAAATTTAAACATGTTTAAATGCATCCACCTACTACGATCATTGAAGTTTAAAGCCTCCCGACATAATACTCAATCCCGAGTGTGAAAAAACGTAGACCAACGGGAACCTCTGTATCGTAAAAAAAAAACGTCTGAACTTGTGTTTAACTCCATTCACTTGAAAAACATTCAACCAATTGAGGATCTGCCCAAACAGACCAGGCGTCCGTTGAATAACTTATGCCTAGGAAAGTACAGGGCACAAACATGCCCCGTACGAACGTTATTGTTTAGTGATATTCATGCTCGTTGGCTAAGAATATCCTACCTGACCATGCACGGACCCAAAATGGTCAAAAGGCCACTGCCACCTCTCTGCACCTTTTTCAATGACATGTTACAATACTGAAGGACAGCTGGCTGTTTCAGATAAGACAAGATATCCCGTCTTTCAACATGTTGCTTCAATAATTGTCCTGAGCTTTCGAACAAAACACTGTGTAGTTTGAATGTCACAATACGGGTTATTGTTCCAGCAAAATAACCCCTTTCATAATAACGCAAATATCACTGTGTCAAAATGTATTCATTTATCAAGCCGAAAACAAAGCCCCGCCGAAACAAAAATGACCGTACATTGATATGACCAAAGGGGCATGATAGAAGAGCATGTACCAATTTGTGGGATTAGTAATTATAAAGCAAGCCTCTTTTCTATTATTGCACCGTATCACTCCCTTAGAATGACAGTTTTGTTACGGTCGGATACAACACTAAAATAGCTCAATTTGAAGCTATTAGTATTTTTTGCTTCAGGTTCGCTGACAACATGGGCAACGTGATCAACATCGTGGTTTTCTCAGTTCTATATTTGGCGCTTTGGTTTATTTCTTTGTGATTTTCACTCGTTTAGGTAGCGCTATCCTAATTCGTTAGTTTGCACAAATATTGCGATAGAGATAGAGATGTGTCATTTGGGGATCATTTGTACAGAGCTGTGACATATGAACTGAAATGATATATTTCAATTACTTCTTTAGGTCACTAGATGTGCCATAATACTTTTATTCCGTATGAGCAATGCTCTCTTTTTCAATCAGAATTTACAGTATGATATTTCTTTTCATGTCAGTATACAGTACATCAACAGTTCCGGTATATTTCTTATCTGAATCAGGTATTATCTCTTGGCATGCAAAGATTAGTTCTTGACATGTATTACATTGAATGAAGAAACCTTGGCCTGGCCAGATTTTTCCAAAATGAGCCAAGCTATTTTCATTATTACATATATTAATAGCCCTTTCTACAATTTTAAATTGTGTCATCTTCTTTAATCATTCATGCAGAAGTTCCTCTTTGAGTCATTCACGTGTACAACATGCTACCTTTACTGTGGCTTTCCATTTCTCAACATCTGTTATTAAGGCACCTTTACCATATCATGTGGCATTTTAAAGATTCATCAATTCAGAGCATAGTACATGAATTCATCTTTTCTGAATCATCATCATAAATATAGAGGTTACCCTATAAGTTCATTTCAGGTTTCACCCCATCTTTTACCTTCTGATACCTAAAGATTAGTACTTGACATGTGGTACATTGTATGGGAAACAAGCTAGTTCTTCGACAGGAAGGCTGCCCATAGTATTGCATCTCATCTCATTACTTTGGGGAATCCTGCAGGCGTTCATCGTGTACTTTTATTCATAGTCATTTATGCTTCCGCCTGTAGTATACACCTCGCCTATCTCGTTATATGATGATATATTTGTCAGCCAACAAAATCCAACCAAGGACATATTAGATTTCTTTCTAAGAAAATACATCAATTATCGTATTGATCGAATTTTCCCCCAGTAACTTTAATACAGGAGAGAGAAGACGATGGAAGCTATTAACCGACAAGCCTACCATTGGTTTAGACTGTTGCCTGAATCACCATCAAGCAAGACAATTGAATATCATGGCACTTTTATTGAAACCATTACCAAGAAAAGTTCAATTGCCTCAATCGGCAAAGTATGGCAATTAAGATATCTCGATTAAAATCGTTAAAACGTGGCAATTAAGATAATTAAAATGGATACCGTCGGCAATTACAAGAGCCTCACCGATCGCATTATGGATCAGATTATCTTTGATAAGGAAAATACAAGGAGTATGATTTTCCAAGTTACAACCAAAACAATTATTTTAAAAAAATCCATAGCCTAACAAGTGATGAAAATCAAAAGTATTCTTTTTCCTACTTACATATCGCTGTTGCCGTTGTGTTTAGTATTGTAGATGGTGTACACATCAATACTAGTCAGCGCCAGCAAGATATATAGCCCTGTAAACGCCATGCTAATTACGGTCTGATGATCTAGCTTGGCTGATTGCCTCGTAGCGATGGCGACGGAGTATGGCGACAACTCCAAAAGGCCACGATCGCTCATCTCACTGACAGTGCCAGGGCGGGCTTTCTCGGCAATTTTCATCGATTGGCACGGCACTACAGACGCAGTCATTGCACCAGTCGCCTGCGTTCTGTGTGGGAACCACTCCACGCTAAGCAAAGTATTGTCAACTGCAGCGGCCTTATCTATGCATCAGACCGATGAGTCAGTACTAATTCCACTCTGGGCCATCAAGTGGGCCACTAATAATTACGACAAGCGCCCAGGCCCCGGTCAAGTTGTGCGCCAATATACGCTTGAGCTGTTCTAGAGGTGCTCAGCTGCTCAGGAGACCAGAGTCCAAATCTGTGGTGAGTTGCTCGTAGAAGTAGGTGGGAAGGAGGGAGCAGGAGGTTTTCGCGATTGCCGATGTTTGCGTTCAGAATTTCTGTGAAAGGCCAATGAATAAATGCACAAATACAAGGCATATAGCTTTCATTCATGCCCCACATACATCCGCCAATACGCGGCTATACCTGTTTATCCATGACGGAATAATATTTTCTCAAAAAATGTATTTCGTCCAAAGGGAGCCGATTCAAGATCATCGAACAAAAGCAGCAGTAGGGTGTGTATTTTCGTGATGTCGAAATCCAATCCCAGTCGTGTTTTTATTCAATTGGAGACGCTCGAGTGCAGTGCTTGTTTAAAATCTCTGACGGATGGATTTCCACATTCACCATCAAAACATATTACCATCGGCGGATATTCCCAGCAACACAACGTTTGTTATTTCATTTCACCGGTGTTCATGACCAGATGATGTTTTTACAAAGCGTGTAGTTATGAAATCTTAGAACTAAACACAACCTCTGTCAGCGAATCATTAGTCTTGATATTCTGCCATGATCACATAGTTTATTTCATACAGGTACCACGGTATATGCACGCACTCTCCCATTGGTACTGGAGCATATTGATGCTTTATGTTTACCTGTAATATTATAATGGAGTCCTATGTTCTTATTGGTAGTTGTTTAGTGGTAGTCAACTTTGCTGTAGCTACAGGTTAGATAGTACTGGTAGGTAGAAGGTATGCAGCTATTAACACTTTAAGTCATACATATTTCCACCATTCTCAGCTTGATAATTAAAAGACATAATTCTAGGCTACCTTAATAAGACTTCTGATCTGGAGTCAGACACATGTATATCAGTTTTAAATCATATAGGTTGATGCACGCCAGTTGCTTTAATCGTGAGCACTTTGGGTTTTATTTTTCGCTTTGGCCTTTATTACCGTTTGAAGTCCTTCATTAGAGAATCCTCACAGAGTTCTGTCAGTCATACTCGTACATTTCATTCTGTCTCTTGCTAAAATGAGTTCCTCCTTGCTAATAGGATAGGCATAATATCACACTTCATAAACCGTATGGATCGGCAGGCCATCCTTTTGGGGAGTAAAAACCTTAATTCACCGGGCCATGTGTGTCCTTATATTAGCAATGTCTTTATAGAATTTTGCTACAACTCTAGTAGACTCTGTATACACGTTCTATAGTCATTCCATCGGTCCTAGACTAATTATTCGGAGGTAATACAGACAGACATAGACAGTGAAGTCATTATGTCATAGTCAGATATACCTTAGTATAATTCAAACCGCAAATGTTTGCATGGAAAGGTCGATGAATTATGTGATTTCATGTTATATTAATGTATTCTCAAAACCAAGACTCAATAGATATTTTGAACCAATGCTAGGACAAGCAATGAATCAATAAGAATATCAGAACACAAAGGCGAATGTGTTTATGCTACCTGATTTCCATGATGAATGTATGACTATAATGAAAATTAGAGAGATCATATTGCAAACAAGTGAATAGATTTATTTGTGCTTCGTCCCTCCCTCATTAAAATACGCGGATGCAAATCTTATGAATACGAATGTATCGGGTTTTATACTTACAGCGGATCAGTTCCCGATGTCATCTGTAAATCCAATGTTCTGTTTTAGTAGCTAGCCTTTCTTCAATGCACTTACATCTTTTTAGATTCAGAACGGAGAAGTTCGTTTCTATCTAATATGCCATGTCAGCGGAACACCTACTCAAATGTCACCCCTTTTTAAACGAAGAGCTATAGGGATTGGAAAAGTGGATTTTCCAAGAGGGAATGACTTTGCGAAATATGACACGCTATTCTTTCCTAGATGGAACTAGATACAATATAACCTGAATTTTATTGTCGTTTACTGACCAAGGTTGACGTATACTACCCGAGGTTGCCGATTACTACCCGAGGTTGGCACGTGACCAAAAGCTACGATCGGAGAATTTAAAAATGGCGGACAGTACCGTTTCAGGATTTTTAATATGGTTTAGAAACTCCCCAAGGCAGCAATGAGTATGTAATAACTAAGCATATAGGTATTTCATGCTGTACATTAATTTGAATAGTAGGAATAATTTTCTAAGGCGCAATCGGCGTGATTTTGAAGCCTGCTAAATGTAAACATATAACATCAATGCAGCTATGACGACGCCGTGACATTGTTACATAGCAACCCGCATAGCAACACGCATAGTCGCTATGAAATCGGCGGGAAAAAACATTTGCAGTTGCAGTTACTCGATAAAGGTGGCCATTGCTTCTTGGACTATCGCAGGTTAAGAACATAGTTTCTTTCTATTCCTGCCAAAGAGTACATAGATACAGTTGACCTGTTTGGAATTTCTGTTTAAGTCACCGGCATAAAAAACAAGTACCGGATGAACATCCATAGTTGACGGAACACCGCCGAAGCAATAAGTAGGAAAAGAATATACTAATGGCTCGCAAAAGTACCACATTAGGTTTACACTGGCCCCCAACACAATGAGCCCCCCCCCCCCCCCTTACAGACCGCTGGTAAATTTTCATCAAAATATGACCCCAAGATGTGACCCCATAACACAGCCCAGAGGGTTTACACCCCCCCCCCCCCCCCACCCTCCCCACGGAAATACAAAAAGAGAAATTTGCCACCCATCCTATGGAAGAGCTTTGCACGCCAAGGAAAAACAAAAAGTAAGTACCATTTTCTTCATGTTTAATTTGATATGATCAACTAACTGGTAAATATCTTTTTTACCCTAAATGTTGGAGTTGAAAACTCTTCAGATATCGAACGAGCATGTCCTTGTCAGTATATCCCTAAAATTGAATGAATTTATTATTATTTTAATTAATATTATTAAGTCTACTGGACAATTACAGGCACTACGATTGGAGATGGAGTCCATAACGTGCCAGAGAGGTGGGGAGCGGTTGCACCACTTGCAACCAATAGCGGGTGATGTCAGCGCTCAGGTCCTTCTTTGAAGATTCGGCAGAGCCTACAGGTTCTTTAGAAAGTCCCTTTGGTTTAAAAATGAATCAAGAGCAAAATTGAGGTTCAAAACAAAGAATTGTTATATTGTAGCGCACGATCCAGAGAGTGTGTCCGGAGTTGAACCACCAGATGTAGTACTTTGTGGACAATCTGGGAGATAATTTCCTATCTTCGCCATGACGCAATTCATATCTGATCTCACGCCGGTATTTTTCTCCATAGGCTTAACGTTAAGAACTCATAATCCATGGCTGTGAAGGTGGTGTACCCAATAGCCAAGGGCTAATTTGGTGATTTATTTCATCGATTGATAATGTTATACGGGGTGAAATGAAATCTAAAACACACTCAATGAAAATGCCTTGGTCTGCATTCCACCTCGTTTGACCGCAGAGTAATCAGCTTCACTTCATGAATCACTCTGTGGTCAAACTCGGTGGAGTACGGACCAAGTTATTTTCATCTCATGAGTTTCCTTCTAAAACTACTGGGAGTATATCCTTTGGTAAATGAGCTCCTCCTTCGATTATGAAACTTCTTGAGGATGGATACATATTTTGGAAACCTTGATGCAATCATTTTTACCAACCTTAGTATATATATAGGACTTTCGATTACAGGCATTCGCATAGCGGAAGTATTACACGCATGATAAACATTACCTTGAAAGTAGGCACACAGTAACAGGACCTTAAAGATCAATAAAGGGCATATTGAATAACATCAACAGATTACGCATACATAATAGTGTTGAGCATCAGCGTATAGATTACCAAGCGTTGTATGTGGTACAAAACCTGTGATAACAGAAAAGCAATACATGGATATATTTGCCTTCTCATTGCTAAATGTCAGCAAATGCATGCAACTGTAAGGATACACTCTGTACGCCTTTATCACTACTATCTACCATTTGGCATACACTAATATCACCTCCAAGAAGATATACATTCACTAGGGAATAGCGTCAGTGTCTAGCTAAGTAATTCGCGCTGTCACCTATAGTGTAAATGTGGGGATTTTATAGCAAGGGCACGCCGGGAGGCTGCGAAATAAAAGTGACTGAACAGGTCCTCTTGTTCTGCGTCTGATTGCCACCGGCTTTACAGGAATATCCCGCACAAATCAATGTCTCAAGTGAAAGGGATGGGAAAGAGGAGGGTAGACGGGAAGAGATTCTCGACCAAGTATTTTTTACCCTTGAGGACTTTTTACGTATCGGAATTGTGATTTAATTGTAAATTATATATGTAATTCTGAGGCAACACAAAACAGACTCTGTTTGCGAGGCAAGCCTGCTGTGGTCGTTATATAACCGGACCGCCTCCTACAAGCGTCACCACTCTCCAATCAGTGACCACGCAGCAACACGGTTCCCCGCCCACCGCCCTCAAACATTATTTTATTGTATGTTCAAAAGATTAAATATATAGACGAGGCGTAGCGAACATCAACCTCCTACTTCCACCGCTTGCGACCACGTAATAGAGAGACAAATTTTGTCCAACCTCGGAGCAAACACTCCAGCGGAACGGACAAAAATTGAACTCAATATGTTCAAAAGATTGTTTACTTTCGTTTGAAATGAAATACATTATGATCATCATAACCTATAGGCGGTATTTTCAAAAGGTGTCTAAATAATAAAAAAGATCTTTTTACCGGCAATTCTGTTGTTGTCTTATAATTATCTTCTTACGATCTTTCGTATCTTATCCTTTTTTCATAATCAAATCAATCTGATGGAGTTATAATGTCTTCATTGTGAATTAATTGATATCAATTTTGCGACCGAGTACCGAGATTTTGAGTACCCCCCCCCCCCCCTCCCCTACTCACACCCGTCAACACCACCACATATCAACTATGTAGTATAACAATTAACATATCACGTGATCTCTTTATCCGCCACTTCGCTTCTTTCCTCTAGCTCGGACGGACGTACAAAAAACCTTTCTTCACATACATGGACGGCCAGTGAACTACGCTTCCTTCCATCCCGTCGTTACTGTTTATCATTTTAGGGACCGGGTGGTAGATCGGCAGTAGCAGAATCCCTGAAGTACTTGTATAAGAATTGTACCCTAATAAAACCATTAAAAAAATTATATAGCCATAACAACTGTCTCAGGGAGCTCCGACAACCAGGTTTTATGAAGTAGGGATTAGTAGCATGAACTACAATGTGCTGTAGGTTTAACTTAATAGGTCATGTCAATAGGCACCAGCTAGAGGGGAAAGGTCCCCTGGGAGAAATACCTGAGGGAAAGGTCCCCAGGAAAACAGCATCCAGGAGAACTATTTTGTAACTGCTGGAGAGATAGAGGCATAAACGGGAAACTATAGACACATTCACCCACGGAGAAAAAGGCATAGCAATTCAGAAGGGTAGAGTCAGAATAAGGGCGAGAGATAGAAAGACTCAGAGATAATCAAATATGCTTCTTGAATCGTTATTGCCATTCCCCTTTGGTGTTGTGTAGATCCCTTCCTGAGTCGTTATAATAAGAGCGGGCGTTGACCTAATACGACTTTGATCCAGATCCGTTACGATTGACTGTACGACGCGCCTTCCGATGCACAAATCAAAATTATGGTGGAATCTTGGTGCACGGCGTCAATTTCATGGGCGCGCCATACATTGCACGCAGACGCGCTTTGATGAAGAAAACCCGCATCGTAGGATGTCTACGACATTCAAACATGTTTAATTTTCGTAGCACATCGGTGTGCGACGTAGCCATATCGGCGGCCTATCGCAGATCGTTGCCGTCGGTGCATATGGGGGGGGGGGGGGGTTATATCGTGGCCCGTAGTAGGTGGGTGCCATGTCTAATACCTATGATGGTGGAATACAACCTTGCCCTTCGTAAGTAACTTCAAAAAAAGTACGGTTGAAATAAAACATCCCTTTGAGTTCTCCGTTTCTGAAAATTAACTTCATTTCAAGAAACAAACTTGTAAACAGGTATGCATTAGTTCTCCTTGGATATCATGTTGCCACTACGGACGTGTGTTTGCCAGCAGGTAGGCGCCTTCTGGAAAGTGCACCTTTACTTCGCATTAGCATTCAGATGCTCATTGAACGACCCAGGGACGATATTTCGTAACTTTATTAAACACTAATGGACGACCTTATGGACGGCTAAGACTATCTTAGCGACCGAACTTATATCATTAAACGATAACCTTTGTACAAGGTACAGAAAAGGGTATTTTTGTACGATCATAGATTATTCAACGGGCCCCAGCATTGTGCGTTGAGTAGGGAGGACGGAGGAGGGGTACCCCATGAATCAGGTGTCGTATAATAGCCGCCATCAATAGAGGTGGTTTCCTTGTCCTTCAGTTTTGCCGGCGGCGAGAAAGGGCTCTCGGCGTGGAGTAATTCAATATGAGCGTGCTGGCCAATCTCTGTTATGACACACCTGGGTGGCCGGAGCCCTCACCGAGCAGCTCATTGAGCTACCAAGCGAGCTGCTCACGAGCTAATACAGTGGACAGCCTCGCCAACGTAACGGACAAAATAACCCTTCAAAGCCCACCACAAGCAGCCCCTCATATTTTTCTTTATTACCTTACCCCCAACAAGGTTATGGTTATGTCCAACCTAACTCCTGCCACAACCTTAACGGACTTGCTTATTCCCAATCCAACACGGCTTACAGGATAAAACCCAACTTGAATTGGCTTCTCTAATTCCGTTGGGAATTTGCCGATATCTTACGGAAACCTCGGCTTTCACTTTTCTTACCCGCTTCTGAAGGGGAAAACGATGAACTAATCATGAATCCATTCCTTTTGAACCTGACTCTCCAATTAAAGCAATTAAAATACTTGTTTCTATAAAACTCGTGAATTAATTTCAGACCAGAACGAATTAAGAGGCGGACGAAATGAATTTCATGGTCCGACGATGTGCTGGTTGCATTTTTCCTTTTGTCACTGTTTATTTAGGTAATTCATGTCTGGTGACGTGCTAAGGAGATCTAGAATTCATTCCATTCATTCTCTACCTTTTCATTGCCTCTTTATCTCTTACAATGCTATCCTTTATATCCTACCTTCCGTTTGGTTGCAACTTTTAGTTATCTTTCGTTAAGCTACTAATGAAGACATAAGTTTTGCTTCTTGCAACTCTTGCCCTTTCTTGTACCTTTCATAACTCATTTATCATCGCCTAACATCTTTATATTACTCATAAACCCTTTTGACTCAATATGAAACATGTAAGACCATATCTAGAGTCTCCCTGCCGAGAATCCTTTCCAATGAAACGTGTGGTACAAAAACTACTTTACAGAACATAATCCCATACACATTTACCCTATCATGATCTTTATTTCAGAAAGCCAAATCCATATTGATCGCCCTTCTTACACTGCACGAAAAGCACTATTTTACATATATATACGCCATCGCGATAACGCACGTATCGGCTGTATCTTGGCTTGTTTATATTTGTATACACCTCTTATACGCGTCTACGTTTCGGGCATCTACAAGACAGTTTTCATATGTAGACGCGCGCGGCTTGGCTGTCTTTCACGCCTAGCATATCCAAGATAAAACATGCTCTGTGCGATATATATATACGCCAGGCATATATATGATACAAAAAAAAAACACTGACCCACCACCTGCGACCTCCCACCCCCACCCCCTACCGCCCCCCCGACACCCCACCACCCCACCACCCTACACTCACTCTACCCACAGTGAAGCCCTGGTACACGACCCCCGCCTCCCTGCAGTGTGTGTCGACGGATTAGCGGCCGCTCGGAGTCTGTGAGTTGCCCCCCCCCCACCACCCCACACCACCCCAGCAAGCCTCAGTGGGAAACCCTCCCCCACCCCCCACCGCTCGCCGCCGCCCGCCACTGCCCTCCGCCCGTTCTTAGGGACTCCATGTTTTTTAGTGTTAACTTGTTAAAGGGTTATATATGGGAATACCCAGAATACTACAGAAGAATGGTGTTTTCAAGGAAAAATCTATCAGAAAAACGGTAAAAATCCCAAAGAATGCAGGGTTTATTATATGTAATTAATCAATTTATATTCAATCAGGTTTTATAAAGGTTTTATAAAATAAATTGATAATATAAGATTGCAATTTTCATATAATACAGACTTGGATGGTTAATGACAAATGAAATATGCTACCACTGATGTCCCCAAGTGGTAGAGGTAGGAATTATTGGATAGTGACGTAAATAAATAGAATCAGGCGTATATATGATGTATATAAGATCGCACCATGGACACGTATATACGCCACTAGATAAGGCGTCTACGAGACGTCTAATAGGTCGAACTTGTAGACGCAAAATCGTACTGATAGACGCGTTTCGCATACATATGTAAAGTGGTAAGTTTCGTGCAGTGTTAGTTCCGAAATTGTTTACCTTTTTTCTGGCTTGTATACCTTATGCCACAAACGTAACATCCATGTCCCATCTTTTGCAGACATTCTTTATCCCTACCATTCTCTACATGTCTCCGTTCCCACCTCTGCCCAGGCTGAAAATTCTCCACAAAGAGCATTTCCACCCAGCCGCAGCCGCTACCATCAACAACACTACCACCCATACCTCATACATAGAGGTCATTTATCCTTCTTATGTTACACAATCATTTACGCTCAATCAGACCTTTACCCACTTTCGTCAATATTCAGACAGCCTTTCAACTTATGCCAATAAAGACATATTAACAACAACATACCTTCAATGTCTGCCTTAAAGCATATCCTTTGACCTTTCCAGCCTATCCCTCAGTTACGTACACATAATTATATAGACACAAACCCAAACATCCACCAATAAATATAAGCAAAGACCTACCTATTCATGTTCCTCAATCGATCTCCTGTACTCTGGTACCGCCCACCCTATAAACACAATCACCCCCCTTTGCCTCCCCCCCCCCCCAAACCACACCCCACCATGGAGTTCTCACAGGGGCCCTTACACACGCCTACTCATGCCCACATCTCCGTGGCGCACTGCCCCCCGCCCCACCTCCCGTTGCTTTCTCCCAGCTCGATCGGTTGGGGTGGCGGGAAGGCGATGGACGACAAACGGTGATAAATGGGCGCCCGTCCACGAGGCGTGGGTCAAAGATCCCTATAAATACACGGCGCCTAATTGAATTACACGCACCTCTTGATGGGCGTCGCCGCGACTTTTAGATTTTCTACGGCCCCGTGGAAGGTATAAATGAGTTTGCACGAAGCACCAACTCGGTCTGAGCAGTACAAGGGGGGTTGTTGGAGGGGCGGGCCAGTGCGTGGGTCAATGAATGAATCAAGAGAGCAGCTCAGAAAAGACCACTGCTCACCTGAGCAGCTCCTAATGCACCCTTGCTCGGCCGCTTGAGACGCAGGGGCAGGGCAGACTAAGTGGAAAGTAGGCGAGCAGATAGATCAAACATGCCCACAGTGTTTGCCTGCACTGCTCTTGGCGGCTCGATCCATCTCGCTGCTCCTCGCCAAACCGGGCAACTTCTTTCATCTGGGGCACTGACAGCTGAAGACCTACAAACACCACTTCTAGGCTCCCCCTCCCTTCCCCACGCACACACACATACCGCGCACACCCCGCTCAAAATATAGCTTTTAACTTGCATGACATGAGCATTGCCAGCCGCCGCCCATCGCTGCCTTGATGCCATTTGCTCCTAACCCCGACGTAAAGATCTGTTCTGGAGCCAACTGAAGTACGGCTATAGAGGGCAGGGCTTTTGGGAACAGGAGTTTTATACATAAAGCTCAGTGGGTGTTTGATATGGATTGCAGGCTGCACGACATGAACCGCGAAGTGATTTTACGAGGTGTTAAAACCGAGTAAGAATTTCTAAAGGCCATTTGTCAAAGGGTGGTCGGTAACCTGTGAAAAATATGAAAGGCGCATGAAATTAAGATTTTTACCCCTATCCCGTTCCTAGTCTTATGTTTCACACTACACGACTGTAAACAAAAGGATGACATTGGATGAAACTACCAATAGATAGCGAACGGATTTTTATAGGTTGTATTCAATAATGTTTATATTTCAATTAAGTTGTGGGGTATTTTCAACATTTCATTGGCGGCGGAAATAAGACAGGTTTAACAAAACTAAACCTCAGTGCAGTCTTTGATGTGTAACATGGTGTTTGCATAAACTCTATTTCAAACAATAGTTTGTTGATTATTCTATATGGACTAAATCAAAATCAGATTGTTTGTTATCTTATGCCGTCGATGACAAAATGTTTGGATTTAGCAGTCACATTGGACCTTGAAGAATGAAAGAGAAACTATATTTTAGTGAATACATTTGAATAAGGTCAGGAAATAAGATATCTCAGCCCAGTACCGTTAACACTCTTTCTGTATTTGTCATTGCTTCACTGAAATGATAAATACCTGTATCCCAAAAGCAGGAACACTCTGGTTGTTCAGGGGATTATTCTCCTTTACGGCTGGCATCTATACTGGTATTCTCAAAGCCTTGGGGTTATACTGCAGACGGATCAATGAATATAAGACAAGAAAATGTTTCATGAGGGAAATCGATATAAAGTGGCAGTTAACGGTAACATCATTTCATAACATGATCGTGTTTAATATGTTGTGGGTCGATGTTGCAGACTAAGTCGGGATCATACATGTATCATAGCAAGATCAGAGGAAGGGACCGTGGCACAGGCCATTGCATGGAAAACATCCTACCTCATGCTCAGTATTTTCAGCGTTATACAATTATCAAGACACACATAGAATAACCATTTTCTCCATTTAATAGGGAGATGTATCTTTTTAATCAGAAAGTACTAAGAATATGATACTGATCCTTGATATAATGTGTGTGAGGGCGTGTCTCCGGCATATGACCGAACTTCGAGTGTTGCATAGTTATTGTCAATGTACAGCTACCTTCCTCAGACACACACGCTGTAATCTAGTGATTTTGTAAAATGCTGTGCTTGTCACATGGATTAGGATATGAGCATTTGATATTCGACGTTTCTATAATATATGGATTTTGATAGATACACTTTACCCTCGGCCTTCGCTGGGAAGACGGCAAAGGGTTGAAATGGGAAATTGTCATTAAATACTTGGGCCCATCATTGGTTTTAGGGGCGAAACTGCAAATAATGGTCAATAAGACTTGTTACGGGAACGGCAAATGCCCAAGATATACATAGAGACGGACTTTTGCTTTATGCAAAATAAGGGCGCTAAATGTGAGAAGATTACATCACCTTTTATTGTATATGAAGTGCTTAAGCCATGATACTGAAAATCTCTTGACGGGTGATTATAATATAACAAGAAACGAAGGAAAAATCATATTTAAGACCAAAGCAGCTAGAACTGAGAAGTATCTTCACTCTCCTTTTCATTTGGGAAATAAATATTGGAATAAATTACTAGTGAATGTACAGACAATAACAAAGACAGATAATTTCAAAATGAAGGTTAAAGAAATAACAAATACCTTGATAACATATGATAAAGAATTATAACTTACATAGAAATGGTCATTCAATAATTTATTGGTGTAATGTACTTAGGACATACCCCTGTCTATTTTGTCCTGTATTTTTTCTGTCTTATTTGTGTGAATGCTCTGTCGAATATACAATGTGACCTGTCGTGTGTAACGTTGTGTGTATGATCGTTATATATGTTGTGTGCTGTCCACACGTATGTGACGTAGCATGGAAGATCGTCCAATGCGAGGCGAATGTTATTGTCGTAAAATTTTGTTTGGAATAAAAGTTTTTAAAAAATGGCATTAGTTTTACGTTGTTGTAAAATTGCTAGTTATGAGCGTTAGATGGAATTTCTCCTTCAGGAGAGATACAAACAGACAGATAGAGAGACAGGGGCAGGAGGGGAAGTTATAAATGTTGGCCAGCGGCGGCGTACATCATAAACATGATGGTAACTCAGATACAAGAGGAAAATCTCCATTTGTTATAGATAAAGATAACGGTGATATTACAGTCCATTTTGGAGGAAACATGGCTGCAGTACGCCTTCAACCATCCCATCTTTAATTCCAAGTTTTTAATTCGCCGAACAAAAACCATCCGATTTTAAAACAGGGCAGCTACGCTTTTTACCGCCATTTACCGCCATTTAGGGCTCTGCCTCACAACCTGCATATTCATTTATTTCTCTGCTGCTGGCTTTTAATGATGGTAATCCTAAACGAACCTCAAATTGTCGTCTGCTGGGAGTGGGATCATTATTTCTTTCCCGCCTCCGATCTCCAGCGCCACTCGTGTATATTACCCTCATTCACAATTAACCTTTACAGTCACATAGATACTGTATGTCTTTAACTTGCCCTACTAAACATAATCTCCATCCCCTCTTTCCTTTTAGCTTTAGATTTTTCCTGTAGCTTTTTAAAAACCCGTCTATTTGATCATGTGTTCCATGCGTCCAGGGACTCCACTGTCGTTGTTTCTTTGTGAGATGTTTATGCCATGGATGTCAACAAGTGGCATCAGTCTGGAACACACGTAGCTGTAACCCTAATGGCAGATGAAATCAGTTTCTTCTCCATATTAGGATTTGATTTCGTTTTTGTTTACTGTACGTCTAGTTTCTTCATTATCACAATTCCCTATTTACTATTCTAATGGAGGTGGACAGATTCTGAGAATATGTCAAGGAACATGCCTGTTATTATTTCTAGTCGAATTGCATTCCAATCATTTTATCACCGGTATTTATCTTGGAGATGCAGTTCGTGACTTGTTGCTTCTTATCTACCATTGGCTTCGCTGATGGAAGAAGTTCAGCGAAGCAAAAATGATCAATACGTGACAGTACAAGGTACTTGAGAGCAATGAGGTTTTTATTCTGAGGCTCGCGATTGCAACTTTAACATTACACACAAGTCTGTGTTAATTGCTATAGCTTAGTTGTTGGGAAATATCCAAATTAATCCAAACGTTAGACAATAGCACGGAACTATCCGGCACCTACCCGAAATCATTTTATTTTTTGCAACGAGATTATGTGTGTCACATACAGTGTGCATTCCAAACGGGATCTGTTCACCTCATATCGCAGTGGGTATACGCACTGAATGTTTACTCCTAGGAAGATGAATTCAATGGATGTAAAGCATCACAGACCTCACCCGCCCAATGCATACTGAGGAATGTATTCATTCATTATCTGCCACCCGTCTGCCTGATAACTGGCCCCCGGGAGGAAGTGAGCAGGAGTAAATTTCCTCCTTTGTCTGTCGGCTGCACAAGCAATCATTGCCCGGTGCAGTGACAGGCGGGAACGGACGCCCGCGTATTCTTTGCTCATCAACAACGAATGGAAATCAGTAATTTCGCGGTGCAGATTGCAATGCGCGTCTTCAAATTGATAGAAGCAGAAGGCACGGCGATAAATTGGCACGGCCAGCTGCCGCGGCGTCCGCTGCCGGGTGTGAATGGCAATCAAAGCCGCATTCAAAGCTGTTCTCTGAAAGTCGTCTGCTGCGGACACCCTGGGAAAAAAATTCCCGCCGTTACGGAGACGGGACGCTGTCCCTGTAATCTTCTCCGTCGGTGAGGGCTTTCGGGTCCTGGAACTTCCCCTTAATACAGACCGGCTTGCCACCCAGTGTTGACCGGGTTTACTTGGGGCTACTTCTGCAGAATGATGCAGACAGAAGTAGGAAATGTAGCAGGAAAGGCTGTGGCGGCTTGTGAAGGACTGCGGTTGGGTGTTTGTTTGACCATAGTAAAGTGGGATGTTATGGTACTCTTGCTCACTTTATGTGGTGTGGCGTAGGATCTTATGTTTTGAGTCGCCTCAGGTATTTTAGAACTACCGCCTTTTGGTATGGGCTGCTTGAATGATATCTGGTCTATGATTATACTCTGTATATATGGTATGCTGTATAACAGTATATATCTATCGAACACCTCTACACCCAATGTGTTTTTATAGTTTAGTGATCGATTTATATAACAGACCCTTTTCATTCAGTAAATAAGTATGGCGGTTTATATGCATGAACACGTAAGATAACTACACAAAAACAAATAGGTCCATTTAGATTAATTATGTTATATTTAGCATGAAATATATTTGGAGCCTGTTTCAGTCATCTCTCAATTAATTGCGTCCTTTATGTCTATCGTCTTGGTCTACAATGCGGTTGTTATATAGAGTCTCTGTCCAACGTGGCTGTCCTATGCCTGTCCTATACTTCTGTCCGGCGATGCGGGCCTGGCCGTGGTATCTTGGGACCAACACGACGTGGTAGTAATGGCGGCGTCAGGGCCTGCTGTCACACGGACACGACCCTGGAGGACGGCCAGTGTCAGTCCCTGTCAAGCCCCTCCTCTCGCCTACACATGTACCCTCCCCCCGGCTCCGACCATCTCTAGCACCCCACCACCCATCCTGCACCCGTCATCCTATATCCACCCCCATCCTTACTCATACAGTAAGACCCCGTAGCGTACATGTCAATGACAAATACCACCGGATAGCCCACGAGTCCTCCTTCAATGCTCCATCCACCACCCCGCATGCCACCCCTACCTCCTCAGTCTACCAGGCAGGCCACGCCCCTACCCCTAGCCAGCAAACACCGGTGACAATTAAGCATGATCCAGTGGTTCACCCCGGAGGAGGAGGCTGGCCCGGAAGACCCCCGTGCCCAGCCCTCTCTCCCCCGCTGGTAGGTGTGGCCGTTGGAGGCGGACAGCTACAGAGACCGATGCGCTCCCGACCAGAATAGAGGAAAGCTTTCGTGGAGTGTGACTGATTTATCGAGGGTGGGTGTTGGTAAAGAGAGGGCTGTGGTGGGAGTTTGCTGACTTGAATTGTCTTTGTGTTCTGGGCATGGAGTGGTGGGGCATCCTTGTGCGTGTGGGCTTTCCTTATTAATTACACCTCTCATGTTTGTTGTCAATAGAGTGGACAATAATTAACCGTATGCTTCCAAACGGTTACACACGAAATCCATATCAAATCACGTTTGGAATATTTCTCCCGGCCTTGCTGATGGAATATGTATCATTCTTGTGGCTCCTAAAAGCTTTTCTCGGCACCATAATCGGTTTAGAAAATGTAATTCGTATTCAAGAACATGGCGTCCTTAAGTCTCTATTTCACAAAGGGGAGGTTGGAGACGTTCGTCTTTGTAAATGCAATAAGAAGAGAACCACTGAACAAAAAAAAATCATTTTTTTAGTTTTCCCATCCGTTTCTCATTTAAGTAAGTATTTAAGAGCATTTTGCCACTGGCAGTGAGTAACTTATTTATCGTGATCAGGTTAGTTCTCATAATACGATATCCCACCCCCTCCCACCCCAAACATCATGTTCTAGTTCAGCTTGGAACGCCGCACTGCTACTGACTGAAATGAAATTACTCATCCAAAAAGGGTGTTTTTGAGAAGAAGCAACAAGCACAAGGTTACAAGTTCCAATCACTTATCCAGTAAGTATTTTAACCTGCCAAAGCTTATATACACATCATCGTGTCCGTGGACCTTAGTCAAAACCATAGGTAAATGTGCACGAGCAGCTGACAGTAATATAATGGATCAGGAATTGTATCAAAAATAATATTTAATCTGGCTTAAACGTTCCATTGTGTTTATGAGTTATGTATCATTTCTGTGGCTGTCTTGAGAAGCAGAAAGCGATATCCCTTTTTATTCACATAAATGTGCATATTGCAGTCAGGTATCGGATATTCATAAGGTGGAGCATTTGAAGACAAATGCTGCATTAAAGAAGTTCACGTAAGTAATGGAATAGTTATGCTATATCTCAAAGTAATTTCACAAAGCAATACACTTATACGGGGAGTTAATACAATTTGCACATAGGGAGAACAAACCCAGGGGCTTAAACATCCTTGGTCCTTCATGAATAACCATTTTCAGTAACATTGTATAAACTATTCTCAGATAAGTGTACAATTCTTTAGGTAAAATGTGATTTGTCATTCTCCATTTATTACTACTGCAGGGATGTGTTTCACTAGTTTCGTGACAAAAGTGCTAGGCAGACATGAGAAGTGGCACCAACAGTGCAAGCAAGAACGGACAAAAGTAAGTCACGTTTCATAACGCATGTCACATCTAATGTCGCAAGTTGTGTCACAGTTGGCAATGTACCGTTCGCGACAAGTGAAACTCACGCCTACTTGTGTTGTCACGAAACTAGTCAACCCCAATCTGTCTGTATGGTGTCACAGACGCCATCTAGACATGTCACGAAACTAGTGAAACAGGTCCCTGATCACTCAACGTGTCCCAAAATGATCAGAGACTTGGGCACAACTCCCTCCTACATTTCGAGCGAGAGTTTGTAAAAGATTCCCTCATATGTTGCTGTAACTTTTTCACTGAATTGTATTTTATGTATATGCTCTCAAAGGTGACTTTTGTTAATTATAGGCCGATGGAATATATTGGAAGAGATGAACGATATTTCATGCTCCATATTTTAAAGCCTGAGTCTAGCCACTCAATCTCAAAGCCTGTTTCCATTGGCTGACAAAAAGGGTGTAGATTTTCTGAGTTGCCCAGAAATTGGTGGTGGTGGTGCCACCGACTGTGTGTCGGTATCGAAAAATCAATTTCACTCACTGACCAAGCTTTAACTCAGTGATGGGTTGTGCCACATTACATAATCTAAGCAGAAAAAGTCATGGGTCATTTCACGAGCTGGGTCGTTTCCATTGACCGATATAGGGTCAGCAGTGCCAAAAGTTCGTCGGTGATTCCTGACTGTAGATCGGTGACGGGAAATCGGCCAATGGAAACGGGCCTTTACACTACTTTGGGTATACAGTTACAGTCACTGTGAGACAAGTAGTATATAGGAGGTGATATTTGAGTCAGGCGAATCCTTCTTCCTCTGACCTTCTCCGGAACTACCGCCAAAGGTCAAACTCCTCATTCACAGGGAAGGCATGTCTGAAACCCGATAAAAGGTATACATTTTACATGCCCTAATGCTAGGATGCAAGGAGAGCTATTGGTCATATCATTATCAAAGCCGTCCCTTGGCCCAAATACCAATAAAATCAGCTTTGTGTTTGTTTTTGGTAGAGCACCATTAGATTGAACGGGTATCAAAGCTGCGTTAATGTTTGGTATTTCAAGTCCCGCCATAGCCTTGGCTGAGGAGTACAAAGGCGTTAAATTTATTATGCAGCGGCTTCTTTCCTTTCTGATGATGATGCGTTTGTATTTGTCAAGGGGTATGATACAGAAGAGCCAAGCTAGGCTTCTATGGCCTTGGCTTGATCTTGTAATAGGCATCATTTCTCTCCGGGGTCTTTCTAACTTATAGCAAGCTCCATCTGGGAGATCCTTTAATGAGACTACTCATAATATTAAATGCCACAGGATCTATTCAGTCGCGGACAGGAAGGAGGCAGTCTAAGCCTGGTTTGAAGAATAACGTTTCGGCCGACTCCTGAGCTGTACGTACTGCTACTCGTCTAGTGTTGTCTTATTCGAAAGGCAAAGGGTAGATTTCTTGACAGGATCCATGATGGAGTTCATGGCTTATGGCCTCTTCTTCTTCTTACTTCCACCTCCTCTTTTCCCGCTCTCATTCTCTTGGTTTCTAACGTCACCTCAGGTTGTCCAGCACTCAGTCACACGCACTCTCCTCCCTCATTCCCCCTCCTCCCGGTACCTTACCCCCTGTGGCTATCGCGTCCACCTGCCCCTCTTAGGTCACCAGGGACACACCATGAAACATATATACGCACCTGTCCCCCTCAGGCATCTACCTGCCAGTACACCCTCACACACACCTACAACCCCATCCTTCCGACACCAAGCAACCCAAAATCTCAGTAGCTACTGCAACCCTAAGGCCAATCCCATCCACTAACGCACCTTGCACTATCCTCAAGATCCACCATACCCTCCATGTCCTATTCGTCCTGCAGGTGGTGGGGGTAGATTGTAGGGAGGGAGGATGAGTCTTGCCCATGGTCTCTCTTTTTCTCTAGTAACCGGAGGCCGTTTTGTGCGGTGATGGTACGTACATCAATTACGGTGACACCCACCACCCTTCGATCACCATGGTGACTGAATGGGTCCCATATTAAGCCCCGTACTCACTCACTGGAGATACGGGTCGCTGGCGGCTGGCTGTTGATGTGCTGGAGAGAGGGAAGGTACCGAAGGTGTATAAGGAGGGAGATGGAAGGGTTGATGTAACGGATGAAGATAAATGCTGGCTTCCAGCTAAAAGTAACCTACATCCTCACCGTGTGTGTGTGTGTGTGTGTGTGTGTGTGTGTGTGTGTGTGTGTGTGTGTGTGTGTGTGTGTGTGTGTGTGTGTGTGTGTGTGTGTGTGTGTGTGTGTGTGTGTGCGTGTGTGTGTGTATATAGGGGTGTGCATATCATATGTGCCTACATATCTGTTTAGATGGAGGGTTGGATGAGTCTTTGCAGGTGTCTGATTTTGTATCATATTAGGACGTGCACCTCCACCTACCACACCCCCACCCACCCTCCACACCCATTTTTTTGTTGATGGGGACACTCTATAAGCAAGTTTCGTTCAATACTACTCCATCTCTCATAGAGACCTCGACTTGAACGAACTATTTTCACTTATTACCCTTTAGATTTACCAAACATTATGTATGGTCCTTCCAAAACAAATCACATCTTTAAACTACTCACTTTGTTAGTAACAATTCATATGATATATTCTCTAGTGCAATCCAATTCTTAACGAGATATTCACTCAATCAATACAGCATTGTTTGACCGTTCCTTTTGTGTACCTATTATCAACAGCTAACGTGGCAACGTGTCGCAGTTAATGAGGGTACCGACTAATTACAGACATAGACTAATTAAGCGACACGATTATTAACATATTGACAAGAGACGCTTAAATAAATGCCCATTGGAAATTAGAGTGTATAACCGTGGGCGAAGAACCTGTGTCCATGTGTCTGAGGGACGTTGTCTCTAACAAAAACAATATTCTAGAGGAACTTAAGCACGGCTAAAACTATGGTATAAGCTGTGCTGGAAGAGAGAACGTGGGGTATCTTCAAGTCGGCACACGGCCTTCTTTGATCGATCATCGACGCTCAGCCGACGTCGTAAATCATTCGTGCCCCGAGCTTGGGGGAGAACCGAAGATGATCGGGTCAAGTCCGTCTGACCGACTGGACCCGACTCTCACTCAGTGCCCCCTTCTCCTAATATGATATTCACCTCGGCTTCCTATCTGTGCTGCGTTCTCTATACACCACATCCCCTCACACACTAACCCCCCTCCCCCCTCCTCTATCCACTATTCATCTCTCTCAGTATCTGTATCTGTCTGTAAGTGTCTGTTTGTCTGTCTCACTCCCCTGTCCATTCCTCTCTGCCTCTTTATCAATTTTTCTCTTTCCCTAATAACTCTTTTCAACTCTATACATAATCCTCTTAATTCTCTGCTTCGTACTCTTACTCTATTCCATAGTGTTTGCCCAGGTTCCTCTCTCCGTCTCTTTCTCTATTTCTAATTCCCACTTCTGTCTTCTCTGTCCCCCCACGTCTTCGCAGCTCTCCTGCCCCAGTGGCTTCCCGGACCGTCCCGGCGGCGTGTCGTCAGGGGTGGTCCTCATGTAGGCCTCACGGGTCTTGATGTATAACCCTAGAGAGACCGAGTCACTCCAGCAAGGCAAGCTATTTACCATGAGCCTCTCATTAATCACAATATACACCAATGCCGCGTCCACAATCGTCCGGTGGCTCTCTCAGCTGGGGGTGGGTGGGCAATGTAGGCAGGGGAGGGGTAGGAGGGGGGATGCGGGGGGGGGCTTCATCACCCTAATGGCCATGTGCCGAGAAATTGGAGAACGGGCCAGTCAGACCGACTGTCGACTGCGATGACCATGCGTCAAAGGCAGCAGCACCCACCCTCCCTTCATTCCTCCTCCCAAGAAACCCCCTCCCTCCTCTCGGAACACCAACGCCCCCCACGCCCTCCACCTTCCCTCCCGCGGCCCACAACGTGGCTGATCCATATTTCATGGGGATTACATTCTCTCTGCGTTTACCTGCTCCTTTTGTGACAAATGCGAGCAGCTCTTGGGGAATACGAGCTGCTCGCGTCTCGGATTCATTTTCTGGAGATCGCTTTGCACGACCAGTCGCTATACAAATGAGCCTCCGTTCTAGGTTTATGATCCAAGGCCAATGGTGATATCTTCCACACAGAGACTAATATATTCTCCCATGGCAATCCTATGCTACCGAATTTGCTCTTAAGCGTATATAAATGCGATAGCGTTGACCGTTTCCCTCGATAGCCTTTGAGCTTCATAGGTCGTTTATTCGCTGTTGTACTACTAAAGAGGGTATTATAGGCAGCGTTACTTCTTTCGATATTGATATCATTTCAAAGCTATGCTGATTTCAAGATCAAAACATAATAGTCTGTTTATCAGTGTTCATACAATATACATGTCTTGGATCAAATGCGCTCAATGTCAGATTTATGGCTATTGAGACGTTCTCGGTCGCAACCCATATTAATGTCAGTGAATCACAATTACACCTACCTTAGTTTCACTGTTACATCAATCTATACTTCCGTGCAAATTATTAGAAGTTACTTAAAACATTTCTGAGCAGTACAGACATATTAGATTACTAAAGATTACCCGTTTCTGAAACGCATAATGTCATTTGTGCCCTTGTGACCGACATACTGCCCTACAGTGAGAAATTGTTTTACAACATCTTCGCTTCTTTCCAGTGTCTGTTATATCTATAAAGTCGTATGGGAGGGCAGCGTATTTTTATGCATGGAAAGATGAGTGATGGTTGTATGTGATTTATGGATTGATATTTCTGTAAATGATTATTTAGATGGGTGTTTGGGGAGAGGGCCGGGCAGTCTGCTGCTCTTGAGGTGTTAAGATAATTTGATTTTTGTCAGGTAAGCATAGGCATTTGTTGTATAACAAGACATTGAATCAATTTCCTGCTCTCGTTTGTTCCAGTGAAAGAGGTCAGTGATGGCTTTGTTGAATTAGGTTAGTTAGATCATGTAAAATTTGTTGAATGATTATTAAAGGAGATATTTTATGACTTTGAAAGTGTTCATTGTGATAACTTATGGGAGAGGTGTCTCGATAGTCTACCAGTTGGCCTGTGGCTTAAGAAGATGGTCAAAGGCCTGCACTTCTCTGAAATAGCTCATTGGATTGTAATTTAGGGAGATGTCTTTTCGGTCAGTCAGTTTATCATTTCAATAGTTGGCCGGTTATTATGTTGTTAAGGTTGGTGGTAGGTCTTTCGAAGTGGGGGTTTCATTTAATTGGTCACTGCCTTTTTGGTGAGGAGAAAGTCCTCAAAAACATGACTCTTCACGCAGGCCCCCGGGAGGGAATCCTGAAGGACAGGTTTTGGGAACAGGAAGAGGCAACACCCATTAGATAACAGGAGCGTAAAATAAAAACCGAAGTAGAAAGGAGATGAAGGAGACACCGTCCAGATCATTATCAGCTAAATGCCTTGCTCCACCCATCGGAAGCCTCCAGGCAGTCCTTGCAAACAGTCCAGAGTAACCCTTTCTAAAACACATACGACACCACACGGCCAACATGGCTTTAATACAGTTCAGCAACTTCAGCCTTCCCACACTCAACTCCTTCGCCGTCCCCACACATACGAGCAGCGGCGTGTGGCGGAAGGAGAGGGTCAGACTGACCACAACACGCCGTGTGATTATGACGAGGCTAGAGGAGAGGGGAGGGTAAGGCAAGGAAGGGCACGCAAGAGGAGGAAGACAACAGGAGGAAGCAAGGCGGGGCTGTCGGTGGGAAATGAGTCATTACTCTCAGTTAACGCTGCCAGGCTGTCCTGACGCATGGAGGGGCAGGCAGCCGAGCACCTCATGAGCGGCTCAGAGCTGCTCAGAACGGCTCCAGCCTTTTGAAGATGGACGTAGTCGCCGGGCCGAGGCCTCTCATTCAGGCCCTGATTAGCCTGATGGTATTAGGCCGAGAGGCTCAGATGATGACCTGCTCGCGAGCACTTCGTCTGCGGGCATGTCCACTCCACCCCTCCCCCTTTACCCCTCACCCCCTTCACCCACCCTCACCACCTCCCGTACGTCCACCAGATGGCGAGCCTGAGCCGGCGCGCGGACAGACTCCCAGCCTCGCCTTTTGAGTCGCAGAGCTTCAAAGGCTTTAAAAGAAGGACTGGCCTTATGCTTGGTACGCTTTGTGGCCAGGCATGGCCGTGCCAATCCACTGATGAATCCGGCTCATTATGGGAACACGACAAAAGCAGCGGGCGCCATCCTAACTCCCCACCACCATCGCCATGCAAATCCCTGCCTCTGAATCTAACCCCCACAAAACGTCCGGCCACCAAGGAAATCCCACTGCCACCCCTGCAAGCCCTGACGTCGTCACTTGCACACTGTCTGGTTTGGAGATGGTGGCTGTTGATATCGAATTGCAAATGAGATAAGTTATAATGAGCTTTTCATCCCGCGCGGGCTTCGTAATGAGAGCGCTAATGGTTTTTCATTTCTGCTCCTCACCTCGGGCGGTGCATCGCATTCTATCAGTTTGGAAATCTTACCTAATTCTATAGGCTGGGGCTGTGGTGATGGCGGCAGCGAGTTGGAAACGGGGGTCCCGCAGCAGCGGTGGCCATGAAGCCTGCAGTCATTTCCCAGCACTGCGATTTGTCACACAGATCAATCGTGAGTCGTATAATGGCTTTTTCATTCCCATGGGTATACGCTAGGATAAGATGAAACGCTGGTCTGATCTGCGAGCGATTCTTGAAATTGACTAGGTACAATTTGAAATGTAAGGCTGAAATAAGGGTGTAGGTGGTAGAACCTATCTGCGTGGCTGTGTCTAGGGGGTGAGTGTGTCAAAGTGGGAGGGGGATGGAAAAGGAATGCAAATGTGAATAAGCCCGCAAATGCTCTCGCAGAAAAGGTCAGCATCAGAAAATATTAGCTTGAGCTACTCACAGTAGTCGAAGTGAGGGAGTTGACCTCGGTCGAGCCCATCATGGCCAATTTAAATCATGATGACCTCTCCCCCCCCCCCCCACCAACCTCCCCAATCCCCCAACCCCACGTTAATAGAAAGAATCTTATCATGGATTAGAAATTTGACCCCAATGTCCGAAATGGCCTTCTCGTGTTGTCCGTGTGAGAGGCCACGGCCGGGTCAGCGTGAGGCGGGGCCGGGGGTCAGGAGCGGGTCGCGCGGGTCAGCGCCGAGCTGCTCCCGGCTGTTGTTGACCGTCACCCCGGGGTGGCAGGGGTCTCAACTGCCGGTCAAGCTGACAGCGACACGGTCCGGACGCGTGGAGTTGCTCGCCGGTAGGGATTACTCACTGCATCTGGCAGGTCGCATTTTCACGGGGCTCAGTGGAGATTATGATCGCCCGGTGTCATCCCCAATCTATCAATTAGACCCCGTGCCTTTAACCAGAACCGTCGCGAGGGGGCGCGACGCGCAAAGTAAGTGCGCCGTAATTAGGTTGGATGTCAGGGTTCGTGACATTGCTTACAATGGCCCAAGGCCATCCCCCCTAGCTGTGAAGGTAACCAAAGGCCAGGACCTCCCTACCCTCCCCCTCCTCCTCCCATAACCCCCACTCAACCTACTGACTACTGCCAACATGTCTATATTGACCTCAACACGAAGCCTAAGCAGGCCTACAGGCTTATGCCGCACTCAGGCCATTAATATTGATAGAGAAACGTCCACGTATACTCAGCCGGTCGGACCAACGTTAATGTCCGACGTCTTTTACCATGGAATTCCCTCTCTATTTTTGATTAGCCCGTATCCTCCGGAGACTACCCCGCCCACCCGCCTGACGCACACGGCCACCCCTTGGGGGTATGCCGGGGGCAGCAGGCAGGCGGTAGGCGTACATCCCCACCCCAATGCAGTATCACGGCCTATTTGTTTGGGATAGGCCGACTCGGACGTGCGGTAGACGGCCTCCTATGGCCATGCGAATCACGTCTCTATTGTCAGGTCACGTGGGGTTGCGCGTTGAATGACTTGATCGAGCGCGCTTGTTTTTGTATGTGCGTGGAGCAGGGACCCAAGGTACCTAGAGCAATCCATTCATTGAGCTCGTCATTGGCTATATCGCCGAGTCCTGGACTCTGATGGATCCAATGGCCCCTTGAGAATTGACGCCGATTCCTAAGATGGTCCTGAGGACGATGCTTTCGTCTGAGAATTAAGAAAAAAAAATGCCCTTATAATGATATTCGTGGGTGATACTTGCATCTTGATTGATACACACACCATTGTGTTGCACTTTCAAGTATGAAAATACATGTAATTGCATTCAGATCGATAGAAATATTATTGGATTACATTTTGCCATAGCCAACAAATGAGACACTAGCATTCCAAGAAATGGCCCAGACCTGATTTAGGAGGTAGACCCAACTCACGCGAAACCAATATCTCATTTACACCGTTAGGCCCTGCTATGAAGCTGCGCTTATTATCTTCTCAGATTATTGTGTTTTTCCTAACGTCTTTTGCAGTTCCCCAAAGGCAACGTGGATCATTATCATCGCATCTTTCCTCTCCTACACTCTCTGAGACAGGACCTTTCGATATAATTGTGTTTTAACGAAGCCAATGTCTTTGGCAGGCATTGTTCGAATGTGGGTAATTGAAAAGCTTGTAACCCTTTTTTTATATATCAGATGACGAAAATGTTATATATTACGATCAATGGATATCATATTTCTATCGACATAGGAAAACTGACCATCACTTCATTGTCACTGATGCTTTTTGCTTTTAGAATTCAAATTGTGCCTCTATATCGATCATGGATGTGCTCATGGAATATTTGGAGGTATATGATACACTTTATGCTTTTGATATACTTGATATGTTCGAACCCTGTTGGTGCGATCACTCTATGGCTTCGCTATGATTCTATACATCACGTATAATATCTTATTCATTTTGTGAAAAGGTAGGCATATGATATAGTCCGTGTACTCTGTGGTGGAGAGTGATACCTAAAGCTTATCTCTTTGTTTAAGATTAAAGTATGAATAATATGTCTTAAGTTACTGTATAATACAAAGTATTTGAAAATAAAACATCTTTATGCATACGAAAAAGAAGATTCCTGATGTTGCTGGTTTTGTGAATGATTTTCTCTGAATATGAATAATATATGTCTATCTAATTTCTTAAGAATTCTTAGATAACAGAGGACCTAAAGCCACGCTGCTCTACAAATGACCTTTCTTTGATACAAAACTCGTCATGCATGATATATTCCTGCTACACTACACCTAACCTGTATTACGAGATAGGAATATCACTACAGTATCTTGTTAAGACCTACCGATATGGCTTCGATACAAAAATTATAAATCAGAGACTTATCGGGAGGGTCTGTAACATAGATAAATGTCTAGACATGCCACTTTACTACGCATCATAATTGACTTCTCCTGCAAAAACATTTATTACCAGTACACAAAGAACAAGGATGTATTTTTATCAGCCACTAAAAGCTCTGTTCCAAGTCAAACTAAGAAGGTATTGATTTGAGACACTTAATCCTAACCAAAAATCATCAAATTCTTAGGACAAACGCACATACGTATGTTTTATATAAATCCAAAATGTCATCACTTTCTGATTAGTATCTCAAACGTTAGACTGATATTTCCGACAGAATACTCTGTGATGCCCCAGATTAGCCACTGCAATTTCAACATATTGAAATGTCATAGAGACACTAAGATATGGGTTTTTCATCAGGACAAAACCATAGACCCCCATTTTGAAATGGAGCTTATCGCAGAGACGTGGTCAACCGCCCCGATGAGAGGTCACCTTACGAAGCTATTTTGTTGATTTATTGGGAGGTGCTGTGATGTGTGTATTAGGAATATCCAGGGTGCCTCCTGACAGGTCCTTGCTGTAGATAATGGTCCAGGCCCAACTGTTTGCAATGCCACCGCCATTTTTTCAACCATCCCCTATTTTTGTTTGGACTGACCCCCTGATAGGGTATATAAGGAAGCAGATTTACACTCAGAGCTCACTTGGAACCCAGACACCAAGGCATCAACATCTTCAGGCTGGTGAGCAGTACTATCACTACAGTAAGGAGGCTTGAAGACCATAGGACACTAGGCTACAGAGGCCTTCACTGAGGATTTTTCCTGAGCTGCTATCACCCCAGCACTGGAGGAACAGAGACCGATGACTACTACCACCATATGCCACTGCTTATGGAACATCTATATCCACCAGTTAAAGAGACATTTGACAATAACTGAAGCGCATAGACTGTGAGTACTGATAACAAAGAGGACTTGTATCATATGAACACTACAGAAGTGAATGTGATTTTGTATGTTGATGAGAATTGTTATGTAACTGTATACTTTGTTGTTATACATGTTATGAATACATATCTGTGTAAGGTTATCTGTCTTCTTAGAATAGAAGATATCTGAATTCTCTTTTCTGTCACTGGGTTATCAAGTCTATAAGATTATGCCTTAGCTACTGTACATGACAGTGCATGAAGGCGGGCGTCTACCAACCAGGACAAAGCTACGGCAAGCGCCGACAATAAAGTTCAATCAGCGCTTGTCACAGCCTTGTCGTAAGAAGGCGGTTTATACGACAGCGTTGTCGGGGCGTGTCGGGAAGTGCACACTCTACCAAAATTTCCTATCGTAGAGCTTTGCCACATGCTCCCAACAAGCCATGACACTCCACAACAAGGCTCGATGTAGGAAGGCTCCCGACAAGCTTCCAATTGTGGCCTTGTGCTGGCTTTGGGGTAGACTCTTGTCTGGAACTGTGGTCCATCAGCCACGACAAGGCCTCCAATAGTAGGCCAATCTTGGACCTTGACGGGAAGCCATTGTCGTAGCCTTGTCGTGGTTGGTGGATGCCTGCCTTTATAGGGCATATCAGAGTGTATCGGTAGCTCAGTGGACGCCAGCCCTTAAGATGCATTCTGAAGTGGCTTGTTTGGATATTTGTATATGATAAGAACCTTCCGGATTAGTCTACAATTTTTACTTTTTGTATCGGAGCCATATCTGGAGGTCTAAATTTCTAACCATAGTAGGCGGAGCTGGGCCTAATACTTGCTTTGAAAGTGAGCGATGATTAATCGAAAACTGTGAACAGGTTGGTTCTCAAAGGTCGAGTCCTGGTTACCACGTGTCTGTTAAGTGTGGTTTGGCACAGACCAGATGGCCACCTAGCGGAATCGGAGATTAGTCACATGCATATATTTACTGGTGTAACAAACAAGCTTACATGTACACGCTCGATTGTTGGTGCGACCACTTAGCCTAGATTACAAGAGAACAAGAGAACACGGAATAAATCCAAAATAAGTTTTGAATTGCCAGCTCTCAAGACTAGCAAATGCATGCGTTCACCCATATATAGAGGCTGCATCTCTCGAACAGCTTGAGTGGGGATTGTCCTACTGCTGCCCTGAAATCCACTTGTACAGTTGGTAGCTGTTGTCAAATGGTTGAACTAAAGCAGATCTCAGATAAACACTCCAAATAAAATAAACTATTTAATGCAACTAATTTGAGTGTCATTACAACAAACTCTCCTATTTAGGTACAGGAATTGATGATCGGATATTCTACTTCATCTCGCTCCAGTCATATCACATTTACAGTATTGAGCTAACGCCCCAGGTTTGTTGACATCTCTAGAGGCTCCCTATTTTTGAATCTCCTACCTGTACACTTGCCTTCTAGACAGATGTCCTTTTGGAACTGTCAACTTGAGAGAATTGCCTTCTACTAACATGGCTTGAAAGATTAGCTTGACTCATGGTAGAATTAAATCAGGTGCCACTCAGAAACCCTATAGTTTTGACGTATATGAAACAATTCAGAACTTTGGTGTCCACATGATTGCAAAAGGTTTCCATGTTTTACTACGTCGAAAGTCTGTAGGCAATGAATACATCTGGTAGAGCTTCATTACCTAAGCCGCATAAATAACGACTAATGCTAGCAATTGTCGCCCTGACAGTTTAAACAAGTTCTGACGCTGACAATACTATACCTGTTTGATTAGATCACTTGCGTAACAACTTTTTAATAAATTTGCCTCTCTGTTAGAGCAGCTTGTTATGTATAAGACCGGTCGATTAGACATTCGGTCCATAGTTGATTAGGCTAGCTAGCTGGAAGTTGAGCTATACATATAAATGTACTTGGATGTCCGTCTAATCTATTGAAGGTTAAACTTCATATCTGCTTTAATTATCTGTATAATTATTTGAGAAATAGATTCGATTATTGGTTAGATTCTACTGAGTAACTGATTGATTAATTACTTTGGATCCACTGATCAATTTCGTCATTCGATTTATCTAAACATCTCCATAGGTGCTCTCATAGAGTTCAATATTGAGATCATTCGATATTAAGTAGATTAGGCACTATCTCCCTAAGCACTGTATCATCTATCAGATGGCTGGATGATACAATTATCAGATCATATCCAATCATTTCTTAAGCTAGTGGTCTAACTTTACAATATAATTGCCTACCATAGCTAATGGGGTCTATCAGAAGACCATAAGCACGCCCTGGAACCAGAATATCTGTACTAACTAATATTGAGAATAGACCATAGAATATTCGCGATGGTGCTGTTGACTCCAACCAGTAACCGGAGCCGACTTTGGAGGCAGTGACGTGGGCAGAAGTGCCGGCATGAACACTAGTTCATACAGGCAACACCCTAGCGGCAACGAAACTCGAGAAGCTGCGTGATTCAAATGAAGAAAGAATGAACGAAATCCCAGTTTCCATCACAAATTTTTATTCCATGTGTACTGTACAACGTGCTCATTACGTATTCAGTCTGGAAATGACCACCACAAAAGGCGTCGTCCTGCTAGAGACTTATCGCAGGACGCCTGAGCAGCTCGCCTCCCGATTTGTTCTATTTACACTCGAGCAGATGTATGTGGGTGACTCAGAGCAGAGACTGCTCTGACAGCACGTCGTTTTACATCACCAGCTACGGCTCCACCAGTTACTTTGGTGTAAGGAGTTTGTATTTAAGACCCTCGCACCAGCCGCACAGTGCATACACATCACAGTGTTTCTGTATTTTGATTAAATCAATGACAAAGACTCACTAGGAGATAAAACTAACGTTTCTCCGCTTCGTCTCTTAGAGACTGTGAGTAGTAGTAGATCAGCTCCGCAAAGTTTACGTCTGAAATATCAATACTGAAATCCGCCCACAAAAATATAATGTATACAATGCAAAGCACAGTTTGTAGTATTATGAACATTTCGCGTCCCCTTGTATTAATGTTATATTTCGACGGCCATTCAAATTCATTCACATCTCGTATGTACAAGTATACACACATATAAATAAATATATACATACAAAGACGAGCACATCTTCCGGCAATGGGAAGTGATTACGAAATTCAGAGAGGATGCACGTATACACGAGGGTATATCTTTGGATATATTTTCATGGCTGGAATGGAGACCGAAGTCACACTGGCAGCGACCACTGGAGTGGTAATTGAGGTGCAGTAGGGAATACACAACCAGTGGTTTCTGCCTTTCTGTCGGAATCCTTCATTAAATGATAACCGGGCATGGTAGTGATATATGGCTCTGGTGCCGGAACCCTGGCTCCCAAGACGCCACCGAGCACCCGCAGTGCGAGCATATTGCGAGGGGAGATATAACCGCTTGGAGAGTGAACAGCTCGCCTAGCCGCTCCGGTCGATAGCAACGCCCCCTATATGCTGGCAGCGGAGTAGCAGCTGGTCAGTGCCGGCTTTTATTTCCTGGCGGCTTGATTTCCCAGAGTCGGCTGTAATTACGTTATGGACAAGCGGCCCCGTTGCTGCGACGAGCAACTCCCTGCGATGCCCTGGAGCAACTCGCAGTTGGCGAAATACGCCCGAGGGAGTGCAATTTTTTCGCGTTTCTAGAGCTTGGTGTTTGGCTTCCGTAGCGGAGTACTGTATTGGGGGTATAAATCCGCCTCTTGGTTGTATGGTGTATGTATTCATATACATTTATTGTATGGATACAGGCAGTGGTACTCCCAAACGCCTGTGTTAATATATACTTATATACAGCGTCTAAAGGGATTGTCACGGGGTCGCCCGCTTTGTCCAAGCACTCTCCTATAACACAAGTGAAGGTGCGGCATGACAGAAATACTCATGCGCACGCACACAAACTCATACGTCACACACAAGGCCTTATTCATTCCGGGTACGATGACAACAAGAGCCAACACTTAAACACTGGTTTGATTGACGTAAACATCGTCACGCAGCGTCGCGTACGTCCCGTCATCCGACTCCACTTCCGGTACGTCACTATCGCCGTGACTCTCGTTGCTTGTCGCGTTGCTGCTGACATCCATGACATCATCCACGACCACGACGTTCTGGTAGATGGCTGACGATAGTGTTACACTGCCACTGACATCTCCTGGATTTATTGGTCTTGATGTCACATGACCTGTGACGTCACAATCGTGCGACGTCAGTGATGTACTGGAGAGGTTTTGCCCGACATTTATCGAGTCCATTTCAAAGTCATTAGATGTGTGGCAGACACCAATAGGGGATTGGTTTGCTACTTTAGGACGCGTCACGTTCTCGTATGTAGCCTGAAAGTCAGCGAGACGTGGCTGTGGTTTGGTCGCGTTGTCGGCGGTATTATCGGCGACTTCCGGGCGCCGAGAACCCGCCCCGCCCCCGTGCGCCCGGCTACGGGGCCGCCGCGAGTCGACGTTCGGCTGGGGGTGGTTGAGCGGTGCGTTCGTGTTGTTCTTGTCATTGCGGGTGCTGGTGTTGGGTTCGTTTGACTTGTATTCACGAGGAGCGCGGGGGCGGGCTTGCGACCATCACGAAAACTTGGGGCTCTCGTAGACATGGGATGGCGGGCGGCCCAGCGTGCCCGTCGGGTAGGCAGGCGGGAAGCCTGCACGTCCGTATTGCCCGTGCTGTACATGCACGTGCGCCATCTCCGACCCGGTACGGCCCTTGTACTCGCGCACGCTCAGAGTGTCACCGTTTTCGTCGGAGGGCATGATCGGCATCGCCGGACCCCCGCAACTGTTCCTGGACTTCATGATCACCTCGGTCGAGTAGCCGCCTTCATTGGGCAGCGGGCCCATCAGCTTGTCGCTCCCCGTCACTTCCTCTATCGTCCTTGTGCTGGGCGGAGACGGACTCCGACGCGACCTGGTGGGAAAAAAGAGAAATTACTTTGGATACTATTCTAAGAAAATTGCACACAAACTATCAAAGTAATTCACTGCTATCCTCACCCTCTCGTCATATCTTGGTTTTATTGTGACTCAGTATATCAGGAGTTTGCTTTCGTATCTTGTCGCATGTATATTGTTCAATCATTATTTATTAACAGCACATGCACACTAGGCAGCAATGAAAAGTAGGCTTTCATGTTTCTCTATTTTGTTCGACAGTCGGACCTACGCCCGCGATCCAATGACACTATCTACGCATTTGAAATAGTCTCCATTTACAGTAGACTAAGGGATGTGTTTGTAATTAGGTATGCCTATGAGGTAAGCATGGATGGCATGTTGGTTTCTAAACAGAACTTCAGATCAGTCAAGCATGGATGCAACAAAGGCGTCCTTCGTAACGCAAATCAAGGCCTCCTGCCAGCAGCACATATATGGCCACAGCCTCGCCTTGTGCCCACAGACAGAGATCAAGGGCCCGCGCTATATAGCACCCGCCAGGAACTGGGACAGGCAGCACACAGGATCTCCCATCAATTATTTCTCTAAGCCCCCGTGTGGGCCTTGATTGTTGGCTGAAGGCAAGAACAATAGTATCGTGTGTCAGGCGGTGCTTGTACAACAAAGACGCTGCCGCCCCCTGTCGCCACCCGCAGGTCAATCATCCGTGGCCACGGCCATACACCGTGAATAATGGCGGCCTCGCCAGACCGAATGCACAGCGGGTGGCGTCACAGGAAACGAGAGTTCGAAAGGTGAGACTTCAAACATCGGTCTATGTGTGCGTCAGGTAGCGTCATATACCCTGGTGGTTGGTAGGGGTGGGATGTGAGTGGTGGGGATAGGGTATGCTGGTCAGTGCCTCATCTCCTCCCATTTCGCATCCATCCTAATTAAAGAGATGAAAGCCCCTACCTGCCCTCCCTTAAGTGCCTAGTGTTAGATCCGGTCTCTACGATATTGAGCCACTGATATGAAGCTTAGCTGTGTTGCGAGTTTGGGGATATGAGACGAGCTCGATGTGATCTACCCACATGTGATTGTGCATCGATCAGTGCATCCGTAAAGTGAAGATTTGATGAATATTGATCTCGTGATGGGGCCTTATTGTGCTCTGCTGTGGACAGATGGACGCACAAGTATTGTATTTGTTCTCTGGGCATGTTAGCCTCGCAAATAATGCAAATTCGTCCTTGTTATTCATTCATCATTGGCTTTGTCCAGACTCCTCGAGCTTCACCAGACGGCTGCACGCAACGTTTGATAAAAGGCTGTTGTCTATAGCCACCACCTAACAGCATAGATACATGATGTGAGTATGCATTACCTTTAAAATCTATAATTCAGTTAACTTGATGTCCATGTCTAGTATTGTCACTGTCATGACAAATGATGTTTATTTGATATCGTTTTTGGCTTCGTTAGTGCATTGCATTATAAGTTTCGCAGCGGGTTTATAAATGCAACAAGTCTGGCGAAGTGTGTCTGACATTTTTTGAAGTTATTAGTCTTCACCCAATACAAGCAATTTGCATGACATTCGGGAAATATTAATCAGTGGCTATTTCCCAACTATTTCAACATGCCAATTTGATCTCACAGGTTTTCGTTTGGTTTTACCTAAATACCTATGTATACTCAACGAACAAGATATGACTTCGCCTCTGTTCAGTTATTTACAGGTATGACGCTAAAGTGATCTCCAGAGATCGGAGAGACAATAAACAGAAGAATTCGATTCATCTTCCTTTCTTGATCTATATGTACTACAAAAGGTCATCTTGATTGAATTTTAGAAAATTCGATTTGCAGTTGATCAGCTCTTTACGGGAATAAGATTTAGTCGACTTACCTTTTCATATAAATATTTATTCCAAAAAGCAACAATCCTCCAAAGAAAACTCCTAATGCTACTCCTATGGCGACAACGACAAGGATACCTGAAACGAGAACGTTATGATCAGTTGCTTTTTCCACCACCAGAGGGAGGCGCTGTTCTGCTGCCTTGGTGACAATGTGCACGCTCTGTGAGTCACTCGTCTGAGCGGAATGTGCTGCCACCTGGTATTATTTGCGATTACTAAGCACTTAGTGGAGGATCACCTCTAGCCGTATAGAAGATTTATTTATCTCCACTGTCATTTTTGGATATGGTATGGGGTTTCCATGCAATCTCGCCGTTATTCTCACAGCGCAGTCACTTGTTGTTGTCTTTTTTATTCAATATATGTGATTTGACAATAGATTTAGAAATAAAAACATGAAAAGAGGTTAAAATGTAAATAAATTTTATAGACATTCCACCTAAGTAAAAAAGATTTTAGTGCTATATGGACATAGGGTCCCACTGGGGATGCCCCACATCAATAATAGAAATAATATTATTTAGATTTCAAATTCCTGTGTGATCTAAAGGGTTCCTACGTAGCCGGAAAATATTTGTCTCTTTACTTGCATGTGGCATACATTTGCATTGACAATAAATGTTTCTTGTGACGGTATATTCATTTCGGTTGGCACATTTATTGCTAACATTTGATGTTTATGGAATCATCCTATTCTAAACATGAACGCATCATTGCACTTCCCCGACAAAGGTTTTCGATTTACTGAATATTAACAATGGTGTGGACATTTTAGTTGACCATAATTCCTTATTGTGGTGTAATTAAGTCATGGTGGTTATGGTTGAGAAGAGCCATAACTGCAAAAGGGTATTGTTATATAAAAATATCCACACCTTAACAAGACCCGTCCTTTTGATAACATTATAAACCATTTGTAATGATCGTTGAATCTACATTTACATACATGTATGCATACACATGTGGTTCACATTCTGAATCACTTCAACCACTTAAAATTTCCCCTCGTAACAGTCAAATAAATTGCTGTGGAAACACCACATTGATCTATCGATTCCATCAATCCATTCATCTATGAGATAGTGAGCACTCAACCTGACGACAGGGGGTCGGCAGTTACGTGGTTTAACACCAGGTGGCAGCACGGTGATTTATAACTGCTGATCCCCGGCATGTACCTCCCATGAAGCTTGCAGTTGTGTTCGTTGCGTGCAGAACATGAATATCTATGGTAATGCAAATGCTAATTCCGATAATTGTTATAGGACATGACAGAACCACTTTATCATATTCATGTATCAGTATAATTTCGATGCAGTGATTGCTACTAAAGTAGGTTTTCTACCAATACAAATATTTTAGTTTGATTTTATTTGAAAGGCAGGTTCATTTGATATTTTGTCTTGATCAGTAAATACAATAAGTAAACCTTGAATGACTGCCTAGCTCGTCTGCCCCAGCCAACAATTTGCGATTATCCCAAACATCAATTGAATTTCAACATTTACCTAACGGACAAAGCTTAGTTTGTTTATTCTTTCCCTTTACTGGAATGTCAGTGTTTTCCATCTGATCCTATTTTTAGCAATTGAATATTCGAATGGTTGCATAAAGCAACCAATTATTGCATATGATGTATATTTCCTGCCGATCCATGTGGTTCCCCCGTTCGTGCTCGTTATGAACAGAACTCAGTCATATTTTCAAGAGATCCGGGTATTTGTGTTTACATAAGGTATTATATATACATTATTCATGTATTCAGCAGGCGAATCACTGTCTTCGGTTACTAAGAATTTTGAATTATTTTCAAAGTGAAAAAGTCATGTCTTAGATAGCAAATAACGAATTTAATCTGAAGGTAATCTATAAGTCAAGATTTGTCATAAGATGAAATGAAGAATTTGGTTTATGGTTATACGATGCCATGGATCAGCAAAGCTTACACATTCATGTGTACAAGCCTTGTATTCCAGCCTGAACGCTGACTTCTTAGGACAGTTTGTATCACTGCCTTATTAACATAACAGTACATCATTTCACAATGATGCTTTCACATTTATTTCCCCTCACCCAAAAAAGAAAACCCCTCAAGAATTTTAATGACCAAATTTCACGGTGGCTTCCCTTAATATGCAGTCAGTAAATTTGCCTAAAGTCTGACTCAACATTCGCCCGTCTTGGCTCGCCTATTTTGTCTCGAAAAACTGCAGGAGTAAACAGAACTCTCAGCTTCCACTCTCTGGCCACATCGGGCTGTTTCTGCTTGGAGATCGAGCCACTGACTTCTACCCATAAGACAAAAAGTCACGTGATGCTGTGACGTCAGATAGAACAACTATAACGGTTTTCCCCTCGGCCGCCCAGCTCCACTGCGACTTCGCCGTGGGTCAGTGTCACTTCCGGGTTGGGCGTGTCCACTTACCATAAGGAAATGACGTTGTCGTCCCAAATATTGTCCCGATATTCCACGTTCCAGCTACAATGAAAGCAAACAGTAGAATCAATAGTGTGGTCGCCAAAAGTGAAACACGCGATGTGTTCAGGGCCTTTCCGAGTCGCTGGGAGCACCTCGGTGAAGCCCAGAAATACATAGAGATGCTTAGAGTGAATATCAGCAGTTCAAAGATATTTGGAGCAGCTTAGATCCCCCTTTTTAGAGAAGAAAGCAGTCTAGGGCTACTCCAAAAGGTTTTGCCAGTCAACAAATATATATCAGAAGGTCTTTGTCACTATTTAGAAAAGCTGTTTTAAGCTTTGGGGAGCACAGAAGCATACAAATGGCATACGATCTGTTATCAGGACATCATTTCAGTGCCATTGTAAATTACCCTACGATTGTCTTTAAAGATCGTTCATTATTTATGTGTGTATATATATATATAGAATGAAGAAATATTTAAGACAGTGTGCTTTGTTTTCAGACATGGATGACATCAGTCCTGATTAGCCCAGAACAGTCCTAACGATTACGTGAACTGAACCCAGCCTATGTTGCCTAATAAGAAGAAGTACACTAAGAGGTACAAGTACTTTTTGCCAGATATTTCAATATGAATATGAATGAGTAGTTATGTGTAGCTCATTACGGACATACTCCAAATGAACGTATCATTTCATATTCATATCTCTTTAAAACTTCGACCTTTTGGGATGTTTATACTGAAGGTACTAGAATAGCCTTGTGATATAAATGCAAAATCAGCTCAGATCAAACCAGTCGTTTAAATCGGTTGCAAATCTATGTAGATGTGCATCATAGGAGTATTTCTACTAAAAATTAGGGTTCTATTCCTGCTCTCAATAATAAAGGTGCACAGCATTTGTAAATACATATATATGTACAAATATGCTGAGATAAGAAAGATGCAGTCACATGAGCACATTCTAAGGGTATCTACATAAACGACCTCTATTATCAAATTCGATATTATCTTATATCAGACCTCTAAAATCCATATTCGGATAGTAATAATAAGTCTAATTATCAACTAAAATAATACTAATACCACAGAAAGTAAATCTGAAGGTGAGTTATAGTTTGAATTTCGAAAGCTATTAGCAAATATGACATGTGATGGAATTCGGTTAGTATCATTCTGCCCTTCCGAGAATCAGGGAATGTTGCCTATACAAACTATGTGTTGTTATTAGTTGAACACTAGCCACCAAACCTATATCACCTAGTCATGTGTTATCAAGTTAGGCCCGGCTCGGCGCTAAGCTAAAGAAATACAACGTCTAAGATAGGCCTTGCAATGCACCTCCCGATGAAAAAGAAATGGCATCGGAAGGTAAGGTAAAATCGGTGCTGTTGATCACCTATCCACAATGACCCTAGGATCCACACCGCCGGTCTACGATTTGTTCCAGACGAAAAAGCTTCATCTCAGTGTGTCTACGACATTTATCACTGATGATAAAAGGAGGGTGTCCACCTACTACGATAAGAAAATATACCTCCCAACAGGCTACGATGCAGATTACCCATATCGTAGTCCATCGGAAGGAATCGAAATGTCAATATTGTAGGGAGCCACAGTGTATCGTTGAGCGTCAAAACGTCCTTGAGACTCACAAAAAGGTGAGCATAGTCACAATGAGCCTCACGACGCAACCAGTGCACTTCTGCAGATCTCAGGCAGCATTCTAATATAAAAATATCATATGATTCTGGAAATATCGCCTGGATATGAATAATGTTTTACAGGTATCATCAAAATATTGTGATATCATTTTTGGTATATATCAGAGGAGTGAATAGATAGGTCTTCAATCTCTATCGTAGAAGATGGACATCGGGCTTTAATTGGATTCCCTCCTATCACCAAAGAAGTCAATGTGGGACCTGATTTTGATCTGTACATATTCTCACCACGTTTAACACAAATCCCTATGCACTAATTAAGAGGAGTAGTGTTTTGTTGAGATATGGCGGTTCAGGTCACTTGGGAAATCATTTAGGAGCCCGGAGCTCATTCCTAAAATCAATCTCGAGGTATTCATTATCTTTGCAACATGAAAATTGTCAGTTCCGCAACATGGAACAAATGCAGATGATGCTATAAACTGTTATAGAATTGAAATGCATTGTTATATATTTTCAATTGACCAAAGAATGAGTGTTATCTCAGAATAGTGTGGTTATATTTTTCCTTCCACATCTGTAAGTAGAATATATTTCACACTTTGTGAGATGTTTTTAAATATAAATTTTTCCCTTCGTGTCCGGAAAAATAGCTAATACGGTCACTTGCTCGATAGTCGGGAAGCCGTCGTTACACATATTATCTCAAGAGTAATTGAAGAAAGTTCTCAAGTTGGAATTTTCGGAATAGTTCCCACGATTTTGGAAAGGGTTCAGATTCCCAGTCAGATTCCAAAACTGATTAATTCGATACGGTCATGACAATGCATCTTCCCTTACCATGCTTAAAAGCAGACACATCACCTGGATGGCTAGTCACATTACCTGAGAATTGGCACCGGCCACGCTACGAATACAGGACTAGGACTTTAATGCTCCTGAGCCGCTCCTGAACTGCTCTGCACTCGCAATCAGTCCGAACCGTCCATCATCATTTACTACATTTTCATGCCCGGGTTTCTTGCGTCAAGTAGTTATCTGAGTTGTGGTAATTATATGGTCTGCTTATCTCCCAGGACAGCTGACCAGGGGCCACTGGCTTTTCTACCTCACGGGAAGCTTATGTTTCCATCCCCGGCATGTTCAATGACGGTCACCTTTTTCCCGCTATCGCCCCGTGAAACCTCTGTTTAGAATTAAAACATCTTTTTGGAGGTCCGAGAAAACAACGGTGGTCACGATCCGGCTCAATTTCCCACAAAAACAGGTTGATGGGATGTGCTTCCTTTTATTCACTTTTTTCCTCTTATTCTGTTATTTCTTCATTTCATATTTTTTTCATCTTGTCACAGCGAGTAGTAACATGGGTCGCCATTGTGGGTCTCATTCCCCTCCCATCATGTTCCTGTTGCTAGGCCTGTCAGTTTCTACAGCAGGGTTTTGGAAGTTTGGGTGCGATTTGCCCAAGGGACCCCCTCACTTCATCCACTCCCTTTCCAACCCGTAGTATCTCCCTGTCCGCTTCAACCGAAACGCATCCACTTGTCATTGTGCGGAGGTAGGCCAGGGTAGTCCTCAGCTCCATGGGGACATGGCTACAGGGGTTGTACACACACATGAGTATTCTCATGCACTGGGGGTGTCCTCCCAGCCAATCTATTATCATCCCATGCCTCTCGCTCCGTTGGCTGCGCTAGGCGCTGATTTAATTGACAATTCCAACAACTTGTCGGGCCTGCGTCCCCGGAGGAACCGGACACCGGGCGGCAGCAGACATCAACACATGTTACCTCGACTACCTCCTGACTTCTCTCTGCGAGTCATGGCAGGAGAAGAGGAGGGTGGGTAGCAAGGGCGCTGCATGGATGGCCATTAGATATTATTGACGTGAGCGCCGCCTGTCGTCGCTTTACCCAAGTGACTTTGGCGTCGGCAAATATTGGCTGAGACAACGACAAGAAGGTGCGCGCGCAGGTCCTCCCCTAATCCGGCGTCTCCGTGAGGGATTATGGGAGAAGACACGAGGCTCACATCGGCTCTCTGAGCTGATGCCACCCCTTCTTTCCCTCCCTCCCTCCCTCCCTCCCTCCCTCCCTCCCTCCCTCCCTCCCTTCCTTCCTCCCCACACACACCCACTGTGTCCCACTCCTAGCCCGGTCTCAGCTATCATCGTGGCAACTCCGACACGCACGCGCTATGACGTCACGAATTAGCAGACGACGAGCGACGCCGCTGGTGCCTGTCATCCCTGTCAGTTTCGTTGGCGACAGCGGCTTCAGGGAGGGCCACACGCCGGCTTACTGTGCGGTAACCAGCCGGTGTAGGTATAATACCCTGATACTGCCCCCTCCCCCAATCTCGGTACCTAGCTGCTTTTTTTGCCATGTCTTTCTCCCATGATCCGGCTTCCTCTGGAGTCATTGATGTCACGTATTGTGAGTTTTTAATGTAGAATTCCATTCTATGCTATTTGGAGAAGAAGGGAGGAGGGTTTCGGCTTTTTGGGCTTTTTAATAGGGACTTCAGAAACTCAAAAAAGAGGAGTAGATAGGTGATGACGCGTAGAAACCAGCTTTTGTGTTAGATTTTAGATGAATGTTTTAGAACATATGCCTCTTTTGTATTGAATTCGTTATTGTGACCTTGGTTTGTGTGGAGAAAGCGTCAAAATTACGCAAGAAATCTGATTTGGTGTTTTCCGATCGCAGCCTGTCCGACATTGTGAACAATTAGTCATTCCTTTGCCTAGGTTTCCTACCAAACCACCAAAGATATTGATTATATAGTCTTATATTTTTATCAAGAGGAATAGATATATCCTCTACGAAAGTGTTGCCTATTGTTCTTCTGGGTTCCCTAACTCGATAGTGCGAACAGTCCTATTAGATGTATAGACGTACGAATAATAGCCAAATACATACTAACACTGACCAGAAAGTCATTTAATTCTACATTTTTTCGGTATACCCAGTATACTCAGCAGTATGATGGAATCGGGGGCCCAGTTGATGTGTGAAATATAAAAGGTACGGTTATTCTGGTGTTGTTTCCGGATTTTCTTTAGAACGCCGTTCCTTAGACTGACCTATGCCATTGCAACATTTATTGGCATTGTCTGTATTTAATACATTGTACATATGGTACCTTGTGTCCCGCCATTTTATACCTTCCTGATCATGACAGCGTGGTACCGGCACCAGAAGCAGACGACATTCAAGATGTGTTACTAATGGCCCACATGCAGATATCACAGCGTCTCGATCTTCTGACCCATCCAAAGGCACCAAAGTGGTCGGCTGAGCACGCTTTGTTCTACAATTATCTTCAGAAGCCAGCGGCGTACTTCTTGTCGGTACCAACATTTAGCCAACTTATCAATTATCGGTCATCCGTCACTTCAAAGACAACATTTCCTCTTCCATAAAAACAATGTGTATACAAAGAGAAATCATCCCGTCCTTTGTTTATCTTACGCGCGATGAATACTAAGAAGCTGAGGATTGTTCTAGTGAGGGGGAGTGGGCCATCTTCAATCGCTGCAATCTATATTGTCATGGCGCGAAAATACCGATTCCTTTCTACCAGAATTTCGTCCCCCTTTCGGTGACGCTGACCTCGCCTTTCACCCGATTTCCAACCCAGTTGTTTTCACCAGCGAGAACCCAAGGTGTCGCAGAAAAGAAAAGGAAATAGTCAATGCTGCTTTTGTCTTGTCTTTAGACGTGCCTTCGTGAGAGTTCTCCATCTCGCTGAAAATAAATTCGGGATGCGAGAGAAGAAGCAAGAGAGGGAGAATGTGATTCTTTCTCTGCAGTCACCCAGTTCGGAGAGTGGAACACAAAGTACACAACATTAATTCTGGGAGGAAATAATGTCGCAGTCGCCTAAGGGCCGCAGCGCGACTTTAATCAGTCCAGTAATTGGAAAATTTCCGTTTGGATGACTTTGGAAACCAGATGCAATCGCCAAACAAAACAAGACATTTAGGCGCTGGTTGAACTAAGGCAAGATCATCCGTTGGCCTTTTGTCTAGAACAGTAGATCACGTCCGATTATATACGTATAAATTGGACATGGCGGGAAATTGTGCACTGGGCCTACAATCCCCGAGACTGTCATTTCCGGTCGGCAAAACACGTCATTTTCCGGCTTTCACATTCGGTTCACCCGGTGAATAGACGGAAACAGAAAGTCTATGTTACCCTATCCATGCCGGTTACTGACACTCATTCGAGTACCAAAAGTACAAATTTCAATAGATACCATTCCAGATTTATGGGACGTATATGTCACAAAACAAAAATATCATTTACGCGTTTACTAGGTTGAATAGTTGTGATGTAGCCCAATATACATTATCCGAACTGGGCAAACTGAGGCCAAATTTCTCTAGTTATAATTCATATACTGCAGTCATAATACCTAATGGCGTGTATATAACTTTATCCAATATATAGTTTCACTTCATTTGACAGCGGTTCCTATCAATTTTTCGTTTTGCAAACGCATGCGAGCCCTTATGCGTATACCTAATTTTTCTATCGATGTGAATAAACTTGGACAAATGGGCAATTCCTCCTCCTATCATTCGATTTATCTAGTTTGAATACTACAGAGATCTGCATTAATCTGGTCTTACCGAAAGACTACCGCTTTGATATTGACCAGATTTTAATGTCTACGGTTCCTGTTTATCTCTAATACATTGTCGGATGGTCATTTATATTTTTCCAGTCTAGATTTGTTTTCGTTCGTTCCTCCTTTGCTTGAAGCCCTCTTATAAGTAAAACCTCGTCAGGCAAGTATACAGACACGGCGCCATGCGTATAATACCCGGGTCCCTATTAGTTTGTCAATAATTTCGTGTAAAGCCAGATACAACCCCTCCGACTAGGTATCTGGTGCGGTGGAAGTTGCTATCAATCACCAATACCCGTCGTGGTCACGTTTACATCGTTCTGATACAATCTGCCTCTGAACAGAGGCTATAGCATGGCCGCAATAGATAACCGCAACCCGACACCAGCTACCCACCCACCCCTCCCCCAGCCTTTCTCCCGACACATAATGCCCCTAACCTCATTAAGCCATCTACCATAGACAATGCCCTAAGCACTAGGAGAGACGGGTAGTCCTTGTTAGAGACTCCCACTTACCTATTATGGGGTGAGGGGTGTGCAGGTCGATGGGAGAAGCGAGCAGTTCCCCCACAGGCTTACACAATGTAAGGTTAATAGTGTAGGCCCATAGTTATAGCTCAAGGAAAAAGACAGCCTCAGCGCAATCAATCTCTGAATGCCAAGGGTGGTGTTCTTCATCTAGGTCTGATCTGCCTCTGGTTTATGGCAGTAAGTGTGTCTAGAATTGGACAGTATGCCGCGCAGAATGGAATATGTAAATGGAATAGCGATAGACCCCGATATAGAGAGGAGTATCCTTAGTGACAAAACCATGGCACGCCATCTTATAGATTTTCCGCCACCAGCCGGTAGCATTGGCTTCCCATAGTGAATTATCGGACTCCTGCTTGTCTCTAGCGTGCATGGAGGATACCCACTCGTCAAGGTATCATGAATACTCTTCTTCAACCGATATGCAAAAAGCTATTTACAAAATGAAATATTTGTAATGGTTTGATACACGATCCCCAAGTCCCTATATATTTAGTGGAGTAGTCTTTTTCACATCAGTCATCTAAATATTTTCAATAATTATATTGCCACGAATGATGAACTCGGATCATGAAACATATAACATTGGATACCTTTGGGAAACCGAAAGTAGCAAGGCGAGTGCAATACTTATTGATCCTAAAGAAACTACAGAAAGGCTGCCTCCTACCTCCTGACATATATATTAACGCCTTATACTTTACTTCTATACATTGCTTTTGACTCAGGTTCATGTCTATATTCACCCTTTTCATAACGAGGAGTAAGAAGTATTCATTTGATCTCTCCTGTCAGATGCTATACACGTGTCGTAACTCCACTTACCCTTGTTTGCATTTGTGTGCTGGGAATCCCTCGGGGAGGGGGACGGAAATTGTTCTGTACCAGTTCCCAAAGGGAATACTTTTTTAAATGTTCTTCACATGTTGGTCTAATTATTTTGTGTGCGCCATGTTCTACTAGTCTCCACTTAGAACTGTTTCTAATACCTGCTTTTTACTTTAAGGAGATACGTTTCCGGAATGAGTCAGTAGTCAGGGGGAAATGTTTTAAACCCAAACGATCCACATTCACTAACAAACAGAGAAAGAGAAAGGATAGACGTGTCAAGTGAACAGACCGGATATGAAAACAGACAGGAAAAAAAGGGAATCCCTATCTCTGTCCAGGATGATGGTCGCCCCATGATAGACAGGTCAATTCCGAGCTAGGTTCCCTCGGCGAGGCAACTAATTACCAGCCGGTTGCCGAGCGTCCCGTAAGGGGGCGCCTCCATTTACACTGGAGTGACGGATGAGCTGGAGTTCCCTCTCTGGCCGCCAGGCGGCGTCTGGTCTACGTTGGCCGTGACGTCACGGGGGCATTATCCAAGTGACACGGCACTAATAACGAGGGGCAACTCCCCTGGAGCTACTCTCTGTTCTTGTTGCACCGATGGCGGTATCATCTACTCCCGAGTTCTACTCAATGCTCTGCACCGCATCCTGCCCGCACGGCTCCCTTGCCCTACCTTCCCATCTGTTGCCCTTTCCCAAATCACCAAAAGCTGAAACTCAAATCCGGCGCCCCGCACACCGGGAGAAAGCCGTTCATCCGGGCACCTGATCTACTCCTCAGCTCCAGGGGGCCCAGGAACATGAATGACGTGGGGACATATGCGGATAGACAAGCAATCAATACCCGACAAAAGGTCACTTGTCGCACTGAGTGGAAATGGTCTCTGTGGGAATCACTGCCGCGTTCTTCTGCAAGACAAAGTAGGCGTATCCTCGGAGAGATTCTTAAAACAAAGGACCCGTTTTTACAAAAGTCAGCATTGACAATTAAGTCCGCTCAACCTCAGCCTGCCCAAACTGTTAGTTCCATAGGCCTACGGATTCTGTATGCTAAATTAATAAATTGTCATATATGATTGCATGCTATTAATCTGTATATATATATCAATTGAGGAATAATTGTGATCACGGCTTTCCATCAGAAATTATTTTGCTTTTATAAACTGGTCCACGATTGTGTTTTCCCAGTGGTATCTGGCAATTCGTCATTGAAAGGTTAGGAGAATGTCCAAGGCAGACTTCTTGACCCCAGTAGTCCTATCAGTATTGACAAGCAGCCAAGAGATATTGTTCGGGATAGAGTGGGAGTTAAATGGAGGGAACGCTTTGTCGATGAGACTCTACTCCCTCTAGCTTGTAGTCATTACTGACACGAGAGATTAATCTGGTCCTAGATGGTACATTCATGCATATTCTATAATTATACAATCATATGCTTATGATTCATGATACTTGATAATATGTTATACTTCTGCCACAGTCATTGATATGTATGGCAGTTATAATTTAAAAAAATAGTACAATGTATCATCAATTCCTGTTATTTTGACATTATCTGTGCAGGGCCTTACTGTTTGAAGGTCCCTATGGCTTACAATTAAAGTGGAACTGCATTGTCGAAAAGGGAGTTTTTATTTCATCTGTCTCCTACTTCCCCGTTGTCTGTTTGAGCTGAACTGAAACCTACTGTTAAGAACGCCTGCTGGCACACTGCCAAGCATAATCGCTCGATTACAGGGTTGCCACTACACGTCATCATAATTCAAAGCCCAATTTTCTCTTCGAGAGCACATAATTTCTCCCTTTAAAACTGGAAAGAATAAAAGTTTAATGCACTAATTGGAATAGACTGCGAATAAACTACATGGACTAATTCAATTCCAGCATAGCCAACATCGTGTGTGGTCTATTTTGCCAAACTTCGTATTGGCCCACAAACACACATTTTCAAATGGAAAGCCTCTTCTTTTTTTTCTTTTTTTACAAAAGTAGCATGCTAACCATTAATGAATACTCCCAATACTTTGATTATGACTCTCAAATGTCCAGTATGCCAAGAAAAAATATTCATAAACCTTTACAAAACTGCCAGCCTTGTTTTGTGTACTGTGGTTTCAGAGATTTATGCCTCATAATGGGAATTCCATACGGACGAACCGTGGTCTCATGCAGAAGGATTAACTACTGTGAAGTAAATTGCGATGGTCATATGGACATTCACGGAAGTTTTACCAATTGGCGTATTCCAAAAATGTTTATTCGTCAATTTATTTCCGTAGAAGAAAAGTAACGTCGAATGTTGCCAAGTAAATCACCTAAATCACTCGTCGCGTCCGATTGTCCTAATTGGTGATTTATCTAAGTATAAAGTCTGATATAAAATGTATATTCCGTTTTTGATTAAAATGTAAGTATCAACTGAAGTTTTTAGTAATGATGATAGTATCCTAACTGCAGAGACGATCAGACAGATGCAGCCCATCTCTAAAAACAGCTCTTGCCTTTAAACATTGCTATCAATACTGTTCTAAGGTTATCCTACAATTCGGAATGGCGCCATCTGGTGGCTTTGAAATATTTAGAATTATCGGTTCAAACTGTTTTTTGTTATCAATTTGATAGCCAACAGAGTATAACATAACATCTTGTCTAGTTTGATCTAACCCAATATGTATAATAGACATATTTTTCATTTGCTTGATTTATTTTGGAAATGTACCGAAAATATGGTCTCCTTCAATCCTCTCAAAAGTTCCAGGGGTGTCCTATTGTTTTTCAAACTTGAATGTACATAATATTATTATACATGCACCACATTATATGAAAATTATGTGGAATGACATGGATTTTTCTATGTAAAAACCAACTATTCCGAAAGTCTATGTATAATTTTCTGATTTTCTCATCAATCCCATAGAGATATTAATCTCTAGGTCCAGAACTCCCCAAATCTTTGGGTTAGATATGTTCTCTACAATACTTTCAGCTCATCATATCAAACTTTCAGGTAATTGACATGAGTTAAGATTTTCAAAGTAAATCTTTCTATATGCCTTTAATGGTCATTAGCTTCGAATTGTTATATTATCCATTACAAGTATCAACAATTTTCAGAACTTCCCAGACTTAAAATGAATATTTTTCATCAAAATGATAGGTTTACTGTTGTTATTCTACAGGAAGTTGGAAAGCTTAGTATGTATGTTTTAAATGGCAGTGGTATCAAATCGGACAGACAATTTCGTATCAAGATGTGGCTTCAGACTGAAAACTAACATGTTTTTAAGCATCGATTGCACACCTGGATAGCACACCTGTGATATACAGCATAGAAATGACATCTACATCAACGGAATATATTTGCCTCTATCGTTCTATGTCAGGGTAGGATTGTCTTAGAAAAGGGGCTCTTTGTTCTAGCTATCACAAGGACTTTCATGACTCTGAAGCAGCTTACACATGCAGGACCAGCAGCGGATCCACAAATTTGTTTCTATCAATACAATTTCGGGATGTTTTGCAATAAACAGCAAAATAATAGAGTACATGTATACATGTATCGGAATGTTGTATTCACCCAATGGAAAATAATGATACAAATTTATCAAATTTCATCGTTCACCAAATCTTTGCTATTTTGATAATACCTAGAAATAAACAAAATGAATAGATTTAGAAGAAATGTACGAGTTCACAAAAACATAGGAGAAATGAACTACATCATTTACATATATATTAACATATGTATAAACTCCAGGATCCGCTCCTGAGAACCATCAGCACAACGTTGGACTCTTTATGAACGTCATTAAAATGTTGACAGACTGGGTGCCTATGCTACCTATAGGTGTAAGACCAAGGTAATGGTAGCGAACCTTCGGTTGCGGATAAATCGGACGTCCTACCTATGCTACAGTTGCCCTGTTCGCCAATCCACTGGTTATCTCGGCAAGTCAGGTACCAGATCTCCTCCGTCTGGTTACACCGGATGGTCACGTGCTGGCCCTCACGCCGGACGCTGCCACCATGAGGCGCCCGGATGGTTGGGCATCCTATGACTGAAAGAGGAGACAGGAAATGGATACACTGTATAGTGGTATACTGCTAAAGCCAGACCAAACTAATTAGATACGCCGCTTCAATTAAAAAAAATCTATAAAAAGAAGATACACAATACTCTGATGAATTTTGATTTTATACCCGCAAAGTGCGTCATAACCGGGAATGGGTGATTTACTCTAGAACTATTGGTTGAGAATAGTATATATAGTTGAATTTGTTTTATATCAACATAAGGATAAGCGTAGTATATCCAAAGAAAATACATGTATTTCGTCATTATGTTGCAGGTTTGGTCTGGAACAGGCCGGGGCACAATAAACCTAATATATGTATATACTGCTAGATTTTTCATGCATATTAATCATTTTCAGTAAAACATTCACAAATTCATGTCATGTATGATTTCTCCCTTCAATTTGTCCCCCATATGTGTTTCTCTCACTTTTCGTTTTTCACTTATATTTACTAAAATTGCCGTTAATATTAATCATCCATTGAACATGGTTTTTTTTCAAATCTAAGATACCTCTTGATGCCTATTTCCTACAACGCCCTGACTTTAGAAATCATTCTGTTTGTTCTGCCTTTTTTTGTGCACGGGTCTTTTCGTGTTGTACAAAGCATGCTGATGGTAGTAGGATATGGAGTTGTCACTTTATACCAGGCCCGGCTTGGTACAAGAGCCGTGTCTTCTGAGCCCCCCTCCTATCCATCATATAAAAACCATTGTCTCCTCCATGCGACCACGCCATGGGAGCGGTCTGCCTTTTATCTCCGTCAGACCCACACTACGGTGCTTAAAGTAAAGGTTAAAAAGAGTAGTGTAAGGAAAGGAGGGTCTTCTTTGATGTCTTAAGTACGCGGTAAAAATGTGTTTAAGACACGTGTGTCTGATTGTGTATAGGATGCAGAGTTGCCCTTTAAACGGGACACTCAGGCACTGCCTTGCACGCTATGTGCCGTGTGTCTGTCATATGGAGGGTTATATGGATAGGTTCGGTATGCATGAGATGTCACTGTGGAGAGACGGTGACGTGGGTTATGTCAGTTATACACGGTTACAAAAGGAATGACGTCATGCATAATCTACAACTTCGGAGGGACTCACTAAGAGGAGTTCTGCCTTCGATTTCTCTCATATGCAATGTAAACTACTCCCAGACCTTACCCACACATAACACCTAAACACAGGCACTGATCTGTTTATATCCCCTTCAGCGTCCACTAATCTTGAACACTGACATAAACAACGTTTCACATCTCCTAATCAATATGTGGGTTTACACCCTTACCACTGCTCCTGACCGTTAACAGTAAGGATCTAGCAGTATAGCTATTAATCTTAGTATACACAATATTGCATAGTTCACCATCTATCACGATATCCTCTAGAAGTCTCCTGTATTTTCATAAGCAATATTCAACAACCCTTACCGCTGATGTCATCCAAATCAATATCACGATACTAAACTCTATACTAGTAAACTCAACATGCAAGTATACACAACTCTCATTTGCTGCCACTAGTGGACCTTCCGCCAATATCCAGCATCCCCTGTCACCATTACCACAGACGATTCCTACCATAAACCTCTTCTCACTATCTCCCTCATACTACAACCATGACCCATCACCACTGCAACCTACCACTATCTGCACTGCACAACCACCTTCTCCCTCCTCCTTCTGCTCCTCCCTCGGCCTCCTTTCACCACCTGTCTAACCATTGCCGACGCTGACGGGAATCTCATCAGGCGCCATGATTCGCCGGTTGGAATTTTCTATTTGCTATTGTAATGAAGACGCGCGATCGGAATCAGGAGGCGTGTGGCTGTTTAATGTGTGCATGGCGGGTAGCGCGCCTATAGCCCGCGGCCTGGAGGCGGGAGTGCGGGTATTGGGGGTTGGAGGAGGGAGGGGGAAGTCATAAACTCTGGAAACTTAAGATGTGCGTTGTTCCAGTTCGACCGGTGTAAGATACACGGTCTACCCAGCGTTTCCTCGCCAGATTATCATGGACTGCGTTGTCTCTATGTCATGTCCCATGTGATGTGTCCTATAGTCCAATATTGAATCCGAATTCTCTATATTGATATATGTGGCGGTTCCTTTCCCACATCGCAGCGAAAGAGTTTTCAAAACATTTGACAGAGATTTGTCATCCGTACAGCAACAAAGACTGTATTGTGGCTGACTGGTTATACCGTTATAGACATTTCTGGGACCAGCTGCGATCCCCTCTGTATCCCTACAATTACCAGCGTTCTACCTCTAGTTTCGAATTGCTTGGATCACTATGGTTGCTTCGTATTGGGCGTGTCCCACCATCTTAGTCTTACACAATCCCATTACATGTGTCCTATCGTTCTCGTCCATTCAGCGCGCCCCAAGAGCTGCTATATTGAATGGCTTATCACATTACGCAGTATGCGTTCTATTATCGCACACCGTACCATAAGAGCCAGATGTAAGTCTGAGGTTGCGGACCAATGAAGGGTTTCTAGCCTCTCTAAGGTTCTAGCTGCTGAATGCGCAGCTCATTACCCTCATATATGTTCCTCCACTTGCCAACAGGAATCAACTGCCCGCTGCAGTCGCCTTAGACATACTGCAGGCTATATTTTTTTCTAACACCCTTTAGTAATCACACTGACATAAAACAAAAGCAAAAACAAAGAAAATTCATCGGACACCACTGGCTAGCCCACCGCCCGCTACCGCTGCCTACAACACCTCCCCCCTCCCCGGCCGCACACCACCCGCCACCTGCGCCACCACCCCGCCCCCCTCCCCCACCACCACCAGCCATCCACCACCCGGCACCACTCGGTGCGGGGGGCTTATCGCCGCCCAAGTGCGTCCTAGTAACGGGCGTCGGCGCCGGCTAATTCCGGGAATTACATCGGCCGGCGTTCATCAGGGACGCGCGGTCGGGTTTCCTGATGGGCGCGCTCGCCAGAGGGCGTCGCGCGCGGCGTCGCGGCGTCGCGGCATCCCGGCCCCGAACGTGAATCACGTAACGACATTACGTGTGCAGCGCCAGGCTATAGCGGAGGGGGACGGGGGAGTATACCGCCTCGGGCGTCTTGGTAGGAACGGGAAGGAGCCGGGCTCGGGATTGGCGGTGGCGGCGACGTCCTTGTATGTTTCCTGGTCCGGAATTGGATTAAATGTCTCTCACACGCGGCTTAATCCGCTCCGCCTGCCGACGAGCTTCCTTAATCTCCCAGCACGACCAAGCGCCTTTACAGCTAACCTGGAAGTTTTACCACTAACCTGACGCCTTCCGCGCGTTGCCAGTGTCTTCGCCGCTAACCAGGTGTCTTTCCCGTTAACCTGCCTTTTATTACTACCTCAATCTCTTCTTCTGTCCCACAGCCTGCCATCTTTACAGCTAACCTGATCTCCCTCCCATTAACGTTTTATTTTCGATATCTCCACTTTCTTCCCACCGATCTTGCCACCAGCATTTTATTACTAATGTGGTTTTACCACTGGCTCTGCTTCGTTGTCCACAATCTTGAATCTTTTCATTAACAATTAATCGTTAATTAACATGTTACCTACCTGTTGTTCAAAATAAATTGTACACTTTGCTCTAGTTCCTTTATCACCCATCTATCAGCCATCTGTTTCATTGATTTGGCTGTCTGTATCACTGACCTCCTGAGATTCTCATTATTTTGGATTGTGTGATATTGGTCCTGAGTACCGCGTTGCATAAATTAAATAGAATTTTTGTGCAAATAACAAAATCTTCTTAACCCGCATAAAAGGGAGTTTGAACTATTACCCTGTGTCGCGCCGATTGCAAATATAACAATTTTAGATTACACTGTGTCTGTTTTGTGAAAATAGCATGCCCAAGTTTTATATGCATGGATTCCATAACAATCAATGCTTGATTCTGAATTTATGTTTTGATGTTTTTATCCTACCACGTTCAATTTCTTTTACTTAACATCGTTGTTTGGTACCATATGATTGTACCTGTAACAGTAATCCAACACGTCCCTCACTGCTGCCCCTTGACACAGACCAGTCATTGCTTTATCCCAGCTTACATGTTGGTATGTAATAACAATGACGGCAGCTATGGTGTATAGTGAAGGGGTCGAATAATATAGGAGACAAGAGATGGACGGAGGGAGGATGAGGAACGGGAAGGAAGGAGGCAGGGTAAGGAGCCGAGTGGAAATGGGGTTTGATGCGGCTCTCGTTGCGACATTGGCGTACACTGAAACAAGAGGCGGGCGGCCCGAGTTGCACAATGGACCAGGCGCTGATTTCAATGAGTCACTCGGAGCAGCTTTAAGAGGCGGCGCACGCCAGCAGAATGGGGATCCCGGCCGAACACAAGACTCATTTACTTCCTCATCTCCGCGCTAAGACGATTGCCGGGCTCCGTTACGTTGCCTACAGCTGCGACCCATAATATCTGCAAGACGTTGTTAGCGCACCGTCGCCTGAACCGCCTGCGGCCACACAAGATACACGAGAGGCGTGCACTGATACACGAGTGACGTACGCCTATACTCGAGGACAGTACGCCGATACATGAACAGTATGTGCCGATACACATAAGCAGTATGTGCAACATGAGCAGTATGTGCCGATACACATGAGCAGTATGTGCAACTTGAGCAGTATGTTCTACATGAGCAGTATGTGCCAATACACATGAGCAGTATGTGCTACATCAGCAGTATGTGCTGATATACATGAGCAGTATGTGCCGATATACATGAGCAGTATGTAACGATATACATGAGCAGTATGTGCCGATATACATGAGCAGTATGTGCTGATATATATGAGCAGTATGTGCCGATATACATGAGCAGTATGTGCCGATATACATGAGCAGTATGTGCTGATAAACATGAGCAGTATGTGCTGATATATATGAGCAGTATGTGCCGATATACATGAGCAGTATGTGCTGATATACATGAGCAGTATGTGCCGATATACATGAGCAGTATGTGCTGATATACATGAGCAGTATGTGCCGATATACATGAGCAGTATGTGCCGATATACATGAGCAGTATGTGCCGATATACATGTGCAGTATGTGCCGATATACATGAGCAGTATGTGCTGATATACATGAGCAGTATGTGCCGATATACATGAGCAGTATGTGCCGATATACATGAGCAGTATGTGCCGATATATATGAGCAGTATGTGCTACATGAGCAGCATGTGCCGGTTTATTATAATCCATGGTATACAAAATATTGAGAATGTACAGAAAGTCATTGCTAAAGAACATCTGTTGTATAAAGGAAAAAGTTCTTTGTGCTATACAGCAAATAATAGTCCCTATTGAAATAAACTTCTATATGACAATTTATTGGATAAAATGGATAATAAATACAACAAACGATGGTTCTGTAGACAGGTGGTTCTGTTGACGTCGCAATACACTCGCTGACGCACGTGTACTAAGCGCGTAGTTTACGGCTGCCTGTCTACAAAACCATCGATTATTGCCTATGTACATTTCAATTCATATAAGCGAAGTGACCCTTGATATGTGTACATCAAATATGCAAGGGGATTCAATTAGATATGCCAGGACCATTTTTATCAGCATAAACCGGTATGGCCAAGTACTGGGTCAGGCATATGGGAAAATGAACAGCATCAAGACATTGAAAATACAAAAAAAAGCACCTGCCTCACATCAACTTTCTCTGTTGAGATTAAGTTGTCACTTTAAGTAGAAATCTTTTATAAGCTTACTCTGGCGCTTCTTTAGGCTTATGTAAGCCTGTGTATTACCATCGTGTTTTAAGAGGATTTCCGTCCGATTCAACAGAATGGATATGAAACGGAGAGATAATGAAGCATGCATCCTCATGAATATTTCTTTTCTGAATTCAATGCTGGAACAGCCAATCTTTTTGCCGCCTCCCCCACTTAACTCTTTTTGTAGGGAATCGGGAGGGGGAGAGGTAACAGTAATAAATACGGAAATAACACAACGACGATACTGCACTTTTTCCTGATGGCTACATCGATAACAAGACACGGGGTGAATATAAAAGAGGAAGTCATGGTGTCCTATCCTTTTTACCAAACTGCCATTAAGAACGAAATACAATCAAATGAGTATGAGTACATGGATGTGGAAAAAGCTGCTCACCATTGTATTCAATCATGAAGTGCACAGCATTACTGGAGATGATTCTTTCCAGTACGTGCAGTTCCACGCTCCTCCCGACTGAAGTGTAGATGTGCGTCCGGCGCCCCTCGCCTACACACCCGACGATATTCTTCTTGGAGGCTCCGTCTTTTAGAAGGGCGAACTCGTAGCAGGCGTCGGGGCGCACGTGGGCGCCGGGGTCGGCTGTATCATCCTGGGAGTGGTAGCGGGCGAAGTTGTGAAGAGTAATGTTTATCTGCTGGCCGGGCTTGGCGGAGATGTACCACGGACAGCGAGGCGCGCCGTACCCGTACTCGGAAGCCATGACGGACGCCAGGAAGCCACGGGACGCCGGTACCCCCACCTGCTTCCGCTGCTGACACTCCTGCCGACTTCCTGTGCGAACTGGAAATGATTGTTTTTATGTTTAGTACATGTTTTTTTGATAGGCGAAAATTGAAAGTGCCTACTGTGAGGGAAGATGTTAGAGATTCGGTGGGCGATTTATAACTCTCAAAACCTGACGATTTGGTCTGAGAATAGCGGCTGGAATAAGTAAGCGATCCACTAGAGACGACTCATCATTAAGCAATCTAGCAGAAAAAAGTGAAACCAATCAATGAAGGGTGGCTTATGGATTAAGTCAAGAGCTTGCTCGGTTTCGGACTCATTACACCTTCAGATTCATTATAAAAAAACTAAATAAACAGCCCCGGGTTTAAGAATGTATCGTATATATCTCAATATCTGTAGCTTTTTGGGAATTTCATAGTTGTATATAAGATAGATTTTGTCGAAACTACAGCCTGCGCTCAAAGGCAAACTAGACCATCGATCAGTGCAGAATTTGTGATTAAATATCCGAACATGTGGGCACATATTCCATATAGATTCGTACCTGTATTTACCACTTCGGGAACATCTACGTGTACTTTCAATTGTCTCCATGATTAATATTGATATCTACCTACTACACAAAACCTAACACATGAATATAATGTTTCACGGTATATCATGGTCGATGTATAAATTATTGACGTACTCGGTACTCGGCAACCGAACTGATATACTTGCCAAGGAAACCTAAATCAGGAATAATTGGCGCAGACAGTGTCATATGACACAGACGACGCATTCTACCATTGCTGTACATACACACTCGTCTTGTCTGATCCTGTATCAAGAAGGTATTGTTTTTTACATCAGGCATAAGGATGGCAGAGGCATCCCTTAGGTAGTGACTTATATCAATTGTATATATCAAGCATTATTCCCAAATCTATAGTTGTTTGGAATTAAACGTTTTCTTGTAGGAGTCATGTTCGACTTAAAAAATAAAAACGTGCCTTGATTTCCCTAAGTTACATTTGTGGAAATTTATAGATTCATTTTTGAGGAATAGGTGGATAGGGTTGTCCTTATGAGGTGTATGATATAAATGATTTGTTGGTCTTCCCTAAAGACGATTTACCAGTGATGCTAAAGTGAGAAGCCATAATGTGCCGTATGTCTAATAACACTCCATTATCATAGGTCTTCATATTATAAAATTTCCCACATCCTGCTCCTTTACACTGTTACCTGTGGAAACCATACAAACAGAACGAGCCAATGATGGACACGTTGATGAATACTAAATGTGTTCCCAAATTTGGAAATGTTTTGAATGCACAATACCCAATTCCCTCAATAATGAAATTGAATAATGTTAATGCAGCTTCTCGTCATATACATGTATGTGCTCTTTGATGTTCTTAACACTACATGGATTCATCACATTGTTCAAAACAACAGAGGTACATACCGTGAAATGGTTTTGCTTATATATCATACCTCACCATATAGAGTCCTATGATGCAGCAGTGAATACGCCCATGTACATCTGTCACAATTCTGGATGGTTTAGGTGATCCTGACCTCCTACATGTACTTTTTTGTGGTAATAGGCGATGTGACATGGTTGATTGGGACCCGTAATACGGTCTAATGACCCTATCCGCTCTTCTGTGATCGTCCCCGGATATTGCTCGGCCTACATTCTGTATATCATGTCCCCGTTACATGTGTATTAGTGAATGAACGAGAGTTTGCCTAGATCTATGATCCGGTTTGTCTCTAACACTGCCCTGACATTCGTGTGAAAGGATGCTGAACGGTAACCCACCCTGAATTAAATATTGTTATTCTACCTTTTCCTCGTACCCAATTTCAATTCACCTATCTTTAAACTCCCGACAAGAATTGTACAATCCGATCAAACACTGTAGTCGCTGTTAAACTTACATTTGTACTGACCCGTTTCTGACACAAGCCATCAAAACAGAGGCTGAAAACGCCTCAGTATCAAGTACGATCACATATAACTCAAAGAGTATCATCAAGTACCACTGAACATAATAAACAGCCCACGATGGCATGCGGTTTTAATGGAAATACACGGCTCGTATAAGCGGCGACGACCAACTTTTTTTTCGAATTTGGAATTTTATGAGGGGAAGGAAACCATCCTTTGTGGCTTTAATGAGAAACGCGAGTGCAATAAGCCACGGTCACGTGACATTCTCCCACAATTCACATGGTGAAATCACCGTATACTTTTAAGATTTGAAAGGCGCCTGGTTTCAAGTTTGATAGATCACCCAAAGTAAACTGGGGCTGGGGGGAGATTTTCAATTGTCTGGATCCATTAGGCTCAAGCACCCACGGGATGCCAGGCCCGGGGGCCATTGTAGAGAGATGCATTGTGTGGGCACTGCGGGTCGGCCTGGTATGGGGCTAAGATATTAGACATTGCCAAGTGAATTACTCATAGGTACTGTGTCATCTGAGCAGTGATAAATGGACAACTGCCTCTCATAGATATGTACGGCCTTATACGGCAATGCCTACTTAAGTACTCTACTGAGAGGTAAAATGAAAAGGCAATTGCTTCCAGCGGATGGCCGTATGGTGTTTGATTAGAGAGAAATCTTTAGTGTCCTTCACTATGGATACAGTCATATATTTTTTTTATCAATCTCGTCATTTATCATACGCCAGCATAGTTGTATGTTCTGTGCTTGCATTCAGTCTGTTCATTCAGAAAGACTATTTATTGACTTACGGCCAAGTATGTATTAAGTTTTACATCGGTAGTGGATGTATCTGATCAATAACTTTACCGCATATTTTTGACATACGAAGACAGTAAGCCAGTTCAATATATCATGTGTCTAAACCAAAAGTATGTATGTCTTGTGTGTAAAACGTCCATATTACACAATTTTACATACTTGTTGGGAGTACGAACCTAAATCTTTAAGGACATATGACATATATGTTGGAGCTTTTACTTATTGTTGTGATACTACGAGTACATAGATATTTGGCTGGTGTGCAACATTGATCGTTACTTGTCTATGAGCTGCAGTATACTGAGTATACCTAAGCAAATAAATGATATGTACTGAGTATATCACATCTGTTGAGATCCCATAGATGCAATTTCTCGTTGGTGGAGAGTAGTATGCGGGATCCTTTCCCTTCCAGTATCTATTTAGTTTACACATTAAGAAAAAAGGGGATAATGCACTGATGACATGCTTCACCTTCAACCGTGAATGAATCAAGTTATATTTAATATGAGACTTGCGTCGCCTATGACAATGTAAATGATGATTTTGTATTCATATCTGTACCTACGTGGGTCCAATTTGCGAGGCGTGAGACTTTCCCAACTAATGAATTGTACGTGTATTCTTCACTACTAAGGAAAGGGAATAACATTCGGCAAACCGCCAAGTAACAAAATCGAAGGCCCTTCACCAAAACCCCAATATCACTTGGTCTTTGTCCTAACTCAGTTTGGGAGGAAATGTCTTTAAAAGAAGAAATATTTAGATTTAACATTAGTGGATCAGTTCATAAACCGTCCAGTTAATGGTGCGTTAATATCAGGTGATCTTATTTGCCAAAGAACATTTAACAAATTGTAATACAATTATGAACATAGAAATTTGTCTTGAGGACCCCTACTTGATAAATACCAAATTTAGACTGGGCATGTCCCCCAACATTCGACACTTTTTTTCTTTTGTCAGGTGAACCGTGTGGGAGTTCAACAACGTGCGTTCAATACCATCAAATATCCATCTAATTCCGGCCCCTGACTTGTTTGTACGTCGAAGTTCACGACTCGGATATTTTGATCGTATGAAAGCCGACAAATGGGGTGCTTCTCCGGACACCTTACTAAGTAGTAGATAATGGCATCGGGGGCAGATGAAAGAGGTTCTGCTAATGGGGGCTGTGTTGGAAGCTGTGGCGAGGGTAGGGCTAGGCGTGTAGAGGAGAAGACTACATACAGACTGGCCTTAATGCGGGTAGTGGCGGGAAAAGGCAGACGTGAACTGAATGTCGTCTGCTAAATTGACAGCAGGAGGGGGGTGTGTGTGGGGGGGTCTGTTGGCTAGGAGACGGGGTGAGAAAGGGGGTGGAGATGGGAAGGGAAGGAAAGGGATGGGGATGGGGATGGGAGGGTGTCAGTGCCACTCGGGGCGCGGCCAGAGGTGTAATTATTGGATCCTTGGCATTGGGGCCGCGGCTCAAAGCGGAGGGCAAATTTACTCGCGCTGGCAAGAAGCCTTTGTGTGGTGTGAGGGGCGTGTTTGGACGGCGGCAAACTGGCACGACATCAAAAGACCCGGCCCCAGTGTGGCCTCCTTCTGCGACTTGGGAAACGTCGTGGCTACTGTCCTCCATGGCTTTGTTTGGAGGTAATGCCCCGCGCCCGGTATGGTCCCCTTGACGCACCTTCATTCTACACTCTCCCTTCACTCTCCCTCTCTGTGAGACCCGGTCACTGGAGGCTATTGGCGGCGGGGTGGGCAGAGGTAAAGAGGGTGAGGACGGCGGGTAAGGGTCGGGGTGACAGGTCACTGGGTTCATACTGCCGGAGGGGTAGATTAATTGGCCGCCTTCTACTCCTGGTGACACTGGGGACAGTGAAAAGGCGCCAACAGACGGTCACCATACGCACACATCGTTAGCAAACAGTCTCCGACACAGGAAAGGCGGGGATTGAGAGCGGCAATATGCGAAGGAAACACAGATGATAGTGTGTGGAAGAAAATGTAAAAGCAGAAGTGAAGTGAGAAGAAAGCCTCAGAAGAAAAAGGAAGGTGGTGGACAAGAGAAGAAGAGGAGGAGGAGGAAGAGGAAGAAGAAGAAGAAGAAAATGTGTTATTGAGATTAAAGAGTGAGAGAGAGAGAGAGAGAGAGAGAGGGGGAGAGAGAGAGAGAGTAAAAGGGAGGAAGAGAGAGTGAAACGGAGAAAAAGGGGAAATAAAATTGTGGTAGAATTCAAGGAAGAAGAGGAAGACGGGTAGTATGTGCACTATATACTTCATACCACCCTCTATCACACCTTCAGTTTGCCTTAATTCCAGCACATGGTATTTACTTCCTACACCCATGTTCTCTCCTCACCCCCCATCTACGCTCCGAACCCTGAGGCTGCAGAATTTCCATGCCATCACGCCTGACCCCCTTCTGCCCCACCCCTTCTCCTCTGCGTACCTCTCCCCGTCCCCTCCAGGCACTGACATGATAGGGGTAATCACCTAAAACGAGTGGCCCCTCATGGCCGGGCGGCATTAAGGATCAAATACCTTCTTATCAGGGGCCAAAGCGGCCACGGGGAAGCCGCGCATTTGAAACTGAGAAGCCTTGCCACTATTGCCCGCCCCCCCCCCCCCTCCCCGCCCACGTCTCTGCCCGCCCGCCAACACCCCACCCCAACCCCCGACACGCTGTCTTGGGGAACCTTAATGGGGAACACACCGGGAACAAGATTTCCATCACTTCCTGACATCCCCTCTTAATGGCGATGTTTCCTGAGCCGTGTATCCTTGGATTTTTGTCCTTATCTTTTTGTTCCCATGTCTTTTTTCGGGGAAGGAGGGCAGGGTATGGGGCAGGTTATCATTTTAGCTTGTGACATTTCCCACATATTATTGGAATAGAACAAAACAAATTGCTGGTTTTAAGATTGGTTATTCTAGCCCCAATAAACCATGCAACAGTGTTATACGATGGGTTATAGATATAAACATGGAATGCTTTTAAAACAGGGGTTGGTTTTTTTCTAATACTATTTTTGTGTTAATTGCCGTTCTATTGTTTAATTTGATTTATCAATTATCCATACAGTTCAGGATCTCCTTGATATTACTGCAATTATTGGGAATTTCTATGATGATGTACATCTTTTTCTCCTTCTGACGTTCATGCCTTTCACGCATCTCACCGAATCCGAATTAATGCAGCACGCACTCAAAATAAAATTCGCCGTATTGTTCCTCCGCCGAGCCACACGCAGTGGCTTTGCGAGGTCTTTAATGCACTGCTTGGTCCTGCCTTCCTCCATTTCCCTTTCTTGACGCTGGCATGCAGATTCAATGATTGTTGAATTTTGAGTGTCTATGCGGCTGAACATTCCGTGAATGAACGATGAAAAAGTTATGCTTAGGAGAACTTCTCGTGGCCATGAGATTATGATTCGTGAAGGTGCAAGAAAAAAAACCTCCACTTTCCTGCAATCTGTCACTGCCAACATCGCATGATAACGAGCAAACGCATTTCCAGGTCTGAAATCTTCCAAAGCTATCGGACTTACAGCCTAGCAACGGATTAATTGTCAGAAACCAGAGGTAGCTTATAGTAATCCTCCGAAATGAGAGACCTGTCAAATATCCTCCCTAGAATCTCGCTTCCTAGGACTGTTTGACGCTAACATTTATCACCCGCACTGCCGTCGACAACCTCTGGTAAGTTTTATCAACCTATTTAGAATATCAATTATAATAATTGTTGATTGATGTATTAATGATTATTAATTACTCTCTGCAATCACGCTTTGAAATGACCTTTCTTCCAGGTTGAGGGCTTGGGGTGTAAGTCCACACAAGGAAGGGTCCCTGAAAGCCTACTAATGATAACAGGAAAGGAGAACCTTAATGCAGCTATATATAGTGCCGCCTCTGAGGATGGTTCCATTAGATGCCATTGACACTCTCCAGTAAAGGCATGCCTCCACATGTTGATCAGAGCTCCCGCTGTGAAGACTGGCACAGATGAAATTCCATTTGCAAAGGTCACGTTTGAAATTAACTTAATGCCTGCGTGTAATTTACATCCATCGGTGCTTCTAGATTTTACTCAGTGTTTACCACCCAACCAGTATATAAATCAACTTTAGCAGCCTACGAAATATCACTATTTCCATGTACTACTACCCCCAGACTTTCACACAAACACTACGTGCCATTTCTATGCACGACTATGATCTAGTAAGAAACTCACAGGGCGTCGCACCGGGAGGGTAATTATCAAAGTTCCAGCAGAGCACAGTGTTGGGTATTGTTAAACCCATGATTAAGCTGCCCAGCAATATCACCACCACTGTTTCTATATAAAAATGCACCATAAAGAGGCAGATTTGACGATATCAATGCAGTGATATATAATAATAATAATGGAAACCCCGGGAACTGCATACTTCAACTCCCTATGGCTTGGAGTGTTTACTATACCGATATACCATTGCCATTAGGATACATTAAGTATTTAACATATTTCATATCGGATAGAGATACACAATGACGGCGATTCTTGAATTTCGCACCACTTGACGCCTTAATTTCAGCTGTTAATGGCTAGAAATCGGTACATATAAAGAGTTTTTACACTTGAGGAAATTCTGGGGTTGATGATTATTGCGGCCGCTATTATGTAATCGAACACCACTTATTGGCTAGACGATCTACAGTAGTCATGTTTAGTCGTCTAGTTTATAAACGCCGGCCAACGGCTTCAATACAACGGACAGAAATCGCCATCCTAGTAGCTTCTGGATTCCGATTTGGTTATCATATTAGATGATTAGTAAATCAGGGGTTTAAAGTCTAAAAAGGGCCATTTGAATACTCTAATGATAAATCATGCTCCCTCTATAGCTCGGCTCTACTGGGTTTATATACATACACATGTCTATCCAGTATTACGGCCCAGTATTGTGAGCGGCCTCACCAACGTGCTCGAGGTGCATTAGGGAAACAGCCTACCGGGCATTAAAATGGACGACCCTTCTCTTCCTTCACAATCAGGGCCTTGCCATACATTACATAACACCCATAGATGGAGGCAGGGATGCTAGGCCTAGCTTCTAGACAGATACGCAGGAAGGATCGGCAGAGAATTCTTTTACTGACTTAAGGTAAAGTAAGTAAAGTGTTTTATCTCAGAATCATAGAGCCCCTGGTATTAGAGAGTGTTATGCACAGTGGTGATATCCTTATCCTTTCTTGTAAGTATTGCTTGAAGTTCTTATTGCATTATATATATATGTTTTGACGTTAAAATTCTTTTAAATTAATCCACGTATCCTCAACTTAACAGAGTCTATCTTTTCCATCTAGATACTAAAGATATTTCCGGGTGCAGTTAAATTCACGTATAATGACGAACATAACCAAAAGTATCTTAGTATTGACTCGTGGAACAATGAAAGACAGCGATTGCTCATTCTGGTCAAATGAAGGAATCCTTGGGCCGTTTTCTAGTCTCAAGAATTTTCTGTCTTCATCCTCGAACTTGATTGTAATTTGGTGGTGTAATTCTACTCTTATGTGTAACATGTCTGACAGATTATCAAACAACTAGATAATTGAAAGCCATCCACTTCTGAGATGAACAGTGGAAATGTGAACATGAAAATAGCTATGGCTTCCTCAAGGCCTTCCCCTGAACGAATTTAGGAACAGACCACTCAGAGGTCTCGGAGAGTAAGCAGGCACTGATCCCATCAGTCCCTTGAGCATATCCCTGCTCTGTATTGCCACAAGAGGCGACCCAACGTTTCTCATTGTGAACCACGACAGATACAAGTTAATACCACGACTTTCTGAGACACATGAGACCTCTGACGATATTGTAGGCCGGTCCTTTGTTGTTTTATCCCCGGGGACATTCTGCCTGCAGGCTTTGTCTGGGCTGCCTTGGGTCTTCTAAGGACTGCCCTATTCCCCGCACGGACTTGTTCTTTGTAATGAGCCCTCTGCCGGGGATGGTAATAGTAGGGCATTAGCTAGGGCCTGTTTGAGCTCAGGTTCATTTAAGTAGGCGGCATAAGCCACACTACCACTGGTCTAGTCAGACGACTGACTGGTCACCCTGCCAAATGGCCAATCAACCAGTTAACCAGCAACAGCAGAATGGTAATACGGGGTTTCGGCATTTATTGGTATACCTTTATTGTTATACTAATACGAATCTGATGGGTTTATTGATAAAAACCTATCGGATCTATCTTCTTAGTGTTGGCGCATAGGGTGCAGGATATTGTTGATGGCATATCCAGTGTGTTGCAATGAAGAGTGTTATGAAGAAGGTCAAGAGGTTCCAGAGCATTGTAGATCTGATTCCCACAGTGCGGGTGGGTATTGGGTAGGTATGTAACCATTGCAGTCGTGTTTGCGTTGTTCTCATTGTGTTGATCTGTATGATGATGGAGATCATCATAGGATTGCTGATGTAGGAGGTGTTGGGGTAGTATCTATGCCAGTAGATTTAGAATATCCACATACATGTACTGATGTTTACAGTGTTGTATGGCAGGGGTATTATCATATACATATGCACGAATGTCTCACATATACTGGCCAGCTGTAAGGACTCCATACCACGTGACTCGTTGTAAAATTGAGTTTTTAATGATTTCCATGTATATATAATGATAAGGAGACATAGTGCGTGTGTCTGAATCATATCTATTCCTTGATCTTTTTGGTCTGAAATATTCACGGAGCTCGATGAACGAAGTTAGTATTTCCGACCAAAACAACTCGCAACAGATTACACTCAGTCACACTCACCATGTCTCAGTATAGAATAAACACTACGTGTTTTGGTAGTGATGTTCCTATCTCACTGACTGGTTTTGTAGCAGTGATACTATCAACGCCAATAGGCTTTATGGTTCTGATGCTCATAGCATTGAATCATGCGGTGATAGTGATATAATCTGCGCTAGAAGTTGCAGTGGCAGTGATGCTCATATAATTCACTAGTGTGGTAACTGTGATAGCATCAGTACGAGGTGTTGTGCTGGTGTCTACGTATCCCCAAGTGGACGTTAACCATACGGTCACGCAGACAGCAGCGTGTTACAATGCCTTCCGCTGAATTCCCCACGTTACGTGAGGAGTAAAACATGCCTGATTCAATCAACTGCTCGCTGCAAGGTGTGACTACCACCCACCCGGGCCTCACCTGGGATCCCCCGTCCCCCGCCACCCCACGCCGTCCCCGATTGATGTTTTAATCAGCCTCCGCTCCCGAGTCTACTGTAAAATTAATGAGGTGGCCACGCACGGCGCCGCTCCATTCCCCCCTTATTGAATGATGTAAACGCCCTCCGGCGAAAAAGGTATGCGGTCCCGCTTATAAAACTATTTTTTGTCAACCTAATTCTCGTTTTGGCCCAGGTGTAGCGCCCGCAGGCGATTTCAATGTGTGCAATATTGATGGCAGTATAGATTCCTCTTATGTAAAGCCCATTGTCCAAACATGACCACTGGTGATTAATCCGGCATAATTCTGTATGGAAATTTTCTGTTGTGGACTGGAGCTCACACCAGTGAATGTTGACAGGGGTGCTGTTTTTTGGTGGGTCTACCTAGGTGGTCTTCATTACGTAATAATGGTGGTTTTTCATCTCTTTGTGTTATTTGCGATTCGCGTGGTGCACCCCCTAAAAAGGCAGTTTCCTGTCGGGACGCAGGTAATTCAATAATGAAAAAAACACCCATCCACCGATATAAAAAAAAAAGTGAATTAGAAAAAGGCTCGTGATATTAAATCTTCAGCCCATGTGCTCACCACGTCAACTTTTAACTTTCTGGGCTGAAGTTGCGGTGCAGCTTTCAATCACATTCTGATTGCAAAGTCGAAGGACAAATCAAATTGACTTTATCATTCCAGGAGCGTCTAGAGCGACGACGTTTACAGAATAACAGTGTTTGGTTCGGCAGGATCTTGACAACTATAACATTTTTTTATATTCGCCAGCGCGTAAGGTCCAATTTGTGTGTAACTTCCCTGTATGTCTGTATTGTTGAATAAAGTTAGGGATGATCAGTCTACAGCAAAAGGATACACTTAACGAGTTCCTATGTGTTTTACTAAATATAAACCAAGCATATGGACTTAACTAGGTATTCCTAGAACAATATGAGTGCATTGAGTACAAAATTCTGAAAGTGTTATATAAAAACGATACCTGAATGAAAATAAAAGAAGATTACAATGCCTATCAGAAATGAATCTGTTAGTTTGATCAGAGAAAGGGAAAGATAAAATCATCAAGAGAGGTAATCTACTGAGAATTGCTTTTAAAAGGTAAACTTTCTGGTCTGAATAAATGCTGCGTGTTTTACGTTGAGAATAAACTATTGACGTCATATCAACTTCATTGATCAATCTTGTCAACATGTGGAGGTTTTAGTAATGTATAATACACAGCTCTGCATTTCCTCACATATCGCATTTCTGTCACTTAACAAACCGACAGGGACCCTACTTGATGAGTTGGATTCAACAAAAGGTTGGGTAAAATATCCAGGGGTCAGAATCCAAGAAATGAATTAATTATACGCTCTCAAACATGTGGAGGCTGTTTTTAGGCTGGAAAATTGAAGTATTGAAATCGGGTAACAGAACTCAATAAAACTCGTATCTAAATATCCATATAGCTGTTCATTCTATGTCGACTATTTATGTAAGGAAACATGCATCGTACCTTACAGGAACAGCAAATATTCTATTACTTCTGATTGATAATTATCTTGCAGGAAATACAATTTTGTAAAAGAATAACAAACTGGATATGTAATATAAAACAAGTCGTCATTTTATCTAAATGCACAGCAAATGAACTCCAATTATGCCTATTTGTCTAAAGTATAAAGCAAAGCATATTTACCTTCAACGCATTTGTAGCTTGCCTCCAAATAAGACGTGACATCATCGGGACACGGTTTCATGCCCTTCTTGGCCAGGTCAACAATGTTAACTTTACAGGTATGTTTACCGGAGCACTTAAAATCCATGTAGTTGAGGACGTCGAGGGAGCAGCCCAGGTAGCCGAGGTTGCGCCGCACACAGCGCCCCACCTTCATCCTGCCGTACCGGGCCACCTCCATGACGATCACATGGTTAGGGCCACACGAGGCGTTGAACATGTCCACGTGACAGTACTCCTTCACACCTGGAACACGAGGTGTGAACCTTTCATTGACACATCTTTTTAAAACGTTACTCCATCCACTAGAAATATAATACAGACGAAAAAAGAGGAGAGGAAAAGGACTGGCCATTTTTAGGTTTATTATTTGCGTTTTATCTTTGTGTGACCTGAGCAGAATTGTTTGGTCTTTCAGGCACATGCCCTTCATTGTGATGTATTTTTTAGAAGAGCAGAGGGTGAGGGTGAAAAAGTGGGGAGGTCCATTTAATTAATTCAAAAGTAATTGTTTTTATCTGGCACAATCGTGCGTGTAGTGTTTGTGATTTAACGCGAAAACCGCCGGCAACATGACATGGGAGACTCAATCAAACTTAAAACAGCATGTCACTTTGCAGGGGGGATGGGGTCCCAAGGTGGAAAAAAATCACAGAAGTTTTAATAATCCAGAGGACTGTGGACCACACACGCTCAGAGCATTGACCCGTGCAAATCAGCCTCCGTTTGTTGGGGTTGTTTTGACAGAGGCAAGAAACTTCGTGTGCTACCTTTGAATAAATAAAATTGTAAAAGGAAACCGGAACACTGCTAACTCATCGCTAGATAGGTGAGCCACTGCCTCTACTAGACAGGTAGGGTGGGAGTTTGGTCGTGGCAGCTGTGTTTCTGCGCCTGTCGCACGTTTCCGTATCCTCCCCTTACTCCCTATACCAGCACAGAGACTGACTGGCCTTCCTTCCTCCCCTGCCCTACGCCATCTTCAAATGCCCGCCTTTCCGATCGATCTGCCGCCCTCCTCGTCCATTTGCTAAAAGAACTGCTAGGAGGCGCTCACATCCACTCTGAGCAATTTCCTGAGTGAAGTGGTCTCACTGTCTTCCCACAACGGCCACCGATTACAAATACCAGCGCCTTGTGGTGGAGATGAACAGGAACGAGCGCTCAATCACCAACCAGAGTCGCCGGGGTTATTATATACAGCATTAGTATTTTTTACCGTAGTCATCCGGAGATCATCTCTGAGACTTGTGCAGGGAGCAATTGGGTTTAAGGGCCCGGCGGGAGACGGGTAGGGGATCGGGCAATTAGGTCACCGGGAGCAGTTGACGGGAGGCGCTCGGTGAGCTGCTCGGGTGAGCTGCTCGGTCGTCCCGATCCAATTGTGACCCTCGGGGAGTCGCGTAACGCAATTCCGTGGCGGGCCCGGCGTGATTGGCCGCCGGATTACTGTGTCAATCCCCTCGCCGCCCTCAGTAGGAGAGCAGCTCCTGATGTAATTCACCTTGGCGAGCTGCTCACCGACCCTATAGTCTGCCTGCCTGGCCTTCCCCGTGCCCTTATCTCACCTCTCTACTGCTTCTATCCACACCCCTCACCAGGCCAACTATTGTCTCTCCGCAACCACCCCAATACCCCCGCAACCCCATCTCTCCCAACTTCCGCCTCAGGCTTCTATTCAGTTCTATCCAAATGATCACGTGACTCATGGGGTCGAGGATGATTTGACCCCTCGGCGTAGTGTTTAATGGCAGGTAAATAGAGTCATGGGTGGTCAGGACCTGTGAAAATACCCCGAACACGCATGTCCACCAAGCCAGGCTGATAAGGGCTCTTCGGCTTCTGTGGTTGGGTAGGCTGGCGGTATGGTACATTGGTGGTTGTGATGTGTGTGCTTGGGGTCGCGTCTGGGAGGGTACAGAGAGGACGCTGGAGGAAATAAGTGAAGGAAGGAAGGAAGCATCCAGGCGGGACGAGGGCCTGTCAGAGGACATGTATACTGTATGAGTCAAGGGAGGCCTTGAGGAAAACAGTATGGTCTATATGGATACACAAACAGGAACATCCATAGAGATGTTTATATTGGGCTAGGGAGACGCCCGTCCGGGGCTGTCTGGAAGGACCCCCATTAGACGATTGGCAGCCACTGTAACACGGACACATCTAAGCCGCCATTACCGCCACCCGCGAGGTCAACAATAAAATCACCCTTTAAAAGGCGGGCTTTTGGAACGTAAATTGGAAATTAAAATAGATGATGACTTTTTGTATGAATATAGCATTAGTGCAAGAGCAATGCCTTTCAAAATAAATGCACGGGGTATTAGGATTGATAGCGTTCCTCTAGTGGAACGGAATAACACAGCTTGGACAAGTGTAGCAAAATAGCCGTTTTCAACGCATGCTGTAATATTCCATTTCGGTATATAGGAAGACACTACTAATTCATATACAGTACAACACATACATTTTCATTATGATATACAACATAGTTCACAAATAGATTATTTTCGTAATATTTGATATTATCGGAGAATAACCTTTTACCACGTATCGCATTCTACATGTTACATAGCTGGTCATAAACCACGAGATGGGTTCTGTCCATATACAGGTGTGTGTAAATCTATAAATGGTATTGCTCAAGGGGGAATGAAACATTTCCTTTGCCCCCTTTGTCTCCCCCGTTACGAAGTGACCTTTGATTTCTCTGGGAGGCGCGGCTGACGTCTCCCTCTCTGTGATCTGATTGTGAAGTCGGCGTGCTCGGCCGAACGCGTGTCTTTGGTTGTCTGCCAGGCCTTGACCGAGTTGCTAGTGAGCTGCTCGATGGACGATCCATACGACGCCGGTCATCATTTGCGGCGGGCGGAGGTTGAGCCAAGGACGGCCAAGGGGTGCGGCGGACACTGGGGGTTGGGGTGGGGGACCAGACAAGGTAATGGGAGGGTGTAAAATCTAGGGGTACAGAGGACAAGGAGGGCGAGCAACCAATGACCCGTGAATGGTGGGGTGTGGTGGGCATTAATTAGTCCAGAAAGGTATGGTAATGGAATACTGAGATGGATTGGTGGGAGATGAGTGTAGTGTGTAGGGGATATGGGTGGCAGTTCCTTGGGGGAAGGGTGTGCCACGTTTATGGTCATGCGCTGGATAATGGAGTAGGTGATTGGAACACTAGGGGACTATATATCGGTTATTTATACATATGAGTTGTTCAAGTAGAATAGGCGAACGTAAAGTCAGCGACGCGTGGGAATGTATACAAGAACGTGTTGTAAGTAATATCAATTATAGCTATGTTGTCGTGTCGAGTCTCCATCACTATTCAGCGGCTCCCAAATACTATCCTTCCAGAAATAGAACAGACTGGTTTAGAAAAGTACCAAGTGTATGTTAAGCCGTCTAATAATGGGATAAAGAAAGGGGCTGCAGGCATGATGTGGGAGGTGGGTATTTACAGGAGAAATGTGGTTATGGAAACGGGAGACGGTGCATGGTAACAGGGGTAGAGTAACAGTGACGCCCTGGGGTATATACATAACGAGAACACAGGTAGAAGAATGGTATACTGAGGTATATTGAAGCATTTATATTGGAATTACTATAAGGAAACGGGAACATGGGTAAAAAGATGGATATAATAATGGTGTCCAGGTAAGTAGCTATAGATTTCTAAAATAATGTATATACAGTGCTATCACCAACTGGTGCATAAGGGAAAAATTATGACCTACATAGTTAGGGGGTTTGGAGTCTAGTAGAGACAGGGAGATTTATACCTATTGAGAGGGCATCTCAGGTCCACATGTAGGATTATATGAGAAGGAGGATGTATACTAGATGGAAGGCTACTCAGTACAGAGTTAGGGTCTAGGAAGGGATCCCTCCTAGCTTTGTTGCCAATGATGGGTAAACGCTTGGGATGGCTGGACAATAAGTTAGGTGAGGACAAGAGAAAGATAAATCGTTGCAGAGGAGGCTCATACATGGTCCTGGTAAGAAGGGGTGAGGATGCAGCGGAAGACCCACTGATGTACACAGGGATTGGGTTTTGGCGGATGGCTTCTACACTGTCGAAGGCGGGATGCGCATACGGTAGGGTGAACGCGGATGGGGCAGACGTCGGTTCATCATCCATCGACAAGGCGCATTGTAAAGGAGGGTGGTGAGGTGCCGGGGTGGAGAGATCATGTCGGGGTGGGCCGCAGGGGTCTGAGTCCGTCTCACGCCTGGACGGACGACGGCGGGTAATGAGGCGGCGACCGCCTGCCTGCCTGCCCGTCTACCCCCTCCCTCCCATACCCACCCAACCTTCCCTCCTGCACACACGTCCGCCCTCAACCCCCTCAACCAGGCCTGAGTACCCTCTAATCTGCCACCATGCCAATGTCACGACTTCACCGTTGTCACAACCCCCTCCTCTCGCCACACCGCCCGCACCCCCTTGTCTCCTACTCCCGCACCCCACCCTCCCTCCTCTGCCGGGCCCTGATGGAGTTAACTCCGGCCGGCCAGAGATCAAGCGGCTCGGAGGCCGCTAGTGCGGGGCTGGCAATGGGTTGCAATCGTCGCGGTCGCAGAGCGGCGGCGGCCTCATTTGACTCGCAAATGGACGCAGAGGGAGTGTGCGGCTCCTGGCGGGGGGAGAGAGGAGGCACCCCGTGCTCTGCTGACCACGGCAGAGCTAATCAACCGACGGCCAGCCAGGCGCCGCAGTCCAGCCGACGAAGCGCGAGTCACTGCGAAGAGATGGTCGGAGTTTGGCTTCTGGTCGCTAGCTGTCAGCAGATTGTCGACCTTGTACAAGACACCCCAACCTCACTAACCCGTATGACAGATGAGGGACAACACCTGCTGTCTCCAACTGCTGACACCCTGTCACCAAGGTGTGCGCCGAAGTTATAGCAGGCCATCCATATATTACGTCAGTCCTTTCTACAGTGTAATGTTTTATACTCCAGCGCTGGCATTCATGTTCATTCGCAGAACCATCTCTACTTCTGTAATATTATTCTCTAGACCTACAATAGTGTCCTCACTACAGAGGCCAGAAACTCCCTACCCAGCTACATACTGCGTATTGGAACATCTATATCTTGGGTCAAGACGCATCATTATCCTGTGCTCTTTTTCAGCCACACCTACTTTACAAAGATACTTAATTATATAACCAATGTTACACTCTTCCATACTTGTAAATATGGTTGTAGCCATAGGAACAATTTAGCCGCTTTAGGAGATTGGTCTCTAATTAGTTACAGTGCCTCAGAAACTTGGCTTTAAGCGAATGTGTCTTTTTCTGAACGGTGCTCATTAATCCATGTACATATGTATGCTCTTGTGAGTTAGTATTAGTCATCGGTCGTTGACATCAGTCCTCGCTGCTCGATTACCTGTTTTGTTTTTATGGGTATGATCTGAGTAGGTTCTTCTCCTTACAATCCACATTCAGCAGTAGTGTATATATATACCCAAAGAACTACATGTTTTCTTATAAGAAACTATATCCTATTATCTCAATCAAAGAGGGTTATTATTAGGTATTCGCATTCCACTGCATCCTTTTGTTCACCTGGACCATTTCTCGTGGTCTGCCACTAACTACTTTTGCGGTATTTTATCTGGGTTTTTTATAATTCTATTGAGCTCTGCCAGAAGCAATGGATTCTTTGTGTGTATTATAGAACGGTTAAGACGTCAGCAATATTTCTCAGCAAATCTTGATAATTATAGTCACTTGACACTGTCAGGCCCTTGCAGAGACCTTTCTTTCCAGATTAACTTGTATATTGATGCCTAGCAATCGCTACGCACTTTTCAAGGATGTGGTAATTCATTTCAATATTCGAGAGCATACCCGGAACAGTTTGAATAGACAAAAACGGTGACATAATCATTCTGTGTCAGCACTAACCCTATCAAAACCAGCACAGCGGTCTCTTCGTTGATGATATCGTGTTAACTTTTCCAATGCTTCCAACTACCAATTTATATACATGTAGTTATAAGTGGGGTATTCTCAAAGATGTTCGATTGTATGCTGTGTCATCACGATGCTGTTAATCAGTTTGTAAAAACCACACTCTGTATGCAAACACCATAAACAAAAAGCATACAATGTAGTACGCATACTTTGGCCATGATACGTGCACCGTTTTGGCTACCAAATAGTACACAGTACATTATGCATGGGCAGCTATACACAACACTATTTATATGGATTAGTGTAGGTCTTTAGGATAGGCTTGAGAAATAAGGTCGCATGTATAGATGTGTCGACCTTCAATTTCAAACCCAACTTGAACTTTTTGTTCAAAGGCATACTTTGAATCATGACATTGGTAAGGATGTTGGCCCTCAGGCAAACCCCACCTCCTTGATGGGTATGGCCCGATCCTTGCCAGTGGATCAGTCAAGTCGTCTGTGAAGTACCCCGAACCAGGCGGCTCTCAACGCGGCAAGCGTCCAATAGTGACGGGCGAGCTGAGTGCACCACCCGCCCGCGGTTTTCTTGGCTCTCCTGTAAGGCTGGCAGAGGATGGGCATGTTTCTAAATGGAAACTCATGAATAAGTCTGCTCTCCTCGCCCATTAACTGCTTTAACCACCTGACGTCGACTATATCCCTCTTATCATGATTAACCTTGGACGTCTATTCCTTCGATGATGCCACATGTTGTGGTCTTGAAACTTTTATTGGAGGGGAAGGAATGGGAAGTTTTCTTCTCGATAAGTATTCTTTTTTTGGCTATCCTAATTGGATACCGTCTTAATATATTTTGTCAAATACAAACAGGTATCAAGGTTCTACCCTACCGTAGAGATTATAGGAACCGTGCCCACAAACCAATGTATGTGTATCAATAAGCAGTACTTAATAATATATTCCTCTTATACTTAACCCATACAGATATCTTTTAGTTTACTTACGAATCTAATCTGAATCGTGGATATCCCTTAGAATTAATTCAATGTCCCGGGACTTCTAAACCAGGTGATCTTGGATAGATTTTGACTTGTCATATCATGGCGGTACTTTCTTGGAACATCTTTGTGGTCCCCCGGATAGAGTAGGGATTCCTTTCGTTCGGATGCTCTACTAGTTTTGTCAAAATATATCTTTGCGCTATGCGTCTAATATTCATTAACATTTAATTTATCAGCCGCAGTGTAAATAACATTGTGACCTACTAGTATAGCTAGATATATATGCCTGATAGGTCACCTGCGACAAAATGGTATGTCTGATCATAGACTAGAGTCTGCCTAACATATTCCTACACCTCATCCATTGATATATACAGGCTATTAGCATATATGCCTGATGTTACACCACGGATCACCAAATATTCCACTAATTATAGTGAATTACTCATGTGACAAGCAAAATAGGATTTGCAATATCGTATTGCTAGGATATTCCCGCAATAGATATACCCTATTTCATCCTTGACGTCATCTGTTTTCGCAATATATGTCTCTAAGCCTATAGCTCACCCTCTCCATCGAGCTGTGCCCTTATTTGATTGCACAACATGGCTGGCAAAACCTTTGTCTTGGGACCATGTATACTAGTAAACTACCCTGAAGGCTATAATTGATTAGACAGATTCCTTGAACAGCTTCTAGGAACTTATATATATATAAAATATTTCTTTATAGATGTCGTTATGTTTCAATATACCTTTTATGTTACAATGACTGAAACAAGGGGTAGTATGCACTGGAGTGCAAATAAAAGAAAATTACAGAAGAAGAGAAGTAATAACAAGAAAGAACACTTCTAGTAACATAGTTTTCTGTCCCAATTCCTGTTTATTGCTTGCGTTTGAATACATGTCAGCTACATCTTTAAACATCTCGAATAAGCTATAGACTTGAAGAAATGTCTTGTATTGTGCCAAGGTGAACGCTAGGACCTACAAGATTGCTCAAGATTGATGATATTGTAGCATAGAAATGGGCTTGCAATCTATGTCTTCATGGTGTTAACACGCGTAACAACGTCAGACCACACTGCCCACGCGACAGCCACCCAGGCTCTAAGCAATGATAGATGAGGAGCGGGTCGACAAACCAGAGCTGGATTTGCATGACCACGCCGGGACGATCGAGTTACCCCCGGGGAGCAGCTCGCCGAGAGTCTCCAGGAGTAGCTCACGAGCTAGATCTAGTTACCACTCCCGGCGGCGGGTCAGCCACACGCCGTGCCGGTAAGCGTATCCCCGGCGCGGGTCACACGCTCCTACTCCAGTAACCCAGCCACCAACCCACCCACCCCCCCTACACTGTGGTCTGTCGTCTACCTCCTCAACACGCTACATTGGCATGGAGAGTAGTAGGGCAGATGGGGGTGTCCTCCCTGGCGTGACGTAGTTACAGCGTCCTTGTGTCTCCCCCAACTGGTCCCGTGTCTCCAATGGCCATGGTAGGCTAGGGGTACAGAAGCCCACCCTCTTTTACTGCACAGGCCAAGAACCCGATACGTCATCACCGTATGACGCAGTCAACGGAGGTGACGTAGCACGGCGTATGCGCTGTTTTGCGTAAAGCTGGTCGTGTCAAGGTTATGTGGCATGTTGACAAAACACAACATGCAACGCCCCACAGCAGCGGTGACGGGGTTTAAGCAGAAGACGCGCAGAAGGATGAAGGAAAGGGACAAATATAAAAGCCCACACATAAGCTGATTAAAAAAAAAAGCTACTCCATTTCAATGGAGTTGTAATAGAGTCCATAGTTTTTTGCCTAAAGCCACAATGACGAATAAAATAAGGAGGGGACCGATGTCTTATATCGACCCAAAAGGCAATGTTATATCTTATATTTATCTTGGTTACTAGAAAGAAATGGCCGCTGCCTTGTGATAGATCTTTGCACCCACCCAGGACAAATGACACGGCGAATGACTCTAAAAATGAAGTCTAGTGAAATGTATATGGCTATGTTTCACTGTGCCGGTCTTCATAGAAAAAAGGATACAAATCAAAATGTTGTTACCTTATTCAATATGAGACAGCTTTGTGTTTTCTCTAATTACAATGCGTCCTTCCTAGCTACACATTTCTTAGTGAGCCAAATGCAACTAAAAGGGGTACCTGTCATGTGTTAGTCTGTAGATAATGAACTCCCAGCAATACGAATTTTACAACCAGGATTTGAAACCGTATATCTTTGAAATTTCTCTCTATAAAGGACATATATCTCAACTCAATGTTGTCAATTGGTTATTATGAAAGAAAATTGAGGACAAAGAACGTAACTACGTTGCAGTCCAAAATCGATTTTTTTTTTCACACATGGTTATCATAAACTACCAGAATCTGTGAGAGATAGACATTCTCAACATGTGGAGCAAGAGCCTGTGCTGATACCCATTTGTATATAGACGGTCAGCCTTCTGCCCGGATTATATTGATAGGCTGCCGCACGACATTTGGAAATAGATTCATATTTCTTTGAGGTATATCGCCGTTATTGACTGGGTATGTCCTTGCGGACTGTCTGGCCCATAGATGATCATGCTTTGAACATCAACGTCATCAATATATGGCCATATATAACTAGATTGACTACACCAAGGATAGACAGGGTTCCTGTGCGTGTTCCTCTTCAGATGAACCGGTCTACTAGAGCAATTCTTGTTCGATTACATGTCTTTCTCAGACATGTGATTGATAGGAGTCACTATATTCTGAGACTCTAACAGCAGATGAGGGTCTTGTTATAGGGAAGTTAAAAATAATTATATCTAAAAAATTCAAGCGATTCTGTTAAAACGGCTCATCTGATTAGCCAAAGTCTAATGTGGTCTTGGTAGTACGGTCGAAAGCATCTGTATCATCAATTCGACAAACTAATTATTGGAGATCAAATATCATTAATCATTTGTGTTGGTTGATATACATATATATGGTAACATCGATGTTAATTAATGCCATATATGGTAGGCTTAATGGTAATAACATGGTTAGGCGAGGCCTAAATGAATACATTTGAAAAGATACAACGTTATCTAGCATCTATTTTAGGGAGTCTATATCCTTCGATGCGGGTGGTTGGAGAACTCGAGAAGCGGCTTCTCCGTGCTGGTTTCCCGTAGGTGATGACGTCACACTTAGCAGATCGTTCTGAGAACCCCAATAGGTGGGGTGGTTGATAATATCGTCCGAATTACTATAGAATCTTTAATTATCTCCAATGGGACCTTGTAACAAGTATTTCAATAAATATAGGTATCGATTGCATGTTGGCAATAAGGTCATAATTGCTGGCATTAACTCTTTAATATATTAGCCCAGTCTATAATATGTCTGGCCTTGTATGAGAAATATGTATATTCCACTATCATAATTTCCATCAAAACAAGAACAAGCTAGAAGAAATTGATAAACGTCAGGAGTGTTGCTGGCAGAATCCCTGATGGGAACTGCACTTAGACTGTAAAAGGTCGACCAAGACAAACCGGAAAGACATCAGCAGAAAAACTTAATACCGTCACAAGGAAACACGTTTAAGTGGTTTAAAGCCAAGAAAAACGAAGGCAGAGAACCTTGAATAAAATAACGGTTAGTGTCATTTGGATATTGGTTTTTCAACTTCCGAAGGAGGTGGTTTCTTGTGGGATTCAGACAGGAAGCGTAAGAGTGTGGTGTAAATGGAAGCAGCTGCCATGATCATTTAGTGTAAATGCGACACTGGCAACGTTTTGTCTGGCATTCTGAACGATCCATTCATGTAACCTTTTATAGGCGTCAACTCTATGAAAATATATGGTCTATGTAGAATGTAATTTTCATATCTGATGAATCACCGTTGCCAATACTAGAACCGTACAAGTAACATCAGTTAAAAGGCATTGGGGTACGCAGAAGAAGATTTGACTATTATTATCCAACAATTTACAAAATCCCCATTGAAAATGTGTGGTGTCACAGAGCCCTATCATCCCAGCTAGTTTGCTAGTTACGAGGACCACGAGTGATCTGGAAAATATCTGACCCAATGAATGGACACCCTGAGTAGCGGGAATGGGCGGGGGTCTCTGCTGGAACGGTGACCCCATGAAAATTAGCGAGCTAACATCTGCGTCCTGTCTTGAAAGCGAAGGGAACGGGTATTGTTCTTCAGGCGCCAGCAATGAGCAGACGAGGTGACAAAACAGCTGCTGTGTCAGGAAGCCATCGATAGGAAATTGAATCAAGTCTCCCCTACAACACCCATGATAGAGTACCCCAGCTGAGAGAGGTAGGGGAGGGAAGCCAATACATACAGTCCCCCCACCACCACTCATTCCTCCCCGCCCACCAACATTCTCCACCAGGCGGAGGTGCGGTCGTCACCTGGAGGAAACCATGGGAAAGGAGGTCAATGGGTGTAGGGTAAGAGAGGACGGGCGTTCAGTGACTCCTGGCGGGAGGTGTGCTATAGAGGGGCAAGGCGATGAGCAGCTCACCCTCTTAGCGAGCAGATCAGTCATAGTAAGCAGATCAGAATGGCTTCAACTGTATCAGCACCGGACACACTTGGGAGAACCGTAAAGGCGCATGCGCGATATGGCCTTCACCGCCAGGCGGCAGCATGGGTCTCAAAATGACCGGCGGTCAGATGGGGCGGGCAGAAGTGGGGCTGGAGCACGCCAACTGTAGCCGACTGGCCATGAAGCCAGATAGCGGGCTTTCTGAAGGAGCCTGGACGGCCTGGGCCACCGAATGGCACCCACGGGGCTGCTGCCAAGACAAAACAGACGAGCCTATTGGTTCATCACAGGTCACGTGAGAAACCGGAAGTGGCTCTGGGTCCAGCGAGACTCCCAATATGGCTGTCATCAGGCATGCTGGTGGCGTGAGGCGTGGCCAGTCGCCGAGCGTCGACGACGGGGCTTCCCCAGGGACACCGACTTCCTGTCTGCCTCGTTTTCGTCTGCCAAGCCTGCAGCTTGTAACCAGCGTCTTCTATTTACTGCATATTCCAAATGGCCGAACCCCAGCGCAGCTTTTTTCCTAGGCTTTGGCCGTCCGTTAGAGCGTCCCGCCTTCAAATAGCCTTGTTTACATGTTTTCTTTCTGTGTGTATATATTATACGATATGAATATCTCATTCTATTACCTTATTCCAGTGCTATTTTATCGTTTGCCTGCAGCCATGCGAACTAGATTCTGTATCCCTAAAGGGCATCTTCTTTGGGCATCATTTATAGCCTCTTTGTGAGTTTGTATATATTTCTTATTTTCTGTGAGGTATACGTTGATCTTTGTCCTGTCCCTATATCTTTCTCCACAAGCCTCTCCTTCCTTCCAACAGTCCACCTTCAAGTTTCACCTCACCCACCTCAGCCGCCAGTCCCACCCCACCTACCACTCGACACCTCAATGAACGGCCACTGTGATAGGCCGCCGTCGTTGTTGCTGGTGATAAAAGGCGACAGGCGGACAGGGAACCATCTCACCGGACAATCAGTGGCCGCCTCCCGTTCTCCGCGGGTAATGATATCAACTTATCGCCCGCTTATCCGCCCAACGGTCCCCATGAGACCCGGGTCAGTCTGTCGTCAGTCTTACCAGCCTGGGGCCAGAAATAACAGCTCGCCCGCCGCCGGGCGTTTCTTTCGCTATAGAGGGCGCGGAGTCAAGTACTAGCGTGACCGGCGGAGCTGGGCTGCTGTTTTGTCTGCCCAATCTCTGCTAATCCGAGCCTGCCAAGCAAAGAGGAATAGCGCCTAAACCCACAGCCTTGTCGGGCTGATATAAACACAACCTGGAGGGGCCACAGCAGAGGCGGCCAGTATTTGGAGACCTAGCTCTTCTAAACAATACGGTGCATGGGAAATAAAGAGGGGGGTCCTGGAAACCTATGACGAAAATGGCACGGGGACCAGCCTCCGACTGACACATGCGTGCTAGCATTGTTGTCAGAAAAGTGGTTCAGTTGAGCGATGGGGGGCCTGGCCGATCCAGGGAGAGGACAAGAGGGACAGATGCGAGGATTCAGGCCTGAAGTGGGCATGCAACTTTGTGATGTCATTCTGATTTGATACCGAGGCTCCTAAGTGCGGAATATGCGCTGATTGGTGACGAACAATGGATCCCTGCCTCACGCGCATGCGCGGCCCGCGGGGGCCACCGATGACAACGGCGACTTTCAATTATGTAAATGGCATGGGACGTGCGGGCCGTCAGTAGGAGAAGAAAATGGGAGTTTTAATGCGGTGATATAGGCGTGCGGCAGGGGAGGGGTGTGTGTACGGAAGAAGGGATGGGGTAGGGAGTGAGTAACCGCAAAATAAGATTGGACGAGCCCCGTCGTAGTTGCCTAAAAGCCGACTTAGGCTTGAGCAATGCGCTGTCAGGGGCATATCAGGAAAGCCTATTTTGCTGTCACTTGTGTGGGATTACATCACGCCCGCGTAGAGTATTCTGACAGCACCTTTCAAATTTCCATCAGCATTCATTAGGCATCTATGATGCCCCATATTAAAATAAAAACAAAGGATAAGCTACATTTACAAAACAGCTACGTCATACTGCCAAGGGCGTATTTCGCCTTTTTAATGGAGTCGTTTTAGCTGTCTCTACAGGAAGGAGTTGATGTTTTGAGAATCGGAGTAGAGAATTCCCACGACACCAACCAGCCTGAAAGAGAAACTTCTCCGTGGATATTTTTTTCGCCATAGCAGATTAGAAAAAAACACATTTGTTATTTTTTTTTAAATTGTCCTCTACCACTGGGCCCTACGTCATTAGTTTCCTGTCCCATCGGTGGGATTTATATCTACAATTTTTTTCATTTCATTTCATCAAGGGCCCACTGGTGGTGAGCTGTTTCTCACGGTCCAATGAGCTGCTCTTCGGACCTCCTCGGACGAGTGCTTCGAGTGCTCTCTGGGTGGGTCTGATTGCGAGGCCCCAGGTGCTGCAGGAAGCGGACGTTCACCGTGCTCTGTTTATCTCCACCCCTCTTGGAGACGGCGAGAGTGTGGCTAAGGACGGATGGATGAGGGGTAAGGGTTGGAGGGGGTGGAAGGGGGAGCAGGTTGCCGAGCTGCTCAATGGGGGGCCACGCCGGACTAACCTGACGACGCACCGGCAATATTGCGCCGGGACCACGCGCTCTCCTCGGTGAGGACGCGTCGGGCTGTGTTGGGCCGGGGGCGCTGGTCCGCGCTGGCCCGGCTAAATGGAAAAGATTGAGTGGAATTGACATTGATTACACACTGTTTGCCTTGCCTTGCATTGCATTGCTTTGCCTTGCCTTGCCTTGCTGCCCCTCCCCCTTACCAATCGGAACACCCCAATAAGGCAGGCATTGACACCCACCCTTACACACACACATCACTGCCCTTGCCTTTACCGTGTATATTTCAGTATTGAAAAATAAGCAGGGCTGGTTCCCATATCCGGGAGCCTTTGGGCTAGGCGGACAGTGTGTATGGTATAGAATTACCGCGCCCAGCATAGATAAAAGAGACCCATCTTTGGTGGAGATATCCGGTCTGTAAGCGATTGCGACGATGCCGCAGCCTAAATCTCAAGAGGAAATGCATCGTCTTTCATTCCTCCTTTCCGGAGTGAGTCCCTGATGTAGAAGATGTGTTTTTGAAGTGCAATGCTTTCCGGTTGATAGTCTATGGATTGTTGTATCACTTTTCAAAAAGCCCCAGCCGCTAGACAAAGACAAAGGGCGGAAATCACTTAAGGTCTATGCCCATCTATGACTCCATCCACAGAGGTAATTAAAGAGGAATCGATAGTATCTGTCGTATCGTATGCACTGTAACAATTGTCTCAGTAATTGACACAAGATTGATAACGCTGCCTATGGAGAATGAATCTAATGAATTAATCAAATTTGAAAAAAAAGTAGAAATAGAAAAAACACAACAGGGGGGATGTAATTAAGACGGAGCCGGCTCTGAAACGTCTCGAGGAAAGACGCTGTGAAAAAATTCTCTGAAAAACCACACCATTAACAAAGCTCGCTCGAGATAATTGACAGACAGGTCGGCTGGGTTTTCTTTAACCAATTACCTCTGTGCAATTATGTGTAAGATAAATCGACCAACATGGCTGTGTAACCATGAGAACGTTAAACAAACACGCTGGTTAATTGTGGACGTTGAGCCCGCGAGAGATGACAGCAACGATCAATTAAAATTGAAAATGAGTTCCCACTTTTGAGTTGGAGCCTGATTTGGTTTCTTCGATGTCTAAATAGAATTTTATGTTATTTCGGTCGCTGGTGGTATCCCGCATGATTTTACTAATGTGAGTAATGCTGGTTTAGACTTACCTGTAGACCGAGCTATTGATGTTGTGGGTGTTGAAAAGGTTGGAGGCAAAAAGGTGACGATGGCGAAGATTAAAAGTACTCCTGTGCATAGCCAAGACCCAAGGCGCGTTCCGTGGATGGCTAAGGTATCCATGATAAGATGTCTGGTTTTGTACAAGAATCACCTATGCAGATGTATATCTTTGGTGGTGAGAACTCTTCACTATAAGATACACTGTCTTTTGTGCATGTCCATTTTCAACAAAAGTGTTTTTAAAACCTGAGATCCTGTCCGATTCACAAGTGCAAAAAATAATTCTTCCGTTCTCTGAATCTCACTTAGTAACACCCACGATGCATGTATAAATCCACAATGGTCCAATGAGATCTAGGAGGATTGGAAGTCGCGCACCAAGTAAAAGCGTTATTTGGTGTTTGTAATCCAGCCAAGTGGTTGGGACGCGGGTCACGGGATGGTGCAGCGCCTTGAGTGCCCTCCTGGCCCTAATAATCCATGCGGGTGTCAGTGGAGGACAGTGAAAACCCCGCCGTGTCACGCTATCCACTTTGCGGGGCGGGAGCGGTTGCGAGCAGCTCCGGGCGGGCTGGCTGAGCGACTCAACGGGCGGCCGGGTTTGTGGCGTCTGACGCGCGGTGCCGTCTGCCCTGTATTGAGCCGCGTGCGGCCTAGTCGCGCAACTTTATACCGCCGCCGCCGCATCGTGGCGCCACCCGTCTGCGCCCACCCGCTGAGCATTGGTGCCGGCGGCCAACGCCACCATGCGGGCGGGCAATGCAACGCAACAAGAGGGAGGCCGCGCAACGACCCCATTCCTTTCTCTCCTTTCCTCCATCTCCATCCATCCCTCTCTAAACATATATCTATTTCTACCTATAAATCAATGTCTCTCGCTTCCCCGCTTTCTTTCTCTCACTCTCCTTCAATGTATATTCATACATCTGTGTGTATATGTAAATATAGATATATATCTAAATGTCCCTCTTCTTCTATCAATCTGTTAAGCTTGCATGCTCTCTCTTGCTTACACTGTCTGAACAGTTCTCTCTTTTCTCTGACTCTTTAGTGGCTATCGATCCCAATCGATCCTTTTATCTCTAAATCACTGGCTCTCTTTAACTCTCTCTCCCTCTCCCACTTTCCCTGTGCACATTTTTCCTCTATGTCTGTGTTTCCTGTCGCTCTATTCTAACATTTCTCCATCACACTCATGACTGTCTGTCTGTGTCTGTTTCCCTACACTCCTTCTCTTTCTCCAAACCTCGTAGGCTGTCTTTAGTGGCTGTGCAAGTCTCAGGGAGAGCAGGGGTGGTTCCCAAGAGACGGGTTTAGCACGCCGTGCCGGGGGTCCCTCCCCTCCAGCCCCGTGCGGCCACCGGGGGCTTAGCGCCGCCGCCTTATTTGTCACGAGACCCAAGTGTTAGCATCGATCGCGACTTGACCAGCCTTTAGCATTCTGTGCAGGTGGGAGAGGATCAGAGTAGCCACATATATGGTTGATAACTACTGTGTCTCACCCCCGTCTAGACCACATGTGGTTTGAGAAATTACAAAAAGAAGATATGTCGATTTCTTGCGACTTCATCGAAGTATTGGATATATTTAAGGATATGTGAGGCGGTAGAAGTATATCCAATCCGAGCCCATTGAAAGGCGCTAACAATGATTGGTTTTGTCTTTCCGAACCTTTTTCAAAATGAGCGACTCTTTTCATCTGGATGAAGGTCATACTGTCATCTTGTCCCTGACGTTGCACTGACTTAAGTGTGGGGAACGGAACATAGAGCCTCAAGGGTTTGTGGTGTATCACTCTGAGCTTTGATGTGTTTTTAACAGGTAGATGCTGCACGTCGGAGAAGAAAGAGAAACATGAGAGCTCCCCGCTAGATAACACTTTTCCCTAAGAACATCGCACCTAAACACCCTCCCAACTCCCCAACCTCAGCCCCTACTCCCTACAACTACCATCAAGCTGCTTTATAATAGGATGCCAATACCATTCCCTTAAGTAAACCAACAGACCCAGATGGTTTTCCTGTTTCACTCGAATCTTGACATTTTATCAAATCATAGTTGTGCAGCTCACATCACAACTGGACCTGCGGAGCTGCTTATTAAGATGACTAGCGAGCCATTCTGATATAGCTTAGATATATAGGGAAGAATTTACTCTTCGCAATCGGCGTATTTACCTACTATATATATGAAACAAACTTTTTTGTCGAATCTGCTTGGAGTACCCCCCCCCCCCCCCACCCCACCCCCCGAGACACGGACAGAAGAAGAACTATGCATGAAGGGTAAAGTACCATGAGTGTGAGAATCTCGTAAAGAGATAAAGTGCAACCTGTTCTTCACTTTTGTTCTTCTTTATTCAGATGTACTTATTCTCTTATGATGCATTTCTAACCAGGCCGAGAACAGAATTTAATGCAGTTGGTGTCTGATCTCTTTACCATGAGAGAAGCCTCTTGTCCTGTGTCATGGCAAATAATAGACCGTCCGTCCGATGTCACGCCAAATGTTGGCGCTGATTGTGTTTCATTGTCAGCCAGCCAATACTACTGTAGGTATTTGGTCCATATTTGTAATCAGGTTCTGTTCAGCAGTCGGGTCGGTTTTCAGTTGGGTGTTCAAACCTTGACACTGCCATTCATCATTCTTCAATTACCTTAATATTTATAATGCAGAGAATCTTAGCAACAACAAATTGGTAATAACCACGAACAAAGGCAAAGAACCCTGATTTATAAATGTGGTATGCAGTTTCTGTCTAGTCCTAGACCTATGATTTTACGTAAGTAAGTTGGTCCTTTTTTCATCGTGTACATAAGCTACATCCATTGATCATATAAGTGTCCATGTTGCAGTCATAAATATGTCATATATACGTCTGATTCTGTTGTATTTACGCCACTATCCAATAATGACAATCTCTGCACCTTGGGGACACCACTGTTGTTTTATTAGCCATTAACTATTAATAATCCAAATCTGTGGTATATGGAAAGTACAATGTGATATTATCAATTTACCTTATAAAACCTTTATAAAACCTGATTGGGTATCAATTGCTTAAATACACATAATAAACCCAGCATTTTGTTGTTTTATTGCCGTTTTTAATAGATTTTACTTTGAAAACATCATTCTTCTGTGGTGACCATTATGGTCCTGTCTATATACAACCTGATATCACCCTGCCACCACAACCGCTACCACTCAGCTGCTGCCAATGCCACCGCCTCTGCCGCCATCACCAACACCTCTGCTGCCACCACCGCTTTCACACCCGTCACCACCCAATGGCACACAGCCATGCGCCCACTCACCCAGAAACAATACTCTGATAACGTGTGTAGGCAGAGGACTTAGGGTATAGCACAAATGTGTGGTCAGAAATTGAAAGGGGTGGGAGACAGGGCAGGAGGAGACAGGGTGGCAGGGGAAACAGGGCGGGGACAGAAAGGGTGGCGGTGGAAGACAGGGTGGCAGGGGCAGCACAGTCGATGGAGAACATTTTTTTAATAGTATACATATATGTATATGTATATATATATATGCTACACGTATAAAGTATTATACAACCTGCGTATACATGTTGTGAACAGGATATTTCTGTCCATATACGCTTTGCGGCAAATACAGCCATTACGCCTCCGCATACAAGGAAAAACACACTTGTATATACCTTATACGCTGGTGTGAAATATGGGAAATGCATATAAAAACATATCAAAATACATTATACACGTACGTTTCCGCGTTGGCATATATGTGAAATATCTGCTTTTGTCGCGCAGTGAACGTTTAGCTTTTCGCCCATTTTATTCACATCACGACGAAGTCGCTAATACACAGTATGATTAGGGAAGGGTACAGATATATAGAGCTTAAATTTGGAGAACGTTGATTTAGTTTGAATGCAATTATTTTCTGTCTAGTCCTAACAATAAGCTATCAGTTTCTCGATTTTGTCCTGATGCTTTTTCTCGGTTTCCAAACGCCTCAGGTGTGTTGTAATGATCATTTATTGCACAACGTTAGATAGAATACTTTATCCTCTATCAATATTGCACCGTATCCAATGAGTGTTTTTTGCACCTGCGGTCTTCAACTCCATAACACCTCCATACTTTCTCAAGGATGTATGGTGTTATGGCATTATGAATAATGGTTTACCTTATTCAAGGAATTTTCATGTTGTGTATTGAATAACTTTGTAAAGGAAAGGACACTTCCAATGTAATATGATGATATTCTGACTATTTTGTTTAGTATATAGTCACCTGGGTTGTATTGAGGGTTGTTCCCAACAGGTTTAGGAAAATCCACAGAAGGTGGAACAAATATCCAGATACTATAGAGTGTATGCATCACTCTGGAATTCAGAACTAAATACCAGCTTAGTGGGTCAAGTGCTGAAATAATAGAATCTGATTTAGATGGCTGTAGGAAAATGGGGTTTTATTCGAGAAACGATGGCTTTTTCAATAGCACCTTAAGTCAGGGTGATCCAACACAGACATACCATGTCTTGGAGAGGGTATTAGTAGATTTAGACTTCTCCAGGACATGGGAACCAGACTAAAGCCAAAGGTCGAGAAGTGGCTTCAAGCGGAAAGTTTCCGAGCAATTCGAATGGATTGAGAGCTGCTCCCATAGTCTGGGGAGCAGCTCTGTGAAGATGGGAGTAAGTAGGGACTGTGTAGGGCAATTTCTTGCGGTGTGGCGCTGCTCCATGGTGTATTGGCGGGTGGTAACGGGAAAATAGGTGGAGGTGGGAGGGGGACAGATGAGAAAGGGGGCAGGGGGGGAGATAGGGGGTGGGGGAAGAGGAGCGTCAGAACGGAAACCTGTCGGCGGTAACGTTGATGAATCACCTCTCAGACGTGAAGCCGTGTGAGACTCGTGTAAATACGGCCTGTGTTATCCGCTATAGGCGCGCAGACCCGCAAACCAGCCAGTGCGCCTGCCTGTCGACTCTCCCACCAAGCTGCCTGTCTCCCCATCCATCCAATAGTCTGTCTGCCCAGCCGCCTGACTACCGGTCAGCAGCCTGTCGGGCTACCCAACCGACAGTCTGACTGCCCACCTGCCAGCCTGCTTGCCATATCATCCTCTGAAAAACTACAGTGAAACCCCGCTTAAGGGGACACTCTCCGTTCTGAGCTGTTCTGAGCAAACTTTCCCCTTACGCGGGGTGTCCCCTTAAGCGAGGTGTCCCAGAAGCGGGGTTTTACTGAAGTCCACTCGCTCACCCGCCCACCCACCAACCTGCCTCTTAGTTTGCTCGATTTGCCCGCCAAGCAATCTGTCTATCCACTTACCAGTTTATCTGCCCATCCGCCAGCCTGTCTGTCAGTTGGCATCGCAAGCAGCCTGTGTACCCATATATGCCAGCGAGTCTGTCTACTACTAGTGTGCATGTCTGCCCGCCCATCTGCCAGCCTGCCTCTCAGCTCACCCTCCATGAAGCCTGTCAGCCCAAACGGCCTGCCAGCCTACCGATCTAGTTACCTGTCTTCCAACCTGGAAACTCTCCAGTACTTCAACAGCAAACCAAACTACTGACCAGCCTATGCTTTATCAGCCGACCAGCCTACATGTCTGTTATCTATCACGTCTGCTCACCTTTCTAATGGCCTGTTCACCTGTTTGCTAATCTGCTGTCTTCCTTATCCTGTCCGCCTGTGTGCAAGCCCATAAATCTGATTGCTCACCCTATATTGCTTATCTGTTCAGCGTCTTGTATTTCTATACCCAAATACTGTTTGTACCCCAGATCCCCATTGCTTGTCTACATCTCCTCCTTACTACTATCTGCTTACCTCTCTCAATGTGTGCCCAATCCATGTACGTCTGCCCGTCCAGCGCCCCATCAGTCAATGCTGTCCACACACTCCACCTCACCCAACCTAACTATATTCTGTATATCCCATGCCTTGCTGATAGCCTCACTACACACACTATGCCCCGGCCTCCAAGACCGCGTACCCAGCTAGCTGTAGGTTACATGTCCTGGCCGCACCCAAGGCCTACCCCCCAACACGTCTGGCTATCGGGTGCTACCCCAAAACCTCCCCGACACCCCCGGGCCCGCCTTCGTCCAAATCCCCGCGCCCGATCCCCCAATCCCCACTCTGCCTATCAGCCCCAGCCCATGAATCCGTGCCGGCCCGACGCCGGTGTTACTAATAGAATCAGATAATCCGACGTTTTACTAAAAGCCCCTCCTATGCCCCACCCCTCACGCCCACCACAACCCTCACGCACCCCGGTGTGATTTACAGTAAAGCCGACCTGGCCTTACTTGGGTTCGGGGTGTGTTGTTCAAGGGGGGAGGGAAGGGGGTTGAGTACGAGACTTGCCCGTATCTCCTCCAGGGTCTAAATGGCGGGAAAAGAGGCGGAAGCTGAAATAAGTAGGGGCGGTGGCTGGAAGATATAGGGCGTCAGGTTGTGTGTGTGGGGTGATTGGGAGGGGGCAGAGGGTTGGCACTGCGGCCACCTCGGCTCAGCCCCACCCCACAGCCCCCCATGTCCAACGCTTCCGATCAATTTGCCGAAGGTGACAGCGTGACAAACCGAACAGCCGATTCACATCCGCCGATAGCGCCTCGAGTGGGGAATGCCCGCAGACGGGCGCTCATGTAGCCGCCGCGCTGATAAGAGGCCCGCCGACGCTACATCATCTGATAGCTTGCCTTAATGGTGAAATATGTATTTAGATAGGACGCGGATCTGCATTGGTACTACGTCAGCATCCACGCCTTTTACGAGACGGGTACATCGACTTCGTTCGTTCAGAGCAAGAGTCGTGCAGTGGGCCATGGTGTTTTATTCCATGGGTGAACCCGACCGGCCATAGATTTTACCAACAGATTAAATTGAATCTAAAATGGCCAGAGAGGAATGAATGCTGCATCAAAGCCCTGACATAGCTAGCCCAATCTAAGGACTGCTCATTTGCTGACGAAATTCCAATTCCAAGTCCAATCCATATAACATAGGATTGATCTAATTGAGCATAGTGGAGTTACATAAGGACAGCATATTATACAAAGGATGAGAGTTTCTATTCACTGACCTATTATCATTTACCTACATTCATGATTCTCAGTATACTTTCATACAGGATATTGCTAAATCAGCATAGGTAATGCAATGCCTTTCGTTTGGTGTGATATATATATAATATATGGATCGGAGACCTGTCATCAGTATGATATCAAAGATCATACCGTTCCTGTACAGTGCAGGATGGATGCAGAAGATAGGTACATTCAAATTTATACTTGATTCATATAAGATATATTTGAATCTTGGTTTGTGTATCTACATGGCATTAGACAATACCATTGGTATACCAGATTCAATTAAACACATACAGGTATATACATGAAACTAATGCTGGTTCGGTTAAAAAATCATCTGTGAAGCCAAAAATACTTTTACTAGGTACGGGGTCTCTGATAGTATTCTTTTAGAAAAATCAAATGGGATGACCCAGGGAATAGATCTGTGGTAAGTGAAAATATAACATTGTTATTAGTATGCTATATCGCCGTATACTCAGGTACAGCGATGATGCTACCACCGTGGGATTAGACAAATGTAAGAATGCCAACTTCTTCTCCATGTATAACAGAGATGATACAATATTTGTATATTCCATATATCGGCCAGATATGTGATATACTAGATGACCTGTTTCAAGGAAAGTGATATTGATAGACGATTCATATATTAATCGTTGCCGTAGATACTGTTGGTGCCTCCACTGTCATAGATCTAGATGGATCATTCCAGACACACAATATGACTGATCATGACACTACCTATGAAACTAATCTACCATCATATCCCAAGGTATTTGGGTCGAAATATTATATTGCGTTTCAAGGTATCCCCGGGGGAATACATGTACATCATCCTATATCTTATTACTACCGCCGATATCACGCATGATATGTCATGGTGCCATTGCTAGTAAATCCCGTAATACATCAAAGTATCACTTCTGCTATGATATAACCCTGCATCAAGGTTTCAACACAGAAACAGATAATTGTGTTTTACGACATTACGGCGTGTGGTTCGCCATTGTTCGAATCAGCGCGATTTTACGGCGTCTTACGTACATAAGAGGCATTTCCTCATAAAGTCGAAGGGATGTTTTATATACCTCAATAATGCTGAAGCAAGGATATATCGAAGGTAATGAGGAATTTATTCTCCCTTGAATAAAGTTGTTTTAAACAGGACAGACAAAAAGCTAATTAAAGGAGAGGAGAATACCATACAGGGCAATAGTTATTACAGAAATAACTCTAGCAATACCACTATGTGATAAGGATTACTTTATAAGAAAATGTTTGAACTTGAATGATTGTGTGTTTCATCTGGAGGCGGTTTAACCAATACAAAAAGTTCAAGATATATTATAGACACTTCTAAAAAGAAGTAGTATGGCACTAGGTTGCCATTATATTACGTAGCTCGGCTGAGGTTAGAAAAATGAGGGTCATGATCACAATGCTAATATCTTATTCTGTTATTAATGTGTGTTGGCCTTGTTCACATGTAATGCAGGTGGTAGATATGTGTACACACGTCAGTGATAGAGAGACATATCTGGTTTTCCTACTCTAATAATATGATATGGACTTCAATTCGGTTTAGCAAACAATGCTTTTATTACGTTATGTTCCCTTGAAACCTTAGAGATATGATGTGCTTAAAACATATCCTTCAAACTACTGTGGCCTCATTTTACTACCATGGACACAAGAAAAACATGACGAATGTAGAAGGATATCTTCGCAGATCCAGATATTACTATCTGCCTAATAGTAGTTTTCTCCACCCGCCATTGATAGCTGTTCCTCGCTTTCTTACCCCTTATTTCACCATTACACGTAAGGCAGTGAACATTGCCTACAGGGATAAAATAATCCAGGCACGTTTTTTTACCCAAGGCTGGTCGTGCGCGGGGGTGAGGCCGGGGGAGTGGGGCGTTTTAGTTCGCATGTCGGCTCCCCCGTCCAGACTCTTTGCTGAAGCTTTAGGGTGGTGCATGGGGGACGGGGCCTGTAAACAAAGACGCCAGGCCTGCTTGGGATTTGTGGCAATGAGCTTTCGTCCGAATCTCGGTAAAAACACTTGGGGGTGTAACCCAAGCCGAGCGGCCATTACTGTGTGAGCCTTGCGCGCTGAGAATGGTTAAAACACATCGGCTAACGTAACCCGACCGGATAGCTAGGGTGCCCGCCAAACAAGGGAGAATTCCCCCCACCCTTCCTGTCTACAACAGTGTCCCCCATCCCTCCGGTCTCACTATTACCCTCACTTACACCACTCCCCATCATCCACATCTACGCCTCGAATTTCTACCTCATCATTGTCATAGTTGTTCTATGTTGCACCTTGAGCCTCTGTCCATTCGCAGCCAATTCTCCCGATACCTCCCTTATCCCCTTACTCTATCCCCCATTCCTCCCTCCTTTCTTACCTCCTCACTTCCTTTGAAAGTTATAATCAAAGACAACCAATATCCCCATTACTTCCTATCGTTATATATATATTATTTGATATAACCCATCATATCAATTGGTATTTTTATTCATAATTCCCCCTCCACCACTTAACTTTACTTTTTAAGCATTCTTATTCCTTCCAATCACTTCTTCATACCCATACCCTTTACTCGCTATTCTTCACTCTCTCAAGTTCTTCCGTCTGTCTCGGAAAGCTGAATATGCACCTGACCTGTGGACTATGTTTTATCAATTTCCATATACATGTATATATATATATATATATATCGGTATCGGTTTTTCTGGTTGGTCTTTTCACTTATATCAGCCTGACCTTGTCTTTAGCTTGTCCCTCTGCCGTTCTCCACAACCGAGTGGTGACCTGACCTTGATACGGACTTACTCTTTCTCTTCCTGACCAGCAATGACACCTAACCCTTGAGGTGCTCCTCCAGAACCGTAGCTCTAACCAGTGTCTTCATTGTGATCTCTATATCTTCCACTTTTCCCACATTCTCTTATCTCTGATTTTTCACTCCTTACACATGCCAACTTCTACCATAAGGCCCGTTTTCATTGGCCGACAAACATGGTGTAGATTTTCTGTGTTCTCTTAATAGCCTATTCACATTTTGCGTCAGCAGTGCTAAGGTCCATCGGTGGTTCCTGACTGTATACATATCGGTAATTGCCAATGGAGATAGGCTATTAGGAGAACTCAGAAATCCACACCTTGTTTGTCGGCCAATGGAAAAAGGCCTATAGAGTACAGAGGAAGCATCCAGTCCCTTCACTGCATCTCCTCGCCCGCTCTCCAACCACCACGTCCTCAAACCTATCTCACTCCTCACTGTTCATGCCCACCTCTTCTTACTCATTCCCATCCCCATCCTCCACCTCTCCCACTACTTTCCCGCCCCAACTACACACACACACACCATCTCGCTTATCCTCGTCCCACCCCGACCCAGGGGAAACCTGGCGTCCTAGTTGTCGGTGGGTTGTGTACCGTGTTTCGTCTTCCATCCACCCTTCTTTGAACGTGGGTAATCCGATCTAGATTGACAATACCATCTTTCCAAGCCAGGGATCTTTTTGCATTCTCCCCAATCGATATGCTATTCAAACCTAGCCTGGCAAGGGCGATATACCCTGCCAGTAATCCGCTAGCCCGGCCCTAAGTCCCCGTCTCTCTATGCACTTCTTTGCCTCCCGCTCCTTCTTCTTCTCCTACCTCTCCACAGCTGCCACGGAACCATCCTCCGATACCTAGCTGAACGCAGGCGCCGCAATTTACCTTAAAACTGAATCCCTTTCAAAGGATTGGTTTTATCAAGGTATCTATCCTCAGACAATGACTTAAGACGAACGGCCGCTTCCATAAGCCGTGGTTCTAGAATTTCAAAGGGGCGTCGCCACTATTTCTTATGGGTAAGTGTATGTGGGAGCCGCGGCTCCGGGCAATTTGGCAGGTGTGGCATTTGTTGGACTGGTCTATTTGAGATATGGTGTACTTTATCACAAACTCTCTGTGTATCATACGTAGTGTTATATCAAACCATGTTCAACTTCAACATGAAATTTAGTGTTAATTCTGAATGCAACAGCCTGACTGGAATTTCTTTTTTACGGTAATAGGATTCATTGACGTCAGGTTAGTCTTTATTGACGGTTAGGATTCATATACATTATACAATTTTCGACCTGCTCCATCGATGGAAAACAAGTACAATTATATGTACATACACGTAGATCTAGCATGCCTACAACACTTCACACAGTATAAGGTACTATATATAAGATCTTTCGATTCAACACCTGCAATAATGCGACAACTGAATTGCTTGTCTATTACATAAATAAGTAAATGAGTATCTATAATCGTAGCAGTTCTGCTCTGTTTTGACATGTGTATTTATGTTTCCCTTTCAGTGTGCATAGGCTACATGTACTCCATTTACTCCTTCTAACAATATCTCCAAGATAGATTTCTACTGGGCAGAATTATGTGCAATGGTTATATTAATAACTGAAACAAACATTTTCTATGTATTTGTATTTATTCCGGATGTGTCCTTTTCCAACTATATAGAACCGACTCCAATGAAGAAAATCTAGAAAACACAAATTCATATTCCAATAAAACTGCTTAAAATAGGAACCAATTTTGGAACGCATTTCAATCTTTAAATAATGTGTCATGACCTCTGAAGAAGTAATTGTCATCAGGATGTTATTTCCAGTATGAACGGACACAGATTCTCAGGACTAGTATTCACATTAGATTATTTTCAACAGGACTAGCTTCCATCATGAGAAACTCCTGAACTCGTACAAAAGGCGAACATTTGTGTGCGATTGAGACATAAAAACGTAATCCATATATGACTTTCATTGTTCCAAGCTTTGGATTAGAAATACAGACTGCCGCATGAAATTCATTGTTATCTAAATTTGGCATAGTGAAATATCCCGAATGTTATATGACGATGCTTTTTGCAGAATGCCTGCACTTGTTCCCATGTATTCAGGAAAAGGAAGAGAGTGTATCACAGCATAGCGAATCTGCGTACAATGTGTTATTAATAGTAATGTTGGCCTCCCAACCAACAAAATAGATTTTCATTATTAAGCTCACGCCTACTAAAATCCATACAAAACAATATGGTTTTGAAAAGGTGATTTTAACTGCACAACTAGTTCATTCTTTCCATAAACACTCTGTGATCGATAGCAAGATTTTTTTAAATATTGCTTTGCGGATATTGACATAATCAGAATAGTCCTCCTGGAAACACACTCACAGACATCTGGCGAGCCACAGACATAGACGTTTGCATGGAGAAACTGCTATGTATATGATGGGAGTCGGAAATGGTAGGATATATTCATTTATATATATATATATATATTGTAACGGTAAATATATAATATATAAATTATATATTATATATTATATACGGACTTCGATATATATATATATATATATATATATATATATATATATATATATATATATATATATATATATCGATTATATTTACAGTACAGTCCTAATGACTTGAACCAAATAGTATGCCTGTATGGGTTTTGATCGCTACTACATACACTAAAAAAAATGTCGAATATCATGTTCCCTTTTATCCTTTCAGGTTCACAATTTCTTTATATCAGTAACATTCCGAATGATTTTGTATGACCTATTTGGAATGATAACGGAACTGAGTACAGAACTCACAATTAGTTTCCCCAGCTTCATCTAATAGCGTCCTTCTACCATGTCATCATTCCCAATAAAACAGTCAAACCATAAAAGGAAGCGTGTTTACATGCGGTTCACTATGTCAAATAGCGGGCTGAGAGGAAAAAGCCAGAATAAGGTAAAACAAATCTCTTCTCTGGGGGATCAAACGGTGCTCACGAGGAACACAGGGGTCGAGCAAACGGCGAGCAGCTCGGCGACCCCGCGATTTGCTCATGACGAATGGAAAGGGCTTTCGGTTGTCAGAGATCCAATTACGGCGCCCAGCCCTGACACGTCGCCGCCAAATCGGACATAATGCCGGGTAAGGACACATTAATTGCTCGTGGCAGAAGGTCACGGTGGCGCCACGGCAGGGCAACAATAAGCACAACGTACCCGGCCTCGACACTGTACCGCGGCCAGGCTTTGCGGCTACACGGAGCGCGCGCCGATAAAGGATGAGGTGGCGGGTCGGTCGTAGAGGGGAGGGTGTGGGGATTGGTTTGGACGTGTGGAGGAAGGTTGGTGGGTAGGGAGAGTATGTTCCATGTCGCAGTGTGTTGTTTCTGTAATAGTCTGAGGATTGGGGCTGGATTGGAGCCAGTTGGAATGACACTGATTATATGGGTAAGGTATGGTGTGTGTGTGTATATGTGTGGTGGAGGGAAGGGGGACTCGAGTGTCCAAGTGGGCGGGTAGGTAGGATGACCAAAAGGGCGGGGATTAGGCTCAGGGAATGGGCTGATTGAAGTTCGGGCCAAATAGGCAAAGAGATGGTTTATACTGGATTGTAACGGAGAGACAGGTACAAGGCAAAAGGGATGAATAAAGGCAGGGGATGGGCCAAAGCGGACCCATGGTCTTTTACAAGGCCTGTCGGGGGAGAGAGGGAAGTTGACAAGTGATCGGCGATACCAATCTTTCTTTGTGTGTTGTAAGGCTGGTCCATGGCGGAGGAGGGGACGGCTACGGGCAAGAGGTCGAACGGGTGGGCAGGCGGGCAGGCGGGCGGTGAGTGGCGGGCGGGCGGGCGGAGGGGATAGGAGAGGAGTGGGCGGTGCCAATATACCCACGTCGGAGGAAATTGCGTCGAGCTAGGGGTGAACGGCGCCGGTTGTCTGCCGAAGGGGGGCGCAACCAAAGGTCGTCCTTATCAATAACGTCGCCGGAAGCGTTGGCCATCTCCCGCGCGCCGACACTGACTGCATGGCTCGTACTTACGAGGGACGCCCCCGAAATCCCCACCTTCCGCCGACCCCTATAAACGATCCGCACCCGCGCACTCTCCCAGACCACAGATCTGTTGCCAACACGGCCGATCATTTAGCAACAGGAGGTGGCCTTTCAGTCGGATCTACCCCTGCCTTTCACTCAGCCAACGTTCACCTCTCGCCCAGGCGCCCCCTTTGTTTCCGTCCTCCATTCATTGTCCTATATCCGCGCGTCAGGCGTAGGCCAGGACAAGTGAGAGTTGTTTCGCCCATATTGCACTAGTCCCGCACGAATCTCAAACGTTCATGTGCTATCCACCCGCCTCCGCAATCCGGTTTCTTTGTCAGCTGTAATGTCTGAATTAATTCACTCCACCCACCGCCTCTCATCCTTCTCTCTCTCCACCATCCACCCGTCTCTATCATCTGTTCCCCTTCCCATCCCTTATAAGTATATTTTCACCTGCCACTCTTTACCCTCCTGTCGCTTCCTCGCTACGCGATCACTTAATTTCCCTTCCCCCGACTCGTAACTCATTTTCTGCCAATCGCTAACCTCTTTCAGCATAATATAATTTATCCCACTACCCACCAATTTCTATTCTCTGTATTCGTATACTCAGTGTCCGACACTGTTATTGTGCAACCATTATTGTACACCTGCAACTGAAAAAGCTGTTATTTCTGATTTGTACTTCTTGACTATTAGCCAGCATCCCTTCTATGACCCTTTGCCTCCAGTCAGAACCCTAAACTCTCCCCTACCTCTGCATGGCTTCGTCTGCCAACCCACCACCCCCGCCACCCGACCAGCCGACCAGGCCAGCCCGTGCAATCATTGCGTCCCCTCGGCGGCTAATAGCTTTCAATTTGCTGCAGTTCCTTGTCCAAATTGAGCCAGATTGCAGCGGGGAATAATTGCAATTGCGTCGACGACGACGGCGGCTGGAGCTGCCTTCCCACCCGTCTCAGTGCACAAGTGCGAGCTGAAATAATGGGGTACGAGTAAGCAGGGAATGGGTGGGGGAAGGGTAGGAGGAAGGGTGAATCAGGGTCGCATGAACACCAGTGCCCCGGTGTTGGGTGATAGGAGGTGGCCGCTCATTGACTATTGGCGACAGACGATGCTCCACGTCACAGAACCGATGATGAAGTGATATTTATCGTTCTCGGCCCCGCCCATACCTGGCGCTGTCCTGTCCAGACCTGATTGTGCTAAATGGCTACTAGATGGCTCTTAAATGTAAACCATGCATGCTACGGCCGCCATGGGTGATTGACGAGGCCCCCTAACGGTCATTGTGCCAACAATATCATTATTTCCGGTTCCCGTTACCGGGTATCCGCCATGTTTCTTTTATGTCTCAGTCAGATATCATGAAATATAAAAGCTGCCAGCAATGCTGCAATTGCATTTTTCCGACAATGATTCCACAAAACTATGTCATGTAGCGTTGGGTATGGATGCCAATACATTCTACCACATGTAATTTATTTTGAACATACCGTCTGTAACCACCAGACAACTTGACATCTTCGAGTCACTGACCGTAGAGAATCATTTGTTACAGCACTCGTCGAACTGGTTAGTTTAAAGTTAGAGGTCAACACAACTTCTTTCAAATATCAGCTTTAGTATTTTTATTTTTCTCTCTCGACTAAAGGGAATAAATGTGGATTCACGCTGGGTCGCTGAAACAGGGTGATACACAATGAATACCTTTGATATGACATGGATAAATCATTTACTGGATCATTGCGGTTATACAAACCCCCCAACCCTTCCAAAATGCTCATGCTAACTACCTACCCCACAAGACAAGGAGCTTTAAAGTAAAGTATGAGCGATTTAGACTTGCATTAGACAATAATGAGGTTGATATAGTAACAATATCCGAGAGCTGGATGAAGGAAGAAGATGCCGAAAACTCATACCAAATTGAAAAATATGTTAACATAAGATTGGAGAGAAAATGGAAAGAAAATATAACTGGAAAAAATAATGAATAATAGAATTATGAATCATCTTAATGGAAATGATATCCTAACCAATAGACAAGAGGGATTCAGGAAAGGTTGTTCAACAATCTCTACTGTCGCTGATTTTAAGGATGATGTAAAAAGAGAGATGAATGTTGGGAACGCTACGGCAACCATTTTTATCGATTTGTGAAAAGCCTTTGACACCATAGACCACTCCATCCTTGATCAAAAGTTAGATTACTATGGAATTAGAGGTAGGAATAAAAAGATTCTTGAGAATTATCTAGAAAATAGAACTAAAAAAACAAAGGCTAATAATACAGTATCAGACAAGCATGGGGTGGTCTGCAGTGTCCCCCAGGGATCCAACTTAGGACCTACTTTATTTTTAATACATATTAATGATGTAATCAGTTGTATCCCTGGTATAAATATAGGCTATACGCCGATGATACTATTATTTATGCACATGGTAAAAATTACTATGATTTACAAAAACAACTTCAAGGTGCCCTTGATACATTTGATTTATGGTGTGATCAAAATCGTCTAGTTATAAATACGGATAAAACAAAATTAATGATTCACGGCACTCCCCAACGCTGCAAAACAATTCTTCCAATATCACTCATGATCAAATCAAAACAACTCCAAAAAGTCGCATCTTATAAATACTTGGGAATCCATCTAGACTCTTCATTAAACTTTAGCCTCCACTTAAACCAAATGCTCCGTAGAATATCTTTTAGAATTTATCAGTTAGGAAAAATACGACCATTTTTGACCAAGACAGCTGCATTAAATATATTTAATACCACAATTATACCTTATTTCGATTATGGTGACATTCTCTTTATGGAATCCCCTAAACAACCTTTATCAAAACTACAAACAAGTCAAAATAAGGCACTAAGAATTTGTTTACGGGCAGGATATAGAGAGAACGTCATCTCATTACATATCAACGGGCAGAAAAATATGTATATTTAGATAAACGTGATCTACCAACAAGACAACATATAGGGAAAGTACTGAAAATCCATACCCCAAACTGCTCTGCATACCAAAGGTCAGTCGAATATTTTGGAGGAATCCATTGGAATTCCCTAACCACTACATTACACAGCCAATGAAAACCAGCTATTAGCTGATGGCTGTCCCTTTATTGGAACTATAGATATATTTAGTCATTTTCTGTCAACTACCCAATGATCCAATAAAGAATCTTTGGGGGAAAAAAGAAGTATGAATTTTAAATCAAATTACGCCGCTGGATTTGACTGATGGCTTTTGTTCAGCAGTCCATCTAGTCAGATATATAAGGGCTAATCATCTTTCTTAGGTTATGAAAAGGACTTCCTTCAAGTCCATGATGTAAGCCATTGTTGTTCAGTTAGCGCCTAGAATAGAGTTTTCTAAATGTGAACGCCCACTGTTAAATTAAAGAGAGCAAAAACATGCCTGTATGACAAACCTGTTTAGATATTCAAAGCGTAGCTTATGATAGAGATTGTTGGTACGCGTCCATATTGTTCAGCAACATCAAGACAAGTTCAAGCCACACCGACCGAAAAAAGTGATCCAATATCTTTTCTAAATACTGAATGTCTGAGCTTACGATCGCCCCGCCCTAATGTTTTTGCCACGAAGACGCAGGTATTGGATTGATTTCCAGTCTTTTGTCTTATTTGCTTTGAGTAGGATGGGTTTTATAGCTATAACAGGTATCTTTTAATCACAAAGGGACACCGGTGATGAACAGTAGTGCTTACTAAATATTACCTCTTTGCCAACGCGCGTGGTAACCCCTACAATCAACCATTGAATGAGTGGGCAGCCACTTCATAGAACATGAACACGTCAAAGATTAATAGTCATATGTGGGCTTGGCTTGTAGATTGTAAGGTAACGTACTGATGCCAATAAGTTCTGATCTTTTTTATGATACCCCACTCAATAGTATAGTTATGGTAGCATCATACCGCATTCCTAACGGAGAACGTGTAAAACAAATGCAACAGAATGGTGATTCACCTTGGTCTTAACTGATTGTAGAGACAGAATGGGTAAATTGCTGTGCTCCGTGCACTAACGAAGAACAAGGACATCGAAAGGAATAGGGCGATATTGTGGAAGGCCCCCCGCCCGATGTTGGCACAAGGGGTCACACAGGGTCTCGTGACATCCCCGGGGGGCTACTAGAAGGTGCCAACCAACGATCAATGTCCACTTAAGGGTCAGCAGGCGTGTGGTGACGGTCGTCACTTAGGGTGTGAGTCAGGGTCAGGGGTCATGCTGCGGGCGTGACCCCTAGCGGGAGGTATGGGCATCAGTCAGCTAGTCGCGTGTACAAAGGTCAGCATTTCCCGTGTCATCACCTCTAACCCCACACCCCCATCCCAACCAGTTCCCCAGGAATTCCACTCTCCCCCCCCCCCCCCGCATAGGTTGTAATGAAACACCCTTCCCCACACCCTACCCACACTACCCCCAGAACGCCATATCGTCCGACCCAATCACTTCGGGATTTTGTCCACTTCACGCTATATCACCCAACCCAACAGCAACGCCATATCTCGTCCATCTGCTTTACCCAATCTGAATCCCTATCGACCCATAGTTATGCATACATTTATCCCCTATCAAGGTTATGCTATTGCAACCAATCAGAGTATGACTCAACCGCTACCAATAGCATCTCACCATATCAGTACCTCTCTCTTGGGACCATCTTATTTTACATCGCCTCTTGACAACTTCACTATACACTGACCATTCCAACCCAAAACAAGTAGTCACAATGCGTCCTCAATTATCAATACGTCGTAATCTCTCTAACTTACCATCTAATCCCATTTTACCCCATCTCACTCTAACCATTCTGATCAGTCAATCACTTACAATGATATCGCAGGGTCTCTGTAATAACCAAATCATCTCAGACTGAATAGTGCCAGGAACAGCTTACCATTTACATGTACTACTTTAATTTGGCACTTTTTTTTCTTTTTCTTTTTTTTTTAGGTTTTTTATTTCCCTTTCTCCTTACGAGGTTCTTCTGGATCATACGCCGAGTCCATTTACATCAAGAGTTGGTACATATTGAACCGGTATTCCTCTTTTAGTCCTGATCAGTCAGGTATATCTTTCCGTAAATTATTTCGTGTATTTCCTATGATACACGTATCACTGCTTACTTTCATGGACCATACTAGTTTACCTCTTGTTGGTAGCAACCATCGCATCCCGCAGTAGATCGTTACGAATCGTTCCTGATGACCAGCATGCTTCAAACAATCGGATGACAGTGTACTTCCCCAACTTCTAATTGACACAGGCGTTACCCGGTGCACCGGGTCTTAGATGTTCCACAGACACCAGGTCCGGCACCTAGAATCAGGTTCTTGACCAAAATAGCATTCTCGGCTATGCCGTGCAAATCAGATATATATTCTTGGCTGATGATGGAGTTAAATTACATTTTAGAAACTGTACCAAGAATGACAGAAGTATTTACCATCAGGACATACAATGTGCAGTCGGACCGGAGTCTCATTTTTCTGATACTTGCTAAGAAAACTGAGCAATGTCCCCTACTGTACCTCTTCCCAGATACCAAAATGGAGGCCAATGCCAGCTAGCTTCCACAACAACCAGCCCCTACGCTAGTTACCGGCATGACCGCTGCACTTCGCTGTGCAGATGTCGAGATTGCATGTTGTTCTCGGCAGGAACCAGCGCCCACAGGTGGCCTGATTACTGGCGTCCTGTGATTGCTGGTCCTCTGGGGAGGCTGGGTGGTGCGGGGGTGGGTCATGCAGAGGTAGTCAATGAACACCGCGGGTAATGAACGGGCTCCATGGTAAGTGGACCTCTCCAACAATGATGATTTGCTGCCAACGCCTTCTCCAGTCATAAATGGGTCCATCATGAGCTCTGATTCAACGTCGTAAAAAAATGACACCGCGCACTTTAAAACATGATATTTGATATAGGAGTTAATTTATTCCAAGCCTTTTTTTCTCTTTGAAGGATTTTTTTCTAAGGGGAATCAACCAGGGCTCAAAATCTTAATGAAGCTATTCACAATTCATGATGCAATTATCCAGTAGTTTGCTCTTAATAATAGGTTATTCCAATAGTATTTTAGATTATTTGCAATCATCAATCTGTAGAAACAAATGACATTTTATTCGGGTTTGAATGCGGCAAGCAGTGGCAAATTAATTATTCGCTTATAGGGAGCCGATAACAAAATACGTTTCAATCACTGACCAGTTAAGACAAATATGTCATTTATTTGGGTTCAATGGCAGGCAACAATGCAATTTCAATATAGAAAATGAAATTACTTTAGAAAAAGACACATCCAAGCTAAATGTGGGTTCTATTGTAGTTTAAATATTGCAACAGGAAAGCTAGCAACTCAATTACACTGTGCCAAAAAAAGTAAAATCAATTTCAATTGTCAAACAGCAAGAACAAAAGTAGCCTGTGCTTGCCGGACAGAAATGGGGGAACAAAGAGCCACTTACAATATGCTAGCCTTTCATTCTAGCATGGTTCAAAGCTTCCTTGTTGTTGTGTTGCCTGTGAAAGCAGTTTCTGTAAAGAAAACAGTGAATTCATATTGCAGTACAGAGTCTTACTCGAGTATTTGGGTATAATGCCCCGCTGTTCTCAGTCTGTGTGGGCGCTCCGTTCCTTGCGTTAATCGCCTCCGGCTGTGCTGTGGAGATACAGAACACAAGGCCGACCAAGTCAGCAGCTTCTTCAAAGCGATCCACCAAGTTTCTTCTGAAAGAGTCTTGGTAAATAGGCCGCATTGTACTCGGGCTTCCCAGGCACTCGAGCGTGGCCAAAAACCAGAGATGAGGCAGAGTCGGACGACACACGTCGTGATGGGGTGTAAGCGAGGGTCGGGAGTGGGAGGGAAGAAGAACGGGGAGATGAGGATGTGTAGAGAGAAGGGAGATATAACGTGACAGGGAATGTTAAGGGGTATCGAGTGAGGTAGGTAATGGCGACTCGGAGTATGGCGTTCAGACGATACTAGTTTGAAATGGTAGGAACTATTAGGATGTCAATTGTGAAGTAGTAATGAAGTAAAGGATGTAGATGGTAGGGAGGTGGTGATATGTGCGTGAGGTAATGGAGACGGATAGAAAGAGATGTGATGGGGGACGCTTACTCCCTGGCGGGTCGTCTGTTATATAGTAGGAGTTAGAGCGCGTATGTCTATGACAGTAGGATTAGGACTTGGATGGGGATGTTAGATTGCTCATCAAATAATAATCTACTACTCGTGTCTGCGTTTATTGTAAACGACAAATTCACGCATGTAAAGCAATCTGTAAATGGCTGAACAAATCTTTACAATAAAGAAGGCAAATTGTGAGTTTAGTAGGTGAATGTAATTGATAAAGATATAAGGAGAATTACTGAGAGGATTTCTCAGTTTGAGCAGGCCTGAGAAGGTAAGTTGGTAAACCATTGACGGTCGCGAAAGTATGCAGATGGGTGAATGGTAAGTGGAGGGATTGTTAAATAGGTAAATGGCTATATTTAGGGTCATTGAGCTTGGAGATCTTTTGAGGATATAGCTGGGTTACAATATTGACGCAGAGAGGGCCAGCTGCATTGTGGGAAGCTCAGGAATTGGAGAGGGTGCGGGTGGTACTGTAACGGAGAGGCAAAGAGAGCAAAGGGTGTGGGTTGGTAGGTGAGCGGGGGAGGGAGGGAGGAGAAAAGGAACAGTAATATGATATCCCATGCTGGCCTCATGCCCTTCCCACATCACACACAGGTTACACCGGAGAAAAACACAATTTAGCAACACAAGGGCCGTGTGGTGATACCGAGTAGGGGGCCTCTTCTCAGCCTTGCCATGTGTTCGGGTAGAGTGGCTCAGAGCGACTCACAACACCGTCGACACGCAACGCCCCTGTGTGATAACCACGGTCGACAAAGCAAGCCGGAGCGTGGTACGCGCCAGCGCCGCAGGCATTGACGGCGACATGCACACAGACATCACAGCCCTGTGTAGTTTTGTCACTGGTTCATCTGACAGCGATCTGTGACATTTCTCCCTTGGCTGGTCGCGTCGGTTTGACACCAGGAATAGGTAACACAAAGGACATCAACGTGGCTCTGGCTTTACCAAACGCGCTTGTTTAAATCGATTCCAAAAGTGAATCCCCACCCCCTACCCTTACACACACTGTTCTCTGTCAGCCCAACGCCTACCTGCCAGGGAATACAAGAAGTTGATAGCTAGCAGTTGACAAAAGCTATCTATATTCAACAGCCCGCCGTCCCGCGCTGAATAATAGTACATCAATTTGCCTTTTGTGTAGGCTGCAACATAACGTATACTATATGTTAGTTACTTACAAAGCTCTAGACAATGGTACCAACACACATTCTGGATATTACAGCCTGATACATTTGATCAAATATGAAGGTCTTTGATCATAAATTGATGATACTAGATTATGGGAAAACAGAAGTAACAGAAGCCATTACCCCTATCCCGCAACACAAAAGTATGAGACAAGTATGGGCGAATAAAATTTATTTGAATTTTATGAGGTCCATATAGAATAAGATATTAAATATGATACAATATCTTATGGAAGATGATATACATATGTAGATATGTTATATATGATGATAACATATTTGTAAATATGAGTATAAGATATACATAAGGCAGATGTGATGCCTGAAAAGGTAATACATATGTTGATATGTAGTAAAGGAATACATATTGATAATGTATAAGAGTATTATTGAATACGTATATATGATTATACAATGTGTATAAAATAACCCTACGAGAGTAGGAAGAGAGAGGTGAGGGTGGGTGGGAGAAAAAGTATAGTAGGTGTGAGCGTAGTGAAGCGCAGGAACAGAATGAGGTAGAGTGTGGTGCGTGCTTCGCCACGTGACCTATTAGTTCACGTGACTCGCACGCTTGGGCGCGCAGGGAGCGCTAGTAGAGGGGGAGTGGGCTAGGTGGAGCAATGACCGCTCCTAACCCTACGGGCCATGAGCTACCCATTACCCCTATCCCGCAACACAAAAGTATGAGACAAGTATGGGCGAATAAAATTTATTTGAATTTTATGAGGTCCATATAGAATAAGATATTAAATATGATACAATATCTTATGGAAGATGATATACATATGTAGATATGTTATATATGATGATAACATATTTGTAAATATGAGTATAAGATATACATAAGGCAGATGTGATGCCTGAAAAGGTAATACATATGTTGATATGTAGTAAAGGAATACATATTGATAATGTATAAGAGTATTATTGAATACATATATATGATTATACAATGTGTATAAAATAACCAAAAATCCATGAAGAATTTGTGGAGAAGAGGGTGGGAGAAAAAGGTTCATTCACTCGTTGATGGACTTAAGGAGTGAATCATTCACCTGAGCGGCATCCGAGACGCGGATGTAACTCCTATGCGCATTAGAGCGCCACCCTCCATACCTTTGTATGTCCAGTTCGGGGACTCCGGCCTGGAAGGCCTGCGTTGCTGCGGCCTTTCGCAGGCTGTGCAAGGTATATGTTCGTGCTGGTATACCTGCCAGGGCGGTTAGTCTGTCCCATTCCTTTGCGAGGCAACGAGTCGTGATGGGGGATCGATCCTCGTTCATGAGGAAGGGATCACGGCCGTCGGTTGTTGGCACGGCCGCGATCATTGCCCTCACGGCTCGCATCGGGCAGGACCTCCGATCAGGGGATGCCTGCAGAGAGACGTGTTTCTCCTCCCGAACACACTGGAGGTTCTTTGCAGCCTTGATCCGTACGGTGACGTGAGTGGACGTGACGTTCACGTCTCCCCGTGTGAGGTGCCGGACTGGGTCGAAGCCTTTGATGGTTGGCAGCGCGACCTCGATCTGCCGTAGGGCCGCAAAGAACATCAGGAGGCACGCCGCTCTGGTCGATCGGTCGAGGGGTGTGGCCGTTAGTCCGCCGAGGACGCCTCTGAGGGCCTCCATAGGGATGGGAGGCTTCACATTTGGCTGGTACGCTTTGTCCCTCTTCATTGCGTCTAGTGCCCGCTTGACACGGGCGTCCTCCGTTGCCGCGATGTTCCCTCCTGACAGCCGTAGGTGCGACCGTAGGTGAGACAGATGGTTGGCTACGGTCGCTGGAGAGAGGGCGTGGTCCCGGACGTACTCCAGGTACGCGGTGAGTAGGCTGACGGTCGGCTCCTGAGGGTCCACGCCCATCCTCCGGCAGAACGTGAGGTATGTAGTCACTGCGCTTCGCTGGTTGGCGACCGTGCCGGGGGCACGCGCCGCGGCTTGCTGTGCAGATGCCCTCTGTTGGAGACAGCGTAGCGCCAGATCTGCAGTATAGCCGGAGGATGGGAACAAATGAGGCATGGTTACATGGCACGACAGCTCTGAGGTTTAGCGAGAACATGTTCTTTGGCAGCTTTGGAATAATCACTGGAGGTGAGGTGCGACCGGCTGAGGGTGTCCGCGACCGAGTTGAGGACCCCCGGTATGTGGGTATACACTAGCTCGACCTGAAGCTTGGCTTGCACCATCCACGCCTGGCGGGCACACTCCGCCAGCACCTTGTTCCGTGCCCGCCCCAATGTCAGTGCCTGGACGGTGCCCAAGTTGTCGCAGAAGACCTCAACTCTCGTGCCCCGGTCCCGGTCTGTCAGGAACGTGTTGAGGGCGTATATCGTGTTGAGGGCTTCCAGCTCCGATATACAATTCACCGGGTCAGCAACCGGGCACACCTGGGCGGAGTAGGCCAGGCGGCTGTTGGTGCCTCCGACCCCGGTGAGGCAAGCATCAACTGTAATACATTTCGTCGGGGGGCCCCTGGGGATCAAGGCACGCCCGTTCCAGCCCTCCGCAAACCTGGAAAACCAGTCAAGGTCCTGCCGCATGTCCGAGGAGATGTTGAGGTAGAACCCGGACATGCCACGCAGGGCTTCCAGGAGCTTGCTCACGAAGGGCCTTGCCGGGCGGATGCACTTGGCCACGTGCAGGATTTTCCCCAGCACCGATTGGAGTTGCCGCTTGGTGAGTGAGCGCTTCCGTGCGACAGCCGGGACGTGCTGCCGGACGTCCTGGAGTTTATACTCGGGCACCGACAGAGTCATATTTCTGGCATCGATGTTGATGCCCAGCCAACGGACGACCTGCGATGGTTCCTGCGCTTTGTCTCGGGCCTCGGGCAGTCCCAGCTCGCGGAAGAGCTCCCGAGCGGTCGCTAAGTCGGCTGCGGCTTTCTCCTTTGACGGCGAGATCAGGATCAGGTCGTCGAGGTACATGGCCTCCTCCACCCCCTTTCCGGCGAGAATCTCGACGATCGTATCGGCAACACACTGCATGTGATACGAGGACGCGCGGGCACTGAACGGCATCGCCGTATCGCAGTAGTACCCGCCGTCCCACATGAAGCACAGGAGGGGCCAGTCGAGGGGGTCACACCGGAAGTTCTTACAGGCCCCCGGATGTCGATGGAGGCCATGTAGCTCGAGGGACCCGATCTCAGGAGACGGGAGACGAAACCGTCGATGGTAGGGAGACTGTTCTGCCTCTCCTCCCCGTACACGGAGTTCTTCCTTACGTATGCGTTGACACTCCGCTGCCGGGGGAAGGTCATGTCCGTTATCACCCTCCGGGCATTGGGGTCCCGTTTCTCCCGGGACATCAGGGGAGAGACGTGGCACCACGGAGTGAACGGGGCCTCCGCGAACGGTCTGAGGAGATTTGAGAAGGAGAGTTCCTTAGCTACAAACTTGCTTACCTCCGTGGGAAAGGCCGTGGCGCTGGGATGATTTGGGACCCCCTGGGTATCGGTCGCGGGTCCCAGGTACCCGAGGGGGAATCCATAGCGTATGAATCCCATCAGCTCCTGCTTCCCCTCCATCGCCGTGAGGTATTTCTCCCATGCCCGTAGCCGTAAGTCCGTGGGTAGGGTGATCTTGCTACACATAGCGTTGGGAAGCCCGGTCCCCCGCACGGCCCGATATATGTGGCCGTGCGCCGGCGGTGCGCTGTCGTCCATCTCCCGCCACTGTGAGCGGCGGTGTAGCATGAATGCCTCCGGGTCCGTACGAGTCCCGGCGGTCACGATCCCCGTGCGGCAAACCTCCTCGAGTGCGCTGAAATCCAGGGTGCTGGGGTCTGCCGGGCCGCTGGGGCCGGCAACGCTGTCGGAGGGGGAGCCCGGGAGGGCGACGCCCACCGGGCCGGCCACGTGCCAGGGGATCTTGTTATTGTTATTGGTAGCCGCCCCCGCCTCACGTGGCGGAGCGGCTGCAGTCGCGATGACGTCACGTGCTCCCCCCTTTCCGCCCGCCCTACACGTGGCGGGTGCAGCAGAGGGGGTTGCAGTTGGACCGGGACGACTGACCACCTGGGCCCACGTGGCCGCAGGCGGTTTCCTGTCCGTTGTTGGTGCACGTGTTAGTGGTTGTGTGATCTCACGTGCGCCGCTTCCTGTGTCCGCAGGGTCCGGGGTGTAGGCACACGTGAGCATCCTGTTGTGGGGTGCGCTCCGATCACTCGCAGGGCGCACCGTGGCCGTTTTTTGCCGCCGGCTGACCGCCGTGTTGGTACAGCGCATCCGGTCTGGGGTCGGCCGCCCTCAACGTATATCCGGCCTGTGGGGTGTACGCCACCTGGGCCGCCAGCCGGGCCGCTGGTGCTTGGGGTGCTTGCTTGCTGTCGTACCCCATGGTGTAACCCAGCTTGCGGTTACAGGCATGGAGCGAATGCCCGCACTGCTTTCCCACTGAATCGCAGTACGGACATATATGCACCCACTTGATGGGCCCGTCCTCGTGCCCGCTCCTGTGGCGACATCCCCGGTCCGAGTTATATTGCCTACACGGCAATTCCCGCGAGCGTGACTTGCTCCCGGTATCCGGTCCGCTGGTCTGGGTCCCGGTCGTCATGGCGAGTCGGACCCGCTCCTCCTGAATCAGGGCATAATCGGACCAGCTGATCCTCCCGGTCTCCACCTGATCGAATATGAACTGGCTCCATCTCCTCACGCCGGCCCACGGCCGGGACTGCGCGTCGATAGACACCTGGTGAAGGTGCTTGAACATATGATCCCTGTCCTCGGGCTCTACGGCTCGGTGATCCCCCAACAGTCCAAGGAAAGCACTCACGTACTCCATAGGCCCTAGGGACCCCCTCACCTCCAGTTTCTGTGAAAGGGTGTACACCCCCTCACGGTCGACAAACATGTACGGCTTGCTGGTAAGCCTAGCGATATTTAGATCTGAATGCAGCTTACCGGCTGTCCTATCGTGCTTTATCGCCTCCCAGTCGAGCTCGCGCTGGATATACGAATCTGCGCCGTACCTCTCCCGTAGCTGTCGTGGTGGGGGCAGAACACGTGCTGCTTGGTCCTCGGCCCAATCTTGTGTCCGTCTCTCAGCGGCAGATTGAACAGTCGGCGGTCGAGACGCTGCCTCCGGTGCCCTCTGCTCGGCTAGGCGGTTGATGGCGGCCAGGACTCCGCTTATCTGCGTCTTCACATCCTCCTTCATAGCTGCGAGGCCTACCTCAACGGCCACGAGGCGGGTGGTCTTTACGCTCCCGACCTCGGAGGCCGACTCCACGTGCTTGTCGGACGACCTCATGGTCGACTCCGACGAAACCTCCGTTTCCTGAGCCTGGGACGTGCTCGGTCCCGCTCGCATTTTCAGCATTTTCACGTGAACCTGTCTTCGTGCTTTCACCCGTACTTTTAACCCTTGCCCTGACGGCCTCGGACCGATACCCGTGGAGTATGCGGTGCCGCGAACAGCGTAGAGCCAAGGAGAAAAAGTATAGTAGGTGTGAGCGTAGTGAAGCGCAGGAACAGAATGAGGTAGAGCGTTGGTGCGTGCTTCGCCACGTGACCTATTAGTTCACGTGACTCGCACGCGGGTAGAGGGGGAGTGCGCTAGGTGATGCAATGACCGCTCCTGACCCTACGGGCCATGAGCTACCAATTTGAGCGATTACAAAAGGTGAGGATTCATACAAAGATATTTGGTTTATATTCCTATACAAATATGATAAGGAGCCACGTAGAATTTCTTGGGAAAATCTGGTTTGCCTCGTTGATACTGAACATTTTTTAACAATGGCTAAGGTGTCATTAAAATATGAACCACATTGTTGTTAAAATAAGGAGTTACATGTATATCCCTAGCAAATGGCTGGAGACAAATCTTTCAGTAGAGCCAGCGTGTGGGGCCATCCGAATGCTTTCTGATAGCGGGTAGGTGGTCAACTAGAGGATACCTGGATATCCTTAAGCGTTTGGTCGTGTCAGTGATATGTGCTGGAGGGAAAATATCTGCCGCGTCTAATCATACATTATCTTTTAAATATGTTTCAAGCCCCGAAATCGTTGTCGGTCAAGTAAAGGTACTATTTCTATTATAGGTAGAAGTGTTTGCCGACTGATCAGGTTTCACGGGCTATGAATGTGGGTATGATTACTGGTACGGTGTTCGTTGGTCTATAAATGGCTTTCGACACCGTAAAGCCCTCCCAGTACTTTTAAAACTTTTGGAGTAAGGAAAAGAAATTTGAAGAAATTTTAATATGGTAAATTTTCTGATATATGCATTCTGGATTATACCATTGTTTGAACACCGCAAATCTTTTGATACGTCTCGTACCCTTTATAAATATCTTAATGTATTTAACAGAAAACCAGCACATGGAAACCGCAGATGAGAGGGTGTTCATTACAGTCCTTTATTGGCTGTAAACATATATTATGATGTCACTAAAGAAATCTTGTAATACCTATGACCAATAAAATACTTTAAAACTAACTAAATTCTATGAGAAATGTAAAATGATCAGTCGTGGTTCTAAACTCAATAATCGCTGGTTTCAATCTCAACAATCGGTGGAAATATCTCAATAGGTTGATGTAAACGCCGCCTTAAAGGGCAAATCCGATAAAGGGCTCCTTTCAGAATACTGCATGCAGCTTGGAGACATCAGTGGCACTGTTCTGTTAAAATGTTACTCACTTCCAAATAGGAACAAAACCACGTCAGAACAGAGAAGAATGATGAAAGGGGCCAAAAGAGTGGTAACCGTATTGGTCAGCCCAGGGGAATCTCTTTTGTGTAAATTGTGTGATGCAATGATGACACTATGATAAACCAGTGTCCTGGAGACTCCTGAGACACAAAACCAGTCAGTGACATTTCATCATCGGGACACCCGCGAGGCTATAGTTACATGCTTGTAAATAATGAACGCAAGGGTTTAAGAAAAGAGTTTGGGAGGAAATTGACTAAGATTGGACGTGTAATGAGAGACATGAACTGCGGCTATCAGCGGAAATAAGGCGATAACTGACCTTTATCTGTGGCAATTTCTCACTCGTTTTATAGAAAGCAAAATCTCACTGTCAAAACACATTTTGTGTGTCATATTCTTATCTTGTCATATTCTTATTCTTATCGAAAATTGAATATATTCTTCTGAGTTAGAAAGGTGTCTTATTCAATCCACCCCGCTGGGATCCTTGGGTTTTTGTAATCTCTGATACTGCTAACGATGAAGAATCAAAAGCAGAATTTCTTGTGTTTTTTCAGGCCGTAGACAGGGCGATCAATTTTGTTTATTGCTGTAAAGTTCATTGAATTATATCTTCCGGAATGAATATTATTTAAGAGCTCATATACATTTGGTATTGTTTGCTAACTTGGGGTCGGTTATGGTAACACGAGGATAGTAATGTCCTGGCTTTGTTATTTTGGTTACATACACAATAATGACGGTTATGTACGAGTCGCCGTACTTTCTGAGTAGTTGATTCATAATAATATCCGAGAAATGTGATCTATTACGAGGAGATTACGGCCACTCGCATACAAAACCAGTCGGTATTATATCTATTACCCAACTACAAGATTTATAACAAGAACGGACCTTGTGTCATATATAGGATGACTACACAGTCGATAAAGCCACAGCACTGTCAAGCATGGTGGTAATTCGGTGTAGATGCCAGTCATATAGTTCACTTATATTCCGTGTTTTTTAAATGCAAAACGTTTAAGACAATGAGTTCTGATGGCAACTGAGATTATCATTACTGATTCTAATTAACTGAATTTTAATAAACATTTTATAAACATATTTCTGACGTGTCAGAATCTTCGGATACCGAATTCCAAGCGCCCTTTACATTTCCTGTGGAGACTCTGATCTACTCTCTTGTCAGAATATCGGGAGTCATGAGGTAGAAGCAATTGAAGGGAATAAGGGGCATCCCCATCCCTGTTAAAAGTGTGAGGCGCATTTACCTTTTGTCATGGCTCATTTCTCCTGTCCGGATTTTGCCGATGAAATTCCCTCAAAAATCGATGCAAACGTCTTTGGCAGTTGAATATTTGAACAAGTAGTATAAACTGTACTCGTTTAAATCAATTTCTCACTAGTCCATGCGTTATCCAGACAGACGGATTTGGCAAAAGTTCATTTTCCCCTTAGACATGTGGGGACAGCCTGTGAATGATGGCTAGTAAATATGAATAAATTAATTCAATTTTTGATATGAAGTTTGGGCACCACAGAAAGCTACTATATAGCTAGAGCCGAAACCTGGGCATTGATATTTATTATTTATCATATTTCAGTATCATCAATATCTTTTCATATCATTTATCATTCATTATGATGCTTTTATATAATGCCATTTGAGTTAACATTTTCAAGTCTAGATTGTTATGCTACTGTAGTCGATCATTGGCTTTTCAACTACAGATACCTGCTTACTGCTGTAAGTAACCCATGAGTGCAATTTCAATTTGATTATCACGAATGATAATGATTTAGATGATATTTACGTAACAGGACATGGGCTGTAACCACATGACACGCAATATTCTGTTTAGCATATTACGTTGTACAATATTAAATTAAGTATGCCTGCCTGTGGATAACATCAAAATTACCATAAGCCATTCTAAGGTTTTGACAGTTCTCGCTATATTTATGACATGGGCCCATGCGCTTTTATTTGCATAGAACGAGATAAGCTATGCAAACTAAACCACAGGAAGGACCCGGTACTGAGCAAACCTTGCTGTGAGCTCATAACTATTTTTCCTGTGTGCACCTTAGAAATCTAACGCAATTACTCTCTGTCAGCGGCGTGGCACTATTGACGAATACATCACTTCACTCCGCACCGTGGGCTGCTTCCCAATTGACATTGCTGCCAGCCTACTTGAAAAGCCAGAGATACGTCATTTAAACTAACAGGATTGCCTTACACTGTACGTCTTTTGGCTTTTCACTCTCCCATTCCCAATATCACCTGCAGTCCCGCATCGTCGTCCAATATTCAGTCAGTCATCAGCAGCTTCCCTCAATGCTCAGGAGACATTTGTAGATGGCGCGCGTGATGTGAGCGTGTATGCCCCACCAGGAACAAATGTACAAATAGAGAAATATTCCTCGGGCCTGGGTTAGAAGTCGGGACTGGCCTCACACGGACGCTAATGCCGCGTGCATCTATCAGCCTGGAGGAGGGGAATAGAGACCATGTACATTATTGATGCCCGGGCGGGGGACCAGTCCGATTGCCTTTCCCCAGCTGCTGATTTGCCGACTGGTCGTCGTGCAGTTCGTGTAGTGGTCGGAATGATGGATGAATCCACACACACAAAAAATACCCACCGTGTGTATACCTGCAGCACATGCAGGGGCCGGATATTGGGCAAATACCGACTGCCCACACGGTGAAGGGTGAAGGGGGAGGGGTTCTCAGGCTATTGTTGATGTAGTTTTTATAGAGCTTGGGGCTCCGGTTAGATTTATAAGGAGAGAAGTATTGCATGCAGGATGTTTGTAATGGTCCTGGATGTATGAGTCATTCCTAAAGTTTTAGATTTGTCTCTGCTGTACAGTACTGTGTGTTTGTGCATTTACAGTATAGGGCGGCATATTACATAATCGTATAAATATATAATACATCCTATCACTAATGTTGAAGCTTTGTATTGAATTGGACGTAATCCCTAGCGGTACTCATCTGGATACTCCTAAAGTAACCGAATAAATTTGCATCAATATTGTTTTTCCTGCGAACAAAACCTGTTGAATATATAGCTGTCATTGTATAGCCTATACTATTGACATAATGAGGGAAATAGATATCATTTTACACTTAGCTATACATTCAATGTTGTAATTACCTTTCTCACATATGAAGTGGTAGATTGCTTTTGTACACAGTGGTTCAAGATGTAACTCTGGTGGGAATGAAAAGGATGTCCAACTATGCAACTTTGGATTATTGAAAAGGATAAGGACAATGATAGGAAAGTGTGTGGGATGACAATGAGACAGTTCATGCTGAAAGCCGCCCTCTATGTGAATGGTTGGTCTTTGTGCCAGTCCTGTGTGCCGGTGGGGGTGTTTGGTTAGATAGACTGATAATCAGAAGGTCCAGGGTTCAAACCCGGAAAAGCCCAATTAAATCTCTTTTCTTTGAATTAAGAAAAAGTGTCTATTCTTATTATCTTATAGCGAACAAACACTGCACGAAAACTACTATCTTACATATGTATACGAAACGTGTCTAACAGTACGATTTTGCGTCTAGAAGTTAGACCTGTTATCCGTCTCGTAGACGCCTTATCTAGTGGGGTATATACATGTCCATGGTGCGGTCTTATATACGTCATATATACGCCTGATTCCGTTGTATATACACCAATCTCAAAAAGTTCCATTCTCTGCCACTTAGGGACACTACTGGTAGCATATTAATATGCCATTAACCATCCAAGTCTGTATTATATGAAAATTGCTATCTTATATTACCAATTTATTTTATAAAAACCTAATTAAGTATAAATTGATTAATTACACACAGTAAACCTTGCATTATATCTTTTTTTTAATGTTTTTCTAATAGATCTTACTTTCAAACACCATTTCAATGTGTGGACAGTGAGGCTTACTATATGATGAGCCTCTTCAGACTTGAGGTTGAATCCTGAAATCATCTTACCCCCGTGTGAAATGCGGCCGCACAGGTGTGAATGCGGCCGCACAGGTGTGAATGCGGCCGCACATGTCTACCCGGTTTCCCACTGTACAAACGCGGCTGGTAGCGAGCGGTGGGCGGTGGCCGGCGGGCAGCGGGGGGCTTCTCACTGAGGCTGGCTGGGGGTGGTGTGGGGTGGTGGGGGGGCGGTAGAGGGTGGGGTTGGGAGGTCGCGGGTGGCGGGTCAGTGTTGGTGTATCCTCTACCAACACCCACAGGCCCGGGCGGGCCGTGGGTTGCAATTTTTTATTTTTTTGGTATCATATATACGCCTGGCGTATATATATTGCGCAGAGTATATTTTATCTTAAATACGCCAGGCATGAAAGACAGCCAAGTCGCGCGCGTCTACATATGGAAACTGTCTCGTAGACGCCCAAAACGTATACGCGTATAAGAGGTGTATACCAGTATAAACAAGCCACGATAGCGCCGATACGTGCGTTATCGCGATGGCGTATATATATGTAAAATAGTGGTTTTCGTGCAGTGAAATACATCATTTACATATTTTTATACTTTTCCTATTAATGATATACTTGCTCTGTCTGGGGAGGACAAGCTGGTCTTATCCCTGCTTTTTTGGGAGTTTGTGCCATACCACATTTTGTTTATGAACGTTTATTCAATGATTCCAGAGTCAATGAAATATTTATGGCACTGTTGAGGAGGTCTAATATGCCAAGCCATTGTTAGAAACTCTGAAGGATACTACACCAGCGTGGGCATTGATCATATAGGCGTTTGTTAACCGTTTCAGAATGGACAATCCTCCTAAAATGGGTTGTAATATGGAGATGGCTGGCACTTATAACAATGATTTCGCATATAACTGACACTGCATAAAACTAACGCCTTTATATATGTATGCGCAATCGCGGTATCGCACGTATTGGCCGTAAATCGACTTGTTTTCATTTTGTATACGCCTGTAATCCGCACCTGCGTATGAGGCGTCTAAGAGACAGTTTCCTTATGTAGACGCGCGCAACTTGGCTGTATTTCACACCTGGTGTATTCAAGATAAAACATACTCTGCGCAATATATATACGCCAGGCATAGACATGATACCAACACTGACCCGCCACCCGCTGCCACCCGCCCACACCCCTGTGATCTTCAGTGAGAAGCCCTCCTCTCAGTCAAGCTTTATCAAATCTATTAAAAAAAACGGTAAAAAAATAACAGAATGCAGGGTTTATTATATGTAATTAATCAAATTATATCAATCAGGTTTTATAAAGGTTTTATAAAATAAATTGGTAATATAAGATTGCATTTTTCATATAAAACAGACTTGGATGGTTAATGGCAAATAAAATATGCTACCAGTAGTGTCCCCAAGTTGCAAAGATCGGAACTATTGGATGGTGGTGTATATACAACGGAATCAGGCGTATATATGATGTATATAAGACCGCACCATGGACATGTATATATGCCACTAGATAAGGCGTCTACGAGACGGATAACAGGTCGAACTTCTAGACGCAAAATCCTACGGTTACACGCGTTTCGCATACATATGTAAAGCGGTAGGTTTCGTGCAGTGTGATGTATGAAGAATCCTAAATTGTTTTCTCCTGAATGTTCTTTTTTTAATTTGCAATCTTTAATATCCCTATTACTGAAATTTGTATGAGTCAGTTTATGATTTTCGACTGTGACCATGTAAGTATAAGCAGTACTTCTCTTGTTTAATATCTATCCAACAGAGATACAATTGACGGCATAGGGGGCTGTTAGTTTTTTAGGTCCAAGCGCTCGACATTGCTGCTACAGGCATAGGATTGGTAACAGCTGTACTGGAGGGAAATCAAGCTTCAGCTGTAAATAAATGATAAGAAAGAACAGGACCCTGTCAGCTGGGTATGGAGTCTGGCAATGTTGATGAATGAATTCCATCAGGACACTATAAATCAGGAAATAGAGACAGGACCAGATATGTGCTGTCGTCCAATCGGAAGTCAGTGATAACTCTTGATATTGTTGGTGGCGGTGGTGGTTCTTATGTTGGTGTTATTGGTCCTGTCCCAAAAGCAGGTCTCATGTTTCACAGGAGTGATGGTCATGTCACAGATGCTGACGTTTGAAATAATCTACATGCTCAATATTAGAATTAGAGTATGATACCTTTCAGTATACAAAACATGCTCTTGCTCCATTCTCTCCGTTCTCTCCATCTCTCCCCCCCTCTCTCTCTCTCTCTCTCTCTCTCTCTCTCGCTTTCCTGCAAATAGCTGCCTATATTTACATGAAATCATAACAGCCACAAGCAAAAGATCTGCATATTATATTTCCTCATCAAATATCGTGTCAAATTACGATAAACGTGTACCGTCTGGAAGTGTGTGGATGTTCTATTCTGACACAAAGTCATGTCCAAATGTAGAGTACGTATCGTTTTAAGCCATGTTATTACAGGAATGTTCAGAAACCACAACCTTTTCACGAGGGGCATAAAGCATAATTTCCAGACACATATAGTAATGTGACATCTCTGATCTCATATTTAGATTACACAATACGTAGATAGAGGGTGATAGAAATCGAAGATACTCTCAATGGTATATTATTTCTGATTAGAAATGCCCCGTGTGCATGTGGTATACTTGTATATACATGTATTTGCAATACTGATATATAGAGAGATAGGGCGGTGCAAATATATACACATACATATGAATTATATACGTGGTCCCCCACATGAAGTATACAGGCTTTAAGAAACGTAGGGTCGGGCCTCTGTACCTCCGACCTGTCATTGTTTAATGCATACCAACTAAACCACAGGGCCTCTTTTTCCGTCGGCAATCACAAGAAAAACACCAAGCTGCCCGATCCCTCCTAATGGCGCCTGTCCCGAGCCGTCCTGCTGATGCCTTGATCATAACAGCAACAGTGTCAGCTCAACTGACTGGGGAGGTTGAAGCACTACTGGGTGGCCGTGGGAAAAACATCTCATTTAGCTTCCGCTGCCTGTGGCGTAGAGCTTAGATTTCCTCCCTTTTTATAGGTATGTTGCTGTTTTTTTATTGTGGGGATATGTGTTGGTTTAAAAGAAAAATTATACACATGTTTTATTGTACGTTAAACCGTTTCTCACCGGTCTGCACGTAATGACGATTCTTAGGGTCTTCGAGGGGGGGGGGTTCTTTCCCTTATAAATAATGTTTTACCGGTGCTACATTTGCTGGTATGAACGCATTATAATATGCCGAAGTCATAACTATCAGACAAGGCTGAGACATGTGGTTGTTAGGAGAGTGATTCTATTTAGTCCCTTTTTACCTGTGAAAAAAGAAAACATATGTGATATAAATTATTCCATATGTAAGAGCATTACGATGCACTTCTTTTGCTCATTTTTCTTTCTTTTAAATATGTTTCGAAGAATTAGATGGAGATTAAGGTGAAGTCAGAGAGGAGGTGGTGATGATAATGGGCGGCTATTCTTGCTGCTTGGCGAACGGTGGGTGGCTGCTAGGTGGTATCACACATCATGGTCACATATTGTCTTCCTTACCCCCTCCCTTCCTCGACGTTAACTACAGATACCCCAAGAATGGCCGACTTCCAATGTCCCCCAGGTGTGGCTTATTGGTCACGTTCGCACCTGAGATCTTTGGCTCTTCCGATTCCCTACAAAAGACACCCTTCTGTGTCAACACTAGCGCACAGGCGCAACGTAAACGCCAGGCACCAGCTGCGCTCGGTCGTAGTGTCGTCTGCTTTCTAGCTGTTTGCCGCGCTTTTCTGTGGTGGCCTCGAGTTGTCGGGCGAAGGCGGCCTCATTAAAACAGTTGCCAAGTAAGCGCCCATTCCCCAAGAGCCCGGGCCCATCCTTCCAACACATGGAGTGTCTTTATTACTAGCAGGCAGTGGGAGGGAGCTAAGACGAAGGAGGTACTAGACAGCTTTTAACCCGTCAATCTATTCTACATGGGTTGGCGCTGCAAGCCCCGCGTTAAGCTGGATTGAAGATCCATGGCACGTTTGCCGTTGGCGGGTCGTTGAGCCATCAAGCCAACCCCCCACCCCCACCCACCCACCCCTTTCGATTCCACTGCGCCCCACCACAACCCACACTGCCCGCATCCTTATACAAGCTCAGCACCCACACACCACCCACTCCCAACGCCTAATAGCGGGGCTTGGTGTATTCCGTCCTCGAACTAAAACAATAACAATTGCCGGGAAAGATTAGCCAGCGAGTGACCTCTGGGCGAGGTCGTGCGTAAATTGCGCACTGGGTCCTGCTCACTCCCCACCGGAGTGTCCATAGGCTGTTATAGAATAGCACAGCCACCCGCCTCAACCCCATGACCACCACTACAACCACCATCCAACTAGCACAGGAAGGCCGCCGCTTGTTTCTCGTTATGGTGTGGCCTTGTGAGCTCATAAACAATGGAGCTAAACCCAGATGTGCTGAATGGGAACAACCTGAGCCTCGTTTTATGCCAAGAAGTAGAAGGATGAACGTTTCCTGGATATTTCCCAGGTTTCATAGCTCAGTTAGGCCTATAGATGTTGGGTTGGTTATGCTGAAATGCTGTCATCTTCAAGGTAGAAATGCGTTTTACTTTTACTTTTTTATCAATGAGTTTTTCTATTCGAACTGCTGAAAATCGAGAACAACATGGAGTGGAGATGATCTTCGATTGTTGTAAATAGCATATCAACTAATAAACTTCAAATTTTATCCGTTGTTTCCAGTTTTAGACATCAATATAGATTCCCTCTTCGATGATCCAAAATGATTATATATATATATATATATCTCTATATATATATATATATATATATATATATATATATATATATATATATATATATATATATATATAAGCTCGGTGATTTATTCACTAATAAACAAAAATGGGCATATTAGATGATTACGCTCCTGGAAATCCAAATTTAGTTTTGGGTGACTGAAGTATGTGTGTGGGAAGATCTAATAAAAATGAAGACATTATGATCACACCGCAATGACCAGGCACCTGATTGGTGTTCTTCAAATTCCCAGTCGTCGGCAAGACATGTTTCCCCTCTGCTACCGTAGGGGGAAATGTTGCAATGAATGATAAAACGATATTTACCTGCTCTAATTC